>CAJQUW010003929.1:0-1492538 GCA_907163375.1 Prostheceraeus crozeri
TATTAAAAACAGCGCTTTAAACCATTGTTCTACCTACCTTGACTTCACATTTCTTACGAACACAGTCGCTTTCATCCCCATTTCTCTTGTATCTGAAATAAATATGGATGGTAATTCAACCATATAACTTATGTTTTCTTAAATGACATAGGCCTACCTGTTCAATGAGTTTCGATTTCTTCAAGGTAAATTTGAATGTATAGTAGATATCATCGACGAGATTAACTATATCACTGAAGACAGTAGACATATGCTTGTATGCATTTGCTACTATGTGGAGCGTGCATCCTCCAACATCCACAAAATGAGAAAGTTCCTGCTTATTTTGTAAAATTTTCGAGACTCCACCTTTAGAACCTACAAAAAAATCAGACGTTGAAACTTTCATTTCAAAATCTGACGAATCTATGGTTTATACCTCTCATAGTATTACAGTTGTCCGTTTCATTAGATATCCAGTTCGATAAGGTAAGTCAATGTATCTAACAACAATTGCTAGTAGGCCATCTGCTTCATCAATTGATATGGAAAATACCTTATCATTCAATGATATTTTCAGCTGCTCTACTACATAGGATAGGAGGGCGAACTGAGTAATGTATGATTGCTTTGTCCTTGCGAACGAGACTTTTTTGGCAATGGCGGAGTCTGGAAACATAGCTCTAAATAGTGCAGCAGAATCGTCCTCAGAATTGAAGGATTTCGATTTAAAGTACATTGTGAGTAACCCATCTCAATTCTGCTTCGTGTACCTTACGATCGAGATCAGGCGGCGATGACTTGTGTGTCGACGTGGATGTATAATATGAAGTAATTTCTTCTCATTCTCGAGTTTTTCAGTTTTACTAGAGTGAAGTGTCGACTTAAAATGCTGGATAATTAGAGGAAATTCGCCATTACTTATATTTATCTCCTTGTCACATACAGTACATAGTACATGAGTTGATTTGCCTTTTATTTGTGATAACCATTCTTTCAATTTAAACTTTTCTTTGTCTTTGTCAGTCAACCAAGACGGATTGAACTTTGTACAACGTTTTTTCATCTGAAAAAGATCTAGAAGTTAACACTCATTTCTGACTAAGTTTTAAAGAGTTACGGCTGCATTTGTTACAAAAATCATTTCTATCCCTTATTCCTTAAAATTTTGTAACAAAGACTCAATTTTAGTCTTTGACCTTTGACCTACATAGGTCCATCGTAAACATTAGGGCTAGTAGATACATTTTATATTCATTTTTGAAGAACTGTACTTCAACTCTACATAGTAACTTACATTTGGATAAATCTTACAAAATTGAGGAGCTAGCGTGAAGTTGTGCAGGGAACGAGGTAGTACATAAAACTTTCACATAGCATAGTACACCTCTAACCTACTGCAAAACTTCGCGTCTGCCAGATCAGATCATTTGCTTTTCAGAAATAGAGAGGATAACACAATCCTATGTATTTCCAGTGGTAAAATTGTGACATTTAAGGTGTTGACTCCATTTTTCGAATTTTTGCTGATAAAAGTTACACAAATTGGTATTTTGTTGAACTGGTTGTTAAAGAAATCATCTACAGATCATGATCTTTCAAATGAGTTATCATTCAGTGACAGAGGATGAAGTAAAGTGTACAAACAGACACTTTTCGTTGGTGTAACTGCAAATTTTAACATAGAAATTTCAGGAAAATTGTTGATATACTTTAACGAAAAGTATCTGTTTGTACACTTTACTTCATCCTCTGTCACTGAATGGTAACTCATTTGAAAGATCATGATCTGTAGATGATTTCTATAACAACCAGTTCAACAAAATACCAATTTGTGTAACTTTTATGAGCAAAAATTCGAAAAAATGGAGTCAACACCATAAATGTCACAATTTTACCACTGGAAATACATAGGATTGTGTTATCCTCTCTATTTCTGAAAAGCAAATGATCTGATCTGGCAGACGCGAAGTTTTGCAGTAGGTTAGAGGTGTACTATGCTATGTGAAAGTTTTATGTACTACCTCGTTCCCTGCACAACTTCACGCTGGCTCCCGGACTAATACTCAACGTTCTCCTGAAAAGTAGATCTATAGCAATTCGTCGATATGGGGTACTTTCTTCAACGTTAAATTTTTAAATTATGACGTTTCATACGAATAGGCTATGTGATGGTATACATCGATATTTTCCGTCATTCATTTTGTTTCAATGATACTCTGAGCTGGGTGAGATCAATACGAGATCTATGATGTTTTTCAAATAGGTTAACGGTTTGTGAACGCGCGGAAAAACAAGTTCGCAATTTCGATTTATCTCATAATCATTACTTAGTCTTCTATCATTTCCAAATCAATTGATTTCCAATACAAAATGAATGAACCTTTATACAAGTTCAGAATATTCCATACATTTCAACACTTTCAAATGACAAAACTTTGACTAACCGATCGATGAAGTCCTGTAAGCTAAATTTTCGCAACAGACATTGTCAAGTGGTCATCCAATAAATTAGGTTATGAGCATCTTCTTCGAAATTTCAAAGCAAAGTTTTCATATTTTGAAGATTTTCAGAGTTTTTAAAATCAGACATTCGTCACAATAAATTTCTGTAATACTGTAACGCAGTAGTACAGTAGTCAAAGGATGATTTTAAAACGAAAGACCGAAAATAACTGTTGCTGTAAAAAGCTGAAAACAAAATCAACGAAACAAGAGAACGAGTAATAACAATTAATGACATGAAGTAAAAACTAAGTTTTGATTTTCCACGTTTGGTAAATGTATTGATAAATTTATAATTACGTTGCTATTTACGGGTCCCAACACAACGCCAATGTAAATAAGGGGCACTACTGCTTCAGACAAAAAGGAGGAAAAAACAAAATCGCTTTTTAAAAATCAGCTTTTTGAATGAGAACTGTATGATTATAGCATTGAAGTCCAAGTTGCCCGATAGCCTATACGCCAAAAAGCAAACTTTTTCAAAGTTCATTTTTATCTCGAGAAATGTATGGAAATATGGCGACGTAAAAACTTGCATGGGCATCATAACGATATTTTCGTTCTTACACCAATATTTCCCCATTATTAAGGTTTAGGTGGCGCTGCCATTTGGCAAACTTTATCTGGAGCGTTGAGCACTTATAGTCCGGATGCCCTTCCTGACGACTATCAATGGTGATTTAGGCCGGCTTCGAACCTAGGATCCTTAGATCCTAGGATCCTTAGGCAGGCCTTCTGACCACTCGACCACGGCTGCTTCATATAACAATGTTTATTGTTTAGTTGTATGTATTGCAGCTACATGAAATCAAAAACTGTTGACAGTGCTCTTTGAGATGATGACAATGTGAGAGCGTCAATTCCAGTGACCAAAACAGAAGCGTCAACCCAACAGAAAATGTAATACCTTTTGAAAAATATAAGTCAACAAAATTTCTGAAACAAATGAAAAGATATCTCAGCTGAGATAAATATCTCAGGAGTGCAACACTGATGTACATACATGTTCATGTGTGAGAGTAGTTGAAAAAAATGTGAAACAAAGGCTCATGTGAAGTAAATGCACAATATACCGGTACAGTAAATGTACTTCATAAAAAGTCATTTCATTGTCTATTCTAGAGATAAAATTTAAAGGACATGCATCTGCCTAATTTTTCATGATCCTGATCATTTTTGCGTCCTGTACCCATTTTTTGACTGTGAAGATGAGCAAGCATTAATTGGATTTATATTTCTGATACAGGTGGATGTGTTTTGTGAAACGTTTCGTGTCTTGTCAATAGTTACCCAAATCTTCACTTTTGGCTACTATGTTACTTTTCGAATCATAATACTGCAAATATTCATTTTCCCGAAACGAGATATTTCACGGCTTATGTGTGATGATAATCCTGCAGTTCATAGAGGAGAAAATTAAAGCTACCGGCAATAGCAAAAAATATATCATCAAAATGTTCAAAAAGCGTTAATAGTTACCCATTTAGCATAGGTTAGGTCGGGATAATTCAGGCAATTTTGATTTAAAAATCTCCATTATCCTTTTATTTACATGAGGGCTTCATACTCAAAAAAAGTGTTCCTGAAAAAATCAATAAAAGTGACTTACCCGAATAACCATGACCTACCCTACTGTAATTGGTTGATATTGCTAAGTACACATTTATATTACACATTCATTATGTACCAAATGGCAAAATACTAACGTACAGTACATGATAAAACAGAAAAAAGAAGTAACATACCATCTGAACAGCGTGATGGAAAACAAACACAAACAAGCTTGAAAATTGGTACGTGTACTCCAGAGAGAAACTGAACGGGAAATAAAAACAATTTTTGTGGATCACAAAGCATTTTATATCAATGGTGAATTATGCAACTTGCACATGAATAATATCTATAGAGGATGTCACTTAAGTTTTAGGAACAGAAATGAAGGTTCGTTGGAACATTGATTATAATCTGGATCATTCTTTTCGCATGGCAAGTGTAGAATAAATCATTGATTTCATATCATACCTTCATGAATTCAATACGGAATTACGAAATAGACAAACTGAAAACAAAAAAATTTATAATTGACCAGTAGACCAATATCTATTCGATAAGACTATTTTTCAGTGAAAATTTTCAATGACCTTACCCACTCCTCGATTTTATTGCATTTTTCAACAAATCTCGTGACCCAATAAAATGTTGGTTAAATTTCCAGATTTCCGGATCATTCCCGCGAGAAAATAAGTCCGCGGACCCTCGAGGGCCGGACCACAGCTAAAAGACGAAGGCGAGTCCCTCGAAAAGTCGTCAAAAAGTCGAGGGACAGCCCTTGACTTCCCAAAAAAAATGCCACCCCACTTGCAATGTACTACTATCGAGCACATTACAAGTAGGGTGGCATTCACGTCAAAACACGATGGAGCTGTGTAGGATACAATTTATTGAATACATCTTACAGATGGCAGTGAATACATAGGTGAAATATTTATGGTATGACTACAACATTACGTACACAACTATTAGTTTGCGGGGAACATAGGATCAAAGAGGATCCGAAGTCATCATTAAATGATTAATTAAAATTCATTGAAATGCTCGAGTGAATTACAGGCTAATGTAATTTTCTATTGCTTCCAATCACTTTATTAGCTATATATGTACTATCACGGAGTAACATGTTATGAAAATAATATATAAGTGATACTAATGACTGTATAATACTTATCATAAAGCCTATCATATTGTAAAAATAAGCTGAATAATGAATTAGTAATAATGGATAATAGTATAAGCTTTTAGTATAGTCTGTACAAGGAATTATGATAACAATTGGAAGCAATGCAAAAATTACTTGCACATAATCAGAATCATACATTCATGAACGATGGATGCCGATCCGATGATTTACTGCCCAATTAATTTTACCGAGAAAATTAACTTATTCAAATTATGAACACTTCGAAGACAGTAATTTCCTTATCCTACATTCCCCGCAAGGGCATGACATACGAAATACTACAATATCAACAAAAAAATGTTTTAGTCACTCTCACTGCTGCTATGAAGAATTCTGGATCTGCGGTCAGTGCCTCTCTTTTCTTCTTCCCGCCGTCGTCGCTCGTCACGGCCACCATCGCGATCTCGAGCGTTTTTGAAAAATATCGAAACTGTCCTTTCGATTTCGGCGTGGGTGACGCCGAAAAGGATACTCCCAGATTCTGGAAGGAAAATTATTATTAAGCAAGAATTCAGAGCTGAAATGCATTTTAGTAGTGATAGGTAATGTATACTGCTAAAAATGAAAATTACAATCGCAAGTGTTTACACGGCAGTCAGAAATCAAATTAAGTCTCACCCCGACAAGCCGCTCCGCTGTGAGCGGCTTGAAAAATGATGAAAGTAGACGCAAAGCCGTCCCTTGGGGCTTCAAATATTTGTTGCCTAAAAGCACTTCCAGCGAATCACTGCTTCTAATAATCATTATGACAGTCTATTGTCAGCAGCAGACTGAATGGTTGTGATTTGGAAGACCAAATGATAGGATATTACAATCAATTCGAAAGGAAAACATTCGAACGGTGGAAACGAGTGCTCTTCTGACTATTGGAAATTACGCAAGTGAACTCTTGCATTCTACAGTTTATCTAGATAATTGCTAGACATGAAATTCTTTGTGACAGTGCAAAACATTAGTGACTGAAGAAATTAAGTTGTGTAGGTCAGTAGCCATAGACGACGTTTTGAAACCGATACCACTTGAACGACAAGGACATCAGACCCAATTTAGCGCCACACAACGAAAAACATCTGGTGCAGCAGACGAAAGATCATTAAAACTGTCTTTTGTAGCACACCTGCTAACCGAAATCGCACAAACTTTGTCGGCGGGGATTGTTTGGATCGTCCTCATTTACATCCGAAGACTGTTTCAACAAATATCGTAACAAGTAAATTGCATATGCGAAATTATTGCCTTGCATTTGTGTGAATGTATCATCAAATATCCTGGCATATTTCGTATTTTGATACGTACATGCAGTTCAATTTTGATCCCACTTACTAGACTAATATGAGAACCTTTCGTTTATTTTTGCCAAAAATAAGCCCGTCCAAGCCTAATAAGTAATAGGAAGTAAGCAAACACGTCATATGTCAACACAAACAACTGCCTGTTTTCTATAGAATAATTTTCATACTTCAACTCGTAATCATTATATCTTCCTTTCATTGTAATATTCTTTACTAATACTGTCAACCAACTCGTATAGTTGCTATTTATTACATTTTCCCGAGTTTTTAAGGGTTTGCACTTGGTAACAGCAATATATTTGCAGAAGTATCAAATTTACTGAACAACTGACTGATAAGTAATCCGAATTGTAGGACTCTGCATTACTCAATTTTAATCCAGTCTCCTAATTTTGTATCAAGATTATTCCATTCCACTCGTACACAGCTTCTTATTTGAAAGGCGATGCCCAAAAACTACATCATAGGCAACTAGCCCCACTTTGTCTTTAATTACACGTGTCATGTATAAATTAAAAAATATGCGACATTGCATCTTACCTTTCAAATATCCTTCCAACTGGGAAGGAAACTTCAGCTTCCCTTGCGTCCCTGTCCTGTTCAGCTTTCGATGCAAGGACGAATCCAGCAGCAACCTCATGACACGCCGCACATGGTCCTTTATGTTTAGACCGCCTTCGCGTTTTATCACAGATATCTGAAGAAATGATACATTACACTTTGTTGAAATGCAATGAGACAGGAACGATGGCACATTCAGTAAAGCTGATTGCCTGCATTTATAGAACAAGAATGTATTGAAAAGTTATGTGAATTTTGATACCACTTGATGACGAGAAACTTTATTCGACCATCGAAGCAGTAATCGGGAAAATGCAGTCGAATCTACATAATGATTGCAAGCACATTTAAGAAAAAAAGCATTTTCAAAAGCATAATTCACATCACATTAAAAGCCTATTTATTTAGGCAACGGAAAACCGTCTGTGCTTATGGGGTGTCAAATATGTTGCTGTCCGTTATATGTATTTTATCATCACATCGCATAGAAAATGTTGGGAGACAGTTTTGATGATTAAAAATGCACTTATATTACACAAATTTTGAACCTCGACAGAAAACAAGGTTATCAGTAGGGAAATTTAACGACTACTTTCACATGTTCAGCCTAATTATTCAAGAACGTTCTGCGATTGACAAATACATGATGTCTAAAAATTAAAAAGAGGCAGGCCAGCGATAATAAATACATAGCATGTTACAGAAAGACGCTTAAAGAAAATAGCCGTTCATTATGCCTGAAAAATTGACGTGTCACGCTATTGGAGATGTACATGAAAATCAATAGCAGTAAGTAATTTAGAATCAATTGCTTATTCGATCCATATCCATCCCATGAATGATCAATATGTGATGTTTATCAAATTTTACTTGATTTCTCCAAAAGATCTCAAAACACCATTCAAAGTAACCGATTTCAACAATCATACGGCAATAACTGTTGCTGATTCCAATGAATTAGACATATATTCTTGTCAAAGAGTCGACGCTTTCAAACGCTTAGCGTTCGCGGATAACAAGTACTTCTAGCTTCTTTCACCGGTGTCAATCATAAGATGTGGATTGATCCTTGTTGAAAATCACCCTTTTGTTAAGGCTTGTTTCATTTCATAATTTCCTTCATTCAGAAGATACTGTACATCAGATATCATACTTCTTTCTCGGCGAGCTTTACTCTCTTCTCTCGGAGACCTTCTACAATTTTTTTATTGTTTTTCACCCTTTCCGAAACATCTCTCTGCTTTTCCACCTACATCCTCTTACGTTCAGCCTCTTCATTCATTACGAATGAGCTTCACTGACTATCTCCAAAAATTGCCAACGCGTCGATTACGAGATAACGACTATACATCGCTATCGATATGCACGATCTTCTGTTCACCCATAATCGTCATTTTATTTTTGCATCTGCCATGTGAAATATGCTATTCAACATCTTAGACGAATAAATTAATTTAAATCTCTGACATGTTTTTACTTAAAGCTGATTTCTTTTACTCATTGACATAAGAATTTTTACACTTGAAATTTTGATGCAAAACAATGACGAATGAATCGGATAGAGATCATTCACTGAAAATAGACATGGGTAAAATCACCTGCAATTATTACGATTAGGATAAAGGTTTGGTTGTGATTGGTGAATGAAAGGCATGAAACGACAAGGGTCCGGTAACATAAATCGTTGTTAAATAACGGTGACTGTTAAGCCTACAGTGAACGTTTATCGGCGACCACAACTTCGCTGTTTAGCATACAGGGAGTTATTGATTAATAACAAACTTGAATTCGGGAAATCGTGACGTATATTCTGACATTGTCCAATAGAATGACAAGATCAGCGAGCTGAGTGGATTTTTTTTGATATCTTATGAATATCGTATTGGAATACTATGTTGTTTTTATTAACCCTCGCCCCACTGGGATGTCTTTGCGAACGAGCACAAACTGTTATACCAATTTTGACAAACCACGGATCCAAGGGCATTAACAAAACAGCCAGGGATCGAAGTTTCCCGAAGATTTTGATGGGCTCCTTTTTAAAAGTTTTTTTTGAAAGCATTTAAAGTCATTTGGAACTAACCTTTAATTACAATGTATTTAACTCAACAAATTTTATGCGTTATTAAAGAAATTGTTTGTAACTTGACGACGTACAATGGATCCATCTCCATCTACTGGAATATCATATCCGATATCACTTCCATCATTCTCGCCATTCGTAGGCCAGCTTATATGGCGATGATGTATTTCACAAAGTGCACTTGATACTGCGTGAACCACACGTCCGGAAATCATCTCTGATATACCATGAAGATCACCAAGTTCACGCATGTAATCAACTTCCGCATAATATCGAAGTGCAATACACAGTTGTTGTTCAACAGATAGGCTGTTATTTCGACGAGTTTGATGACACAGCAATGGTTCTAGCTCGCACGAAAGATCCTTCACAACACTCTTTGGTAAACGGTACCGATCGACGAAGTCAGCTTCCTCCATTTCTAATGGATCCATTATTTTCAGAAATCGTCGGCTTGACTATTCAAAATGTCTATCAGCTTCTACTCGCCACATATCTCGATGAAATCCTTTTTGAAATGGGAGCTGTGATTTGGGTTTACAAGTTTTATTGCATACATCGAGTAAACAGCACTTTCATCTGCTGTATGCTACAGAAGACAAAATGAACGACTGTTAAGCAAACAGTGCCATATTGGTGGTCATTTTAACATCGAAGTTACAGCAAGGTTACAATGAACTTTTAACAGTGGTTTGTTGGTATCGAAAATATCGCAAACAGTAAACGTTAGGCTTAACGGCGGTTCTTGTTGCCGGCCCCAGGTCGCCACTTCCCGAAATTATTGGAAATTTTGTAAGGGGTTATTGAATTACTGATGCGGGCATTTGCCTATTGACCATTTCTAATTAGGCAAAATACCACGGTAAGATCATAAATATGCTGAGTAGCTTGGCATTACTGACCCATCTCTAGAACTGGCAAAGATGATTTTGCATCATTCCTAATTTAAATCAGAGGTGCAACCTCGACTTCGGTTAATTAGATTTGCAGGAATTTTTTACCATTTCATAATTTTTTATTTGTTCCTTTGTTTTTCATACTGATACCCCCACTTCATCTGACACTGCAATTTTTGGAATGCATCATATATCGAAAAAGGTTTCTTTTAACAGGATTTTTTTTAAAAACAATATAACACTGTTTTAATCCATGTTTGAAATATACATTTTCCCAAAATATCATTGTAAATATCGCAACCCTACCCACCCACATCTAGGTGACTTCATCCTATTATTAGCTGATGAGTGCAACAGTCACTTACCAATCCTCGTTCGTACTTCGATTCATCTTTCAGGTCTTCTATAGTTCTGAAGATAGGGAAGTTAAACTGAGGAGCCGAAGCCGTAGTTGACCCGGAATTCATCCCGGCTTGGATCATTCCGACCCTCTTCTCCAATTGATTCACCTGGTCGGCAAGCCTCGACTGTTGCCGGATGATGCCGGCGAGGAAATACAGAACTCCTGCAAACATGACAACCATGTAGATTTTCAACTTAAGATAACATTTGAATGAGATTTCCTTACCTTCAAATGATTCAGGCTCGATGTTGTGCCGCCGTAGAGTATCCTTTAGGTCAAGAACTTAGTTCCTGACTCTTGAATGCATCCTCGCGTGGAGACGCGGACGTAGGAATCGTCATTGCCACCTGTAGAATTGACACAATTTACTTGCATGAATCATTAAAGTTCTACGATTAGTTTAATCAAGGAGTACGAGGTGGCTAATTGCAAATGACTGACATCAACTCCTCGTCACGAATTACACATTAGAACAAATATGATGATACCTACCGCCGTCGGTGTCCGTGAAGAGCTCTCCGAATCTCGAGTAACTCGAGACTTTTGACGAACTGAGGACGGCAATGCTGGTAGGGCATACTCCACGCCTGTCACCTGTGGAAGAAATATGAAAATTGATCACCGGGAATAATTCTTCTATTTGCATTCGTGAGGGAAGAAAACAGCTGAATCACCGAACGCTTCCACAGTCTGCCAGCGTCAAGTAGTAAAAAGTTTGTAACTATACTTTTTACTGCGCCTTGACGCTGACAAAAGAGACTGTCGAAAGGTTGACATGCACATATTTTTTTTACCATCGCATAACGTTCGACCTACTAGAGGGAGTTGTCCTTTCGGATTTTAGCCCCACAAATGATAATGAACCTCCTGTATCAAGCCATCAACTACTCTTCTAATTTAACTGAACACCATATTTTGACAATTAGCTGTTCGCATCACATACACGCAGCAATTAATTAGACAAAAAAATGATACACTTACCTTTGTATCCTGATAGAAACTCGCTGGCGACGGCTTTAGTGCTGGTGGAGACATAGCTGGAAAAGGTCCCCCAGAAGAATGTGCCGAAGTTGGCAACGGAGGCAAGGGCATCTCCATCTCCGTGACCTGTAGGAGCATCATGATTGTTTTAATCTATGGAAGCGATTCCTGTATGAAAGCTATTCTATTTTATTCCTATCAAATCATCGTGTAAGGCATCGTGTAAGTTTTTGCGTTGCCACCGGGACTCGAGACCCCATCCGCGCAGGCAGTGTGTCGATGCAGGGTAGTACAGGCCTAAATGAAGGTCCAAACTCAGGCCTATGATATACTAGTTAGAAAATTCGGACATCAAATCAAAGTCACTTTCAGATATAGGCCTACCTACATTTGATTGTACAGTTTGATTGAGACGATCCCAATTTGCTATTATCTTTTCTTGATGAGAGCTTTATTTTGCCTGCGAAGTTCGTAGATACTTAGCCTTTCACACCCAGGTCCTAAGTATATCGTGCAAATAGTGAACAGTCAAATATATTTACTGAGCCTATTTCACGAAGGACAAATAAGATTACAGACCACCCAGACATTCGCTTTTTCGAAAATATGCCTGAATTTTCGCTTCTATCGAGTAGCATCCGTTTATTTTTTGAATGTCCGTTGTAGTAACTATGAACGGCAAAAGCTGCAATAATTTGAGTCACTGATCTCCGGCAAGACTAAAAATATGAGTTCTGAAGCGGTAAGTTCCACTGATATATAAAACTCCAATATTGCTTAGATTCGTTTTCGGTGACATCAAAATCTTCGTTTAACGCGAAATTCCAATTTTTCATTTTACTTCTGTCTTTCACGGCTAGCCTACTTTCTTATAAAAAATAGGAATACGAATGGTGGACACCTTAACAACTCTTAATGCAATTTAGCGATTTCATCAAATTGTAGGCATAATAAAGAATCGTATTACTTACTGTTTCTGCCAACAGCTGCGTCGGTCGAGGTCCCCTGTCACCTTCCGACTCCGATTCCGTAACGACTCTCTAAAACAGCAATGTGTAGTATGCTTTGGACAGGAAACCAACAACCATTTTTTCAAAAAGTAACAGATCGTGCAAATTGATTGAATGATATTATGAACGCAGTTCATTATTTGTACAAGAATCCAACAACACTATTCTCAGCAGTACACTTTACAACAAAACCTGATGTTGGCAGCACAGGCTGATCTATTAATTTTTGGAAAGGATGGTGTCAGATTTTCGAACACGAAAAGCACGATCAGACGTCACCGGAAAGATTACTATCCAGTGAGAATTATTACAAGCATTTTTTTTAGAAAAAACGTGATGAAAAATTAGCGCACACACTGAAAGTGATGATAAAGGCAAAGCAACACTGCTTAGTTCATAAAACGAGAGAGGGTAAAATGAAGCAAACAGATTAGAAAAAACTGGCCATGACCCAGGCAATTTTAACCATTAAATTATTTTCACTGTACACTAGAGTGATGAAAATCAAATGTTCGTAAGTATGGCTTCGTGAAGTGGACACATTGATGAGTTTATCAGTAATTTTCACATATGTAACTTTTATGACATAGAAGTGAAATTTAGTTCAACTTGAAAAATGGCTAAATTTCACCTTTTTACAGTATGACTCATAACCCATTTGAGCTCACACGGTCATTTGACGACCTAACTTTAATTCTAAGTGCGATTCTATTGAACGTAGTCATGTACCAGTATAATGAATTTTTACTGAAATTGTGAACCCATTGATATATACCTGGGATGTTTACCAAGAATGCTTATTTTTCATATTTCTGCTAAATCCAGGGTGCCCGCGGCTTTTGGACCATGAAATTCCAGGTTTTTCCAGGTATTTCAAGATTATAGAGTAGATGGTATCCAGTTCATCGAAAATCAACATGAAAAAAATAACGAAATATATAATCTTCGCATCAATTTAATGATATTTGATGTATTCGCAACATTTGATAACTCATATTATTTTATTCCTCATTCAAAAAAATTATAAAATATAAAATCTACAAAACTACGATATATATGTATATAAATTGTACATGAAGATAAAAGGAAAACGATAGTGATTATGATAACATCTATTGTGATGAAAGTTGCAGTTTGTTGTAAAGGTCACTTTAGCTTTTCATTATTTTTAGAGTCTCTGCCATTTTCTTGTTGATTGCATTCTCTTCTGCCTTCGCATTTGCCAAAACAGCCATTTTCTTGCATCTCAACTCCTCCATTAATTCCTCAGCGTGCCTCTTTCGTTTGTCTTTTTCATATGACTCATGTGAAGTCGTTTTTTTCATTTCAAGTGCATTCCGATACCGCTGCCTAGCCAGACCTACGGACTTTTTCAATTCAGGTGTAATTGCAACGTTCAATGGACCACCGCAAGCATTCAAGTGATCGAACACCATGCGCTGAGCTATGAGAGATTGATTGTGTAAATTTACAACTAAGAAATTTTTGTTCACTGAAAAGCTGGATTCGACAGAGCTATTTCCGTGTGACAAAATCAAAATCATTTTGGTCACCGTCCAGAGATCTTTCATATCAGAATTTTCTCCAATGGCCTCAGCATAAAAATCATCGAGTCTTTTGGAATTAGCTTCATAGGCATTCACTTTCTCACCGAAAACAATATCCTCAAGACTATCACTATAAAACTGATTCTTCTGGCGTTGCTGCAAGTTTTTAAGTGCTTTGTTAGCACCAAACCCAACGTCAGGTTGAAACAATAAAGCATCACTTTTCAATGAAATATCAACAGCTGAAAGTTTTCGGAAGCTTGTCAAAGAATTCATAACTTCAGGTTTTACGAAGCGTTTCATGAGGTCTTTAATGAGTCGATCGAGATGCTCATACAAAAATGGAAACATTGGTTTAGGAGACTGAAATTGTGTCAGAAATGGTTCTATCTGCAATGCGACAGATTTGAAGAAGTGCAGTTCAGCGATAAGAAAATTGAAAACATTTTCAAAATTTCCAGGTTTTTGATATCCCAGCAGGTTTTTCCATGTTTATGGAGCAATATCAGGTTTTTCCAGGTCGCGGGCACCCTGTAAATCGGAGGACATGTGAATTATAGATATTGACTATTACAGACTATATTCATTATTTACATGTTTTCTCTTCGTTAGATGTAACTTGAAGATGCGAAGCCCGAAATGCACCTGTGAGAGATACCAATTGAGTATATGAGAAGCTTAATTTTACTTAAAGTTCACTTTGGTCAATGACAGATACTTGATCTTGTCACTGACACTTTGATCAATGACAGAGTATCCAGTGACTGGATACTTGAACGATCCCTGAAATTTACACATTTCAAGTCATTAGATCAGAAAATATGATAACAAATTCTTTCTCATGACCTCAATTTCGTTGATAAATATTCTATGCGCGCTTCTCATAGAATGACATGATAAACACCATATGTACATCCGTGGGGTACATATATACATATTGTGCATGATTAACATGCATAGTTACGTAACTTACATCCGTGGGGGGCATAGTTTGCCGCCGACCTGAATGAAATCGCTCCGTCATCATCAGCAGCGTCTCCACCTTCAAGTTCTTATACAGAACGAAACCCCGCAGCTTCTTCATCATCTCTGTACAGTCCGTTCCAGCGGGCATCACCTGAAACAATGATTTCCTTCGATTAATCAATACTGACAATCAAGACAGGCGTGTGGTTGGTTTGCAATTTGCTCACTGTACCAGTATACAATACTACTAAGGTGCTACTATGGAGTATCAAGTCTCATTTCATAGATCATCCACAGTCCACTGACTCGAAAGCTACATGGAAATTAATTCATTCAACAGTTTAAATGGTGTCATGTACATGGAATGAAATGCTTTTGTGTAATTGTGAAGTTAGTTGAGAACTTAGTCTACTAAGTTGCCAACCTTATATCAAAACAACGAAATGAATACACAAATGAGGCGTTATATGTTGCTAAGCTATGATATCACGGTTGGTCAATTTTTCAGACATACACGATGTTTGATTGTTTAGGTTGACATACCTGGAGAACGCATGCGTCGTATGCTTGCTGATGGTACAGAGCTTTAACCCGACACTGTGTAGACCCGGTGGACATCCAATCTGCAGCAGTATTCTGACTGTATTGTCCCAGTATGATGTCCGACTCAGACACTAGAACGATTTGCTTGTCGCTGTAGAAATATACGAGATACTCCATCGCTTGGCACTGTAATAACAAATGATCAATAATGGCGATGCATGTTCATTTCATTTTACAAAGATCATTCAAACACAGAAAAGTGAACAATTAGTTACAACTACCACTTCGAACAGGAATCTGAGGGAAATCTCTTTTCAGAAAAGGAGAATCTCAAATTTCATCAATGAAGCCTCTGTGGCCTAATGTGAAGACCTTACAGGAGCTAGTTGACACAGAAAGACTGACCTAATTTCATCGGTGAATTATATGGCCTATTATGGCTGCAGATATTATATTCACATTTTTTTCATCAAAAGTGTTCATATTTGGCATCTTCAGAAACCTTGCGATGTAAAGGGTGCGAATATAATGTTTCATTAAAATAGGCTAAATAGTTATTCAAACTTCAACATTTTTCTGTACATGTAGTAAGAAAAAACAAATAGTTTCCGAAACGATATCAAGAATCTTATTACCAAGAGTCCACATATAAAATTGGTGCTTATCTACAAACAAGGGCATGCAGATCATGGGTAACGTTGGTTTAAGAACTAAGTGAAATCATCAATGCATAATCCCTACAAGCTGATTGAAAAGTTCTGTCATCGCATGCAACTTACTGGTAGCATCATCTATTTCACTCAAGTCACTGATCCACATCACAGCAAGCATATGGTATAACAATATATCGCGTGTCATCGGGGAAACATACACATTTGGTTATGGGTGAAACATCTTTCACACATTTACTGCTGAGATTGAAAATGCCAATACCCAGAGTACTAGATGGATATGGGTAGTCATATAAATCAGAATGAAACATCATTAGTCTTCCACTAACATTCGGTTCACTGGTAGGATTGACACTGTCGATTAGAATAGGGACTTTTACACCCTGATGTATAATGAGAACACAGCTATTCGGCATGCTGGCCGAAAATTTGATTTCCCGAGGTGGAGAAGACACGATTTCCCGTTTCTGACAGCTTTTTTCAGGGTGTACAATTAGCTCTCAAATTTGAAAGCAGAAAATTTGTCAAGGCGACCTAACCTCGTGACAAATGTATGCAAATGGGACAAAGAATGCGCATTAAAGGTGCACGCAGCTGAGCCATACATGTATGCGACCGCTGCATCCGCTCCTTTTGGAGTAAAGATAAATTTGAAACTCATTATGAATGGTGCAAGCGAGGTAAATTACAAATGGAACGCATGCTCAAAGATAAAATATTTTCACATAGGGATAATGGTGACGAATTAAGTCCCCTGCGTGTCATTTACGCAGACATAGAATGCTACATTGATGATATCATCCACAAGCCAGCAGCCATATCCTGCTATGAAGTATGGCATGACCACTTTAGGAATAGGCAAAACAAAATGCATACTTGGCAAGGTGAAGATTGCATTTCAAAATTTCTAGAATTTCTCGATAAAGCTGCCAAATTTCAGCAATCATATGATTCCCAATTGCAGCGTAAGTCACTACATATGTCAGATGAAGACAAACAAAAATTTGAAAGTTGCACATCGTCCCTAAATGTCATAAAACGTTTGATGACGATAAAATGAGGAAAGTGCGTGATCATGATCACATCACTGGTAAATTTAGAAACGCACTCTGCTCCAAATGTAACTTTTCACTTAGGTTGAGACGTCGTGTACTACCCGTCATTTTTCATAACTTTAAGGGCTATGACAGTCATATGCTCATAAAAGGAGGGTTGAGCCATATGAAATCGTGGCAGTTTAATGTAGTAGCGCAAACGAGAGAAAAATTCATGGCAATGACAGCAAAAGTACCAGTAGATAAAACTAAAGAAAACAGACAGAATAGACAGAAAGCCTTCCTCAAACCCTACATAGATAGTAACAGTCAAAAACGTGCACTAGCCCAAAATAATTTTGAAAAGGATTTTTATAAATATAAGAATAACAGTCTTTTCGGAAAGACCATGGAGGATGTTAGAAAACGTATGAACTACAAACTAGTCGTTGATGAACAAAAATATCACAAATTGACCTCATCACCTCTTTTCATTGATAGAGACATCATCGATGAGGACCTTGTAGGTGTTAAAATGATAAAATCAGAAGTTGAGTTGTGCAAACCCATCTATATTGGGCAAGCCGTTTTAGATTATTCCAAGCTTGAAATGTATCAACTCTTCTACAAAATATTAAAACCATGCCCTCTCGTAAAAGAGGTTCGCTTGCTGGGTGGTGATGCAGACAGGTTCTTTTTAGGAATTACCACTCAAAAAGATTTAATTTTTAATGAAGTAGGCAAGTCATTAGAAAAATATTCACGCTATCATAAAGTGGGTGGCCCATATCGGGCCAAGCGATCCACCAGAAATACCACCAGAATACCGCAGCTAGCACAATAAGCGAGGCTTAAGCTTTACCCACCGTGCATATGGGGAATCGTGAGAAAAGGGGTTACGCGAATCACTGCTGATGCGCACAAGTTAAAAAAATTGAGGGTGAAGGTCGCCGGGGAGGGAGTAACGCCACCTGACCTGACACATTCCAAACGTTCAGACAGCTGATGAATGAATAACATCAGTTTTATATTCTGATGCACAATAATCCTTAGCTAGCGAAGTCCTAATTTCCTGTTTGCCAGTCCTTGTGTTACTTGCCGGTACGGTACTATAGTCAATTACCCGATAATTATATATATATATATATATATATATATATATATATATATATATGCATGTAGGCCTATATGTATATGTAAGTATGCATGTATTTATTTATTTACATATGTGTGTGTTTCAAATCATAACTTTCTTATTGGATAGGCCCCTAACACATGAAAACTGTATTTCCATCGAAGCCTATATATTATCAAAACCAGAATATTGCTAAAAACAGAGGGAATGGACAGCAAATTAGATAACACATTGAACTAGACAAAATTTTCAAAATAATGCCATTCGAAAGCAAAAATACACACTCAGGCCTACCCTTTCACTGAGTCAGCTGAAATCAACATTACCCAAATTTGCTACGCAGCTACTCCACTTCACCCTACAAATTTTGAATCCAATGTAAGGATCTGAACAGCACCTTGAACATATCGGTTACGTAGGCCTTCCAACCTGTATAGGGTAGGGTGGGGTAATGGATTGGATTTTCGATGATTTTAAGTTTGCATTTACATTTGAGGTATGGACAGGTATGGAAAAAATATGAACCGCAGCTTTTTATGTAATTTAGGATATACTCCACTTAATTTTTTAAAACGTCCTCTGTATGTCCAAATTACCCTACGGGTGGGGTAATTTGGATAGATTTGATATTGTTGTAATTTTGCTATGCTGTAATCACATATTCATACCTTTGGTAAGATGAATGCTTTCGCGGTACAATAGCCCTGTGGGAACGAATCTTGCGAAAAACTGGCGAATGTCAGCTGCAGAATATCATGCTAAAGTTCAGTCATATTTGCGGGATATTCGCTGGCGAAGTTCGCCGGCGACAATTCGCGCTCTATATGTCACCTTTTCATAACATCTCTTTGACATTCAATAATTTACAACAATGACAAATATTTGAATAATATCATAGTATTTACTGCGACATTTATGGAAGATACATACTTTTTTTAGTTTAACCCTTTCATTCTTAAATTAAGAAGGGGTTACTGAAAAAAATATTCCTTTGGAGAAATAGTTGCTTTTGCTATAAGAATGCTATATGACATCCAAAACATAGAAAATTCCTTGTACATAAAAAATCCCAGACTGTATCCACATGGAAACATTAAGAATGAGCAGTTACAAATTATGTGATTTTATGGAGCTCAATTTACATGAAATCTAATGCTACTGGTCAATCACAAATACCTATCAATGATGCAGTTATCAATCATGTAAACGTGAAGAATGGTAGTCAAGAAAGCAATTCTTTCTGTCATTCAAACACAAATGAATTCGACACTTCATGCACATCCAACGAGTTTGACCACCTGAGCAATGTTTACATCTCCCCTTCGTGCTATGGCTAGGCAAATGGTCAACATGATCAAATCGCACGACTTCTCCTGACGCTCTTTCATTTTGAATTCGACGTTCAAGTGGCTGGGTCACGGGTAAGCTCGGTCTTCCTGGCTTTCTGCCGCAGGACTTGTTGCACTTCACCAAACCTTCACATATGTATAATGTGAAGGTCTTTAGAGGTATCCTCGACTTCGAATTGTCCTCTTCAGCGTGTAAAGTTCGTCTGTATTCGAGCCATGAATTGTTGATTGCAGTGCCAATCAAGAAAAACAGAATACGCATGTAGAATTTGTTGCTTCGGTGGTCTATTCTGTAGAGATTGAGGAGCATGTCCTGCAGGTCGATTCCACCCATGTATTTGTTGTACTCAGATACGATGTTCGGGACCATCTGATGATTGTCAGTCCTGAGTTGAAGTCAATGACTTCGTCACATGCCCCTCGACCCTCTTCCTTGAGTTCCTTCTCGAGTTTGAGTGGTGCACGCTCACTACGATTGCTTCTTATAGTGCCAGTCGAGTATATGTCAAATTCTTCTTTCAGGTGAAGTATGAGCGAAATGTTTGTGTAATAATTGTCCATGTATAATTTGCAGTTCTTAGTGCCTGTTGGCAAAGTGGAACACAAGGTCCGGACGATATTGCCGACCATACTGAATTCATTGAGGGGATTTATAATCTCCGTATCCTTCCCAGCGTACAAAACAAAATCGTGTAACATTCCAGATGCCGAAGCACGTGGGATCATCTTGAATCCCCATGGATGCGGCTTGTTTGGCACGTATTGTTTTGAAGAATGTCGCCCCTTGAATGGTATCATTTGCTCGTCTATGGCTTGATTCTCCTCCGTAGGGAGATTTCGTGACCGGTTTCTCACAGCATCATAAACTGCTCGAAACTTGAATGTGGGGTCGTATCCATCCTATATCCACGCTTCTTCATTTCATCATTATTGCAGCAATGAAAGAATTGACGTATCTTTTCGAATCTTGTTAGACCCATTACCTCAGCAATGCACGAAGCCCTCGTTGCCGGGCTCCAATAGTCTCGGTAAGCGGGGACTTTGATTACAGCTGAATAGATCAGCATCCCAAAAAATTGTTCCATCTCTAATGGGTTTGTATTTATACCTTTTCCTGTGGTTTGAACGCTGTACAGGTCTGTCTAATCAGAGAGACAAGCAAACAAAGTATCATTTAGGTATAACTTTAACCTTTCATAGGGAGTGATGTTAGGGTCGATATCAAGAACGTCATTTGAAGGAACATACGCTGCTGCTACTAGAAGCCTAGTCCTGTTATGCCTCCATCGATAGTTTCTTTCGCTGTTCGAGTATGTTTGAGTTTCAGCGGCGATATTGTTTGTGTTTATCCACCTCTACAGGCATGTTATCAGTAGCGCAGTGGGTAGAGGGCTAGAGTATGACCTGGAGAGATTGGAGTTCGAATCCATTCAGAATTTTTGGACGACTTTCTGTCTTCAACTGATATTTTACAAGAATGAATACGCTAGTGAACAGATCATCCACAAATCAATTGAACTATTATTACATGAGTCGATGACGCGAACTTCAACTATTTAATATACTTAATTACAACTAATTCCATATCCCCATTCCAATCCATCCTAGTAGGCTAATGAAAAAAAATGCCTTTTATACACACATACATGTCTATTAATATTAAAACCAGTCGGCTTCAAATGCTTTTTTACGCATCATATCGTCTCTTCTTTTCCCTTTTGGAAGGCGCTGGAAGTATAGGATGATATTTACTAATCTTCTTAATGTGTCCATTTGGATACATGGTCAAAAAGCACGTATTTAAGCCTCAGGAAATCACCCACAAGTTCAGCATGAATCATATAACATTCTCTGAGATGTGATGTATGACTTAACGCTAAGAAGTATAATGAAAAAGCTTGTGTATGTTGAAAAATACACGATGAAAGTACTTACTTCTCACAAATTGATGAAAACACCACGTGCTTTCTTTTTCAAGTTGAAATAAAATCAATTCGTAGCGAAACACTTTTAAACAAAATCTGAAATTAGGAAATCAAAACCAGTAGAAAGCAATGAAACAAACTAAGAGTCCTCAAACCGCTTGGTTTGCTTGAACGAAGACGTAGAAGTATCGTGTCCATATGGATACGTTAAGAATGAAAGGGTAGGGGGGGGGGATAGTTTTTACACGAAAATGAACCTTTAAAAAAATTATCCACAAAATCGCTACCTCGCCAGATAATCTGTTGATATTAGCAAGATGCGTTCCCACAGGGAGAGTGCTTTTCACATTAACCCTTAACAGGCCGAGGTCAAATCCACCTTACTTAGGCATCTATTGTCATCTGTTGTAGGAAATATATGCCTTTTCAAGGTTATTGGGTACACAAACTGCACAAAACAGAGCCAATATGCTTCTTGCAGCATGCTTTACTGCATTTCAAGCAGCTTTCCGATGCCCTGTTTGCGCTCCTGGCCGATCTGCCAGATATCTTGCACACAGAGCAGCGTAAATTTCGGTCTGAAGCAGTGGCTGCGACATGAGATTCTGTGGAAACATGTCCTTCTACCGTCAATGAACTCTCCTGAGCTCGTGTGAACTTCTGCAACTTTTCTTTCAAATCACAATGCAGTCCCTTTGTATTCAGACGAATTATCATGTGCTGGTGAGCCATTTTCTTTGCCAATGTGATCAGGGCCTCTCTTCTTCTATACTTCAAGTCTTTCTTTGACCAGTCAGGTTTGGTGATGTTGAAAATTGTCAGGGAATTGATCGCTGTGATATCCAACAAATTTTGGAAATGCACTAGAGGCCATCTCGCAGTGCGAAACCGACAGCTGTAGTTCTTGACCATTTGATCACATGCATCTACGCCACTCTTCGAACTGTTGTAATCCAAAATGAGATTGGGTTTCGATTGATCATCGCTGAAGGTGATGTTACGATGAGAAGAAGACAGCATGTACAACTTTCTTGAGGGTTTCACTTGATATGATATCATGGTAAGACGATTGTCTTTTCCACCAAACACAGCTTTGATAGCTCCAACTTCACAGCTGTCTTTCAAAACTGGAGGTATGTCCCGTTTGTTGGCCATAAAAGTGCCAAGGTAAGTCAATCGATGATCTAGAAGAGTCTCGACGGTGTCGACAGCAGTAAAAAATTGGTCTCCGGTCACGTTTCGACCTGACCCTAAGAAAGGAGCACAGAGATCCAAAACCGGACTATTGGCTTTGTTTGCACTCTTGTGAGCGTCTGCACTTTCTGGATCCATAGGGCGTCTCGTCAGGGTTGCCTTGATACATGTCACCGTATTTGCCAGGTTTCTTCGGGTTATAAATTCTGTGAGGTGATCTGGTTCGAGAAGAAATCAGTTGTTCATCAATCGTTAGAGAGTCACTAGCCGTGAAGAAATCGTTCAGTCTGTCATTCCAAGAATCGAACACGAAACGAAAGGCGGCGAAAGAGTCGATGCTTCTCCGAGATGCTCGCGTTTCGGCGTCGTCAAAGCGCTACTTTATCCACTTCTTGAAATCATTCCTCGACATTGCTGCATTGTAAAAGTCAGCCGTATCCTCGGACCAGAGATCGTCAACTGTCAGTTTTTGGTCCATATTAGCTCCTCGGCTTCAATTTCATCTTCTGCTTGCCAGTTGTCATTCTGCATTCGCTCAATAGCTTCTACGCGCGCCCGTCGTGCAGGTCTCGACGACATGACAGTCGAAATGATTCATTTAGCAGGCAATATCTTGATCACGTGTGAGACAAGTTATCACATGCGCGCCAGATGATTGGCCAATCAGTGTTCTAATAGCATATTCTGCATGCTCGAAGTGAAAGAATAAAAGTCACGTGGCGTCAAGTTCAGGCGATGGTTAAACTCATCACAGCAATAAGAAGTTGAGCTAGGTCGTTCGTTTTGACCGACCTCGGCCTGTTAAGGGTTAAACTCGGTAAACAAACCACATGTGTGATTAGCTCAGAACTGACAAAATCGTTGATATCATTCTGATAAAACCGAACTGATAGATCTCTCTTTCATAAACAATCACTGACAGAACGCTAAAATAGAATTCCCTGCGAAAGTAGGTCAGATCAAGAAACGGTACTGATAAATCACATGACTGTTGTGTTAATCTTCTATCAATTGATGAAAATGTCAATTTCATAAACATTGAATCGACTGACAACTGTTAAATTTCACTGATAAAAGCGAGTAGAATTTTGTCAGTCACAGACGCATGATAAAATGAATTTGCTTGATATTATTGGGGAGTTTGAAAACCGCAGGCCGAGAATATTTTTGAACAGAGAGCATTTTGACACTGACTTTGACTTTCATCAGCGTTTCAGAATGCAAGAGAGTACTTACAAAGCATTAGAGGAAGTTATCGGTCCTCTCCTCAAGCATGAGACAGAAAGGAACCATGCTCTTTCCCCAAAGGAACAAATCTTAAGCTGCATTCGATTTTTTGCGACCAACAGCTTTTATCATGTGTTAAGGGATGCACACGGACCGTCAGAGTCGACAATTTGTCGCTGCGTTCAGAGAGTCACGTCCGCTATAAACGACAATATGTTCAAAGGCATTATGGTAGGGATCCACGTATCCGGTTTGGTAATGAAAGGAAAAAGAGGTTCAACTTCGACGGATAATATGTTCAAAGAATATGTTCGATTCCCGTCGGACTGTAATAAGGTCAGACAGGACTTCTATGAAGTTGCAGGCATGCCTTCAGTCTGTGGAGTTGTTGATGGAACTCTGATCGACATTGAAAGACCGACGTTTCATGAGGAGCAGTTTGTGGATCGCCATGGAAATCACTCTCTCAATGTGATGCTAATCTGCGGCCCTAACAACGAATTTTTTTATTGCAATTCTTCTTCCGGTGGAAGAGTGTTCTACTAATCCAGTCTGAGTTTGAACACACACTTCTCCGACACTCCAGCACTCCTACGACCGGTAAATACCGGTTATTGTACAGTAACTACAAGAATACTGCCCATTTATGAACAAATCAATTGGTGCTACATGGAAAATGAGTTTGTACAGTGCTCTAACCGGTGGAAGAGTGTTCTACTAATCCAGTCTGAGTTTGAACACACACTTCTCCGACACTCCAGCACTCCTACGACCGGTAAATACCGGTTATTGTACAGTAACTACAAGAATACTGCCCATTTATGAACAAATCAATTGGTGCTACATGGAAAATGAGTTTGTACAGTGCTCTAACCGGTGGAAGAGTGTTCTACTAATCCAGTCTGAGTTTGAACACACACTTCTCCGACACTCCAGCACTCCTACGACCGGTAAATACCCGTTATTGTACAGTAACTACAAGAATACTGCCCATTTATGAACAAATCAATTGGTGCTACATGGAAAATGAGTTTGTACAGTGCTCTAACCGGTGGAAGAGTGTTCTACTAATCCAGTCTGAGTTTGAACACACACTTCTCCGACACTCCAGCACTCCTACGACCGGTAAATACCGGTTATTGTACAGTAACTACAAGAATACTGCCCATTTATGAACAAATCAATTGGTGCTACATGGAAAATGAGTTTGTACAGTGCTCTAACCGGTGGAAGAGTGTTCTACTAATCCAGTCTGAGTTTGAACACACACTTCTCCGACACTCCAGCACTCCTACGACCGGTAAATACCGGTTATTGTACAGTAACTACAAGAATACTGCCCATTTATGAACAAATCAATTGGTGCTACATGGAAAATGAGTTTGTACAGTGCTCTAACCGGTGGAAGAGTGTTCTACTAATCCAGTCTGAGTTTGAACACACACTTCTCCGACACTCCAGCACTCCTACGACCGGTAAATACCGGTTATTGTACAGTAACTACAAGAATACTGCCCATTTATGAACAAATCAATTGGTGCTACATGGAAAATGAGTTTGTACAGTGCTCTAACCGGTGGAAGAGTGTTCTACTAATCCAGTCTGAGTTTGAACACACACTTCTCCGACACTCCAGCACTCCTACGACCGGTAAATACCGGTTATTGTACAGTAACTACAAGAATACTGCCCATTTATGAACAAATCAATTGGTGCTACATGGAAAATGAGTTTGTACAGTGCTCTAACCGGTGGAAGAGTGTTCTACTAATCCAGTCTGAGTTTGAACACACACTTCTCCGACACTCCAGCACTCCTACGACCGGTAAATACCGGTTATTGTACAGTAACTACAAGAATACTGCCCATTTATGAACAAATCAATTGGTGCTACATGGAAAATGAGTTTGTACAGTGCTCTAACCGGTGGAAGAGTGTTCTACTAATCCAGTCTGAGTTTGAACACACACTTCTCCGACACTCCAACACTCCTACGACCTGTAAATACCGGTTATTGTACAGTAACTACAAGAATACTGCCCATTTATGATGGAATGATAAGTTTCTCTAAGTTGGATGTCAAAGTAAGTGACTTCAAAGTCTCTTTTACCTCATGATTGGGGCAAATACGACATGGCCTGGGTGATTTTGCATCTGAGTACGTTTTCATATAGATTTGCGAATTAAACTCCGATGATGTGTTGGGAATGTTGTATGAAATGACGGTGATGTGTTTCGCTCCTATCTTGGTAATAGAGCAACTGATCTTTACAAGGAAATCCTAAGTGCTAACTTATCGCTACCTAGAATAGACATTTTCACATATAGAAGGGGATCTTGGTTTAGTTGTGATTGCAGAATTGATCTAGATCATTATTTCGATACACTAGTTGACATGCCACGCTCTATCACGCGTAATTACACATGACCCCAAACATTCGTGGCTATGCGGGATATTGCTGCAATATAAGTTATATAAGTTAGTATAGTTGGCAGTCCTGTTATATAGACTTTGCGTCTCATGTGTCTGCCTGTATCAGAGGCTAAACAATGTGATAGGACCTCAATTTCATGTTCAGGGAAGACAGAACATGCTTAGCGGTTCATATTAGTGGTTCAAGTGGCAGCGCAGACAACCGTGGACGACGCGCAAACTATAAACGCTCGCCCGCGCGTATTCTTAAACATCTCCCATGTTTTAACAGCATCAGATCAAGTGATTTCTGACTCTTATTGCAGCGCATATATACGCGGGTAGAAGAATAGAATGTCCTTAACCACGGATGTTTGGGGTGTTCCGTAATTGCGCCTGAATAACGCGTGGCATGTCACCTAGTGTAGATTTATGTTTATGTGAGATAAAAATGGGCAGTGTTTATAGTATGTAAGCGTATTTTGAAGCTGAATAGGTCTATTTTTAAATAGGATACATGCATGAAATGCTACAACTGATATACGTTCAAAAACAGAATTAGCCTATTTTAGAAATATACGAGCGCATTAGAGAAAAGAATATCAGAATTAGGCCTAAATATCGTAAAGGTTTCTCGTTCTTTCTGGACGTAGATCCTTTCGTTTGATTGACTTGAAATGGCACCTAGCTGTTATTAATCGATCGAAATCCATTAACTCGAAACAAGCTTGGATCTTGAGCATTGCACCCTATTGTCGTTTGAGACATCTATGATTTCAAAATATGTTGGTGACGATTTTATTGACACATGCAGGAGTGTATCAAAAACTTAAGCGACAAAAATCAAAATTTTGCACGTTGTCGCACCTATCTCGATGGGCCTTGCCGCATTTACCCCGGACCTGCTTTTCACTACCAAAATCGATCGGGCTACGTAAATAATGAAGAGGTATTCGATCGAATCCGCTATTTCGTGTGGATGAACTTGACATCTTACTGTGATGTAAAAGGTCGCCCATATTTAATTCCAGCTTGCTTCTCTTGACAGCAAACAAAATTTGTTGCAGAGTAAAGCAAATAAGGCCCAATTTTCAAAAACTGCCAAATCTTTCACCAAGTGCCAGGGTGGCATGCAATACTTTTGCGAAATAAAATGCCTTAGATATTGGCTATCTGCCAATCTAAGAGATTGGCTATATGCAGGCACATATGGATGCAAACTTAACGGTTTCTTGGCTATGAGCTATTGGTTTGGGCTACAACCTAATCGCATTTACCTAATGATGCATTTCCCCAAGCCAGCCTATCGTAATTATAATCCTGCAATATTTTTATACACTGCATGTTCAATATTTTCATCTACAATCAACGATCAAGGTCACTTAACTATCACATGTTGATTTAAAAATTTGGCGGATGACTGAAGGTCGAAATTCCATCTTTTGCAGCGAAATGCGTGTATTTGTATTTCTTAATCTATTCGCGGCTGTTTATGTTTAAATGGCACATAGAATTACAAACTTTCACATAGGAAAATGAAGTAAGATGTAAGTTTGCTAGGTTTACGCTCATTTATACAGCATCATTTAATTAGTATTAGCACATGAAAAGATCTAATTGTTCAAATATTTGACGATGAACAAATCAACAAAAATGAGATTAGCAATGAATATATCCCGTAAGTTTTATAAGTCAACATTTTGCATTTTGCGGTTATTGCAATGTAACGCATATTTCATTTGAAGGAGCTATACTTTGGGTTGTACGATATAACGACATAACTTGAAAATCAGTAGGTTGCCTTCTACACCGCTCGTTAAGACATCTGGTGATCACATTCTTTCATTTGAAATTATTCAAATTATCAACTTAGTGAGCATGTAGTGTATCTGAACATGCGTGACTGATTACAGAGAGCGTCTGTTCAACAACTACGATTATGACTCCCCTGCTCTCATGTTTGAGCGATAAGTCTTCAACATTTTTTGAGTGTGAACACGAAATTGAAATATTTTGACCACTACTTTATTCCGCTTGTCATGAGCATTCATGAAATTTGTTGTAATTAATCTTATCCCGACCATTTCCTTTTGTATTTTAAAAACTTTATCGCTTGGTCACATTTTTGGTCATTTAAGGTTCATCGTATAGGCTATACGCAAGCCTGGTGGTTTTTGGTCTCGATTTTAACGTAATGCTGTGTTAATGAAATATACGACATTATGTCTGCAATCGGTCTTCCTAACAATACCTTTGATTGTTTTCCGGATTTTACTCATACATAACCGCGGTACCTTAAATTCGCATATGCAGACAAACCTTTTCCCTTTGTATTCTACGGTTTCCATTGTTTCGTCCTATCAGCTAGACTATGGACAAGTATATCCAGTTGTTACATTTATTATACCTTCGATTGTTTTCCAGATATTAGTGATGAATTACAAGCAACACTAATTATCAAGATTGCTGTTTTTTGCGGTGATTTTTAAGTGCATTTGTAATTGTTTTGACTACAATTGGTTGACACAACTTAGTACAGGCATTTTCAGCGATGTTCCTCTTTTCTATACCTTGAAGTTGTTTTTCAATATGCGCCTCGGACTGTCCGATCATCATCGCATCTAAGATATTCGGTCTTCATTGCACAAATGTTGCAAGTCATTTTTATCCTATCTGACCTTTCTATGCTGTGCTTCCTACTGTAATAGAGTATGTAAAAATTGAGAACTCGATATTCATCTGTCGTCCTTCTCCTTGTCAACATTTGAATTTGGTGCAGCTATTGATTTTTGGAGTACCGCCTACATCAAGCTTTTCACCCGTGACCTTTATGAAGTACTCGGGCTTTTTCCAGAGTTTTGTGCACCATTCTCAGCAGAGTTCATATTTTGATGGACAATAACATTTCTTGAAACAAAATATTGTTTCAACTCGTTTCACTGGTGGAAGATAGCGATTCAACCGACAATTGAATTTTGAAACAAAACCATCGCATCGATGATGTAGTTGCTGTACAATAACCGGTATTTACCGGTCGTAGGAGTGCTGGAGTGTCGGAGAAGTGTGTGTTCAAACTCAGAATGGATTAGTAGAACACTCTTCCACCGGTTAGAGCACTGTACAAACTCATTTTCCATGTAGCACCAAGAACTTTTCTGGAAAATCTTATCATTTTTTGAAAAAATCGGTTTTTTGCGGTTTTTTCCGGTTGTTCGTGTAAGGAAAGTGCTGGTAGTAGCTGTACAAACTCAGTTTTTTGCTCTTGTATCTAAATTTTTCCATCGCACTGCTGTACAAACTCGCTAACCAGGTAGCACCAATACTTGCACCAATTTTTCGAATTTAAATTTGAATTTTGAAGGTGAAGGAGTTCGAATTTTGGAAAATTTTTTGGCTGTACAAACTCTGCGTCATCAGTAGTACCTAAACAGGTGGTTTCCTATTCTGTACAAACTCTATTTAAAAAGTTGGTGTTGAAGTTGGTGCTAACTTCAACGACATTCTTCCACCAGTGAAACGAGTTGAAACAATATTCTGTTTCAAGAAATGTTATTGTCCATCAGAATATGAACTCTGCTGAGAATGGTGCACAAAACTCTGGAAAAAGCCCGAGTACTTCATAAAGGTCACGGGTGAAAAGCTTGATGTAGGCGGTACTCCAAAAATCAATAGCTGCACCAAATTCAAATGCTGACAAGGGAGAAGGACGACAGATGAATATCGAGTTCTCAATTTTTACATACTCTATTACAGTAGGAAGCGCAGCATAGAAAGGTCAGATAGGATCTTTAAGATAGGTTCTTTAAGTTAGGTTCTTTAAGATCTTTAAGGTCTTTAAGATCTTTATTTCGAGTCGTAATTTCTTTCTCCACTTCAACTGCTCTCTTTCCGGTTTTCCTCTTTGCTAATCACTTCGTGATCTGTCCAGCGGAGAGAACGTTGTCACTGGTGGTCGCTTGAAGTTGCACAACCTCAGTCTCTGTGACTCGGAGACCTTGCATGATTGGGCTCTCCCTACCAATAATGGCAAGCACCATTTCGTCTGCTTCAGACAACTTCTTGTCGACACCCCCATCGCTGCCGGTTCGATTCCATAACAGATTTTATTTCCTCCCAAGCCAATTTCTTCTTCCTTTTTCCTTCAGCGAAGTCATTGTAGCTGCCGAATAATATGTTGTTGCGACTCAGAATTTCTTTAAGAAGCAATAGTTTCTGTTCCGCGGATAACATGACGTTCAATATCATTCATCAACAATAATTTTCTTGACCAAGCACTTCTTATAAAAGTCTGTTGTATCGCCAATCAGACAAAGGTTGCATAGCGACGATGCTGCATAATCAGACACAAATATAGGTCAAATGACGTGCAACAGACAAGCATTTTATCAGCTATCTGTTACTTCTATCACTCGTTTATGAAATTGACATTCTATAGGCCCCTGGTTAGACGGTTTACACACACACACATTACATTACATTACATCGCAATCGCAAGTCAAAATAAGCCTATAGTTATCAGTAATCACACTCTTACAAAAATCATCCATGATATCGGAACAGTGTGTAAAAAATCTCCAAAACTGTTCAATTGAATGAGCTTGTAGTAAAAACATAATGGTCTAAGACACAAAAATCTGTGTGCGCTAATATGAAGCAAATTAGCAGAGAACTTTCTCGACATTAAGGATGAGATTAATTATGAAGGGTAGGTAAATTGACATTCGAAGCCAGCACATTCGAGAGTTAGGACCATTCAGATAGGTTCATGAGAATGGATTCCATGTCACTTTGAAGCAACCGAAGCCCCCGATTTGACACTGGCACTGGTGGTCGAATCCGGCAAAGAACATCCGTCTTTGGATACCAGTGGACGTCATCGTGTAGCGGCCACTTGACACCCGGACCATTTCCGATCACTTGCATACATTTCACCTGAAGTTCCTCGTCCAGTGTATTGGTAATTTCACCCGGATACCACTGTGTATCATACATGAACGAAACCCAATCCCCGATCACGTACTTTCGTACTCCATGCTTTCGTTGCATGTGTTGACATTTCCCTTTTCTTGTGTAGGTCCGCGCAAATTTGCTGATTGTCGTTTGAAGAGGTCATAATGTTTTCTTTCCTGATCATAATGCAAAATGGTGATACCGGATAACATCTTTTCTCGATTGTACAATGAATCTCCGTGCTCTTCATTCATCGATCCGACGAGCACCTTTAGGCAGATTCCATACACTGTACTCAGCGCTGCAACTTCTGGATTATCTACATAAACTCCAGGGCGTGACATGTAATCCGAGTAACTTTTGGCTGCATATGTTCCGTGAACAGTGACTGATTATCTATCCAAATTACCCCACGGTGCAAAACTCAGTATATCGAAATTACCCCATTTTGAATATTCTTCATTATTTTTAAAGTAGCCTAAACGAAATACATGAATAATGAAATACGGAAGACCGCTTTCACTTTAAACACGTGTGTAGTTATCGATGTAGAGCAAATTGAACATTTTTGTCATTTTTGGATACATTACCGATTCTTTTAACCTGGAAATTGTCGTCAGATCTCCTTGATTATGTTAGATAGCTGTGGCACTAAATATATTAGTGTTGATGTGCTCTAGTATGTTAAAATTTGTCGGCTGTATTATGATATAGGACCTATAATTTGGATGGTGTAATACTGGTCTTGCCGTATCTTTCAGTCATGTGTGAAATCTTGTGTTTGAAGAGTTTATCTAGTTTATCAGATCAATCATAATATGCCTTTTATAACTGATGATTTTGTCGTGTTATAATTGTGGGCAGTGGCTTTCGCCGCAACCTAGTTGTATCAATAAGCGTATTTTGGCTACTGATACGCCCTTAATAATGTCAAATTACTGTATTTTGTACCACTAGGACGCAGCGGTACCTTCATGCTAAATTGTACAATTAGCCTTGTACATCCCTTTACAAATCGATCGCCTCATCTGTTGGCTCAAACGTTGTAGGCCACATAATTTCTGCTTATCGCAATCGCAATCATGTATTTCCGAAAACCTAGATGAACTACCACTCTTCCATTTCAATTTTGGAACGGAAATGGAACTAGTCCGTTCCGTTTCTAGTGTTATATAATAGATAGGTGTGATAATTACACGTAGACCTACTGGAATCGCATGCAGTAAGGCAGTGGCGATGCGAGTTCAAGACTGACATGATCTACTATCGCATTTTGTACTCAATGCACTTTCGGGATCTGCCGAGTAAGACTCAGTCCACAGAAAAAAAATTGCCAGTTTTAGCCATTTATTGGTAGGCCCCTATTATTACGCAATGAATATTATATTCATAACTCCGTCTATTCATTACACCTTGGAAAATATTTCTTTCAATCTAAATTAATACAAACATAGACATTCTGTATGAGAAAAACAAAAATAACTCACGCAGACCTAGGTAGTATGAGTCTTAAAATCTTAAATTGCAGTTTTCTTAAAAAACGTTGAAAAATCACATTCCTGGTTTTATCCTTACACTTTTCAATAGTTTTCGTAGGCTATGAAATGTGAGAAATGGATTAACAAGTCAAGATAGTGCGAACGACTACCAAGAAGTTACAGAGCACTGGTTTAGAAGATATTGAAGGGCCCCTTTAGGACCGTGTTCGGGGAAAAGAACAGGTAGGGCCGAGAGTCAAGACTAGAAATACTTCTTAAGTGAAAGACAAGAAATGATGTTAAAGATTAAGACAAGAAAGCCTAGGAAAATAAGGAGTTATCTGATATTTGTCTTCTCCAGTCTCCTGCAGTAATCTTTTCATCTTATTGTCAGGGGTCGCCTTGCGATGTTCATGTGGTCACCACTCTCCTACGCCAATCCACTCGATCATTCGTCGCACGTGCACTTTCTGCTAATCTCATCTGTGGAAAATCCAGACCCTTTGCTAATTTAGTAAATGAAGAACAAACAGCACGAGTTGGCGAAGCCTTTCGTTCATTTTTATCAAGGCAATACATGAACTGTGAAATGCAGATACAGTCAGTGTGGGATTACGTAAAACTGAATGGTTCTCAACATCGGACTGTGATAAGGAAATGATTGACCGTATGTGACTTCAAGTTAAAATGAAAGTTGAATCAGAAAGTCTCAAATCAACTACTGAGAATATCTATCTCCAATAGAGAAGTGAAGGGTAAAATCAATACAGTCAAACTTCAACTGAAAATAGTTATTCTGAGGTTTTTTTAAATTTCCATTGTCGTGCACCATTTTCTTGCCACGTCAATCTTAAACACGCGTATATAAGATATTATCCACTTTTTTTCAATTTTTTCAATGTCTCTTGATTCGTGGTCTGAAATAAATACGCATCATGTCGGCATAGCCTACCTGTAGTCCTTTATCCACTAATGAAGCCTTATGACGATGGGTCTTTCTAAATTATGCAATTTGCAAATGTGATTTTTTTTCGAATCAAGCGCAGACTATCTGATGAACACGAAAAGATCTTGCTCATGTACGTAAGGATAGGTTAAACTTCATCGCTGAAAATGATAACCAAATAAAGATACCCTGGTACAGAATAAAATCATTGGATTACTTAATGACGGACTCTTAGTAAACATTCACTGTGAGTCATCAGAACCGGAAAATCAGATAATAGACCATGTAGCGCCTTCGAAGGCCCAAATATTTTCAGGGGAAGAGTCAGAAGTAACCGATGATGCTGAAATACGTTTTTCCCTTTATCACTTTCTTAAAATAAATTCTGTCGGAATCAATTTAATCGATGTAACTCGGATAACTTGGAAACAAGAAAATATCCATAGCTTATATTAAAACTACATACTCATTTTCCCCCATGTTCTGCAAAACTTTGCTCATTTTATCCCGTTTCACCTAATATGCTATAGGCCTAACTGAAGAAAAGGCCGCAACTTTCAGAAATATAATGTGCAATTGAGATACCCAAGATGACGGCTGTCCTCAATGATAGTCTTGGTTGGCGAAATTTCGTCCATGAGAATCAGTATGATAGACATGCTCACATAAGTAATGGCTTCATAAAAAGTCATGGGATCCTTCACAACTGTAATAACACTTTCTTTGGCGCGGTTTCCTCTCATGTCATTTCAGAAAGTGTCAAACATGTCACGCACGGGACAGTTTTGATTTCTTTGTAAAATATTAGAAATGTACAAAAGCGCTATTAATCCAACTTACCATATTTTGCAAATAAAATACTCACAGAATGAGGATAAATGAGGACATCAAGTATCATAAACTACTATAGAAATAATCGATTTTTCGTGAACTTTTAGTATATCGCTGTATAATTAATCAATTTTTAGTATAAGTGACAAAATTCAACAGATACAACCAATCATCACTCTACCAGTAACGGAGAAAAATATCAACTACAATTTCTTCATTAATTCATAAACTTGATGTCCCGTGCGGCGTGCGTGACAATCGAAAAGCAATTATTGATTAATTAAAGAACTGATTTTTCACAAAACCAGGAATAGCTTGTGAATCAATTGTCTGTCTTTTTAAACCTCAACGGTATGTCTTGTCCTATCTAACAAAATGTGCAAGACTTTGGAATTGAAGTGCTCGCACTTTAGGCGTTTCTGTCATGGAACATGTCCCAAGGAAAAATTTTATTACCAAACGATCAGTCAAATCATAATACTTACTTCTCGAATTAAAACGGTGAATTGTAGAAAGTACATTTCAAATCAAATCATTTCCACTTACCGGAAACAAACACCCCCATTAACATGCATCTCAATCAGGGTTGCGGAAGCGTTTGCGTCTCCATTGCTTCCAGGCCCACTGGAAGCGCTTTTGACTGGAACACTCCATCCAAATTCCTGTCACTATAACATGGGGCTCTTTATGTATGTATACCGATCGCTTCTTAAATTTCATAATTGAGCCTCTTTGTAGAATGCCTACAATACTTTGTTATTGTTACAATGGAATCCGCTTAATTGGTCCACCTCGGGAAATTCAGTTTTGGCCCAATTAACCGGATGCCCCAATTAACCGGAATTATATTAGAATATTGTTAAGTACCTATTATAATAAAACTTATGAAAAATAGAACATTTGGACTTATTTACATCGTTATTTGCATACTTATTTACTTACTTATTATACCTTATTAAAAATCGGAAAACATTGTATGACCTACATACACATAAAATAGGATGGTGTACGCATAAAGCATAATTTTATAAAATAGCAGGGTGAGAAACACATATGTATTTAAAACATTCATGCTAGAAATGAGTTAATTAAAGTACACATCAATAAAACATAAACAAGTAGGAGAGTAGAAAACATGCATACACATAAAGCAGTTAAAATAACAGGGTAAGAATTTTAGGCTTTAATATTGTTGACCTATCAATGTTGTCCTGCAGAGTGTACAAACTGGATGACATGTCGATTCCTTGTTGAAGCATGTATCTTATCAGCGTTTGGAATAATGTCATCAGTATTGTCCGTTGATTCGTCGTAACATGTAAAATTCTCATCAATCGTTGTGTAGTTCTCGTAGCCACTGACAGAAAGAACTGCCCATTGATCTTCACCCTGCAGCTGCTGGGTAGGTTCATTGCCGTCGATGACGGACGGTACGGTGGAATTTAGTACGAAACAACCTTTTCTGATGCAATTAGCAATCGTCTCTGGTTTAACATCTTTCCAACTTTTAGCCACAAGTTGGATAGCTTCCAAAATTGTCACTTTAGAACTGACGGAAGTTGCAGACGCGCTAGGCAGGATATCACCAGATTCTAAATGATTTAATATAAGTTTCACTAATTCGGATCTGTAATTCGGATCTGATCCAGCTTTGGGTGGGCAGAGCAGTTGTCAACCAGGAGCAGAATAGAGCGGCCTGAGAGACGTAGGATTTTATCCCATACACAAAGCCACTCTTCGAAGATAGCGGCTGTCATCCAAGCGTTTTTGTTGGATTTGTAGAGCACAGGTAATTTGTCGACATTTATGCCAGAAAAGCAACGAGGTTTTTTACTTTTCCCAATTACGAGAAGTCGAAATTTGTCCGAGCCATCCATGTTAGTACAGCACAGTACGGTAAAACGGTCCATAGATTTTTTGAGCTACTTATAGATGCATATGAATAGCAGAGATGACCATCAAGAGTTGCTCGATAGTAAAGCCCCGTCTCGTCGGCGTTGTAGATATCGGAAGGAGCATAATTCTCACGAAGTGTAGGAAGTTTATTATCAATCCATTAAATAGAATGTACACACCCACGTTAACAAGATTGCATAATCAAATGGCCAGAAAGCTATTTAATGTGCAAAACTGTTTATTTTCGAATCTGCCAATTGACTAAGAAACAGTCACTAAAATAATTGATGTGTTGTGTAATATTGGCCCAATTAAGCGGAATTTTGCCCCAATAAAACGACATATTCATACATATGTTAGATATAAATGATTCTGTTTATGAACAAATGCCCCAATTAAGCGGATGCCCCGATTATCCGCTGGTCCAATTAAGCGGATTCCACTGTACTTATTTATGTTATCACTTATTCAGTTGTCTACTCATATAAACTGTAAAATCCATTAATGAAAAAATACATCAGACTTTATTTTACGATAGGTCTCCATAACCTTGTTTTATATGCGTAGGCAGAACACAGCAGACATATAATAGGTGAATTGGGAATAGGCTAAATTACAATGGAATTCTATAGAATAGGTTTGAATAGTATGCCTATCATATTTATTTTTAGATGCCATCTATTTTTTCGCGCTAGTTTTCTGTGCTCCCGTTTCCGCTTTCACTCGAAATTACCGCTTCCGTTTCCGCAACACTGATCTCAATGACATTGATGAATTGGAGGATATGATAGATTTATATGTTTTAGGTACATTTTTTATTTCCATTATATCTCAAAACTCACATATCACTTTCTTTTTTAGATGCAGAAGAACTTTTGCGATGTTTGGAATCATTTCTCAAAAATTACTGTTGACAGAAAAATGAAAGGATTTTGTAAGTATTGTGATACCTCATTTGTCGCAAACGCCACGAGAATGAGATGACATCTAACCGAAGGATGTCCAAAGGCCCCATCAGAAGTGAAAGAATTATGCAGAAAGGAAGTTGTCAATCAGTCAGTTGCATCATCACGAAAGCGAATGAAGATAATGGCCTTTCGAAATCTACCCACAGATAACGTAACCGTAGTCACTGGAAGTGATAACAAAGATAGTAATAGCATAAATGAAACCTCTTCAATTAGTCACCAGTATGTCAGCAAGATTTCACGAACTGATAAAGAACCTTCAGACAGCCAGTCAACAGTGTCGATTTCAAACAATCAAAATCAATGCAGTATCCTACCATTTATCGATCGCGTTAGGTCATCGGAACAAACTGAGATTGAGGAATCATTAACCAAGGCAATTTATGTGACTGCTTCTCCCCTGATTTTGACAGACAATCATTCGTGGTGTGCATTTTTTGAAATGATAAGACCAGGATTTCAAATTCCTTCCACTTAATGGTCCACTTTTAATGAAGGAGAAGAATAGAGTTAGCGATTACGTTCGAGGATTGTGCAAAGATTCGCCCTCTATTGGTATGTCCACTGACGGCTGGTCGTGTATATCGAATGATTCTCATATTCAAGTCATATGTCATATGTAGACATATGTAGTCATATGTATGACTCCAACCCCGTTTTTCTTTAAAAGTATTCACTCAGAAGAAATGCGACACACTGCAAAATTCATGAGTGACATTATCTGCAATGCGATTGATGAATTTTGTAAATTTTCTGATGTAGAGGCTAAGAGCATTCGATTTTTGGTGACTGATAACGCTGCCAACATGATATCTGCGTGGATCGAGATACGAAATCGATTCCCTTTCCTTGGATAAACACGTGTGGTTGCTTGGCGCATGGCTTGAATTTACTCGCTTCTGATATGCGAAAAGTTCTGTCGATCAGCACAACTCAAACTTGCATTTCGCTGCAAACTTGCTGGATCCGCGATTCCGAGGTCGAACATTGTCTGAATTTCAGATGGTAACAGCAGAAGATGAGATCTTAAGGTTGGCAAACCTTGAAAAGCTGCGAGTCGACGACGTAACAACTGACCTGTTGGAATATAAAACGAAGTCAGGTAACATATTCAACAGTGCGAGGCACATCTGGCAAATATGGTATCACACGCTACTGATCCTGTCTTATGGTGGCAAGGGAATTGTTCGAGTCGAGCATTGATGAAAGTTGCTGTGATTCTTTTGACTATGTGCGCCACGAGTGCTGCAACCGAGCGTTCAAACAAAGGATTTGGGTTACAAAAAGCAAAGCTTAGAAATAGATTATCAGATGAACATGCAGCAGATTTAACCTACGTCGCTTACAACTTGACGATGAAACAGCGCGCTGGACAACAAAAAAGAGGAGCAAGTACATGGTACCAGTTGGAGATGACCTGATCTGACTTAAAGAAACCCGTTCCTACAGAGAAGTAGTCTTTTGAGAACTACAGGAACAAGAAATCATTCAATGTTGATGAAACAAGAGTTGAATGATTTCTTGTTCCTGTAGTTCTCGAAAGACTACTTCTCTGCATAAACAGGTTTCTTTTAGCCATATCAGGTAATCTGCAACTGGTAGGCCTAACATGTAACCCAGCTCTATCTGCCGCATGCATAGGATACTAACCCTTACTAACACCATTCTCCCTCACAATCTCCATGTATATTCATGGATAGTAATATACAGTGTCATTTGATATGCTCGTGATTTCTGAGCATAACTTTGATTGAAGTACTATCTTTGCTCCTGAAGATGATAGCGCTGAGCTATCGAAGTGTATTGAACTTCCGCTAAAATACAAATACTTGACCTTCCACAAAACCACAATAAAAATGTGTCTCCATTGAAACATGTCTGTAATAATCTCAGTATAATTGTAATATATCTCATAATTTTATATGATCGTTAAAGAGGCCGAATCATGCTAAGTGATTTCCTTGTATGTTTTTCTTTGTTTCATTTGTTGCATATATTTTTTGGAAAAGCAAAAAGCTCTACAAATATCATATTTTAGTTTTACCGTGAATTTTTTAATCGTACTGTCAATCAGCTGTCTGTAAGGCAGCTTAATTTCAAAAGTTTTTCTTTTTATTATAAATACTTTTTTATTATCACATAGTTTTTATTCAATGCAATTGATATCAAAATTATTTTACATAGTTGTAGATAAACACATCAAAGCAAAAGCCCACAGGTTTTGAAACTAAAAGTTGTAGTTATAATGCAGATACTTATTCGTAGCATAAAAAATGTTTAACAGCTTAAAAAAGGATAATTCTTGTGAAGTTTTTATGACACAAAAATCTAAAAAAATAGGATATGCTACTTTTAGCAATTGCTGGAGACCAATATTCGGGTTGTAGATGTCAATAATTGCTGCCTACAAATGTACTGAATAACATTTTCGAAGGTCTACAATAATTGTAACCTAAGCTTGGAAGTTTAGCTGCCTTGATGAATAGGTTTTAAGTTAGAATATGCAGATAAATAAGTGAAGGGAGCCGATATTTCATAAATTACCGTAACTTACCGGATAAATTACCGTAACTTACGGTAAGTTACCCGAAAAATAAATTACCTTAATTTATACAACCCTACTCTATATCAATGACGATGAGACAGTAGTACTTAACTTGGCTGCATATCAAATTTGTACAAATGAGACACAAGTTTTTGCAAGCTCAATTTTTGTGGGTTTTGAAAATTAACACTTCAATATTTTTTCTGATGTTTCTCTGCGTGATAGATTAATAACAACTATGATTAATAAAGCTAAGCGTATACACAAATTTATTCTACAATTGGAATTTGTTTAGGTTGCGTTAAAAATGTGTGCCTGGAACTTTCGCATCATGTGTCCAAATTACCCCAACCTACCCTACGGTACGGTATATGCCTACATCAATAAATTCACCAATAAAAGTCGGTCACTTTCACAAGTTCTCAATTTTGCCACACACATTTGCATTACACGCGATGAAGGCCTTCCTTTGTTTGATACGTACTTTGACCTAATATAGTCACCAACATATCTATCTACATAACCAGGGTAACAAGTACATGTATATACCGGTGTAGGCCTACATCACGAATGTCTATTACTAATACCGTAAAAACTAATGCTTATAGAAGATAATATATTGGGTAGGCCTAAACCCTGCATACTACGGAGATATCGTCTTTTATGTTCAAAAGCAACCGAACATCAACAGGTTGCAGATACCGGTACTTATTAAAGCCAATTTAGTTTCTATATATAGTCTATAATAGGTCACATTTAAAATACCGGCACCCTACCGGTATTTATGAAAACTAGGAAATATTCAGGAGCCATATACTTCTCTCGGAAAGTAGCAGGATACAAGTACAATTGATAAGCAGGCTCATAAGTTCGCAGTCTACGGTGGGGCCTACATCTTGCATAACATCTAACAAAGGCGCAATGTAACGGATCGCCAAAACTCTACGTGCTGTATGACGTACACGTAAAATTCTGGTACTTACTCCCATATCTTAAAGACTTCAAGGCCAAACCGCTCGGCATCGGGGTGAATTTCGGGTCATTCTGCCCGTTTCTGATCTCACGGCCTAACTGCTCGACATTTACTGCTAAACTTTACAGCTTGGTGAATAGAGGCACATGAAGACTTGTGACCAAAGCTATATAAATCCGTTAAAAATCTTTAATTTTCATTACTATTTTAACGATTATAATCGCATGAACCGAAAATATCTTCTATTAGCTTTTCAGGTCATGTAATAATTTGTGGAAGTAAATTTGTGTCAACTACGTGTTAATTCTTATCTTCAACAAATTTCTCTACTGCTTCAGATAGACCGCAAACATACAGGTAATCCTGGAAAATGACATTTGGAGATGCAAGATATTTCGAGTCACAACTTCAAAAACGGTCCATCCTAGAATCCTAGATTATGATTATGCATCCAAAATTCTATCACGCATACATGACTTGATAGATTTAATCTTTATTCTTCCTTTTCAATTAGTTCAACATTACTTTACATGCACGTAATGAGCCTACATGGGCCTATCCCTTCACATCCGATATGCTGTAAGTTGAGGCTTGCATGCCTTTCTAAATTAATACAATGTCTCCCCACTTTCTAACAAGTTTAACAACATTACGCAAATACATAGATTTAGCTATAGAGCTATTTAGCTATTAGCTTTAGATAGCTATAGGCAGCATTTTCAGGCAATCGACCTTCCCAACCAAGCGAAACCGAATCAAGTGACCCATACCGGTTACCGTATTTTCGCAAAATCAAATTTCTGTCAATAATCATGTTAACCGTTCGTTTACGTTGTGGGGTAGAATTCTACCCCAGCCGTTTTCAGACAAGCGTAATTTTTTTTATTACGCACATTTGATCATTGATACTCTATGACTTTTTTTGTTAGATAGGGTCAATTTTAGACGCTGCATTCTTGATTAGAAATATATTGTACTTCATCGGATATTTCCAGAATCACAGTTACTTATGTTCTGGGGTAGAATTCTACCCCAACAATTATTTGTCAAAAATATCATTGATCTGTTGCTGAAAAAACTTTTTGTTTCATTGTACTTCTGTTTTTCTATTTCGATCATCGAAAACATTCAATTTAATTTCGAAATTCGATTCGAAATCATTTGATTTATCTGAATTTCTTTCATCTTTCAACCTTTTTCACAGGAAATACCTAATAGAATGGTAAGTATAGGCCTATAGGCCTACACGTCACAGGCTTTATATACAGGGTTTACAATCAACTTTCACATAACTAGGCGATCATGATATCATTGTAAGCGTGCCAAATCTCTTTAGTTATATCAATCACGTGATTTTTACAGTATTGAATCCACTCCGTATCTGATTGAATAGCCTCCTAGACGAGATTTGAGCTTCTAATTATTTTAGGCCAGTTTGTCCTTGACAAAGCTTTGTCGAATGAAGGCCTATGCTATTATACATTCAGATCTCTGAGAATCCTTCAATAGTCATGCACTGCAGCTACCGATAGTCGAAGTGGACTGAAAATTCTGACATTGCTTCTCAAGGTCGTTGTCCCAGACGGAATATGTGTAATATTTCTCGGCCTGGTTTCTCAACTGGCCTGCATCCTGCATCTAGAACGGAAGCTTTTCTTGTAATGATGCATGATTTTATAGATACAGCAGTAATTCACACGAACACAAGCTTGCGTAGATTTGCACGAAACGGAAAGTGGAGACGCACAGATAAAGCCGAGATTCTGGCATTCATAGGACTTCATTTGCTAGCAGGAGTTTTCAAGGCTCATCACCGTGACTTACGTGAATTGTGGACACATCGAGACGGACATCTTTGCTTCAGGGCAACCATGAGTTGTGAGCGATTTCTTCAACTCAAGAAAGCTTTACGTTTTGATGATAGCAGACGCCGTGATACTACCGACAGATTGAGTCCAGTTCGCAGTGTTGTCGAAACTTTCAATGCAACTCTGAAGTCAGTGTACAATCCAGGACCGTTCCTGTGTGCTGACGAGATGTTAGTTGAGTTCCACGGTCGAGTCCAGTTTCGGCAGTATATTCCATCCAAGCCAGGAAAATTTGGCATCAAGATTTTTTGGTGTGTTGACTCGGAGACAACAATTCCACTGAAATGCATTGTTTACATCGGGAAAGGGACACTGAGTGAGCAAGAATCTAGACCATCAGCTCATGCCATTGTCATGGGCTTGGTTGAAGATTATTTGGATCGAGGAAGAAATGTGACTGCCGATAATTTCTTCACCAGCGAAGGTCTAGTGCAGGAGTTATTAGATCACAACACAACGTATGTTGGTACTGTGAGACAAAACAACCGAGTACTTCCCGCCAGATCCGAATGCTTGTCAGAACGTGTCAAGGGAGACACCCATCACTACTACACCCCCGACATGACTCTCTGCTCATTTTGGGACAAGCAAAGGCGTCCAGTTTTGCTGCTGTCATCCATGCACATCGGACCTCAAACGAACAACACTCGGGAAGATGGAAAGCCTGATATAGTGAAGACCTATAACGAAACAAAAGGAGGTGTCGACAATCTGGACAAGCTTGTACGCACATACAGGTCAAAGAGGAAGTGCAGGAGGTGGCCACATGCAGTTGCCATGAACTTGGTTGACGTTAGTGTTATCTGCGCTCATAAAATGATGACAAGTCAGTCCAATTCAATGGAAGATCACTGTGAATTCAAAAAGGAGCTGGCATATGAATTATGTCGACCCCTTATGCAAAGGCGTATTGAAAACCCGCGACTACGTCTTGACATCAGGTAGTGCTTGTCGAAATTTGGAATTCGGGATCTAATGACAGCAAAACAAGACAATTATGTTTGCAATGCCACAGATTCATCTGCGCACGGCATCAAATTGTGATCTGTGAAAACTGTAGCCATACAGGCATTCGTTAGTGGTATATTACGTTACATTTGTTGTTACATACAAGTAGAGCACACACCATGCTTATCGCATTAATGACAATTAGTCATCTGTGCCAGTGATCTTCATTTGTAATTCAATTCAGATTGTCTGAAAGACTCAACTTAATTAATTTTTACGTCCCTCTACTCTACATGTAAACTTACACGATTATGCAGATTAAGATTTCGAAACTTTTGTATGATTTACAGTAGCCGGTATGATGGAAGTAAACATCAAGAAATAAAAGAACTCGTTCTAATTGATAGGAATTGGCAGTTTATAAAATGAAGTCATAATTACCTACAAAAGACATGCTCATGACTATTACAAGATGCCCCCTTGTCTACATGTAGGCCCCAATTTATCAATTATGAAGAGATAGAATCAAAACTAGAGTCTCAGCAGGGCAAATCATATGCCTATAGGTGCCAAATATCTTTGCAAGCGATGTATAAGATCTAACTTACAGACAAATTACGGCAATAATTCTACAATGTCTTTGGGGTAGAATTCTACCCCACAACGTAAACTAGCTAGTATTTTTGAGAACATACACGAACGGTTAAAAACTGGACGTACATAAACAATAATATATTAATTTCTATTTTTTTTTAATTTTTTTGTTTTCTCCACAATTATTTTGAAACGCTAACGTTTTACGACAAGCGGAAATAATTTTCATAATAACATACCAAATCAGATAATATCATTCATCTCACATAACCATTGAGCAGTTTAAATCAAAGTAGAATCTATATTGCATGATCGATATCGAATTGTATGACAATTTTCAGGCTAAAAACGTACTGCTTAAATTTGGGTTTTAACGGTTAAAATCTACAAATATTAAGATGTTCAATCAGTATGGGGTTTGTTTGCACATTCCACATACTTTTATGTTCTTTCCCTGTTTTCGAGGAAGAGATCTCGAAACGACGTAATTTCGATGTCGCATTTTCCACTGGGATGACTCCGAACGACTGATTCGGAATAGGCCCAGTTGCCCTGGACTCCCGACGGAAGTTCTGTAGGATGATCCTCCACTTGGCTTTCACAGTTCTGAACACAGCGACGTCAAGAGGTTGCAGAAGGTGGGTAGAGTTAGGTTGAAGAGCGATGAATTTGATGTTGTATGCAGCAGCCATTTCGATCACTTCAACAGAGAAATGCGCTCCTACATTATCACCGATCACGAACTTTTCTCGTGAAGATCCCTAACTGCAGGGATTAGAGTGTCACGAAACCAGGCTGCGAAAGAGTCTTTATCAAACCATCCACTTTTCGAACAGTTGAACACAGTTCCACGTGGTGCACCTTGCGTCCCAAGTCTCGTAAACACTGCGATTTGTAGATGACGTAGGGTGGAAGAAGCTTTACGTCAGCGGAACCGCAAAACATCAGGGAGATGTTGGTCTTTGAATGTTCCTGAACAGGAATTTCAACAGGTGATTAAAAACTAATTTTCGAATTATTATATTTGCATAATAAATACAAATAAATATCATGAATCGGGAGCACACGAATATCGGAAGGCCACGAAAAGTGCAGCAGATTTCAAGTCAATTCTCATTCCGAATGAGATTGAAGAAGTAAAGAAAACGACAATGAAACTGTTCGAATACAAAGTTGAATCAAGCGAAGTTGATGCAAGCGTCAGCATGAAGACACCTTCATCTTTGAAGAAACTAGGATTGGCCTTGATACAACTGGCACATACTTTAAGAATAGAATTTATGAAAATTGGTGACAGTGAATCTGCAGAACAAACAAGTAACCTGATCGATCTGATGGAAGATGAAATAAGACCATTAATGACCAATGCTGGATTGGTAATGGACTCATCAAGCCATGGCTTGACAAAAGAGCTGCCGAACGGGGAACAGCTTTCGTGTTTGAAGAAATATATCAAGAAAACTCTTTCTCGTCGTTTGAAAAATAGAAATCGAAGGAAAATTTCTGAAGCAGTCCTAGCTTTTATCATTTTTTTCAATAAGCGCCGACCAGAAGAAACATCCCGTCTTACCAAGCAAGTATGGAATCAGAGGCAAAAATGGAAAATGTCAAAGGCAAAGGAAATCGATTTGTGCCCATTCTCTTTCCAAAGGAATGTGTGAAAGCTGTACAATGGTTATCTGATTCTACATCGAAGTACATTTTTGAGAATCGTAACAAAAATCCATTTCGAGGGAGTGAAGCCATGGCAAATGTCGTCAAAAGAGCTCAAGTTTCTGGAAGCAATGTATCATCTACTAATTTCCGAAAACTCGCCGCTACGACATTGCAAGTACGTCTTATGTTAGAGCCTACTATACGCATGTCATAGACGTTTATTACTACTTCTGATCATAAGAAGTTAACCCATATCTGCCCATTGTATCAAATTTGTCACACCTCCTTGTCTATTGTCTGGAGAATGCGCGTTGTCTCAGTTAGCGATGACTGAAGTGAATCATTATTCGATGAGCCAATCAAAAACGAGTCATCGTTCATCAGATTTTTTAACAAGCAACTTCGCCATGAAATTTGAGCATTTCGCACGAGCTTCTATCTGCAACTTGACGAAGGTAAGTCGGATGTCAAATGATGCTTAAAATTGACCTAAAACATCCTCTGCAATCACCAAAAAATTATTTTGTTTGTGCATGGACTAAGAATAGTCGACAATAGTAGCCTAATTTTCAAATAGAGCAGCACAGTAGTCATCAGATGCCAAAATCCAATCATATCAAATCACAGGCCGGCAAAAACTCTCAGTAGAGACAGTAACATCCTTTTACCAGATTGAAAAGAGCTCCAACAAGCTCATTACTTACAGCTCAGGTGGTAATGAAACTGTCATCGACTACATATTGGTTCGAAGAAGAGATCGAAACAAAATTGTCGACACGAAAGTCATACCAGGTGAAGAATGTGTATCGCAGCACCGGCTACTTTTAAGTGACCTGAAGATAAAACCAGTGAAAAGATTTTCAAGAAAATGTGTGTCACGTATACGAATTTGGAAACTGAAGGACCCAACGCTAGCTGCACGCTTCAACGACGAAGTTTCAAATCATGCTCATCGCAATGATGAACGGAATTCCGTTGATGCTGCATGGCGTGGCATGAGAGATACATGGATTCAAAGTGCTGAGAAGGTCTGTGGTCGAACCAAAGGTTGGGCAGGTAGGAAGGAGACCTGGTGGTGGAATTCAGAAGTGAACGAAGCTGTGAAATATAAAAGGAAGTGTTTCAAACAGTGGCAAAAGAATAAAAGTGATGCAAATAGGGTTATCTACGAACAACCAAGACGGAAGGCCAGGAAAACAGTTTGGATTGCACAAGAAACTAAAAGACGCGAGTTTGCAAAGAATCTTGACACTGATGACGACAAAAAGCGATTCTTCAAAATTGCGAAACAGATGGCATCCGAAAATCGGGATATTCAGAGAGTGTCGTGCGTTAAAGACGAACAGGGAAACATCATGGCTAAACCTGATGAAGTGAAACAAAGATGGAGAGACTTCATAACAACGTTGATGAATGTTGAAAACAGCTGGGACGGTGCAACTGAGTGTCCCACTGTGAAGGGGCCGTGGCGAAGCATATCTGAAGAGGAAGTTCGAAATGTTCTGAACAACACGAAGAAGAAAAAAGCACCCGGTCCGTCCGATGTTGTCAATGAAATGTTCTTGCACAGCCTGGACGTATCAGTGAAATGGTTATCAGAGCTGTTTAACGAAGTTCTGCAAGTGGTGCACTAGTGTGCTTATTCCTCTGTACAAGGGTAAAGGAGATCCTCTACAATGCGAATCCTACAGAGCAATAAAGACAGGTCATAGAGAAGTATCGCGCTAAGCAAAAGAAGATGTTCCTAGCCTTCGTTGACCTTGAAAAAGCCTTCGACAGAGTCCCAAGAGAAGTTTTACGGTGGTCTCTTCGCAGAAGTGGAGTCGAGGAATGGCTTGTAAGAGCGATAATGACACTATATCGCAATGCAACTACGGCCGTTCGCACTAAGTTCGGAGACTCTGACCACTTCACTGTGGATGTAGGAGTGCATCAAGGTTCGGTATTGAGTCCATTGCTCTTTGCCATAGTTATGGATGCCGTAAGTGAAGCAGCGAGGAAGGGATTGCCATATGAACTTCTGTATGCAGATGACCTTCTCCTTATGGCTGACTCGGAGGACCAGACAGCAAAATGGCCACGTGTAAAATGCTGCAAAGGTGTAGGAGCGAACTCAATCCAATGTAACATCTGCAGTGGTTGGTTGCATGCGCGATGCTCAAAAGTGAAAGGGAGACTCACTGCGGCTATCAATTACAAGTGTGAGAAGTGCTTAGCAGCTCCGAAGAATGATGGTGAAGATATTCCCAAGTGCGTTGACATGCACGGAACCTTGAGAGCGTAGACAGCTTTTGCTATCTTGGTGATGTTATCGACGGTTGCGGTGGCGTTGAGTCAGCAGTGGTTGCCAGAATACGGTGTGGTTGGAGAAAGTTTCGGGAGCTCCAAGCCTTCTTACCCGGCTAACAAAGTACGTATCTGCTACGTAGCGGGGGAGTAGCAGAAATGCGTAGCAGAAACCAATTAAAATGGCGGCATAGGTCACGTACCTGCTACGTAGCATGGTGCTACTTGTTGCTACCAATTGAAACGTTGCCGCTACTCAATTGACCCTATAATGGAACCTACCGCTACGCTGAGGCACCAATTGCTACCGGTATGCTACGTAGAAGAACCTTTTGCTACTCCTCCTACGTATCTGCTACTGGATGCCACGTACTGCTACGGCGACGCTACGTAGTTGCTACTAATCCGGCACTCTCACCCTCTGCGTCTGCCATCTCTGCCCTGCTCCGGGACAATCTTCTAGGGGGTTGTTTTAGCCAGTTCCCCACAAGGACCTTGATTCTTGCATTACCATTTTTATAATGGAGTTTTCTCATTGCCTCTGAAAAAGGAAGAACAATTCTTCAGAAGGGTACTCAACTGCATTTGTGATTATAACAAAATACAACTTAGTGATAAACAGACACCAGTAAGTTTGGAATACGTGGCAATTCGTACTACAAAGGAATAAAAATTGTGGTCTCTGATGAGACGCAACGTTTCAAGCTCATCTCTAAGCTTTGCACATCGACTTTGCTACACTTTCATAAGTTTTCAGCATTTTGTAGTAGATACTTTGTACAATGCAATTAGGACATCTTGTAAGCGTTTTTTTGAATTTCTGAATTTAGTTCCTCCCACATTCACCGAAAGAATAATAACTTTGACTTAGCAGATTTTAATCGAGGTCGGACTAACAATATTCAGATAACTACAGAAACATTTTACCATTCAGCATTTTTATTAGCTTCTTTTTTCACACTGGCTCAAAGTGCTTTCTTACTATGTGAATTTTAATGTGGTAAGTGTCGTTTCAATTATTTTTTTGTTTAAGTCACTTTTATTTTCAAAAGTTGTCACTGAGTTTCGATTTTCAGAAAAATTTCAACATGGCGGCAAGATCGCGTAGAAAGTAAGTGAAAATGAACATTTTGCTGGAGTTTTTAAGCATAATCCTGAAGATTGGAATGCAGTCGTACATTTCATTTGATTCAAATAGCAGATACTTGTTTTTATGTTATTTTCTCATAAGAAATGTGCCCGTCAGTTTAAACTGACAGCGGGCGTTAGGGGTATGTTTTTTATCGTGTAAAAAAGCATTATAAAACATAATAGTCGCGAATGGTGTTAATTAAATGGCCAAACGTATTGTCTTTGAATTTGTTTCTCCAGATGAATTTATTTCCATTTTATGTAAAAACGTTTCAGTTAATTAGATTACAATTCTTTATTCAAAAAAAAAGTTTCTTCCGAGATTCGATCTCTCTTCTTACTTGTCGCAGTCTGCCGCTCTACCCCTTGGCCATTGAACCACTAATCAAAAGTTGTTTAGAACAATAAGTAAACAATTACAGTATCTACTTAAGTACCTACTAAGTACGTAGTATCTACTTCAGAATGAATGTCGAAGAAGCCTTCCGATATTTCGAAGAATTAGAAGCAGAGGACTCGGAATCAACAGACGTGATATCCGCAAGCATATGCATTACACCCCCCATCAACGAGCCGGGTGACAGAAGTGATGAAGATTCCGCAGACGAAGACGATGTTTTTGTTCATAATCTCGGGAGCAGGCAGATGCGAGCGGAAGCTTCCATTGTGATTGAAGGTAGAAATGATACAGGGAGAGTGAGTGAAGACGAAGATGTGATTGAAGGTAGAAATGATACAGGGAGAGTGAGTGAAGACGAAGATGAAGAATCACCGACAGAAAGTTGGCATCCAAAATGGGTGAAAGGAGATTTGAATAAAAGGACTGCTATGAGGAATTTTCCGTGGAACTTACCTACTCCTGCGCTTGATTCAAATGATAGTCCCTGTACTTTGTTTGAAAAATTTTTCACGGCTGAGCTGTTGAATTACATCTGCAATGAAACGAATAAGTACGCTGCTGCAAATGGAAAAGACTCATTCAAGCTTGAAACCTCGGAGCTGAAAGTTTTTTTAGCAATCCTTTTGGCCAGCGGTTATGTTAAGTTTCCACGAAAACGAATGTCTCAGCTGCAATGGGAAGGAACAGATTCGAAGAAATTCTTCGATATCTACATCTGGCTGATAATTCAACTCTTGATGCAAGTGACAAATTCTCGAAAGTACGCCCACTGATAAATGCAATCAATAAGCAGTGCAAATCGAATTTTATTACTGAGCAGCATATTAGCATTGATGAATCAATGGTCCCCTACCATGGCAGACACGGGGCCAAACAATATCTGCATGGCAAACCAATCAAGTTTGGATATAAGGTGTGGGTTGCAGCAACGCATTTGGGATATGTGGTCGCTTTTGATCCATATCAAGGCAAAGGCTCAATAGCTCGCGCGACTGAGACCAACTATCTTGGTCTCGGAGGGTCTGTTGTTTGCCAATTGGTCAAAGAATTGCCAAACAACGAAACTACGATTTGTACGAGCAGCACGTGAGCGGAAAAACATTCCCATACCAAAGTCCGTCCAAACATACAATAAAATGATGGGGGGTGTCGATCGTTTTGATCAAAATGTGGCCTACTACATGATAAACATCCGCTCAAAAAAGTGGTGGTGGCCCATATTTCGATTTCTGCTGGATTTGGCAATGCAAAATGCCTACCAACTGTATCGCCTCCAGTCCGATGTCGAGCAGTTGGACTTGCTGGCCTTTCGGCGGTCAGTGGTCGTCACATACTTAAGAAAGTAAGATTCCTTGAATGAATGATACAAAGAGTCTTCAAATGTAAATACGCTTGTTATTCCTTTGCAGATACACAGCTGACTGTCACTCTCGGCGGCAAAGAATCAACCAACCAGCCGACAAACGCGTGGGCAAGGACATTCAAGTGTCTGAAACAGTGAAAAACAAAATTTCCCCCAAAATAACTACAGAATATATGAAAAAATAGAGAGCCTCTACTGATAGTCCCGGCGCCAGGACGGTTTTTTGCATGGAGCGAGCCCAAAGATAAGACTTTCACAGAATATTCTAAACCCTATGACTACTAAGAAAACGCGCGCCTTCCGAGTTTCAACGTATCCCTTTGATATGCAGACAAGATCAAAGAAAAAGGACATGGTAATTGAAGAAAATTGAAGTTTGGTGTGTTTGCTCCGACTATGCGAGATATATTAACTCAAGCGCTGTAATTTGTGGCATGATATATTTTCAGGGCATGAAGTCATGTAATCATCTACCATTGCCGACCAAAACCAAACACATTTGGATTCAACAAGCATCTTAAGTAAACATGAAATTTTGATCAAATTTCAGCTCAAGCCTTAAGTATCTAACAACTCTTGCAAATATCGCATATAAAATTTTTTCCTATCACGCGATAGAACGCATAGAAGCTAATGTAAATGTAATGTAATGTAAAGAATAATGTAGCTAGAGTTAATAGATCTCGCATAGTCGAAGCAAACACATCAAGCAGACATATTGGTCGAAAATTTTCCTTCAATTAACATGTCTTTTTCTTTGATCTTGTCTATAGATCAAAAGAACACGCTAGAACTCGGAAGGTGAGCATTTTCGTAGTAGTCATAGGGTATACATCATTCTGTGTCTCGTTCCATGCAGAGGCTCGTTCTGGCGGGACTATATAAATATATTTCCATGTTTCCATATTGTATTTGTTGCAATCATTCTAATTTTATTATGGGCATATAACGAAATTTGCATCCAAGATTCTTTTGTCCAAACATACACACAGGCATACCATGATGTAGTAATTGACCAATTAAAACTATCATAGATAATAATCAGATTTTCAATGTGTTGACACAATGTGATCAATAAATTGATAAACACAAATGTCTTCGTTTTCCTTTCATTCAAGTGTCCGGTGCCAAAGTCAATCAAAATTATGTAACTTATATCGAGAACAACCTCGACCTCGATTAAAATCTAATCGAAGTCACATCACTGATTTTTACCCATTTTACCAAGTGTGCTCGTCAAAAGGGGGAAACTCGTACAGGAAGCTACACTTGGTCTAAATTTTGAATAGTGTCTGATATCACTGTGCTAAATTTTCGGAAGAGCTTGATATAGAATCAAGTATGTTGAGTATGTACCATGCGCTCAAAAAGTCTTCCATACTTCATTGCTGATTTATATAAAAATTATGCATCATTGAAGAGTTGGGATGATAATTAAGTGATTATACACTGACAGTGATATGGATAACAATGAGATTTCTTTCATTAACTCAATTTAAATTGCTGTCACTTTTGAATTTGTTTTTATGCTACAAATTTATATACAAATGCAACTTATAGGCCCTATATTTTACCATCATTCAGTTACGCCTACTTGTGTTCTAGCTCTAGATTTTCCTAGTCCGGAAACAGTCGCCTGATGAACTCGATGGTCAAGCACATGTAGATGCTGGTTCGAAGATATTCTCACACGAATTGGTCACCCTGAAATGGCAACATAACATGTGATATGATCGATTATTCGGCATTATCGTATGTAAAAATATGTAAAACAATTTTTCTTGGCATTGTGCTAAAAACAAGCGGGTCACTCCTTTATATTTGCCTTCATAAAGTAATGTACAGTAAAATTTGAGTAGGTAAAAACCACGGCGCTTCGTGTCACAGACACATCAAAAAGACACACACGATATATCACGATATCATCACGATATATAGTAGAGAATGCAATGGGCTTAACCATCAGTATTTTATAGGCCTATCCCTATATGAAAAGAAACTTAATCATTTCAAAAATTCCACTTTATCACTGATTTTGGTATATAGTGCAAAGCCACTGCATCACAACTTTTCACATTAGTAATGCACTAGACAATGCGTTTTCCCAATTCTTGATGACAGAACTGAATTACAAAAGAAGAAATTAATACTACACCTAAATTAATCATTCTATGTGGTTTGGCCCTAGACTGCTGTAGTTTTCGGAAAAGTCAAGTTGATTTAATTTACATCAGCCAGATATTTCAAAAGTTCAGAGCTCTGCCCTACAAAGGCAAAACCACTTATCTCGGGTTAGTTCCTTGAAAACTTTGTAAAAGTAAGCGCATGTCGTGAATTTTACAAAGACAAAATAACTTATCGCGTATCTACAAATGCAAAATGACTTATCTGACCCGTTAAGTTATTTTGCCTTTGTAATCTTATACGAACAGAGAAAACAAATTGAGACATTTACCTTAGCTATGCAGATAAGTTATTTTGCCTTTGTAATCTTATACGAACAGAGAAAACAAATTGAGACATTTACCTTAGCTATACCGATAAGTTATTTTGCCTTTGTAATCGTATACGAACAGAGAAAACAAATTGAGACATTTACCTTAGCTATACAAAACACTTCATACAATGAGACTTCGAATGCTGAGCCTCCAAGCGCCAATCCTGTCCTTCCTTCAAGTGCCGAGCAAGTCGAGCCCACAAGTGCCGAGCCAGACGGTGCTGAGCCTCCAAGTTCCGATCCTGCCCTTCCTTCAAGTGCCGAGCCAGACGAGTCTCCAAGTGCCGAGCCTCCAAGCGCCAATCCTGCCCTTCCTTCAAGTGCCGAGCCAGACGAGTCTCCAAGTGCCGAGCCTCCAAGCGCCAATCCTGTCCTTCCTTCAAGTGCCGAGCCAGTCGAGCCCACAAGTGCCGAGCCAGACGGTGCTGAGCCTCCAAGTTCCGATCCTGCCCTTCCTTCAAGTGCCGAGCCAGACGAGCCCACAAGTGCCGAGCCTCCAAGCGCCAATCCTGTCCTTCCTTCAAGTGCCGAGCCAGACGAGCCCACAAGTGCGGAGCCAGTCGAGCTTGATGAGTCCGAGTGTTCTTCAGTAGTTGATGACTCATGAGGATCGGATGTTGGGATGGAAGGATTTCTGGGCTAAAAATCATTCTGGTCGAAAGTCATGGATACAGACAAAGGTTGAACGAATGTACACTCTGAAAAGACCAGCCAACGAGCAGAGACGAAAGTTCTACTTCCACTTCTATCTACCTTTAGCACAGGTCACTGAAGATGGATCTGAGAAAGTCCGCGTTTGCCAGACTATGTTTCTTCAAACACTTGGTTTCCGAAGCAACAACAACAATATTTTGAAAGCATGTCTTTCTGGTGAAGTTGGAAAGACGGTAAATGTTGATGATCTCAGAGGAAAGCACGAGCCCGCCAACAAAATTGATGAAGATACTCTATCAAAGATTTGTGAACATATTGAAAGCTATTCACCATGTATTCCACATTATCGCAGAGAGCACGCACCAAACCGACGATATCTACCCTCTAGTTTGAAGATATTACAAATGGCAGATGATTTCAACGTGACTCATGAAGTCACTGTGTCGCGAGAAACATATAGGAAACAACTAAAGCAAATGAACATTGCTTTTACAAGTGGTGAGGAATGCGAAACGTGCACCATGTACTTTCACCACAGATCGTCTGGAACTAGTCACGACGACAATGTCTGCAACGTATGTTTGAATTACATAGGACACAAGGATCGATATACCAGGCCTCGAGAGGAGTACCAAAAGGACAAGATGAATAAAAGGGAGGACAGTCAAATTCTTGTATCTGCAGATTTGATGAAGGTCTTTATGATCCCGCAGATGCCACATAACGCGTGGTGTGAAGATACATACTTTATCGCATTTAATCAAACGTTTTCACCAATCGGTTGTGCGGAAAAGAAAGGTTTGGCATTCGTTTGGGATGAATCAACGGCTGGGCGCAACAAAGAAGACATTGCCAGTACGTTTGTCCACTTCATCACACATTTCAGAGATGCAATCGAAATTACTATATACACGGACAACTGCGCGGCTCAAAACAAAAATTGGTATCTCTACGGTATATGCCTCCAATGTGTGCAACAGAGCAATGTAGCTGTGCAAACAATCACATTCAAATATCTCGAAACGGGGCACACGTTCATGGCGGCAGACTGTGACCATTCATCCATTGAAAAAAAGTTGAAGACATCGAAATCAGTATTGGACATGGATGATTTCGCTGATTGTTGTACAACAAACAGAGTATCAGGAAAGAAACTGTCGGCCTCGGACTTCCTCTCGGCAAAAGATCACCAATATGTATCACAATATCGTTTGAACACAATGTCATCAACGAGCGTTCCACCTAAACCGTTTTTAGCTGATGTCGTAGTCGCCGAGTTCAGAAGAAACACAGCGTCGATTTTTTTAAAGTTCTCGTTTGACGAAGACTTTGTTGAATACAAAGCTGTAAATCTAATGAAGAAAAGAATAAATTCATTGGAGACTTTCACGAAAACTTTCACGTCGAGAACAACAAGTCGTGGAATTACTAGTTCAAAGAAATAATCCACAAATTAGTTCCTCTGATGCCGGACCACAGACGCGATTTCTGGTTACAAATGCCGGAATCGGAAACTAGTGGTGACCTTATAAATTCATTTAAATAAACATTCCAAATAAATATATACTGTACGTCATGATTGTTTTGTAATGATCTTAATAAATGGCATCTGATCGCTTCCAGTTTTTCTTGATCGTTGAAGCTGCAGGAGAATCTATCTTCAAAGTACACAGCAAGAAACATAATGACAAAACTGTTCTAACTAAACATTTATAAGGAAAATATTAATGACCTTGTAGTGATCCAAAAGTAGTCCATTTTTAACTAAAAGTAGTCGATCTTTCAAGCTCAACCTGATAATAGTAACCCGAATCGGATCCCTAGACACCTAACAAACCCTGAGTTAGAATATACAATGTAGTCGAATCATATTCAATAATTCAAAATCAAGTCAAATTGATAATATCATTATGGTTTAATAATGTACATTATTGCGATAGTAAAAAAAAGTTAACTCATGGTCGTATACTATTTACAAAGGCAAAGTAACTTATCTCATTTTAAATCATGATGACGTCATCATTTAATTATGTGCTTCTACCATAAGACGCGTAAACACTTAAATTCATCTGATACCAAGTTTCAAAGTGAAATTCCCAAAATTGCCTTTTTGCGACAAGATTTTAGAAAAATCGCTCTCCTGAAAAATTTAGAAATCAGGTGATAAGTGGTTTTGCCTTTGTAGGGCAGAGCTATTATCTTCAGGAGCAAAGGATTACGAGAATGGTAGTGATTCAAAATGATAGTGTTAATGCGTGATTTATGATTTCTTTGTGTATTCTGAATAACTATCATAGCAAATATTCTTGTATAGTATAGCCTACATATCTTCTGTTGTACACCACTTATATACATAAAGCTCTTATTTCATTTGATTACATATTAAAATAGGAATTTGCATGCTGATACTTACATGTTGCGACGAAAGTAATCGACACAGAAATATGAGAAGCATTGAGATCGAAACACGCAGTTGGAAAATAGCGACAAGTCATATTGTCTATGGAGATCAAATATGTTTTGATTGCTTCATTCACAAGAAGTTCAATTTTCGTACATGTAAATCTATCGCGGATGAAAAGTTGCTTTCGTTCGAGGAATTCTTCACCACGGCGAAGGTTGTATTATTTAATTCATGTGTCACTCAATCTGATATTGTGCCCGATGAAAAAGACAACACTGAGAAGTGATCTCTGTACACGGATGAAGGATATAGCAGCAATGGCGTACGTTGTTAAAGTCCACACTGCTATATTTGACGTATCATCATTACTCAGCTTCGCGATGCCATGAATTTAATGCCCGCTGCACGCTTGTCTATGGCTGCACGCGAGACGCGTCAGCGCATCATCGATCCACCTGTTTCTGTAGCTGTCGGCAGGCGAAACCGGACAAAGACGAAAATGTGGTAAAGCTTTCAAAATCACATCACTTCTGCAGATTCAGATGCATAGCATGCTGCTAAAAGCAAACTGAATTTACTATATATCTAAATAAATATAAAAATATATATTTTAAATATATCTAAATGCATAGATAGGACTGAGAAGAGCGATGGGATCGAACAAGGAGAAAAGGAGAGAGAAAGAAATATGAAGAAGATAAAGTGGAAAATAACAGAGAAGAGAAAGAGAGAAAGGAAAGGAGAAAATGAGAGAGATATGAGGAGATACGAAGGAAAAGAAGTGGAATAGCAAGTGAACAAGTTGATGAAAAAGAAAAGAGAGAGATGGATGAAAGAGGATGGAGAGAGGAGGAAGCAGAAAAAAGAGAGGAGGAAGAGGAAAAGAGAAATCGATGGGAGGTTTATTATTTTTTTTACTGCTACGTAAACACAACGCATGTGTGCTACGTAGAAGCAACCGAGCAGCTACCGACTGCATATAGGCAAAACGTCAAAAGCGCTGAAAATATGCTGTAAGTGTAGGATAAGTATCATAAGCTACGTGGCTGCTGCGTACTGCCACCAACCAACTTGCTACGCTACCCTTTGGAACGTTTGGCACCGACTGCTACGTATCAGCTACGTAGGATTGTTAGCCGGGTAACATCGAAGTCACCATCCATGCGAGTCAAAGGCCAGCTGTATGCTGCATGTGTCCGGCAAACAATGATTTACGGTTGTGAATCGTGGCCCCTGCTCGCAAATCATGAAAGGATGCTGCTGTCTGCGGAGATGCGCATGATACGTTGGATGTGCGGAGTGAGAAGATCAGAGAGAAGGTCGAATGAAGAACTGCGACAGGAAATGGGGCTAGAGAGCATCTTGGATTTGATCAGAAGAGAAAGGTTGCGCTGGTTTGGTCATGTGCGGAGGAAGAGCGAGTCGGAATGGGTCAAGAAAGTTACGGACATGGAAGTATCTGACAAGCGTGCTGATGGACGCCAAAGAAAGATCTGGCGTGATGTCATCGCCGAAGACCTGAAAAGTGTTGGTGCTCAAGAAGCTGATACACACGATCGCCAGAAGTGGAGGACCATCATCAAGCGGAAATCGTCTAACCCAGCATCTTCTGGACTACAAGGACGCAAAAAAGGGATGAGTGAGTGAGAATGACTTTACAATACCGGTAATGAGCAATTCACAGAAATTTGCACAAGGTGCTCCCAGGAGTAAACGACAGGAGTGGCGGCCTTTGCATTTGTAAGTTTAGATAACTTGCCTATTGTCTATTCCGAATTCCGAACAATTTTTTAAATGTATATTTTGGCGCAAACGCACGATAATAGCTATGCAGTTGTGGTCGTCAACTAAAGCATAAAAACAGATATCTGTATATAAATGTCAAATGACTGCCTCTGAAGCGGATTTTCCATGAAATTGCCGGTTTCCTTTCTGACGAGCAAACTGCTTTTTTTCCCCTTCATTATTTGCAAATCTTGTTCTTTTTGTTGCTTCACATCATGAGTATGAGTGGATGAGTGAACACTGAGAACCCTTATGGACTTTTACTAGGCGGAAAGCCTACATCCAAATATTCAAGGTAATGCATAGGACTACATGCGTAAGCTAGGGTCTGTAGCAACATATTGTAAAGGCAAATGTGCATGTAGGCCTATACTAGAGATAATATACAATACGTGGAGCTATCGAACTTCAAGTAGAGCGTCGAATACATGCAAATAGGTCTGCAGTCATGGCCGAAAATATTTTGCAAAATAGTCAAATATATTCATTCAGATTACAAAAAAATTTTTCCAAAAATGAATAGGCCTGTATTTGCAGAACATTTAGCAAACTTGTCCTTTCGTTCTTATTCCAGGCTATGCGGAGAGCGAAGAGGAAAGCGATTGCAAATTTGTTTGACAGGGTGGATCCCAATGGTTCTGATCTGGATGAAGAGTTAGTAGGAGGTGAACATCAAGGCGAGGGAATTGGTCAATTGTGGGTGGAGTGCCATGATGGACAGTTGATGGATGAAATACTCCAAATGATTTGTAATCAAAGCAACGTTTACGCCTTTCAAAAGAACACGGAGTTTCTGCAGTTATGTCCTAAGGAACTTGAAATATTCTGTGGCATTTTCTATCACATGGGAATAGTTAAGATGAGTTGTGTACGAGACTACTGGAGCGAGAGTATGCGATATGCTCCTGTAGCTGATGAAATGTCCAGAAACAGATTCGAGCAGGTTGCAAGAAAAGTACACTTCGTAGACAATGAAGGAGAGACTGATAAGACATCGAAATCGTGGAAAGTTGAACCCCTGATTGATTTAGTAAATCAAAGATTTTTATCAATCACACCGGAAGAACATCAAAGTGTTGACGAGATTTGCATCAAATACAGAGGTAAAAAAAGTTCGATTCGACAATACTTTCCCAAAAAAGGTAGAGCTAAATGGTGTCTGAAAATGTGGGCGCGTGCAGGGCGATCTGGATTTGTTTACCAGTTCAAATTATATACTGGAGCTGATAAGAGGTCCACCACGGTCACGGCTGATGGTGACAGTTGCAGTTCTCAGGCAGTGAGGCGCAAAGTACCGCAACGACACCTCCAGAGAACATCAGCTTCAAAATATATGCTGACAATTTGTTCACAACCTTGCCATTGATACGCTACCTTCAGGGAAGGGGTTGGCATTTTTGCGGAACGGTTCGTGAAAATCGATATCCCTGCCATTTAGAAACTAAAAAAGAATTGAAGAAGACAGGACGAGGATCAGTTGACTGGCGTGTGAGTTCCGATGGAATTGTCATAGTGAAATGGTTTGACAACCGAACAGTGCAACTGGCATCAACTTTTGTGGGCGTTGAACCACTGGAGAAAACCAAGCGCTACGACAGGAAGCTCCATGAACATGTTGATGTCTCGTGTCCTGCAATCGTCAAAACCTACAATCGCTCTATGGGAAGGGGTTGATTTAAATGATTTCCTAACAGCCATGTATAAACCGCAAATCCAAAGCAATCGTTGGCCGATGTATATATTCTACCACATCCTATCCATGGTCATGGCCAATAGTTGGATATATCATCGAAGATTGATCGAACGATCGCAAACTGCTGGTTCTTCTATGAGCTTGAAGGATTTTCAAATGAATATCGCAACTGCTTTGCTAAAACTTGAGCGCAGAGCAGGAGGAAAGTCATTCAACGAAGAGCTCATGACGACAACTACTCCAACTGTCCCGACCATGATTGATTGCGTACGCTACGACCTGATTGACCACTTCGCCGTGTTCAACCAGAAAAGACGGCATTGCCACGAATGTTCAAAGTTAACTGCCGTCAGTTGCTGTAAGAGTAGTACATGTAGAAATTTCAAGAAACACGAAAAATTATCAAGTAGCATAACGAAGATTATAGCGGCATTATAGTAACGAAGATATCAACGGTGTTTCTTGAAATTTCTACATGTACTACTCTTACAGCAACTGACGGCAGTTAGTGTGCTCGGCCATATTGTAAAAAGGATTCTTCCTAAAATGCTCCGAGGATAAATAGAGTTCGTTATTATTATCATCATTATTCCATAACAAGTAATGGAAGATCTTTACAGCTGTAAAATCATGATGGTCATAGATTCTGAGGATCCTGTGAAATATAAAGTCGACGACTCGTGCAAAGATATCCATCTTAATTGTATTTTTCTCGATCAACAAACTATGGCCTCGCCCTTCGGGCTCTTCAATAGACATGCTGATCTCGAAAAATGCCGTAAAGATGGATTTTGCACTTGTTGCATAAATAACTATCAGAGGACTGTTACACACCTGATCTCAAAATATAGGCTGCGCATAGATAGCAGTTTACTTGTGTATTTTTTCTTGCCCTTACTATACGATTAAGATTTACTTTACTTCTAACGATGAAAATCATGTTTCAGCTCGATAACTTCAATGAATCCGAGTATAGATTCATCTGTGACCATCTGGGCCATTCTCTGGACGTTCACAAACGATGGTACCGCATGCGTAACACAACAGTAGAATTTGTCAAAGTTGGGAAAATGTTCTATCTGGAAATCGTTTTTAATTCTCCACCAAACCAAAGATAGCCCTCGTTGGAGGAGTTCTTAGATAGGGGAATTATGGGTATGATGGAACGTTGGGAATGATGGAATAACTATCATTCCCACGGTCTAACGTTGACTACGCTATAATGGCGTTTCCGGTGTGATGGTCTATTTATAGAAGTGATGTGATGAAAAACTCGTGACTTGCAAACCGCGTGGTAAGACAGTAGACACGACAATCAGTTGTGAGACGGACGAACAGTTGTTTTGTGGTAAGTAAAAATTGCTTCTGTAAAATTACAATGAGATCTAAGTATCGGTTAATGCTATTCGAGTAATCTATGCAATGTGAAACATAAGACAGAAAGTCATTATTCCATAGAATTGTTAACTTGTCCTATCAGTAGCATCATTTTACAAAAGATATTGATTCGGGTATGATGGAATACTTAGGTAGGGGAATAATGGAACAACGATCCATCTTATCTAAACTGTATCTGACAATCGAGTTGTACATAAAATGTATAAGATAATAGCTCATATTAAGATTCATCTCGCTAAACAAATATTTAGAAACTTTTAGCGGTTTTTCTTGGAAATCGCCCTAACCATCAGTTGTGAAGTATGGATGTTTTATGTTTAATAGCCTAATTGATTCAGCCATAAATTCATTATAATGGTCATCATATATTTTAAAACAAGTATTGTATTTAATAAGCCCAACAGAAATTGTGTATCACTGTTCCATCTTACCTAACGTAAGTCAAGATTTTAAAACATATTTTATTGAACTATATATCATGCTTTTTGGTATGATAAAATGTCTTGAGCTTTCGCTACACTTACGCTTGTATACATAGCCTACAATTACATTATTCCGGCAATATATTTTGATAAATTTTGTATCTTTTGGTTATTGATGAATCTTAGACGCATGTAGGCCTATTTAAGTTGTCGTAGTTATAGATGTAGTCTTTTGAATTTATTCATTCTTTCGAAATGCAAGCTGAAGTACTAAAAATATAGCATGCATTTTACTTGATAAATTATAGTGATTCAATATAAAATATCAAAATTATAAAACATTACGTAACATGAAGTAGACATATAGAAAACAAAAGCCTATCTCTTATTTCAGATGCCGCGCCTATACAAGCGTAAGCCGGACTCTAACCGCTTCAAGTGGAATATGAACAATATGCAGAAAGCTGCCGCGGAGATTAGAAATAGTACTTTATCATTCAAGGCAGCATCAGAAAAGTACTATGTTCCTAAGACAACCTTATTCCGATGCGTTAAAGGAAACGTAACTACCGGTCAGAAAGGTCCGATTAAAACTACTCTAAATCAAAATCAAGAATCAGAACTTGTTCATCATATCATCAAGTTACAGGTCATGATGTATGGTAGTTCAGCGACCCAAATAAGGAAGTTGGCGTATGATTAATTCAATATTCATTATATGATTAATTCAAGTATTGAATGTCAGAAAGTTTTTCGATCCTCTTGAAGCATCGATGTCTATTCACAAATTTTCTCCCGGAAATATATATAATGTGGATGAAACTTCTATAACGAAACTTCTGACAATTCTTCTTTCGACTTCTTTCGGTACAATTGATGCCAGCATACATGTCTATTAGAGTGAGTACTATGTTCATTGTATCATTTAAGATATCAAATGTACATTATTATTATGTCGTCAGTGACGATGACCAACGTAAATCCCTTTCCTGATTTCTTTGCTGAATAGAATACATTGGCGCTATAGAAATTGCATCAAAATGCCATCATCACCAGCGCAGCTCTTCGAACTTATTGTATTTGAAGATGGATCATTTTTCTGGCCGAATTTTGTTACTCATATTCGATTTTATGTGTGTCAGTTTTTCCTACCTATTGTACTAATTTTGCATCCGATTTGGTTGCTGATATGAATTATACATTTTACATGCACTTGCACTGTTTTGTGTCTCTGGAACCAAGGGGATATATAAGTGCGTGAGTGAGTCATTAAGGACGTCTATGGGCACACAGAAACTGGACTAGTTGTCGTCTCTTCTAATGGAACAAAAATCGACTAATTGTCGTCTTTTTCAATGGGAAAAAAGCGACTACGACCAGACATTATTGAACCTCAAATTAGCCGACTTTTTTAGACGCAAATCGACACGTTAAATGCATACCGAAACCACCATTTAATTTATGAGTAAGAGCGTGTACCAAACACCTAATCTTGCAATTGGAGCAACCCCTCACCCATTTTTATTTGATAATTTTCAGTCGGTTCAATGTATATGAAAAAAGTTTAACTAAAGCTATTCAATATGAGAAATTCATGTGTACAAGCAATGTAATCCACTTGTGGACTGCTTAAAATTATTAGATTATTTTGCTATTCTAGATTTATATTCAGAAAAATGTAAAATCACAAATATTGTCCGAAAAAGTTATAATATTGATGAAATTTCTCATCAAATATAAAACAAAAAATCAACTTCGGCTAACTACCAAATGATAATATAAGTATCTACGGAATGTAAGGAACGAATTACATGAATGTCTCTTGATTGATAAATTACAAAAGAAGGATTATCATGTAGTAGCGTCGTTGATGCAAATAATGAGTGATAGTGGACAAAATATTTCAAAATAGCCTCAAAGTATTTCGATGTAGCCTACATAATTATGATTAAGTCCTAAATATTAGGACAATAACCGTTAAGGACTCTTTTCTTTGACTACCTTTATACTATGATCCAGGTTTAACCGATTGATGAATAAACATCATCATATACTATATGGAGAAGGTTTATATCAGAATATCAATATGCTACTTCCACACTTCGATCTTATTTGCATCATTTCGGTAATTGATTAAGGAATCTGCACTGCATTCACAACAAATCACTTCGCCTTTTCTTTAATTGTACAATGTCTTCTGCCAGTTTCCTTTTCCGGTCCATTCCCATTTCGATTTGTGAACTGGCCATTTGAATTTTCTGAGTGGAGAGAGGAATAGCTCGCATAGCAGTCTGTAGTTTTTGATTACCCTCAACGATAATGTTTTCGGCAACTTCCATGGCTTGCTCCAGTCGACAAATTTCACCATCGATTTGACATACTTCATTACTTTTCATAGCAACTGGTTGATTGCTTACCTCCGACTCAGCTTCAGACAATTTTCGCTTGGCATCAAGATCAGCGTGGTATCGTCTGCGTGAAGCTCGGACAGATCGAATCAAAGTATCGGTGATGGCAAATTTCATCTTTCCACCAACTCGGATAAGTTCATCCTTCACATTTCGTAAGGCTATTAAGGTATCCTCATTCAAGGAAGTTCCATGACTTTGAAGAATAGCCTTATTCAAGGAAAATCCATGTTCGGGTCCAGCATTCCCATGGGATATTGATAGGACACATTTTATTAGAGCTGATAACTGAGGGAACCGGAGACGTCCATTTCCTTTCAAATCAAACACAAGTTGCCAATACGCATCAATAGGCTTTTCAAAGTCAATATTGTCATCGTCAATTGTACACCAGTCATTTTCGAGATTTTTCCAGTACGACTTCTGTTGATAGGAGCTCACAGCAGCTGCCGTCTCCTCGAACCATTCTGATGGAATTGCTGCAGTTTGGTAATCCTGCCATTGACATCTGATCATGTCGCAAATGTCCTCAATTGCGGTACCACTTGGTACGTTGAAAATTTGCTGAACATCATTGGACAGAGAAGGCAGTATATTGAGGGCCAATCGAGAAACCCCCACCAACGATCCTTTTTGGAGTCGTTTTTGAGGGCTGATGAACTGTGCTGATTTTATAATTCTGTTCGACAACGGCAACGTTGACTGCAATTGAGTAACAGCTCTCACATAAAATTTCAAGCACCGCTCTTGTACCAACTTTCTCGTTTCGGCGGGAACACTCAGTTGTACCAGGAAAGACATGGCCCGAGTCCCAATATCAATTTTGTCGACACGTTTATGATGTGTCGTAAAATCAAGAGATGAAAAATCGTTTCCCGAGAGGGGTTTCCTGCTGCCGTCATCAGATGTTTTTGTGATCCATGATTCTTTCATGAAGTTCTTGGCGATTCCGTATACCAGCGACACCATCCTGTCATACAAGTGATGAATCATTGGCTTATTGGTTTGGAGCACTCTCACGTAAGTTTCAAATTCACTTGCAGCAAAGGCCAAAAAGCTAAGGAAGACTTGCGACAAGTCATCATTCAATATCTGCAAAAAGTAAATGAGCAAATTATTTAACTCATAAAATCGCAGATTAAGCAATCTTACCGAGAAGCGTAATTACAAGTATCAATTGTTTGAACAGAAACCATCATTTTTTTAAACATGTGTGTAAACTTTGTGTAACTCTTAATCTGCTGATTAATTTCTCATTCTGATTATCAATTTCGATTACAATAAACATCTCTCCCTCCCTCTCTCTAGGTCTACCAGTACATCAGTATTGCTTCAAGAGAATTCCATTAACTATAGACCCATTTGCATACATTTCAAATGTTCAACTATCAATAGGAAAGACTTGTATCTTCCATGAACAAATCATACATTTTAGATCTGCATGTATAATAATATTTTATCGTATTTCATTCTATCAGTAGTCTATTCAAGATCAATAGAACGAACTGGAAGATGTTAGTCATAAAGTAATTAAGTTTCATCTCTCAACTGAGTGCATGCGTAAGATTAATAATACTTCTGACAATAATTTGAAATTATGTTAAGTATTTGTAGCTTAAACCGAAAAATTCTTAAAATAACTTCAAACTCACCTTTACAATCCTCTGATATCGATTGGTGTTTTTCACTTCTCTCTTGAAATTAGCTTGTAATGGAATAAAAACAGTGAAGTACTGCTTTAAGTTTGAATATTGTTCCAAAATTCGCAGACAAGCTTTACGCAAGGAAAGCCATCTCGAGGTTACATGCTTGACAGCGAAATGAGGCTCTAGATCTGTGAAAGTTTGCATCATCAAGTAGTCCTCTCTACGAGCGGCAGACTGTTTGAAAAAAGCCGAAACATCAGTAACGAATACATCAATATCGAAATCCATCTCTTCAATTCCTTTACGAAATGCGTTATGGACCTTGTGGAGTGTACATGTCCCTACATCAATTATGCTTGTCTGATGTTTATCGACAAGCTCTTGACGAAGTCGTCCTTGGAAAGCTTGGTTGACGTTAGGTCCGTCCATCCCAATGTGTAAGAGAAGTTGTGGAGTTGTTTTCATTTTGGTTATCACTTCAAAGAAATGGTCTATTAGATCATCACTATTACAATGACCGACGAACAATGACGTACAATAGATTGAAATAATCCTATTTTCACTGGGCGACCAGTACTGTATGTAAGCATCATATTGCTTCTTCACTTGAGACGTAGTGGTCTCATCAAATTTGAAGGTATATGGTACGTTCTGTAAATCATTCACTTTACATTCAGAAACATACGGAGAAATACCATGCTGAATAACATATTTCACTTTTGTTTCGCCCATTTGGTAGTTCTTGGCAATAAGTGAATCAGGAAATATTTCCTTGTACAACTCACTGTCTTCAGTTGCACTAGCGAATGAGTAATTTGATTCAACAAATTTAAGGGCAATCAACGTCTCTGCTTTGGTGACTTTGTACTCGGGCGAAAACATAGAAGTTGCAGTAAGTTGAGTATCTTTTCCCATTACCAACTGAGATTGCTTCTTATTTCCAGCACTTTTCTGGAATATGCTGACTGCTTTCTGGTGTTTTACACCCTTTTCGTGCAATTTTATCTGCGCAGCGCCCGATTTATCGATCTTAAACGATTTCGAACAGTATGTACACATCGCAGAATACTTGTCCGCACTACATGGCTTGATAAATGGAAATTCCTTTTCCCAGTTAACACAATACGAAGTAATACTGTGACTTCGGTCCGACATGTTGTTTCTGAAAAGCAAAAAATAATTATCTTCACAATTGTACACAATTTCTTTAAATTGATAAATTCAAATAAAATGCAGAGTCGTACGTAAATTTGCAAACACATGTATAGGGGTCAATACACGTAAAATGTTCACTAAGGCAAAAAATTTAGATTCGTACTTTGACATTGATTTTTTGTGGTGATAATACATACCCTGAAGAAAGTGTTTTATAAGGAAAGTGAACATGACCTATTTTCAATGTAACCTTTCATCCAAGATTTATTGCGAAAAGAAGCATTCAAATCAGCTTGTGTTTATTTACTTTATAACTTCAGTTTAGTAGCTTAAATGGCGGGATGTCTATCTTTTTCTATTCATGCCGATCTGTTAAACATCTTTAGTCGCACGAATAGTATATCTACAGGGTGTCACACTATTGATATGCGGTGGACAAGTAGAGATAATTCATTCAATATGAGGTACCTGAAAAGATAAGTTTTCAAGTTACGCAAACAAAAATTCTCTGAGATGGCGTTCCTGACACGCACTTTAGTAATTTTAAGTCGTTTAACATTATGTCAATCCACATCAAAAGGCGATGTATCAATTTATAAAAATATCAAATTTTCTCGAAAGTGGGGTACCTTGGACCACCGTATTTTGCTGGGTAATGTTTACCAACATTTTTTAGCAGTATGCCTTAAATCATAGGAAAAACAATCATAAATCATAAAACCTACATCTTTGCATTTTGCATACAGTTTAAGATCAGTGGAGATTGAGCCTTTTTCCAAAACTGGTATTCATGCAATGGACAGATCACTGGTGCTGCGAAGACACGACATTACTAACAGTCGAAGCAAGTCTTGTGGGGAAACATGTATGATGAGGTAATTGAATTATGATGCTGAGCATATTCAAGACTAGACAAGTATTCATACTGTAAGCTATGCAGTAAACGTCAAATATGAAACTCAAATATACCGGTATATACATATAAATTCCAAAATGAACAGAAAAAACAATGTTCATATATATAAAACGAACAATAACACGATGTACATGAAGTAACAAAAACGTCTTACTTTGTGTTTGAAATATCCTTCCCACTTTCGGAATATCTTATTCAATTTGTCCATTGAAATTTATGCAGTTCCATTCTATTCATGCCGATCTGTTAAACATCTTTAGTCGCACGAATAGTATATCTACAGGGTGTCACACTATTGATATGCGGTGGACAAGTAGAGATAATTCAAATAATCACTGTATCAGCATGTGAATGATTTGTTTTTATGCATTTAAATCATCGTATCATGGAAATAGTCTGTCTACCGGTAATTGAACACGATGTACATGAAGTAACAAGAACGTCTTACTTTGTGTTTGAAATATCCTTTCCACTTTCGGAATATCTTATTCAATTTGTCCATTGAAATTTATGCAGTTAACGTCAAAAGTAGCAAATTGGAAATTCGAAATTTTGCAGAAAAAATCGGATAAATCGGCTGGTGAAAAATCGGTACGAAAAACGATTTATTCAAAGTTCATAATATCAACGTTTCATCTAACGATTCAGAAACGATACTTCTGAAATATAAGAGTCAAATTTCATCGTTGGAGAAAATCAGTCAAAATTAAGCTGTGCCGATCATTGCATGAGTACATAGTTACACGTAGACAATTAATGTTTCTACCTTAGGTCGCATTCTTGAATGCTCAACTTGTACTTAATACTTCAAAATCAAATAGTGAATAATTTAATCTAAATTCGTACTTGAGTGCAACAAAACGACACAAAGAAAACCAATGGTTTCAAGAAAAAGTCAAGGAAGAACTATCCATCACAACAGTGAAAATGAAATAAAGAAAAACATATCTGAAAATCCGTCTCTGCAATGTAGCTGGACAATTATAACATGCAATTATATCGGAAATAAGACAAATTACACAGCTCAACATGATTTAAAATCTAATTCAATGTTAAGTGTAACTCACTGAAAAATGTATATTACGAATTAAAGTTTTAGGTTTACATTAAAAATTTAGGTCAAATTTTAGGTTTTTCCTTGAAAATACTAAAATTTAGGTTTTTTTAGGTTTTTAGGTCAGCGTGGGAGGCCTGCTGTTTGTACACTTTACTTCATCCTCTGTCACTGAATGATAACTCATTTGAAAGATCATGATCTGTAGATGATTTCTATAATAACCAGTTCAACAAAATACCAATTTGTATAACTTTTATGAGCAAAAATTCGAAAAAATGGAGTCGTTCCCTGCACAACTTCACGCTGGCCCCCGGACTATTTGTGGTAAATAATTCATTTGTTGTATTTTCACTGAATAATCAATGTGCAAGAAAACAATATTTCTGTAACCTGACTCACAAACTATTAGTTGAGGGTGTCGTTTTGAAAAAAATACCACGATCAGTTGATGGCAACACACCACTGCGACTTTTGTGTCAAAATTCTCATTTTCTAAAAATTTCAAGTTCTAATAGCAATGTCCGTCCTTGTTATCGAAAATGCCATGTATGTTCATCAAACAAAATAAGGAAAGATACGAAATACGTATGCGGTACTTGTGGAAATGTACGACTTTGTGCCACTCCATGTTTTGAAGTCTTTCACACTAAAGCAAGATTCTGATGACGCCTAACAGAAAGGCTACTACAGTAGGTATATTGTGTTTTTCTGATTGCATTACCATGAGATCAATTGTCATTCGATTTTTATTAGTAAATTGTGTTTTGCAAAGAATGTTTTCTTCTGTAATCATAAATTATCGGAAGTGTGAAGACAATAGATCCTATAATAATACTCAATTATGTGGAAATCATTGAAAATCTTATTCAGCAAAAGAGTTCAAGTTTATAAAGTAACAAAAATAGTCTGAAATTGAGAATGAAAGAAATTGCTCGGTACTGAAAGACAATCCAGTGAAATTAGGGCTGTGTACTCAGTGACAATTCCGTCGATGCCGAAAATATCGTCATTGGTAATAAAAATGATGAACATTAAATATCAAGCGGTTCTCATTGACAACGATAGTTTCACGATATATTCGTCATTGGTACTGAGTGAAAAGCCTAGAGTTTTCTTAACTCGGAAAAATGTAGGGGAATATTTTGCGAATATTTCGTGATTGGTAGCGAAAGGGTTAACAAATGTATAGGTCGTAAATTAAACAATTCTTCACGCGTAACAATTGATAATGACTTCAATAAAATAATCAAAATCCCCTTCGTGGGTTATGCATCACAGAAATTTAGTAATAAGTTAGTAAAAATATTTCGTAAACTTAACTTGGAATGTAAGGTTGTTATGACCTCGTTCAAAACTGGAAGATATTTCTCCCTTAAAAGTAAGTTAGGTCCAGACATGCAATCACGTCTTGTCTATTGCTTTCAATGTCAGGTTGATCCTGATTGCCAATATATTGTTTTCGTAACTACAATGATTGCTTTAAAATCATTTACCGTGGAAACTCGGACTTTGAGATTAGTATTGTTGAATCTATAAAAAATTTTAGTAGCAACCCATTGCGTAACCGAACATTAGGTTATAATGGTAGCTCTTATTTCTTAAAGATATTTAGCTAACATTACCTATTGTTTAATTGTTTATACGTAGTATTTAAATAACCTTTTCTTCGTTGCAGATTGTAACCACGTGACTAATTGAACACATATTGACTATTAGATCTCCACCGTCTAGACATTCGTTGTATTTCAATGAATTATTAGCTATTGCTGTGACGTTCAAATTTATTGGAATGCTCTGGCTGATAGTTGAAGTCTTGGTTTAATGTTGTGTATGTCCACTAGAATTTTACCTTCTCTAATTTTGCCAAATGAGCTAGATATATTTCCATTTCAACACCTTACCATGAACATGTCTTCATGTATTGTGTAAATTGCTCAAATATTCGGTAACATGTTTTTATGCCAACAATACCTTCTTGTGTGATGTCAGTGATGGTAGGGAATATACGAGTTAGACAGCTACATTACTCATTGAATAAGCCGAAAATAAACACAAATTCGCAGGGTTCTTCATACCCGCAGTTTTGAAAAAGTTATACTTTTGTTAGATAAAGTACAATGGTCATAATCCTCTACGGTGCAAGTAATTTTAAGACCATATAACCTGGTGTTTTAGCATTTGAAAACATTTTACTTTTGATATAATTGGGATCTAGTCAGCTGACCTAAATAATTTCTTGTATTCATCAGTGCATCTGAGAACGAATTATCTTAGCTAAACCCCTCGTCGAAATAATAGTAATATTATTGCATCAACCGTCTAGCTACATTCTGCTCGACTGTATATTCATCCACTACATCCATTCATTTAATGGACCACCACTGCCTTCAAGATGTGCAAAGCATATTAACTGTGTCATGTCTGAAAAACGACGGTCTTAGAATACTGGATAAAAACTTAGGAAGAGCTGTAGTGACCTTCTTTTAACAAAGGCGAGCGTTTGAATACTTTTGAGGCGATACTTTTGATGCGTTTGAGGCGAGTGTCATTTGAATACTTGATTATGGATAGCAAATTTTCCATCGCACTTTTCACACCAAAAGTTGAAGCGAAAGTCTTACAAGACTTAGTCGTCACCGCCATCCGAGGTCGAACTATATTTTTCATTAAATTTTACCCATTGAGCAAATACACAAGTCAAATGTCCATGTATCAACTCTCAAACAGTAAAGATATACTGAGAGTCACTGATATTCCTGACTTCACTGTACACACGGAACGTAAACCGTACCCGGTAATTAATTACGGCGGTCTCTTTTGATAGTTCTGGGAACGATCGCTTTTCAATTCCAGTATTACGTAACACTCTTCTACGCGCTCTGGTCTCCCACGGATCTGATCATGCCCCGGCGCCTGGAATGGTAATTTATGTTTCCCGAATGGCGCCACTTTTACTGTTCTGTCCTTCCTTATTTATTTGCACTTTATATCGTTCGTTTGGAATCTTACGTAACCATCTCGTTTGTTTCTCTTCCCGCTCAAGTTCCTAAATGTGACCCGGCTTGCTGTACACTAAGGGTCCTAAGGCTGGGGATCGAGTCCTCCAGGTTACACTCCTACCGGGGACGAAAAAGAGCCGCGTCCTCGCGGTTAATACTATTCCACGGGAATGAATACTAAGGCAGGCGTTGCGATAATGTCGATGCTTGAGTACGATGTAGGGGGTTAAGCGCGTGAGTTTTGATCCCTACTGTTCCACCAAGGTGTGAAGGGTACTAAAAAGTGACATTTCATTTTAAGAGGTGAAGCAGATTTAAAGTGCAAATAAAGTGCATTAAACAGAAAAATTCAGTTGAGGATGAAAGCTGCGTTATCCGCTGTCGTAATATGGAGTTACGCACTATGACGATAAAAGTAACAGTCCATAAAGTGACACAAAATTCAAATGCGGATAGGAGTACAGTAAATAGGAAAATTAAGTAGAAGATAAAAGCTGTGGTATTCACTGTCATAATATAAAGTTAGTGACTATCACTGTTTACGGCTTCACGCCTTGCTCACCCGTGGCGCCCCGCGCCATGCGTTGTTTTTGCTGATGAAGAAAAGCACGGAGTTGGCTCCTTGTCATTCTCCTTGTGGGTGACGTGGCCTCCGCTACAGGCTCGGGCGAGTTGATAGCTTGTGGTGCTGCTTGATCCGCCTGTTGTTTGCGTGGCCGCCCACGGCATCGTGTGGGGACTGAGGTCTGTCCAGTTCCACTCGCAGGTAACAAATCCCTTGGTGGTCCACGTTTATCGGAGGTTGTTTTCTTGCCCGTGGGCGGATCCGCGTCACGAGCGTTCTCAGTCTTTCGAGCCGGTTGGTCCGACGGTTCCGACGGTTCTCGTCCTGCCGCGGGTGGACTGGCGTTCTCGTTGGAGTCCACTGGATTCGGCATATCTGTCGGTTCCGTTCGTCCAAGCGGTGCTGGTTCCAGGACGCTATCGCCGAGGGATTCCTCCGCGACCGCTCCGGTTGATGTCGTGGGCGGGGCGGGTGATTCCCTTGAGGACGTTGTAGGTTCTTCCTGAATTGGGGGGCTGCGTTCTTCTTCTTCTTCCGTCAAAACTGTCGTAGGTTCGTTCGAGATCTCTGGTTCCCGACTATCCTCGACTTGTACAGGTTCTGTATTCAGTACTGTAGAATCCGCTGAAGGTGGGAAAGCCGGCGTGTGGGCGGTAAGAGCCATTTTGCACCGATTAATATTCACCCATTGTCGTTTTAGAGATGGTTGGTTTACCGGAGTGACCAGAAGGGTTGTGTCCGTCATATCCAGAATTCGGAATGGACCCTTCCAAAGCTTCTGTAGTTTTGGGGATAGACCCTTTTTCGGTTGAGGTGTATGTACATAGACCCGATCGCCGATAGCAATATGCTGGAGGGTATCCGTTGCGGTCCGATCGTACATCTCCTTCTGATGGGCCTGAGCTTGTATGTTATTGTCTCTAGCAACGGCCCACGCTGTGCGTAGTCGTTCTCCCAGCTCGTGTCGATACGACCTGAGTTCGTTGTCCGCCGGTGGGTCTTGTAAGACAATGTCACAAGGCAATAGAGGGTCAAGTCCAAACACAAGGTAATAAGGTCTCTCCTTTGTCGATCCATGAACACTTGCCCGGTAGGCGAATAAAACGGGCGCGATGTAGAGGTCCCAGTCTTTCACTACTGTGCAGCAAATCAGAGAGAGCATTCGTATCAAAACGCCGTTCATCCGCTCCACCAGTCCATCACATTTGGGGTTGTAGGATAGGGTGAAAATTTTCTGAGTATTCGTCAGTCGGCATATGTTCTTTAGCAGAGAACTCGTGAAGTTCGCTCCTCTGTCCGATAATAATTCGCGCGGACAGCCGAATCTGCATACTATCTCGTCGACGAACAGCCTAGCGATTGTTTCGGCTGTCTGGTTGGGTGTGGCGAAAGCCTCTACCCATTTTGTTGCGTATTCCACAAAAACAATTATGTAGCGATTTCCTCGGTCCGTTTTCGGATAAGCTCCCGTAACGTCCACTCCAAAGCGAGTGAACGGCGGGGGTACTGCAATAGGATGTAGTGGTACTTTTATCTTCGTCTGAGGGTTGTTCCTCGCGTTACACGACGGGCACTCAGCAATCCATTGCTGAACGTCCCGTTTCATACCTGGCCAGTAGTAAAACTTCTGAAGTCTAGATAACGTCTTCTCGGTCGCCAGATGACCGCCAAATATTCCTTCGTGGAACTCGTTATAAATGTCCTGGCGGTAGGGCGGCGGTAGAACCAACATGAACTTATTAGCATCTGACAGCTTGTACAACGCGTCTTGAATTATGTTGAATTGGCGAGTGCCTCCGTCAATCACCTATGTCCCCATAGTTTACTGAAGTTGTGAATCAGTTGTACTTACCATTCGAATTCATGCTAAATTCGTCGAGAATTGCGATTTGATTGAACAATATATTTCTGCAATCTATCTTTCCTCGTTCATGCAAGTTAAATCAAGCAGACAAGTAATACATGTGATTACGTATCGTTCCATAACTTTCTAAACTAACTGTCAGAAAAGCCGCCATCGAAAAATCATGGCTACGGCCCAGTGTTTGAAACAGTTATAGCCAACTGCGAACTGATGACATATCGGTTGGAAGTTTGACCATTGTTAGATTATTTTTTGGTAGCCTTCACCATAACAACCACATTATGCTTCTATCACCTGATCCTCAATTATTCTTATTTGCCTCTATAAATGTGCACCATCTAATATACTGACCGTCATGGCCGAAAACTACTGCGAAAAAAGTCCGTTGCTACACACTCGGGAAAGCGACGTGTTGTTCGGGGTAATAAAAATATCCGAAGGTTTCAGAAGAAAGTTGTCTGTAGACGTGGATGTAAGTAGAGCATGGTGAATGTGTATTTACAAATCATTAGTACATGTACATGAAACGTTCTAATTATAATTCGAGCTTGTCATGCCCTTATTGAAGTATAATTTAATAATATTGTATTTTTGTCATGACCTTACTTCGCACTATACTTTCGGAACACACACTTACTATTTAATTGAATTAAGTAAGCCATATTTATTAACTTCTTGAACTGCACATCATTTCATCTCCAGAAGGACACCGGGACAATGATGGGTATTATTTGGCGGAGTCATCATTATTCAGCTTTCTTTGTGAGCTTCCGAGAAAGGACGTTCACATACTTTGATCCAATGCGGCGGAAGGAAATCCAGTATGGTCCAGAGTATTGCAGACTGAGAAAGAGTGAACAACTTATCGGTCATTATTTGATAGTCTTTACGATTGTTGCGTCAGTGCAGCTGCTATCTCCTTGACCTAGGGGTGATGGACCTTTGCCTAGGTAATGTACATTCATTACAGTTCAGTTTATGATAGCGGAATCCTTGAGAATTTGCTTGTTTATTTTAAGACTGCCTTTGTGCGTTGAACTGTGGAAGAGTGGTCATTAAACAAGAATTTCGCTGTCTCGTAAATTAATGTTACCACCGTCAATAGGAGGATAAACAAACTCTGCTGTGAAGCGTGTTCCTTGAAATGATGAGGATGTAGGTAGGCTATAACACACGGAAAACGCAAAACGACTGACTTTTTCAAGAAGAATTGATTGAGAAATTTCCAGCGTTTTTCGATAGTATACTATCGAAAAACGTTACTTATAAGTAACTGCGATCAATACATTTGTTCAAAGTAGCACTGTACTTTCGTCTATTGTCCATGTGTTACGGCAGACCTCACCATAGGCGTCGATTTACTCTGAACTCAGGGGGGGCGAAATTTCGCATATGGGTACATTACTCATGCTCGCACATTTGTAAAACCATATCCGCCAGAATCATGTCAACACTTCTCTACCAGATATTGAATATTGTATATTAGGCCTATATATATGATATGATATGCAGTGCACTCGAACTTTTGAGTGAGTGTGTCAGCGAACGCGGTTTTCAGACGCTTATTGGTGAACGCATGAACTGAGCGAGCGGGATATGCCGGCTTCTATCACTGAGCTGAACTGAACTAGGAATTTGCCGTTCATAAACTGAAGAACGAGCTGAACTGATGTTGTGGAATAAAGAAGGCTACTATGATAAAGGTGAAGGACTGTATGGTTTGACGTGTTTTATTTCCGGAGAGAGAGATGCACTTTCTCTTACATCTAACGACTTAGGAGTGACAGTTCGAGTTTGCAGCAATTGCAAAAGTGTAAGTCCATCAATCACGCCTAATGAGTTCAAACAGATAATTCATGACAATGACACGTCTCTGGTCATCGAGGGGCAACGGCCCGGCGAGTGAAGGAGCAGCGATGATTGATGGGCAGACGCAGCCTGAGCGGCACGTGGCGCAGCGGGTAACTGTCCGAATTGCCGGAATCCTTTACAAATGTTTTTCAAGCTCTCTCAATTCCTATCGATATATTGACATTGATTGCTATTTCCTAGTCTACAATTCCTCGTATTTTGTAATTAAGCATTATTTTTTTTTTTGATTTTATGCTGTAATGCCCATAGAAATTGATAGCAATAAAAACTCTAGAATAGAAGTAAAGCTTCATGCAATACATAATAGTGGCACAAAAATCACACGCATTTTCACTTAGATACACTTGTAAACGGCTATGTTAAAATCAGTCACATGTGCATGTGAAAAAGATTGCTCATTCAATCAAGGTGCCAAAATTGATACTTGGGTACGTTGCATTTGTAAATAAGCTCTTGGTGAAATATGAGCAAACTCATTCATTCTTGAAAATCATGATAAAGAAAATACAAGGGATGATATGACCTGTAGGGAAAACTTTCTTCGATTCGGTTTTTGTTTTCAAGGTTTGCAACAGGTTTCAAGGTTACAATATCGATCCATTTGACAAGGCCGTCGTATAAGGGACAAAAGAGTTCAAAAAACGTGTTGTCATTGCACATGGTTGAAGGAATCTCTGCGTTCTTTCTGATTTCAACGGAATAATCCCGTTCAATACGTGTTGACTTTCAGTTGAGGTTTTAACCAGTAGATTATCGCGTTATAGACCAGAGAAAGTTGAGTCTTATTGAAAACAGGTTTTAGGAGTCGTAACGCGTACATTCTCCTTGATGCAGTCCTACAGATGTATCTCACATGCGATGCCCAAGTCAACCTATCATTGATGATGACACCAAGAAACTTGATCTCTTCTGCTGGCGAAACATTTGGCAGTGAAAAATTGTCAGTTTGATTAGTCTTCTTGTAACAGATTGATTTACATTTTGCAGGGTTGATGTACAAAGAGTTTTCATATGACCAATTGAGTATGTTATGATATTCGTCAAGCACATGCTGGTTTGTACCCTGCTTGTATAGAGGAATGCACAAAGTTGTATCGTCAATATATTGCACAATGTGAGTACATTGGTATACCGATTTTAGGGAACCAACCACCAATCAGAAAAGCATTAGACCCAAAACTGAGCCCTGAGGCAGCACCCGACACCACCTTATTGAAGGAACTCACAACGCAACCAATCCGAATAGCTTGTTCTCTGCCTTTGAGGTAATCGGTAACCCATTTCACGAAATTGGAAGGGAAACCATTATCTTTCAGTCAGTAGTAATTTCATCTTTCGATATTCTAGACTCAAATGTTTCAAACTTGGATTTTAATTTTGCGACCTCACATGTTATGTAAGACATTGGATCAAAAGTTGAAGCCCTTCGTTGATCAACTATCTTTCCCTCAACTTCAGAAATTCCTTCAGCTTCGCTTGACATTTTACGCTTTAGTGTAAGAAAGGCCTGGATCAAGTCTTGCTTGTTGTGCGAATTTTTTCGTGAAAGAAGTTCAGAATCACACATTTCTAATATTGCGCTAACATTTGCCATCTCTATTGTACCTCGACCAATATCTCGAAATAGAATATTAGCCAGGCGTTGTTGTATGTCGTAATACTACTACGTCAGAGTCACGTGCCAAAAATCGATAATCTCGATTCACCCGGACAGGGATCCTTTACCTTAGGTATTGATTAACAGCTGATTTTTCAGACTGACTATATCAATCTCTGCATGCAATATGTCTCAATCAAGCAAGAACGAAAGAAATCGAAGACACGGCTCGGATAAACAACTTTTCGACGAAATTGCCCCTATTGATATTGAGATAATGATATTCCAACTTGCAACAATTGATTACACGGACAGATTTCTATGCCACAGACGAAATATTTCAAGGTCACCGACTGAAAACGCTTATTCTCCGCAATATCAAATAACTATTCACACCTCAATACACAGTGCTCAAATTAAGCAATAATGATGCTCCGTATCCAATATCCACCAAGATAAATGAGAGTAGGAGGATCAGACAAACACAAAGATACCAAATTCCACGCTGTTACGGTTGGGAAAACACCAAAAAGCACGTGTTAAGGCCGCCATACACGCTCAGTTGGCTTGCACAGTTCTTGATGAGTGAGCGATTTGCGCATGCCAGTTTGAGCGTGTATGGTAGGAGTTTGTGTGAATGCGCATGCCAAATTCGGGAACTGTGCAACTTCAGGTTGGGATGGAAGTTCCACGCGCAGTTATAGGGCTGCGCGTGGGAAGTTTGTGCGTGTATGGGGAGAAATGAATCATTTGTTCATTTCTGTTCACTCTCCTCCTGCGCGCTACACCTCCTACTCGGCAAATATGTCATCCGATGATGTGTTCTCGAAATTTATAAAGGATTTCAGTGCCTTTGGAACACGAAATCTCGGGAATATTCGGACCGAGATAAAAAAAGCTTCGGCCTACAACGTCCTGACAAGAAAAATGAAGGAGAAGATACCTGAAGCTACGAGGGATAGTGTAGTGAGGAAAATAAACACATTCCGATCGTCTTTCCGAGAAGAACATAAGAAAGTGATGGAATCATCGAAATCTGGAGCAGCAGCGGATGATATTTATCGACCTTCACTGTGGTATTACAGTGATTTATCATTCCTCCTGGACAGTGAACCCCAAAGACTATCGGTGAGCAATATGATGGTGAGTAGACTGAATAATTTATATAATTATTTATAATTAATAATTTTTAATAATTATTCATTAATAAAAGTTATCAGGTGTTGCCAAATGGCAACAATGTGAGCAAGCATACACTTCTGCACGGTACACGCATTTCTGTAAATTAAAGAACAATATTTTATCTCAACACAGATTTTATTCTTTAAATATGATGTCCGTAGACCATTTTAGATTGATTTTGCATAGTGTTGCATTCCATAAAAAATAAAAAAATGCGTTGTGTCGACGCTTTGCATCCTGAACATGTTCACAATGCCCATACATGTAGATTCAAAAATTAACTAAACTAATTAAACTTGCAGTTTGCAACAATGCTATATTGAAAGCGCAACTAAAAAGTGCTCACATACATGTAATTACACATATTGCATTACAAAAGAAATGAGAGCATCACAAGTCTCTCAAAGGAAATTATGCTACAAAAGTGAAGAAGCATGGAATGAATGCCATTAAATGTAGTTTGTCTGCCACGAGAGAGCACCTGGACCTGAAAAGTAGTCACAAAAGTCTTGCCGGACTTTCTTCGCACTAGCGGTGGCTTGGCGACTCTTCGTCTTCTCTAAATTGTCCAGAAAATCAGTTGGGACTGCTTCATCACTCACATATGATGCTCTGTCTTTTATCTAAAGATAATTGACTGGCTCGTCGCTTCCTATGAAGATAGTTATGCAGCACACAACATGCCATAACAACAGCATCGATATTTTCCAATTTCATATGTATCGGAGCTCGAAAAATTCGAAAGCGTGACGCCATTATGCCAAACGCATTTTCCACTATCCTTCTGGCCCGTGATAAGCGATAATTGAAAATTTTGAATGGGATTTTTGATTCATCGCCATCGTCGAGATCCTTCCTGGGGAATGGTTTCATTCCCTATGAAAACGTACTTCAACTTAGTTGCTGAGCCCTCAGGTTTGCGAGGTGACGGTAAATTCAACTTGCCCTCATCCAGCTTTTCGAAAAATTTAGTATGTCTTAAAACACCACCATCTGAGATGCGACCATTGATGCCAAAATCACACATGATGAATTCATGGTCAGCATTCACGATAGCCATCAACACCATATAATGATGACCTTTGTAATTGTAAAAGTAAGATCCAGAAGATGGAGGTGGAACAATCAAGACATGTTTACCATCAACACTACCTAAACAATTAGGAAAATTCTATTTTTCTTCAAAGTCATTAGCAATTCGTTCCCAGTCGCCCTCATTGCTTGGAAACTGAAGGAGAAAAATTGTCTCATTTAGAATAATAATAAAAAACTTACATATTTTTTTTATAAAACTTTTTATAAATAAAAACTTACGTACACAGCAAACTAATTATTGTTGAATGCTTTGAATGTCAAAAATATTTCAGGAGAAGATTTTTAAATTACTAAAAAATTGGTGGAAAAAGATGGAAGAGAGTATCAATCATTTACTGAAGATATTGGCGCATCCATTCCTACAGCAATGATGACTATGGTTCAATCTACCCCAACTTCTTCCTTGAAGGAAAACGAACCTCCTCGCAAAAGAAGAAGAATTTCTTCCAAACAGGGAGCTTTGTCCACTGATGAACAGTTATGCAAAATGATGACTTTGATAACTGAACAGATAAGTAAGGACCACGAGGAAGATGAATTCGATATAGTTGGAAAGAATGTGGCAAAGAAACTGAAACGCTTGGATAATCAAACTAGAGTGATTGCTGAAAAATTGATAAATGATGTTCTGTTCAAAGCAGAAACAAATCAACTTGACTCTAATTCTCAGATTCTTTCATACATTCATGTGCCTGTGCCATCTAATGAATATCAAAGCTATTCTTCAATTCAGTGAATTTAATTCTCTATGTAAATTGAATATACAATTATGGAGTTACAAACATGCCTATTTTAATCATAGAACAATATTTCTAGCATCATCATCATGCATTAGGGTTGCGATATTTTAAATATGCATTTAAGATATGTTTATATAATATGGATAAAAAAACAAAGTTTTTAATATGTTTTTTATGATGGAGTTGCTTATGATGTTGTGTAATTTTGCGCTCACAAACATGTTTTTTTTAATGTAGGCTTACTAGTTTACATTCCATCAATTTTATTAGCCTAAAAGAGTTTCTTATACAATTTCCGGCTGCGTAAGGCCTATTTGCGTATTCGGTAAAAGTTTTTATGAAAATATTGCTTAATTCTCGACCATCATAACAAATACAAAACATAAAAAATAATCATAAATAGATTATAAATTACACATTTGAGTCATGCATGAGCTTTAATTATGCATATTATTTGATATCGAATTCGCTTACATTAAAATACTCTTCCCGGAGAACTTTCAAAATTGCTCTACAAGTTTCTGGAATTATTCTGCCTAGCGATTGGGCTGAGACAGCAGCAGAAAACTTCAAATCTTCATAAGATCTCCCTGTTGCCAGAAATCGTAGAGTTGCACTCAGCCTTTCATGAGGCGAAATGGCCTGACGCATGCAAGTATCCTCCTTTTGAATGATAGGGGCTACCATACTCAAAAGTTCAGAATAAGTATTTTTATCCATTCGTAGATAATTTAACAAGTCTGTCGGCACCTTATGAAGTTCGTCAATAAGAACCACATGAGAAAATTTGCTTCTGGAGAGTAGCCACTCCTTCGTCCAAAGTGAGCGTTTTCGTCGATTTCTCCTCTTCATTCTCATTTTGGCATACAGAGTCACAGTCACACCTACTAAAGACATTTTGCTGAAGACGCGAGACATGTTGACACGTCGAACTGAGGAAGGAAAAATGAGCTAACCGGAAATCTGTTGGTTGACGTGTATGGGTTGAACTGTGTAACTGTGCATTTTAGCACTGCGCATGCGACAGGCGCATTTCACTGAGCGTGTATGGCGGCCATCGACAGGAGCGACAGACACGACACGTCAGCACGGTAGGAACGCAAACTCAAGAATATTGATTTAAAATCCATTGATGATGACAAAATTTCATTCAGTAAGTACAAATATCATGAATTTTCTAAGAACCATATTGCACACTGTGCAAACTTCATGAGAGACAGTCTGAAAAATGGATCGAACCGGGCATTACCGATGACAAAATGACTTGTTACAGAAACTATATAACAAGAAAACCACTGACTTCGGAACAACGAAGGCTAGCGCCGAAGCTATGGACAAGTCAGAATTTACAATGAATTGTGATATGAACAAACGTAATAAATGCGTTATAGAAGTGATTAAATATTTCATCAGATCCAAGTAGAATCTTGATCAATTTTGTCGAAACGATATCTAGAACTTTATGTGAATCTTTACCTGGAGAGATGCTAACTAAAGGAACAGAAATGCTAACTAAAGGAACCAAGGGAGAAGTCGGAAGAAACGAGTGGTGAAGTTTCAGTGGAACCAACGGAAGATGTGGAAGATGCAGCTTCCCGAGAAGAGGAACAAGGTGATCAACAGGAAGAGACCTATGATATCTGCGACATTGGTACCGTCGATCAGCAAAGCAGTGACAGTGAGAAAGAAGAGGATGAGCACCGGCAAGAAGAAACAAGAAGTCGATTTGGTCGCGTGATTCAACCAGTAGACAAATTCTTTCGAAATACATTTCATACTTCCCTACCTCTCTCTTATAGACTTAAAATATAAATATATATATATACGAGGGGTGTTTGAAAAGTTCTGAGACTTTTTGCTCTATCATGTTCATCTGCTCTTTGCGATTAAGCTGTTGCACCTGTGGATGAAGTTCAATACGTCCTTCAACTGCTGAGTAAAGTTCAGCTGGAAAACAATTGCTCTATCATGTTCATCTGCTCTTTGCGATTAAGCTGTTGCACCTGTGGATGAAGTTCAATACGTCCTTCAACTGCTGAGTAAAGTTCAGCTGGAAAACAGTTCACTGCGTGGGGTCTTAATGCCTCGCTTGATTTCTCTCACCCTCATTTTTTGGCATAATCATGCAAGACGCTGAACAACATCAACGATCTATCATTTTCTTCTTGTGGAAACGAGGCCTATCGGGAGCCGAGATACAGAGGCAGCTAAACGAGGTGTTCGACGACAAAGCCCTGTCAAAAGCTACTGTGTTCAGATGGCTGGATCGCCTGAAGTCTGGTCGAGATAGTCTTGACGACGATTGAAAATTCGAAGATTTGAAAGAGGTGAAAGCAGCTATCAATAACTGGATTCGTCAGACTCCTCAAAGCTGGTTTGCAGAAGGACTCTAGAAGTTACCCGAGCGATGGAGTAAGTGTATTAATGAAGATGGCTCATATTTTGAAAAATGACACTAACTAAAAAAATCATACTGCTATGAATATATTATGTTTCTAATTAAACGTTTTGAACTTTTGATCGAAAGCAACCATAAAACACAATTCATAAAAGTCTCAGAACTTTTCAAACACCCCTCGTATAAATAGACGGTAATGATTTGTTATTGAGAACTACGTTCTCATCTGTGGACTATGTGGAATTGTAATAAATGATTCTTGTTTAAAGTTGAACAAAAATTGAATGCTTATTGCGTTTCGTCCAGCGAGTAAAAGTGTCTGAAAACAGCTGATCGTTTTCTTCAGCAAACTACGTAATTCTACAATATTAGCGTATATAATGTTTTACTTGTAAGAGTCAAAAGTACCAGTACTCAGTCTTCAAAAGTAAAGATCATCATCTATCCAGGTAACCACCAGGTAAATATGGAATAAAGATATGGATTTTATCTGATTCAACAAACTCCTATTGCTGTAATCTGCAAGTTTGCACTGGTCGTCGTGGAAACGTCCGTGAAGTCAATCAAGGTCTACGGGTTGTGTTAGAATTGACAGAGCATTTGTCAGGCTCTGGTCGACATGTGACTGCAGACAACTTTTTTTCTAGTCTAGTTTTTGCTCGATCTCTTCTTGCTCTACAGCTGACCTTTTGTGGAACAATCAGACGGAACAAAGGTGAAATACTGATGGAGATACAAGCTTCAAGGAATAGACCGGTACATTCGTCTTTATTCGGATTCCAACGAGATACTACTCTGGCATCATACGTTCCCAAACAAGGAAAAACTGTCATTCTGCTTTTATCACTCCATCATGACGACTCAAGAAATGAGGATGAATTGCGCAAACGGTTACTAGTCACTTCGACCCCCTGACATTTCGACCCCATAAATTGATTATCACTGAGTGAATCCACTTCAGATAGGCAGAATAGACCCCTACGAGCCATGCTTTAACTAATGAATGCAAATTACAGTCGAAATATCCATTAGGAAAAATAACCCATAGCACGCAGAATTTAAAATCTTTGATAGATGTTAAAATCGATTAAACAGACAGATGGAACTTGTAACAGCCAGCTAATAGGCAGGAAATTGAACAGAGCACATCAATTTATCTATATCCGTAGCCAACGCACTATGCAGAAGCGTAGATTTGATAACTCCATTTCATGGGGTGAATTAAGAAGACTTAATTTATGGGGTCGAAGTGACTTGACACCGCGCAAACGACAGGTGATTTTTTATTATAATGCTCACAAGGCTGGAGTAGATACTCTTGATCAAGTCGTTCGCTGCTATTCTTCAAAACGTAAGTCAAACCGGTGGCCCTTTTCTTTATTCTGCAACCTGCTAGACATCGCAGCATACAATGCATACGTTATATATATTTTGATGAATCCAGATTTTGTCAACCGCAGCAGCCATCGACGAGTCTTCCTAACGGAATTAGCTCTATCACTTCTGCAGCTCCAATCTTCTAATGATGAAATACCAACAGCAGTCGGTAGATATGTTGGTCCAACGAGAATTAAAGGTCGGTGCCAACTCTGTCCCCGAGGTAATGATAGGAAAATACGCCAGAAATGTATTCAATGTGAGAAATTCGCTTGCGATGAACATGCTAAGCCACTGTGCATGGACTGTATGCAGCAATAAGAATCCACTGGATTGTAGGCGTATGTTTGTCTAAGTTCTGCATTTCGTTCATATTTCATAAATAAAAAAATTATTCATTTGCAATTGAGTTTTCTTTTTTTTTTATAAGTGGGGTCCATTGGACCCCATCGTGTTATATGGGATTTTCTGTCACCGTCGTTTGAGGGTTAAACAGCTGTAACTTTAACCCATTTAGCCCCATCGTTACCTTTTCGTAACGGTTGCTTTCACGTTATCTCGCACGTCAGCTATATATATTATTCAACTTTCATATGTCTGAATTGAATATTTTCATGAAGATGAGTCTTTTATGGACTTCAACAAAATCGCTTTCTTCGATTCACACATTCCACAATATGGAGTATTTTTTCGAATTTTAACCCTTATCAGGCCAAGTGTATACAAATTGTCAACATTCAGACTTCAAGATAGGATTAAACCAAAACTATTGAGAGTATATGAATAAAATTCCTGGACGATGGATGTTTTTTATAGTTCTTTAGAGATATAATAGCGTCTGGGTGATTACTTGATCTAATTATTTGATTTCAGAATTTTCACTTCATCAGGCCAAGCGTTTACAATTTGTAAACACATACGAATAGACCAATTCAGTCGATATGTCTACTAATTCTAAAGCCGGGTTCACAATAGCGCGTGTTACTCCCATGTTTGTACACGCAAGGCCTTGGGAGTGAACGCAGGTACGAACGCAGGGAGTGAACGCAACCCCGGGATTGTGTGTAACACATAAGCCATCGTACTTGTAAACGCAGAGGTTCAGTCTGTTTCAACTCTTGCAAGTACACGCAGCGACGATCAACCAATCACTTTACGAGAAACGTCAGAATATGATCTGAAAAACTGCAGCTTCACCATTTTAGATTTCATCTGATAGCAGCGAACATCATGAAGACTTGTACACCAAAGCAAGCCGAGAAGCGCGAAAAAAAATTAAACAATTAAAATTGGATGAAAAGCTATTGGAGGAGATCAAGGAGAAGCCAATATTGTACGACACAAGTAGGAAGGAGTACAAGGATGCGGCGAAGAGAAGGAGTGCATGGCACGAAGTGACGAAGAACCTCGGACTAGGTGAAGGTAGGTTTCTCACTCATTTGATTTGATTATCTCATTTGAAGATGAAAAAACAACAAACGCATATTTGAGCATGATCTATTAAGCAATGTTGAGCGCTTTCGCCGGCTCTTATCAAAACATTACGCCGGAATGAAAATTTCAGAATTTGAAAGTTGACAATTTAAAAACAGCAGGGTCAAGGTCATAGCAGATGAAAACAGAATCTATCTGTTTTCATCTGCTATGACCTGCTGTTTTTAAATTGTCCAGTTTCAAATTCTGAAATTTTCATTCCGGCGTAATGTTTTGACAAGAGCCGGCGAAAGCGCTCAACATTGCTAAATATATCATGCTCAAATATGCGTTTGTTGATTATCTCACTTTAATACACCTATTCTCAATTTTCATTTCAGAATCCATTGATGATTGCGTTTCACGGTTTAGATTTCTAAGGAGCGAATATGGCCGACTGAAAAAAGCTCTTGTGACAAAGAGTGGGATGGAAGCGGAAGCCAAAAAATTGAACGGGGATTCTTACGCGTATAGACAGATGTCCTTTCTCGATGCTTTTATCGTCTCCAGAAGGTAGGCCCATGTTTACTGCCCTGCTCGATGAATTTCAAATTTACATTGTTTGATATTTGCATGAATTTGATTTATAATTATCATTTCAGGACCACTTCCAACCTGTGTAAGTCGTCAAACGAGGACGAAGAAGATCACTGCTCAGAAAAAGAGAATATCAAAGAAACAATAATTCCTGAAGAAAGAATAGAAAACACAAGCTCGGAATTACAGGCTCCGAAACGCCACAAGTCTGAAGAAGTTGATGAACTCCTTAATACCTGCAAATCCATTCTACATGGCCAAAAAGATGACGACTGCAGCTATTTTGCTCAGAAGAAAATTGTATTTATTCATTGGGCCGTATGCATAAAGATGAGAATTTCTTTTTTTCTTTTTTCTCACAATATTTTCCGGATCACAATGTTTGCATAATGTTTTAGATATTCAATTTTTCAATCGGTTAACCATTATTTCTATTATAAATGCATAAATTATGTATTATACGCATGCTTCAAAAATTTATGCTCATGATTTCCTTTCTTCTTTTTTAGTATCTCATCAAGTCTTCGATCGATGGAGGAAAGAACAAAGCAATTCGCCATGCACAAGATGCAAGAGTTGCTGTATCATATACAGAGTGACTCTATAAGGCCTCCACCGGTACAAGGTCGTTTACCTTCCATCTCAGATCCTCTGCCTAGACCTCAATTCCAGTCCACCCCACCTCCGAGTCAATCTTCTGCGCCCTCAATGCAATCCCATTTATCCCAATCCAATTGCAGCAGTGAGATAATCACTATGTCGACTGGAGCAACTTATTTCCACATGTGACACTTTGCGATTGACTGAATATACTTCCGGATAAAGTAAAAAGTGGAAATAAAGTGTATCATTCCAAGTATCATTCTCTTTTTTCAACCAAAAGATTTAACAGTGCACCAGGAATATTCATTACAAAATGCTTCCCATTAATCAACATGTTATGACGTGAAGTGACATATGCATATTTCAAAAAAATCATGAATCTATAATGTTCTGCACCTGCAAGGAAAAGTTAATGAATGCAGACAGGAAGCATGTAGATAGCTCAGTTATAAACAGAAAAAACACTTGCACAAAATGTGTACTCCACAACATAAATGAGAAGATGGTGATAACTGAAAGATCATTTGCACCACTTCATAGGAACATCACGTTAATTAATCATATTATCTTGCCACGGCAAACTGCCAGCGGGGCTAACAAAATAGTCGGTAAAAGCTTCACGGATTTCCCCACTTCTTAAAAGTATTATTATTAGTTCCGAAGCGGCCGGATCCTTGCACTCCGGAAGTTGGAACACTTCGCCATTCACCTGGATGAAATGTACGTCAATTTTCTCGAAATCCAGTAAATTTGGAGGAATATACTTCGAACAATTATTTTGAGAATTCATATCTTCGACTCGAAGGTATTTATGCAATGTCATCGCTGCCTTGATATACTTCTCACAGTTTTCGATATTTGCAACCATGGGTCGATGAAAAATTCTCCATCGAGCTACCAAGATACCGAAAGTATTTTCGATTACACGTCTTGCTCTCGAGAGACGATAATTATATATCTGCTCCCTTCTGGGTAACAACTTTGTTCCTCTACCAGGGTAAGGTCGCATTAAATAATTCTTCAAAGGAAACGCCTCATCACCCAAAATAACATAGGGGAGATCGCTATTGGCACCAGGAACAGAGGATGAAGAAGGGATATGGAGTAATTGTTTTTCCAAACATTCGAAAAGATCAGATTTCTGAAAAACACCTTCATCGCCTTCACGGCCGGTGGCACCGAGGTTTACGTATGTGAATTTGTAGTCTGCATCACACATTGCAATGACCAAAATACTATAAAAATGTTTATAGTTAAAAAAAGTCGAACCACTTGCCTTTGGGCATTGAACGCGAAAATGCTTCCCGTCGATGCTGCCAATGCAGTGGGGAAATTGTCATCGAATTGCAAAATTTTCGGCTATTTGTCTCCATTGCTGATTTGAATTTGGAAATTTAAGATACTCAGATGACAACATTTTCCAAATAATATTACACGTTTCATTGACAATATTTGATATAGTTGACCTTCCACGATGGAATCGAAATGCTAGCTCTTGTTGAGAACATCCAGTAGCAAGGAAGACCAACGTAATGGTGAGCCTTTCGCTCTGTGAAACGGGCAGTCTCTCGCTGTACTTTCGTAAGCCATCCTGCACCATGGATAGGAGATGCTCGTATTTCGCAGGAGTCATACGAAGATATGACAAGAACATTTCCTGATCCTTGGATTTCAAATGGGGGATCAGCTGATTCAATTCGCTTAGGTCCATTCGAAGTTGAAATGCAGGTCGAGTTGACCATCGCCGGCGACGTTTCTTTCGTTTAAGTTCTTTCACACGATGGAGAGTAACTGTGACTGCAGCGACTTTTTCTATGTACGATGTTACAGGCACCATGATGAAACTGGAATCGACAACGAAGCAAAAACGAACACAGTCATTCTATAATGACTTCTGATTGGTTGACAGTGCTGTGAGTAACACACTATGATTGTGAACCGGAGGCAGCTTGCGTGTTTTCATAGCAATCGTTCCGTTTACACGTAAGGATGCTGGGAGTGAACGCAAGCCCTTGTGTGCAACACGCATGTGAGTAACGCACATGCGTATTTACGCGCTATTGTGAATCCGGCTTAATACAGCTGTCTAGCACAAACAACGCTTGGGAAGCATCAATTCGTTGCTTAGGGAGTAACAGTGACAGCTGCCATTGGTCGCTGCATTGACGTATCACTATTCAATGCGCTGCTACACTGCTCCTTATGTATAGCCATGGACAACTAGATAATAGTAGGGGGAGAAAAACTCGTCACTCAACTCGAATCGGTAGCAAGCCTGCCAACTGTAGGCTATTGTCAATGAATAGCGCGCGCGTATTTTCTTCACCAGCTAACACTTGGCGTCTTTAACATGATTCACACGTTAATCGATTAGTACAGCATCATCTTGCTTACCTCGTCAGCTCACTTCTACATCGACCGCTTTCCTTGCAAGTTGCAACGTCGGCATTTGTGTAAGGTGCTCTCTCTACTCTTCTTGAGAATGGTCTACAAATGTGTAGTACCTGGTTGTAAAAGCGGCTATAGTGGCCGCAGTAATACATCAGAGAAAATAACTTTTCATAGATTTCCTCTACATAATGCTGAACTGCTGCGAAAATGGATTCAACGGATTCCACGTGATTTTACTGCCAACAAATACTCCTTCATATGTTCACTTCACTTTTCACCAAATGATTTTTTAACAAACAGCTGTGACCAAAGATCCAAAAATACCGAGAAAAACTGATTCGTCGACGTCTTAAAAATGATGCAATTCCGTCATCATTTCCAAACTGCCCGAGCTATTTGTCTTCTGATCCAGTAATTCGAAGAAGCGGAATTGCTACTAGCAGCTCACGCAGGCAGAAAGAACTGGCATGCCTCAATGAGATGGAACTAGAAATAAACATCGCAGAAACACTATCATCCTTGGAGGACTTGCAAGAAAAAATACGTGCATGTGAGTGTAAACCTTCCGGATTCGTTGAAGTAAATTCCAGTGATTCCTTGAATTATCTCCTGATAAATTTAGATGATCAACCTGCTATTGTTTGCTCCGTCAAATTTCATACAGATTTGTCAGTAAGTGTAGTGATCAATAACGTTCCTTTATCTCCTAAATACTACAGTCATTTGTTGAAAGATAGCAAGGTTGTTAATGTTATTCAGGCAATCAATATCCTAGCATACGCTAAGTCCGCGAATGAGAATGAAACTCAAGTTTGCGAATCATTGATCGATAATGCGATACATAATTTGCAAAACTATTGTGAAATGACAAATGAACGAGAAATATGCAGTAAAGTCAATTTTTGAATGGAATAGTCAAATTTGAATGGAATTAGTCGAAGGTGTTACAAACAAATATTGCATTCGTACATTCTAACTTTGCCATCATTATCTACTTTGCAAAGGCTGTCCGGTCTGCTATCTCTTCAATCTACAAATATCCAAATGAGAAAATATTTGTCTTTAAGAATTCGAAATTTGAAACAGAACAGTAGAACATGCTGGTGGAAAATTCTACGGCTTAGTTGGTAATGATATGGCCAGAACTGTCTGTTGCTTCATGATAAAATCTTAAAAAAATGAATGAAATAAATTTAAAGAAGTCGTTGCTCTTTTTCCAATTGCAAAATTTTCAACAGACATTTTACATCGGCAATTTCTTGCAATAAATCAGCTTCTGCATGACGTTGGTTTTTCAGTGATCGCAATTTCTGTTGATAACGCTTCCGTCAACCGTTCGTTCTTTTCAAAATTGTGCGATGGTCCAATTACACCTTCCATAAGTAACCCAGTCAGTAACAAGCCTTTGTATCTCATATTCGATCCAATACATTTGTTTAAAAATTTTTACAATAATTTTCAACGTACGAAGAATTTCATTTGTCCTCCTATTGACGGCGGGAGTGAATTCCACCCAGCTTTCTCTAACATTATGAAATTATTTGATTTAGAAAAGAACAAACCATTGAGGATGGCATATCGCCTTACTGAACGCGTTTTGAATCCCCAAAACATTCAACGAGTTTCTGTTCAACTAGCTGATGCTTTATTCCATGAAAGCACGATCAACGCGATGGATTTTTATATTAAGAATGAAAACAAGTATTGGGGCGATACTCTCAAATTTTTGAAGCTAATACGCCAAGTGTGGAGGATATTGAACGTACGCACCCCAAAATTAGGCTATCATAAAAGAGATGAGTTTTTGAAACCTATTTATCATTTGGAAGATGAAAGGTTGCATTTTCTTCGTTTTTTGCGACTTATTTATTCAAGTGGGACAGTCCAGAATTCGTTGGGTTTTCCAAAGAGACTAATTCAGCTGCACAACAGACGTGTCATGCCATGATCGCACTGATTCATTACCTTAAGGATAATGGGTTTGACTATATTTTGACAGGACTAATTCAGTCCGACCAAGTTGAAAGAAGATTCGGACTATATAGGCAGATGTCAGGGGGAAACTACTTCATCTCTGTCAGACAGATCTTTGAATCTGAGAGAAAAATAAAGATTCAGTCGTTACTAAAATATCATGACTTTAGTACTATTCATGCATTAGAATCGGTCGACGAAGTTCTTGAAGAAACTTCTGAGTTTTATGAGAGAGATATGGATATGGTTTCATTACTGTCAAATTCTGATTGTCTTCAAACTTATGATGATGCTGATCTCGAGGTATCATACTATATTTCTGGTTACGCAAGCAAAGTTATATGTAAGAGATTGAAAGATACTTGTATGTCATGTAGTGCTGTTTTTATCCGTACTGAAGAGGACGAACTTTCACTTGATTTTGAGCATGATTGTAATCCGACTCTTTCGGCAAAATTTACTGAGAATATTGATAGAGGTGGTTTGTGTTACCCGTCAGAGAATGTTTTTCATGTATGTATAATCTCTATTAATGCATTCGAGTTGATGTCTGAAGGGAAATTGATGGAAAAGCTTGTCTCAGATAGCAATCCCCGATTGTTATTTACTGAAGTTATTTCATCAACACTATTGTGCTTAAATGATGAAAGCTTTCATGACTCATGCGAAATCGGACATGATGTTACAAAGTTTTGGAAACAAACAATTGTTGTATTTTTTAACTGCCTATCTAAAAATTTTTAAAGAATGAAAGCATGTGCACCGCAGTCATCGACTGCAAAGATATTAAAATTGAAAGGGAAGAAGTGAAATACTATGCTGTGAGACATTCAAGGTTATCCGAATGAATTCGAGTCAATTGTGTAAAGAATTTTGTAATATTTTCAGTAAATATGTATTTTGTGATATAAATACATTTTGTATAGAAATTTAAACTTTTTGATTTATGAAACAAGCTTATTGCAGTGGATTGAGGTCATTCGTGGCATTTTTTGTTATAATATGATCTTTAAACTAAAAAATCAAGTACCAATGGTGGTATTTTTAAGTTTGTATGATACATAAGAACGTCCGTATGTTACGTTATAATGCATGATAGCATGTTTAGAAAAAATATTGTGGAACATTTAATTCGTACATGAAATTCAAAAGAAAATAAAACAGTCACTGCTATGCTCGTGTTTGAAAGTCTAGCACTCTGACGGCTATCTGCATAATGGCCTACGGTTGGCAACACGGCAATTGAGTGACGAGTCCTTCTCCCCCTACTATTATCTAGTTGTCCATGGTATAGCATGCATCACTATCCTAACACAAGGTGAAGATTTTGTGAAGAGATTTGAGTAACTCGTTGCGAGCATGTCCGTCGAACAACATTTCTTGAGGCGATCCGGAGCATGGGCATATCAGCCAACGACGAAGATGATGGCGCAATGACTGATGGTAGTGCGAGTGCCAGTGAACATAATGATTCAGAATTACAAGATATAAGCCTTGGAGATGCAGATGATATGGATATCGACGTACCCCAAGAAGAACTAGTTGATTTAGAAGCGAATATTGATGATTCAAGCAACAGTAGTGACAGTGAAGCAGAAGTCGCGGACTCCTATCACTCCGGAGGAGTGACTTATTCATTAAATCCATTTCCTCAGCACCGACAACGCCGAAATATCCTCACTGAACAACCGCGAATTACTGTGTCGCCTTCAAATGAAAGAGAGGCCTTTCTTGTACTATACAGTGAGGATATTATTCTTGAAATTCTTCGAGAGACTAACCGCAACGCCCGTATACGACATGAGCGACGACTATCCGTCAACTCGGTGACAAAAAATTTCACTTATGTTGAATTGGAAGCTGGAATATCTATCATCATTCGCGCAGGCCTGGACAGAGACAAACTTACTTCAACAGATAAGTTGTGGGATTCGACAGATAGTCGACCCTTCTATCGCATTGTTATGGCTCGAAATCGATTCAAATTCCTGCTCAGGTGCATGCGCTTCGATAACTACAGGAATTGACCTCAACGACAAGCTACTGACAAATTGGCTGCTGTGAGGAATGTGTGGGACTCTTTTAACTTGAATCTTCGACGAATATACGCGCCCAGCGAATCTCTCACGGTCGACGAGCAATTGGTAGGTTATCGTGCACGAATTCCGGGAAGGACTTACATGCCCATGAAACCGCGAAAGTATGGAATTAAGTTCTTCTGGGTTTGCGAAGCCTCTACTGGTTACGCGTTACGTGGCTTGATATATACAGGTCGACAATCAAGTGGCGAAGTTCATCATCATCTTGTAAATGACGTTCTACATTTAGTGGAGCCATTCTTTGGAACAGGACGGGACGTTTTTACAGACAGGTACTACTTTACATCCCACTCTTTGGCTCAACAACTTCTACAAAAAGACATCACGTTGATAGGAACGATGATAGCTAATCGACGTGAAATGCCAACTGAACTGAAATCAGCGCGTGGTAGAGATGTTCATTCTACGATTGCCTTGTATGACCATGACAGCAGAATCATTCTGAGTCCTATGTGCCGAAGCGCAACAGAAACGTACTGATGCTTTCTTCTTCACACTCATCCTTTACAGTGGCTGGTGGAGACAGGAATCCTTCAATTATTTTGGATTACAATCAGAGTAAGGGAGGTGTGGACACTTTAGACGAAAACGCAGAAGAATTCAGCTGCTTGCGTAAAACGGTGGTTGCGCAGCTGGTGAAAGTCCTGGTGTATGTCCTATACGCAACCACGGACGTAAGACTATGTCATTTGGAAGTCTATGTCCGACATAGACTTACAAATGCAATATTCTCATAGTTGCCGAGACATAATATATGCAAATCATAATTTCCACTTAAATGACATCTTGTACTTATAAAATATTGCGAAATTCCTGTTCCAGTATTTCAGAATTTCGAAGAATAGTGTCTAAAAATGTTATATGTTTTCAAACAGTAAGTCAATGTCCATGTTGAAACCGTGTGTGAAATTTCACTTGTTGAAATACACTATTTAATAAAGTTCTTATTTTGGATTATTTTAAATTGTCGACAAAGTTGGATCTGATATGATACGGGGGAATTCGCTGTAGCATTATATCCATCCATGGGCAAAATTGCACCATATTTTTAACAAATACTTTAGCTATTTCACCGTTTCAGTTAACGGTATCTAGAGAATTAATGAGATAGCTCACTTGAGAAATGTGTGATTTCTAAAATATCGTTGACCATATTTGTTTCGGATAAAGACTGCAACGAGGATTACAAACCACATACATAATGATACGCGAATAATAAAGTCAGTGAATCCAATTTTTAGTCGGTGATTTAGCTAGTTACTGTATACTGACTTAGAGAGGATTAAACCTGGTTTAGCTTATCTGAGCTTTCAGAATGCGACCATAGGCCGAAGATTTATATCAATATAAACTTCCTAAGATAGGTAGCCTACTTGAAATATCAAAGATAAGTAGCGACTTAATTAGATAACTTAAAATTCCTAATTTCTGAAATTATATAACTTAGATAGCGCGTGCGTCAATTTTTTCACAGTCCGAACCAAAGAGATCCGAACGATTAACACATTTTCAAGTTACCTTGCCTAAGCTAAGTCAGAATCTTTATAACATCCTTAGGACCTACCAACTTATCAAAAATGAGGGTGAAATTGTTCAATACCAGCTTTAATTATTCATTTTGAATATTATCTATTATTTAGGTCCTAATCATTTCCACTCGATTAAATTTGAACTTGACATAGGCTGTACTGTATTAACTGCAATATGTAGGCCCTATACCGATAACTTGGCCTTTATACAGTAGGCCTACCCTTTTTAGTTACCTACTTACCTGATATTCTACCGTATCTTTTGACATCAGCTATAATTGAATTATTACATAGCACCTACAAGAAGATGAATTGCGTAAGATCACCCGAACTTCTAATAATGTACCTTATATATAAATATATATACATAGGCCCTATATTGTAGGCCTATGTATATTGTATACCTATATTGTATAAACTCATATACAACACTCTATTTTATTAAGTAATATTCAGCACTATTCAGCTATAGCCGATATTCTTTTTTTCAACTAATATAGGCTATATATTTTTTCTTTTCTAATTCAAAAGAAATGGTCTTAAATCTATTATATAAGCCTATCGGGAACTATGCAATATAAGTCATTGTCACATCAACAGTTACTGAGCGCATACATACCAAATGTGGATGGGGTGTTGAATTGACTTCGGCAAGCTAGGTTACATTGACTAGGGTGTTGATATTTGAAGCGTAGGCGGTTAAAGTCCAGAAGCTATCGGTACGGTAAATCGGTCCTATGTCGAATTTACTCATATCGAGAATCTTTACAATAAGTCATTGTGGTATCAGCCGTTAGAGAGCTGAAATGAACCAAATGTGGTTAGGGCGTTGAATTGGCTTCGGCGTGATGTCATATTGATTAAGGAGTTAATATTTGAAGCAGTTGGAGTTACATACCGGTACGATATAGATAAATGCGTCGAAAGTCAGGTTAACGCCTATCGGGAAACTATGCAATAAGTCATTGTCATATGAACAGTTACTGAGCGCATACATACCAAATGTGGATGGGGTGTTGAATTGACTTCGGCAAGCTAGGTTACATTGACTAGGGTGTTGATCTCTGAAGCGGAGGCAGATAAAGTGAAAATGATGAATCGATTCGAAGTCGATTTTCACACACGTCGAGAATCTATACGGTAGGTCAATGTCATATCAAGAGTTAGATACGTTCACATAGGCCTACACTAAATGTGATTGAGGCGTTCAATTGCCTTCCGCAACAGGTTTTGTGACTAGGAAGTTGCTATTTGAAGAAGTTGAAGTTAAATACACAAATGTAGATGTGTCCAAAGTCGATTTTCACACACGTCGAGAATCTGGACAGTAAGTCAATGTCACGTGAAGAGTTAGAGAGCTCAAATGTGCTAAATGTGAGTGAGACATTTCTTTTTTATTGGCTTGATGTTATATTGACTAACGTGTTGATATTTGAAGCGTAGGCGGTTAAAGTCCAGAAGCTACCGGTACGGTCAATCGGTCCTATGTCGAATTTGCTCATATCGAGAATCTTTACAATAAGTCATTGTCATATGAACAGTTACAGAGCTCATATAGCCTATACCAAATGTGGCTGTGGTGTTGAATTGACTTCGGCAAGAGGTTACATTTACCAGGGTGTTGATCTCTGAAGAGGAGTCAGTTAAACTGAAAATGATAAATAGATCCAATGTCGACTTTCACACATATCGAGAATCTATACAGGAGGTCAATGTCATATAATCAGTTACAGAGCTGAAATAAACCAAATAAGGTTTGGTCTTTGAATTTGATCCGCCATGACGTCGTATTGACCAGGGATTTGCTATTCGAAGGAGTTGGAGTTACATACAAAAAGATAAATACCTCGAAGGTCGATTTGACGCATGTCGAGACTCTGTACAATAAATCAATGTCATATCAACATTAGCAGACCTGAAATAAACCAAAAGTGGTTAGGGCGTTGAATTGACTTCGGCCTGACGTCATATTGACTTAGGAGTTAATGTTTTAAGCGTAGGTGTTGAAAGTCAAAAAGATAAATAGGTCCGAAGTCGATTTTCACACATGTCGAGAATCTAGAAGTAGGTCAATGTTAAGTGAAGAGTTAGACAGCTCACATATACTAAATATGACTGTGACGTTTAATTTTTGTTTGCTAGAGGTTATGTTGACTAGGGACTTGATATTTGAAGCGTAAGCGGTTAAAGTCAAAAAGATAAATAGTTCCGATGTCGACTTTCACACATGTCGAGAAACTATACAGTAAGTCAATGTCTCGTGAAGAGTTACAGAGCTCACATGTAATAAATGTGACTGCGACGTTTAATTTTTGTTGGCTAGAGGTTATATTGACTTTATAAAACTCCTGATATATGTTATACTTCTGATAGATGTTATATTGACTGACTTGTTGATATTTCAATCGTAGCCAGTTAAAGTCAAAAAGATAGTGTAAAAATGGTGAAGACTTGTCAGTAAAAGCATCGTTACTGAAGATGGGGAGATCCGAATTTTTTTAAGCATGTTGGAAATTTAGACAGCAAGCGAATGTCGCAGATATAAGTAACAAAAACATGCCTTCTTAATTGGGTCTAGAGATGGATGAAGATAGTGAAAGCTGTTTTCCATTTTCGAATGTTATTAAGTTTTGGTCGCTATAAATTGCTTTCATGGCAGTACTTTTTTCTTTTATAGATCATGAGAGAATCAAAGAACAAGGCACTCCAGCAGATGTAAGTAGAGATGTTATGATTTAAGTCTTTGTCGAAGTCCCTACAGATTTTAAAGGGTGTGTGAATAATTTACTGCAATTGTATCTCCATGAGAGCTTTAATCCTGTGATTCATGAATTCGTACTCAAATAACATATCGGTTGAAATACGAAATTCCGCCGATTTAGCACTGAGATGAAAGATGATGAGATCCATGCCTATTTAGCGACTGAATTTGCAACTCTATAAGATAGCTGAAATCTTGATGAAATACCTGTCTTAAGGTCAGTTCTCTTACGTATTAATAGTCGTCAATAAGGGAAAATAGCAATTTAATTAATCGAACTAGTTTAGCGTAAATTACCACATCCATTGGACGGCATCTGTTTAGTGATGGTTAAGGTAATCGTCATTAAGCATAATCTATTATAATACTTGTAGGACTAAATATACAGCTTATACTGCTTCATAAAACGAGTAAGCATGAGTGAAATTTTGTATTTTTCCCTTCAAAAGTTTTCGTGAGACCTCCGCTGTAATAGGAGTAGACAACACAGACCCATGTTTACGAAATCGATTAGATTTACGTCCATGCCATTTGAGTAAAGGGTAACGAAAGTGATGATATAATACGAAACTAAGATTTTTGTAGGTAGGCCTAAAGAGTACGTACACATGAAATGATAATTATAAGTTACGTGCAAAAGAATATACGACTTACTGAGAATCAACCGTAAGTAAATGAATACAATGTAGCTAATATTTTCTACACTTTATGTAAGTGTACTTATATGTTAATCAGATCCAGTACGAAGGTAGGATCATGATCCAGGACCATACTAGACAACAGACTTGAGATGGCAATACTATTTTATTGTTCGGCATAGTTAAGCTTGTATTATTTATTTTTACATAGTGGCTTTATATACGGCTTTACATAGTGGTCCTACAGAACTTGTTTTGTACATAATCAACATTGAAATTGTCTTTCATAAAATTACTTTTCTCATAAACATATATCATACTATTCTATATTGGCAAACACATCGTCAAAGAATAGATTACATATTGATATCTGACAAATTGTTGTACCACACGTGACTGTATGTACGTGTAGCTATTGAATCCGTCCTTAGTCATTTTATGTTAATGCTCGTAACTTAAATTTACCGTGGTCACTTCTTTTTTAGTGACAGCGGAGAATGAGTAACGAAGGCACCATACGGGCACGACTGAGGCCAAGTCGAAATGGCGTTGCTACATTTCAGACCGTATTCCAACGAACCACAGTGGTCATGCCGGATGGACATATTTCCGAAGATGAAGATGTTACAGGATCTGATGAAAACGATGATGAGGTAGACTTACTAACTCTAAATGATCAAATTGATGAAGCAGACATTGAACATGATCAATCTCAAATTCCCCCTCTTGCACAAATGACGGACTTCACTGATTCTTTAACGGTACCTGATGACATTCGCACACCGCTACAATATTTTAAGAATTTCTTTGATGACGACCTATTAGACCGAATAGTATCTGAGAGTAACATCTACAGCTTCCAGGAAACAGGCGGTTGTCAGGTTTTAAACCTTACAAAATCAGAACTAGAAAACTATCTAGGTATACTTATAAAAAGGGCAATTATAAGACTACCACAGTATCGTATGTATTGGTCTGCTGAAAACAGAATTCCTGCTATTGCGGACACTATGAGCATTAATCGATTTGATCAGATCAAACGATTCATACATTTCAATAACAATTTGATGATGCCTACTAGACAGGACCCAAACTTCGATAGACTTTACAAAATTCGCCCTCTTCTTGATTCAGTTGCCGATAAGTGTCGTCAATTGGAGCAAGAAAAAAAACAATCATTGGATGAGACAATTATTCCCACTAAAGTACGAACTTCTTTGAAGCAATATCTTCCAATTAAGCCACACAAGTGGGGCATTAAAGCTTGGAATAGAGCCGGTGTCTCTGGCATCGTGTATGATTTTGAAATATATGAAGGTAAAACAAAAGAGACTGATGGAAAAATTGATAATGTTGTCCGTCGCATGACTTCACGTATGCCAAGCGACAAAAACCATAAACTATATATGGATAATTATTTCACAACGACAACAAATGTGTTAGAGCTACGAGAAAAGAAAGTATGGGTGACTGGTACAATACGATCAAATCGATTGAAAGGTGCCCAGAACATTTTGAAGTCTAAGCAAGAGTTGGAAGGAACTGGTAGAGGATCATCTGACAGTGTAGTGGATGCCAACAGTGGTGTTTGCGCCCTAAGATGGCTTGATAATGGACTTGTCACAATGCTTTCTTCGCATCAAAGCTCAACAAATACACAAGAGACAGTCTCCAGGTGGTCAGCTTCAGAGAAAAGGAGAATTGACATCAATATTCCGGCAATGATTAAAGACTACAACATCAAAATGGGAGGTGTCGATATCTTTAACATGTTAACATCCATCCATCGAATTGAGGTAGGTTTCCTCTTGTTTGTATTCCTATTGTTATATTTGTTTCATATTGATAGACATGTAGTCGCATCCTGAATACCCACGTAGAATTTACATATGATTCAATTTGCAAATTGAATTTCAGATGAGATCACGCAAATGGACAATGTATGTCTTCCATTTCCTGATCAATCTATCTATTGTGAATGCGTGGTTGCTGTACCGAAGGGAACATATTCTGTTGTACGGAGCATTTGGTGACTTACATCTTTTGCAGTTCATGTCAAGCATATCAGAATTGCTGATCAAAGTGAGTCCGTTTAATGATACGGTGATATGAATACAATTTGAAAATTTGAGAGAAAACAAACAGAAATTAAATCACTGCTACATGTAGGTTTGTTACCATAACATTCATTTTGTCTAGTCCAGTCATATTGTTTATAGTAGTTTATGTTTGTGTAGACCTATTTTGATTTCAATTTTCAGTTTGGAAAATCAACGACGCAACCACGAGATCGACCACGAAGTGGTTCTCCGAGAGTCAAATGCCAAGAAGAGGCGGGTATCTGCTATATCACCGTCTATTGAAATGCGACTAGACCAAGTGGGGCATTGGGCATTATTTATCAGTGACCAGAATCGCTGTAAAATATGCCAGAAGAAGACCCACATACAATGTGTTAAGTGCAAAGTTCATCTCTGCATTTGCAGGGAGAGAAATTGTTTTTATCAGTTTCACAACTGATTTTGGTGGATTTTATAATCATGACATTTCTGCATGTTGTACTTTATAGAGGACACACGATAAAAACTTTTATCTAATAATAATTTTCGTCTTTTTCTTATTTGAGTTATTCCACAAGTCTGCCGGGTACTCAAAAGTAATGAGAAATAATTTTTATGAATGATATAGAAAAATCATGCAGCAAAGGGTTAATATTGCAACATGCCTTTATAAACACATAAATTACTTAACAAATGATTCGAAACGAAAGATTGAGCACGTTATTCTCTTCAGTGACAGTTGCGGCGGACAGAACCGAAATGCTCAGGTCGCAACTATGTTGTGCTACTTAACTCAGAATCACGATTTACAATATGCTGACATAGTATTTTTGAGCCAGGTCATTCTGATTTAGACTCTGACAATATGCATTCAGTATTGACAAATTTGTCAAAGTATACATCTATTTGTGAACCATACCAGTGGCTTCCTATTTTCACTACCAGGGCACCCACTAACTCTAAAAGAAAAGTTTACAAGGGCAATGAATTTTTACATAGTGATTTCATCGATTGGAAAAGAGTGAATGAGTTGAGTCGGTATACAAATTTTTCAAATGGAAGCTTTGTAGTCAATGACGAGCCAGGTAAAGTGACATCGAATAAAATTAGAATCATGCGAGGGGTGAAAGATCAACCAGGCATACTACTTGTAAGTACGAAACTGTCTACTCCCGTGTGGATAAAAGTTGACCTAACAAAGGGCGGCATTGGAACGAGGCAAGAACGCAGCAATAGGCCTGTGTCATCATACGATGGGGAGCTTCCTGTAGCATACAAGTCGCAGCTTCCTATTTCGCTGGAGAAAAGGAAAGATCTTGTTAGCCTGTGTGAAAATGGCGTGATTCCTCCAAGATATAAAACGTTTTACCGATCGCTGAAAGTATCAGCTGACTTAATTGATCGACTGGATGTTCCTGACCGCGAGGAAGTGTGACCGGTACCATAAAACTGCAAAACCGCAAAAGTAAATAATAAAGGTGCTAACAAGTGTGATTTGTTAATTAGATCGAAATACATGCCTTTGCCATTTGGGTAACTTACGCTATCATTTGTTTTCTTTCTTGAATATGTATGCGTAATTTGAGCATTGCACGATGTATATCACATGAATTAAAGGAGGCAATGCACATAATGACAGCATGCGTTCGTGGGCCTATACATGTGCATGTTAATTTACATTTACATGCATAATATCAAAAACGACAGGCCTAGGCATGGATGCATTTGCTCATAGCAATGCTCGCATATACCTTCAGTACATCTATGGAGAACTAGTCATTTTTAATGTAGCCTACTAAACAACAAATTACAAATTCACATGTACATGTTTCATATGCATCATATTCATGATGCACATTTCATATTGTAAGGTGTTATAGAAGGTGAAGCTGTAAAATGTACAAGAAAAAGTAGTTGCAGATTACTTCTATTAAGTAGAAAGGTCGTAACTTTGCACCACGTCAAATAATTGCGAATCCGTTATGTCGTAAGTGCACTTACGACCAATCGGATTTACAGAAATAAAAGACGGAAGGTCGTAACTGTCATAAATCAATAATTATCGATTTTTAATTAGTATCTTAACTACCATAAGAAACTTTGTCCTTGATATGGCAAACAGGTAATCTAACCCCGCCAATAGTATAAGTCAGACAAACAATATTCAGATCAGAAAACTTCGAAAACTTTGACTTCAATTTACTCGAAACGCGAAAAATGCAGTTACGACCTTTTGGTTCTAAAGGGACGTTATAATGGAGCGCAAAGCAAAATTGGTCGCTTGGGCTGTTGCATATGAGAATGTTGAGAAGGTTGCCAGGTAGAAGTACAGTTCACAGATGGGTACAGCGCTTTTTTGGAATCAGGTGACATCAATAAAAGAGCCGCCGGTAGTGGACGCCCTGCGAATGCATCAGGGGATCATTCTCAAAATATCGTGCAAGAGGCAGTTAATGAAGATCCTAATGTTTCAATACACCAGATTGCATTGGATACTGGTATTTCGAAGTCAAGCGTCGGTAGATGTTTGAAGAAATTGAATTTGCATCCTTACAGTTACACTATGGTTCAAGAATTGACAGCTGATGATGATGATGACAGTAGGTTTGAGTTTTGTGAGTGGATACGACTGAAAGTAAATACCGATGAGAACTTTCACAAGCTTATTGTTTTCTCCGATGAAGCAGTTTTCCATGTAAATGGCACTGTTAACAAACACAATTTACACTACTGGAGTGATAGCAACCCACATGTCAAGCTAGAAAGATTTCAGGATCGACAATCAGTGACCGTATGGTGCATGATAGGTTGCACAGGACTTATTGATTACGACGTTGACTATCAAACTATGAACGGTGAAAGATATTGCCAAATACTGCAGCACAAAGTAATTCCTTTCTTTACACAAAGAAGGCACTCACAGAAATTATATCAACAAGATGGTACACCTTCCCACTATAGTATAGCAGCGAGAAAACTTCTTGACGATAAAATGCGTTGTCGCTGGATAGGTCGGAGAGGTCCTACTGAGTGGCCACCTCGGTCACCTGATTTGTCGGTTTGTGACTTCTTTTTCTGGGGTGCCCTCAGAGACAGAGTGTACAGGCATAGACCAAAAAAACAAAGATCAACTGGCTCGCAGAATCGAAGAAAAAATTCAAAATTTTCCTCAGGTGATGTTTGACAATGCTTACAAATCATTCCTAAGACGAGTTGACGCTTGCATAGGATCTGATGGCTTACAATTTGAACAGAACTAGAGTTTGAAATGTTTATTTGGCATGTGACTTTGTGATGTATACACGTTTATGTAAACTATCAACCTTAGAACGAGTAAAAATATAAAGTTTTTAATGTTGATACAAAAACCTTTTTGGTATCGTTTTTTCTGGGACACCCTGTATATTGAATATTAGCATTGAAATATATGCTGATAGACCAGAATGTTGATACGTAGTAAGACTTATATCTTAAAATTTAAAAAAATGTGCTTCCGGATTGATCCATAAGCCATTTATATACAGAAGCTACATTAATATTATCACCAAATCTCTAATAAGATACCGTCAGTAAATGTACAAATAGTTATATTCTCTTTTAGGCTGTGAAGAACATCTAGAACATCTCGACTTTGGAAATGAAGATTTATCAGATAATTTCGCCGAGGATTCCATGGACGTATCATATTCTGATGAGAGTGACATTTCTGACTGTGTTTTCTTCGAAGAGGATCCCAATGAGTGCGATGAACAGCCTGACTTAACTATAGGAGAAGAGTTGATGATAAATGATGACTAGGTTCTGTGTTAGTCATAGATTGATGCAATTTCTCCTTGAACTTTTGATCAAGTTTAAAGTTCCAAATGTGCCAAGATCCGTGAATGAGCTGAAGAAATTGAGCAGATTACCACAGATTGATATTCGTACTATGCAAACCGGTTATTTTTCTTATTTTTCTGTACAAAATAATTTGATCGAATTGGTTGATAAAAAAATGGGTAGGGGCAAGAATTATTTAGATCTTATTTTCAATATAGATGGCTTACCTTTGTTCAAAGGCTCAGGTATATCAACATGGCCTATATTGATGCATATTCCAAATGCTGAACTTTACCATCCCTTACCTGTTGGGTTTTATTGTGGTTTTGGTAAACCCGATACAAAAACTATGCTTTTACAATTATGTAATGAACTATTGAAATTGAAAGCTGAAGGATTTGATTATAGAAACGTTGAAGTGTCGATAAACACCATAAACTTTGTCTGTGATGCACCTGCGCGTGCACTTTTGCAGTGCATCAAGTATCACAATGCCACGTCTGGATGCGCGTATTGTAGAGTAACTGGCCACCGTGTTGATGGTCGGACAGTGTTTTTATGCCATGATCATGAGCCACGTTCCGATTTAATGTATTCCCTTTCCAGAGAAAATAATCAAACCTCACTTTCCCCGATATGTAGTATTACAAATTTTGGTTTGTCAACGAATTTCCCGATAGACTATCAACACCTGATCTGTCTAGGTATAATGAGGCGTTTGTGTAATTTTAATTTTTCTATGGTAAAAGGCTTTAAGCTACCTTGTAAATTGAGTTCTTCTCAAGTAAAGTTTGCATCCGATATCGTAATTCGTATTCAGAGATATATACCGGCTGAATTCAGTCGTAAAATTAGAACATTGTCAGAACTACCTCAATACAAGGCCACAGAATATCAATTTCTATTATTATACCTCGTTCCTTACCTTTTTCGGAAATTGTTGCGTTACGGTTACTACAACCACTTCTTGTTACTGCATTTTAGCATATTTTCTCTGTGTACCCCATCCGCCAAATCCTATGCTCCTTGTATCAAAGCATGCATTAAGAGATTCATCAACCAAACTGTTTCTCTATTTGGGAAAAAATGCTTAACGTATAATTTTCACGTCCTGTCTCATCTGCCAGATTTTGTGAATTTATATGGTGAGGCAGAACTATTTTCAACTTTTAGATTTGAGAATTACTTGAATCAGCTTAAGAGACGTATCAAACCTAGCTCCAATGTTCAAAAACAGATCAGCAATTCCATGCTCAGGGTCAGGGAAATTTCCTTGTGTCATCGCAATTTTCAGTTGTTTTATTCTGATGAATGTCCCAACAATTGTTGTTTAACGTCTGAAGGTTTTCTCATATCCGTATCCTTCACCTTCACACAAGATCGGATTCTATTCCACAACAGACGTTTTTGTAACTGATTTAAAACCTATAACGATATGTTTTTATTTTCCTCATAAGAATAATTTCGTCATTGTTCCTTTTTGTAACAACTTTTATCTATCATGACTCAGGTAGCCTAATATGTTGTATTAGCAACAAAATCTCAGAAGGTGTAATCATTTGTAATCATATTGGTTGTGCTAGGTATTGTTCGAAATATGATATTCAATCAGGTTATCTTTAGTTGAACCTACCGACTGCATACACGTATTTTGTAACTAATTAACTAATTTGAGTACCATAACAATTTTTCTAAATATTTCCATTCGATTTTTTCGCTATCAATGAATCATCAAATTCACAGGTTGCGTTGTGAAAAACTTATCTCATACAAATACTTGTACACCTTGTAAACTAATTAATCCTTAAAGTCACTGCTATTTTTACATGTATTCTTTGGCTTTATATAATCTGATGTTTTGTTGTATACGAACATTCATGTATTGAATAGACACTAGTATTCTGTACAGACTTTTTTTATTATTTCAACATTTACGGTTTGGTTTTATGGGATTTAGTTTCGATGTTTGGAACTAAGTAAAACACATAATTTGATCTTTCTCACATCTTTCATCTTTCAACCAAATCAACGTGTTTTACTTAGTTAGACCAGTAACTGTAGAGAAGAATCATGTTGGCTATCTGTATTGATATTCGTAATACTTAAAGTATGTATATCACAAAAACATGTGCCTGAGCTTTCTTTTTTAAAGTCGCCTATTGAGCTCTATTGAGTTGTCTTTTGAAAGCTTCTTGAGCTTTTTTGTATTACTTATCATTAGAGCCTAGGTAGTTGATATTCTGCGACATAGCGGCGTCAGTTTTTCCATCGACGCTTCGACGTTGATGGCGTCAACTTTTTTTCCTTGACGCATACAACACCTTGACTCATCTTTCGAAAGCGGATGATGATGAAACAGTTTGGGAGACTTGTCCTATCCGAAAAATTGCCTCTAGGAGTAAGTTTGAAGTGATATTTTCTACTGAATTATAGTGTATCATAGTATCTCATTAAGATGTTGATATTTAAATATACTGATCATAACTATGATGTACTTGATGAAATAATTACAAATAAAAAGTTTGTCATTTAAGTTTATAGCTTGTACTCAGGATATGTGACAAAATTAATTCTAATTAATTTGTATATGTGCCTTGTTGCACAAAAAGATGCAACTCCGGTGATATCCTCAATATTTCGATATCTCCACATCCTGAAGCTTTTGGAAGTCAATCAGGTGCTGCTAGAGACCTTCGAAGATACGGTGCCTTATAAGCTTTTACTTAAATTCATTTGATAAATTCGTGAATCTATTGTGAGTAATGTTTCAATTTTCAAATAAAGAAAGTGTTGACAGAATGCAAAAGGAATGCGGATTGTGCAAAAGGAAGTATCTAGTTAGTCTGTTTCAACGTCCACAATGCTTTTTTAGACATTCTGCGCAACAGCGTCTCATAAATTGCAGTTTAAGTATCTAAAGCTCAGGAGATAGCCCGGGAATTTCCCGAAATCGCCTTTCCCGCTAAACCCTAGCATACGCTCATTTGAAACACACTAAATATTCTAAGACTTCATCAATTTAAGAACTAAACTTCGTAGTAATTGTAGACGTTGCTTTCCGTCTTTCAAGAACTTATCAGTGCGTCTCGGAATAGACCAATCGTCATTATGACATCCAGATTGTGTGAACAACTTGGGCGACTAACTACACATCTGGGGGCTGTTCCAGAGACCCCTCTCTAAATCCGCTCATTGAGCGGCTGCATTAGATAATTTAAAGAGGCCTCTCTAATTTTGTTCCAAAGAGCTGCTCTTTATCGCAGTTCATCCTTAACTAGGGCCTCATAAATAAATATGCGTGTGTCACACATCATTAAGCAACAGGTGACAAAGGACACGTGATAGATGACAAAACATTAAAATCATCCAATGATATCACGAGGCAAGATCAGTATTGCGTGTTACGAGATGGACAACTCTAGAGACTGTTCCCAAACCAATGCCGTACTGTTCACTTATATTCCGGAAAGAACTTCCATGGCCATAGAACTTCATGGCAATGATGACATGCTGAAGTGCCGACAAAGGCCTCCCACGCAAAGATTCCGTTCTGTAGTTTTCATCAATGAAAGGCCGCAAATCGTGTGCTATGAGCGACAATTGATCTCCATTAAATCTATAAACACTTCGTACATCCTCTTCTGAGAGCTCATCCAAGTCCATCGGTACATAGCGCTCTCGACCAAAACTGACAGCTCGCTCTTTTAGTGACGGCCCTAGCGTAGTCATTAAATTTTCGCTGTTATGATTGGTCTCTGGAACGAGTTTAAGGACACCTCATTAAGCAGCGATCTCATTGAGTGCGTGCATTAAACTTTTCAAAGAGGCCTCACTAATCTTGTTCCAAAGACCCACTCATTAGCAGACCTCATCACAAACCAAGGCTGCATAAAGAATGCGTGCTACATTCGTGCGTCATGTTTACGTCAGAAATGACCGAATGCTTGGCAGACCAATCATAACGCAATGATGATCCAAAATTACGTTCATGTGCATCAATTCATCACGCAAACGATGCATGACGTCAATTCTACGCCATTGAACCGGTAAACGGAGCGTATTGTCTCTTCCGACAGATGGCCTATCTCTAAAGGAGAATATCTTTCTCTATAGTATCTGGGCGAGTGATATTCCAGCACAACTTCGGTCATATTCGCCATTGCAAACTTTGTTGAACGATTCAATGAATAATGATTCTCTAAAGACTGCTTGATGGCTGTCACTAGATCGATGTGTTTATGATGTCTTTGTGATTGGTCTTCTGAACGAATTTAGAGGTGCCTCATTGAGGCATCATTAAGAGAGCAATTTCTGGAACGAAATTCGCTAATGATACCTCATTGAGGGCGTCATTAACTAATGAGCGATCTCTGGAACAACCGGCAGTCTCTGGAACGAAATCTTGTTATGAAGCCTCATTAAGCTCGTCATTAAATAATGACTGGTCTCTGGAACAACCCCCTGACTTTTTATGACAACTGAGATAAATGTACGTTCAAAAAATTGAGATCTTCCCTTTCCTTTTCCAGTAAAAAGAAGCAGTATATCAATTGCTAGTCTACAAAAAATAGTTACAGTCTTTCAAAATTGAGCATCTTCAAAACTTTTAAAACTGAAATTTTTCAGGAGAGCTGCTTAAAGTTTACATCACGAGTCAATCACATGATTAGTTTGAACCGCGATCGATTATTTCTGGCATTTCTATTCATCAGCGGAACATGATGTTTGGCGAGAAGAAGATCAGTACTACTACTCTCTACTAGAAAAATATATTCAAAAATTTTGACCATTTTCACTTATAATCGCTCTAGCTTAGGATCAGAAAAACACCATAAGGTTGGTCTTCTTTTGGGGAGTCGTGTGATATTGTCTTGCTTATTCATACAGACGACGTTTGGTTCTGTTTTTTCCAACAGACGTTCGGTTCCTTTCTTAGAAACTTCTTACAACCAAAATGCATTAAATCGGCAACCTTTCCAACAAAGTAAAACTCTTTGGGTGTCTGGTCTAAAAATGTTTCATGTTGAGACCTACATGTATGTCTTGCACCAATCCAATTTAGTATCTTCAAGAGCTTTATGTGATATATCACTGTTTCGTTTATATTCTTAATTGTTGCTCAGCATATCTCCATACCATTGCACCGTTCCTCGTCGTTCCGCTTTATAATCATAGTTCTGGAGTTGAATGGCATAGAAACCATTCGATTCCATTCCGAAAAAGTCGGTTACATGCTTGCCATCTATTAAAAGTGTTCAAATCAGGACTGCGCGGGATTGTGAGTCGAAATGTCGGAATCGAAGGGTCAGATTAGGACTGTTGGGTTGAAATTTGAAGTCGTGCCCAACCCTGTATAAAAAAACTTCTTCACATTCGTCAGAATAGTTAGTCATTACTGTTTGAATACAGAAACGCATGGGATTGTTTTACATATTTGCATTTTCCACGCTAATAAAAAGATGGCTCTATTCATTACATCCCTCAATGCAGAGCTGTCTTTGCTTTGCGTCATAGTAGTCGAAAGCAATCAGCAATTGAAATCGCTTGACCTGACGCACGAATCGACCTCTAATTTGTTGTCATGTAACGTCCGAAACAAATTTTGGAGAAAGTCAGTGCCATAGTGATTGAATTTCTTTTTCCCATCACAACAAGATAAGAAAATTGCTTAATTATCTAGATAGGATAGAAATTCATTTAATTTGATTCGTATTGTTCAACAAGATAAAATCCTCATAACAATCTATTTTTAACATGAAAGGTGACACATGGAACGCCTGGAAATTTATACAACGAATGATGACACAGTAACATAAGACTAAAGCTATACTTATGGAAAAGTACGTGATGGAATGTAGGTGGAAACAGATGTGAATTACGACAGGCCTACTTGTCTGTAACATTGATAAGTTGTATTTTTGATAAGTTCAATGCATTCAGTAGTTTCAGCGAACCGCCAATGTTTCATTCGAAAGGTGTGAAACATTTCTGGCCCGCCAGAAAATTGAGTTGAGAACTCCTGCCGTAGATCATTATGTATGAGTTGAACCGACCACTGATGCACCGACGAATCTATCATCCAGGAATCGAGAACTGAGTAAGAACTAATAAAGAACAGGAAAAAAATGAATTCACTATTACAGTCATGGACGAAAGTTAAGAACTAAACTGCATCCACATTTTGGAAGGCGTGATTTACGAAGATCGATGGACCGACGACTGTTTTCATAAGAGATTAACCTAAGGATTGATGCCATTCTGTCTCACCCCTTCTACTACCAAATTGAAATTAAACAACATATCTCGATCATTATAAGAGCTGATCATGAAAAACGGACCACCTAATAGTCCGGCAGCCAGAACGAGTTTCTACAGGGAACGAGGCCGAAAATGAGACTTTCACAGAATGATGTACACCCTATGCCTACTACGAATTCGCGCGTCTGCCGAGTTCCAGTGAGTTCCTCTTCTTGTCAGACAGGATCAAAGAAAAACACATGTAAATCCAATGGGACGCAGATTGCAGTTTTTGGTTAAAATCAAATTTTCTATGTTTTCTCTGATTAAACGAAAAGCATTAAGCCCATAGTCATAATTTTTGACATGGAATGTCTTCAGGTCATTTCCTATGATGTGCATGTGCTATCATCATGCATCTAATCGGCAATGTATGCAAAAATGTGGTTGAATGTGGATAAAGTTGCTCAAAATGTTTGTGTTTGCTGACATTAAAAGGCTCGCCAAATCGAAATGTGTTTAGCCATATAGACAGGGTTGCATGAAGATGAAAGGAAATGACTGAAGACATTCCACGTCAAGAATTGTGACTCTAGGCTTAGCACTTTTCGTTTAATCAGAGAAGACATAGAAAATTTAATTTTAACCAAAAACTGCAATCTGCGTCCCATTGGATTTACATGTGTTTTTCTTTGATCCTGTCTGACAAGAAGAGGAACTTCTTCGCCGATTCGTAGTAGGCATAGGGTGTTCATCATTCAGTGAAAGTGTCAGTTTCGGCCTCGTTCCCTGTAGAAACTTGTTCTGGCTGCCGGACTATTAATTTCGATGGAATTCAATCGATTATCATGCCTTCCAATCGCACAACATCGTGCCATGCATCATTCGAGAGCTTGATTTCTCAGCTTTCAAATGAGTTATGATAGACTTGCATCCTGGCTTGTAGACTTGTATTTTCACTATCTAGGGCTCCCTGCCTCTGAGAGGTTTCGCATTTGCCGCATGCATTTATGCGATAGAAAACTATGTCCTTTTCCATGCAATGATATCTTCAGTTCCTATTTTTTAACAATGTTTTCGTAAACACCAGTTGAACTGATCTGATTCCTTGCCAATTTTGCTTTCCCCGAAAGTGTACACCAAAAATTTGGGAATAAATTTAAAAGAACTGTTTCAGAAAAGGCACCTTTTTGTATACACTCAATCAGCAAAAATGGATCGATGGCATCTCTAAAACGCACTAGACTTGTATCCGTTATTGCATTTGCTGAGCAGTGTTCAAAATATGAAAATCGCTCATTTTACAAATCACAATTTTTCAAAAGGAAAATATGATTATGAATCAGGCACGAGGAGAACGAGCATTATCCGAGCTCTTTTATGATATACCGGCACAGGTCATCAAAATCGGTGAACTAATAAAAAATTAGTGATATCGTGAAGCTATCACAAAATCATGACCTTTTTTTGGTTGAAAATGTTATGTTCTCACTTTTTCATAAAAAATTCTCATGTTTGGTATCCTCTGAATCCTTGCGCTGTGAGGAGTACGAATAGGCAAGTTATACTCATACAAGTTCAATAGTTCATTTTCAAACTTCTTCGCTATCTCTTTTCCGTAAAAGTAAACACCATATAACGTGAACGAGAGAGAGACCCACCAAGCTAAACCACCATCGGCTAGTTTTATTTAGCCAGGATGAATCCTAAAGTGTGGTCATTTCAGTTAATTCGACGTTTAACGTGCGAGTAAGTGGGTTCCGCTCGTAATCAGTCTTGGCTGACATGTGTGTTCAAAATTTCTAGCACGGCCGACGTCGATAACTACAAATTTCTATTTCTAATGAAGACCATTATGTCAGTGTTGTTTGATATTCGGAGGTTGTATACTATTTAACACTAGAAGACCGAAGCGCGTCAATTGACGCAAAGTCAGTTCATTTTTCATGTTTTTAAGTTACTCTGTGACATTTATCCAATGAAACTTCCTGACTTTTAATATTTTCCTTAGTTCTTACTATTCTAAAAGTAAAAGCCCTCTCGGACATCTATTTGACATAGAAATCTCTTGACTTCCTAGAAATCCTGAGTGCGTCAATTGACGCATTGTATTCCTAAAGTCGGATAACACAGTATCAAGTTTTCTTATAGCTATGCAAAGCGTTAAATTAAACTCCAAAGTAATCCTTTAGGCGTCATCAGTCAACTGAAAACACAATAGATTCAATAGATATCTAATGTCAGAGCGGCAACAAGCATCCGCATAGATATATTGAGAGCAATCTTCGTGTTTATGAATGAATTGCTTGCGGCAATATATAATTGTCCTCTATCTGTGTCAGGATTTTGAAAATGATCGATCAATAATAAAATGTTCATTTCAAGCACTTTAGCGTCATTTGACATACAAGGAAAACAAATGGCTAGACGAGCAAAACATTCCGCTTTGAGAGCTTTACAATTGCTGCAAGATCTCAATACAGACGATAGTGACAACGGAGACGATGAGAATGAAGCAATCCCAGCTGAAAACATTGTTGACCAACATGACGTCGATGAATCCTGCAGTAGTGACGATGACTCCATTGATGATATTCCGCCGTTATCTCAGCGAATACCCGGAACAGAAATCGATAGTGAAGGTGATACTGACAGGCCTACGTCCGCAGCCAGTCTCGTTGGAAAAGACGGCACTGTCTGGAACACACTTGCTAATTCTCCTTCAAGCACAGGTCGACGTGATGCCCAAAATATTTTACGACGTCAACCAGGTCCAACGTCATATGCAACTTCACGTATTAGTGATCCCTTGTCGGCTTTCCGCTTATATTGATCAATGAGCCGATGCTGCGAAAAATTTGTAAATACACAACATCAGAAGGTCAGAGATTCAAATCCGATTGGAAAATTGACCCATCTGAATTAGACACTTTTTTGGACTTTGGATTGCTCGCGGCATTTTGGGATGCAAGAATGTTCCTCTTCGAGAATTTTGGTCCAAACAGTGGGGAAATGTATTGTTTACCGACCATATGAGCAGAGATCGGTTCATGGAGATCAAACGCCTTCTTCGCTTCGATGACAAGACTACGAGAAAATTAAGGACAGAGAGCAACAAATTTTGCTTGATTTCTGATCTTTGGTATGATTTCATAGATAGATGCCAGATTTCTTTCTATCCATCTGAGTATCTAACTATTGATGAACAGCTTCTCCCATGCAAAGCCAGGTGTGGGTTTCTTCAATACATGGCCAATAAGCCAGATAAATTTGGCATCAAATTTTGGTTTATGGTGGATCTTCAGACCAAATATCTATATAACGGTTTCCCATACTTAGGAAGAGACTCAACACGTGTTGACAGTATTTCTACTGATGTTGTGATGAAGTTACTAAAACCGGTAGAAGGAAATGGACACACCATTACAACTGATAACTTTTTCACTAGCCTTTCATTGGCTAAACAACTTGCAAGCAAACATACTTCGATTATCGGTACTGTCCGATCAAATCGACGAGAGCTGCCTCCATTGGTCCATGAAAAATCATCTTTGCATCATACCGATGTACTCAAGAATGCCGATTCATCAGCAACATTGACTGTTTATCGGTGCAAAAAGAACAAAAAAGTTACAATACTAAGCACTCTTCATCATACAGTGACTATCCCTACTGCTGACAATCAGAAGTGCAAGCCTGAGACTGTTTTACTATACAACGCAACAAAATCGGGAGTCGATGTCTTAGATCAAATGTTGCGCCTGTATTCGGCGAAGCCAGCGTGTCGAAGGTGACCAGTTCATGTGTTCTCAAATATTATGGATATCGCTTTAGTCAATTCTTGGGTATTGTACAAAGAGGTGACTAAGACCAACATGAGTCGACGCTCATATATTCAAGAAGTGGTAGAGCAACTTCTCAAAAGCAAGCAAGTCGAGGAAAAAACTCGAAAACGAGCAGTGGCCTTTGACAACAATCAAAGAAATGTACGGCAAAGATTGACATGCTCATCTGGTGAATGTAACCGCAATCGTACCTTAGATCGGTGTCAGCTTTGTAACCGCCCAGTTTGCGGACGTTGTACAATTCGAATGTGCAATGAATGCAAGTAAGTAATCCGGATGTTCATATGATTCTCTATTAGTTCTGTTTGTGAAATATGAATCCATTTGCAATTCAAATTATTGATAATGACTTTTATTTTTTCAAATTGGGAAATAATGCTAAGTGTTACTTGCGAATTGGGAATTTTATGGTGTTTAATATTCTAACTCAGTAGTGTTTACACATTTCTAAACTAATTTGGAATAGATCCCTACCATATAGAAATCATTAATTACTTCATTATTTATTGCAAAAGTATCTCATATAGCCTACTTATATCATACTCGTAGTTTTGACCGATATTATGATTATGATTTTAGAAATGCGTCAATTGACGCACTTCAGGCTTTCTAGTAAGATTGAAATTTCAGGTCTTCTAGTGTTAAGAAAACTTATGGGAAATTCGAAAACTAGAACTTGTGCCGTCAAATTTCACATGATTCATCAAACTTTGAGATAATTTGATAGTTCTGTCATAATAAATAGACAATGGAATCAAAAGGATATTGGATGAAGGTAGCAACAAGGAATCGCATTTATATAAAATGGCTATTGTTTTCCTTATCCAGGATCATAATTCTCAAGCAAAACATGATTTCCAAGTTGTTGTGTCCTGAATGGAGTCAGGAATATTTTGACAATTCATGATCGTATTTCTTCAAGCTTCAAAAGATATTTTCAGTGATAACTTACAGGCACATGAGCACTTGGGTATTGTCCGTGCCAGCACGGTTGTTGGCATGTTATCAGTAAAGCCTGTCCGTCCCTGGATTCTTTTCGGCTCTCACAATGCCCTCAATCTAATAATGTTGCATTGCCATCATGCTCATTAAAACTACCTACATACACCAATTTTAGTCATCGCAAAAAGTGCAATTTTTGGAAAGGCCTAAACATTTGATTATACCGCACCGGCACCGAATTCGGTAATTTGTTAGATAGATAAATAATCATTAGGGAATTTATTCCGCCGTTGGAAAGATTTAAAAATGTCGTCTTGCATTTATTTTGAGTACGCACTTCTATAGGCATGTTTGTATTCAAAAAAATAGGCGAAGTAGTTTCTCATTTGACATTTCAAAAGGGTATATTTGTTCCAAGTCTGTCTCCAAGATGAGTTTGTGCGAACGTAAATGTATCAAAAAGTATTAATCTCTCGAGGATGCTTCAATAACAACAGCATAGACTTTAACCGTAAATTTACTTTTCAATGAAGCGAATACGCCCATTTTGGATCTCAGTGTAAAAAGTGATTGCAAATATGATTGTTCAATTATTCATAGATACTTAAAGCTATTTTGTTTATAGATGAGCAAAGGCTAGCTTCCTTTGATGTTAACTGTTTGAACAATCATCTCAATCGTTACAATCATTTCAGTCAAAGAATATGGCAAATACAATCCCTTAAGTATTCAACTAATATGTCATTTTGCGATGCAAAATTTTAACTGAGACAGCAAAATCTACGTAACAAAATAATGTCATGACTTTTATTCTATGCATACATAGACATCCCCATTTTACTATTCATGGAGTGTTGCTGTAAAGTAGCACTTTACAGGTCATGGACAACTTTACAGTTCATGGAGAAAAAGCAAGTTATACGATTTGTGTCGTTGTGTTTTTGTTATTATGTTAAACACCCTTTTAGTTATAGAAAAATACTTTAAATAATGCAAACATATATATTCATCTCTTATTCTTGTTACTTTGACAAGAAAACAGTTCTAAGGCTAACGATAACATGGGTACAGTTTTCAAAATAAATGTTCTCGGAAGAGATATTCTCGGTGCCACTACCGCATCCACCTGCCATTCTTTTGGACATTTCTAACTTGGAAGCGTCAGTGTTTTCAAGATACTTTCTTGCCGTGTTCTCCGATGTCCAATTGAAATGCTGCTTCATAGCAACTGAGGAAACGTTAGCCTCTGCGAGCTTATTCGCTGCAGAACGGCGCAAGCAATGTCCGGTATACCTTTTGGGTTCCGGTAGTTGAAGAAATCCCTCTACATGGCAGCTGATGTTTCGCAGTGCATGTATCCCCATCGGCTGCTTCGTATAGTACCATGTACCATCTTTTCTCTCACGATATGTTTTAAACATCCTTCCACTTCCCACATTAAATCTACTCAGTTCATTATCATATGCCTCCAGATATTTGCAATACTCGAGAGGAATATTGAATTTGTTGCGTATCTCCTCTCCCCTTTGTTTGCTGACTTTATATGTGATCCACATTCCAGTGGTCTCACTAAACTCGCAGTCATCACAATTTATATTAACAAGGTCTGCGCATCGTAATCCACCGTAAAATCCAACAACGAGGGCAGCTTTCCTATGTATATTTTCTTTTTCATCTAATGCGTCAGTTAAATCAATTTCTTCTTTTGTAAAGAATTTTGATGTTTTTCTTTGATGACCTGCTTCAAACGATTTCAGTAATAATGTTAAACGTGGAAACTTCTGAAGCTTTTCTCCATATAAACCTTGAAATTTGTTAATCATTGAATAAAATGTCCACAAAATGGTTGGAGCATATTTTTTCTCACGCTGTAAGTAGTCGAAGTATTCGATGAATTCACTTTCTGTTGGTTTATCTTCTTTCTCGGAAAATCTGATGAAAGAATTCCACGCATTATTGTAGCGCTTAGCACTTGCACGTGGAGTTAAGTTTTCAATAATTTCGCTGGCTGATCGCTTCATGATAATCTGTTTTAGCGTTCTCTGCCTGTTTGTTTGAGTAGCAGCCTTTATTATGATTATGTGATTCAATATGTGATTCTTATATGATTCTTATTGAATCAAATTTCAAATATCACAAGTTCGGATTGACAAATCCAGTGAGCAAGAGATTTCTACATGACCATAGAAGTTTCTAATGGCCATCATTTCTTATATCTATGCATAGAATAAAATTACATACACTCATTGACAAAGCTTTTTACAATACTCGTAAACTTTCTATGACTCGATCGCTGCGCTCTCTCGACATTCTCTCGATTTTTTTCCATTCTTTATTTTGTAGATCAACGTACAGACAGAATACAAAGAACACGGTGGACGTCCTGCGGATGCCGTTAGGTCTTATATAGTATATGACTATCCAATGAAAAGCGACCAATCACAGCAAGGCAGGGCATCCCAATGTTAGACGGCGCAGGTGACCGAGGATTTTACAAAATAAACGTACTTACAGTAAAGGCATTTACAACACAGGAGTTTTACAACAGTGAGGCACAGCAGTAAAGAAGCACTTTGATGATAGTCAGGCTTTTGTAGGAGTCTTCGGTATTGAGTCCTCTCGAAGGATAATCAGCGGCGTTACAATTTGTGCAAATCCAGTGCACATGTGGATTGCGTAGGAGGCTCATCGCTTTGGCCATTACTAAATGTGGAGATTTGTAGTTTAGCAATTTTGCCGCTATATTGTCCGTTAATATCACTGTGTTAGGTGGAGCCATTCTTGTTGCTACAAGTGTTGCCAATAGCTCATTTCGTGCTTCAGTATGGTCGGTTGGGTACGTCCAAGTTTCTGTTAAGTTCGTTATGGCTAGCATGTTTGGTGTAGCATCGACGAACCAATATTGTTGAGGTTTTTGTCTGAAGGGTAACCAATGTGCATGTTCTTCAATGAGCCAACGTGGTAAGGTCAGAATAGAATTCCATGTTTGGTGAAGTACAGCATAAAGCCGAATCGTTGTTGCCGAATAATAAGCAATGAAGCCTCGCAAGACCTGGTCTCTTTTAGATTCTTTTTAGATTTCTAAAATGACGCTTTACCAATTTCGTATAAATAATTATTATTAAGTATTGTAGTACATGAGATCAAAGACTATGAATCATTTCTCTTCATTGTCTTTGCATATGATTGCTATGTTATAATGCTTAGAAAGATATACTCTGATTAATAGTATGATTAAGTAATTTATGTATGATTAAGTTATTAAAGTATGATTAATTTATTTGCCTTGTAATTTTGTCTCTTTAGTGCCAATGGTGTCTACCGCTCTTGTAAAACTGGTTGATATTAATTATTTGATGTGTTTTCTCATCATTAATTTGTGTACGTATATCTCTTCGGCTGAATTGTCAGATGCAAAAAAGCGTCTGAAGAAAGTAAATAACAACACTGACGGGGAAACTACGGATATTGAAAGAGGACGGTGACATTAAAAGTTCCATTAGAAAGTTACAAGGAGAACAAGATACCCAGCCATACTATGTCAAAGTTCTCTGCTGGCAAGATCACAGATGATGATGATGATGATTTACCTGTAAGTTCACAGGCCAGCCTAATGTGCGTAGTAAGCGTATACATAGTTCCAGAAGAACTAGTGTGATATGGCATCGCGATATATTCCCTTACAATTTTTATTGGACTTCATAATTAATTCTATTCTGTTATTCATTCAAGGCAGAAAAAACATCACCAATACAAGTTTTACAAACTTACGCTCAAACGTTTTTGGATATAATGTTACTTTATATAATTATTGTAAGTTTCTACGGATTGAAGTAGTTGCTAAAACTGATGAAATTTTCCTTCTAATAAACCTTATAATAGACAATGACCATTTTGACAAAAGCCTACGAAACCATGTTCTGAAGGGCAGAATTTGAATTTTCATTTTTGTATTTAATTTTCAATTTCAATAAGGTCGATTTTGACACTTTTTGTGGTATTCTGGAATGGCTCTATAACATTACTATTTCTTGGTTTTATAATTAAATCAAAATTGAATAAGCTACATATAGTTCTTGATTCTTTTTTGGACAGGATTTACCCAGTGTGACTTCGACGTCAAGTAGGACCGAATCGTCAGATCGACGCTCAGTATACAACACACAAGTAAGTATATTTTCTTACTTCCTCGTTTGGGGTTAGACACTATAATGGCCCGATGTAATGGGACTTAAGCTCCAATGCTATAGTACGCGGCGCGTTCTTGATGCTTATATCTCCGCAGTAGTCTAAAATCTATAATAATGAAACCTTTACGAATACCTTCAAGTAAATTCGCATTCTGGAATCATATTATGTTCATTTACTATCATGTCTACCAGTAAACTTATATAGATCATATCTTGATGGGCCTACTCGTACAATTGGCCGATCACCGAATGTATGAATATAGAAATGTTAAAATTTGGCAAACATATATTTGAAGCCTTTCTCCGTTCATGCTGGTAACATACCCAGAATGTGCGTGTCTTTTACATTTATTGTAAATTTATGCATTGTTCTTACGTCGTACGCTGAATTGTTTCTCATATACGAATGTGAACCACTGAAATTGATAAAATTTTCTAAAAATCCGGGATTTACTAGCTTAACGCAGGAAAATCGAACAATAAACCTTGCCTGTAAAGTATGTGAGTGTGAAGAGACATGATGTACATGTAATTAATCTCAACGAAACAGCTCTTTTCTGTCGTTTTGTGAACTAATTTCTATAATGACCGGTTTAAGCATTCGGTTAGGTACTGTACGAAAAGTACAGATGCATACCTAAGAAAATGAACAATCGATATATACTCACTGACATAAATAATGAAACCAACTATCATTGACTTGAATGGAAGTTTGTTTCATTTTTTTCTATGGTTTGAGATGATATCTCGCTTTCTATGTATCACCATTGAACTCCATATGATAAGGGAAATGATATAGGACCATCAAATTTCAAAATTTGATATTGATCACAGTAACAGCTAGAAGTTGAACAGAATCACCACCTACTGCTGACCAGATTTGACTTATGAAATGGCGCACGATAACTTTACCAGAGGAATGGCAATTGGGATGATGCGTTGTGGGCAAAGTTCTACAACTGTTGCGAAAGAATTGAAAATTTCAAGGGTCGTTGTATGGAGGTGGTGGTGTCGTTGGAAAGCAGAAGGAAATGTGGAAAAGAAGAACGGATCAGGAAGACCAAGGGTATCATCCAAGCGGACAGATGCACGCTTAGTTTTAGCTGCTAAAAGAAACAGATTTGTGTCCGTCCCGAAGCTAATTGTGTACTGGAAGGTTGCTGGGAACGTTGCCTGTAGCGTTCGAACTGCATATCGAAGATTGCGAGAAGCCGGTATACAGTCTCGACGACCCGCTGTGAGAATTCCGCTGAGCCTGGAACATCGAAGGAGACGAGTGACGTGGTGTCAAGGTCATCAGTCGTGGAGTGACAGTCAGTGGGAACGTGTGCTCTGGACTGATTAATCGAGGTTTACTCTCGATTTCAACGATGGTCGGATCCGTGTTCATCGCTTGCCAAGTGAACGATTTGCTCCATGTTGCGTCAAAGAACACGACCGGTACGGCGGCGGTAGTGTCATGGTTTGGGCCGGTATCTGGCACAATGGAAAAACACCAGCAATCGTAGTGAAAGAAACATTGACAGGACAGCGATATGCCGACGAGATCGTGACACCGGTCGTGGTTCCAGCAGTGACATCGAATCAATTGATTTTTCAGGATGACAACGCAAGGCCCCATCGCGCTTCAGTGGTCTCTAACAGGATAGCAAGCAGTGGAATCCCAACCTTGGAATGACCCTCACGTTCTCCCGACCTCTCCCCCATCGAGCACTGCTGGGATGAACTTGGTCGCAGAGTGAGGGAGACGTACAACCACCCACCAGTGTCTTTGAAGATGTTGGCCGACAGACCGATCGAGCAGTGGAACCTCTTAGACCTGGCATTCATCCAGCGACTGTGCTCATCCATGCCCTCACGCATCGATGCCTGTTTGGATGCTCGCGGTGGTCACACCCGTTTCTAACTTAAGTTGATAAAATCATGAGTATCAAATTAAATGTTTTTGAGTAAAGCATTCGAGTTCTCCTTTTACAAACAACAAACAAACGTACAGTACAACCAAGTTTAAGTCATAAGTATTCATATCAGGACTTGTTTCATTCTTTTTGTCACTTGAGTGTAGTAAATTTTGAAGCATAACTTCGCAGGTGAAAAATCGTGTTTCTTTTTAATCTGCGCGATTAATCGTGTGACTTTTGAAATCGTCGGCTATCAGTTCCAACCATGCACGTCATACATTGAAATATCGTCCTTATATGTTCATTCATATCCCGTTCATATTTCGCCTTCTTCAGGAATCTTCAATCAACTTTCCTAATGAAGATCAACTCGAATTCTTCCAAGGTTACATGTCTTCCCAAGAACAACCTCCAAATTCGTCAGGTAATATCGCAGTTTTGAATAGGTCAAAAGATAAAATAAACATACTTGACCAGATGATGAGAAAGTTAAGTTATGTTTGGTAAAGGAAAAAAGTAATGGGCCTTTTCGACATAATTTACTGGTCCACGATAAGATAGAAGTTAAAATTAGAGTCATTTGACGGTATTCATATTACCGGCGCAGTGACCTTATGGCAGTGTTTGCTGTGCATCCGGGAGACATGGGTTCACATCTAGATCGGGTCAAATCTAAGACTTAAGAATAGATACATTACACTTGCTTAACACTTAGCACTGAAGGATGGCAATGGAAGTTGAGAAGACGGCGTTACCATTGGGCTGGCTACTTGCTGTAATGTTAACTCTTTAGCAGACGTCTTGCTCGAAGGCTATAAAAACAGAGATGAGCGCTGCACAATGCACCAAATGATGCAGGTAGGACTTTCACTGATTGTGACAGCAATATACATATTTAATCGGTAACATGAATACAGGTTTTGTCATACAGTGAGTGCTATGACAACAGAAAATTATGTATAATTTCAGTATTTCACGATTTTTGACATAACAAAGTACGATAAAATACGATTTTGTCGTCTCTGTTAGAGATGTCCTTCCTCCTTTGATTTATAGCTAGAAAATGAAACTTTTACGTCAATACTCCCCATACTTGGGGCTTGGACGGTGCTGAAATAGTCAGACTTATGGAGCTTTGTAGTACTTTTAGTCCGGATACCCTTCCTGCCGACCTCCAATGACACCTTCGGGGCTCGACCTCTGGACCAAAAGATAATTAGGCCAAGCACTTAACCACTGTGACACGGAGACCACATAGCTAGACTTGAACCCTCTAATTTCAAAGCTCTAAATCATGTTTAAGTGATGTGCCGGATAACAGTTTTTCGTGTAGCCTAACAAAATCACTATGCGCCATAGCACTGCTTTTCATTGCTATTAATCAGTTTTTTGTAGTATTTTAAACAAGCATTTGTATGAATTCTGAGTCATTTTAACATGTTTTTGTGGTTAAATAAACCATTTATTTCTTATTGTTTTATAATTTATAGTGCACGTTTAGCTCAGCGTTGGCATTAAGAAATCTTAAAAATTTTAAAAATCACACCCAATTCAAAAGAAGTGTCGCGACATATGAGCTTCGTTAAGTTATCCAAATATATCTAGTTGTTGTATGTGATTTTTTGGAGAGTTATCTTCCAAGTTATCTATTAAGAATATTTTTCTACTTCTTCCTTGTTTCGTTGTTAATCAAGCCAATTTTTCCAAAGCTTTATACTATTTTAGATTATGCTTTTTTACTCAAATTATTTTTGTTACAATTGTTTGCCATGATGATACATGCAAAAAGCTACAAATCATAATTTCAATGAAAGCGATGTTGTTTTCATTTCTTCACTGTTTGAAGTGGGACATTCCAGTTTCAATATTTATTTGTAACGCAATCAAATTTGGATTTAGTAGAGCTATAATCTAGACAGGTTGAAAGTAATAAATTTAATGTTAAGGTTTACAGTGTACCTTATAATATTGGCCCGTAGTTATAAAGAGAGTGGAAACTCATGAGTAAAGACTTGAAAGTCATAACTCACAATGAAAATCGGTAGTTATAAAGAAAGTTAATACTCATGAGTCTTAACTCATCGAACGCTTCATTCTAATTTTAGTCGAGGTAGGATTCTCGCAATCTTATTGGCTGTCTTAGATTTTGATGACAATTTGTTAGGGAACTTAACGAACGCACAGTTCTGTGGTCACAGACATCGAGTTGTATGGCCGTAGTGTCGTCTTGAAAGTGCGAGAAACGAGATGAATGACGAACATTTTTTGAGTTTGATTGAGAGCAATAAGGTTGTACTTTCTAAGGAAAATACGTCGGAAATGAAGAAAGCCAAAAAGCGAGCATGGTGCGATATTGAACATGGATTAAAGGAAACGGATATCATAATGTCAATTGAAAAACTGAAAAAGAAGTGGATGAATATGAAAACTAGGGTCCTCGAGAAGATGCGTAAGCGTCAGGCAACTGGTGGAGGACCACCGATCCCACTAACATCAGTAGACGACCGTATAATCAACTTGTTAGGAGAAACATACACAAAAACAAAGAAGACATGGACATGAACATAGAACATGACAAAGAAAATGACTGGGAAGAGCTGAGCCCATTACTGAAAACTCAAAGAAAAGGTATGTTTCACTTTCTCAATTTTTAATGACGAACAAGTAGGCCTAACTATCTTTATTACCTTACAGCTAAAAAGGAAGATTATGCAGCGCTACAGAAAGAGTGCCTGCTTCTTGAGTGTCAGCGAATTAAGGAGTCAATGGACTTAATTCAAATGCAAAAAGAAAAGATCAAGGAAGAACGAAATCTTATTCACTTACAGACTGAGTATTTCTCTCGTTTGCTCTCGGCGAATAGTGGAGTGATTCAGCAACATCCTGATGGTTCAAGCGTCTTTCAATTTCATTGACTCACATATTTGAATATTTAATTTACAAGTTCTGGTGATCATTGTTATAGTTTTAAGAATACAAAGTTCACGAATTTGTTGATTGTCTTGATACATTAATAATGTAGTTTTAAATGATTGTTGATATAATCTTTTGAAATAATTATAATTGAAAAAATATCTTACGATGCTTATAATTGATAAAATGATAATTTATGATAATAGTAATTTAAAAATGTAATATTTAATAGTAGAAGCATGAAGTGAGCAACTATTTAATAATTTCATGTAGTAAGATCATAAAATTAACAAGAAAGATAACAAATAATATGAAATGTAGGATTGCAATATTTTAGAAATGTATTAAAATGTAATAATTGTTTCAGAAACATAAAACATCGTGTGACGTATAATCGCAAATATTTTATTAAAACGAAACATTAACAGTCAATTTGAAACAAAAGAAGTCAGCTCTTGACGTATCCTGGTGCCTTGTCTATGAAAATAGTCATCAGTTCTATTGACATGCAGATCATCGATTGATGGCATATCATCCAAATGCTCGACAACATCAAAGTCTGGATCATTATAAAGCATTGCCAAATTATGAAGGATAAAGGTGCAAACAATCAGCCGGCACACTCTCGAAAGTGGTACTTGAATTATGCGATAAAGACAAGCAAAGCGGCGTTTCACTCTTCCAAAAGCCATCTCGATGGAAGCTCGTGCGCGACTCAGATGCATGTTGAATGATTCTTGAGCATCTCCATTGGTATCACGATAAGTCGTCATCAAAAATGAATACAAGGGATATCCTCCATCACCAACTAAATATGTACCGTGGAACTCACCCGAACGAAGTCGATGAAATAGATCCGAATGTTTGAAAATACGACTGTCATGAGTACTGCCCGGCCATTCAGACACGACATCAACAAAATATCCTTTACTATCACAGACGGCCTGAACATTAATGGAATGGTGTCCTTTTCTGTTTATATATTCGTTGGGAAAATTATCACTGTTTGGACGGAGTATGCGAATGTGTGTACAGTCGATTGCCCCGCAGATTTCAGGTAAATAAGAGATATCACGAAAGCCTCCTTGTATACGATCAATATCTCTCAATTGAATGACTCCAGCATGTTGTTGATTAACAGCTTGCACAAATTTCCAGTAACATTGTGAAACAGGTTTTTGACTGACACCTATAACCTCTGCCACGGTGGTCTGGAAACTTCCTGTAGCCAAATAGTGAAGTCCAACACAAACGGATATTGTAGCAGGAATGGAATGATTGCGAAGAGTTCTACTTTCCAGAGAAGGTGTAAGACTGTCTATCAGTTGTAAAAGATTTTGCCGCTCAAAGCGAAATAACTGCTTCAGTATGACATCATTCCACTCCAATGGATGTGTCCTATCTCGAAAGAGGCGTTCTCGACGGATCGCAGTGTTGCCATATAGCACGATGTTCATCGTTGAGGGATAGAATTAAAATGTACGAGACTGCTTCCTACCAGTCTCGCTGAATGTGAGTTATAACTCGATAGTTTTAACTTTTATAACTACCAATAAAAGCATAAACTCCCCATGCTGAGTGAAAACTTGAGTGAAGACTTCAGTATAAACGTTTATAACTATCAAACAGGAGTCCTAACTCGAAAATGAGTTTAAACTCGAGTAGAGACCTTTTATAACTACGGGCCATTATGCCATAGGGAGATGAACGGCAGTTAATGCCTCCATAGTCTACGTTGGCAACATTTAATGCCACTATGTCACCTTAACACAAAATATAACGAACATCCCGTCGTTCGACTAACATTTTCAGAATTAAATTTTGTAAAAAAAGTGCAATTACATCGAATGCTGATACAATACAGAAAAACGCATAGCATTAGCTCTTAAATTGAGATAATCGAGACAGCACTTAATTGCACCTTTTTTTAGTTTTACTGAATAACAGAAGTGATGGTCGCATGCATTTGAAGCCTCTAACATTTTGTAGAGTGTTTCAGATTTGGTCAATAGTTAGTGATGGACTTTATCAACAGCTGTTTCCAGACATGAAATAAGAGAATCGAAAATATTATTTGTAGAAGAATTAAGCCACAAATAAGACATACAGTCGAATCCGCATTACTCGGATACATTTTCCCCGAAATCTGCTTCTATTCTATCAATGCTGAAAAATTTATCTAAGTCGAATCCTGTTAAGTCGAATTTCCGGCTAAGTCGGACGGACAGGAATAAAAGGCTCGAAAACAATTGCTGCTGTCTACTGGGTGTGGAGAAAAGTTGTTTGAGTACAATTGTGTCTGCTCGACTCTCTGTCGCTATGTCTGACGATACCCTATGATGTGTGACCTTGATTTCTGAGGTACAGCTACTGAAGAAGTCAGGTATTCAGAGGTTTTATTCATCTTGAAAATTTTCTTGCAATGCCAACTGACCTTCGTTTTGTTTGCTTCGTTTGATTTTGTTGGTCTTTCGTAGAAAATATCCTCTGGTAGAGATTAAAATGGCAAATTTCCGGTAAAGATTGATCAGAGCCTAAATATTTCCGAAATATGTAATTGATCAAAACGTCTTTCATAATATACATGCTTCACATCTAAAGTATTTAGCCGTTCAATCCACTTTCGCATCATACATGTTCCATGCATCTCATTGCCCATTCGATACATGATAATCTGAAATACGATAATGCATACGACGGTCATTGATATAGACTTATCCCTTTCACACAGACTTATTACGGCAGAGCTCTGTGAGGAGATATTTTTTGACACTTCGTATCAATAAAAAGTTTCGTTTTGATATTTGATTTGGTATCAATTAAAATAGGAATATTTACATGATGTCGCTAGTGATTGCTATCACAACGTACTCGTACATGTAGCGCCACTCAAATATATCAGTTCATCTATATGTATTGCAAGCTTGAATTATAATAATATTATAATAATATTCACGCGTTACGCATGCTTACTCCATTTGCTTTTCAATGAATGTCATTCTACTTAATAGTTAGCGGAAGTTAATGAAATTTGAATCGATTGCCATCAGAAGCAGCAAAATATTAGTTTGATGAATCTTGTGGGATAATTTTCACACATATAGTATCTAACATAATAAATGCACGAATAAATGATTTAGGCCTACTGCAATCTTATTTTTTAACTTCATTTGATTAAGAAATGTAATATTCAAAATTTAGTCCGTAGGGCCCTAAACTTAACTAATCATCTCTGTACGAGTTAAATAGGTAGCACAAAAAAGGATAGTTAAGAATTGTAACAAGAAGCAGAATCGCATAGATTTACTTAGAATCTTGGGCGCTTGTGGTGCATGAACTTTGATTATAAGATAATTTTGATGAGGTTGCGTGTCTATTTGTCATGTGACAAGAGATCTGATGCACTTGAAACTTCATAACAAATCTTAACAATAATTTTGATCCTACGAGGCCTCTATCTAGATAGACCTACAATCTTGAATGAAAATGAAACTAAAGATGATACCAGAAACGGAAATTGCACTCACATCAGTCACCCTTGCAGCATGTGGGTTAGGTGGGTCAGGTGGGTCAAAGATGTGGTGGGTCGTGGGTCGTGGGTCGTGGGTCAAGTTTCGTTGACCCACTTCCAACTCTGGTTACCTCTCCTGTCGGCACGTCTGATCAGTGTGTTATCACAATTTCTGGCAAACAGACTTACTCTACACCGTCTGCGCCTTTCGATAGAACAGTTCATCAATTCTCCAAAGCAGACCGGTGTGGCTTCCGAACCCAAACTCCCAACCTTGGTTTACACCAGAATGTGCAGCTGCAACCTGCCAGCGTGGCCACTTTTTTCCATAAGTACAAGCGTGACAGTTCCGCTGGCAATCTTGAATTGTACAAGACTGCACTAAGGAATTGCAAGGAAACCATACATCCGACCAAAGCCGTTACGCTTTGTATGTACGGAAATCCATTGCTACCCAAAAGCTTGGCGCGAAGGACTTTTGGAGGATTTACAAGTGTCAACAATGGGAACAAATCCTCCATCCCAGCACTTCGTCATGCCGAAGTCGGTACTTCTATGGCGACAACCTCAGCAGACAAAGCCGTGCGTGGAGGAGTTTCTGAAGAATTCAACATTGGACAATGGAGGTAGAATTCCACCTCAAATTCCCACGCGCAGTGATGAGATAGTTAGTCCTCCTTCAGTCACAGTCCGAAACGTTAAAAAGATCATCACAGGTGTCGATAGCTCTAAGTCTAGTGGACGAGATGGCATCCCGGTTTCGGTCTTCAAGCATCTCTCGCCTAAGCATTCTCCACTTTTATCCAAACTGTTCAGTAGATGTGCATCCACAGGTGAGTTTCCATCTAGTTACCGTCCTGCTTCCAATTGCTGACAAGATTTTTGATGCATTGATTAACCAACATATTGTTAACTTCCTTGAATTTCAGAACCTTCTATCGGAAGAACCGCATGGCTTCAGGCATTGTCGATCAACCGCAGATCTTCTTCCACATGTCACTGAACATAAGAGTCGTGTTCTTGACACACAAGATGAGACTAGATCAGTCGACCTGAATTTTTACAAGGCATTCGACAAAGTCTGGCATCAGGGACTCCTTAAGAAGCTTTAGTAAATGAGTGCCTTCCGAAATCGAACATCTTCTCCAGAAGCACACGCAGAGCTATTGCACTCACATGACATGTGAGCTCAGAACGCGGAAATACTGTGAGTCGCTCGAAAAGCTTCTTTGTTCGCACGGCACAATTTTGGAATCAGCTTCCCCAGACCACTTTCCCTGACCAATACAATCTTGATACTTTCAAGAGGTGTGCGGACAGGTTTCTGATGGGGACAGCAGGTTAGAAGATCGATTATTTTGCTCTTATTTATTTAGAATACAATCTCTTCCATTGAGAAACCCCTAGCTTCGCTCATGGCTCGTAGCTGTGGTAGAGGTGGAAAAATCTTCTCAAAGATCCAAGTAAAGAATTTCATTTGGCATAGACAAGATCACATGGCATTGCACTCCTTCACTCCAATTTAGATGGAAGAGACACACTTTTACACGTATCGTTGAAATGCTCGCTCCATCATACAATTTGTCCGAGTACGGTCGACTGCGCACACCAATAGAAAAGGCGCTCCTAATATTCATTCGATATATTGGAACAATGGAAACGTATAACACACTGTCTATGATGCTCGATGTTCCGATTTCGGTTTTGTTCGACGCATAACTTCTCTCATGGTGCCAGAACTTTCTTCATGTTGAATTCAGTGCCCAACATCTTCCAGAGCCATCACGATCGCCGCGAATTTCAAACGAAACTATCACTGGCTTCCAATGGAGTTGATAGGATTAATTGACGGAAGGGAGCTTCCTGTACCTGCATCTCCGAACAATCCAAACTGAAAATGCAAATCGTGTGTGATGGAAACCTTGAAGTCAGCAATGTTTTTGTAGGATTCCCTGGCAAGTGTTCAGAAATTCCCAGGTGAAAGAATTCCTGAAAAAGGCCAATTATATTATATTTGGAGATTCTGCATATCCAATAAGAAAGAATTTGATTACTCCTTTTAAGGGAGCTGCACTCAACGCTCGCCACAGGAAATTCAGAATACGAAATTCAGTAGCTTCAGGGTGTCAGTAGAGAAAGGTTTTGACGTCATTGTGAGTAGGTGGTGACGCCTGCACAAAATGAACTCCACAGATTTTGTTTTCAATTGCCAATTGTGTGTCGCAGCGGTGACATTGCATAATATCCGCAATGCCCGAGGTGACTTGCATGAGCTTCCAGCGGTCTATTGCATAAAAGTTTAGCAGCTAATAATAATAGCTAGTAAAAGATTGTCGGTTGCATAAAGAATTTTATCAGCTGCTAAATTTAGCAGCTACTAAGCATTCACTGATAAAATCTTAGGAGCTACTCAAATTTTATGAGCTCATAAACTAACAGTTGCATAAAAGTGTTCACTTGGTTTAGCAGCTATTAAAGATATCGGATTTCACTGATAAAATCTATAAGTTAAGCTCCACCCTTACTTTTGCATTGTACGGTGATTCCCATGCCAGCTACTACGAAATGAACAACAACGACAGGAAAGAACGAGTTTTCAAAAGTCTCAAGCATTTTGACTGCAATGAGGACGATCACAAGGAAAGATTTAGACTTAGTACTGCGATGGTAGACTTCATTCTAGATAAAATTGGTGACAAACTGAAACATAGAACTCATCGAAATCACGCCCTTTCCCCTAAGGAACAAATTCTTATCTGTCTTCGATTCCTATCAGACAATGGATTCTACCACTTGACGGGTGATGCACATGGTGTCCACAAGAGCTCGGTCTGTCGATCTATTTATGATGTAGTACACGCGATTAACGAACTACTCTACTTTGATGTCTTCTATTGCTTTAGAATGTTGACTGATTTAGTCAGATGCAAAGTTTGTTATTGAATTGCACTCGTCTCATGGATTTCACTGAGCTGCGTTCGATGTTCATGATTCACGAATTGTCACATTAAAGTTAATGACTTAATGATTTTTCAATCAATCGTCGATACAGTCACGCGATGGAAGATACGAGTATTCAGAAACCGGAGAGCCAGCGCGCAATCATCGCCTTTTTGACATTCGAGGGGTCTACACCAACAGAAATTCATTCGAGGCTAGCCAATCAACTTGGCTCATCTGCTTTGTCACGATCTCAGGTTTTTGCATGGGCAAAACAATTTCGTGAAGGTCGTCAGAACATCAGCGATGAAAGTCGATCGGGTCGCCCAGTGGATGCCACTAGCCAACATGCAATGGCGAATGTCGAGAAAGTGATAATGGAAAACCGACGGTCTACAATTTCTCAAATCACCATCAAGCTCGGCTTATCTCGTGGAACTGTACACCGCATCTTGAAAGACCATCTTCAATTGAGTAAACTGTGTGCTCGTTGGCTGCCAAAACTGCTGAATTCAGACCAAAGAACTCGAAGGGTGGAATGCTCACAAGAAAATGTGCTGGCTTTTCAGACCGAGGGAGCTGATGGATACTGGGCACGCTTCATGACAACTGATGAAACTTGGCTGCTTTCTGGGATGAACAAGACATCATCCACTTGGACTTTCCTCCCGACTCCACTACAATCAATGCGGATTACTACTGTGGAGTATTGCAAGAAGTCCATCACCATCTTCGACATCGCCGTCCAGGGAAGAAATCGAAAGTGATCCTGCTCCATCAAGACAACGCCAGACACCACACCGCTCGGAAAACGATGAAGAGGATAGATGATCTGTGTTGGGACATCGCACCGCATCCGCCATACAGCCCAGACCTGGCACCATCGAATTATGCCTTATTTCCTCACATGAAAAGCATTCTTCGTGGAATGCATTTCGACACAAGGGAGGAGCTGGAACAGAAGACGAGATCAGTGTTGGCGCCCATCTCACCTGAATGGTTCAAGTCTGCCATTCGCAAACTTGAAGATCGTTGGAAGAAGTGCATCATGTTCCAAGGTGACTACATTGAGAAGGTTGCTCTGCCACAAGAAGACTGTTAGTTTGTAACGTGTATCCCTTTTTCTTTTTTGATAAACAATGTTTAAATATCCATTTTTCTTTTTTGACAAAATATTGTTTTTGGTCGTCACTAAATTTTAAGTAGTGACATTACTAAAATATTTGCAGCTTTGTAACTAATAAAGATATCGGGATGAAATTAATTTTTTGTGCTTATTAATGATGATAATGGGTTGAACATATCAAAACTTCAGAGGCATAAGATAATTACTCTTAAAGTTATGGGCTCAATCCGGATACTTTTGGAACGCCCCTCGTACTTTGCAGTCAGCACAGCTTAACATTCGTTCCGCAAGTAGCTTAAATTACGTGACTCGAGTCGTCAAAAAATGCATTACTATACTTAAATGTGTAGCCTACAGGGTGTACAACTACCGGTACTATTTTCAAAGAATTTTATAACAAAACATATTTCTAAAATCTAGATGAAGTGCCGGTCTTATGATATTCTTTCCCCCTTATCTTAATGGCTGAACTGAAAATGCAAATCAGAAAATTACTCCCCTCGGAAAAAAGCGAAAAAACAAAGTTGAAATCTTCAAGTCAATTTAAATCTCAGCACAGATGTAATTGCAAGCATAGTAAAGTCTCTTAGAAGCCACAAGTCTCGATATCCCAATCCTGTATCTTAAGTTTGAATCGTAGGGCGAAGACACTAGAGTGAGAATAAAAAGGCGCTAATTTGATATGAATGCTCTACAAGCGCTTGCTTTTCCGGGGAGGAATTGCAATTAACCTAAACAAATCTGCCTTGAAAAAGTGGCGGGGAAACGCGGAGTTTAATGCTGACAATTATCTAAAGTAATTATGAATTAATTGAAATGTAATTGAAGAAGAACGGAGCAATTACTAATTGTAATCGATTACATTAATAGAGATATAATTTGTAATTGCAATCAACTACATTTGGGTAAATCCAATTTATTCCACAACATTTCTGTCTTTTCAATTACTTTGGGTCTCAGATTTCCGTGAAAATTTGCATATATACTTATTCTTTTACGCTTAACACGAAAATCTTAGCGGCGACCACACCAAATAAAAACTTTCCATAGAAATCTAGCACTTTTAAAATGCCATTTTTTTCTACATCTCGATCAGAGGACAATGATCTCGGTCAGATAGATGTCGAACAGAAAACACTTCGGCTTCAGTATTTGGGTTCATGGGACTGGGAACTTAGGGCGAATACTTGAATGCGTAAGAAGAAGTGATCTAAATGTAATTACATACATTATAATGTCCTTTGACCGAGACCCTTGTATTCTGACCGAGATCTTCAATTTTAACGTTGTCCTCTGACCGAGATTTTTTAGGGTCTCGGTCAGAGGACATTCTCGTGGTTTTTGGAGATTTTGAGAGGGTTAATTAATATAAATGAAAAATTTCTTTTGCATAGATGTTAAGAGCATGGATCCCTCCTATGTCTTCGGAGGTATTCCGTTCCTGCCAGTTTTGAACAGCCAGTCAGGATGTGAGAGACAGTTTCGTCAGTTGCTTCACAAGTCTGCATTTCGGGTCTGTTGAAATCTTTAGGATATGTGATTTATGTGCCTTCGTGTTCAGAGCCTGATCTTGTGCGGCTGTTAGCACTGATTCGGTCTCAATCTTTAATTTGACAGTTGCTAGCCAATTGTACTGTGTTTCTTTTGTTGTAATGTCCTTGGTTTGTCTGAAATATTGTCCATGCAGAGGCTTCTCATGCCACTTCCTTTGTATGTCGTCCACTTGTGCTGCTTTCCATGTTTGGAATTTTTCGGGTCCGTGCTTGTTCTGATCATCTGATTTCACCATTGCCAGCAGTGGATCGTCCTTAGTATTCCATATATAATCGTTGAGGCCCCTGTTCTCTCCCTCTATCACTTCCCGGATGTTCTTAAGCCCTCTATTTCAACGTGGTAGATATAGGCGATCGACATCGGCCCGTGAATGTAGTGCGCGGTATAGGCTACCATTATTATAATTAGAATTACAGTTGAACTTTCACAATTACCATTATAATTATAATTACTCTAAAATCAAAATCTTCAACTACAATTACTTCAAAACTAATTAAACAATTGCAATTGCAATTACTGTAATTGCTCCAGCCCTGATGTCACATGTGGTTTTATTACAGAAGCGCTACGTCGAAACGGGATCAAGGAGGGCCAAGATGCCGTGAGGAAGCTGCTCGTGAATTGGGTGAACCAGGCTCCACGGCGTCTGGAGAGACGATGACAGACTGTTCCATCCGCACCCAATGATTATAAAAAATTTATAGTGTCTGTTTTCGAATGAAATCTGTGATGAACAGCTGTAAGAGGGTTTTATGTGCAGAACTAAGCTAAAAACGCAATAGCAGATGTTGAGGTGAGGTGGCATTAGTAAGTAACATTTGAACAACTACAAGCCATACTAGCATTCGAGTAAAACTGCAAGGTAGCAATAGTAGCATTTAAGTAGCCGCAATTTAAAATTTCAACATTTTACTATTGTACAAAATCATAGGAAACCTATGAAAGCATTTTTCAGCGACGCAATCTTTAGTTTCATCGAATTTGGATTTACAGATAGTTCTTTGGAAATCGTTGGTCTATGACTGTTTTTAATAATTTTGGAAAGACTGATATGTGCATACATTCTAAGCTCCAAAACTCATGCTCTCTAACTTGTTCGCATTTTTGGAATTCGTGAAAAATAGGAGATCCATTTAAGAAGCAGCATCTCTCCATTGAAGAAGCATCATGTAATAGTAATAGATGTCATGGCTTTTGGCGAACCGTTGATGTTAGTGGTGTTTCCACTATATCACCAACATGTACATGACAAAGTTAGTTTATGACGTGCAAACTAATGCCTTCGGAATCCAATTATGTAATAATATTACCTCATGCAGTCCTAATTTTTTTTGGCAATGTCATTTATAGAATCTAATTAAAATTTTGACTTTTCCTGATAATTGTGCGAATGATTAAGTTCGTCTTTTTCACGTCATCAGTGGTAAGCACTCCTTTTAAGTGAATGAAGCGGCGTTATATAATGGAAATCATTGCGAACACCGTTATCACGTAGTTGTATTGCTGTAATGTTTGGTAGAACATCTACTATGGTCGAAAGCGGAACACTCCAGTGTTTTGTTGTGTCCTTATGGATGTTTTATTGTGTACCATTGCCACATCATCAGTGCTTTCAGTGTTATCAATTCATCAGTGTAACTCAAAACTACTTCAAAAGCAAATTGTGAGTCTGTGTTATCGCACTAACATCGATGTTGGAATTTGAATAGAAATGAAATGGAGTGGTTTTCTGAAAATGGAGTTCTTTCCAACAAGAGACAGTGACTATGTAAGTGCATGTACTATGATAACGTTGTTATCAAGAAAATTGTTTTAGTGACGAAATGCCAATCTCTTCCTTCCGATAATAAACTCACTTGAGTTATAAGACTCATTGTATCATTAGCCTATTCTGGAAGTGATAATGGACTTCGTGATGTCGCAATCTCGCCAAAGAATTATACGTGTATGTCACAGAATTAAAGAAGTTACATGAATTGGATTGTGTTCCATTTTGCCGTGCTCCGCCATGCTCCGCACCATGCGGTAAAACGGGGCAAAGATAATTTTGTCGTTGTCTGACTACCCCGACTTAACGCAATTAAACGACTGTGGCAATTAAATACCCAGAATGATCAAATAAATTCTGAACAATTAGTCCTTTTACTGCAGTCTTTCACAGCTCATTCAAGGTTGGTATATTGAATGATAACCATTGTATAACCATTGATTGCCATTTCATAAGTTGCTGTTGAACGACTTGAACACGTCTCACTTCAGGTTACTTTTGTTCGCTTTCGCGGATTGCACATTTCAAGGAACTTCGAAGGCGTGATGACTGATAGCATTAAAGAGCAAAACATCAACATCAAATTTTGTGTTAAGCTGGGTAAAACTTCCACTAACGTAGAATCTATTGACCCAGGTCTACGGCGACGGCTCTTTAAAGAAAACAGCCGTGTTTTCTTGGCACAAGCGCTTCAAGGAAGGCAGAGATGTCGACGACGATGACCGACCAGGACGACCGGTGACCATCGAACTGATGAAAATGTGAACAGTGTGCGATCTTATCAAACTTGATCGACGTCAAAGTGTGAGAATGATGGCAGATGAGTTGAATCTCTCGAGAGAATCAGTGAGAAAAACCCTTACTGAAGATCTGCAGATGAGGAAACTTTCAGCAAAAATGGTGCAAAGGTTCTCACTGCAGAGGAAAAAACGTCGTCTGCAAGTGTGCATGGATTTGTCAAGGCCATTTGAAGAAAATAACGATCTTGTCTCAAGGGTCATTACCGGCGATGCGACGTGGTGCTACCAGTACGATCCGGAAACAAAAAGACACGGCATGCAATGGTGCCCACCCGGATCTCCGAGACATTTTGTGGCAACCTAAACCCCTTCGTTGCTGATGCGGGATGCCAAGATAGATGACGATTACTGTGTGGCTTGATTTTGCAAGCACGATTATGATTGACTTCGCACCTGTGACTGTGGATCGAAAGCCGTTAGATAATTCATTATTTAAATCTGATTTATCAAGCCTTTCCTGAATTTTATACAATTATTTCATAGGATTTCTGGGAAAGCTTACTGTGCCGAGTTCTATTGAACTTAATTTACCTAATTTTTATGCGATAGAACAAATAGTGGGATAGTTTTCTGAAAACGAGGTATAAATACACTTGACAACACTGCTGTCATTCATGACTTGTCTCTAGTGATTCTACTATTGAAGCAAATGAAAATAATAGTTCACGTATGATGCACTTTGCCTGAGGATGAGGCGCTGTGCGCCCTTGAAAGCGTTTGTGTGACTAAAAAATAAAAGTCGATACTCGTAAGCTGTATTTTCCGGATCGCCTTCCTATAACAATGAATCACAACGATCCGCTTTTCTCAAAAAAGCAAAATAGCGCAGTTCACATAATCATGATATATTTTTGAAGATCAATATACTAAGTTTTTCTTTTTCAATACAAATAAATGCCTCCGAAGTTTATAGTCCTCAATCGGAAGCATGCAGAGTCTGCACCGTTAGGATATTGCCACACAGCACCCGCGAATACAATACACAGTAAATTGGCAGAATAATACGCAAATGACATCCACGTTGTTGGGTGTACTGGCTACATTCAACATCCATAAAGGCTAACAAGAAATGGGAGGCCATTGCTGACCAAATGAGGGAATGCGGGTTCAATACATCGGCCACAGCTTGTAGGAACCGTTTTAACAAACTGAGGGGGATTTCATGAAATGGAGAGATGACCAGAGGAAGACGGGGCTACTCGCAGAACCTTTCCGTTTCAGGCGGAAATGGATAACCTATCTTCCTCTGACAGAGCTAATCCCCAAGCCACTTGTTCGGCTACGGAAGTGGTCATATTGGATTCGACACCCAAAACGTCCTCTGGCCCCAGGACGCCAATAGAAAAGAAAAGCCCTTCGAAGAAGTAGCCTAAATCTAAATATGACGCAGAAGGGAGCTCTGAACTTCAGAGATCCAGAGAGGCTATTTTAGAGAGTCTTCAAGATATGTACCGCAGTATGAGTATATAACATTCATTGCGCCGCTACAGAAAACCAATCTTCTTTTATTTTTCCTATACCGCTCTCCCATCAACCGATGCGACATTTTCAATGTTCTTTCTGATAAGATCGATTCTCTTATGTTGACTGTCTTGTGCACTCACGCACCACAGATCTCTCCGGTCAGGCAGCCAATGAGTTTGCTGTCTCACAATCTTAGTCAAATTGTCACTTGTCATACCGAAGTGCCTGACCGAGCTGGGATACTGCATATCTCCTAGACCTGTTTTTCATACTAGGTTACTTCCCGAGTTGGAAGTGGGTCGTGGGTCAGACTTCGTTGATCCACTTCCAACCAGTTTGACCCATGATAGATTTGACAATCTCAAATACAGTAAACTTCATTTATTCGTGTTCTTATCATTCATAAAAAATGTTTGAGTCAGTGTCACTGAAAGGGGTGATGGATGCACACAGTCAAAATATGCAACACCTTTGACTTTCACAAGCCTCATACAGTTTCGAAAGGGGGTGGAATTCACACAAATAAAAGGCTCGAAAACAATTGCTGCTGTCTACTGAGTGTGGAGAAAAGTTGTTTGAGTACAATTGTGTCTGCTCGACTCTCTGTCGCTATGTCTGACGATACCCTATGATGTGTGACCTTGATTTCTGAGGTACAGCTACTGAAGAAGTCAGGTATTCAGAGGTTTTATTCATCTTGAAAATTTTCTTGCAATGCCAACTGACCTTCGTTTTGTTTGCTTCGTTTGATTTTGTTGGTCTTTCGTAGAAAATATCCTCTGGTAGAGATTAAAATGGCAAATTTCCGGTAAAGATTGATCAGAGCCTAAGTATTTCCGAAATATGTAATTGATCAAAACATCTTTCATAATATACATGCTTCACATCTAAAGTATTTAGCCGTTCAATCCACTTTCGCATCATACATGCTCCATGCATCTCATTGCCCATTCAATACATGATAATCTGAAATACGATAATGCATACGACGGTCATTGATATAGACTTATCCCTTTCACACAGACTTATTACGGCAGAGCTCTGTGGGGAGATATTTTTTGACACTTCGTATCAATAAAAAGTTTCGTTTTGATATTTGATTTGGTATCAATTAAAATAGGAATATTTACATGATGTCGCTAGTGATTGCTATCACAACGTACTCGTACATGTAGCGCCACTCAAATATATCAGTTCATCTATATGTATTGCAAGCTTGAATTATAATAATATTATAATAATATTCACGCGTTACGCATGCTTACTCCATTTGCTTTTCAATGAATGTCATTCTACTTAATAGTTAGCGGAAGTTAATGAAATTTGAATCGATTGCCATCAGAAGCAGCAAAATATTAGTTTGATGAATCTTGTGGGATAATTTTCACACATATAGTATCTAACATAATAAATGCACGAATAAATGATTTAGGCCTACTGCAATCTTATTTTTTAACTTCATTTGATTAAGAAATGTAATATTCAAAATTTAGTCCGTAGGGCCCTAAACTTAACTAATCATCTCTGTACGAGTTAAATAGGTAGCACAAAAAAGGATAGTTAAGAATTGTAACAAGAAGCAGAATCGCATAGATTTACTTAGAATCTTGGGCGCTTGTGGTGCATGAACTTTGATTATAAGATAATTTTGATGAGGTTGCGTGTCTATTTGTCATGTGACAAGAGATCTGATGCACTTGAAACTTCATAACAAATCTTAACAATAATTTTGATCCTACGAGGCCTCTATCTAGATAGACCTACAATCTTGAATGAAAATGAAACTAAAGATGATACCAGAAACGGAAATTGCACTCACATCAGTCACCCTTGCAGCATGTGGGTTAGGTGGGTCAGGTGGGTCAAAGATGTGGTGGGTCGTGGGTCAAGTTTCGTTGACCCACTTCCAACTCTGGTTACTTCTCCTGTCGGCACGTCTGATCAGTGTGTTATCACAATTTCTGGCAAACAGACTTACTCTACACCGTCTGCGCCTTTCGATAGAACAGTTCATCAATTCTCCAAAGCAGACCGGTGTGGCTTCCGAACCCAAACTCCCAACCTTGGTTTACACCAGAATGTGCAGCTGCAACCTGCCAGCGTGGCCACTTTTTTCCATAAGTACAAGCGTGACAGTTCCGCTGGCAATCTTGAATTGTACAATACTGCACTAAGAAATTGCAAGGAAACCATACATCCGACCAAAGCCGTTACGCTTTGTATGTACGGAAATCCATTGCTACCCAAAAGCTTGGCGCGAAGGACTTTTGGAGGATTTACAAGTGTCAACAATGGGAACAAATCCTCCATCCCAGCACTTCGTCATGCCGAAGTCGGTACTTCTATGGCGACAACCTCAGCAGACAAAGCCGTGCGTGGAGGAGTTTCTGAAGAATTCAACATTGGACAATGGAGGTAGAATTCCACCTCAAATTCCCACGCGCAGTGATGAGATAGTTAGTCCTCCTTCAGTCACAGTCCGAAACGTTAAAAAGATCATCACAGGTGTCGATAGCTCTAAGTCTAGTGGACGAGATGGCATCCCGGTTTCGGTCTTCAAGCATCTCTCGCCTAAGCATTCTCCACTTTTATCCAAACTGTTCAGTAGATGTGCATCCACAGGTGAGTTTCCATCTAGTTACCGTCCTGCTTCCAATTGCTGACAAGATTTTTGATGCATTGATTAACCAACATATTGTTAACTTCCTTGAATTTCAGAACCTTCTATCGGAAGAACCGCATGGCTTCAGGCATTGTCGATCAACCGCAGATCTTCTTCCACATGTCACTGAACATAAGAGTCGTGTTCTTGACACACAAGATGAGACTAGATCAGTCGACCTGAATTTTTACAAGGCATTCGACAAAGTCTGGCATCAGGGACTCCTTAACCCTTAGGCTACCAAGGGTGGTTCTGAGAGCCACCCTGTGCTGTTTTCGTGAGTATTACTCAGTTTGTTTCAATCAGTGACAAATCCCTTCATGACAATTTTCTTAGATATATTAGCAAACGATTTAAACGATTTGTGATGATCTAGCGACCGTTGTTCATTAATTGTTCATTGACCGTTGAATCAGCGCAGTTCTTTTGGGTTCTACCCATTTACAGAGGAGTACGACGTGGCTTGCAAAGATTGACATTTATAAGACAGACAACAGAAAGAGGTATAGAGAATGATGACGCGTCGATGTCGAGGCGTCAGAACTGGAGTGCGAAAAGGTCAGCAAAAGTGCACGCGCTAAGGTGCACGCCAGAAGCAGAACGAACGCTCGTCTGACCGGCCGATCTGAGCGATGCTCCATGCTAGGTCAAAGCCAATCGATAGCGCAACCCTACACATTGTCAGTTACTGTCATTCTCAATCATGCGACCGCAACGAGAGGCTGCTCGACTGGCTCAAGCTGCACTATTCGGAGCAACAGAATCGGACTCAGAAGTAGATGCTGATTCAGACCAGGAAGATAACGTGGAGCACATTGTAGATGTTCACGATGATTCGGCATCGAGTGAGGATAATACGAGTGATGAAGATGCCCCAGTGCCACGACGACGCGTTGGCGGAGGAAGAGGGCGAGGATTACTTGTTTCGTCTCAACAACCGGCTGTGCGCGGTCGTGGACGAGGTTTTGTACCTCGACAGGCACAAGCAAATCCCTACAACGATAAGAATGGTTACTTGTGGTCACCTGAACCACCTCAGCAGAGAGGTCGACGCGATGCAGCAAATGTTGTTCACGTTGGTGGAGGGAAACCCGAACCAGGTGCAGTGAAGAAAACCATTTTGGAAACCTGGTCACTTTTTTTCCCGGACACTATGCTCATGCAAATTGTTCATTTTTCTCAGATGAAAGCAAATGCTCTGGGTATTGAAGTTCAGTTGACTGTTGTCCAGCTAAAAGCTTACTTTGGAATTCTGTACTTCAGAGGGGTTTTCGGCGATCAGAAGATTCCTATCGAGCAACTTTGGAGTGAGAACTACAACACGTTCTACCGCACAACTATGAGTCGCAACTTATTCCAAACTTGGAACCGTGTATTGCGATTCGATGATTCAGAGCTCAGAGAAGACCGGAAGAAAACAGATTCATTTGCTGCCTTGAGAGACATCTGGTCTGAGTGGAATGAAAGACTCCGTACTTTCTACAAAGCCAGCCATTCAATCACCATTGATGAACAACTGGTCGCGTCACGTTGTCGCTCACCACACCGGATCTACAATCCGTCAAAACCGGGAAAGTATGGCGAGTTTGTGAGATGGTGCACAGATGCTAAGAACAGGTATTTCTTGAATGGCAGCCCACTAACTAAACGTCCGGAAGACAGTGTCGCGGCTGAAGTTCACAAAGAGTCAAATCGAGCAAAATCACTTGTGATGAATTTGTGTGGACCGTTCTTCAACGACGGAAGAAATGTCACCGGGGACAGATTCTTCACTTCGATGAATGTTGCTACTGAACTGCTGAACCGGAACACCACGTATCTCGGAACAATGCAGAAAAATAAGAGGGACATTCCGGCGATCTTGCATGAACCACGGGAGCAATTTGACTCAATCTTCGCATTCGGTGGCGACCGGAAGAGACTCACAGTCCAGTCCTATCAAGTCAAACCAAAGAGGAAGGTTTATCTAATATCCTCTATGCATCACTCTGTTGAAACACTACCTGATGGCAAGAGAAAGAGCAACATGCAGCTCTACTACAACGAAACCAAAGCAGGCGTTGATGTAGTGGACGAAATGTGCAAGGCCTACTCGGTCAGGACTCGAGTTCACAGGTGGCCCATGGTCCACATGCACAACATGTTGGATGTGACTGGGATCAACGCCTACACCATCTTCAACATGTCCCATCCAGACTGGACAACGGTTGTGGAGAGCAAGCGACGTCGACAGTTCTTACAACAGCTTGCTACCGAGTTAGCCAAAGATCACATGCTGTTCCGACTGCAGGAACCTATCGGACTTTCAACGGAGCTTGTCAACCTGATCACCAAAGCAACAGGTCAGCAAAATCCACGTCGACAAGCACCTGTGCAAGAAGGCCAAGAAGCACCGCAGTTAAGATGCGCCAGGTGCAAAGACAGTGGCAAGCCAACTCGCGACTGTAACAAAACTCGTCACAGATGCCGAGAGTGTGATGCACCAGCTTGCGGGCGACACGCTCTCGTGGCCAAGGTGGTTTGTTCAAACTGTATGTAAACTTTACTGAAATAGGCATTCGTTTTGTTGACATGTTGTTTTGTTCCTTATGTTTGGTATTAAACATGAAACTCACTGGAAGTCTTGTTTTTTTAGGGTGGCTCTAAAAGCCACCCTTGGTAGCCTAAGGACTATTAAATACCTTGGTAGCTTAAGGGTTAAGAAGCTTTAGTAAATGAGTGCCTTCCGAAATCGAACATCTTCTCCAGAAGCACACGCAGAGCTATTGCACTCACATGACATGTGAGCTCAGAACGCGGAAATACTGTGAGTCACTCGAAAAGCTTCTTTGTTCGCACGGCACAATTTTGGAATCAGCTTCCCCAGACCACTTTCCCTGACCAATACAATCTTGATACTTTCAAGAGGTGTGCGGACAGGTTTCTGATGGGGACAGCAGGTTAGAAGATCGATTATTTTGCTCTTATTTATTTAGAATACAATCTCTTCCATTGAGAAACCCCTAGCTTCGCTCATGGCTCGTAGCTGTGGTAGAGGTGGAAAAATCTTCTCAAAGATCCAAGTAAAGAATTTCATTTGGCATAGACAAGATCACATGGCATTGCACTCCTTCACTCCAATTTAGATGGAAGAGACACACTTTTACACGTATCGTTGAAATGCTCGCTCCATCATACAATTTGTCCGAGTACGGTCGACTGCGCACACCAATAGAAAAGGCGCTCCTAATATTCATTCGATATATTGGAACAATGGAAACGTATAACACACTGTCTATGATGCTCGATGTTCCGATTTCGGTTTTGTTCGACGCATAACTTCTCTCATGGTGCCAGAACTTTCTTCATGTTGAATTCAGTGCCCAACATCTTCCAGAGCCATCACGATCGCCGCGAATTTCAAACGAAACTATCACTGGCTTCCAATGGAGTTGATAGGATTAATTGACGGAAGGGAGCTTCCTGTACCTGCATCTCCGAACAATCCAAACTGAAAATGCAAATCGTGTGTGATGGAAACCTTGAAGTCAGCAATGTTTTTGTAGGATTCCCTGGCAAGTGTTCAGAAATTCCCAGGTGAAAGAATTCCTGAAAAAGGCCAATTATATTATATTTGGAGATTCTGCATATCCAATAAGAAAGAATTTGATTACTCCTTTTAAGGGAGCTGCACTCAACGCTCGCCACAGGAAATTCAGAATACGAAATTCAGTAGCTTCAGGGTGTCAGTAGAGAAAGGTTTTGACGTCATTGTGAGTAGGTGGTGACGCCTGCACAAAATGAACTCCACAGATTTTGTTTTCAATTGCCAATTGTGTGTCGCAGCGGTGACATTGCATAATATCCGCAATGCCCGAGGTGACTTGCATGAGCTTCCAGCGGTCTATTGCATAAAAGTTTAGCAGCTAATAATAATAGCTAGTAAAAGATTGTCGGTTGCATAAAGAATTTTATCAGCTGCTAAGCATTCACTGATAAAATCTTAGGAGCTACTCAAATTTTATGAGCTCATAAACTAACAGTTGCATAAAAGTGTTCACTTGGTTTAGCAGCTATTAAAGATATCGGATTTCACTGATAAAATCTATAAGTTAAGCTCCACCCTTACTTTTGCATTGTACGGTGATTCCCATGCCAGCTACTACGAAATGAACAACAACGACAGGAAAGAACGAGTTTTCAAAAGTCTCAAGCATTTTGACTGCAATGAGGACGATCACAAGGAAAGATTTAGACTTAGTACTGCGATGGTAGACTTCATTCTAGATAAAATTGGTGACAAACTGAAACATAGAACTCATCGAAATCACGCCCTTTCCCCTAAGGAACAAATTCTTATCTGTCTTCGATTCCTATCAGACAATGGATTCTACCACTTGACGGGTGATGCACATGGTGTCCACAAGAGCTCGGTCTGTCGATCTATTTATGATGTAGTACACGCGATTAACGAACTACTCTTTGAACTACTCTACTTTGATATCTTCTATTGCTTTAGAATGTTGACTGATTTAGTCAGATGCAAAGTTTGTTATTGAATTGCACTCTTCTCATGGATTTCACTGAGCTGCGTTCGATGTTCATGATTCACGAATTGTCACATTAAAGTTAATGACTTAATGATTTTTCAATCAATCGTCGATACAGTCACGCGATGGAAGATACGAGTATTCAGAAACCGGAGAGCCAGCGCGCAATCATCGCCTTTTTGACATTCGAGGGGTCTACACCAACAGAAATTCATTCGAGGCTAGTCAATCAACTTGGCTCATCTGCTTTGTCACGAACTCAGGTTTTTGCATGGGCAAAACAATTTCGTGAAGGTCGTCAGAACATCAGCGATGAAAGTCGATCGGGTCGCCCAGTGGATGCCACTAGCCAACATGCAATGGCGAATGTCGAGAAAGTGATAATGGAAAACCGACGGTCTACAGTTTCTCAAATCACCATCAAGCTCGGCTTATCTCGTGGAACTGTACACCGCATCTTGAAACACCATCTTCAATTGAGTAAACTGTGTGCTCGTTGGCTGCCAAAACTGCTGAATTCAGACCAAAGAACTCGAAGGGTGGAATGCTCACAAGAAAATGTGCTGGCTTTTCAGACCGAGGGAGCTGATGGATACTGGGCACGCTTCATGACAACTGATGAAACTTGGCTGCCATACTTCTCTCCCGAAACCAAAGAAGCATCGAAGCAGTGGTTGACGAAGGGTTCCACGCCCCCCGTGAAAGCAAAGTCTTCTCCAATGGCAAAGAAGATCATGTTGACTGCTTTCTGGGATGAACAAGACATCATCCACTTGGACTTTCCTCCCGACTCCACTACAATCAATGCGGATTACTACTGTGGAGTATTGCAAGAAGTCCATCACCATCTTCGACATCGCCGTCCAGGGAAGAAATCGAAAGTGATCCTGCTCCATCAAGACAACGCCAGACACCACACCGCTCGGAAAACGATGAAGAGGATAGATGACCTGTGTTGGGACATCGCACCGCATCCGCCATACAGCCCAGACCTGGCACCATCGGATTATGCCTTATTTCCTCACATGAAAAGCATTCTTCGTGGAATGCATTTCGACACAAGGGAGGAGCTAGAACAGAAGACGAGATCAGTGTTGGCGCCCATCTCACCTGAATGGTTCAAGTCTGCCATTCGCAAACTTGAAGATCGTTGGAAGAAGTGCATCATGTTCCAAGGTGACTACATTGAGAAGGTTGCTCTGCCACAAGAAGACTGTTAGTTTGTAACGTGTATCCCTTTTTCTTTTTTGATAAACAATGTTTAAATATCCATTTTTCTTTTTTGACAAAATATTGTTTTTGGTCGTCACTAAATTTTAAGTAGTGACATTACTAAAATATTTGCAGCTTTGTAACTAATAAAGATATCGGGATGAAATTAATTTTTTGTGCTTATTAATGATGATAATGGGTTGAACATATCAAAACTTCAGAGGCATAAGATAATTACTCTTAAAGTTATGGGCTCAATCCGGATACTTTTGGAACGCCCCTCGTACTTTGCAGTCAGCACAGCTTAACATTCGTTCCGCAAGTAGCTTAAATTACGTGACTCGAGTCGTCAAAAAATGCATTACTATACTTAAATGTGTAGCCTACAGGGTGTACAACTACCGGTACTATTTTCAAAGAAATTTATAACAAAACATATTTCCAAAATCTAGATGAAGTGCCGGTCTTATGATATTCTTTCCCCCTTATCTTAATGGCTGAACTGAAAATGCAAATCAGAAAATTACTCCCCTCGGAAAAAAGCGAAAAAACGAAGTTGAAATCTTCAAGTCAATTTAAATCTCAGCACAGATGTAATTGCAAGCATAGTAAAGTCTCTTAGAAGCCACAAGTCTCGATATCCCAATCCTGTATCTTAAGTTTGAATCGTAGGGCGAAGACACTAGAGTGAGAATAAAAAGGCGCTAATTTGATATGAATGCTCTACAAGCGCCTGCTTTTCCGGGGAGGAATTGCAATTAACCTAAACAAATCTGCCTTGAAAAAGAAGTGGCGGGGAAACGCAGAGTTTAATGCTGACAATTATCTAAAGTAATTATGAATTAATTGAAATGTAATTGAAGAAGAACGGAGCAATTACTAATTGTAATCGATTACATTAATAGAGATATAATTTGTAATTGCAATCAACTACATTTGGGTAAATCCAATTTATTCCACAACATTTCTGTCTTTTCAATTACTTTGGGTCTCAGATTTCCGTGAAAATTTGCATATATACTTATTCTTTTACGCTTAACACGAAAATCTTAGCGGCGACCACACCAAATAAAAACTTTCCATAGAAATCTAGCACTTTTAAAATGCCATTTTTTTCTACATCTCGATCAGAGGACAATGATCTCGGTCAGATAGATGTCGAACAGAAAACACTTCGGCTTCAGTATTTGGGTTCATGGGACTGGGAACTTAGGGCGAATACTTGAATGCGTAAGAAGAAGTGATCTAAATGTAATTACATACATTATAATGTCCTTTGACCGAGACCCTTGTATTCTGACCGAGATCTTCAATTTTAACGTTGTCCTCTGACCGAGATTTTTTAGGGTCTCGGTCAGAGGACATTCTCGTGGTTTTTGGAGATTTTGAGAGGGTTAATTAATATAAATGAAAAATTTCTTTTGCATAGATGTTAAGAGCATGGATCCCTCCTATGTCTTCGGAGGTATTCCGTTCCTGCCAGTTTTGAACAGCCGGTCAGGATGTGAGAGACAGTTTCGTCAGTTGCTTCACAAGTCTGCATTTCGGGTCTGTTGAAATCTTTAGGATATGTGATTTATGTGCCTTCGTGTTCAGAGCCTGATCTTGTGCGGCTGTTAGCACTGATTCGGTCTCAATCTTTAATTTGACAGTTGCTAGCCAATTGTACTGTGTTTCTTTTGTTGTAATGTCCTTGGTTTGTCTGAAATATTGTCCATGCAGAGGCTTCTCATGCCACTTCCTTTGTATGTCGTCCACTTGTGCTGCTTTCCATGTTTGGAATTTTTCGGGTCCGTGCTTGTTCTGATCATCTGATTTCACCATTGCCAGCAGTGGATCGTCCTTAGTATTCCATATATAATCGTTGAGGCCCCTGTTCTCTCCCTCTATCACTTCCCGGATGTTCTTAAGCCCTCTATTTCAACGTGGTAGATATAGGCGATCGACATCGGCCCGTGAATGTAGTGCGCGGTATAGGCCACCATTATTATAATTAGAATTACAGTTGAACTTTCACAATTACCATTATAATTACAATTACTCTAAAATCAAAATCTTCAACTACAATTACTTCAAAACTAATTAAACAATTGCAATTGCAATTACTGTAATTGCTCCAGCCCTGATGTCACATGTGGTTTTATTACAGAAGCGCTACGTCGAAACGGGATCAAGGAGGGCCAAGATGCCGTGAGGAAGCTGCTCGTGAATTGGGTGAACCAGGCTCCACGGCGTCTGGAGAGACGATGACAGACTGTTCCATCCGCACCCAATGATTATAAAAAATTTATAGTGTCTGTTTTCGAATGAAATCTGTGATGAACAGCTGTAAGAGGGTTTTATGTGCAGAACTAAGCTAAAAACGCAATAGCAGATGTTGAGGTGAGGTGGCATTAGTAAGTAACATTTGAACAACTACAAGCCATACTAGCATTCGAGTAAAACTGCAAGGTAGCAATAGTAGCATTTAAGTAGCCGCAATTTAAAATTTCAACATTTTACTATTGTACAAAATCATAGGAAACCTATGAAAGCATTTTTCAGCGACGCAATCTTTAGTTTCATCGAATTTGGATTTACAGATAGTTCTTTGGAAATCGTTGGTCTATGACTGTTTTTAATAATTTTGGAAAGACTGATATGTGCATACATTCTAAGCTCCAAAACTCATGCTCTCTAACTTGTTCGCATTTTTGGAATTCGTGAAAAATAGGAGATCCATTTAAGAAGCAGCATCTCTCCATTGAAGAAGCATCATGTAATAGTAATAGATGTCATGGCTTTTGGCGAACCGTTGATGTTAGTGGTGTTTCCACTATATCACCAACATGTACATGACAAAGTTAGTTTATGACGTGCAAACTAATGCCTTCGGAATCCAATTATGTAATAATATTACCTCATGCAGTCCTAATTTTTTTTGGCAATGTCATTTATAGAATCTAATTAAAATTTTGACTTTTCCTGATAATTGTGCGAATGATTAAGTTCGTCTTTTTCACGTCATCAGTGGTAAGCACTCCTTTTAAGTGAATGAAGCGGCGTTATATAATGGAAATCATTGCGAACACCGTTATCACGTAGTTGTATTGCTGTAATGTTTGGTAGAACATCTACTATGGTCGAAAGCGGAACACTCCAGTGTTTTGTTGTGTCCTTATGGATGTTTTATTGTGTACCATTGCCACATCATCAGTGCTTTCAGTGTTATCAATTCATCAGTGTAACTCAAAACTACTTCAAAAGCAAATTGTGAGTCTGTGTTATCGCACTAACATCGATGTTGGAATTTGAATAGAAATGAAATGGAGTGGTTTTCTGAAAATGGAGTTCTTTCCAACAAGAGACAGTGACTATGTAAGTGCATGTACTATGATAACGTTGTTATCAAGAAAATTGTTTTAGTGACGAAATGCCAATCTCTTCCTTCCGATAATAAACTCACTTGAGTTATAAGACTCATTGTATCATTAGCCTATTCTGGAAGTGATAATGGACTTCGTGATGTCGCAATCTCGCCAAAGAATTATACGTGTATGTCACAGAATTAAAGAAGTTACATGAATTGGATGGTGTTCCATTTTGTCATGCTCCGCTTTTGCCATGCTCCGCACCATGCGGTAAAACGGGGCAAAGATAATTTTGTCGTTGTCTGACAACCCCGACTTAACGCAATTAAACGACTGCGGCAATTAAATACCCAGAATGATCAAATAAATTCTGAACAATTAGTCCTTTTACTGCAGTCTTTCACAGCTCATTCAAGGTTGGTATATTGAATGATAACCATTGTATAACCATTGATTGTCATTTCATAAGTTGCTGTTGAACGACTTGAACACGTCTCACTTCAGGTTACTTTTGTTCGCTTTCGCGGATTGCACATTTCAAGGAACTTCGAAGGCGTGATGACTGATAGCATTAAAGAGCAAAACATCAACATCAAATTTTGTGTTAAGCTGGGTAAAACTTCCACTAACGTAGAATCTATTGACCCAGGTCTACGGCGACGGCTCTTTAAAGAAAACAGCCGTGTTTTCTTGGCACAAGCGCTTCAAGGAAGGCAGAGATGTCGACGACGATGACCGACCAGGACGACCGGTGACCATCGAACTGATGAAAATGTGAACAGTGTGCGATCTTATCAAACTTGATCGACGTGAAAGTGTGAGAATGATGGCAGATGAGTTGAATCTCTCGAGAGAATCAGTGAGAAAAACCCTTACTGAAGATCTGCAGATGAGGAAACTTTCAGCAAAAATGGTGCAAAGGTTCTCACTGCAGAGGAAAAAAACGTCGTCTGCAAGTGTGCATGGATTTGTCAAGACCATTTGAAGAAAATAACGATCTTGTCTCAAGGGTCATTACCGGTGATGCGACGTGGTGCTACCAGCACGATCTGGAAACAAAAAGACACGGCATGCAATGGTGCCCACCCGGATCTCCGAGACATTTTGTGGCAACCTAAACCCCTTCGTTGCTGATGCGGGATGCCAAGATAGATGACGATTACTGTGTGGCTTGATTTTGCAAGCACGATTATGATTGACTTCGCACCTGTGACTGTGGATCGAAAGCCGTTAGATAATTCATTATTTAAATCTGATTTATCAAGCCTTTCCTGAATTTTATACAATTATTTCATAGAATTTCTGGGAAAGCTTACTGTGCCGAGTTCTATTGAACTTAATTTACCTAATTTTTATGCGATAGAACAAATAGTGGGATAGTTTTCTGAAAACGAGGTATAAATACACTTGACAACACTGCTGTCATTCATGACTTGTCTCTAGTGATTCTACTATTGAAGCAAATGAAAATAATAGTTCACGTATGATGCACTTTGCCTGAGGATGAGGCGCTGTGCGCCCTTGAAAGCGTTTGTGTGACTAAAAAATAAAAGTCGATACTCGTAAGCTGTATTTTCCGGATCGCCTTCCTATAACAATGAATCACAACGATCCGCTTTTCTCAAAAAAGCAAAATAGCGCAGTTCACATAATCATGATATATTTTTGAAGATCAATATACTAAGTTTTTCTTTTTCAATACAAATAAATGCCTCCGAAGTTTATAGTCCTCAATCGGAAGCATGCAGAGTCTGCACCGTTAGGATATTGCCACACAGCATCCGCGAATACAATACACAGTAAATTGGCAGAATAATACGCAAATGACATCCACGTTGTTGGGTGTACTGGCTACATTCAACATCCATAAAGGCTAACAAGAAATGGGAGGCCATTGCTGACCAAATGAGGGAATGCGGGTTCAATACATCGGCCACAGCTTGTAGGAACCGTTTTAACAAACTGAGGGGGATTTCATGAAATGGAGAGATGACCAGAGGAAGACGGGGCTACTCGGAGAACCTTTCCGTTTCGGGCGGAAATGGATAACCTATCTTCCTCTGACAGAGCTAATCCCCAAGCCACTTGTTCGGCTACGGAAGTGGTCATATTGGATTCGACACCCAAAACGTCCTCTGGCCCCAGGACGCCAATAGAAAAGAAAAGCCCTTCGAAGAAGTAGCCTAAATCTAAATATGACGCAGAAGGGAGCTCTGAACTTCAGAGATCCAGAGAGGCTATTTTAGAGAGTCTTCAAGATATGTACCGCAGTATGAGTATATAACATTCATTGCGCCGCTACAGAAAACCAATCTTCTTTTATTTTTCCTATACCGCTCTCCCATCAACCGATGCGACATTTTCAATGTTCTTTCTGATAAGATCGATTCTCTTATGTTGACTGTCTTGTGCACTCACGCACCACAGATCTCTCCGGTCAGGCAGCCAATGAATTTGCTGTCTCACAATCTTAGTCAAATTGTCACTTGTCATACCGAAGTGCCTGACCGAGCTGGGGATACTGCATATCTCCTAGACCTGTTTTTCATACTAGGTTACTTCCCGAGTTGGAAGTGGGTCGTGGGTCAGACTTCGTTGATCCACTTCCAACCAGTTTGACCCATGATAGATTTGACAATCTCAAATACAGTAAACTTCATTTATTCGTGTTCTTATCATTCATAAAAAATGTTTGAGTCAGTGTCACTGAAAGGGGTGATGGATGCACACAGTCAAAATATGCAACACCTTTGACTTTCACAAGCCTCATACAGTTTCGAAAGGGGGTGGAATTCACACAAATAAAAGGCTCGAAAACAATTGCTGCTATCTACTGGGTGTGGAGAAAAGTTGTTTGAGTACAATTGTGTCTGCTCGACTCTCTGTCGCTATGTCTGACGATACCCTATGATGTGTGACCTTGATTTCTGAGGTACAGCTACTGAAGAAGTCAGGTATTCAGAGGTTTTATTCATCTTGAAAATTTTCTTGCAATGCCAACTGACCTTCGTTTTGTTTGCTTCGTTTGATTTTGTTGGTCTTTCGTAGAAAATATCCTCTGGTAGAGATTAAAATGGCAAATTTCCGGTAAAGATTGATCAGAGCCTAAGTATTTCCGAAATATGTAATTGATCAAAACATCTTTCATAATATACATGCTTCACATCTAAAGTATTTAGCCGTTCAATCCACTTTCGCATCATACATGTTCCATGCATCTCATTGCCCATTCGATACATGATAATCTGAAATACGATAATGCATACGACGGTCATTGATATAGACTTATCCCTTTCACACAGACTTATTACGGCAGAGCTCTGTGAGGAGATATTTTTTGACACTTCGTATCAATAAAAAGTTTCGTTTTGATATTTGATTTGGTATCAATTAAAATAGGAATATTTACATGATGTCGCTAGTGATTGCTATCACAACGTACTCGTACATGTAGCGCCACTCAAATATATCAGTTCATCTATATGTATTGCAAGCTTGAATTATAATAATATTATAATAATATTCACGCGTTACGCATGCTTACTCCATTTGCTTTTCAATGAATGTCATTCTACTTAATAGTTAGCGGAAGTTAATGAAATTTGAATCGATTGCCATCAGAAGCAGCAAAATATTAGTTTGATGAATCTTGTGGGATAATTTTCACACATATAGTATCTAACATAATAAATGCACGAATAAATGATTTAGGCCTACTGCAATCTTATTTTTTAACTTCATTTGATTAAGAAATGTAATATTCAAAATTTAGTCCGTAGGGCCCTAAACTTAACTAATCATCTCTGTACGAGTTAAATAGGTAGCACAAAAAAGGATAGTTAAGAATTGTAACAAGAAGCAGAATCGCATAGATTTACTTAGAATCTTGGGCGCTTGTGGTGCATGAACTTTGATTATAAGATAATTTTGATGAGGTTGCGTGTCTATTTGTCATGTGACAAGAGATCTGATGCACTTGAAACTTCATAACAAATCTTAACAATAATTTTGATCCTACGAGGCCTCTATCTAGATAGACCTACAATCTTGAATGAAAATGAAACTAAAGATGATACCAGAAACGGAAATTGCACTCACATCAGTCACCCTTGCAGCATGTGGGTTAGGTGGGTCAGGTGGGTCAAAGATGTGGTGGGTCGTGGGTCAAGTTTCGTTGACCCACTTCCAACTCTGGTTACTTCTCCTGTCGGCACGTCTGATCAGTGTGTTATCACAATTTCTGGCAAACAGACTTACTCTACACCGTCTGCGCCTTTCGATAGAACAGTTCATCAATTCTCCAAAGCAGACCGGTGTGGCTTCCGAACCCAAACTCCCAACCTTGGTTTACACCAGAATGTGCAGCTGCAACCTGCCAGCGTGGCCACTTTTTTCCATAAGTACAAGCGTGACAGTTCCGCTGGCAATCTTGAATTGTACAATACTGCACTAAGAAATTGCAAGGAAACCATACATCCGACCAAAGCCGTTACGCTTTGTATGTACGGAAATCCATTGCTACCCAAAAGCTTGGCGCGAAGGACTTTTGGAGGATTTACAAGTGTCAACAATGGGAACAAATCCTCCATCCCAGCACTTCGTCATGCCGAAGTCGGTACTTCTATGGCGACAACCTCAGCAGACAAAGCCGTGCGTGGAGGAGTTTCTGAAGAATTCAACATTGGACAATGGAGGTAGAATTCCACCTCAAATTCCCACGCACAGTGATGAGATAGTTAGTCCTCCTTCAGTCACAGTCCGAAACGTTAAAAAGATCATCGCAGGTGTCGATAGCTCTAAGTCTAGTGGACGAGATGGCATCCCGGTTTCGGTCTTCAAGCATCTCTCGCCTAGGCATTCTCCACTTTTATCCAAACTGTTCAGTAGATGTGCATCCACAGGTGAGTTTCCATCTAGTTACCGTCCTGCTTCCAATTGCTGACAAGATTTTTGATGCATTGATTAACCAACATGTTGTTAACTTCCTTGAATTTCATAACCTTTTATCGGAAGAACCGCATGGCTTCAGGCATTGTCGATCAACCGCAGATCTTCTTCCACATGTCACTGAACATAAGAGTCGTGTTCTTGACACACAAGATGAGACTAGATCAGTCGACCTGAATTTTTACAAGGCATTCGACAAAGTCTGGCATCAGGGACTCCTTAAGAAGCTTTAGAGCTATTGCACTCACATGACATGTGAGCTCAGAACGCGGAAATACTGTGAGTCACTCGAAAAGCTTCTTTGTTCGCACGGCACAATTTTGGAATCAGCTTCCCCAGACCACTTTCCCTGACCAATACAATCTTGATACTTTCAAGAGGTGTGCGGACAGGTTTCTGATGGGGACAGCAGGTTAGAAGATCGATTATTTTGCTCTTATTTATTTAGAATACAATCTCTTCCATTGAGAAACCCCTAGCTTCGCTCATGGCTCGTAGCTGTGGTAGAGGTGAAAAAATCTTCTCAAAGATCCAAGTAAAGAATTTCATTTGGCATAGACAAGATCACATGGCATTGCACTCCTTCACTCCAATTTAGATGGAAGAGACACACTTTTACACGTATCGTTGAAATGCTCGCTCCATCATACAATTTGTCCGAGTACGGTCGACTGCGCACACCAATAGAAAAGGCGCTCCTAATATTCATTCGATATATTGGAACAATGGAAACGTATAACACACTGTCTATGATGCTCGATGTTCCGATTTCGGTTTTGTTCGACGCATAACTTCTCTCATGGTGCCAGAACTTTCTTCATGTTGAATTCAGTGCCCAACATCTTCCAGAGCCATCACGATCGCCGCGAATTTCAAACGAAACTATCACTGGCTTCCAATGGAGTTGATAGGATTAATTGACGGAAGGGAGCTTCCTGTACCTGCATCTCCGAACAATCCAAACTGAAAATGCAAATCGTGTGTGATGGAAACCTTGAAGTCAGCAATGTTTTTGTAGGATTCCCTGGCAAGTGTTCAGAAATTCCCAGGTGAAAGAATTCCTGAAAAAGGCCAATTATATTATATTTGGAGATTCTGCATATCCAATAAGAAAGAATTTGATTACTCCTTTTAAGGGAGCTGCACTCAACGCTCGCCACAGGAAATTCAGAATACGAAATTCAGTAGCTTCAGGGTGTCAGTAGAGAAAGGTTTTGGCGTCATTGTGAGTAGGTGGTGACGCCTGCACAAAATGAACTCCACAGATTTTGTTTTCAATTGCCAATTGTGTGTCGCAGCGGTGACATTGCATAATATCCGCAATGCCCGAGGTGACTTGCATGAGCTTCCAGTTGAAACAAATGATGAAGACTCCGATTCAGAAGATGAAACTAATAGCGGCGATAACGATCGCAGAGAGGCTGCAGAGAGAGGCAGGACGACGACGTTTGGAGTTGGTCAACCGTATCTGAAGCATCAATACAGTCCGCTTCATAATATTTTTTACAACGCATTTTTTTGGACATTCCTTATTTTCACAAAATTTCTGTAATTGTAAGGCAATTACGTACAATTAATTGATGTATTTTAAATGCAGCTTTTAGATTATTGCTTTTGCATTTTACTGTATGTATGCTAAGCCATAAGCATTACCATGTTCACTACAAGATAAGAAATAATGTTTGATTTATGCTGGTGAAAGCAGTTGAATAAAATATGAAAAATATACAGGGTGGCAATAAAGTTACCATACAGTTAATGTTAAAATGGAGATATTGTTATAATTCTATATTATTGCATTATTTCTGCTAATAAACATAAGTAAAACAGTATAAGCTAAGCTCATGATATCGAGTAAGTGATAGCACAATGAGCTAAGCTCATGATAACACAACTCTCTTCACCTACTTACTTAAAGCCGTAGCTTAGAAAGTGTACAATCAGAATTTGAATCATGCCTCGTAAACTTTCTTTGCAAGAGCGCATATTTGTTGTTAAAACTTATTGGAAGACAGGAAATGCCCAGGAAGTTATTCGTCAATGGTCAAATACATACGAAACCTCTCCACCTGCGCGTGCAGCTATCTACGATCTCCGAGATAAATTTGATGCACTTGGAACAGTAGCAGATGCCCCTCGCTCTGGCCGTCCCGCAACAGTGGTTAATGAAGAAAACGAAATGCTTGTCGCCCAAGCTATTGCTGAATGCCCCCAGAAATCAGCAAGACGGTGCAGCATTGAACTTAATATCAATAGGCGGTCCGTTCAGATGTTACTACATAAACTGAAATACAAGCCTTACATTCCTCGCCTTATACATGCACTTATCGGTGATGACGGAGACCGTAGTATGCAATTTTGTGAGTTATTTCAGAACCAGTGTACCAAAACGCCTGATCTACTGGACAAAATAGTTTGGTCTGATGAGGCCCAATTTTAAATTATCGGGCCACGTTAATAGACATAATTGCATATACTGGAGCTCTCAAAATAATCATGTAACTATTGAGAAGCAGCTCAATCAACCAGGTATTACAGTATGGGCTGGATTATCGTCTTCGGGCATTGTCGGTACTGTCTTTTTTCAAGGTACTGTCACTGGAGCAATGTACTTGGAGACATTACAGACTGCTGTTGTTCCTATTCTAAAGCAACGAGAAGATTTCCACGAAATGTATTTTCAACAGGACGGGGCACTACCCCACTACGCGACTACTGTACGCAATTATCTCGAAACATTTGAAGGTAGATGGATAGGCCGACGTGGTCCCATTGATTGGCCTGCGCGGTCTCCCGACCTCACGTCCCTCGATTTCTTCCTTTGGGGTGTAGTCAAGGATCGGGTTTATAGCAGGACGCCGAGAAGTATTGATGACCTTCGAGCATACATTACAGATGCACTTGCTGACATTGATAGAAATAAAGATTTATGTCAGAAAATTTGCAGAAGTGTCCTTACCCGATGTACTGAATGTATCGAAGCAGACGGTCTTCAGAACAATTCCACTGATTTTTTAGTTTTATTCATGTTTGTGATCTTCAATTTGTAATTATACTGTTTTACTTATGTTTATTAGCAGAAATAATGCAATAATATAGAATTATAACAATATCTCTATTTTAACATTAACTGTATGGTAACTTTATTGCCACCCTGTATATCAACAGATCAAAAAATTTGATCTGCGAACTACGAGGGGCGTTCAATAAGTTCGTAGAATAAAATGCTTAGAGATGATTATGTTCACAGTCATAATACTGTTCACTTTGCTTTGTCCGTTCAGTTATAAGAAGACTGCAAACTCATTGAATCAATGTAGAAAATGGAATCGTCACTGATTGAACACAGAGCCGTCGTCAAATTCCTTGTCAAAGAAGGTTCTTCAGCCAAAGAAATCACGGAACGGATGGCTAAGGTGTACCAGCAAGATGTTCCCAAATATTCCACGGTCGCCAAGTGGGCTGCAGAGTTCAAGCGAGGCCGTCAATCCTTGGAAGACGATCCAAGGTCGGGTCGACCATTGGAGGTGACGACACCGGAAGTCATCCGCCGTGTGGAGGACCTTGTGATGACTGATCGTTGATCGGTGAAGTTGGCATTTCAGAAGGGAGCGTTTTTACGATTCTTCACGATCATCTTCATCTCTCCAAGGTGTCTGCCAGATGGGTGCCTCGAAATCTTCAAGTGCAAGATCGACAGCAGCGGATGCAACTCAGCTCACAACTTCTGGAGCTTTACAGGAGGGATCCAGAAGACTTCCACCTGCGACTGGTGACTGGAGATGAAACCTGGGTGCACCACTGGGACCCTGAGAGCAAGATCGCCTCAATGCAGTGGAAGCACAGTGACTCGCCACCTCCAAGGAAGTTTCGGACTCAGTCTTCCGCAGGCAAGTTGATGGCATCAGTCTTCTGGGACTCGAAGGGTCTTCTGCTTATCGATTACTTGCCCAGAAGGTCTACCATCACTGGTGCGTACTACTCGGATCTGATGGTCAAGCTTCGTCAAGCAATCAAGGAGAAGAGGGGAGGACTGCTGACTCGTGGTGTGCTCCTCCTCCATGACAATGCGCCGGTGCACAAGAGCCGCGTGGCACAAGCCACAATCAATCAAATGGGCTTCGAACAGTTGGCTCACCCAGCCTACAGTCCCGATCTGGCCCCAAGCGAGCTACTGAACCTCGAGCCTCAATCCGCACAGAGCCATGTCATCCGCGCAGGCTCATTTGACCGTTAACCAGGAACCCCTACACGCACTTTTGATAAAAACGAATATGGTTGTGATCCTGGGAGTTGAATCTGACTTTCTTTCTGAGAGATTTTCTCTCTGATATCAATACCGATCGAGCTTAGGCGACGAGTAATGATGGCAAGAAATCTTAAAATCAAACTTATCTTCCCAATAATAAGTGGTATAGGCCTATATAACTGCAGTTACTAATGGGCCACCAATGTATTAATGACTTTGTCCGCTTACCCATACTATACACATGTGTTACATTTGACTGTAATAAAAACAAAGACTTATTGCAAAAAACAAACTATATGCTAACTTTGGAAATCACTTTGGAAGTCTCATGTTGGTACAAACAACCACACAAAAACTTATGCAATATAAATGTAGCCTACTTGCTGTCTTGCTACCATATATACTCGTAATTTGACATCAGAACGTGAAAACAATAATAACACAAAAACAAGGCTACCTGGAAATATCGGGTTGATTTTCGTTACAATTGGTCGGTATTGATGAATGCTGGATGAATAAAGCTCAGCTTGCATTAGATGGATTACTTAAAAAAGAAAATTAGCTTATTTACGTGTACATTAGCTTATACGTATACATGTAGGCTACAGCACTAATCTCATCACGAAAATCAACTCATATTTCCTGCTCAGATACAGCATTACACTGGAACTATTTGGGCTTTTTGGAGATTGCTGATGCTTCAGCCATGAGCTTCTGAGCTTCTGCAAGGTAGTCCTCGGCTAGTTTCCTTTTCTTTGATGCTAGCTCTTCAGCTGCCTTCTGTTCTTCTTCTTTTCGTTTCAAGGCTTCCTTCCTTGCTCTTTCTTGCGAAATTTCCAGCTCTTTCTACACTTGCTTTGCCTTCTCATTTTCTTTCCGCTGTCGTAAATCGGCTTCACATGCCGCTTTCGCATTTCTGCACTTCACACGTAAATCTTGGCAGATCTCATAAGTGTCACTGGTGATTCCACGAGAAATCAAGTAAGACTTCACTGATATCAGTCCATTTAATGATGTGTCTTGAAGACGATTCCTGTCTTCTGTCACAATGCGCTTCAACCAACTCATGAGTCTCTCTGTATCGGCATTGCCATGTGGAAGTATCAAAGCCCGCTGTGCAACTTCACGTAATATTGTGTGGCTTGATGAGATCCAAAATTCCGGGATGTTCACTTCTTCCTTCGTTTGCTCTGACAAGTAGAGCCTCCATTCGAGCCGAAATCTGTCAGAATCACAGGAGACGCCAAGTTTCTTTGCTGCGTATACGATGTCCTCCTCACTCACGCCATTCTTTCTAGAAGGGTCAATGAATTGAACGGCTCGGATCAAGCGTCGAGTAAATGGCAAATAATGAACGAATGCCTTAACCAATTCACCGAAAAAGCTTCGAACACGTTCATAGAACAACGCAACTTGTGTGGCTGTCAAGTGATCGTTTCTCAATTTCTGTCTTGTGTTTCGACCAATCAAAAGCTCGTGATCAGGGAGCTGTTTCTTTCGTGGAATATCATCGATCTGTGTCAGATCTTTCAGATCATCGACGTGTTGTTGCTTTACGAGGCATGACAAAGCATGGGATATCAAATCAATGATCCTTCCATACAGAAGATGGATAACTGAGTCCGATTTCTGGAACAATTTTCAAATTCCTTCAACGGCTGGAATGCGAACAGGAGGAAATGAAGATAAATGATTGTATCATGGGAATTCAATGTGATCACGATGTCCTGAACTCTCTTTCTCCTCTTTTCGGTTGCGGGCAATTTATCAAAGAATGATTTCAGAGCATCATACAATTGCACGAGTCGAGAAACAACATCGTAGATCTGTAGCCATCTGGATGAAATATGCCGCAAAAATTTCAGAGGTTCCATATCCAGCAGCGTTTGGAACTCTTCGAAAGCCTTCGCGGATTTCGAGTTCCTCAAATAAAGGAACAAGTCTTCGAGGAATTCTTCTATGTGGGATATATCAAGTTTTTCCACAGCCTTGCACGCAGAATTGTGCACATGGTGCAAACAGCATCCTCCGATATCCAGAATGTTAGGGACCTCTCCCTTTAGCTTTGCGATAACACCGCCTTTCTCCCCACGCATTACATTTGCACTGTCCGACATAACATCAAGACAATTTTCCAAGGGAATATTCCTGGACCTCAATTGTGATTTTATTACGTTCGCGAGGTCTTGCGCTGCTGCTGTGGACAGCTCTTCCATACCCAGGAAATCAGTGCGCGGTTGCCCATCCGATATGTACCTTACAAGAATGACCAGCCATATTCTTGTATATCTGATAGATCCTTCATCTATCATCAGGCAGAAAGGAGCACTTCTCAACCGAGGACTTATTACATCATCTTTGATCCATGCCCCAATGCCGAATGCAGTCACGTACATGGTCTTCATCCTTTTGCATTGCATTTTCTAGGCAATTTTGCTATCAGGAAACATATTTTTCAAAGTGTCACAAGCAGAATCACTGAATCGGTATGACAAGTCATGTTCGGCCGTAAGTAGACACCAACGAATTTCACTGTTACAAATGTCATCCGATATATCAACTGTAGGAGTTTTTTTGAACGAAGAAATCCTTCAGCAGTCGGGATTGCCGGATGTCTGCAGCATTTCGCTTATGTTTTTCGGTGTTTCCATGTTCTTTCATTCTTGTAACACCTCCACTTTTGACATTTATTGTTTCACGACAGATTTTGCTATACACTTTTTCGTCACTTGTCTTAGATTTTTCTGACCATGTACTCATTAGTTCTTCAGCGTAATCCTTTTCTGATAGCCAATTGGCAACAAACATTGTGCAGCGACTTACTTTCGGTGGAGCCATACATACCTGTTGGACATAGTTTGAGTACACGGTATATAGGAACATGCTAATTTTAATAGAACATATGCAATTAGAATATGAAATCAGTTTTGTGAAACATGTACATAATAGACGCATGAATATCTGGTAATTAACGCTCATTGATGAGCTGCTAGAAATGAATCGCATCAATAAAATAAAATTGTGATATAGGGCCTATGCCTTCACTAAATCACAGTCACTTACATATTTGCGTTTGAGTCTCATATACAAACACCACGAAGACTTTGTCGATGAAAACGTAGTGAACAAAATTCATTCGTAAACTTTACTGCTTCTGTCATCTTTCTTCCTTTCACTTCGGAGACAGAGCAAGAATGACATTCAGGTGTAACATGGCACGCTGATTCCAAATCTGGTCTCTGATTTCCCGTCCGAGGCTTGCTTCACCCGCTAGAGCGATTTTCGTAAAAATTCTAACTCTGTCGTTTTTCGTCAATGTCCCAAATTTTCAATAACGTCTCACCTCTAAACGAAGGCAGGTAGGAACAAGCCATGTTTTCCACTGAATTTGTCTCACTCCCAGCTTACAAACGAGCTATTGCACGACTTTCTACGATCTCTACAACCAAAGTTGGAAGATCGTTGCCGAGGGGGGGGGGGCGTCAGAACTTTTTCTCTCCGATTGAGTTGAGAAGAAGTTCCTAGACCCAACATTGACCAAAACGTCCGAATTTGCACTCCGTTTTCCCATCCGAGACCTCCTTCTGCCCGAAAAACGACTTTTCTCATCCCAAAACCTCCAAAACCTGACTTTTCCAAGTCTGACGTCTTCCTGCCATTTTCCTCCCTAAACCCAAGAAAATTAGTCCAAACTGAGCTTTCCACTGCATTTTTATCACTCCCAGCTTTCAAACGAGCTATTGCACGACTTTCTACGATTTCTCACACCAAAGTTGGAAGTTTGGCAGGGGGGGGGGGGGGACGTCCTCAAAACTTTTTCTCTCCAATGTCGCTGGAAGCATCCTTCCTTACCCAAAATTTCACGTAGATTCCGAATCTGGCCTCCGTTTTCCCATCCGAGCACTCCTTCCTGTCGATTTCCAACCTTTCTCATCCCAAAACCACCAACATCCACCCTTTCCACACTCTATCCCTCCCACATTCCTATCACCTTCCTTCCCTTGCTGGAAAACTCCTTCATTCCAGAGGGGGGGGAACAGTTTCTTCCTCTCGGACCCATTCCTCCCAGCACATCCTTGGCCATCTCCCTCACCTTCCTTCCAGAGGGGGGGCTGAGTCAGCATGATGACTCAGCATTTCACATTTTGGAATTGAATTTGCCACGGGGTTACTACTGAAGATGTCGACACTAGTGACGCTGAGGTTGATGATCCAGAAAGACTAGTTAACACTTATCGGAACCTGATGAACCGTGCGACGAAACGAGTAAACTTCCAACAATAAAAATTTCACATGAATTGAAAGACATCAATAAAAAGGCATGTGGCTTCTGGTTGCGCTACAGACGGCAACGGGGAACAAAAAGAAGTTCATCGGAAAGGTCGTCGGTCGGAATGACATTTTTGTGAACCTACGCATATATCAGCACATACTTTGAGTGGCCAAGCAGGCCTGATGAATCGGATGTGCTGTGCTCAGAAATTCTACAGAGCTTGTGCGAGCGAGGTACCACACGCCGGGGATTGTTTGAATGTAGTGAAATTAATAAGTGTACAACCGTTGGGAACAGCTAGGCTTGACTGACTAGATCGCATAGTGACATTTTTTATTATGCCGTACTACAACATTGTTTTTTGCATTCACGCGTTTTTTAATTCTATTTCATAGAACATTTACAATAGATTTTATTGTTCCATATTGACCCTTCATGGGTTGATTTGGGTCGACCACTGAAATTGTTTTGTCTTGACTTTAAATAATTTGGGGTTCATTTCAAGAGTTTTAAGATATTAAGCGAAGGTATCTGCACACGTGGGAAGCGAATGCCACTCAGTTTGCAAGGTGTCCCAAGTCACCCCACCACGGGGTGACTTGGGACAGCACATGTTTTCGAAAATACATGTACAAGAACATGACGATGGAATCCGCTACACCTACAAATTTATTCCTCTTAGCCATTCGCATAAATGTGGCTATTCAGGAGTTTTAAAAATTCAATCGTTTTCTCGAAATTTCAAAAAAGTGTTAAAATTGTCCCAAGTCACCCCATTTTACGGTATAACATGATTTTTCTTAGATAACAACAAATATGCTCTTGAACGATTCCTGTGCGTGCTGTACGTCTTCCCATGCGGTGCGATTCTTAAAAAAAAACTGGACACAGGTAATGGACCCTTCCGAAAAAGAAGAAAGGAAAGTAGCGCCTGAATTTAAGACTGGATTTACAGTGGAGACAGGTAAATACATTAGACTTTTACAATGATCGATAAGTTGACTTGTAACCGAGACGTGTGTAACCGAAAATTGTAAAAATTGTAAATTGTGTAAGAGAAAAGTATCGCCGAAATTTACGACTGAGGATTTACAGTGGAGATGTCCTCCAGTTGTCATTCCTGACCCTGACATAGGCCTCGGAAGGGTATTGATTCAATTTGGCGACGACTTTCCCTCTCCATTGGAAATCTTTGAGGAGGCTTGTCAGTTAGATGAACTGTTAGATTAAATCGTGATCCCTCAGTCATGTCTATACAAGACTCAGAAAGGTGAACCGTTTGAAACATCAAGGGAGGAAATGAGAGCATTTATTGGAATTATTTTTATTATGTCATGCCATGTCTTGCCCAAGATTCGATTACATTGGACCCTCGATCCAGATGTCAATGTTCCCATTATTTCCAATGTAATGACTCGTGATCAATTTTTTGAAATACAGACTGCACTCCACTTAGCCGATAATGAAAATGCACCGGATAAAAATGATCCCACTTACGATACAGCTTGGAAAATCCGACCTGTGATTACTCACTTCAACAAGGCTTTCTCAGCTGGTCTCGGTCCCAGCACACACCAAGCAGTTTATGAGAGAATGGTGAAGTTTGAGGGTCAAAGTTGCATGAAGCAGTACATGAAGGATAAACCAATTGACCGTGGATTCAAACATTTCTGCAGAAACTGCAGCCGAACTGGATATGTATTCGAATTTGATATTTACACCGGACGGAAGACGCATGTCGAGGTTGGTCTTGCCGAAGGTGTCGTTCTCCAGCTCACTGAAAGAATAAGGGGACGACACATCTCCATATCTTTTCCTCAAACTAAAAGAAGATGGCATCTACGCTTGTGGAACAGTTCGTTCCAGTCGTTGTGGAACAGTTCGTTCCAGTCGTGAAGGCATGCCACAGGACTTTAAATCAAACAAAGAAATGAAGAGAGGAGACGCAGACTTCCGACATTCACAAGGTATTTATGCTGTGAAGTGGCAGGACTATCGACCGGTTCATCTGCTTTCTACGATTGATGGCTCCGAAATGACTCACGCAAAAAGAAAGCAAAGAGGTCATCAGGAGAAGGTAGATGTTCCTTGTCCAAAGATGGTCTACACGTGCAACGATGGTATGAAAGGAACTTGATTTGATGGACCAAAAGACCAAACCTTTTTGCTTTGAAAGGAAGGATCCGTTGAAATACTACACGAAAGCCATTCTACGACTATCTAGACATGGCTATCGTCAATGCTTTCATTATACAAGAAACCTTGGCTTCTGAGCGAGAAACTGAGAAAAGATGTGATTCAGGAGTCGACGTTGGATCCGATCGTCCAAAGACTCTCTTGGATTTTAGACGACGCCTGGCCTCAGATCTCATCGGATCCTTCACTTCACGCTCATACTCTGCCCGACCGGCACAGGTAAGACCACTGATAAGAAATCAGTTGCATGAGATAGTAATGGTGGAATCAAGGGGGCGCTGTCATTGGTGCTATCATACTGAAAAGGCAGATAGAAAAACTTCTGTGAAGTGCTCAACCTGTGATCTGTTTCTTTGTTTGACTAAAACTCGCAGTTGTGTCAGTTCAAAACACAATTCCCTTCAATCGGCATAGAATATTCCAAGGTTCCTAGGATGCTAGTCACGGCCTGTTACTATAGGCCTACATGTAATTCTGTACCGATAAGCCTCCATTGTACACGTTTGTTAGTTATATTTGATACTCATAGGTGAAAAAAATACACATCACTTTCATGAGTAAGTATGATGCTTTCATTTACAGGTTTTCAATGACAGTGGCGTGGTGGGTACATATTTGAATGTCTTTGTTGTGATACTCTAATATTGGGCCTACTGTATATGGTTTCACAATATGTTTATCACAATGGTATGTATGTCACAATATGTATGTCAATATGTATGTCACAATGGTTTAACATTATTTACCACTGATATTAACGTTTTCAATTGTAATGTTGAATATTAATCCCTTACATATAGATACATCTTCTTCGTAAGACCTTAACCCTGTTCTGCCCAGTGTAGCAAATATGCTACACAGGTTTCATTGTCCCTCCGAGTGTATAAGGGAAAACCTTCATGTGACGCTGAGTCATGACTGAACCAATGGGAACACAATCTAATAATATCAATGACAGCTTCGACGTCACTTTTCATTTTTCACTTGAAACAGGCGTTGAATTGCAGTTGAGTGATTGTGAAATGGCGACTCAAGTAAGTGGCAAACGTGGTCTTTATTATAACCCTATAAATATACTTTTCAACTAATCAAGGCATCAGACATAGAAATAGAAGTCATTTGAATAATTTGTCAGTACTTAAACATGAATTCATTTAATTCTTGTTGCTTGTCAAAATTTTTGAAATGTAGTGTAGCAAATATGCTACAGTGGGAAGAATCCAAGCTTCAGCACGTGTAGCATATATGCTACAATTTGAAAATCAGTTCCATAATGCACGGATTTGGTAGCACAACTATGAAAGGTAAGTGTACTGCGGCTTATTATTTGCCAGTACATATACATGTATTTCCTTATTGCACATACAGTCTATTCAGTGGCGTAACAGCCGGCCCCGCGCTGAGCGGCTTGACTTGTTTGAAAGTGCCCCTCTAGTTTTCAAAAATTCGATAATTAGGTACAGATAATGTCATATCATGATTGACAGCTGCATCTATTAGAATTTATAGAATTGATTCTACGGAATAGAATTCTGTAGAATTAATGATTTCTAATGTTTTTTCGTCTAATAGTTTTACTTTTTGTTTCATTAATATTTTTGTTTTGTAGTTTTTTACTTTTTTGTGCGAGGGGCCCCAACGCACAGTGTGCCAGAATAGCCTTTTTTTGTCAAAAATTATTTACTCTGAAAATATACGGTCACAATTCGCCAAAATGAAGGATATACACAATTTTGATGTGCTACGAATGTTGGTGGTCTTACTTTTACTCTGAAAAGTAATCTTGGTACCGTAAAAATAGATTTTCAAAAATTTGAATTTTTTTGAAATTTACAATTAGTACTGAATTGTAACATTAGCTAATATTTAGGATATCACATGTGATTGAGTAGTTGTCCGGTCAAGTTGTGTACGCTATTTACGTGGGTGATATTTATTTCCCATTTTTGTATTCCTCATGCGCTGGTGTATAATAATAATAATGATAATAATAATAATAGTCTTTATTTGATGAGGATGTCATTTGTAGCATGGTGCTAATTTACAATGATCCTCAAAACATTATCAGAACACACAATACAAAACATAAGTCAAATAACAGTTCATACAAAGTCCAGTTTATAAGTAAGAACAAGAAGTACAAAAAGAATGTAGGCCTAGTTACTATAAATAGAACTTTGAAAATTCAAAATTTTTGAAACCTGGTTAATCTTTCAAATATCATGAATTTCAAAATTATAAATTGTTGTAGCTGGATTCATGTTATGGAATGATACGTTTTAGAATGGTACAGAAGATATTACATTATAATGTAGATGTAGTATCATGCTATTCAACTAATCGATTCATATGCCTATTTACCCTGAATATCTATAGCAGGCCCTACTGATAGATTAATGATGTTGATAGGAGTCAGAAATTTTTTTGAAGCACTTTGTTTATTTAATTAGACTACTCGGTGTTACTTTCAACAAAACACGGTAGTATGGTACATCCTATGATAACTATCCGAAAGGAAAAATATGTAAAAATTGATCCGCGATCATAGGTCGTTATTTTTAGAACTGACAAATACTTTTACCCTTAAACTTTTGTTTATCTGGTCTCAACTTCCGACACGGTTTCAATCCTACTTTCTGTGCATCTCCACCATGAACGAGATTACAAATGGACGCGTGCTTCAGATAGTAGAAAGCTGTGGAGGTGACACTCATGTTGCTGCTTCGAATTTGAAAACGACTTGGCCGGGTATTGATGTATCTGTTGACAGCATTCGACGTAGAATACAACGTCTTAAGAAACCAAGGAGGTCTAACGAATCGCCTGAGATGAAGGCATGGTTGGAGACTTCATTCATTACTACATCTGTAAGTGTTGAGAAATTGACCACTGATGATCTATCCAGTGGAAGAGTGGGACGTCCACGAAAGCGGTTATGCGATCAGCCTGGTCGAGCGACGATTACCAGTATAATGGATGAGCCTATTAACGATCTTATGAGTTTCGCTGAGAAGCAAGGTGTTTCCATTGATGACGTAGTTGATCTGTTAAATGCCAGGCGACGTAAAGATGAATCCAATGTCAAAGTATCTATTCCCACTGATGAGGCAGTAGCATATTTCTTTAATGGAGACTTTTCATCACGTTCTTGGACTGAGCTTCGACTGTTTCTGCGTAAATTCGGCGTCGAACTTCCTAGTCGAAATGTAATTGATTCCGCAAAGAAAGATTTGCATCCTCCCGTAATTTCACATGAATTGAAATGCTCCGTCCCCTACCGTGAGCTCATAGTGGACACTGTTCTCGGCATTGTCAAGGCTGAAGAGTGTGGTGAGGAAATTTCACAACACGCCAGCTCACTTCAGTTAGCTGTGAAAACCGGTCTGGATGGCTCTGGCTCCCATAGAGTCAGACATCAAGTTGTCGACTTTCGTCAATCTTTGTCAGAAAATCCGCATATTGACCCGCACTCAACCTCGAATTACCTTTTATGCTGTGTAGCACCTCTTTCGTTGAATTACATTGATCAAAACGGCGATTGTGTGACATTGTGGAAAAATCCGTCGCCTAATTCCATTGCATATACCCGACCATTGGCGCTTGTACGTGCAGTAGAGTCAAGGACTGTAATTGAGATCGAATTCAGTGAACTATTCAATTCTATCAATGCACAGGAGTCTTATGAAATTCCCCTACCCGGTCGTAGTAATGAAAGTCCTCTGACAGTAAGGGTAGACAACACTGTCAGTATGATTGACGGCAAAATGGTGGGAATTCTTCAAGGCGATATGGGGTCAAACAAATGCCACTATTGCACGAGCTCGGTTGAGGAGCGAAATAATATCATTAACATACTTCAAGGATTTCTGATAAACAAAGATTTCCAATCGTGTATGGATGCTTGGAGCAGAATGCAAGAAGGAGAAGGAATGTCTATCAGTACTCAAGATAGGGAAGGCCAGTGTCAGAAACCCCTTGTGCCAGTCAGGTACTTTGCCATTCTGCACTGGAAACTTCGATCTCTTGATTTCGCCCTTAATATTCTCTACAGATTGATCGCGGGTATTTACGTATGGGGAAAATGTGGCCAGCGTGAAAGATTTATAAATGCAGCGAAGAAAGAAGCCCAGAACCACATTCGCGAGAAGTTGGGAATACTAGGCCCTAATTGACGTACCGACTGCGGGAGGTGGCAATACCAACAACGGTTCAATTGCTGAACGTTTTTTTGATTCTAAAAACAGGTCAATCATATGTGAACTGATAAAGAACGAGAGCGATCGGGAGAATTATTCTATTCTTCTAAGTGACGTGAACATCATTCTATCTGTGTGTCTCAGCTCAAGACCTGGCGTAGATGTGACTCAGTTGCGTCAGCTTGGCATCGATATCATGGCTCACATTCGAACCAAATTTGTCTTCAGGAATATACCTTGGATTCCGATCAATCCATCGCTACATGCAATGTGTGCTCATAGCTGGCAACTGTTTGAGATGCATGATCCAATATCAGACTTCAGTGAACAGGCACAAGAGCACTGGAACAAAAACGTTGCCAAGTACAAGAGCGGATGTGGAACACGTGCACGGCAACACAGCGTTAAGCTTAACATTCGCGATGTCTTTACGCGCATGTTACAGATGACCCATCCAATTGTCGTCTCAAAGAAGCGGAAGCTGAATGCAACTCGATCAAAAATGGACGGGGAAATCGTGTCAAGTGATTCGGACCGTGAATTGATTAACAATTTGTACTCTGTAGACTAATTATATAGAATTATTGAGACCATCTTTACATCAAGTTCTCAAAATACACAGATTGATCTGTACTTGTGTTTCTTTTTAATTTGCCCATGTACTCAAAATCTGCTTTTCTCATTTCATAAGTAGTATATGACGCAAATACTCCACACCCACGCCAAACCATGAGGCCTAGCTCACCTCAAATAAGTTTTTCTCGTGCAACTAGGTCTAGGAAAGCTATATTTCGCTTTAGCTATATTTACTTGACGGTTCAACTCAATTCTACACAAAGTCGTTAATTTAGAAATCCATGCAGTGTTGTGGGTCCAGGCCTATAGGCCTACATAGATTCCAGTGTGACGGCTGTCACAGGCGTCGGCATGGCCGGGGGCCATCAAGAATACCTCTCATATCTGCAGAATACTTATATTTACTCGGTACATAAACTACAGATCCCCCCGAACGTGCCAAAAGTGTTAAAGCTCAGATGAAGTACTGGAAATACATGTATTTTACCTAAAATTGCAATATGTTACTGGATATCACCGAAACAAATTGTACATTGGCTAAAAGAGGGCGGAACGCACATTTTTTTGACCCTAGAGATATAATAGTTAAGAACTAAAAAGAATTTCATCAAATCGCGATTCATTAGGAAACAAGGATAAGCTTGAATCTCAAATTAATTTATAAGAAAACCGAATTTTTGAAGACGATTTGCCATTCAAATACAATTTCTCCAACTTTGAAAAGATGCCATTCAAAAACTAGTGAAGATAATTAAAAACGGTTTTCAGTATTTAAGAATTTGGGAAATTTCCTGTCGAAAGCTGTTGAGTATAAAAAGAATTTGAGATGTGACCAAAATAATTTTTGACAGCCTCTGGCACACTGTGCAACGCTAAGTGAAAAGTGCGGGGGGGGGGGACGTAGGTTGTTACGCCACTGAGTCTATTAATTGTATAAGCTTGCTGCACACTAAATACATATTATACATATATGACGATACATGTATTATGATTGTAATTTGAATAATTGCTTGTTTTACAGGATCGCCCAAGACGTCTGGCTTGCAGTTTCAGCTGCAAGTCGCGGATGCGTTGACAAAGAAAAATTCCAGAGTTGGCCGTCACTACTCGGCAGACACATCCCCCGTCAGGAAGAAGCCAAAACCATTTGTTGTTAGCGATGTTCGTTACGATACAATCGACCATTTTCCTATTTATAGGGCCAGTCGGTGCAGATGTAAAATGTGCCCTCCTGACTCGAAAAGTGGATTCACGCATTTCCTGTGTTCAAAATGCGACGTGTTTCTATGCCTCAATAAAGAGAGGAACTGCTTTTTTGATTTTTTGATAAACTGCTAGTTAATCAAATATCGTTTTTCTTTGTCACAATCATTTATGTCAACAACTGCCCAGTGTAGCATATTTGCTACATTTTCAAAAATACTGAAAATTACATATTTTAGAGTTTTTGACTGCACCATCTTGATAAAAAGACTGAAACAAAAATTACTCTGGCAAAAAATAATTTCATCAAAAATTTTATCAGCACTTGGGCAGAGCAGGGTTAACAATCATATTAATAAACGAATGAAAGTATGATTAAAACGTCGTTTAAGACCGAATGGGTCGTATGAGACCCAAAAATTCAAAGTTGTCTGCTGCTTTCAAAAATTAATGAAATGTTCCAATATTCAATTTCCCAGCTTTTATCATGTTTATCTCAAATACTAAAGGTAGAAACTTAATTTGAACAGATTTAAAAATTCTCGGTCCGAAGGGGTTAAACAATTACCGCAATCAAGAAAAGAGAATACGAAAAGTTTCATGCTAATTCAAGAGTCTTATATTCATAAGTATTCAATCCTAATGAATTAATTTCTCATAGCATATTCATAATAAACGTCATATAGTATGGTATTTCTTGCAGTTGATTGATTTTGTCCAAAATTTTCTCCAAAATTTTTTTGTCGCTACTGCAATTGAAACAGGCCGTGGAATATTATATGTTGCACCCATTGGGTAAAGGACGGCGACGAACATTTTCGTCAGTTGAGCAAATGGGACGCTTCGCTACCCGTCTTCATTCAAGAGTGAGTATAGGAGGAACGTTTAAGCTCCTGTTTCTGTTTGACTATCTCAATGTTCCATAGGCAGGGCTGCCGTGGGGATGCGGATGAAATGGGGATCCCCATCCCCATGGGAATGGGGTGGGTATGGGGATAGGTGCTTTCCTCATGGGGATCCCCCACCTGGGGAATTATAAGCAGATCGTAAAATTTCATGACATTTTGTTGTTTTTATTAAATTTAGCTTTGTTTAGATCTGTTAATGTGTCATTATCAATATTTAGGAATATGTTCCGGTTCGCGCGCGCAGTTTGAAATGCCAAATCCAGTATTTTTTATTGCAGTAACTCCTACCTTACAAATGGAAGAAAAAAACTCAGCGACTAAACAAAGATCAAAATTTAAATAAATCAGAAACGTGTCGCTTATCACCCCGGTCCTGAAAAAAATTTAGTTCGAAAAAAATGCAATTCATTTCCGTTTGCACCATCGTGTAGAGCAGGTCGCGAGGACTTGAAAAAAATATAGCATACGAAATAATCCATCGAGCTAATCAAAAGTTATTGATACTTATTGATTTTTTCTAATTTTTGCGAAATAAAACTGATTTGCTGCATTGTTAAAAAAATGCAATCAAATTTTTTTATATTAGCTTGTTTAGGACGCCAAGGACAACGCGGAAATCAAGTTCGCTGAAAAATTGATCGAGCTAATCAAAAGATATTTACATTTATTGATATTTTTTCATCGATTTTTGAGCTATTATATGAAAAAAATTGATTTAAGTCACTGAAATCAAAATGCAATCCAATTTTATTCACACTAATTTGTCCAGTACGCTCTAGAGAATACAAAAGTCAAGTTTGCTGAAAAATTGATCGAGCTAATCAAAAGTTAATTATATTAATGATTTTTTATTGATTTTTTTGCATTTTTAAGCATTTTTTGATGTAAGTTGTTAAAGTTAAATGCAATCCAGTTTTATTCATGTTGTCAAGTTTTGAGTATGAGCAGGAAAGAAGTCAGTGTAGGAATGTATTTGACGAGCTGATGTTATTGACAACTATTGAAAATTTCTTTCTTATAACTTTTAGAAAATGTTTGATTTAATGCAGCCATATTGGGAGCAATAGTAATAAGTCGATGATATCTAGCAATACATGCCCGTTTTTTTCAAGTGAGGCGCATTTGCATGAAATATTCTTTAGTATTCAACCATTTATTATGAATCATTCGATCAAAAATTGCTCCTTGAGTAATATAGCCTATTTATTCATCTCACAGAAATTTTTGATGTCACGAACCAAATCAAATTTGTCGTATTTACACTGAAACCTTTGAATCGTTAACCAGTGACTATATAGTCAAAGAAAAGTAGAACACTCATCTGCATATCAAAAATGTTTGAGGAAATGTTAATTAAGAAATCAGTTTTTAAAGCGAATTGCAATATCTGAACAATGTTAACTGAAAGATTCAAATATGCTTGCTGTTAAACTCAACCACCGATTTCAATAATGAGTCAGAATATGTAAGATTGTCTATGTTTTTGACAAGTCGCTTAGCCCAGAAATTCTGGAAAACTGCGTGCACACTTTCGGAAGCTTGTTCCGAATAAGGGCCCAAGCCAGAGTTCACTTGCTCACAAGAATCACCTACATGTACTTACTACTTACTTGCAGTTACTATATGCACTTTTGGAGTAACACTGATGCCGAGGTCACGATAGCTGGTTGTGGACCTAGCCAGATGCTCACGAAAATTGGGACATAGCTTCATGACGAAGCAAGACACAACAACTTGATAAAAATTGCGAAGGGATTCCACGAAGGGTACAATCGGCAGTGGTCACATGCTGGCCAACATATCCAAGTTGCGTAAAAGTTTCATACAGTCACCACCAATGAAATCCCCACCGTGGTAGCCAGTTTTATTCAAGTGCAGACTGGTTGGCCACCTGTTCACATCACTCCATACCTGCAAATAAATGGACATGTTTATCAAGTTTTCAGTTCTATAATAATTAGACGTACCTGGTGCATTTGTCTGTAAACATGATTGACTACTCCCATTAATAGAGGAGCTCCGGAGGTGGTACTCTCTCCAAGACTTTAGTGTCGTCACTGCAATTAATGAGTGGCTCATGTTGCACACTCTTGAAAAAACGAGGGTCTGATGGTCCGACTCCTCCCTTCTCCATAGCATTTCTGCGAGATTCCAGCTCCCGAATTCTGCTGAAGGTGCGCAATGGAGCTGTGATCCACTGGTCCCTTGGAGAGCTTTCGCAATAACAACATGGGTATGTTGAGCTATGTGCCCCGATCCCAACGATCAAGTTTGCCAACTTGAGATCGGTGCACAAGAAGGTGTGGTTGAATGGGATATTGATGTCCTCAAATACGGTCGCCACATTAGCATAGGTCTCACTTATGTTAGGAATCATCGCGAGAATTATCAGACCCTTTACACCACCAGCCGCAGCTCCATACTGTGTTTCTGCCTCTCCCGTGGAATCACATATCGAAAGAAAAAAAATCTTAAAAAAGCCCTGACCCCCATCGACTCCAATTTTTATCAAGCAGTCTGATGGATCTATCTCTCTTGTCGCAAGAATTTTGTCAATAACATCATTGCAGTCTTTTGTTATGACAATTGGTCGTTCGATTATTTTGACCATACTAGAGCCGGTTGACTCAAAAAATACTCCATCTATTACATGGAAATGGTCCTCCATTTGTCTACCCATTTCCGCCAGTTTCTCACGCGAATATGACTCAACAGACTTGCGTCCAAATCTTATGCGTGTTGTCGAAGCGATGGCGCTAACGATTTCCTGAAATGAAAAGTGAAAATATGTCTGTTTTGCTTTACTTTGACTTATTAGTTTGCTTTTTTGTTTTTTTTTCATTGAAAATGAATTTATCTGTTACATATGAAATTTGTAAGCGAGAGAAACTTACCTGATAGGTTTGTGCCAACTTGAAGTCTGCATAATTCTTCGAAGGACATGATTTCTTCATCTGACCACGGCTCACGGAACAGAGACACCTCAAGATTCTTGCCACTTGTTGTTGCCAAGGGAATTCGGTGCAGTGACCCTTCTTGCCTGCTGCGATCCTTGAGGATTGTACTACATAACTTTTCCTTTGATTTTGGGGAAAAGCTTGTCAGCGTGTTTTCCAATTTCGATGTGCGGGAACATCTGTGAGCAATACCTTTGGCTTGAGGCCCGAAGCAAGATGGGTACACCTTGGTTGGAATGTAATCTTCTTTTGTTGGTGGTCTACCTCTCCTATTTGCTGTTGTAGAGCCACTTTTCCCAACGGGATTGGTCCTCGCAGTAGAGCAGATGATGCAGCTCTTAGTGTCGCAGGAACCTCGCGTCCAGTGTTGAGGTCCTGAGGCCGGATTCTCGACACGCGATAACCCTTAAACCAAGCAGTGGATCACCGATCCGCTCGTGAGCGACGCCCCCGAGTGCGGCTAACCCAATTCTCGACACAGGATAGCGAGCGGGCGCTCAGTCCAGTTTAGGATTTCCCCTTATCCTAGCTCCTAGTGGTTTCACGGGGCGGTTTAGGCATGAATCAGACAATTTATGGCTACTGTTGGTTAGCAAAGACACAATATCTTACATAATAACATTTCCTCTCTATCTGTGGTAAGAGACTAACTTGTGAATGATGGCTGCCTTCCTTGATATTTATCCTGACTTAGAAGATGAACACCAAATTCGACGAGATATTTTCTCATACAGTGACTCGAAATTCTATCGCCTTTACCGCGTTGATAAAACCACTTTCTCCTACATCGTCGATTTAATTCGTCCTGATATTGAACGACCGACTTCTCGATCCTACGGGTTATCATGTGAATTACAGACGGCTGCCGCGATCAGATACTACGCGACTGGAATATTTCAAACAGACGTTGGAGAAGGTCTCAATATCAGCCAGTCGTCAGTGCATCGATCCGTTCGGTCTGTTGGGATCGCCCTCAACAAATTATATGATCAATTTGTCACTTGGCCTACTCGTGATCAGTTGCGACTGAACAATATCAACTTCTACAAAATCGCCAATTTTCCAAATGTGATCGGAGCAATCGATTGCACTCATATAAGGATAATGCGGCCGGGTGTTGATGAACATCAATACATCAACCGAAAATTCTATCCATCACTGAACGTACAAGCAGTTTGTGGACCGGCGGGCCTGCTACATAATATGGAAGTGAATTGGCCCGGGGGATGCCATGACTCCTTCATTTTGCGACAGAGCAATGTCTTCCCTCACATGGAGACATCTCAGTTTCATGGATATATCCTGGGAGACTCGGCGTATCCTTTAACAGAATGGCTGTTAACTCCGTTCTCAAGCCCCGACACTCCGGAGAAACTTTCGTACAATTCATCACACAAGAGGACGCGTGTCATAATCGAAAATACATTCGGTAGACTGAAACGGCGATTTCATCTCCTTCACTCGGAAAATCGCCATCCCAAAATTGAAGACATCGTTAGTGATATCCGTGCTTGCGGAATCCTACACAACATCGCGGTGAATAGGAAGCAACCTGATTTGAACGATGATATTGCAGATGAGCAACCGGCTGTCATTCCGTATACCGGTACATTGAATAATAACGCTAAGCGTAATTTTGTAGCCAATCAGTATTTTTCAAGTCATGATTGATATGTCATAATATAATATATGAATTATGAATGATGCCTTCTATGATACAAAATATTGTTGGTTAGTTTCTATTAAATATTTATTAAAGTTTTCGTAAGTTTTGTTACATCATCCGTGATTATATCGTATACTTCATTACTTTTTTTAATATTAAAGTATAATGATTAGTTTATGAAGACATAAATCCTGAATTATGTTGTACTTTTCGTTTCCGTGTTTTGAAAATTTAATATTTTTAACGATATTTGAATTAAATATTTAGACCACTGTTTATTAAAATCTATTCTTTATAGACCTATGACCATCATAATGAAAAAAATCCAATCTTTCAATAAAGTATGCATTTATTGATATTCAGTACGGTATTCAATAACACAAGTATTATACCTCAGAAAAGAAACCTGAGAAGAATATTAACATTCACGGTAGTAAGTTGCAAAGTTCAGTAAGCACTTCAGGGCTACTACCGAGCTTCGCTAACAAGTTAGGTATCAGTACATTGTTAATGTTGTTGCACGTAGTGACAACGGCTTCGTTTGCCTTGATTTGAGATTCAAGGGCTCGAACCTGCAGCTGCCGGATGTCTCTCACCGCATACGTTCGATCTTCACGTGGTCGAACAGGTGTTGTTGCTTGATAAGTGACGTCTGTCGTCCCGTGTGTTGTTGATGCAGTCACCGTATCGGGGGTCTCCTCAGCTTCCGTGAAGGAAACATTCGGTAAAGTGGTCGGCGTGTCCTCTTCGAAGGGTGGGATCACCGAGGATAAAGCTCCGCCGGGAACACCGCTCCAGCCTGCGGATCCGCCGTACATGCCGAACAGCCTCTCGTCCGCAACAGATAGCTGTTTAGGAGGTGGACCGCCACCCGTCGTGCCACATCCTTTCTTAGTCGCCAAGTACCGAGTCTTGGCTCTCGTTTTCAGGTTCTTCATTTTCGTTTTGACCTTTGAAACGGTTCGCTTAAAACTCCCACATGCATTGAGAGCTTCTGTGATCTCCTCCCAAGCGACCTTTTTCTTTCGACCGAAATCGACGGTCTTCTCGTCCGAGTCAATGATGCCTTTATTCTTCTCATACTCATCTAAGAGAACTTTCACTTCTTCTTCAGACATGTCAGGTGCTTTTTCTTCTTGTTGGCTTGCCATACTTGAAACTGACTTGGCTTCACAGCAGTCTACACTTCAATAATTTGCCCATTATGATAATAAACATTTAGCTCCCGTGCGCTTGGTGACCGATATTCCCGTGGTGACTGACCTACATAATTCGTGTGTTGCCGTCCGTCTCCGATTTAGGGAAATCCTAACGTGAGCCTGTGTCAAGAATTCGGTTATGGCGATCCCGCTCACAGAGTGAGCGGCTAACCCATATCCAAAACTCGCGCTAACCCTTAGCGTGAGCCTGTGTCGAGAATCCGGGCTCTGGAGCTCGCATTTCCTATCAGTGCTCCCACGTCTCATCTCATAGAGAGCTTTCTGATGAGTGGAGCAAACAGCACAGGGTAGAAAGGGATCGGAAGGATCATATCGAGGAAGGAGCTTTTCTCTAATGGTTTGTATTAGACCAGGAGAAATTTTAGCTGATCCCCTTTCTCCACGGATCAGGCATACTAAATATCGTGCCTCTTCGTGAGTTGGAGCAGAGACCCTGTGACTCATCGTTTAACTGAAAAAATTATAGTTACTCTAGCAAGAGGTAAGCAGATTATTATCAAAAGCTCAGAGATTTCGCCCTTGATTGTAACATAGACTGCACTTGCAAATTGTTTACAATGAACACTGTTTACAATGTTTATTCGTCCGTGATTACGCAACAATTACGATCATCCGTTATTACATAACAACAAAGAAAGTTTGCTGTCGTCAGTTAAGGACTGCGAGTTTCGCTTGTCGATGAGCGCCGCATACGAGAGTATTGTATTCGATATTGTTGAAGATCACACACACACACTGATACAGAGATCTGTTTTTAAGATATGAGACTTCATGCTAATCAGGTGGCATCGCAGCACGAGTAAAGTTGATGATAGCAAAAACAATGGAAAATGATAAGGGGATACATTCATCAACTTCACGAACGGTTCACCCATGGGGGAATGGCTGGCAATAAAAAAAGTTACTGCATTCTGAATAGTAAACTAGATCATAAAATAGCTCAAAAATCGATGAAAAAGTCAATAAATGTAATTAACTTTTGATTAGCTCGATCAATTTTTCAGCAAACTTGACTTTTGTATTCTCTAGAGCGTACTGGACAAATTAGTGTGAATAAAATTGGATTGCATTTTGATTTCAGTGACTTAAATCAATTTTTTTCATATAATAGCTCAAAAATCGATGAAAAAATATCAATAAATGTAAATATCTTTTGATTAGCTCGATCAATTTTTCAGCGAACTTGATTTCCGCGTTGTCCTTGGCGTCCTAAACAAGCTAATATAAAAAAATTTGATTGCATTTTTTTAACAATGCAGCAAATCAGTTTTATTTCGCAAAAATTAGAAAAAATCAATAAGTATCAATAACTTTTGATTAGCTCGATGGATTATTTCGTATGCTATATTTTTTTCAAGTCCTCGCGACCTGCTCTACATGATGGTGCAAACGGAAATGAATTGCATTTTTTTCGAACTAAATTTTTTTCCGGACAGGGGTGAAAGAAAAATTTTAAATAAATATTAATCGTGATACGGTTTCCAAACTTATTCAGCGGTTCGAAGATGACTGATGAAGAAGGCTGAACAGATGACTTACCACCAACATGTCACCAACAGATGACCTGGGCGACCTGTCACTGCTTGCATCACAGAAAATTGTGAAATTATTCGAGGTGCTTTTTCTTTAAGCCCTACAAAGTCGACAAGACGTGCATCAATGGAATTAAACATTTCCAGAACCTCTATTCGTCGATTGCTTAGCCAAATAGGACTGAAGGCTTATCGTCAACATCTCGAGCACGCCATGTCAGAGGATGACCCAGACCGTCGAGTTGAGTTCTGCCAAGCCTTCCTTAAGAAATGTCTAGAAGATCGTTCAATTCTCGCAAGTTTTTTGGTCTGATGAAGCATATTTCAAATTATATGGTCATGTCAACCGACACAACACCACTTTTTGGGCTACAGAAAATCCACAAAGAAATTTTAATTTGATGTTAATGCTCCAGGAGTAACCGTTTGGACCGCTATCTGCTGTGTTGCCTTAATTGGGCCATTTTTTTTCCTGGTAATTTCTCTTTCCCGATATTCAGGAAATATAGTTTTAGCGTGATGGTGCCCCAGCGCATTATGGAAACGTGGTTCGTAAGTGGTTGACTTACACTTTCCAGATCACTAATGAACGGATATAATGAATAATGAGTGAATATAGTACTTGAATATAGTATATTGATAGTGAATATAGTATATTGATTAAACACTTTTTTCAAAATAGTGAAGTTATACACAGATTAGATGCACAACATTTAAGAGTGTAATGTTAATAATGCTTCAAAGATATCGTGACGCTCTTTAGTAATATTGACGAATGTTAGCAGTGTTGAAAATGTTAACTTACAATTTCTAATTTGCATCAAATTCTTCAATGCCAAAAGTCGAAATATACAAAAAATACCGGCACTCGCCAGACTACATGCATTCTTGTTTTCTGCGATGTGCGCGCCATTCTTATTTGCTTAGTAATCGTTTGACAGACATACCCTCGACATTACAACTCGCTTTAACATTATCTCGCCCACTACGCCGCGCTGTTCCCTATCAGACCTTGCTTCAAATTACTCAAGGCTTTATCTGCAAAAACAATGCTGCGTGATTTGGCCTTCCAATCCTGTACCCAATGACCTTGAACTTGCAACGTGCTTCATTTTTCCTTTGTAAAATTTCGTACCGAATCTTGTACGTAAAGCGCACATATAAATATTATCATCTGTTGTATGCACAGTCACCATGCGCTCGATTAGAAAATAGTTTGTACTATGCTCTCGTTAATCCAACTCCCTCGGAAGTCGAAACCAAACAAATTTGTCAAACAGAAATGTCTACCGAATCATAGGGTAGCAGCATAATAGCAGGTGTGTAGAATGGATCAACGAGCAGCTCTCAGGTAACGGGATGGCCAAGCTATTTCAAGATGTAAATACCGATGATATGACCAAAGCCATCGAGATTGTTAAAACCGCTAGGGCGACTTCCTCGAGGGGAGTTTTTGATGAACAGGTATGATAGTAACTAAGCAGTATCATTGTTTGACGCTTGAAGCTACATAAAAATGTTTGACTATGTAGTCGCGCTAAAAACGATAACTACTATTCAATGATATTGCTTATGAGGGTGACTGAATGATTGACAAATCTAGCAAAAGTCTCAGCTTCAAGTAATTACTGTCTTAATTGTCTCTTCAGTCGAACAAACAGGTAACAAAGGGTGAAAACCTGCCACCAAATTCGATTTGAAAAAGATATTAATCCATGTAGAGAACGCAGTCAACGACGAAAACAGCAGTTACAACCAGTAAGTGATCACAGACACGAATGCTGGAAATTACCGTAACTAAATTATTAATTGAAATTGATGTGCATAGATGAAAAATGCTTACATTATATTAAAGATAAATATATGTCATGTTCTGTAGCTCCCAATGTGTATAAAAGCTCTATAATATTACCAATACCTATAATCGGTTTAGATTGGTGCACAACTATACAATGATTCTCAATCATCCTCGTATATCTATGTCTCTCATACTCTCTCCAAAATACCATTAATTCAAATTCAAAGTCAGTATATATGAAGTAGAATATCAATTTGATACTTCATTTATCCTCTTGAGACCGACGCTATTATCCATCGCACATCAATAAAATTTAATCATTTGCTTCTTCACAGATGCCACAATGTTTTGGTCGTACTGGCGTTCAATCCATTAAGAATAAAATCTTCTCGGATTTGGACGTGAAGGCTATTTAGAATCCTTTGGACACGACGGGTGAATCGACACTGATCGTTGTCCGAGTGCAGGGATCTGTTCATAAGGTGAGAATGTTCGTAGAAATGACTTTCTTACGAAAACGAATATGAAATCATATTGATTCATGAATATAATTCGCTGTATACCTTTATAAATGAGCAAGCTTATCACCTTCAAGGATGCTGACAAACATGCGCATTCAGAATAAACCAAAATAAAGTGAGGAATTAGAGTAACCAAATTTCATTGATATAAAAACACTGGCTTCGGCTGGGCAGAAATATGTGATATATATTTTACACATCCCTACGAATATTTTGAAAACTAAGTAAAACGTGATGTGAATATTTTATAGAACGCATTGGAAATGTAATTTTCAAACGTGAAATAATCCCAAATATTGACTTATGAAATTCTGAGACTTTGTTCCCTCCTATCAATATTACTTCTTCGGTAAAATTGACTTTTTTGTTTTGCGGACAAATCAGTGCTGTTGCATTTGTTAATCTGTATACTGTATATCTTCAAGATGTATTTTCCATTCCTTTCAGGACAACACAAGTCGTATGCAAAGCATGGATGTGCCTTGCTACGATTTCACGAGCGGCTATGGCAGCTAATGCAGTCCTTCTTAGAACTACATAGACGCCAAGACTGTGTGAGGGACCTCAACACGGAGGCATACGAGTTGGCTCCTGTCTTTATGGGTCCAAGCGGCGGACCAATTCAGATCGGAGGAATTATAGTCTCCGAATCTCATGTTCTCCCTCAGATTTGTGGACCGAAAATATAAGCGAAGGATTTTTGCCGAGCTAAAACTACAATAGGAAGGTGAGAATCAACGCGAAGAAATCTTCACTCACTATGCTGCATAGCGCATATGTCGCGGACAAATATTACGATTCAGATGTTTTAAATAGCCTATCGTTGATCCGAAAGTAATGAATCAAATGTAAAATTTCAAACCAATTTACTATTATAGACTACAAATAATAATTTTTTTGTGATCAATGCGATGAAGACAAAGAATGCCCTTGTATTTTGATGTGCACTTGTATTACAGAATAATACGAGTGAAGATGTTAATTTTTTCTCATGATATTTGCCAGATCTGATTAGGGTGAAAGACAGTGGACATCAGAATGACCTTTCGCCTGACGATGGCTGGCTGCGCCGGTCGAAAGGCCTTGCCTGAATAGATAAACTTTACCGAACATCACGGTTTTTCGGCTTCTCTCAAATATGGATACAGTGAATTGTTTGTAGATGTTTCGGTAGTGAAATTCAAGGACTGACAACTTCAATGAAAGTACACATTTAAAGTTTAGCGCTGCCTTTCGATGGCGAAGTGAGAGAATCATCTGTTGAAAATATTTTCAATTGTTTTCATATGACGCTGTTTACGGCGGAGTTGTAGAAATCTATCAGCCCCAGTATCATTTTTCAAACGTGTAGGCATAGGCTACATATATCTCTAGTAGAATCTACCTTAAAAACCAAAACATGCGTAAGAGATTTGGATATGTATCCTTATGAACGATGTGAGTGTAAAACCGACTTGGCATTAACAGCCGTCATGACGTATAAATTTCACTAACCTTGAATTTTGTGTACGTATACTTTCTATGCATCTCAGTCTGACTTCCATGGCAAGTGTGAATGAAAGTATTTGAATCACTGACTTATTGTAATTTATCTCTGTGCGACCTGATTTCCATTTTTCCATTGTCCATTCTATGAACGCTGCATTATTACCATCAATACGTTGTGTTCAAGTATTGACTTACCTACAAGCATAAGGCCTATGAAATGCCAAAGTCTTGCTCATCTTTGTTAAGTGGTAAGCGGATAGTGGATGCAATGAATCACCCTGAATAGGCCTTAACTGAAAAAATGACGCGTCTGCGAATTGAAAACTGACGAAGATGGCATAATCAATTATCGACAGAAGCCTGGTTACAAAACAGGCAAAACCAGTGTGTCAAACTTAGGGCATCGTCATTGAATCGATCTCGAGCACTACATCACTCGACCGACATAATTGATATTATCTTAGCTCAAATCGAGGACTATTATAATTCTGAAATTTCGGGAAGTGAACTCATGGCAGTCTATCTGGCAATCTTGTATGTTGGCAACGATAGTATGTTTAATAGTACAATTAAACATGAAAACTAAAAAGCGAAACAGCCTAAGTTTTGAGATGTTTGAATTTATTGTTGAGTTATTTGTTAATTCACAGAAAATCATGAATACTCAACATGGCAGGTGAGAAAATTCGTAGAATTCAAGATACAAGGCGGTCAATAAAATATGAGTAGTAAGCCCGTGACAATTTCAAGGCCAATGAGGAGCAGCTCAAAACCTACCCCCCCTCTGGAGAGAGAGGGAGGTGGCCAAGGATGTGCTGGAAGGGATCGGACCGATAGGAAAACGTCCCCAACGGAGGTGAAATTTTTTTTCAACATTTTGACCAAAGTTGTTCAGAATCATATGAAACAAACTTCTATCAAGGTTTGGCGTTGAAATTCGCACAAAAATTTTTTCGAAAATTTTCTTCACTATGGGTCGACACCTAGGATTTTCCGCGGAAAAAAATTTTTTCAAAATGTCAGAATTGAGCTCCGACGCCCCTCCCATCGTGTTTCTCGTCAAAAGTTGGGACGGTGATGTTTCGATGAAAAAACACTCCCCCTCGGGTAGAACTTTGTCAAAAGTGATGTTTTGACCAAGGTCGTTCAGAATCATGTGAAACAAACTTCTATCAAGGTTTGGCGTTGAAATTCGCACAAAACATTTTTTCGAAAATTTTCTTCATTATGGGGTCTGACACAGGATTTTTTCGTGAAAATGTTAAATTGTAGCCTACCTTGGTGACGACTATCTCAGGAATGAAAGTGAATGAAGAGCTCCGGTTTCTTTTAGTGGAAACACCGCACTTTGTTCTCTAGGATCCTACCCTTTCAGATCTGTGGAAGGTTTTGTTTCCAAATGAGAGCTTGTTTAAAATCGCATTTTCCAAGATTTTGGATAGTTTGAAAAAAACGACAGAGTTTTTCCAACTATGCTGCTGGTGATCATAGAAAGTTGAGTGATGGCTTAAATGAAATGTGAGAGCGAGAAAACGTGACTGTCAAAATTTGAAGTCAATCGGAGCTCTAGAACCGTAGATGGAAGTGTTTAAGTTTTGGATGATTGAGATTACGCCATCAGCAGATCGCCACATACTATATAAGCTGGGAACCGAATGAGAAATTTCATTAAGACGAGAGAGATTGTCAGAGGTAGGTCGTCTCGGTCTTTTTGTGGGGTCAAAAATAATGGGAATTTTTTTTAAAAAAATTGCGTGGGAAATGTATCCGCGAGAGGGCGCTTTTACGTTTTTCTTATCCCTCTATACTATTTCCACATTCTTTCGACATTTGCAGACAACGCATACGTTTTTCTTAAGAGCAGCGCTTCCTGTTTGCTATTCGATCAGCCAATCAGAGACTGCATCATTTCGTCAGACAGACAGCCTCAGAGTGATTCTACTCGTTCATCTCTTGCGTGAAATCCAGCTGCGTCGTACATTGTTCAAGTGAGTCAGTTTTGTCTAAGACAAACAACTGTAGGTAGCTGTAGGAGTTGACAAGGATAATCAAAAAGGTTCTGCATTTAATATCATCGATACATATCACAACAAAACTCTGAATTGGGTTTAAACTCACACGTCGTTCAACTTAAAGTTTTCCTTTATTTTGTATCAAAACATATGTACAACAGTTATCGATTAAGAATGACAAAAAATGTATTCCTTTATCGTTGATAAATAAACACTTCGGTGTAAAAAATACGGAACTCTAAATATGATAGAATAAGATCATTTATTATGCTGAAGTGTGTTCATGTACGAGTATATGATCGGAACACTAATTTTGTTTTCTTCCTTCGCAGATTATCATTCCGGTGGTTCTTGTTTGCTTTGGTCCTTTCCGCAATGCCTGCTACTAAGGATCAACCATTTCAAGCTAACCATGAGCTTATGTATGGTCTACAAGTGTCTGCACGTGATCCAACTTATGGCAAAGTGACAAGTGTCCTCTACAAATTTTGTGCTTTCTTTGGGAGAGAAGAGAAAGCCGGTGGGAAGCGCAAGAGGTCGCAAAATGTGCATTATTTTACTTCCTTCCACCCTACTGCATTTCGATCACATTCACAACAGCACAAACAACAATGGGAAGAATATCAAAAACTGGACGATTATGCCAAGAATGCGTATTTTGAAGGCATTTAATTTTTTATTTGTAATATTTACTATCATTATAATTATTATTTTTTTATAATAACAATTACTTTGTTGTTATTATAATTATAATATAATACTTTATTCATAAATTATTTTTTCTTTCAGGTGGAACGGATGTAAGGACGACATTACACCATTTCTTCTCTAGTGAAGAACAATTGTGCTTCAAAATCTCCAAGGCGATAGTTGATGGAATAATCGGAGAACTGCTTTTTGATCCAGACGAGCAAGAATCGAGGGCTCGTGGATTGAGCTGCTTCCAAAAATCTGAAAACAACGATGCTATTTATGAGTTCTCGACAAAGAAAAAAGTATGTTCCTGCTGGTTATGAAATTTGTCAAAAATGGAGCTAGCTTTAGACAAGCTGCCAAGCACATCGAATCTGTCAAAGAAGTTTCCGGTAATGGTGCTTACATTGGATGTGCACGATTCATACGAGCTGTGGCTGCGGCAAATTACCAGGCTATTAATGATATTCTTCAGAATTCATGGACTTTCTCCATTGCTATAGACTGCGGTAACAAGTTCGGGGTCAACTATTTGGATGTACGTGTTAGGGTGTACGCAGCCGGTGATTTACAAAATCTGCACATTTTGGCAATTACCATCCATCAAAGAAAGACCGCAGTAAATGTGCTCAATTTACTCGAGCGGGTACTGCATATTCTGCACCCGAATTAGAGAAATTCTATAATTGGATTTACGAGTGACGGTGAACCAACGATGACCGGTCACGTTGTTGGTGTTGGAGTCCGGTCCCTGCATCAGTTGGACCTGGATGTTCAAGCTGAATATGAAAATTACTTGAATGAAAATTTCATCATTCAAATGAACTTGTTTGTTGGGTACCTGCGCCGACAGCAAAATCTCTACACACAAATGGGAAGCGTATGTCCACGATTTGTTTCGACTCGATGGGCCGGAATTGAAAAAGTGTTAACGTGGCTCGCGGACAACAAAGTCACTGTGTTCAATTGGCTACAGCAGAAACAACCACCTTGTACACCAGGAAGTCTTTGGTGGATACTCATGATCGCCTTGCACAAAGTTGCTGAAGAAGTCCTACGTGTCGTCAAAGCTTGTCAAGGAACGAAAACTCGTATCTCGCAGCAAAAAGCCCGATTCCTGGACTTGAAAAGCAGACTGGAGGGTCTGTTTCCTCTCGAAATCGACACCGAAGAACTGTCGCTTCCGATTTCCAACGAAGCCGATACCGAAAAGTAGATTACTATCGTCTGCCAAGGATAAAAAACGAATGTTTCCGCTGTTCGAGAATTCATTGGGGAACTTGGAATGTTCGTAGACGACCGCATGAGCGAGCTTGAGGAGGACGAAATACATGTTGTTTACGATTCAGTGGGAAAACTTGTATGTGGACTTGTTGGTCGCCTGACTAGGCTTCTTGTCATTCCCGAATTGAACGAACAAGAGCTACCTCCTTGTACCCCCCAAGAGCTTGTCGAGGTGAAAAGGAGTGAGTTTTCGATTATCATCAGGAAAAACAAACCACGACTCCTGGAGGCTGGATGGGAAGAGGAGAACATCGATGAACAGATGGGACTGTTGAGGGAGAAGTAAAAAAATAAAGTCGGCTTTAAAGCTTCTATCGACTCTCTCAATGATCATTGCAATTTTCAGCAGAGTTGGAGTGACCACCAACTTCAAAACTTAGGTAAACTGAAGACGTTTTGTGGCGGTTTGGCCACGGTTATGCCGACTACAGCACCCATGGAATCAGATTTCTCCAATATAGGGTTTGTAAAAAGTGATTACCGTCAGTCGCTGACGGATTTCTCATTGGAAGGCTGCCTTCAATATCAAGAGCTGAACAAAATAAAATAAAAACATGACATACACTGTAAATGAGTGAATTTCACACTACTTGTTTCATTTGTTATATTTGGTAGCTATGTTTTCTATGGATTGACTATTTTTGAGTGCCTTAGTGTAGTGAAGGCTTATCGAGTTAGATACAAGACTATACATTGAGCACTATTTTATTTTGTTTTATTTAGGAAAGCATTCTCACGAACTCCAGATAGCACTGATGTGGTACAGGGCTACTAATACAAGTCGTGAACATGATAATATGACTGGGTAGATGCGAGGGGTTGCAGAAAGGGATCCAAGGTATTGGGTAAAAATCAAGCACAAAATAGAATTTTTGTGGGGTCAAAAACAAGCTATTTTGGCTAATTTTGACCCTTTGACCCGGTCAAAATTAAAGTGCCCTGCTTATAGGTTAGCCAGTAAATGGCTTGTGATCACTTTGATCAAGGTCAAATACTTATAAACGGTGTATCTTCGGTTCTAGTGCACCGATTGAGTTGATTCAAAAAAGGTTCGATAGCTATTGATCAGAGCTATACACTAATTAAATTATGATAAAATTTCATAAGTAGCACTTAATGCTGAAAAATTTAAATTTGCTAATTTTTGATGTTTTATAAGGTTTTCAAACCTCCTGATTTCAGTAAAGACATTTATAAAGTTGTGAGAGGCGAGCTTCGGCTCGAGACTTGTTTCCTGATGTAAATAACTCCACCGATTTCCATGTCAAAATCGGGGTCCGAATACCAACAGTGATATGACGCACGCTCTGTCCGCGGGAGGTTGGATTTGAGGGCCGAGGCCTTGGAGTCGGGATAAGATCCCCTCTGAGTAATGCCTGTAACGGATTCATCAACTTAACTAGTCGATGGTGTGGTATTGTGTGGTGTAATGTCTCAACGTGTGAAAATAGGGTGATAGGGAAGGATATGATGAAGAGTGTTGTGTGGAGAGAGGGGAATGCTGTTTGAAACAGGCATGGTGCCGCGCGAAGCTCAGAAGAGTGTTGAGCCGAGTGTTGGATTTGGATGATGAAGTGAGTGCACCCAAAAGAAAAGGACTGTTGTAGAGAGTGAGGATGAGAGTGAGTTTGAGACTGTAGATGTGAAGAGGCGTGTTGTCAGTGAGGAAGAGAGTGCAGTGAAGACGATTTTGACAGCGACTAATCCCCTGGTCTTCTAAGCGATTGCCGAAGTGTGTTGTGAGAGTGAGTCAGTCAAGTGTGAAGGGCAAAGTGGTGCTGTCGAAGGATAATGCGTTGTATGAAAATGTGAGGAATGAGTGTGACAGGTTGCGGGGTAAGTTGAAGGCTGTAAAAAGTAAGTTGAGGGAGGTGACTGTTGAGCGCGATCGATTGAAGGCGAGTGCTGACAGTGTGAGTAAGAAGTTGAGTGTGTGGAGGCGAAAAAAAGTGAGGTGGCTGAAAGAAAGTTGAGGGAAGCGATGGAGGGAAAGTTGGATGAGAGTGAGCCAGAGCGGAGTAGGCAGTGTGAGTTGAAGGAGGAGGCGTTGAAGCGAGTGAATGAGCTTGAGCGTGAGTTGGCGTGTTTGAGGAAGAATGATAAGTCGAAGTCCCTCACTTCCTTCATATTCCTGTCCTGGGTGTTGTCCCCAAACGACCACTTATTTTTCCGAATATTTCAATGGACGAGACCCAAGAGTGTTTCAACAGTGCGGATGTCCGGTGTTATCACCTCAACATCGAACATCGAGAGGACATCCGCATTGAATACAGGAAGCCGCACAAATTTCGTAAGTATTATGACTGGAACATAACATTGTACCATCTTTCTCATTCTTACTTCTTTCATTGCAGGCCAAGTGAAAAAGACAATCGTTCCCCGCATCCCAGTCCCGAGAACGCACCATCGGCCCTCTTAAGGGCCGACCTTTTAATGCAGCGAACGTGGTCCAAAGCCCACCACATGTCTTTGGACATGGATGCAGAGGGGAAGGTTGAAATAATGATGAAATGAAATGGATGGTTACTTTTGTGCCACACACAAACACATTACAGATTTCTCTCTTCACGAGTCTGTCAAGCGCCTCGTCACTCATGGATCCTACTGAAACAAGATTCGGCAAACGCTGTATCGTATACGGTTTGCTGTGAACACTTCTGCGAAAACTCACAAGAAAGGATGATGTATAGAAACAAAATTCTTAAACGAACAGAAGTGTGTTACCAAAACTTAGAACATCAAGTAAACGTTGTCAAAACCGAACTCACAACAAACTGTAATGTGCAACACTAGAAACTTGAAACATAAATAGCATCAAGTATGATGGCAGTGACGTAAAAAACTTGAGTGCTGTCAACATTTTATTAGGTTGAATCCAATTTAGTTTTGGAAATAGCAATGACAATATGGTTTATTTTATTCTGAAGCAAATGATCGCCGTAACCATGAAAGTTGTCCATCCGAGAAATAATCTTCCGCAAATGTCGTGTATAAAACTCAGAAGCATCAGTAACATATTCTTGTCCATAGGAACGAAATTGAAAGTCAACACTTTCCGCTGCTTCACCTTGTGGAAAATGAATGTAATTGACATGTGCAATTAAGTGAGCCTTGATGATACTGTCTTTGCAATAAGGTATCAACTCCGTAAATATTTCTCGTGTGTAGTCTAAACAAGCTTCCAATTCTGTCTCCTCCCTTTGAAACTCAAGGATGTAATCTTGTATTAAGCCTCCGAAGCTCTCTTGATGAAAACGAATCGTGCAACCATCATGTTTCAATGTATTGACTTCGGGCGCCATGGTTGAGTCTATTGCTAAACATGGTATCATTTTTGCCAAGACGATTTCAATAACGCGTTTCAAATGTGCGTGCGCACATCGGGAACTGTAACTCGTCTGTGATTGGACGAGAGGTCTCATCCATTCACCGCTTAGGAAAATCTTATAAAAGGCAGTGCACCAGCTCTGCTCTTCACATTTATCTTTCACAAGGTGAGTGTCGGTGAGCTCCTGCTATCAGGTTGTTTTGACTTGCTATCAAGTTGAATAGTCTCTTGCTATCAAGAGATTCACTTCTGCTCATAAAACTTATCATCGCTGTAATACCTTTGCTCGAGCGTTCCTTCGGGACGGCGGGTACTGCCGTATAGGGATTGCGTTGCACGGGTTGTTCGTCGTTTGTTAGACCGAAACCTCTGAGCCGTTGCTCATGTTGGGCGTTCGACTTCATACTCAACGTGATGCTTTCTCTCGCCAGGTCAGAGTACTTCAGCCATTCGACAAAGGTTAGTTTTTATGATATGGAGTAGAGGGAAATGTAATTCATTAGATGTAACTTCAATGATTGTTCCCAAACGTTGACTAGGCAAATGAAACGATTCTCATCTTTCCTTTTCAGTGATTGAAGTTTTACAATTGTTTGAAATTCATCAACTATCTGCATCCGAACAAAAATGGAGTTTGCGAAAATTGAAAACTACCGCGACTCAGCAAAGCTGGAGAAAATGTATATTGAGAAATGTAAGTTTTTGTGTGATGGGGTAAGGATGAGGTGCAGGTTGTGTTCATAGACTTTTTCTAACTAACACCATTAGGTTAGCATGTGTGATGAATATAGGAATCAAACTATAAAGCTCCAGAATAAAATCATCCAGAAGATAGGAATCAGAAATAATTTCAACAGTCAATGTATGCCGTTGATGATGAATCATCATGCGGATCCGTAATTGGTCACTATTGTGCTATTGTGTGGCAAAATATATCTATCTATATAAGATGTTGCACTTCCATTTCAATCATAATTTGAGGATCATAGATGACAGTCAACATGGCGTTCACTACTTATATTCCACTTTCAATCATTTACCGAAGCAAGCTTTTTACCGGCAACATACATTATTCTGCGGCAGATGTAATTAGATGCAAAGCTGATCTGGTGGATTTGGAGGATGTTGTTTCATTTTATCAATGTGAAGAGGACGTTCAACTGCAGCAATTGTTCAGGACTGTTACTAACACCCTGACACGAGTTGGGAAATTTTGACCCTACGAAATTTTCCAACCTTTATGTCTAACAGAAATTGTGCCCGAATTTTCTCTCTGCTGCTGTAGCAGTAACGCACGGAGACATAACACGTGTCTACATGACATCATTACATTTAGTCACTACAATGATAAGGGTGAAAGGTATAGTGGATTTGTTTGCTGGACCGCCACCGCTTAGTATCAACGTTGCAGTGAAAGACATTCTGAAGTGATAAAGTTCCGAGCGCACTATGCCAACCTTCTAAAGATTTATTATTCAAAACCCTGTTGTACGTGTTGCCTTCTATCCAAGATTTTGATGCTTGACATCGAGTAACTTCTTTCTATAATTTGTTAAGTACTAAACAAATTATTGTATTACTTATTTCCATGCAGGGCGTTGCGAACGTTAAACAGGATACATGATAAGAAGAAATGCAAATTGATTCAAAATTCCAGTGATGATTTCATACGTGATCTAGCTTTTGCGATGCACAAAAGCTATTTACAAACCGCTACTGAATACTGGCTCGTTCAACAGCATAAAAAGTTTTCAAATCCAAGAAGCAGTGATAAGAAAAGGCGAAACTTAATTCAGCGTGGTGGTGGTGGGTTTCCAAGTATGTTAAATGACATTGGAAACAGCATTAATAGTCAATAGTCCGCTTGGAAAGATTGCAGCAACTGCTGCCACGCTGCTATAACTAAAACGAATCATAGACTGACACGTTATCATTTTAATTGATTTTAATGAATAATCAATTAATTGATTTGATTTTAATCATTGAGTCATACAAAAGTGCATATAAGGAAGACGACGCTTTAATGCTCTTTAATCACTTTCAAGTAACCATTCATCAGTGCTGGTTGAGAAGCTCCGAATTGTTGAAATATATTGTTGAAACATGACTCAGAAAATGTACATAATTACAGAGGAGGGTGACGCTTTTGATCAAGATCCTTGAAGTTCCGTCCGACACGAAAGTTGCAAGGAATTGGAAACACATTTTACTTTCAAACGTTGAGCTATGGTGATGATAGCTTTTATCTTCAGGTTCCATTTTTCCACAGTAATGGCATGTCTACATCAAGGTACAGCAATATGAGACAAATGCGAGTGACGTTTGTAAATTGACAACAGGTGATACTTAGAACTATTGACTCTTACGCGAAAGAATGCGTTGAGCTGCCCGAAAGCTCTCCCACCCATTGAAGAAAAGCATTAGAGAAATGGAATGCTTACAAGGAATAGCCAGAATTCGATGTACTGTTTTTGAAATTGCCAGATCATTTTCAAGCATTCGATCTCCTTACAATCGCAATGGAATGTGAGGATCTAAAACTTGGACGCTATACGAGGGTCATTAGAAAAGTTCTCTGTATTGACGTGTTTCTCGAAGACTAGTGAATATCTGAGACAAATATGACAGTGATACTAAAAATATCATATGATTCCTCGATAGAAATAGAAATTGCGCGCACGACTTCTGTTTATTCGTCGCAGAACTGATACAAAAACGTGGTATTCAGTGCGCGCTGCCGAGCATTGATTTCGCAGTCAGAACGCAGTATGGACCGAAGTGCTTTGCAAGCAAGTCTGCAAAAGCCTGATGTTCGACAATTGATCAAGTTTCACGCTCTTTTACGAAAATCACCGTCCGAAACACACTCTCTCTTAAAAGAAGGCTTAGAAGATTTCTGCCCGTCGTACGAGACAGTCCGCAAGTGGCACACCTTCAGTAATGGAACCATTGACGCACAAGATGCTCCGAGGTCTGATCGCCCACAGACAGCATGTGATGAAGATCATGTCGAACGCAATCTGTTCATACGGAGAAAAGTTGGTTGGTCCAAAGTTGGGCATCCAACTGTCGTCCCTCTCCCATCCAGTCGTGGTCCGAACGTCCATCTCATCGGCGGAATCGCAGCCAGCGGAGTCATCAAGATGGACACAAGGAGAGGATCATGTAGGTGGGAGAACGTGAACGAATGGGTCCAAGGACTATTCCAACAGTGGACAGAAAATGGCTTTCGTAGACAATGCTCCAATCCACAGCCGCTTGTCTGCGGTATTCGAAGGTAGCGATGCTGTTCTCCTCCGATTGGGACCATATAGCCCCATACTTAACCCCATTGAAAGCATCTGGACGAAAGTGAAGGCGAGCGTCAAATCAGCTATCCAAGTTCCTAATGTTACAGGACCTCAACTCCAAGAACAAAGGCTGGTTTACTTGGAAAGCTGGCAATGATGAGCTCATGTATTTTTTTTGTAATAAATTTTCGATGCAATTCCTACATACCGTACCATAGAAAATGCACATCTCTTATATACATGTGTATCTGGAAATGGTGTAGCGAGGATTGGAAAACTTTTGCTTATTCCTTCTTATCATTATAATGAACTTATTGTTTCACATCTATTGATTGACTTAGCCTATGTGTACAACTGTAAGCTTACATGAGATTTTTGTGTAATTTCGTGTAAGTCACACCTCCTAAATACCATCACATGCAACTTTGTATACAGTGTAAATTGAGACATAATAAGCCTATATCAAGGAACTTCAAACATCATAATCCCACTTTCTCTACCTCCTATTTTTGGCTCGATTTTTTGCAGGGTTGGAGAACTCAATTTCGACATCAATTCCTAATTCGAAAGTGAAATAATGTAGCTACGTGTCCGCTTACTTAGAGATACAGTGTACTGTCTGATGCGGGAATATGATTGTTTTGATTTGACACCAATGTTACATTCTAGACTTTACAGTCCTACATGTACCTGTATTTCCTGTGTACTGAAAAAGTAAATGATAAATAACTATTTTGTTACTGACTATGCATTGCACCGTATGCATTGTTGCGCATGTTTCTATTGCATTGTATCGACAAGAAGTTGTAAGCTTAGGCCTACATATGCTTTAGTAGGCATATTGACATTGAATATAATCCAGTAAGCTAAGCCACAATGATATTTGATTGTACAATTTTACCAGACGTTGATGGCTGCTTTCTCATATTCTTGGATATATCTGCTCAGGTAGTAATATATCATAAATATATTCAAGGGAAATTATGGACTATCACCGTTCTACGTACAAATATGAATTTCAACTCCTCAGTTAAGCAAACTTCCAGACACTTTGGGCTATATGACCGCATTCTGCAATGCAGGCTTCGGCTATCTTACAGTTAACACGTGAACTTCCCGACAAAATACATGCAAAATTCTAAATTCTCTGCAAAATCCTTTTGATGCCTTCTTAAATGCATTTAAGACTTTCTAATATACATTTTACGTCATCTGAATCACAATTTACTCTTGCTCAAATACTTTTATATCACTGAAAAACATATGACGCTTCCTTAAATACATATTTCAATTCTGAATAACATCAAACAGCTCCTTAAATACATTTTACATTTCTGAAATTCAAGTAGCTGCATCTGAAATATAATTTACAATTTTTAAGTTAACAGATGATTATATTCATTTCACATTTATGAAAAACATCTCATGTCAACTGAACTACATCTAGCGTTTTTAAAATTCAACTTTCAGTTCCTCAATTATATTTTGCAAGTTCTGAATTTCAAATATTGCTCCTGAAATAAATCTGGAAATGGTGTAGTATATTGAATGCCATTTTCAAAAAAGATAATCAAGATCTATATCGAATTGAATATACGGCTGGTGATGTGGAGGAAATGGTAAGTCAGTTTCATAGCTGCAAGAGTCACCGAAACCATGCATCTCGCATTATTTTAAAAGATATTACTTCAGACGTCAACGTGAATGGCTGTTTCAACATCGTGCTTTAACAATCATGTTTCTCGAGGTCTTCCATAGAAACCTTAAATAAGAACACCTCCCGACAAGTCGTAATTCTCGTCTCGGTGAAACCATTTAAGAACTCGAAAAGGTAACCCTAAGAAAAGTTGACAATATATGCAGAGCCATCTATATTCTGAAGGCTAGAAGTCTGCGGATGATACACATTGGCAATAAGCATCGATTTGCTCTGACTCTGCTCCGGATGACAACTATGAATAGGATCTCCGATTAGTGGATAAGGTGCTACATGGTGACAGCTCCAACACTGTAAAAAATATTGCGAACTACGCCATGTTGCTTGATCACATGCTCTCGCTACAGAATCTGTCAACATACATGTATGTCGAACTGTGATTGTAATGAACCGAAATTCAAATATCCGATTTGTGAACACACATCTTCTTTGTTTGTGTCGCAGATTTACATTTACATCTCTCGCATCTTTGAAAATTCAATTCAGGCGATTGCTGCCTTATTCCGGTCATTTCCGGTTCAATCTGGAACACCTCGTGAAAGCAACGTTGAGGGCTATTCATGCTTCCTGCATCTTTTAACGCAGACATACAGATGTGACTCTCGCAATGAAAACTCAGAGCTTGACGTCCGATAAAGCACATCGATCGCATCGATTTGGTAACCATGACGATGTCGCAACCGGCGTGAAACGCAGGATAGTTGAGTTCCTTCCGACTTTTTCATGAAACGCAGGATGGACGAAAGCCAAGAGACACTCCGACGTGAGGCCAAGTTTGAAGAACTGTTGATAGAAGTCCAAACCTACGAATCCACAAAATATAAAACATACAGAGATGCCAAAATTCGTGGCACGAGATCAGTCAGAAATCAAAAAAAGATAACAAAGTGTAATTCGAAGTGGATATATACGCGATACTTATATTCGTAAGTGGGACTTCTTTGATGCTCCCACATTTCTTGACAGCTGCGAAGGACACTCAAAGTCCATAACGAATGTACCTGAGGCGTAGGCTATATATTGTCAGTGATGATGACGAGGAGATGGAGAATAGCAACTCTCTCTAACTTGTAAGTGCATATCCGAGCAACATAGCAACATGAGGATAAAGCATTCCGGAGATCAGCTGCCCTTTAAATTCATAAGATGACCAACGGTACAAAAGCCAGGGTCAAGCTCAGAATACAAAAAGTAATTTGTGAAGCGGAAGAAAGTGAGAACGCCTTTCCAGAGTGCTATCCGATAACACATACGGCGGAAGGATCTTTCAACTGCATAGTGACAGTCGTGATGGATACCATGGAAATGTACTTTTGCTACTTAAGTAAAAGTAGTCTCCTAAGTAATGTAATTTTGGCCGGCCCAGGACAAGTAAGAAAAAAAAAAAAATAGGGACCCCTGAAATTTATAAAAAAACAGTAAAAATAGATGCAAAATAAAAAAAATACAAAAATAGGAAACTACCTCTAAAATCACTAATTTATGGGTCAAAATAGATGCAAAATAGGAAACTACCTCTAAAATCACTAATTTACAGGCTAAAATAGATACAACGGACCAGGACAAGTACGAAAAAATACATTATGACCCATGAACAAAAATATTCATTTAAAAATGGAAGATGTAAAAACAAAAGAACCATCAGCCCCCTTATATCCTTCATTATCATATGACATAAAACCTTCGGTTCCCAATGAAATGGATATAGCAAAACACAAAGATAGAGTCAGGTACATGAAAGATAAGGAAGCCCAATTATTACTTAAACTAGAACATTATAATAAATTAAGAAAGAGATGGACCATAGCTAAGAATGTGACACAAGGCGTTGGTATATGTTTAACAATTTCTTTAGGCGCTCTCACTATTGTCATTTCGTCTGGCGTTCTTATAATTCCTGTTGTCGCTACTGCTTTGTGATACAATTAGATTTTAGTTGCCAGCGCACTCACATGACGACAAAACAATTGCAAACTGTCATCAGGTTGAAGATCGTTATGGCAACGGTGGCAATCTGTCATTATATCGTGTACGCTAGAAGCAAAGTTCTCATTTGCAATGACCTCCGCCAGCAAACTAGAGAGAGAATTTTGTTGCTTCGTGGATCAAGTTGTGCCTCTTATTTCACCAGACCATCTTGATTTCTTCAAAACGATATCAGCAAAGTGGAAACGAAGAAGAAGATAAAAAGAGACAAGTGTTTGAAATAATCCGAGATTCATTCAAGGATGTTGACAGCAGCAATTTACCTGTATTTCTCGAGAAAAAGGATATTATAAGTACATCATCGTGCATATCTTCATTGAATAAACTCATTACTGATCAAATTATTCAAATTATCAAAGAACTATCCAAACTTAGCCAATTCTTCTCTATCAATTTACTTTGTGATGAAGCATTTTACATATCTGGAAGATTTCATTGATCATGAGAAAGAAGAAGAAAAGCGAAGATTAGCAGAATCCATATTTGATTCACCCAATGTGCAACAAACTGAGCAACAACTTGTGCAGCATACTGGCCTCACGCAGGAATTAGAGGACTTGTAAACGTTGGACTCTACTTTATAAGTAACAAGTAGTAACATTTATTGCAACTTATTTGACTGGAGACTGAAAAATGACAATGCCATTTTCAAATTGGATTTCTGTTTTCATCTTAATGTTGGACTCTACTTCATAAGTAACAAGTAGTAACATTTATTGCAACTTATTTGACTGGAGACTGAAAAGTGACAATGGCGTTGACAATTTGGATTTCTGTTTTCATATAAATGTTGGACTCTACTTCATAAGTAACAAGTAGTAACATTTATTGCTACTTATTTGCGTGGTGATTGAAAAGTGACAATGGCGTTGACAATTTGGATTTCTGTTTTCATATAAATGTTGGACTCTACTTCATAAGTAACAAGTAGTAACATTTATTGCTACTTATTTGCGTGGTGATTGAAAAATGACATTTTCAAATTGGATTTTTGTTTCATTTAAAATGACTGACCTGATCGAGTTTTTTAAATTATATGGAACAGACACAACAACGAATTTCGACCTAAAGAAAATCGCACATCAATTGGGAATAAAGAATTTTTATGTCCTAATGAGAGACGAATTACAATTGATCAAAAATAAGCCAACTGTAAATTTCATTACGAATCTTCACACTTCAGACCAAAACGGCGTACATTGGTCAGCAGGTATCTTTAGTAAAAACGGAGATAATTATTATTTTGACTCATACGGGCTTCCACCTACGAATGAAGTAAGAGCAATACTTGGCAATGGAATTTATAATACATTTCAAATTCAAAAACCGGGAACAACTTATTGTGGTCAATTATGTTTATACGTTTTGTACAAATTACAAAAAGGAGTACCATTTCTAGATATAATGTTAGAGTTAAACGAACCGTAGGTTCTATGGCTACGCCTAATAATAATGATAATGATAATTAAAGCTCGGTTTTCTGTAATTCGTTTTCATAGAATCTACCTTTGATATCCTCATTATCTAAATCTATAATTTCATAAGTAAACGGATAACTTTGATTTATTTTAGAAACTTCAAATATCTCTTTAGTCCAGTATCCGACGAAGCCCTTTTCAAATTTGTTCTTGTATTTAAATATTCGTACCCTATCCCCAATTTTAAATTTCGGCTTACGTTTCTGTAAATTCGGATTACTCTCATTCGAATAATTATTTTCGAATATTTTCTTTCGTATCAAATCAGGATCGTCAGAAGCATTCTTTGGAGTTTCTTCAATACCTGAATGAATCTTATTGTTATACTCTTCTACAACTCCTGGTAATATCTTCAACCATTTCTGATTTCCTTGCTCAGTAAATTTCTTAAAGATCTTACCTTTTAGCGTTCTATTAAAGCGCTCTATTACTACAGCCTTTCCTGCATTTTCAGTTGAATAAACAGTTTCAAATAGTGGCTTTACATTTCGGTTATAAAATTCCGACCCTTTATCAACGAATAGCTTTTTTGGCTTTCTAAAACTTTCTTTAAAGATTTCTTCAAACGCATATTTAACTGACAGACCACTTTTGTTTTTTAAAGGCTTTACCCAAGCATATCGTGTATATAAATCTATAACGGTCAAGGCGTACTTAAACCCTCTTTCATTAGGCATATTAATTAGATCTGCACTCCAAATATCATCTTTATTAAATACTTTTACCTTCAATAGATATTTCGGCTTTCTATATTCCCTATGAATTTCGGACGCATAGCGGCTTGGGTCATTCGGCATTTCAGACGCGTAGGTTCGAGCGTTGCTCTCAGACAGCTTTGCTGCCGTTTCATTCAACGAAGTTGACGGAACTAAAGTTTTATCTATCCCCTGCCCAAAAAGCATTTTTGCTTGTAAAGCTTTCTTAACAAACATTCTTTCAATTCTTTCTCTAAAGGAAGGATTCTGAATACTATCTAATTCTTGTATCATTTTCTTATCTGCTTCATGTCGAGAACTTAGGTCATGATTACGATAAGCTAAATCATGTTTATAAGCGGCGGCGTCTACTCTATTTATTGGTTTACTATTTTCTCTAGGTGTGTCATCATCGTTTAATCTTAAATCTAATCTTGTGCCGGGGCCAGTAAAATTATGCCCAGGTAAATGTTTCTCCTTCGAATATTTACTCCAAATAAAGCCAGGAAAGTTTTCTAATGCTTTTTGTATATCACCACCGAAGTGGTGTGGAACTTTGTTCTTGTCACCTTTTAAGAGATAATCCATTAGATCTAGATTTGAAATCCTTAAGTTATTTAAATTCATTTTTAAATATTAAATCTTATCGCACCATACTAGGATTTAGATATATGCCAGATCCGTCTTTTGTTTCTTTTATTTGAATCAAATCATCAATATTGTGTAGGACATTTTTAAGAACTCGTTTCCCTTCATCAACTAAATTTAATTTGCTAATGAAATTATCTACTATTCCGTCACCTCTAGCAGCTTTCTCTAACTCCCTATTATGACGTTTTTTGCTCTTCTAATGCTGCCTTCTCTGCTTTATTTTTATTTACTGCCTGGACAATACCAGCTGTCCCACCTGCGACACTTCCTGCTGCTGCTATGCCACCTATGATTAGTGGAATTAATGGGAGAATTCCACCATTCTTTTCTTCTTGTAATTTGATATTCTCTATCATTGGTTTACTTATGTAATACTTCCTTTTGTTAATTGTAATAGTTTTAGGGGTATTTCTGTCAATGATGTTACGTAGTTTTAATTCAACCGTTTTATTATTCACTTGCGCCATTTTTTAATAAAAAATTTATAGTCTTTGGTTTTTCTAACCGATCGGAGCGAAGCTCCTCTGGCTTTAGCCTATCGACGAAGTCTTGGGTTTTTCTAACCAATCCTAACCATCTTTCCATTAATAATTTCAATAGAATATTCGGTGTCTTCTAGCAATAAACCATAAGCCATCAATGATGTTGTGGAATTTGCCTTTTCAATATTAATTGTCACATCACAACCGGTCTTGATAATATCTTCAGATTGTGCACTTAAATCAAAGCATAAAACAGGATATAAATTCTTCCAATCTACAGGATTTAATTGTGCTTCAACTCCAAATTCTCGGCACAAATTTCTATAAGCATCATATCCTTCCATAAACTGATTATTGGTGTTATCAAATCTCAATGGATCAATAGGATAACGTGTTTGATTTAATGAAATTTGTAAACTTCGAATTGAATTAATATGGAAAAGACTATTGTTCTTATCAAAACTGGCTGTTTCATTCTTTTGAAAAGTGAGCAAAAAATATCTTGGAGTATTTGATGTCCTTGTGAAATGCCAGTTAAATCTTTGTTCAGTAAAAGTGACAGAGCTCGCGGTACGCTTCATAAAACTTACTGGAATTGGTTTATTAGTATCTAATCGTTTCGTAATAGTTAATTCAACCTCTAAACTAGGAGTAATGTGCTTAATCCACCATTCAAGTCTATCAATTTTTAGGTATGCTTTCTTCCCAGCCTTTCCATAAAATATTGATTCATTATTTACAGTGCGATGAACTATGAGTTTGAATTTTAAGTGATATGATATTTTAGTGTAATCTAAATACCCGAATAATGGAGACAATGACCAATTAACAGTTTGTTTACTTTTATTATTAAAATTGCGTCTTTTCTGGTATGAGCTATTTTGTGTACTGTTTAACTGTTTCACTATGTTTTCTACATCTTTCGCAATTCCTGCTGAATCTGTTCCAGTGTGAGTTAAATCATCTTTAAGTATGCCGGTATGGTTATCAGGTAACCATCCTTCGATTTCATGCATTTTAGTATTTTCACCTATTGTTACAAATCGAAGCATTGAATCAATAATGCCAGGTGAATCACTTATGGTTTCTATATTTTGTGTTGCAACATCTAAACGCATTTGTGTGAATAATCTTGGGAAGAAATTGTTTTCTAATGTAATATTATCCGTAGCAGGTAATGGTGTTGTAAAATCAGCATCAGAATATAAAGAATATTCACAGTGTAAAAATGAATCGGGTAAATATAAATAACTTTGTTGATTGTCAACTTCAAAAATTAAATCGCCTCCTGTATTCACTCTACTGGAAGAACCGGGGTTCATAGCAATTCTTATATAGTCATTCTTTTTTTGATTGTAAGTAATGAACGGGGGATCGTCTAATCTAAATTTGCTTTCGATAAAAGTTGACATTATATTTTTTTATTAGAAAAAATCAGTTTGATACTCGGCTAAAACCTCTGAACAAGGTTCTACTAGAATTTTGCTAGACCATTTCCTCTCATTTCTTCAATTGTTTTTTCATCATGTTTACTTTCCATCTTCGCTAATTTAGCAATTTTGTTTTTTGTTTCCTCTGAGAGCTTTTTGTCTTTTTGCATTTCTTTTGCATCATTCCTAAGTTTGCGAATAGCTTCTAGTTGCTTTAATTCGTTTTGTGACTTAACAGCATTCGATATTGCGCTAGCTGTACTACCTATAGCAGCTGCTCCTTTAGCAGCAGATGAAATCAAATCTTTATTATTTTTAATCAAGTTAACGATACTGCCGATACCAGAAAAGATGCCAGCTCCTTCTGTTTGGACGGCGCCTGCAGTGCCTAGGAAGTTTTGTGTTCCAACAGTTTCTACACTATCATAATGGTACACAGGTTTCATACGTGGTTCATGAGCAATTTTATTATTTGAAGCAAAATGTTTAAGATTGTGTTTATAAATTATAGGCATTTTTTTAAGCTTAAATTTGACTTTTGGACCGATCGGCTAAATTCTATTAAGATTTACGTTTGTGAATGGACAACAACTTCGCGGTAACTTTATTAATTGCCTGTTGCACTTTATCTATTGCGTCAAGCAGCGTGTGATGTACTTTAATTTCTTTTTCATTTACTTCTATTTTTTTCTCACTTTTCTTTACTTCTGTTTTAAGAGCGGCCAATTGAACTTTAATAGCATTCAACTGTTCCTTATTTCCTTTATCTAAATTCGTTTTAAGGGTCTTCAATTCACTAACCTTTTGTTTAAGTGCTTTAACTTCATTTATCATTCTGTTCATTTGCTTTACTTGTTGTGTGATACGGCTACTTAATTCACCAACACTTTTTTGGAATGTGGATTGCAGCTGTTGTAAGTGCTGTAATAATTTCCGATTCTTTTCGCTTACTTTTTCTAACTCTTCTTTCAGTTGTATATTTTGTTTTGTATTCTTTGCAATGGCAGACTTTAAATTTAGTGATAACAGGATCACAAGTTTTGAATGTTCTGTTATTTTTTTATGAAGTTTTACTATATCTGCTTCTAGATTTCCATGTTTGCTACTTAGGTCTGTTAGCTTTTCTTGCAGTCTTTCATCATTCTGCTTTAGAAGCTTGGTTTCTTTCGTTAGTGGAGACAGCAGTGACACAATTCTATCGAACTGTTTATCAACATATTCTTTATTTGCTAACTCAGTACTTTGTTGTGGAAGAATAGAAAGATGTAACGGACCTGTTAAAATGTCTCCAGTTTTCATGATATAGTTGTCTAGTTCTATTTCTGATTCTTGATTATTCGGTGTGTAAGCACACCCGCCAACATTTGTTAACATCATTTTTTCTAGATTATTTTTTTCTGTTAAAAATATGTTATCCAACAATTCATCATTAAATAAACATATGAGAACATGTAGTGATTGTGGAAAAAGTGTAACATCTAAGAACTTTATGCGTCACCAAAAAACATGTCAATCACCATCACAACCAAAAGTAAAAGATAGACAATGTTCGAATTGTAATAAGTTTTTTACTAGTCAAGGTTTCTTGAATCATTCTAATTCATGTGCTATTAGTACACGAAAATGCACTAATTGTCAAATAGTTAAGCTCAAAACAGAATTTTATGATAGTAAATACCGGTGTAAAGAATGTTTAAAAACACAAGTGAGATGTAACAAGTGTAATAAAGTTCTGTTGGAGAGAAACTTCTCACGACATGCAGCAATTTGTGTAATTTGATTAATTTTATATCTGTAGTAGTCCGATACTCACTTGAGCTTCCGTAATAGTCCGGTGCTCTTTTGAGTGTTTTACCTTCATTTGAGCCCCGGACTCAATAGTCCGTAGTAGTCCGGAAGTCCTACAGAGGTCAAACACTCAAGAGAGCACCGGACTATTACAGTTGCTCAAGTGAGTGACGGACTAGTTGAGAGAGTTTTAGACAAATTTTCATATAAAAAATCAAAAAAATGAATTATGAAAAATCGTATTCCGAAATTCCCACGGTCGTCAATCAACGTGAACAAAATAATGATTCGCAATCTTTATTTTCAGAAAATTCAGATCTCGGTCGTTTCTTTGGGTTTCTAAAATTTCATTGTGTAAAAATTATTGTTATATGTGTTCTTATTTATCTTATTTATTGTTTTATAAATTGGTTAGGGTTCTTACAAACAGCAGAACAAACGAAAGTTGCATTTTATAAAAGTCAAACCAAAAACTTTAAAGGTTGGAGACCAGTTACTCATGACGACGACAAACCTAAAGGACGTGCTGCACAAGAGAACTTACATTTTATCGTATATGGCAAGACAGCGAGCGGAAAGACTACGTTTCTTAGAAGATATATAAATCAACATTTTCCTAATGAAACAAATGTACATGTGTTTTGTCTACAGAGAGATGAATGGCAAGGATACTCAAATGTTTATAACGAACAAGATTTATGTATGTTAGAAGATATGGAAACTTTTGCTGGGACATACACGCAAAAGTCTTTACTAGTGTTAGATGATGTAGCTAGTTTAGTGAAGCAAAAGAACATATCAGAAATATTTACAAAAGGTCGTCACCATCATATACAAATTGTAGTATTAGCTCATAAAGCCTGTGACGTGGATAATAAGATTAGAGAAAATGTGGAAACCTTTTATACAACTACTCAAAATAATGCAGCATTCTTTGAGGATATCAAGAAAAATTATAAACTAACTTTACCCTTAGCTAAATATGTACATGTTAAGTACGGTATAATACGGGTTGATACTATTTTGAATCAAATGCAAGTGTATGATAGCGATCTAAATATACTATTGGATACTGAGCATGATTTTTATAGTAATGCAACAGATTTTGACATTAGTCTCTACGCAAGTGCTAAGAACTTGTCGCCACATAATATAGAAGAAATAACAATTTTTCTAGAAAACGAATCACTTGAACCACTAACAATCATACCCGAAACATTTTATTTCTATTTCGATCATTATTTAAATAATATGTTAAAAATTAAAACCCCCGAACGACTTGAGAATAGAGATGCACTAGATGTTATTAGAACAGGCATTAATGATTTTCGTGATGTACTAAAAAATGTACACCCTCTAGTCACTGATGCTAAAAGTACATTGAGTGACATAAAACCAATATTAAATGAGTTTAATAATATGTAAATTTTTTTTCTTTTTAAAATGATTAATGAGGTGAGTGAAACTCAGAGGACAAAGGCCTAAAAAAAAAATCACGTGCCAGTTTTAAAAAATTATCGTCATCCTATAAATCCTGTAAATTCCAAGAAAGAAGTTAAATTTCATTACCATCATAAATACATAGAGTTCGTTAAGGACTACAAAATAAAACACGGTTTAAAACCACATATGAAAAATGGATACTTACCACCGTGTCTACGAAGTTTCAGAGTATTCTTAGCGTATAATAATTTATGGTGGTTGGTTAAGAAAGAACATTTAACAGCTTACGATCTAGAGACATTAAATGAATTAAATATTCCTGTGTATAACAAACATAAATTTTTATTTAAAAAAAGGTAAAATGGAAGGAGGTAAACTATATTGTACCCTGTGCAACAAACAGTTACAGACGCCTAGAGGTTATAAATCTCATTTAAATAGTCGTATGCATTTACAGAATGTAGAACGGCATGATACAAGTAATATAACGAGAATGAATGAATATATAAACTATCTAAAAACATTACCTACTGATATAGAAGTTAAAAGAGTATTTGATGATTATTCGTATTCAGAATATAAAAAAGTTTTTAGTGTAATAGATGAACCTGAAGTAGATGTAAGGTTTTTATTTAATGATGAACATGATGTGTATGATGAAACTGCAGAAACCGATGAAACCTTTTATGATATTCTATATAACTTTTATAACATATTTAGAAAATCTTTCAAATGTTATATGAATGTAGAAGTACGGTACACAAAGACTGGACCTGATGGAAATATTGAAGAAATAATACAAGGTCATTTCAGTAAAACACAAGAAATTCATAACGTAGGGGATATAGAACCTATATTTGAAATAATGATTATTAAATTAAAAGATGCTATACTTGAAGCTCAATTGCGTGAATCTGGTTGGAAGCTTGTTAAAGTAATATCTAAGAAATTAGTAATTAATAAATATAAAAATAATACTGGAGGTAGTTACATACCCCTACCTTTCAGTTCACCACAAATAATTAACATTCAAAATGATGATCAGTATTGTTTTCTGTGGAGTGTTATAGCACATTTACATCCTGCACAATATCACAAAGAAAGAATAAGTCATTATAATAAAGAAGAATACTTATATGAATTTGATCTGTCTGATGGATTAGACGAATTTCCATATGATTATAATAAGCTAACAAAGTTTCATAAAAAGAACAAAGATTTAATAGAAGTAAATGTGTTTGAATTAAATGTTAAGTATAATTCTGTGGGTAATATTACTCCCTTATGTACTGGTAATGTTACAATTAATGACACTGTTTATGCAAACGTAAAAGAATTTTATATAAGTAACAAAAGATTATGTCAAACAGAAATACAATATAATGAACGCGGTAATTATATACACCATGATATTATTTATCAAGACGTTGTAATATGTACTGAAAAATATGAAATTAAAAAGACATTAACGCCCATAATGATTAATCATAATAATTATAAAGGTCGTCCTGTTACTTCTGGAGACCAACAGCAGCTACAGATGTTACAGCAGCAATATCAACAACAGTCACAGATGTTACAACAACAGTCACAGATGTTACAACAACAGTATCAACAGCAGTTACAACAACAGTATCAACAGCAGTTACAGCATTTAATACAACCGGCACAAGCAAATATACTATATTATCAAGGTCATTACATATTATGTAAAGATGTTTCTATTTTTACAAAAACTTCCGATCATACTAATTTCCCTTGTCTCCAATGTATGACGAGCTTTAGAACCAAGCAAGCATTAAATAATCACTTGGTAAATTGTCAACAAAATGAAGCAGTCAGAAATACGTTTCCAAAAGAAGATTATTTAGAATACAACAAATGGCACTATAAGAACAAAGTACCATTTGTAATATATTGTGATTTTGAAGCATATAATGTTAAAATTACAGACAAATGTAACAATAATTTGTTTGAGCAAAAACCATTATGTTGGGGAATGTACATTCATTCAAATTATCCCAATTTGTTTCAATCAGAATATTACCAGTACTATGGCGAGGATAGTGCTATAAAGTTTGTTAACACAATAGAAGAATTACAAGGACGTTTTTCACAATTGCTTAAAACAAATAAACCAATGCTTCCATTAACGTCTGAACAATTAGTACAATTTAATAATGAAAAGAATTGTTATTACTGTGGTAAAGAATTAGTCACTGATAAGCGAAGCGACGGCTCTGCCGACAAAGTAAAAGATCATGATCATCTAAATGGTTTATATAGAGGTGCAGCACATAATTCTTGTAATCTTAATGCAAATAAATTTAGATATAACTTTGTTCCTTTATATTTCTATAATGGTTCTAAGTATGATTTCCATCTAATAATAAAAGAGTTATTCTCTTCGAAAATATTACAGCAATTAAGAACAAACATACTGTGTAAAACAGAAGAAGAATACTTCTCAATGCATTTTGGTTGTTTTAGAATATTAGATGCATTTAGATTTTTTACTCCTTATTCATTGGAAGCCATGGGTAAAACATTAAAACCTGAACAATGTAAAGTATTAAATAAGTATAACTTTAACAGACGGAAAATAGCTGCGCGTCTTGGTGGATTTGAACCACCGACCTCTGGCATTCTAGGCCAACGCTCTACCAACTGAGCTATCGACGAGCGACAGAACGACATAAGTCCTCAATTGAAGAACCTGCGTAGGAGAATCCGATAGCTTCATCCTCCAAGACAACATAGCATTAACCGTCAAGCCAAACTACTGAAGCAAGTTATCAGTAATTCTTTTAACTTGAGTCCTATTAAAGTAAAACTATATCCAGTAAAACTTGAGTCCTCTTAAAGGCATATTTCCATATGAGTACTTAACTGGAGACATAAACAGGATAAATGAAATAATGGAAGAACAACAACTTCCTTCACGTGACAAATTTAAAACAACATTGAAACAATCAGAATTATCAGAAGAAGATTATCATGAGGCACAGAAGAACTGGAAAGATCTCAATTGTCACAATATGTTTGATTATACAATGAAGTATCTACAGATAGATGTGTTAATACTAGCTGATCTATTTGAAAACTTTCGTGATATGTGTATTGAATATTACGGAATAGATCCATGTTATTGTTATTCTACACCAGGTTTAACATGGTTAGCAGGATTAAAACATACTGGTGTTCAAGCCGATGGCTCTAGGACAAAGCCCGTTCAGTTGAAATATTATAAAGAAAGTTCTTACGATAAATTGCTATTTTTTGAATCTGGAATTAGAGGCGGGGTTTCATCAGTTTTAGGTAATCGTTATGTACAGTGTTACAATAAAAAAGTAAATCCTGATGATTATGGAATAATGAAACCTTTATCTCCAGAAGAAAGTGATCAGTTTATAAAATTGTTTAATCAAAATATAGAAGGACTTATATCAAATGAAGATAGTCAAGCAGCAGTTGATGAAATCATGAGAGAGAACTATTTGTTGTATTATGATTTTAATAGTTTATATTCTTCTTGTATGATACAAGAATTGCCTACGGGTGAGATGGAGTGGTGTGACAAATTAGTTTATGAACGTACTGTTGAAGATGGATATGGATATGGATATGTGTATGAAGTTGACTTAAAGTACCCTGATGAACTAAAAGATACGACAAAGTATTTCCCGTTCTGTCCTGAAAATAAAATACCTAATATGGACGACTTTACAGATTATCAAAAGACCATAATCCCCCCAAAGTACAGACCAACCAAGAAACTCATGTTAACTCAAAGTGATAAAGAAAAATATGTTATTGAAGGAAGGATGTTAGATTGGTATTTAGATCATGGAATGATTCTCACTAAAATTCACCGAAAATTAGTATATAAGAAATCTAAGTGGTTAAAAAATTATATAGAATTTAATATAGAGAAACGTAAAATAGCTAAGAGAAATAAAGATGACTTTGGTAACGTATTCTTTAAATTAATGAATAACGCATTTTATGGAAAGACTTTAGAGAATGTACGTAACAGACAAAACATAGAAATAGTTTATAATAAAGATCGTTTCCAAAATTTAACTAGGAAACCAACATATAAAAGAACCACTAGATTCAGTGATGAACTTTGTGCTGTTCATCTAAGAAAAAGCATTGTAAAACATGACAAGTTTAATTTTATAGGATTTACTATATTAGAACTAGCTAAGCTATTTATGTACAATTTTATATATGATTATTTAGCGCCTGCTTATGGTGAAAACTATAAACTTCACTTCAGCGATACGGATTCTGTTTTCTTAGAATTAACAATACCATTTAATTCTTCACTTGATAAAGAAATAGATAAAATAAAAGATATAATTCATCCTTCTGATTTATGTAAAGTGAAAGATGAACTAGAAGGAAATGAGGAGTACATAACAGAAGCTGTATTTCTTAAATCTAAATGTTATTGTTATACAACTAGTAATATTAAAACACATAAAACATTAAAAGGAATTTCAAAGGCATCGGTGGTTAACCAAATAACATTTCAAGATTATAAAAATGCATTATTTAATAATGAAATAAAAACAGCATGTAATTATAGACTTAATTCAAAAAAACATAAAATGTATTTAAAAGAAGAACATAAATTAGCATTAGACCCATTTGATGATAAAAGAAAAATTTTACCTGATGGAATAACTACTTTACCTTTTTAATTTCTTTAACATCTAGTCGGGGCAAAGCCCCTCGAGGCGAAGCCTAGTCAGTGAACAAATGTTCTATAGACTTTCAGTCGGGGCAAAGCCCCTCGAGGCGAAGCCTAGTCAGAGAACAATTGTTCGATTCAGAGTTTTACTCTGTGAACAAATGTTCTATAACTCTATCATGTACTTTTTTATCAATATTGACTGTGATAAAACCATAGTCGTTTGCCCAAGCATTGTTACACGATTGTTTAAATTCATCTTTATCTCTTATACATAAGTCTCTTAACAAATCACTTAGGTTTCTTTGGTTGATTTCGAAAAGCATAAAAATATTAGCATTCTTTCTAATAACACTTCCATCTAATGAATACATACTTTGTGTCAAATAAAAGACACTACAGTTATTATGTCTACCTCTTGTAAAATAATTTCTCTGTACTGCCTGATTTCTGTCATTAACACAATCATCAAACACCACACAATGTTTTTTCGTTTTATTTAGTTTACTAGGATCTTGCATATTACCACTATCATCTATTAATTGTATCGTTATGTGTTTATTTTTACTGGGTTCTACTAGTTGTTTATTTTTCGCTGCTTCTTCACACCAGGAACTTATTTCTTCTTCATACTCCGATTTTTCATATTCTTCAAACAGTGAAGCTATAGTTGATTTTGTAAGATTATTTTCAAAACCATGTTTCAAAAATTGATAAATAGGTTGTTCTGCTGTTGTTGTATAAATGATAAGATTGTTATAATCCAAAAATTTGGGTGTCGTGAGAATTTTAAATAATAGATATGTTTTTCCACAACCTGATCTTCCACAAATAACTGATAAAACTTTATTTGACAAGTTATGATGATGATTGAATTTCACTTTCTTGTTTAGTGGATATTTTTCACAACTGCTTTCACTCATTTTTAAGTCAATATTTTTTTTTAATTATACCTCCCGAACCAAAAGATCTATCATAATTTCTTCGCCTCCAAAATTTATTTCCTTTCCTTTCTCATCTGTTATTCTAATTGTAATTGAATTAATTGTTTTTCTTGTGACAGGGAAATATATTAATGATTTTGGGATTACATTCAAACTGTAACCAATCGGAACTGTAAATGCTGGATAACTGAAGATATTATTTGACAGCTTTCCATTAACATAACCACCTTCTATAATATCACATTGAACGTTGATTGAATTTATTTCAGTTACTTTAGGTATATTTTCACTTATATGAAAACCTTGTGTATAGAGTTGCTTTTTAAATCCTAAGAGTCTTGATAAAGATTTGTCAATATTAAAATCAACTTGATGATCTTCATCTAAAGTAAGAGAAAATTTATTTACTGCTGGTTCAACTGCGAAATGTAATTGTTTCTTGTCTTTAAATTGAATGCCTAAATGTCTTTTTATTTCATTGGAAATCGATTCAACTTCATAAGATCCAGGAAGAAAAGTTAATTCTTTCCAAGTTTTACCTTGATCATTAGAATATTTAAATCGGTCATTTACATCTTTGATAATATTTTGTATCGTGTTAAATGTTGAAAAACTAGTTAGTGCTACTTCATAATGTTTGTCTTGTTCTAAGTGAATAATAGGATCTAAATGACAGGTATGGGATGAAATAGTTGTTATAAATTTTAATGTCGTACTAAATTTTGATGAGGTTAAAATCTCGGTTAAATTTTCTAAATGCTTATTAATTTTTTCTAGTTCTGCCGAAGACATTTTTTAACTAAATAATTTAGATAAGCTTTTGTAGTCTTTTTCACTAATAATTTTCTTTTCCGTTAGTCTTTTTAAGATTGCATGTATTTCGTTTTAAAACTAGAGTTATGTCCTTCTTTTGTTGCAGCTAATAAAATCTCTAATCTGTTTATTAATTCTTGCGGATCATCGGACAGGAAAACCGTTGTCTCTTTTAGTCCTGTTCCTGTTTTTGGGTAACTAGTCGGTGTTGAATAACCAGTTCTTGCTGGAGAAGCAGCCATTGGTGTTGAATAACCAGTCGGTGTTGAATAACCAGTTCTTGCTGGCGAAGCAGCTGTTAATATTGGTATCTTTGTTCCTGTTTTACTGGTACTAGACGTTTTAGATAATAAGTCATTCAAAGTTGTATAACGCTTAAGAGTTTTTACAGTTCCAACCTTATCTAACATAGTTTTGTATTTCAGTAGATCACCAGTATGATAGTTATCTAACTTCGCTCCTCTTAATAAATCCACGAAATTTTTGTCTAAACTGAAAGCTGCGTTGTCTGGTGTAAAAATTAAACTTTCTTTAGTATTTATAGATAATTCTTTTCCACCTAAGTAAAATCTAGTTTCTCCTTTTCCATCTATAAATGAAGTAGAATGTTCAAAGAGCATAGATTTGGGTAATTTCTTTTCTATGTTTGCTTCTAACAAACCATAATCATCCATGATGGTTTTCTGCACTGGATCCGCGATATCAATTCGTTTATCATGAACTGCAAGTTCTTTCTCAAGAGTTTTGAGTGGTGCAATAGTTTTCTCAAAATCAGTTTTCACTTGGTCAGTTAGGCGTATTTTTTCTAACATATTGGATTGAACACCAGCTTGTAGCATTCGATATTGTCTATGTTTTTTCTTCATAATATTTTTCTGTTTTATTAATTCTTCTAGTTGTTTTATTTTTGCCTCATTGCTCTGCATTATTTTATAAGATAATATTTGAATTTTGTGGTATCATTGATACACAGCAAAAACACTTTACTGAACAACTTATTTTTGTTCTATGGAACTTTGTTCTAACGTTTTTAATAAAGTTCTTATTTCTTCTAAAAAAGCTTCATTGTTTACTTTGTCTTGAGGTTTAACAGGAATTTTAGTTGCTTCTCTAGCTATTTGATCAAATTTTTCAATCTCATCTAACGTAATAACATTGTCATCACACACTCTCTGGAAGTAGTAATGTAGTTTATCATATACTTCTTTGACATGTGCATGTTTCTTAGTTAAGGATTTTCGTTTCTTAGTCATTAAAGATTTATCTATCACTGTTGCAAGTGACGTTGTGAAGACACCTGTGCCTGTTAAAGCAGTAGCGACAACAGGAATTATAAGAACGCCAGACGAAATGACAATAGTGAGAGCGCCTAAAGAAATTGTTAAACATATACCAACGCCTTGTGTCACATTCTTAGCTATGGTCCATCTCTTTCTTAATTTATTATAATGTTCTAGTTTAAGTAATAATTGGGCTTCCTTATCTTTCATGTACCTGACTCTATCTTTGTGTTTTGCTATATCCATTTCATTGGGAACCGAAGGTTTTATGTCATATGATAATGAAGGATATAAGGGGGCTGATGGTTCTTTTGTTTTTACATCTTCCATTTTTAAATGAATATTTTTGTTCATGGGTCATAATGTATTTTTTCGTACTTGTCCTGGTCCGTTGTATCTATTTTAGCCTGTAAATTAGTGATTTTAGAGGTAGTTTCCTATTTTGCATCTATTTTGACCCATAAATTAGTGATTTTAGAGGTAGTTTCCTATTTTTGTATTTTTTTTATTTTGCATCTATTTTTACTGTTTTTTTATAAATTTCAGGGGTCCCTATTTTTTTTTTTCTTACTTGTCCTGGGCCGGCCAAAATTACATTACTCTCCTAGTTACCTAGTGACACGAGTTTTCTACTTAAGTGAAACAGATTTTAAAGTTGATGGATTAGTTAGCTGTATGAGTATCATAAAGTTCCTCGAATTTAAGTAACTAAATCTACTCCGCTACACGTAAGTGTACTATGTGGAATTTTGCTTTAGAGCATCTTATTTTCTAATGCGTTTGCACATCAAATCACTTTTTTGCTGTTACTTTGTTTTGCCTTTAGAGAGCCGCATTGGTGTGAGGATAATTGCTTAATCGGGATGAGGCACTTTAAAGATACATGAATTTCTGCTTGTAAGCACTGTACATATGAACCCTGTTCATTCTTGTCACATCCAATGCATGACATATCTGTACACTCTTTTGCATTGCTGAAGAAGATGATTGCTAGACTTCAGCACAGTTTTGCGGTTATATAAGTTCGAAAATTTGATGGGATCATACTTTTCAGATGACGAATCAATGCGAATTAAAAATGGACAATGAATACGTTGAAAAAAATGAAGGATTCCGAGAATCTTCGCGATCGTCTCAGGGACGCAGTCCGCTGCCTGCCAAACAAAATAACCTTTTTCCTCGCCTTGAAGAGGAAATATTTCTCGAAGGCCATACGATCAAGACGCAGTCACTCTGTAGGTTCATTTTTCAAATGAGAATTGAATTTTCGGACGTTTTCAAATTCTCATTTTTATCGAATCTCGGATCCAATGACTTCATGAACTTATAAATGCTTTGAAGAAACTGTGATGATTACCTAAATGAACCACATCCTCACATTTATGTCAACTGTTGAGAAAAGTTATCTTTATCTATTGTGAAGAATTCAATATGATTTTAAATCATCAAATAATGAATCTTGATTCAGTAACCAATTCTGCCCTAGCATGAATGAACAAGGCGGATGAAGTGGGTGAAACATTTTTTCCGCTCAATTGGTCAAGAAACACTAATAAATACGCTCGTACATAGAATTCTTAAATATGCCACTTTTTTGTGTAAATATGGTGTCTAAGAATAGTGTTTCCGACTTTACCCCTAGCTCCAACTGATAGATGATGGTGTCCACATGGTCTCCAACTGATAGATGATGGGTTAGTGTAGAGCAGGGCTTCGCTTGTTTGATCTTTTCTGCAAGCTCTCAGAGCCCTTCAAGCGACGCCTATAATCAACCAGAGAAAGTAAATACACCGATATTTTCCAATTATTATTATCTGCTTTCTCAGAGGTCAAACGAGAAGCAGTGCATGTACTTATCATACGACACGTGCGCATGTCAGCCGTGGCAATTCCTGAAACGGCATCTATGAACGGGATGCGGTTGTAACAACAGAGTAGGGAAGATACGCAACAACAGCTGCCGACTCCCACACACAACAGCCGATTCGACCTGAGGCGTGAGGGTCGGAGATGAAGGATTGGCTCATTTTCAAATCTGCCGACGCCTCGACTACACGTCATGAATCGACTTCGAATGTGCATGCTTTTGTGCTCTTGACTTATCTCTTCGACTGACAGATACAGTGATCGTCGCTTAGCCATCTGTTCACTATCTCACCCTCTCTCATCGCTCCACTTTCCATCGCCATCCATTTCATCATGGCAAGTCGTGAAAAAGTAAGAAAATGGAAAGAGGACTATGTTGAGTATGGCTTTACCAAAACTATTATTGAAGGACTTGACAGGCCACAGTGTGTACTTTGCAATGCAGTATTTTCTAATTCTAATTTGAAGCCATTAAAGTTGGGTGAACATTTCCAGACTAAACATGGTGGAAACAAAAGACCGGGGAACGATCTTACTTCCTTGCAAGCTAAACGGGCACGCTATGACGTCAAAGGAACGCTTCAGAAGTTAGGGTTCGCTCCTGTGGATAAGCCTTTGCTTTTGGCATCCTTCAAAGTTGCATATGAAGTGGCGAAAAAGAAGAAGCCGCACACGATTGCAGAAACTCTGATCAAATCCCTGTACTTTGGAAATGGTGAAGATAGTCTTAGGTGCTGACGCCGCACGTAAGATGCAACAAGTTCCACTGTCAAACAACATTATCAGAAGTAGAATTGATGATATCGGCGTTGATATTCTTGATCAGGTGGTTTCAGACATAAAAACTTCAGCCAAAATTTCGATTCAATTGGATGAATCGACAGACGTTAGTAACTGTAGTCAACTCATTGCTTTCGTTCATTACGTGAAGATGAATGACATCGAAGAAGAATTTTTTTTATGTAAGGCACTTGAAACCACTACAACTGCAAAGGATGTGTTCAATCCGGTGAAAAGTTTTTTTGATACAAACGAGATTCCATTGCAGGCTATCGGGTCTATTTGTGCTGATGGTGCTCCGGTCATGTTAGGAGTTCGATCCGGCTTTGCTACTCTTGTCAGAAATGAAGTACCAGACGCAAGTGTTACTCATTGCTTTCTTCATCGCCAGGCTCTTGTATCGAAGAGCTTACCGGTCACTTTGAAAAAAATAATGGATTCGTGTGTCAAAATTGTAAACTATATTCGCGGAAGATCTTTGAATCACAGGTTGTTTAAAGCGTTTTACAGTGAGCTTGATGGTGAAGGTTCTGTTCTCCTGTTTCATACAAAAGTCAGGTGGCTTTCTAGAGGTCGAGTTTTGACAAGGTTTTTTTAACCTTAGAATGAAAATCGAACAGTTTTTACGATCATAAAATCATACGATGTCATAATTAATCTGCTTCCTACATTTAATTTACCTAAGTTCCCATAAGCATAATGTACTTTCATCGGAGGATGTCAATTGCTTCTCATCTATGCGAGTCCACGGACTTATTGACGTCATCGCGTATTGCTCGTCGGCTTGAAATTACATACGTATACCAAGTTACGAGTAATTTTCTTCCGTCTGCTAGTGACCCAGAACAAGCAACTATAGCGAAAGAGCCAAAAAGCATTGATCAATGTGAGAAAGAGGAATTGACGCCCAGTGACAAGAAGGTCATTGTCCCTATGACAGTTTCCGCAAAAGTCATCACTTGCTCTTCCTGTGATGCAACATTATCCGCCAACGGTATGAGGAAGAACCAAAGAAATCACTGCCACTCTCCATCTAACAGTGATTCCGGATTTAAGTGCTATTGTGAATACATGGCTCCCACTAGACGCAGTGTATTGTATTGAAACATGCGGAGATGCCTCATGAAGGTGCTTTTGTTTTTTCAAAGAATTTTTGACAATGAAGAGAAATATATTGGTTGAGAGAAAGGCATAAATGAAGTCAATTCATTCAACAAATACAGCATGACAAGAAATGGTGGTGTTACGAACAAGACGACGGTGTGCTACACAAAGGTTTGAGAGTCCTTAATGTACATCGCGATGGAGAAGATTGCAGTCAAGGTTGTGGGGTACATGAAGCATTCACATTTACAACCCCAGGTCGAGAAAGCGAATTACCGTGGAATTATGCCAGTTCATCATCGACAAGATCAATGCCGGCTACACAGTTACACAGATAGTCATGATGGCAAGAAGACGATATGCCAGTGGTTCTCACGAGTTTTGAACGACGGCTCAGCAGATACGCGACATAAGTCGCTATCATTGTCCTTCCGTTGAGAAAGTCCATGCCAATGACCAAATAAGCCTTCGACGAACTGTGGCATTGTTCCGCCAAAAGCATGATTCTAAATTTTCACTATTGAAGGACTTTGGTAAACAACGGCGCGGTTTCGACGAAGACGACTTTTTTTCTTGGAATCATGGACGAAAATCAACGAAGAGCTATTACGAAATTCGGTGAACGTCATGTGTGCATAGACTCCACTCCACGCATGATATCTCCAAATATCACTCAGTTGAAACTAGTTACAGTCATGGTAATTGGTCCTCATGACCAAACTTTGCCAGTCGCGTACTTGTTGATGCATCCAAAGCATCTTTGGCAGTTTGAATGTGCAGCACTTTATGACGGATGATTTCGGTGCATATCACACCGAGTTTCCTCGTGTTTTGGCCGCACCAGAGCAGAAACTTTTGAGACAGTGGCAGTACAAGAAATAGTGATACTACCATCGCCGTTGGAAAACAATGATTATGAATCTGCTAAAGGAAACTTGGGCCGGCTCACATACTAGTAGATTGAATGCCATTTTCAAAAAAGATAATCAAGATCTATATCGAATTGAATATACGGCTGGTGATGTGGAGGAAATGGTAAGTCAGTTTCATAGCTGCAAGAGTCACCGAAACCATGCATCTCGCATTATTTTAAAAGATATTACTTCAGACGTCAACGTGAATGGCTGTTTCAACATCGTGCTTTAACAATCATGTTTCTCGAGGTCTTCCATAGAAACCTTAAATAAGAACACCTCCCGACAAGTCGTAATTCTCGTCTCGGTGAAACCATTTAAGAACTCGAAAAGGTAACCCTAAGAAAAGTTGACAATATATGCAGAGCCATCTATATTCTGAAGGCTAGAAGTCTGCGGATGATACACATTGGCAATAAGCATCGATTTGCTCTGACTCTGCTCCGGATGACAACTATGAATAGGATCTCCGATTAGTGGATAAGGTGCTACATGGTGACAGCTCCAACACTGTAAAAAATATTGCGAACTACGCCATGTTGCTTGATCACATGCTCTCGCTACAGAATCTGTCAATATACATGTATGTTGAACTGTGATTGTAATGAACCGAAATTCTACGGATAGGCAAGGGATTCATTCGAATTTTCTATCTAACAAAAGTTTGGATGTGGACATCGATGTTGATGATGACTCCAGGAAGATAGCGAAACAGAAACAATCTTGCATTACCGAATACTATGAGGTAAGCATTCAAATTTTGTATATGGTATGGTGTCTTTACACGTACCCTACATTGGGTTTTTGTAGTTTTGCGTAGTGCATTTATTATTTATATAAGGGCAATTCCTCGGAGATGTCAACCTACATCCTAAAATTAAAACATTCCGACTCAAGTTGTTGACCCAGGGTACCCGACGCAGAATTCCCTGAATTTTTCGAATCTGAAATTGGTTTTGCATTAATCTGAATAGCTTAAGCAGGAGACGAATTTAAAGTTTAGGATACTTTTTTGTGATTTCCTGCTTTTTTGACACAAATTCTTTTTTGAGTTGATATGAGGTTTTAAAATCGAGATCAAGTGAGCTAACCTATGGTAGTAGTTAGCTGATACGTTGAACTTCATGGAAGTGCTATTGTTTCAATTCTAAGGTCGATTGTTCAGAAAATACACAACTTCAAAATATTATGGAAATTTTTGAAGTTCCGTTACCTCAAAAGTACTTGTTTTTCAATTAGCCACTTGTCTATTCGTCTGTTTAACTCCATACTTCGGATTCTCTGCCAGTGAATGCTAAGTAAGACATGTGTCAAATACGGTTTGCGTGGGATAAGCGCATCATAGTAAAATCATGGTAACGGAACTTCATCGCAAGTGAAGTTCCGTTACCACGCAAAAGTTGTTCTGAGCGTTCGTTTCGCCGTCACAACGCAATTTCACGTCTACGTGATTTCATTGGAAGATATTTTTAGCAATGAGGTGTCGCTTTTCCAAGAATTCTATGGTAACAGCTTTTCTGCATGACGGGATCATTCCATTGTTTGGAGTCACCGAAGCCGGTAAGTTTGAGAGTGGGAATGAATGTTGTGTATAAACGTAGACATAGCGACCTAACATTACGCATGCCCAACACAGTTAGCCTATTGAATAAATGTAAAACAGTACATGTATTGCACTGCATAGATAAAAATAGCCTGGTAGTGAGTCGTACTGTACACTTGATTGCTACTCGCTTCAGAAGTGGTCGAATTTCAAATTTTCCTACTTTCTTGAACGATTACCGTTCTCATGCATCCATGTTTGATTGAGCATTGAACATTTTGGATTGAGCATCCACAGCACCGACGTAAATCGCATTTAAGCATGACTTTGATAACCCTAAGCATGTGGTTATGTGATGTGCAGACGTATGAATGTGAGCCATTTTAAGGGCGAAGAGCTGATATTTTTAAATCACATGTTTGCGGTTAAGTATTGATATCATATCACTACTTTATACTTCTACCAGTACGCAAAACTTCTGTTCAGATACCTAAATAAAGGCCTATCGAACAAAATGCACCTATCAACATACCATAAATATGTACTATAATAGCGCGTATGATCTAATTGTTCAAAATAAATTGAAGATCTAAAATTCTCGTCTTATCGTCAATGATACTAGCGTTAACGTTAATGATTTCCATCAATAGTACGTGTAGTAATTGTCATCAGTAGGCCTATATAATTGCACATGCCAGCCATTAGTCCATACTCTGGATAGACTCACTTCTCAAACAAGGTTATGCTTTTTCAGGATCATGGGTAGACTAACTCCGGCACAAAAACAGCAAAGATATCGTGATAGGATTTAGTTAAATTCTGTAAAGAATGAAGGCATGAAAGCGAAAGATAGAGTCAGAAAAGCCAACAAAGTAGAAGGAATGACAGGCGAAGAACTGCGTAGTTTCAAAGAAAATAAGATAGTCTCTCAGAAAGAGCGTCGATTGACATCGTATCATCAAAAGATCAAGTTCAATTTCCGATCGGTCAGTACGCCAAATCGAGGAAGCACATCAAGAATCATTCAATCCGGAAAATTAGAACTGCCTGTGAATGATGACACCCATCCAGAAAGTATACTTTTCCTAAATCGCAACACGTGTAGTAGAGCCATTGGCCTACTTGATCTCTACACTAAGTAATCCGATAGACATATAATAGGCCTATGGAGTACTATGAATTTTACTATGTACCGGTATTTATTCATTTTACACAAACTCTTATACTGTAACTGCTCATCGTCAGAAGGCCTAATTGGCGGTCTTGATAATTGTAAATATCAAATAATAGGATGAGTCTGACTGAATTACATGTAAAACCTAGTTAATACGAAATCGAAATACCAGCTAAAAATGAAAAAAATCTTAATGAATTATCTGAATGAGCCCTAGAAATGATAGATTTATTTGACTTAACCAACATCTATTAAGCACCAATCAAAGATGATATGGAACAGTCTGCGAGCTTGTCAACACGGCCGAATTTAAACAAAGGCGACTGGGTCAAAGTCAGGTACATGGGCTGGTGCTATCCTGGAGAATTGTTGGATTCTAGGCAAGACGAGGACAACAACTTCGAATTTCAAGTAGGCCTATTAGCACAATGGCGAATAAGATGTAATCTCTCAAATTCTGTTGCTGCATGAATTACATTAAACATGAAGAATCTCATTTGGAATTATTAATTTCATTGAGTTACATGAGTGAACTTTCTTTCAAAGTGTACTTTCTCAAAGTTAAATTCTGGTCGCGCATGCGGGTAATCAAATATGTTGATAAACACGTGTTAGATCAGTGAGCGGTAGCGCAATCTGAGCATATTACATCAACCAGAATTCTGCGAATTTGGCAATACTGGTATGAGATCAATGAAACGGAAAGATTTGAATAGCTTTGAGATTATATGATAGTAAAATCCATTGTGCAACTTCTCATGTACAATTCTCAGTTCTATTGAGCAGTAACACTATTGGTGTAAGAGACTTGAGCAAAGTTCTGCGAATTTGACAATACTGGTATGCTGTCAATAGAACGAAATGGTTTGAATAATTTTGGGAGTGCAAGATAATCAATGCCCCACGTTTAGTTCTCTCAGCTATATTGTTATCTCGAATGGAATAATAACACTGCCCGCTCAATTTTCTCTCTCAAGAGAAGCAGTCTCAGCAATTCTGCGATTACACAAGAAAACTTTTGTCTCTGTATCGACCATACAGTTGATCTGTGAGGGTCCGAGGTGTGGAGGCTATCGCGGCAAATTACAATTGGATGCCTCGGACAAATATAAGGTTGTGCACAAACGATTTGAGGGGACGACGACTAGACCACGACGATCTCTCTCTCCTCATCATCCTCTTTTGACGACACAAGGCGACTTGGCTTTTGACCGATTCTTCGACAACGGATGCTGCCCCTCTCCAAAGACATAAGTTCAGACGGTGTCATTTTATTCTTTATTATTCTAATATATTCTAGTTTGAGTTAGTGTCAGTGTTAAAAGTTAGTGTTAAAAGCCATAATTTTTCTGAGGGGTTGAATAAAATTAAATGGTACTGTGTCTTTTTGTTCTTCAATCAACATTGGAAATTTTTAATAGTCTAATTTACATTTAAGTAAATAATATAACTTGATTCAGTGAAATATTGAGCTTGAGCCTCTCTGAAAAGGAAGAGCTATCTCTCCTCTAGGCCTTTAATTAAATGTCAGTGATTTGTAAATGAACCCTAAGTAATTAGTTAGTAAGCTATTTGAGCTACACAACAAAAACTAATTACAAAGACAATGTAATTAATCATTATTTACTCTATCCTTTCAGGTGAAGTGCATGAAGTTGGTGGATGGACATTGGGAATGGCCTGCCTCTGCAGACACCTTGTGGTATTCTTCAACATCAGTTGAAGGAATACAAGCACCTAAGACTGACATTCAGAGGCGTCGCATCGCTCTACTATTTGACGATCTGCACTGATGATTTTGATGTTTTCATACTGATTTTCCTTTTTGCATTCCAATTCAAGGTCATGTGATTGCCATTTCTTTTGTAATTGTTCCGATAGACTTCCTATAGATATAATTTTATTGAAACATGAAGCATGAATAATATGCTATTCAGTATCTTGCGTTTTTATCATCCAGTACCAGTAGGCATACTTTGTAGCAATTGAATAGTACAATGTGAATTTGCAGTGTTATTAAGTTGGCTAATGATATGCTATGTAAAAAACATCAAAACTAGTTATTAGCTACGTCATGAATTTTGTTGAATAGCAATGAAGTTCCGTTACCCTAGCAACTATTAGGACTCGCATTTTAGGGAGAAAACATTACAAGCAATAATGTCATTCAGATAATAATGAAAGTCGGTTAGCTAAGCTACAAGAATTTCAACTATTGAGGAAAAAAATGTATAAAAACTCTTTTAAGTTGAGAAATTTCAATTTATTACGTAGTAGTACGTTATATAGCAATAGAGCTAATTGTCATAGAAAAAATGAATTTGTACTGTTAACAATACTGAACTCTACCATAAAATAAGTCTACTTGATGTCTACAAATAAAATAATGTGCTTTAAAACGATTGAATTCGCAAGTGAAGTTCCGTTACCGCCCTGGTGAAGTACCGTTACCCACACATTTTTCAAATTTTCTGGCTGTGTGATGCAGATATCAGCAATCAAAAAACAGTTTCGAAAAGTGTGGCGCGTGAACTACTAGTCCGTGAAATTTCAGCTATATATGTTTATTACTTTCAGAGCATTTTGCATTTGCGCAAGAGTACTTCAATGTAAGGTTGCATTTTGAAGTTCCGTTACCCTGAACTTAACGCTGTCTGCTACTTTCATAACTTAATAAAATGAACGAACAACTGCTGAAATAAAAAATATAGCGTATGAATGCGCGATGGCAACTTGTCGGAGTCCTGTATCATCAGTTGTTCAGGGTTGACAGACTCGTGAAATTGAGTACTTCTGCGAATTGAAGTTCTGGCGCCCGAACAGGGACACCTGATATTGCTAGAATTACAATCGGTCTCCGATTTATATTGCTAGAATTTTGTCTCTCTCTTCACTGACAGTCATAATTATATAACCGATACATATTACCGGCTCATACTTGTACAGCCCATTCTTATCTTTCTTTTGGCTGCCATATATTAGACCAAATTCATTTAACATTCTCGTCCAGTTGATTGAAGGAATTTAGACACTCGTGTAGGGGCAGTAATATTCGGTCGAAGATATTGTGTCTTAGGATTTTTAGGTTTAGGACTTATCACCAAGTGTTCTCCAATTTACCCATTGATTCAAAGATTGTTCTAGTATTTTCTTGGTTTCTGACGACCTCTAAAATCCCACCGAGTAACTCGTGAGTTTTCCGCCGAGGTGGTTAAAAGTCCTCAGGCGAGGTTATTGAGTTCCGCCGAGGTGGTTAAAAGTCCTCAGGCGAGGTTTTTGAGTTTTGCGCCGAGGTGATTGAAAGTCCTCAGGCGACGTAACTGAGTTAAAGTATTCAGTTACTGCCACGTGTTCAAAAAAAAATTGAAGTAAATCGTTGGACATTGGACACAAGCGATTTGAAGGTAAAGTAAAATCGTTGCTGGGTATACCCTTCCGTCAGAAAGAGTGGGTTGAGTTGTGATAGAGATTTATGTTTTTTTCGGCAGCGCGCGCATATGCCGGTTTATTGAGCTATTGAGCTATTGTTGAGTTGGACAGACGCGAAATTCCTGTCTGTGGGTTGACGTCCAGACTTTAATAATACAAAGTTAATAATCTATAGCTAATTGGTAATCAGGAGAACATCTTGGTGATTGTAATCTAATAACTTATTTCTTTTCTATACGGAAATTAACTGCCGTATTTAACGATTAAGTAACATACTGTAACTGTCTGAACTGCTTAACACTGTGCATGTTAATTTAATTGAATTTTTTGATCTATTTCGCATTGTGCATGTTAAATTAACTGTACTGTTTGTTTTACTTATAATCGCATACATTAATTTGTCTTGAGGTACTTTCGATTATTTAAACAATTTAAGCAAAAATTTGTGATAACTTTACGTTTTGCATGTTGCTACTGTATTCTCTTTGTACATGACTATTTAATCAAGGGTAATATTAAGTGTAGGCCTGCACTCTACCCTACTAGTGTACATTGATCGTGACAGATTATATATTGCAATTTTATAGCCATTAAGTACCATACAGGTTAAATTAGTGCAAACTTGTGTCAATTTCTTTCGCTTTCTTTTGCGAACAGTGAATAAGCGATTCTCGGAATCCTTTCACACTACGTTATTTTGATTTATCTTATAATTCCGGAATTATAAATACGTTTCTATTATACCAAAAACTTTTTACAAAAAAATAAGTACAGAGAAACTAAAAGAACATTCGTCAGCATACGTTCGTTACTAGTAACTTACACATCATTTTTGTATAAACCTGTTGAATAACTATCTTCTTTTTCTGCTTTTGATTGACCTCTAACGATATCTTACAGCGATTATTTGTCGCGTTCCATTGGGTTTCATTATCGCTAGAGCACAAGACTAGTTTCCTTATTTTAAAGATCACATAGATACTCTGCATCGAGGGAACTGGGTCTTGGGAATTATTGATTTCTGCATTTTCTGACTATTTTTGTGTGTTTATCATTTGTGCATGCCATTTATTTGATATCATTGATTTTGCATTCTTCTTGTTGCCAACGGGATTATCAGATTTAATATTGATTCGACAGTGTCATACCATACTTTCAAAAAATTCCTGTATTCATAGTGTAGTTTATATTGTTCAATTTCGTTTCTAACTGGTAGTTTTGATAGTATTCGGCCGAAGTAGTTATACTGTTAGTAGTTCTCCACTAATATATTGCTAGTCATTCAAGTTATTGTATCGTGGTGACACGGTCTATCCTAAATTGTTTAAGTATCGAGTTAAAATTTCGTTATTACGCTACATATATTTTTATGCATAACGTACAGTAGTCGTAGACTGGTTTTATTGGCTTTCAAAAGATAAATTTAACCTCCTTGAGTAACCCGAATAAACATAGCGATTTATTGTTAGTGTCGAGATAGCGGTAGTCATTTTTAATCAGTCATATCCATCTTCTTGTAGATCATAGGACTTTACTTAGTATTTAGAAGATTATTTATTTATTATTTTTTTGTTTTATTTGTACTTTCTCTACTGTCTTTATCGTTATTATTTTGCTGATAATCCTGTCGTAGTAAATTACATATCCATCCACCTATCAAACTCCCCCTCCCTCTGTAGTGTTCGTGCCCCATATTCAGTGATATAATTGTTATTAGTACTACTACCATCCTGTAGTATTACTGGTAGCTGCGAGTGATTTAGTGGTCTCCCAAATAAGTAGTCCTCATACAGCCATAAAGGATTATATATATATGAGTAAACGACATAGACCGGATAAGAGCGAGCCAGCCTTGGACATGGACTCACCTGTGCCCATGGTAGTGGATGGTCCAGGAGCGGCTAATCCACCGGCCATGGCCTTACGACCTCGCATTGGGGGCGCTAGGCGACAGCCTGAGCCCAGTGCGGTAAATCCTCCTCGATGTTTACCGCCCAATGCAAACATGGCCTTGTCCATTCCATTATTTAATGGCGATTCTGATGAGTCGGGGATGACCTTTAGTGACTTCATTGAACACTACGACATGGTTGCTCGTGCCTTGATGTGGTCAGATGTTCAGAAGGCCTATATCTTGCCGACATATTTTCGGTCTTATGCCCTTGAAGCTTATCGGAAAGTTCCTGCAGCTGCTCAGCGTTCCTACTCTACCCTAGTCAAAACTATGAAGGACTTGCTGAAACCTCCTGAAACGGAACGGTTTGCCTCAACTGAGCTGCATACTCGCAAACAGAGGAAGGATGAATCGGTAGCCGCGTTTGCCACGGATATTCAGCGTCTAGTCAGGAGGGCCTATCCTCGAGCGGACGCCAATACGCGACAAACTTTGGCCAGAGAGGCCTTTGTACTTGGACTATGCTCATCTTTGCGCAAACCAGTTCTGGAAAAGGATCCTGACACCCTTGAAGATGCTATTGCATACGCCAGAAAGCTACAGGCCCAGCGCAATCTATTAAATGATGATGAAGATTCGAAAACCACAGTGGCGGTTCGACATATTCAGGAAAAAATGGACTCACTAGTATCAGCCATAACTTCGATGAATCCATTTCCTAAAGATAACATATCCTGTCGCGCAGTCACCGAACAATTGGAATGCCATGCCTCAACAGCGGTACACTACGGATAATCAAGCTATCTGTTATGAGCGTAGTCATATTAGGCGACAATGCCCACATTGGGTTCCATTTACAGGCCAGGCGCGCAATTCTACTACACCAGGACGACGAATGTACAATCCAGGGGGCGCAGGCAGAGGGTACAGAGAAGGTAGAAATTATCCGCAGGAGCGTGCGCCCTCGGAATTCCGCTTTAAGCAAACTCGCTTTGCTGAGCCGGAGAGTTCGCTCGTCAGGTCAAACGCTCGCTCCTTCAACAGATCCCAGATGAACAACCTGCCCGCAGGTGCAGTGACTGCTTACAGTCAGAGGCCGGTTGAAATGCCTTTGGGGAATTCGAGATATCGAAATGTCAATTCTATAAATGCGGTGACGCAACAAGATAGTCCACACCGGGCCCAGTCTAGGGACTTGGATGTCTTAGTAGCAAATATAGACAAGACAGAAAGTGGCGAGTCAGTTGGAAACCGTATTAAAATTGAAACCCCAAAGGCTGTCTGTTCGTTATGGATATCAGGCTTATCCTCAGTCTTTTGGATAATCAACCAGATTGTTCCAAAAGGCCATCTCCTGATTTGTCTTCTGACTTTCCTATGTATATCACCAGTTGTTGTCTGCTCTGACGGACAGTATCCTATGATCTGTCAAACTCGAGCAGGAGCTACGATATGGCAAATACCCGATCCGACTGATTGTCATCCGCATGTCGACAATGCTACGCTGCCAAAACCGCGAATATACGAATTCTACAGGGAAAATTTACTTCAATATATCTCGGCGGGATGGCATTGCTTAAGAACCAAGCATACAATAAAAACGCTGATGTATTTCTTTGGAGATGAACGACTTCTAAAGAAGAAAATGGTGCACCTCCCTGTGTCACGTTTAGAATGCCTCCAAATGATAAAAGAAAAACGATGCTCGGCCGGTAGGTTAAAGAAAAGAGGGAAAGCCTTTTCTACTGACCATTCAATTACTCCAACCTACGGAAAGGCACCGTTTCAGTGCTGTCACTGGCGAATTCAGGAGGTCTACAATTGCTTTCTTGTGCCTATCAAAGTATATAAGAGACATTCGTCCGCCCATATGGAAAGTTCAGCAGGCCCTGTTTCCCATTGCCACTATCAATCAGGAAATTGCCATTTGGATGATCTCAGTCATATCCTGTGGGAACCGACGGAACAGGAAAAATGCCGATTTCTAAAATGGCGTCGCCTTGTTGGTCACCAATGGGGTAATACATGGGTTTCACGGAGTGGATCAATGGCATTAACGTTTCCAAAGACAGCAATCACTCTTCGAAATTGTTTCAATACGACTCTTCTCAAATCTGATCAGGGGATTTTTGTTCGCCAGATCACTAATCAATCTAAGTTACGCAAACTGTTCTCTAAACTTGATACTAGAAAACGTAGTATTCGAAGTGTTGTCACTTCGTCATACGTTTCTTCTCAATTGCAAGCGGTCTCTTTTGAATTAACCAATTACGTAAGGTTCTCTTTTAATGCCGCCGTGCAATCTGCGTGCAATAGTCTCAAAACAATAGCCAATCTTCTACGCATTTCGATCGTCTCACACGCCACGCTAGCCGCCCGTGAAATCCTTAACCAAACATTTCTTCACGCCAGGGCTGTTGGACACCTGCTAGAAATCTTCCCATGCTCGGCAGTACAGAATTACACCATCACAGCGATGGGTGAAGAATGTTACAGCATTATTCCAATTGAATACTCGATGAATGGCAAAAACTTTTCAGGGTATCTAGATCCGACGACGAATATCATATCGCGTACTGCTTCGCATCGATCCTGTTCTGATCTAGCACAACCCGTTTGCTTGGAAGGAAAATGCTTTAATTATCATCCTAAACGAAAGCTTGTGCCCATCACAGAATATCAATTTCTTCCTTTGTATCCTTCCAATTTCTCATCTGTACCACTGCCACCTCATACTATTTTTCATGACCTTGCTGTCTATAACTGGAGCCAACTTCAAGCGCATGACACGGTCAATGACATTTTGGGAACATTATCGTTACATCAACAGATTTTGAAAAATCTCGGGGTGTCGCACGATGAGTCCCCCGAGGAAGGCACTCGTAACTTAGTAAACCGACTAAGTCAACGGACCGCCTTTAGCTTCCTGATGGGATTTGAACCTTCGTTCAAGCAAATTTGGATGTTTCTGGTCTGTATTTATGTAACGGGCATGTTTTTCTATCAATGTGGCAAGTTTGTCCGGCATCGCATACGCTACTTGGTATGGAGGCCTCATGCATTCGTTAATGGTGTCATGCAGCGGTTTCAGCGTATCCCTCATGAAACTGTAGCAATGATAGAGACCAATAATTTTCAGGACGACAATGACGGGTCTGAGGTTAAGGAAACTGAAGTTGAGTTTAGCCCACCAGCGTACACTCCTCCAGTAATCCCTTCTGCACCTGCATTCGATCAGCTTAGTGCTATCACTGGGAATTCATCAGATTCTAGGAAAGAGTCTGACTTTCATGTAGATATCCCGGGTAGTTATCCTATCCCTTCACAGCATGATGCTTGGCCCCGCTCCTATAGCGAAAGCAGCCTGGTAGCTGCTTGTGGCCGACAAGATCTGTCAACTGTGGCTATAAAGATCAATGACCTCTCCGTTGATGCCTTGCTAGATACCGGATCGGGCATCACATTGCTGTCAGAGGCCATATTTCGGAAGCTGAACACTACTCTACACCCAACGACGACTTCAGCAAGCAATGTTAGTGGGGATAAACTTTGTTTGTTGGGAAGTGTTTCCGTTGCCATTGAATTAGCAGACCGCGTGATTCCTCATGACATGATTGTTATGAAGAATTTACACTTGGATGCTATTCTTGGTGTAGACTTTCTACAAAAGATAGAATGCTTCTCTATTTCCTACCAAAACAATAAGATTCAATTTCCACCCGCTCTTCCACCGGTCATATGTGCCGTAAAAGCCAAAGAAACTGTGAAGGTTCCAGCACGAGCCGAAGTACAGATTGCCTCTCGGTTAACACATATTATTCCATCACAGGATGTGCTGTTTACTCCGAAACCCAGCAATCGGCTATCTTCTATATTTGTGGCCAACGTCGTCGCAACGCCATCTAATCACTCAATACCGATATGCCTTGCCAATATCTCCCAATCGCCGGTGACTATTCAGAAGGGACAGGTTATTGGTAAAGCCGAAATACTAACTGCCGATGATGAAATTATCACGCCTAGCTGCGAAGGTGCAACCCGATGCTCCAGAAAATCATTCTTGGAGTTGTTTCGAGAGACTCCGAACTTAACCGACGTTGAGCGACAACGATTGAATGATCTGTTGTGGCGCCACCGAAACGCTTTCTCCTTGCATGATTACGATATTGGCTTAATGTCAGGTGTCGAGCATCATATACATGTCGGTGATCATCAACCGGTCCGACAAAGAGCGTATCGCATTCCAGAATCACAAAAGAAAACATTGAAAGATCAATTAGAATTGATGTCTAAAAACGGCATTATTCAACCAACAGCGAGTCCTTTTGCATCGCCGGTCATCCTTGTCAAGAAAAAGGATGGATCCGATCGCTTTTGTGTGGACTATAGAAAACTAAATGCTATCACGAGTAAAGACTATTATCCACTGCCTCGGATTGATGAGACAGCCGATAGTTTGGGAATGGCCACTTACTTTTCGACTCTAGATTTAGCCTCGGGTTATTGGCAAATTCCTGTTGATGAAGAGTCAAGACCACGAACTGCCTTTACAACATTTGCGGGTAATTTCGAGTTTCGTAGACTCGCATTTGGGTTATGTAATGCACCTGCGACCTTCCAGGGTGCCATGGAAGTGGTCTTATCTGGTTTGCATAATGAAAGTTGCATAGTATATATTGATGATATCATTTGTTATTCGGATGACTTTGATCAACACCTACAGCGCTTGAGTGAGATACTACAACGAATCGAAAACTTTGGGTTGAAACTTAAACCGAGGAAATGTGAATTCGCAAAGTCATCGGTTTAATTTCTTGGTCATACCTTTTCCAAAGATGGCATGCTTCCTGATCCAGGAAACACTAACAAAATTCGTGAATATCCTTCGCCCCAATCTATTAACGAGGTTCGACAATTCTTAGGGCTGGCGTCATACTATCGCCGGTTTATTCAAAATTTTGCAAAAATAGCAGATCCGTTGACACAACTTCTAAAGAAGGACACCCCGTTTGTTTGGTCTGAAGCGCAGAGCGATGCGTTTGCTATACTACGTGACCATCTAATCGCTCCTCCAATTTTGGCGTACCCTAACTTTCAGAAACCATTCGTTCTACATACCGACGCTAGTGGGACAGCACTGGGTGCTGTCCTTAGCCAAGGTGATGGAAAGGACGAGCGGCCTGTCGCGTACGCCAGTAGAAAGCTGGCCAAGCATGAGAGAAATTACGCTGTCGTTGAGCTAGAAGCGTTGGCAATCGTTTGGGCCACGGACCACTTTCGATCATATTTTTACGGTCGACCTTTTACTGTGGTAACTGATCATAGCCCCTTGCAATGGCTTTTTACTCATAAAAATCCATCGTCTCGGCTTATACGTTGGGCCCTCAGACTGCAAGAGCTGGATCTGACTATTAAGTATCGCCCCGGTCGACTGAATAATGCAGATGCCTTATCGCGAATAGTTCCAAATGAGTCGTCTGTTGCGGCAGTCGTGTCAGGTGACGGAATGGAATTACGAATTACTTCAGATCTGCATAATGTTAGAGCGGAGCAGTAGACTGACCCTTTTCTTCTGGCAATTGCCCGCAAACTACAGGGCAACGCCGTTGATTTCAGCTCTGTTACTCAAGAGCAAAAATCTTATATTCAGACAAAATTCGGTAATTTCCGCCTACGGCATGGAACTTTGTACAAGCTGACCGATAAGGGAACGTTGACGTTGGTTCTTCCGCCATCTTATCGCAAGCACGTATTTCTTGAATTCCACCAAGGAATATTTGGAGGCCATCTTGCTGCCGATAAGACTCTGTCAAGGATTCTCAAGTTTTATCATTGGCCTTCCATCAAGCGAGACATTCCTCGCTGGATTAAAGAATGTACTTCATGCAACGCCAAGAACAATCCGTACCGTAAGTGCAAGGTGCCACTTAAATCCATACCTATTCCACCACCTTTCTCTCGGTGGGCTGTGGATATCACAGGCCCTTTTCCACTGTCTCATAACAACAATAAGTACATTGTCATCTTTGCCGAGTATGCGACCAAATGGATTGAAGCATTTCCTATCCCAGACCAAACCGCGACCACTATTGCGAAGATATTTTTCAACGAAATCGTTTGCCGTTTTGGCTGTCCTGAGTCCTTGTTATCAGATAGGGGAGCGAATTTCATGTCTGCTTTGATGAGGGAAGTTTGTCGGTTGACAGACACGCGAAAAATCTTTACGACCGCATATAATCCTAAATGTGATGGGCTCGTTGAACGAATGTGTGGGGTTATTGACAAAATGATTTCTCACTATGTCAGTTCTAATCAAAAAGATTGGGATGATTTCATCCCGGCGATGCTGTTTGCGTATCGGTCATCGTCTCACGCCTCAACGAAGGACAGTCCCTTCTTCCTAGTGTTCGGTCGTGACCCCCATCTTCCTTGTGATTTAGTGCTTCGAGAATTGCATGACTCTGCTAGTGCCTGTGACGTCGATACTTATAAGCATCGGCTTATACAACAACTTCAGAAAGCCTGGAATTTGGCTAGTCGTAATTCTGCCGAAGCTCAACAGCGGCAAAAGGAACAGTACGACAAAACTTGTCAAAACACCATGAGTAACCTTTCGATAGGTGATCGCGTTTATGTCTATACCCCGCAACCAAAAAAGGGCATCACAAAAAAATTGCAAAAATTGTGGAGAGGGCCGTATCGGGTCCTCGAAGCAACAGACACAAACGCACTATTGCTGCCAGTCAATGAGCCGCGAGCCAAAAAGCAGTGGGTCAATCTTAATCGCTGCAAGATGGCCGTTGAGCCTCATACGCCTTCCTTTGCCTCGCCAGAGGATCCGCTTTTACTAACATTTGACGATGATCCTCCTCAGCAGTCCACGACGCTCCAAAATTCAACTTTGCCACTACCATCTGATACTCCCCAGCCACCCGCTCCATTGACCACCCAGCCGCAACCAGACAGTCACTCGCGCTACCCATTGCGTAATCGTCTACGCCTCACCCCTGTATAACATTAATTGTTTACTTATATGATTCCTATGAGCCCCTCTTCCTTTGCCGTACCCTCTACCCAACCAATTTCTGTACTCTTTCAGGTCATGGACTTTACGAGTATTCCCCAGGTTACTAATCAAGGGCTCCTAATTTCCGAGCGTTCCCAGACAATACACACCGATTTCGTGGAAGCCATTGTGGCCTACGTTGTCCATGGCAACACACCGTTGCCATGGCTCGTCAAGCTAGAGCCCCATCAATTTGTGGCTGTGATGCAGCACGCAGCCGCAAATGCCCACTTGGCGGGCCATAAACTAGACAATTGGGTACAGATGACCTACCGTCTGTACCTTGTCTGCTCATTGAATGATCGTGGCCCCCTCCGACCATGGCCAGTGTCTTTTTGCTACCCCCGTAAACTCCTCTTAGTCACTACCAAGTCCATATCTTTCCTGACCTCATTCGCCCCCTTTGTCTACACTTACCCCCAATTAAATGAGATTTCTTTTTGGACCTCTTCTACCTTAGACTTGCTTTTTAATGACCCCCCACCTGGAGCCAATCCCTTCTTTGTGGCAAAGGGAGTAGTGCTTATTTTCAAACCCCGTAGGCTGACGGCCGACGCCGTGCGTCGCTTCGCCACCGTGGTGGAAAGCCGCTTCCCCCGTCTGCGCTGGCTCTTCCTGTCCCCCTTCCCATTTTCCGCTTCTGTTAAACTCGCCCTTTCTGACTCTTTTATTGACTCCCACGTGTTGCTGCATTTTCACCGTCTTCGTCCTTACCTCCGTTCCCTTTCATCTCCCTAATGGTTTCCCTTTCGCGTTCGTCATTTCCCCTTGTGTTTTTGTTTCCTTTGTGCTTCCGTTACGTGCATTACTTATTTTCTTTCTCGATCTAATGTAGTTGCATTAAATACAGTTCGGTAACTCTCAGTAATTTTATGTTGTCTTCTTTTTAATTCATCACATGTATCCGATGCAGCGTATACTCGTATCCTAACTTTTAGCGTACTTATTCTCGTAATCTTGATGTGCAATTGTTCCTCTTGTGCTTTAGCTGTAATGCGCCCTTTGCTTCAAAATAAATATCGGTCGCCGGTCGAATCTTTGTCCCTCCTCTTATGTCGTCTTTCATCCATTCCCTTGGTTTTAGTCCCATCCCTTTCTTGGTTATATATCTTTCTGGGCGCAATTTCACGCCTTGTCTGAATATCATCCTAATAATGTCTACTTATTGCCATACTAAATCACCATAGGGCTTACTCGAGTGCAGCCACGTCATTGTTTTACTGCTAGTTTATTTCTGGTTATACTGTAGCTTTTATTGGTCATTTTATCCCGGTTCTTTCGCGTTTCCTTGCCATTTCAGGTTTCTCACTGCATCGAGGACGCTGCTTTTCCCGGTGGTTGCGAATGTAATCTCTCAAATTCTGTTGCTGCATGAATTACATTAAACATGAAGAATCTCATTTGGAATTATTAATTTCATTGAGTTACATGAGTGAACTTTCTTTCAAAGTGTACTTTCTCAAAGTTAAATTCTGGTCGCGCATGCGGGTAATCAAATATGTTGATAATCACGTGTTAGATCAGTGAGCGGTAGCGCAATCTGAGCATATTACATCAACCAGAATTCTGCGAATTTGGCAATACTGGTATGAGATCAATGAAACGGAAAGATTTGAATAGCTTTGAGATTATATGATAGTAAAATCCATTGAGCAACTTCTCATGTACAATTCTCAGTTCTATTGAGCAGTAACACTATTGGTGTAAGAGACTTGAGCAAAGTTCTGCGAATTTGACAATACTGGTATGCTGTCAATAGAACGAAATGGTTTGAATAATTTTGGGAGTGCAAGATAATCAATGCCCCACGTTTAGTTCTCTCAGCTATATTGTTATCTCGAATGGAATAATAACACTGCCCGCTCAATTTTCTCTCTCAAGAGAAGCAGTCTCAGCAATTCTGCGATTACACAAGAAAACTTTTGTCTCTGTATCGACCATACAGTTGATCTGTGAGGGTCCGAGGTGTGGAGGCTATCGCGGCAAATTACAATTGGATGCCTCGGACAAATATAAGGTTGTGCACAAACGATTTGAGGGGACGACGACTAGACCACGACGATCTCTCTCTCCTCATCATCCTCTTTTGACGACACAAGGCGACTTGGCTTTTGACCGATTCTTCGACAACGGATGCTGCCCCTCTCCAAAGACATAAGTTCAGACGGTGTCATTTTATTCTTTATTATTCTAATATATTCTAGTTTGAGTTAGTGTCAGTGTTAAAAGTTAGTGTTAAAAGCCATAATTTTTCTGAGGGGTTGAATAAAATTAAATGGTACTGTGTCTTTTTGTTCTTCAATCAACATTGGAAATTTTTAATAGTCTAATTTACATTTAAGTAAATAATATAACTTGATTCAGTGAAATATTGAGCTTGAGCCTCTCTGAAAAGGAAGAGCTATCTCTCCTCTAGGCCTTTAATTAAATGTCAGTGATTTGTAAATGAACCCTAAGTAATTAGTTAGTAAGCTATTTGAGCTACACAACAAAAACTAATTACAAAGACAATGTAATTAATCATTATTTACTTTATCCTTTCAGGTGAAGTGCATGAAGTTGGTGGATGGACATTGGGAATGGCCTGCCTCTGCAGACACCTTGTGGTATTCTTCAACATCAGTTGAAGGAATACAAGCACCTAAGACTGACATTCAGAGGCGTCGCATCGCTCTACTATATGACGATCTGCACTGATGATTTTGATGTTTTCATACTGATTTTCCTTTTTGCATTCCAATTCAAGGCCATGTGATTGCCATTTCTTTTGTAATTGTTCCGATAGACTTCCTATAGATATAATTTTATTGAAACATGAAGCATGAATAATATGCTATTCAGTATCTTGCGTTTTTATCATCCAGTACCAGTAGGCATACTTTGTAGCAATTGAATAGTACAATGTGAATTTGCAGTGTTATTAAGTTGGCTAATGATATGCTATGTAAAAAACATCAAAACTAGTTATTAGCTACGTCATGAATTTTGTTGAATAGCAATGAAGTTCCGTTACCCTAGCAACTATTAGGACTCGCATTTTAGGGAGAAAACATTACAAGCAATAATGTCATTCAGATAATAATGAAAGTCGGTTAGCTAAGCTACAAGAATTTCAACTATTGAGGAAAAAAATGTATAAAAACTCTTTTAAGTTGAGAAATTTCAATTTATTACGTAGTAGTACGTTATATAGCAATAGAGCTAATTGTCATAGAAAAAATGAATTTGTACTGTTAACAATACTGAACTCTACCATAAAATAAGTCTACTTGATGTCTACAAATAAAATAATGTGCTTTAAAACGATTGAATTCGCAAGTGAAGTTCCGTTACCGCCCTGGTGAAGTACCGTTACCCACACATTTTTCAAATTTTCTGGCTGTGTGATGCAGATATCAGCAATCAAAAAACAGTTTCGAAAAGTGTGGCGCGTGAACTACTAGTCCGTGAAATTTCAGCTATATATGTTTATTACTTTCAGAGCATTTTGCATTTGCGCAAGAGTACTTCAATGTAAGGTTGCATTTTGAAGTTCCGTTACCCTGAACTTAACGCTGTCTGCTACTTTCATAACTTAATAAAATGAACGAACAACTGCTGAAATAAAAAATATAGCGTATGAATACGCGATGGCAACTTGTCGGAGTCCTGTATCATCAGTTGTTCAGGGTTGACAGACTCGTGAAATTGAGTACTTCTGCGAATTGAAGTTCCGTCACCGTGGAATTGCCCATAAGCATCTTAATTTACTAAGTAGTCTATGACACGACGTACATATAATAGTATACAGTATGTCTGCTGTATACAGTATGTTGATATTGATATTCATCGGTTCCATGATCAGTTTTAGAATCGGGCTGGATTATAGGCTTACTGGATGATAGGCTATATGTAGGGCTACACTGTAATTAAATGGAAATTGCATTGCAAGGGGTTATGCCTCCTATCAAAGTCTATTTATTGTATTGCAGGCTAAATAGGCCTGAATGTACAGCACAAGACTATTTACCTAGTAGAAAGGAACAGTATGCCTAAAGTGCGCGCATCATGGGCGTGAAAGCGCTTCCTCTAGCAATATGCGACTTGCATTGCAAATTTATGCATGAAGGTGTATCAGCATCACTGTGAATTTACAAATTTGCAAACATGTGGATGGTGTATGGTCGTTGTTCGCTATAGACATTAATTTTATTCGACAGTACTTCTATTCGACATGGACATTTGTACGGCAGTATAGGCCTGCAAGTATTTCTGACCTGTCGTATATACGTTTCCCCTTCTATAACATGCAGATTACGGTTTACAGGTTAAGGTTTAGAACTACATCCACTCTTTTGTACTTGCACTATGTTGTACATTAATACAACATAAATGTAGAGGATTTTTACTTTTGTCTGATGTTTTTGTACAGACACATCGAAAAAACCGAAGAAGTCTTACAACTCATTTTAGAAAAAATATTAGTTATTCACGGGTTCGTCAGCAGGAAAAACAAGCAGCTTTGCATTTATTGAAATAGTTTAGTACATAATATTAGAACTGATGTATCAATGAATTACATGTATCACAATCGAATTACTTCGAATAAGTATACTCGTATATACTACGTTAGGTACAATCGTATTTTCTCAAGCGTGCAGCTTTACCAGGAGACAAAAGATCTGCTACAGAGGTGTATGTCTAATGTATTGTACACATTCACGTATAATGCTGCAAGTTAACGCTTTGAGTGCGGAAATTAAATCAAAAGAAGAAAAGTATGCTTCATTATATTTCAAGTAACCTTATGTGGAGATATGTTCATGCCTGTACGATGTTCAAACATTGATGAAACATTGCCTACGATGTTTCCTGATGTACATGCATACATATATCTATTCTTTCCACTTCATAGGACAATTCTGCTATCACCATCAATGGAAGTATCGAGACAACAGGAAATATAAATCTTCGAGATACAAGATCTTCGAGAGACAAAATTCTGGACATCATGTCCACGTCAATGATTGAGGAGGAAAGTCCCATGAATGATACTGATGAGGTGGAGCAGTTTCTCAAGCTTCCTGTTGCGGAGATGGGTACAAGTATTCTGGAATGGTGGAGGGGTCACTGTGCTATTTTCCCAAAGCTGGCAGCGATTGCAAGACATATTTTGGCTGTCCAGGCTACCAGTGCTCCATCGGAGCGTATTTTCAGCACGGCTGGGAACACGTACACAGAAAAACGAATGCATCTATTACCAGAAAACGCATGCGCTATCATCTTTTTACACGGTAATGACAGATTTCTGAGCATCTTATAAAGATAACGCTTGTGCTACCATCTTTTTACATGGTAATGACAGAAGAACTATAGACATAATCTTAAAGAAATTTTGTATGATTTTTGTAAAAATATAATCTTCCTGGAAAGAAGGAAAGCTACTTTTTACTCGGGATTGTTTTAGCTGTACCGGTACTGATTCTCTTTTCCAAATAAGCTCAGTGTTAGTACTCAGTAGAGAGCCTATACCTAGTTGGAAATAAATTCATTGCTTCAGATCAATTTGTTTTTTGAATTTCGATGTCGTTGTGATGAAAAATAATGACAAACATTGAAGAAATAAACATAGAAATCATGGTAGATCTGCTACACTAAAGTAAAAAAAGCAAATCCAATTTTTTCAATTATCCGGATATCCGGATAGTTTTTCACACGGATATCCGGATAGCGATTTTGCTATCCGCGCCCATCTCTGCTTCAAACCGCTTGCCGCACAGCAATACGCAGTAATTCACCGCTCATAGCGAAAATTTCACAAAGAAATTGCGTTGCAAACTCTCGTCGCAAAGCAGTACGTGACATTTGATCGCTATTCGTTTCGATGCGCAGCTCTCGTCCAATCAGTAAACCTATATATCAGACACTGCCGACACTGCCAACAGTGTCTGATACAGTTTAACGTCACTGCTAGCAGTGACAGCTGTTTGTGTTTCCTTTTTTCACTATAGATTGTGACGGTCTCGAGCGATGTGCTTCACGCGAGGTCAACTGGCAGAGTTCCTTCACAAAAATGGAGGCATTGCGAATGCTTCGTATGCGGAGCTCAGGAATTTCTTTTGCCGGGAATTCAGCAAAGAGTTCAGTATAAATGACCCTTTCATAAGGGAGTGTCAGAGAAACGTATTGACAAAATTGAAGGACCGATGGGCGTCGTCCATTTATTCAGGCTAAAATGGAAAATGCGCCACTGTGCGGTGGTCAAAAACTTAAACTCTGAGAATTTCCGAATCTTCATCGGATGTGGTACAGCCACTCATCGAACAGCAGCCACATCTTGCGATGATGTCACCATATGAACTCTTCAAACTAATCTGTAACGACGCTATGATTGATCTTCTTGTGACGGAGACATGCAGGTATGCTCATTCACAGAAGAACATTCCGGGATTTTGTGTTTCAAATGATGAAATGGAACAATTCATTGCTATCCTTTTATTCTCTGGTTATGTGAAACTTCCTGAAGAGAGAATGTACTGGAGTGCATCCGAAGATATTGATGCATCGTTCGCAAAATCCATCATGAGTAGAGATCGTATTTTACAAATAAAGCAGTGTCATGTTGCAAACAATGCTCAACTTGGAAACAGTAAGACAGCAAAGATACAACCAATCTATGACATTTTGAATAAGAACCTTCTTCAGTTTGGCTGCTTTTCAGAGCATCTGTCTATTGACGAATCGATGGTTCCCTACTTCGGAAAGCATTCAGCAAAAATGTTCATAAAAGGCAAGCCAATACGCTTCGGCTACAAACTGTGGGCACTTTGTGCAAGTGATGGATACCCGTACCATCTAAGCATTTACAATGGTCGTGATGCTTCGAAACCCGCTGACATTGGACTGAGAGAACATCTTGTGAAATCTATGGTAGAATTGATTGACAATTTCGATCAAATGGCTTGGTTATCATATGCCGCTGGAATGACAATAGTGTTGTCACCGTTGCATCGACCTTCGATAAAGTGAGACCGCTCAAGAAAACAAAGCGCTTTTCAAGAGCTCAAAAAAGATCCTTATTGGTCAATCAACCTCGACTAATTGCTAACTATAACTCTTTCATGGGAGTAGATGTGTTTGATAAGTTCTTGGTGTGTATCGCTGTTCTGTGCGTGGAAAGAAATGGTGGTGGAATCGTTTCGTCAAAGCTCTCATGGTGGCCTCTGTCTCTGCATGGAGATTGCACTGCTATCTTCATGGGAAGAGATCCTTATCCCACTTGGCATTTCTCAGAGACGTCACAATTTGTCTCGGAAAGAAAGGCAAGGAAGTTCATGTTGTGAGAGGAGGTGGCAAGATCACAGCAAGCTCTAAGTGTACGCAGAAGGATGGAGTTGGTCATTATATCATTGACAGTGCTCGGCTTGACAGACTTGTAGCTTGACAGAGTCGCTGTCGGCAAAAACTGTCGCAAGCAGTGCAGCAAGTGCTACAACACAAAGTTATTGTGATGCAGAACACAAGATCAGAGAATTGAGATTACACAGTAGAGAATTGTGATGCATCCACAAGTAGCCTCACTTATATTTTGCGTTGGCGTACTTTTTGCATTCAAGTTAACACAATGTAGTAAAAAAAATGATATGCCTCAAAAGAAGGACATTTTTGCGCGAATTCAAAAAATATGATTGATAGTACACTACTCACGCCTAGCGCTCCCATTTGGGAACATGACCGATATCTATGATAATCGGAACAAAAAATACTTGAAAGCCTCTAGGATGTAGTAAGACCATAAATAGTAGGTTTTTGTAAAGAAAACTTAGGATTTGAAACTGCATCTAGTTGCCGGCGGAAAACGGTTAAGCCTGTCCCTTAACTTTCTTTCCCTGCGAAGTTGAGAGGCAGCATACATTTGTAGTTCGTAATCCATTACAGAACTGAAGTTCATTAGAGAAGTGAATTCATTAGAGAATTGAAGTCCAACTGTGGAAAATGCTTTGTGCATACTACTAAGTAGTTCAACTTGGGTTTTAAAGTCCAACTAGGCAATTTACTACCCAGTTCGACTTCTGTGCATACGGCTGTAAGTCTAAGTGTTATTACTTTTCTAGCAGAAAAAATCGGATACATTTTGAACAGCCCTCGTATTCCATGCTCTTGAGCTCAGATAAGGACTGCTGTTCTATCAGAAATGACAATACTCCTACAGTTCATACGTACCGGCCATATGTGTTTGCACAATCCGAGCCCAATTGATAAAGCTTCTAACTCTGACAATAGCTGTGCACCGTTCAGACTATCTTTATGATAAATGGAAAGTGACTATCAGTCTCTACTATCTATTTTGAAAGGGAGAGTGTTGGGTACGTGCAACTACCACATGTATAGTTGCAATGGTAGCATTTTGCAATACAGAAACATGTTGTGCAACCGCACTATCATTTGGAGTCAGTACCTTACGACTTAGAACTTTTTTTACTAAGAAAATATGATCATTATTCCATTATTAAATACATTCTCTGACCGTTTTACCTGTCGCTTGAAACCAAATTGAAGGCGAACTCCTCCAATCAGTTTTTCAATTATGTTTCATGTAATCACCTTCACATTATATCGATTGACGATTATTTTAACGAGCAATTGATTGCAAAAATATACAAGAACCGTTTACAGCAGCAACAGCATCAACTTTGCAAGGACTCAGTCAACTGTCTTAGAAGCTATCCAGCCAAAAAGGATGCTGATAAACAAGTGAAAATGATGACCAGTTAATATTCAGAAAATTATGGCAACTTCTGAATTGAATTTTACTTGCAGCATTTCATGAGCCATGTTCGATTTATCGAGTCGCTCCGAAGTCATCATCGGACAAGGCCGAGTTGACGTATTGAAGAACACTGCCGACACTTTGCAACTGCAATAAATGCATATTCATGACTGAATGCTCTCTTGGACGTTGCACGAAGGCAATTGAAGCACTCAATGTTTACATTGAGTTACAGTTAAGTGAAATAGTAGATCCAAAAGTGAATCCTTCTGAACACAATACTTGTGCCTTTAGCAGTATACATGAGTTATAATTGTGTTGCACAGATGGAAACCGGACGAGATTTTCAGGTCTGTTTGTTGGCTGCCATCTTCAGACCGGTAACTGCAACAAGATGACTGCAGTCTACTATATGAAGTAAATTTTGTGATTGGCATTACTTTTGACTAGCAAATATGCCTTGTCATTGATCACATAACTCCTATAAGTTCAAGAATCTTTGATATACTTCTACTCAGAGCTGTAACCGAGCCCACTTCCAGCTCTGCCTCTATTATTTTAGAGTTATATAATAAAATAGTTTGCATCAAATGCAGTCATTTCTCTAGATATAGAGGTTGTTCGACGAACACGTCCGATCTCCATCTCTGGTGTGAGACCTACAGTATAGTTTCATCAGACACAGCTGTTTTAATTCAATCATGAGTAATAGGTCTACTCATCAAACATTCGCTACAATTATGTGCAGTTCCTCATAAGTAGGGCAGTTTTTTTTTGACTTGTCAAAAAAGTCAAAATTTTGTCAAAAATATGGGTCCGGTAAAAAAAAGTCAAAATTTATGACTGCAGGATTTTAGCTAAAAGAATGACACAAATTGAGGTACGTGAAATCGTCAATTCTTTCGAAGGAACGGATATCCTTGTTAGTCGTGCTAAAGCTGCTGTCAATGATGCCACAGTCGCACAGTCCCTCGTGAAGATTCAGCGCGACTACCAGGAACTTCCGAAACTGATCGAGAAAATGGAGAGCTCGAAATACACTCTCAAAGAAGCCCACGACGATATAGCGACACTAAACTTGAAGCAGGACTGTGTGGGCATCGGTGCTTACATAAAAAACGCATGATCAAGAACTGTGACGTTGACAACATTATCAAATCAAAACAAGTGAACGTGTCTCCAGCCGTGTACGCTGAACTTCGGTGCTGTCAGCCAACTTCTGCTGCAGTTGAACGATCCTTTTCTATGCTGGGTAAGCTTTTGCGCAAGGACAGACCTTTCTTGCCTGAAAATGTATGCAACTATTTGTGTATGTACTACAATAAACTGTAATGGAATATGATTCTAGATTGGAAAATTCGCGTTTTCTTTAAGGTCAAAATTTGTCAAATTTTCTCGTTTTCAAGGTCAAAATTTGCTATTTATAGGTCCAAAAAAACTGCCCTACTCATAAGGTAGAAAAATCAGCGAATGTGCTGAATGATGGAATAATGTTCATATTTAACGGCTTTTTTTACTCATATCATATACTCATACTTGTCCACCCCAAAGACTAGGGGTATTCGGGATCGAGGTTCGGTACGGGATTTACTTTCGGGAATCGGTTATTCTGAAACTTGCACTCTTCATATTTGACTTCTTGTTCAATCATAAGCTTCATGACCAAGAAAAATCCGATTGCCCTCATGCAAACAGAAGAGGATGACTCAGTTCACCGCTCCGTGCTTATCGTTAGTCGAATGAGACAGCCATGAGCATATCAAGAGAATCAAAGGTGCAAGAGTCAAATAAACATTCAGAGGAAAATTCACAAACATAACCACGGCCCACGTCCACCATACCAGATAAATAAATTAAAACACGACACGGTAAAAAATTCGAAGAATCCAGGAAACGGAAGATAACAAAGTTAAACAACTACCCTAGTGGAAAATCGTATAAATAATTAGGTTTTCTTTAAATCAAGAGCGTATGAATATAAATTAATACTAATAACAGAGTAACTTACCCCAAACCACCAATCCCAGAGTAGAAAACGAATACAAGCGCTAGCCGACCTAACTTTTAAAGGGATTGAAAATAAATTAGAACTTATTATCAATTTTATTTTACAATTAACGGTTGTCCTGCCAGTCGGGTATACAGTACCCATTCCCAATTTTGATAACAGAATGACGTGCTAATAATTGGGGTAGAAGAAAACCCTTTCTTGACTTTAAACAGAATGGTGTTAGAAACATTCACACACAATTATTTTATAAATAAACTTTTTGTTTAAATGATATGGCTTGTTTATTGTTTATATGCCAGTCGGGTATGCCATACCCACAGAGCATTATACTTGTACAGTTGACATTCTGCTGAAGTGAATTCGTAGATGAATCGTAATGTAAACTGATATCTATGCTGTGTGATTCATCACTTGACACCAAGTTGTTTGTTTACATTAGATAACGTTCGAGCTCTCTGATTGGTTGGTCTATCATTCAATAACAGGTTAAGATTATTGTCTGAAGTTATACATGCGTGTACAGTCATATTATGTTATGATTCACGATGAGCCGTCCGAAACGACAGTGCCGCATTGATTCCAATTATTACGAAGAAGCGAATAATCTGACAATAATGAAGATGATTACGATGATATTTTAGAAAACACTGTTGAAGAAGAACACTCTAACAGGCCTACCGGGACGCAAAGCGATGATGAGGATGTATCAAGCTTACCTGACGATACCATTCTTGATGAAAGCAATGTATGTATTTGACTTGGAATTAGAAAGTAATCCAGCTGATGACAATGAAAGCGAAGGTGTTCCTCCTAGTTTCATCTCACCCTCTGGAAATACATGGCATGAACGACACGATTTTATCGGTACACCGGGACGGCAACCACAGAGAAATGTTATACGATTTACTAGCGGTCCTACCCATGGAGCCAATCCAAGAAGTGAGAGAGAAGCATTTCTCATGTTAACTGAAGCAACATTAATTTCCACGTTGCAATATACTAATCTACAAGGACGTCGAGTTATCATATCGTGGAACAGAGAAAACCCAAACAAAAAAAGGCGTTCAATCCGATTGACATGAACGAACTTGAAGGATTCATTGGATTGATTATATTATTCGGTAAGTAGGCACTTTTTTTCTTCGATTACTGGTACATTCATTACGCACAGGTTAAATTAAAATTAGACTAGATAAAATACCAACTAAGTATAGCTACGTGTATGTCTCAATATCAATTTCATTCATAACATTGTCTGTATTTACTAGTAGCTATAGTTATAATTCATTTAGACATTGTTCATTCATACATGTATTTCATTTTCCTCCCAAGTATATATTCATATATATATATATATATATATATATATCTTTGTCTTTCGTATATAGCTGCTATAGGCCAATTCATTTAGTTTATGTTTTTGTTTTTTTCACTAATTTTTTGTTTCCATATGTTTTATCATACACTCCAATTCATAATGCATTCATGTAGGCTATAAGCCTATATCGTTGTCTCCTTGGATTATGTAGCCAAAGCTAGTTCATTAGGCCGTATTTGTTTTTTGTTCACTAAAGGTGAACGAAATGTCCATCGTAATTATGTTTTTATTTGTAGATGGTACGTTCTATACATCCGTCTTATTTTCAGGTGCATTCCGCTCGAGTTATCGAGATGTTGACTATCTTTGGTCTTCTCGCGATGGTTTTTCTGTCTGCAAGGCAACCATGTCACGTCGGAGGTTTCTTCAGATCAAATCATTCCTACGATTCGATGATCCTCGACGAAAAGATCGACAAGACCCACTCTCACCAATCCGAGAGGTGTTTGAGCAGTTTGTATCCCGTCTTCGTCAGTTTTACGTGGCTGGTCCTTACTTGACCATAGATGAACAACTGCTAGAATTTCATGGGAGAGTCAGATTCAAACAGTATATTTGTAGTAAGCCGGGAAAATTTGGAATAAAACTCTTCTGGCTCTGTGATGCTGACACGTACTACATCTTGAATGGTATTGTTTATATTGGTATTGGTAGCATTCAGTCCGGTGAAAGAGTTACATCCCATGGAGTCACAATGCATCTGATGAAACCATTCCTCAATTCTGGACGCCATCTTACAGGTGAGAAATATTGAGATCATATGATGTACAGAGCTAGGGTAATGCTATCATTTCAATTAGTAAAACTAAATAGGCGTAAGTATTGCTATGGCTGAATTTTTCACATGTCGATAATGCCATTCAGGTATGTATTGCAGCATAATGTATAATATTGTCTATATACTAAACTGTATTGGTTGGACAGCTTTGTCTCTATACTGTAAGGCGGAGTCCAACATAAATGCATATAACCCACTGAAAAAAATAAGTCCATGACGGTTCTGACCCAAGAAATTAGTATGGAAGTTTCATGTTCATAATTACAATCAGAAGATTGAAACTTTTATATGCTCGCTTTTTTTCTAAACAATTTCGCACTTTTTCCTTTTTATCCATGTTCTTCACGGTTCTTCTAAATGTTCTTCTATAATTATAGGCCTAATGATGTAACGTTTCTAATTTTTTTCCAGGTGATAATTGGTTCACATCCGTCGAATTGGTCAATTCACTACGGCTGCAAAACACTTCGTACATCGGTACGATTCGTTCAAACAGCCGAGGAGTTCCAGCTGTTGCGCGGTCTACTGCGGGAAGACAAAGAAAAGATACTCGAATATTTAAAGATGAAAATGGAACTTTCCTGGTTTCATTTTGGGACAAAGGCGTAAAACCAGTGTTATTGGTGGATAATGTTCACACGAGTGTGACTGTCCCAGCTGCTCCAGGAAAACCTTCGACTGTACTTATGTACAACCAAACGAAGTCGGTAGTGGACATTGTAGATAAACGCTTGCGTGGATTCACATGTAAGAGAAAATGCCGACGTTGGCCTTACACTATTTTTTCGAACATCATCGACATTGCAACCAGCAATGCCAGCATTATCTATCATCAACGCAATCCTGGCCAAACTCGAAAGCAGGAAGAACATTACACGTTCCTTCGTAATCTTGGCTACCAACTTGTAGACCGCAACATTCGAAAGCGAATTCAACAAAGTCACCTTCTTTCATCCACAAAGATTGCGATGAAAAATCTCGGATATGATGTAGAAAGTGACACACCTTCAGTTCAGGAACCCGTGAGAATGCAGAAAAGCAAGCGCTGCTATATGGCTGCTATATGTGTGATGTAAAGAAGGACAGAAAAACCTATAATTGTTGTCCTAGATGTGCTCGACCTCGTTGCAATGAACATCGATCACATCTATGTGCAAACTGCTCAAATTAACAATTGATAGGCCTACTCTCTGCATTTCGTATATCTGGCAATCAAGTAGGCCCCTATACTTTTTATATGTAATAAAGTGGTATTGAATAATGTGTCTTATTTTTTATCTTTAACTCGAAATTTTGTTAAAAATTAATTTAATGAAATAATCGTACCTAAATAAGTTCTAATGCAAGATTTGTGTTTTCGTGAGACGAATTGTAGGCTAATTATGGACAATAATTTAACTATATTTGCATAAACCCATTATGAAATAATCTCGTACACAGTTCATATAGCGCTACAGTAATAGGTTTTCAGTAGTTCATGCTTGTGTTTCGCAAATAGACGAAGTAAAGATACTAATCATCCTATTTTACCAGCATTAATATTATAGGCTACTTATTTCTAGAACACCCTGTAGACCTGCAAATAGGAAGAATTACAGCCGAAGTAATGAAAGAGCAAGAACTGAGGATTTTCAATACACAGGGTATTTAATCATTTTTAGAAAAAAATATTTCTGGGTATGCAGTACCCGACTGGCAGGTAGACCATAATTTACATTTTGGTAGGACAACCGTTAAAAACTAAAATGAGACCTCGGCATGAGACATGACAAGAAGCTGACCAAAAATCGCAAATGGTGAAATATAAGAACCCAAAATAAGATGCTCTACATGGCGGGGTCAGGCCAACCATCTCGAATGAACGATGAGGAAAGTCTCTCCAAGCCTGAGGAAACATACCTAAAGCTTAATCGAAAATGAAGTTTTTTATAAGAGAATAAGGAAACATACGAACCCGGATAATAGCTGTTAGTCTAACATTCCTATGATGGATGTTATTTGGCAAGACGAAAAACTGTGCACAAATACTTCTGAGTAATTTCATAGTATGATCTAATTGAAAAATCTCATGGTCAGAAAATTGCTTTTCGTGCAACTTAGGAAATAAAGTACCAATCACTAAATTCTCCGCTCGGAAACTTATGAATTTGAGTGATGGCTCATCGGGAAAACATCAACAAAAACATCGGAAAATCACAAAAAATGTGCTCAAAGCATTTTCGGTAGTTTTGATTGTTTTGAAAACATCTATCGACAGAGTTTTCAGACCTCACCTTTGACGGCGACGTAGAAACTTAGCAACTGAAAAATCATCTAAATCACGGTTGGCTTGATCAAAAAAATATTCACTGCCACGGGAGTCCTAACTCTCATCATGGAAACAACCATTAAAGAAACTGTACATCGATTTCTCTTCACCTATTTCTTACTTCTCAGAATGAAAGATGAAAAAGATCGGAAAGGTAGGAAGCATTTTCAAACATTTTGCTTTACAATTTTAATTTTAAAAATTACAGTCCATTTCAGTTTTAGGTTGGAGACAAGAACAGAATAATTGTCTGCAAATGAGATGCGCTGGTACAATCCTTTCTAGCGTCATCTTGCGTAAATGGGAATGCGAGAAAATCTTGTAGATGTCGGATTTTTTCACAAGGAATAGTTGGGACGATATAAAAAACAAGGCAGGTCCTATTTCTTAATGGCCATTAACTTATTAAAGACCCAGCCCGCCCAAATTTACCTGACGTTTTTTCACGCAATCATATCAATTCACCATGTGGTGAATCTGTCTGACAAACGATTGCGCCGTGGATCAGGTCACAATCGCTGTTTCTTTCTCGAGTGATGCCGTCACTAGTGGAATCACCCGACGGATGCAGTGCAAGTCTGTACAGTAGCAACAACGCTGTATGGAGTAAACAAGCATCGTCTGGTTTTCTCGCTCTGCATCAGAGTGAAATTCCACGTTTTCGCTTGTTAGCAAAGCTGCTTCTTCATTATCCTTAGTGTGAACCATGGCTCAGTCTTGTGCAGTTTTTAGGTGCAATACAAATAAGAAAACTCACCCAGATTTGACTTTCTTTTCAATACCCGAAAAAAACTAACAACCGACGACAGTGGATCCGAGTGATATCCAAAGAGATGATCACATCAAACTCGAACACGAAAAATTTGCGTGTGCTCCGAAATCAACAGTTAAGTGACAATACGCAATTAGCATTAGAATTTAAATATTCAAGATAGTAATCTAAAGCCTCATTTACGTTAGGCCAGTGACTGAAGTCTAGTGAAATTCTTCATTCCCATGTTGCAGAGCGCTCGCATCACTTGCTTGATTTATCGGTCCAGTGACTGGCTTGTTGCATTTACAATACAACTTGCGACAAAGAGGCCAGTAAGTAGTACACTTCCTTTCATTTTGTAAATGTCATCGAATGAAGTGGTTGTCACAGCTGCTCGTGTAGTGGCTGAGTGGAGAAATTAAAAAGAAAGAGGAAGAGAGTGTTGGACTCGAAAGTGGATTTTAAGGAGAGAAAAAGTGGGAGCATGGGATACTTTGCTGAAGGAGCTGATTTTGGGTTGATACTTTGCGTCACGTCACCAAGGTGCAAGTGCGCGGCTCAGATCAATAGGCTGTGCTACTGTCTGGTCCCTTGACTTCCCCGAAAAACGTCACGAGAATACTTTCATCAGTTCCTTGTGTGTTAATGCAGCTCGAAACGAACGAATGAATAAGCACACAGCTCCTTAAACATTGAGGCATCTAAACAGGGAATCATGAAAAAATTGGGCGTACAGTATCATGCATTCAGCTCTACTGATTCCTCACAGATTACGCATGCAATATCTTGATGTTCTGCAAATGACAGAGCATTTAGCAAATTCTATACAGAATGTGACGACTGATAACTTTTTTCCCGGTGTCTTCCTAAGCAACGTTTTGCTTTACAGGAATCTTACCTAAATCGGGACAGTCAGGCAGAATAAGCGCTTTTACCTGAGAAAATAGCAGCAAAGCGTGGCAGTTATCGCTTTGTTGTTCAGAAGCCCACTTTCTAAAAATGTGGTATTCTAAGAACCCATGAGACTTAGGAGCATAGTGCATCAGTAATTCTTTTGTCATCAATACACTCTGATGATCATCGTGGAATCAGCAATCAGCAAACTGCATGAATCAAGTGCTATTTTCCCCCCAATCCCCGTTCATTTATCATACATCAGGCCACGTTCACTTTTCGTGTGCCAATCCTCATTCTCATTTCGTGTACCAATTCCTTTCCCTTTTTCTGTGTAGATTCCATGCCCGTGCCATGTACATCGCCTCAGTTTCACTTCGTTATTTATTACCCCTCCCCCCTTCCTGTATCATCCTCCAATACTCGTTCCTAATCCATGCACAAATCTTCTTCCTTATTTCAGTCATGTCCTCGTTCGAATTTCATAACCAATCCTCTTTCCAAATTCAAATAACTTAGTTTTTCAAATCACTTAATTATGACAGTTATGACATATTTGTAATATCTCAAATAATACTCAATTATTACTGAGCAGATGTATCAAATCAATGCATTTCACAAAATTCTACTTTCATTGCTTTTTCTGCTCGGCAGAACAAATACTAGCTACAAATCATACAGTAGCTGTAGCACAAGCAGTTGAAACAAGGATAATTACCCTGATAATAATCTTTATATTTCCCACTACATTTGATTGATATGTGCCAAAGTTTTGTCCTAAGGCTGATCATGCATACAAAATAAGATACAAATTATGAACAATATAAAAATACATATTTTTTTATAAGTTGAGAGAAGGCCTTGCTTTGATGGTTTTCTTTATTTTAGCAACATGTGCGAGGCCTTTCAGCCGCTACAGGCGACCATCGTCAGGCAAGACGATTCACTTGCCTGACGATGGTCGCCTCTAGCGGCTGAAAGGCCTCGCACATGTTGCTAAAATAAAGAAAACCATCAAAGCAAGGACTTCTCACAACTTATAAATTAATGGCTGGTCCTTTATTTTCTGAAATAAAAATACATAGTTCATCATAAAAAACGGAACACCTGAATTAAGTCCAACTTCGACTGATTCTCCTGCCTTTCAATCGGACTTCACAATGATAAGCCATACACTATTCGAAAGTTTATGTTCACAGCTTTAACTGTATGATTATGTATATTACTGATCATTTATTTTTTCAAAAGCAAACCTATTTAGCAGATTCATATGTGGCTCAAAGTGACGCTTCAAAATTCGTGTATATGCACCACCACGCTGTTGGGAGAATCACTGAAATTCCTACGACCTTTTTATACGGAAAGGGACTACGCCGAGTCAATTGTCAAACTGCCACTTAGGCTATATACGAACGGATCTCCCTTGTTCAAATTCTTGAAAACTATCTATCCGGCGGCGGCTGGATTACTATTTTTCAAATCCCTTAATCCTATCGACTGCACAATACGCCCTACATAATCACTCCTCAAATAATCAGGATCATGGCTCATAATACAATACCTGATTAAGTTCAACCATAGCCCACGTGAAAATGTTGTGCCATTGTACGAAATAACCAAATAGCATCAATCGAAGGGCATTTTCAAACATGAACGGGCTGAAGATTAATGTATTACGCTGAAAATAACAGCATTTGAATCATAATGCTTCTAAGTGTTTCAAATTAGTCTGATTATTCATACAACAGTTGAAAAATGTCCATATAACATGCAATGATAAAACATTATCACACGGAGTTGAATGAATTTAGAAAAATCAAACCGGTGAAGGAAATTAATCGAGCTTCCGACCTCTTTGTCGTTTAGCCTCGAATGGGAACTTGATTGTTATTTTCCTATTCTTGACGTCTCGACTGTTCGTTCTCCCACAGGCTTCAAATTGTAAGTCTTTCGAAAGGCCACTCGCTCATTCTAATTCCTATCTTTACTTCTTCTCTTTCCACCCCTCATTTAAGGTTTGTTAGTTCGCGCTTTGAGAGGGCGTGGTTCTAAATTTTTATCTGATTAAGTTAGTTATATAATCGCTTCACATTCTGCCATAGCTCATCATCCTTTTTTTTAATAAGTTTTACTTCGCAGTATCTTCGTTTTACAAGCCAAACCCTCGTACGCTTCCGTTTGCTTTTTGTGTCCCGTATGTTCCATCATTAGATACTCAAACCCACAAATATACATGCTTCGCTCGGACTTGATTAGTAATTTTAGTCTTCTGTGTCCTAATAAGATTACGTCACATGTCTCCAAATACGACACTTGCAGCACTAAGTAGACACTGCAAAAACGTATTAAGCTACGTAATGCATTTCATGTAAATGTGAAATTATAGGCTAAGTTGCATAAATAGCTTGTGATCTATCGTGCAGGATTTGGCAACCTGCATACCGCGAATCCCTCTAGTGTGGCCCGCGGCACCTCAAAATCGCCGTCATGTGCGACACGCGACAATCACATTGTCTTTGTAAAACTGATAACTTACTTTCGTCCTTTTCCACGTTTAACGTGCAAGACGGTTGTTGCTTTCCGATGGCATGCCTCCACTCCTGCTAATCGTAGTCCATTGCTGGATTTAGGTCGAGAGATCGGAGGTCATCGGAGACGACTTGTTTCATCAATGCCTTTACTGTTCCTTCCATCTTCATGATCTGATCACCTTTCACGGCCCACTCTCATTTCCATACATCTCTAAGCTACGAACACATGCAGAATTCCCCTGTAACTTTCAACTTTCAAATTGGCGCTTTTGATTCTAGGAGTAGTATATGTCCGTAGTTCCTCCGCCATCCACAACCTACGGTGTTATTTTGTTTAGTATCCTAATTTACTTCTCTAATGAACATCATCCATGTTAATCATAGATAATGAGGCAAAATTATAAACCAATTTATGCACTCTCTATTAACAGCATTACTATGAGGCTTTGTTTTGTGATTTGTTTTCAAAGATTCAGTTTGTAATGATAGGCTACTGTTGGAGTTCCCGTGAGTGGGTTAAACTTGAACCAGTGGCCCGGGGACTAGCGAGCAAGGTTGCCGACCCCTGCTCCGGAGCAATGCAAATTTCAAAAACGAACCAGTAAACGAAATATGCAGTATAGTATTCGACAAAATGGACGATAAACGAAATTGATCAGTTATCATGCGTTTGTACTTGAAAGGGATAAAATATGCCTAATTAGATCGCTTAATTGGTCTTAGATCTACATGTTGCACTCCCATATTGCTCACCGTGACAACCACTTCCCAATCGTCCAGGGGTCGGCCACATATGTCGTCTCCATTCCGCACGGTTTGTCATCATCTGTGTTGTCCGCCCGCTGCACATTAATTATCCAATTGGCATGACACCTAAACGTCTTCTGATTTCTTCATTTAGGATATGATGACATCTCGTGACTCCCAGGATAGCACGCAGGATTCTCATCTACCTTGTTGCAATTTGACGTTTATTTGCATCCTTCTTTGCCCAGCATTCAGTACCGTATAATAGTGCCGGTCTGATCATTGTAGCACAACTTTTTCTTTCCGTCTCAGGTGAATTTTTCTGTCGAATACAAGGTGTATACTAGAAAGGTGGTGTCAGAACACTATAAAGCAAAATTCTAGGCAAAATAGACCACAAGTATGATAAAAATTCTGCTGGACCTTGTTTACGGTATTTGGCATGATGCAATATTTGCTAAACTGACAAAGTATAAAAACTGGCCAAATGTTAAACATGAAACATAATGTAGAAACCAAATCCTGTGCAAACAGATGCATGGAACAAATTGCAATTAAAAAATCAGTCTTTTAATGCCGAAGATATACGAATATTTAATAAGCCTGACTTTGAATCGATAATAAGTTGTCATTAAAGATCATGGAGATAATGATGCACTGTATTAAATCTCGAAATAATGTAAATAGAGAGGAGAGAAAATTGCCTACATTTCATAATTGAAAATCATGCAGTCAAGTCATAGGTAGGCCTGTGCCACGCAAACATTTCAGGGTTCTCGCGCATTTTTGGAAATAATTTTCCCTGATAATTCATCGACATACTCCATGTCTTAATTACTGTGCCCATGCATTCATCACATTGGTTCCATGCAGGTTAGTGACAATAGTAATGAAGTCGTCTAATTACTGTGGTAATTACCAGTTGCGTAAGTCAAGTCTGTACTGACCGCTGTTAGCATGAAAAAGTTAACAGGACATTGTGAGGAGTACAGGAATGGGTAGCTAGAGGGTGGTAGCCAACTAAAACTAACTGGAACAAAACATGCGTCTTGAGTTCTCCAAAATTACGTAATTAGAGTTGACAAAAACGAATTATGATAATAAGCGTATTTGCTCATCCAGTGCTTTAAATGCGGAAGCAGTTTCCTTGGCAAGCCTTTGTCTTTTGGCCTCCAGGATCTTCACCTCATCACGTTTTCTTTTAAACCGCCATCTTCTGTAAGCGCCTTTCATTTTCTTCAGTTGCTCTTGCTTCGATTGCCGTTCGGCAACGAGCTCTGGGGAAGCTTAACATGGGAACGCATATCTTTGCTATTTTGATCAGATTTGGGCATCCATTTGATGATCAAAACGAGAAGACGCTCTCAGATGGCAAATTAGAAGGTTATAAGACAGTGGTTCCCGAACCTCTTTTAGCGCGTCACAAATTCGAGTGTGGTGAATCTCTAGTGACTTCACGACCCTTCTTGTGACTGATTTTCGACTCTTAGACTAATCTCGTGACCCATTTTACAAACCTGGGGTCGTGACTCAATTCTGGAACCACTGCTATAGAATGACAAGTCACCTGCACTAATCCTCAGTGAGTTTGAATAAGTCAATTCTGATGGCATACAATACATTTCGACATGTTCGCTAGCATGCCAATCGTCAGCTTTGTTTGAAGTCTCCTTGAAAAAGTTGCAGAAACATAGTGACCGCATAATAGCAGCATCATACTGACCTTGAGTAAGAAGCTTTAGCACAAATCTGAAAAGTTAACATTTCAAAGACTGCTTCGTTATTATCACTTGTAAACAGTAGGTCTCCACCTAATGCAGTTTTGCGGGAATGAATAATGCACAAAATAAATGAAAAAAACTAAGATTATTCACGTTTAAAGAATACATCACTTTTTCGAATTCATTGTCTAAAGGTTAATATCAATCCTAGTTCAGTTAAATTTAGTCTAATTCATTCTACTCATGTGATGACGGCATTTCAACAGATTTCCTGCATTTTCCACGTTTTACTAGAAAATACCAATTCCCTGTATACTAGTAAATTCCCTGTGACTGACAGACAGGCAAAAAATTCTGTGTTTCCAGACTTTCCTGTCGGGCGGGAACCCTGACAGTTCCACGGCATTTCTCGAGGGCGAGTGTCGTAGGCCTTCTCGAGCTCTACAATTACAGTAGAACCCACTTATAACGTACTTCAAGGGACCTAAAAAATTGGTACGTTATATCCGAGGTATGTTGTATCCGAGGTGTGCAAGAACAAACTCTATAAGAAATATTGAAGCCTACTTCTGCACCAAATTAAGTTGTCAATTGCAATAGTAAGGTCCTATCCATCATGACCAGCTAATTATCACTATGCATCACCATAAATACATGTACATGTAATGTACATTTATTTGCTTGCCCTGGCCCTACATGTATGATCATGCCTACTCGAGAAAACAGCATATGGTCTTAACAATTCTCTATTGTGTAAGAAAAAATATGCAATATTCTGAATAGGGATGTGCCGATATATCGGCCGATTATCGGCAATGCCGATCATCGGCAGCTTTTGTAACATATCGGTTATCGGCCGATATCTAAAAAAAATGCCGATAGTTTACCGATATTTCTGTCACTGAAAATTGCATTTTTAAATGGGTATTTTTTATCACAAGTAGCGATTATCTAAAATATCAAATGAAGGAAAAATCAAATAGTTTCAATAATGAATATACACAATACACATTCAGATAAGCTATACAATCAAAAATAGATTGGACTTGCATTTTGACTGAATGTTTTCTAAGTATGCTCCGCTGTTCCTGCTAGGTGGATAGTGAAACTAAATGTAGACTCCAAAAGCTACAAGAATTCAAGTGAGTTTGCAAAACCATTCAGTTTGATCTCCTGTCTTTTTGCAATATAGATTCAGTACTGATATACTTGCTTATTTGAATGGAGTTATATGAATGCATTACGTCAATACCTGTATGTCATACTTTTAATGTCTCTTTCCACCAATGGTGCAAATATGTATCAAAAATATTGAATATTTGAATATATTCAGTGCTAAGTTTTGAATCCTTATCCAAAGCTGTTTTGTTTTCAAGACATGAATTTCGACAAAAGCGTCAAGCAGTGCTGAAGGCCATTTTCAGGTAAACTACAAGTTCACAACAGAGCATCGATTGGGGTACTTTTTTCGCTTTAAGTATTAATATTGGAGCCATGTTTTGCAGTGAATACATGAAAAATAGAGTATCTTAACTTAAAACATTCACACGCAAGGTTATGTATTGTGTGAAGAATCTATTGTCAAACGGGCGGATACTAAATGGGTTAAATAATTAGGGACACTGTACACGCTATTGTAAATTGACTATGTTGCATGAACATCAATATCGGTAGTGCCGATATATCGGCCGATATTTGATTTTTTTGCCGATAAATTATCGGTATCGGTTATCGGCGAAATTTCTCATATCGGCACATCCCTAATTCTGAACATGAATCTAAAAATCTGAATGACTAAAAAAACAATGTAAACAGCGCAGTGACGCGTTAAGAAGACACCATCACAGACAATGTCTTAATTCCAGTTCACTTCTATCGATTGCTCATTGGACGAATTCGACACTCAAAAGTTGTCCTCCTCCAAGCCAATGACAAGAGCTGTTGCTGCCATCATCAAACGCAGCAAGTTATTGTAGAATCGTGTCAGCTTCGTTTCGATGATTCAGAATACTTAAGTACTTTCATCCCTAAGTACGTTGTAAAAAATCAAAATTTGCTCTGTGGACCCTTGAAAAGAGTTCGCTATATCCGAGTAGAACGCTATATCCGAGTACGTTATAACCGAGGCATTTTATATAGACATAAAAGGAATTTTTGTCAGTGCCTGCAAGAGGAGCATGTTATATCCGAGAGTTCGTTATAACCGAGTCCGTTATAAGTGGGTTCTACTGTACCATATAGGCCTATAGAGGCTGGCTACCTTTTAGGTATTTTCCATCAGATTACGGATTATTTATATGTTCCCATCTGTAGCTCCCATTGCGGAACGATAGGCAAATTCAGTCTCCGCCACTATCACCACTAATGTTAGTCTGTTTTCCAAGATAAGTTCCCATAGCTTCATTTTGTGGCCTATGAGCTTAGTACCGCTGTAGTTGGCACAGTTCATGTCTCCCCTGTTTTGTAGTTATTTTCCAGACTATAGTGGTGATGACAACCTTTACATAACCGGTCCAGTACCGGATTAACCATGGGTCAGAGTGGGCATATGCCCACAGCCCCGAGCTACAGATAGGCCCCAACTGCCAGCTGGATTTGACTGATGAGCCTGTCATAACCAGTGGCGTAACGCTGATCGCTGGGGGCCCCCGCAAATTTTTTGCCCTGTATGTAGGGAAGGTACACAACCCGGTCTACTACGTGACTATCATGGAGTAAATACTGACTATTGACTTGTTGCAACAATGTTAATCGTTTGTGTGCTTGTGTTTTGGTATGAAAATATAGAACAGGAAACTGAACTGGGTTTCAATCTCGCATGTCATGTTTTGTTATTGAAGCATGTATTAGGAATCGAGTACATTAAAGAGCCAATGTTTGATATCAAAAAGAAGAAAGCTCACCCTGCAATTAAATTTAATCAAACAGAACATCCAAATTATCAGATGGAAGGGGTACTCAAATGAAGGCGTTGAATAAGGAGATGTTAAAACAACATTCTGAAAATATTTTACCTTTCTAAATCAGATTTGAGATTGATTTATTATTAATATTTTGTTTAACAGAAGAAAGATGGTGAGTAACTTTTCATTAGTATTTGTTTATTTTTGAATAATAATTGTTTTTTGATAATAACTTTTGATTTTAAATTCTGATTTTTAACTTCCATACTTTTATGCAACAGCCTTCAGCAAATTGCTGAAGGTTGCATTTTTTTGACACTTATGACTCAGTGTACATCACATTTAGTTGACATTTAGTTGTAGTTGTTACACACCGGATGAGCCAACGACAGTATCTGAGCGGTTGGGAGAAACAGAAACGGAAACGTGACAAAGAGGAGGAGAAGGAGCAATTGAAAAAGATCCCGAAGATTACTTTTTGCTGGCTGGCAATGTAAGATTGTGCTTCCAGGAATGAACATCTACATGTATAATTCAATGTATGTCACACTTTTGATTTTAGAAGCCAACGCATGCGGATACAGCAACAACCGATGCCGCCTCCGGGTCCGGGGCTAGCACATGCACAAGCCCTGCAGCAGCTGCTGCCGCCGTCGTTGTGACTGCCCCATCTGACTCAGCAGATCTGAACATGCCGGAAACTAGTTGCGACCTAGGTCAGTGGCCGGATCGGTTGCCTGATAAAGTGAAGGAATACTGGATTTCTGCTGGAAGCGCGTCTTGTCAATACAAATCTGCCGACTTTCGTGAAACCCAGACGACCTATCCCGGCGATCGCTATGCTCGTGCCTTCCGTCTAGATCACATTTCTCGCAAGCATAAGACAGATATCCACATTGACCGCCAATGGTTGTGCTTCTCGCCTAGCAAGTGTGGCCTGTATTGTCTTTACTGCAAAATAATGACCGACGCAGACGTTTTTGGTAGATCGGCATACACAGATTGGCGTCACGTCGCTGATAGATTGACCAGGCACGAGCAGAGCACTTCGCACTTGAATGCCGTCATTCGCAGCTCAGCGAGTAGACGCAGAGTTGGCCAAACAGATTGGTTGCAGAAAAATTACTTGAGGTCGGTCCTGCAGCGCACGACTGAAGCTATCAAATTTCTGGCAGAGCGTGATCTGGCGTTTCGCGGAAGTGATGAAAAGATCGGTTCTTCTCACAATGGCAATTACCTTGAAATTCTAGAGCTTTTGGCTAAATTTGATTCATTTCTCGATCAGCACATCGGCGATTTTGCTGGCAAGGGCCGTGGTCACCCGTCATTCCTATCAAGGACGATCATGGAGGAACTAATTGTGCTTCTGGGTGACGCGGTGCTTCGCCGCATTTTGGCCGACATGAAACGCGCTAAATTCTACAGTATTTCTGTGGATTCGACTCCAGACGCGAAGCACTTTGATCAGTTGACTTTGATTGTTCGGTACGTATTGGCAGAGCATGGCCCCGTTGATCGATTCTCACTTTCTAGAACCGGAGCGACACACGGGCGAGCAGCTTGCAACCTTGCTGCTTGATTACCTTGCTGAGAACTCTGTGTCCATTGAGGACTGCCGAGGCCAAAGCTATGACAATGCGTCAAATATGTCGGGCCGGTATAACGGCATGCAGGCGCATATTAAGCAGCGCAATTCTGCCGTCATCTTTGTGCCGTGCGCCGCCCATTTTCTGAATCTCGTCGGTCAAGGTGCTGCCAGCTGTTGTGCCAATGGAGTCGGTTTTTTCGATATCGTGCAGAAGATATATGCGTTTATTGTGGCATCGACGCATCGTTGAGCAGTGCTTCGACGCAATTTAGAGCAGCTGCCAATAGTGAAGCGCGCAAACGCAACCCGCTGGTCGGTCAAGGCTGACGCTGTGAAGGCAGTATCGCTAGGCTACAGTAAAATTGTTGACGCGCTTGAAGAACTAGCTGACGACGAGGTGCAGAAGCCCGACACGCGAAATGATGCGCTTGAATTGGTGAACGCAATGGAGAAACTGGAGTTTGGATTCCTGATGGTTTTCTGGCAGCGAGTGCTCGAGCGATTTGCAGATAACAGCACAAAGTTAGTCTGCCGAAATGGATGTATCTACAGTATCCTATATCTACGAGTCGCACGTCGCGTTCATTCAGCAATTGTGCAGTCTCTTCGATGATTTTGAGGATTCTGCAAAGCAGCTGACGGGCATCGAAGAGTACTCGCAACAGGCGAAACGTGTTCGCAAAAGCAAACGGCAGGCCGACGGCAGATATTGCGGGGCGTTTCTCGGTATTTCGGCTTCTGGTCAGTGACAAGGCCGACAATGACTTACTACGCGCTGCTGTTGAGCGTCTACTCGTTGCGCATGAGTCTGATATCGAGCCTACCGTCTTTGACGAGTTCTTGCAGTTTCGATCTTTTCTGCAAACGGCAGCTGGTTCAAAAGTTCTGCAGCCAGCCAAAGACGCTGCCGGGGATTCTCTAGAGCTCATGATGTATCGCCTCTTGATTACGGCAGATATTGGCTGTGTTTCCGAACATTGAAGTGTCACTTCGAAATTATCTTTCGCTGATGGTGACGAACTGTTCCGGAGAGCGCTCGTTCTCAAAGTTGGGGCGAATTCAGAATGAGCTTCGCACAAGCATGTCCCAGGCGCGCCTCAATCGTCTCACTCTAATGAGTCTGGAGTATGAGGTTCTGCGTGACCTGCACCTGGAGATACTCATCGAAAACTTTGCTAAGGCGAAGGCACGCAAGGTGTCGATTGTGTAGTGCAACGCTGAACTGTAGTTGGAGGATAGTACATGGGCAATGAAATTATGAGTGTAGCGATTTCATACTTTTTGTTAAGAATTTTCGCTTGCGTTCAATGACATTTTTGAGTAATGTGATTTCCATGTAGTTCTGGATTTAATAAATTCTTTTGAAATATTGGATTTTGAGATAAAATATAGTACCTGGGGTATTGAAAATCTATCAAATTATATTTCAAGATAATATAAAGCTCGCGAGTAAAATTTGTTTAGTAACTTTGAGTTTGGGACAAGTCGGTGATGAGGTGAGTGGTTAGATAGGCCCCGATGATAATCTCTGCCCCAGGCCCCAGGAAGGGTTAATCCGGCACTGAACCGGTCATAACACTGCATTTGATTTTCAGGTAATGTGAGTAGGTCTACAGTGCCCTGTAGGCCTAAAAGGCATATACAGTCATAATTGCTGCATTCCTACATTACCACAAAAATCGTATTAAATCACGTAATAATGCATGTCATGCTTATGAAAAATTAGCCTATGTGCACAGCTGTCCAGATAGCTTATGATACCCTGGAGAAATGCAACTTCAAAAACAAAAGCAGTTCATGAAATGCACGCTTATCTTAGATGTATAATACTCGAAGTCACTACCAATATAACTCGTAGCTCACTTGGTATGTAAATGATTGCAAATGCCATGCATGACATAAGACCGCTAATAATGCTGCTCACACATGACAATACCATGCATCCGCGATAATAAAAAACAAATATAAAAAAATGACGCACTTTGAAATAGGATTATCTTTTTTCTGATTTTTTCAATCGGAATCCGACTGTAAATGTTCACTGAAAAAGTCATCTAGTTCTACAAAATTTTCGCAAGTAAACAGTCGCCGACATGGTCACAACTGCACATATTTTCGAATGAAAATCATCAACACACATTAGAAGAAAATACAAGAAAAAGATGTGATGTGAGGTTTCTTGACTGTGAGATGTGATTCAAGAAAAAAGGAAATATTCATGCAGTAAATTGTCACTACTTTGAATTTTTTGGAAGAATTTTAAGGCACACTTATTTCATCGTATATGAAGGTCAAATAATGAGCAGCTGCAACCCGTTTCACAAATAATTTATGGCATCGCCTTTGTGATCGCTCTAGTATGTATGCATCTTCTTGAGTTAGATCCACGAACACATACGTGCGTTGCATTCTCGACAGAGACAGATCGTAAGAAGTTGTTATACACTAGCACCAGCTCATTCTTCGTAAGAAATCTCCGCATGAATGCGCTGACTTGCCCTCTGACTCACATCATGGATATTCGATGACCATTTGAAATTACAATCGCATGTAAGACCAATTACTTTTAATTGATGGCATTGATCTAATGCAATTGATGGTAGCCCAACAACGTTGAATTCAATATATTTACATTTATTTGTGCGCAATTGCAAACCGCATTCTTTCGTTCATTCTTTAGCGTTGTCAACTTCATCACTTACAAATGTTATAATGATGTAAGGATTTTGTAAATTTCATTCTCAAGGCATTAGCAAAACCAAGTCATCGGCGTTCCATACATCGGATTAAGGGTACCGACAAATGCACCAAATAGGTCTGGCCTCAATATGCTACCTTAATGCACGCCAGAGACAACTCTCGATATAGAGCTCCGTGCTTCATTTATTAGCAGAAATTGTTTTGTATCTCTCAAGAAGTCTTTGATCCATAATACGAAATCTGATGGAAGTTTTTCATCCTTAGTGAGAGTATCGATCAGCTTCCAATGGGGGATATTGTCGAACGCCCGCGAAAAGTCCTCAGAAATCATGATTACCACATAGTCCATACTCCCATTACCCCATTAACATCATCTCGGAGTTCAGTTGCACGATCGCTTAGTTTGATAGTAGCAAGACAAGTAGACGAGTCGGGACGAAATCCGAATTGAAGAGGACCATTAAGTTCAATGAGATTGTTCCTAACAGAGTTCGCTAGCAGACGTTCAAAAATGTTCATCGTGTGTATTCATACGTCATACAAAACACTAGGAGGTTTATACCTATAGACTAGATGGGAAGCAAAAGATTCTTAACAGGGCGGCGGCGAAAATCCAAGCTTCGAATTCCAGTGCTACTCCCTGTCGATTTCATCACATTTCCGGAATTCTTTTTGATATCGTGCAAATTTGTTTTCTAACTCCGCCATCATTTACCACTATACAATGATATCCTTGTAGTATTACAAAGTACAGACTTGATCCTGACATCAACAAAAAGATTATTTCGTTCAAATCGGCACTTGCCGTGCCGAACTCCAATCACTCCTTGTTTTGATCAATTTGGTCGCATGATCCCGCATTTCTCCCAAGTCGTCCAGCCCCCTCATGGACTAAGGAAAAAGGTATTGAATTTGTATGACACAGGCTGTCAAGCGCCGATTTTCCGAAAAACAGAAAAAAACAGGCAGCTGAATCGGGAAAAAACAGACAGCAGATCCGGGAAAATACAGAAAAAAACAGTCAAACAAATGAAATAAAATGCAAAATAGAATGCTGAATCTTATTGAAATTAAAAACATTTGGAAAAATCTGTACCTGATTTACATATACAAAACATACTGGGGGACAGGGAAATGCATTTTTAATGTATATACTGCTAAACAAATGTTGCCTATGAGCCAATTAGTCAACACTATACATTCAACTTGAAATTTCTCAGATGTTCATCGCATCGAGTCCGTCAATTGCCTTCTAGGGCGATAGTTGTCAAAGAATCGTATATTGTATCAATGTTTGTCTATCGCAATTTTCTTTGTTAAATGTAACTTCCTATGTCTGCTTGTCCTTTGTAATTTTTTTAACAATAACCATGAAGTTGTAAAAATAAGCTTAAGACCATGACTTCTGATTAATGTTCAGTAAATTCATTTTGGCGCATGCTACTTATGCAGGCCTCGTGGAAAACGCTACCCCATCTTGTCGAACATTGACTGTGTCATCGATAAAGAGCTAGCACATCAGTTGTATGTCACCTACAAGAACATAACTAAGTTATAATGGTTTCAGCGAGATTTATGTACATTGCAGAAACAAATCTATAATAATGCTTCTCTCTCTCTCAACCAGCAGAAACTAAAGAAAATTTACGCAACGCGTACATGATTAACAATATAAGATGTTTCAGAAGTTCAATACATAAGTTGTTTCAGTAGTGAAAAATCACAAATCCGTATAAACTATCACAACACTGCATTAGATATATCATACACATGTACATGTATATATGCGCATGTAAGTTTAACAAAATGTCAAACCTGATATAGTCCTATATAGTATGGTAATATCAACTTTCCCGAACGAAAAACTGCTAGAAATATTATCTCTCCAACGTGTATGAACTTGTGAAATATGTAATAAATTCATCAAGATTTAATGGGGATCAACATAGCACGGAATAGTTCGTTCGGAAGAAATAATCAATTGAAGCAGAAAAAAACTTTAACAATCAACTGATCTAATAGTAGATTACATTACTCAGAAATACTTTGGAAGAACGGAAGAGAAGCTATACTTTACTTCTTCTGCTTCTTCGCCGCTTTCAATGGGATGTTCATTGCGCGCTTCCTTTTCTCAACTATATTCGACCGCTCGTTTCTTTCTTCTAACCGTTTCTGAGTCAGGAGTTTCATTTTACTCTTTGCTGCTTCGATTATTTCGTTGGCCATTTTTATGCCCACCATGTTACCTCCTTCTATAGCCACTCGTAGATTTTGTGAAGCGCTTTCAATAAGTCTTTCGGCCAATTGGCAGCCTTCGTCTGTCTTTCTTTCTTCTTCGTCAAGCTTCTGCTCCTTCTAGTCTAAAGCTTTTCGTTTTCTTTCGGCAGATTGGATGGCTTCTTTTGATTTTGATTCTTGCCGTTCCATTTCCATTTTGTTTTCCAGAAGGAGCTGTCTCTCCTTTTCTTCCTGCTTCTTTCTTTCCGTATAATTTCCATGAGCATTACGAGCAGATAAGAGCATATCTTTCGAAAGTGTATCGACATTATGTGCACCGCCTGAATAGCGTGCAAACTGCTTGGCGAGTCTCAATCCTTTGAGAGTTTCCATATTTAGGTTTGTCCTTTCGGCTGACACGGTGTTTTTATTGTCGGAAAGGCTTCTTTCTATACTTGCATTACCGTTGTGCATGCACAAGAAGCTTTTAACTAGCTTCCGAAGCAATCCATATTGTTCATCTTTCATCGACGTCTTCAGCATTAAAATGCTTCATAAGTGGTCCAATCGAAGGGACGACCCGTCTTCCTTCACAGGCAAATCAGTTTTGAAGATGTATACATGGTATTATACTGAAGCAAATCAAGAAATCTAGCTGCTATCCAACTTTGTTATGTTGATTGCATGGCACGATTCACGCTCTTTTGTTACTAAATGATGTTTTCATTTTTGTTATCAGAGTATTTCATAAAAAACAGAATTCTCATCGAAAAACAGAATCTTCGCCAAAAGCCTAAAAAAACAGAAAAAACAGACGACTTGACAGCCTGTATGACATCAGATAGCTTTTGACAAACTTTTGAAAATACTGGCCGCATCTCCTGCATTGAAAAGTTACGAGTTAAGTCAACCTGTTACACTAGCAACCGACGCTTCCGAAAATGCAATCGCTGGTATTCTGACACAGTGGTAGTCCTACAATCTCTCGCGTTCTCACTAGTGCAGAAAAGAAATATGGCAACGCTCAACGCGAAGCTTTAGCTGTTGTTTGATCCGTACTGCGTTTGAAGCAACTATTGCTAGGTCGTCATTTCTGCTTGATCACTGACCTCAAGCTACTCGTCAAAATGCATGGTGAATCTCCTTTACCGAAGGTAGCGTCCAATAGCTTGATTCGTTGGGCAATTTTACAACATTTCAATTGTAATACTGAAAACAAACCTGGGTCTGAAATCTCACCCGTCTCTAACACTGATATTCTAACACGTCTTCAACTACTTAGTGATAGTTCAAAAAAGCAAGACTTGGTAATCAACGTCTCATCAGGTATCTCTGACAAGTGGAAGTTGACACTTCAGCAAGCCTCTGCTTCTGACCAGCTGACTCAGTCCATAATCAAACACGTGCAAAAGCAATAATTGGCCGATCTTACAGCCAAACAAAAAGATTTGCTTTTGGCTACGATATGAACTCACTGTGTGGCTTATTATAAAAGTTAGAAATGTGTCTCTTTCCTTTGAGGTTGAGGAAGGACGTATTCAACGAAACGCACATGTACACCACTCCGTAGTAAAATCATCTATAAACCGTATCAAACTCATTTCTTGGTAGCCTGAGCATTGATGCTAACTGTGGATACAGAATTGCCATACATGTACCAAACTGTTGACCGTCGACTGCAAAGCAACTCAATCCTTGACAAAAACATCAAGTATTTGAATAACGACTGCATGTTGATTGACTTCGAGTATCTTATGTAGGTGACATCCTCACCGTCTTTGACTCCGCGTCAGGTTGAATAGAGTGTAGTTGACCTCTTGCGCTTACTACTTATAAATGATATATGATGATATCATTGCAATAATTTCATCCATTTTTTTGTAGTTTCGGTGTTCCAAGAACATTAGTAACTGACATGTTCCCGAATGTACCTCGCGGTGAATTTTGTGAATCGAAATTGAAAAGTTTGAAAATCGAGTGAATTTTGTCATCTTGACTTACTTGAATTAATAATAGGACTTGATGTCTTGTCAATCCTGGCAATGATCCGTAGACAAAATTCTCCTCCACTGTTGGCGGTCGTCTGCCAGCTCTTCCATATACTTAACCCATTCGGTTTCTGTAGCCAGCCGGTCACTTGATCTACCGCGATGGTACCTGATGTGGTTCATCAGGTGCTTGGTCTCTTGATGAAGCCGTCGTTTCCATGTCATCTTCTGTCTGCCCCGTTTTCGCTACCAGCCTGGCCGTTGTTCATGGTACCATAGCAGCTGATATGGAATTCGGCTCGAGCCCATTCGAAGAGCGTGACCAAACCAAGTCAAGCGACGATGTTTCATAAATTCGGGCACTGTGTCTTTGATGTTAAAATGAGCGTAAATGGAGGCATATGAAATATGGTGTTCGGGACGAAATTTCCCCAATTGTTTCAGAGAGATACTCAAAGCTCCCCAGACGCTTTTCTTGAACTTGTGAGAGTCCCCAGCTTTCACAGCCGTATGTGAGAACTGATCTAATACATGCTGTGAAGACGCGGCCTTTTGTTTTCGATGAGACTGAGGGACTGGACCATAAGTTGGCGTTGAAACGTCTGAATACAGCTGCAGCTCTACCAATGCGCCGATTTAATTCGGTTTCCAAGCAGCCATTTGAAGTGACAGTGGAGCCCAGGTAAACGAATTCATTGACTTTTTCAAGGGGTTCCCCTGCCAGAAAGATGGTGTCTGGTCTGCTATGAGTGTCAAGAATTTTGCTTTTTCCTTTATTTATTTTCAGGCCGATTTCAGACGCAAATTTGGCTACTTCATCAATCAGGATTTGCATGGCGTCGCTGTTTTCTGTCAGGAGCGCAACATCGTCAGCGTATGTTAAATCGCAAACGGGCGATTCGGTGAGCCCAGTCTAATACCAGTGGTGGTTCCACGACTCATGCACGATTTGATGGCACAATGAAGGATCCAGTCGATGGCTGCAGTGAAGAGTATGGGTGATGTCAGAGCACTCTGTCTTACACCAGAATTCACAAGAAACTTAGATGACACTTGTCCTTTATATTTCACAACGGCATTCGTCCGACGATACAATGCTTTTATGATTCCAATCAACTTCGAAGGCATTCCATCTGCTTCAAGAATCTGCCAAAGCGCCTGCCTGGAGACAGAGTCGAAAGCTGCTTGGAAGTCAAGGAAAGTTATCGTAGTGGGTTGCTGGAATTCATTCCGGGTTTCGATTATCTGACGAAGGCTAAACAGCTGATCTACGCAATCTCTTCATGGTCCAAATCCTGCTTGGCTTTCACGGCACTGTTTCTCTCTATCTGGTCTTATGCGGCTGACAATTATGTTCTCAAATATTTTGGATGCTATGTCCAGAAGACTTATGACTATATAATTGGCACATATGGCTTTACTCCCTTTTTTATGTACTGGAATGATTGTGGCGAGGGTCTAGCCATCTGGGATTTCTTCGTCATTCCAAATCTGCGTAATAAGATGGTGGAGAGGGCCAATAATTGTTGATTGACCATGGATCCAGAGTTCCGGTGGGATACCATCTTCGCCCGCAGCCATATTCCTTTTCATCTTCTTCAGAGCAGATTCAACTTCCATTCTGGTGGGTGGATCTATTGAACTATCATACTGTCCGAGATCATGACATGGTTCAGCTAGCTGTGGACAATCTAAGGCGGCCTGTCGCGGGTGTGAAATGCTCTGCCCAGCGTGATAAATGCTGCGATGTGTTGACCAATCGTTGACCATTTTTTGCCTCAAGAAATTCGCCGAGGCCCACCCTTTGTCCTGAACTTTCGCGAATCACTCTGTATAGCTTTTGCCAATCTCCAACGGCCGCGGCATTTTCAATATTCCTCGCTATTGATGTCCAGTATTTCTCAATATCTTGTTTCATTGCACTTTGTATCTCTTGATTTTCTGAGCTACTCCAACTGTTCTGAGTGTTTTCGCGGCTTTTGATCATTTGCATTGTTGATGCTGACATCCATTTCCGTTGGGGAGTTTTTCTCTTCTTTGGTAAAGTCTTCTCGGCTGCCGTTTTGATCGCGCGTTCCAGATATACCCATTGTTCATTGATGCTGGAGAGTTCTGAATGTGTGAAGAAATCTGACAGGTTTTCAGCCAGTTGTTCAGCAAAGCGCTCTTGTTTGGACGAAGTTTGCAGCTCATTAACTGCTAGCCTGAAGTGTTTTGGTCTCGGGTGATTCATCTTGAATCGGAGCTTAACTGTTGTTACAACTAATGCATGATCTGACGGAGCGGTTTTGCAGGCGGCCCAGAAGGATGTAGTATCCCTGATACTTGACTTCCATCTGGATCTCACAAGAGCATGATCTATTCTGTTCTTCGTTACTCCGTCCGCAGAAACCCATGTCACTTGGTGGCCTAGTTTATGTTGGAAATGGATACCATAGATTGATAAGTCAGTTATAGCAGCCATGTCCAGGAGACGTCTGTCATTTTCACATCGTCTTCCAATACCGAAGTTTCCGATGTGACGCGAGAAGGACCGGTTTGGGCATTCAAATCACCACCGATAAAAAGAAAATTTTTCTTTGGGATATTCTGTATGATGCCGGTGAGTTCTGCGAAGAAGTCATCTTTAGTCGCGTCTGACGCTCCATTTGTAGGTGCATAGGCAGTTATGACTGTTGTAGGTATGGGACTAGAGGCGAGATGCATAACCATTATACGCGAGGAAGGCGCATACGCTCCTGTGACGATTGTCTTCAGTCGGTCTCTTACTGAAATACCTACACCTTGATGTCCAGAGCCATCGCTTTGACTACAATACAATTTGTACGATTGGTTTGATTCCGGGACTCTTACTTCCATTTCACAGGGTTCCGCAATTCTGGTTTCCTGTAGGCAGCAAATATCTACATCGTATCGACTTAGAGAACGGCATACGAGTTCTGGTTTTCCAAGGGGAAGGAGGGTTCGTACATTCCAAGTGGCCATTCGTAATACATCTCTTGGAAGTTTCAAAAGTGGAGTTCTCGTCTTAGTTGCTTGCTCTCCCTGAGCCCTTAACCCGGTGGCGCTATACCCCTGGCGTCGGGCCCCAACCAGGTCAACGTAGCAGCTGCTCAGGGAATCACTTAATGTCTGCATCATTCGTATTTTCTGTCATTGTGTCTTTGTCATCATTGTAGCTAGCTAGTTTAACGGGACCACGTTACCGGTTCCCAACACGCTGTTTGAGGATGGCGCGATCCTTTATGACTCAGACTTGCCGATGGTTGCCATCAGACGCAGAGGTTTGGTCGACCAGCTTACTGTCAGTTCCTGACAAGCGTTCACTGGGTTTGAGAAGATTTGTCGGGGGTTATGCTCAAGAAATTCAATGCTCATTTCAGATTAGCTGGTGTCTTTCTTGGTTTTTGAGAGTGGAACCGCTGAGGTTGAAGTTATCCTATCCTCCGCTGTTGACAGCGTTGGTCAAGCTTCCCTTCGACGCTCTTCGTTCTTCGGCCGATGTTCCGCCATTGGCTCTTCACCTTGGGTATTTAGGACAAGGTTCTTCAGGGCATTAACCGGCCCGACTCAGTGGTTGCTTGGTTACTACCGGCAATGTTGAACGTAATGGTAGCATCCAGGGGGCACGACCTGTAATCGCCACCAGGCAGGTTGTCCGCAAGGGGGTCGACACCTGGACCTTAGGGACACGGACGTAGCAACCAGCCCCCTAACCTAATTTTGTCATCACTAAAATGGAAAGTCACATCACGCACAGTCAAATGGTTGTGGCGAAAAAGGCGTTCAAACAACCAAGAACGGAGTAAAGGCATAGAGAATGGAAGTCACACAGCACATGCAAAGACTACTCTGGCATCATAGAGCTTGTTTTCAAAGAACCGATGGTTGCGCTCCAGGTGAACTTGACTCGCTAATGGTTGCAAGCTTTCGAGATCCATTATCACGGAACTTCTTGTTCTCCGATGCGATCGTGCGTGCTCCGTGCTTTACAGTGACCTTTTGAGATCTAACGTCGAAAGAGGGCCTACTCTTCGAGGGGGCGGAGAAAATTCTCTTGAGACGCCAGTGAAGCACTGTTCCAATAGGTTTGAATGAGAGACCTATGTCTCATACATTGCTATGTCCGGATAGACAATAATATAACCAGTAGTCAATATGATTATGGATCCAAATATTTGCTGAGTGACCGTGATGGATCGACTTATTTTCAGGAATTACTCAAACGCATGAATCGAAAGACCACCACGTCACCCCATTTTTTCCTGCCATATCACCCCCATTTGACTTTTTGTAATCAGGGCTGCCACTCTTATCAAAAATCAGATCGGAATGTGCCCCCCTAAAATGCGCAGACGTGGCCCACCCTTAACGTGAAAAAATTACGATATTCAATATCACACAATCCGATAAGTTTTGAAAGCGTTGGGTCAAAACTTTTTTGGCAGAAGTTGGGTCTGTTGCAATAAAGATGTCAATGAATCCTCAGTCAGCAAGTAAATAGATAACATAATATTCCTACTGACACTTTTTCAATCATCAGTTTTAACAAGGTGCACTAGAATGCATGACTCGAAAAGCTACCATTTTCAGAAGAACTGCTTTTGAAGGCCGGAAAGAATGTACTACTGAGACTCCTCTCCTCCCCCAAAGCAAAATCAGCACGAGTATCACTTGAACGTCTAAAAATAACTTTCCTCATTTCGTTCAAAAATTTTACATTCAAAATTAAAAGGCAACATTCTCGTTAATCAGCTCTGTCATATTCTATTACTCCCGATAAATGATCTCGTCTTTATTGTAGAGATTTTTCATGAAACCACTGGGAATTGCTGTTCAGTTGTTCGATGCTTGGAAGACTGCTTCTGCAGAGCGGTCTGGTCACTACAAGTATCTTCACAAAATTCCACGGATCAACGCTGTCTAAAAGCTTGGGCAGGCATTTCCTAATGAGGCGCAATTGAGCCATTTCTCTTTGGAGAAACCGACTATAAATCCCTTTCTATGCTGTATAAAGTGATACCGAATCAGGATAAGGAACCGAATAATTCTTATCAGTTATTATCGGCAAGATATTGTTATATACTTCATAATTAAATGTCCTATTGACTGGATATAATTGAAATTCATCCTCTAAATTTGTATGAAGTCAAACTAACATGCACGGCACAAGTTGTGGTGAATAGGGACACTAGAAAACACCGTGATAAAAAATTAAACAAAAAAGTCAGTTTCTCATTCAATACATAGCTTGATAGCCGCAATGGCATCTAACTGACCTAAATACAAACCCAAATTACTGCAATAACGGAGAGAATACCATGAAATCCTTTAAAATTGATGCCATCTTACGGTGACAGTTTTTATCACCATAAGCCTATTAAATTCCATGTGTGGGTCTGTATGAAAATTGTTAATAAGTAGATAATGAAACATGCAATCTTTTTATGTTAAGTTTCGCTTTGCTCTATGTCAGACAGTTTGTTAAATCATTTTTTAAGAATGAATAATTAATTATATTCATCAATAACAGAAAATATTGGCTGATATCAAACTAAGCTCATAAGCACTTGCTGGAATGTATTGTGCACACATGTATAATAAGCATTGTTTATAATGCAATAAATCCTCTTGGTGATACATACTATGTTAACTTTGTGCACCCATCAAACAGAATTACTCAGTAGTTTTTCTAGGAAGTACAATTTTCTGAATTACCTTACGTAGCTTGCAATTGAGGCCTCACCTTCCACAAGAGCAAAAAACAAAGGCTTCTTGCCTCCGAAATGGATGGGAGGAAATCAAAAGCAGATTAGAAAACGATTGGAATGTAATTCAACACTAAAGATTAGTGTTCTGCATTAATCGAATGGACATTATTAGAGCTTTACTCGAGTAGCCCACTGGAGTGAAATATCAATGAGTACAGTATTTTTAATGCACTATATAATTTATAGGCTGAGATGCAGGTCTACAAAAAACATAATTGCACATTCTTAAATTCATGATCTCTAGAAGATCGATTATAGGGAACTATGAAACTTTTACGCACCTTTGCAAAAATCGGACTTGCAAAAAGTTTTTTCTTTTCATTGGCCCGATGTCATTATGAAATTCTTGCCAACTGGTGAACTATAGAATAATGATAATAATAATGATGAGATACGGTATATAATGGGCGCTATTCTAAACCGCATTCCAAACAGCTACCGTAGCCACATTCCAACGCCATTCCAGATGGCAAGGCCATGCCAGTTTCTTTGATTCTGAAATCGCATTCCAGTTGGAATGCATGCCATTCGATAGCGAGGGTGTCTGACCTAGTTTTAGTGCATGATGTTGTGACGAATTGTCAGCAGACCAATCACAGACGAGCTATCTCGTTAAACAGATATTCGTTGAACCTTTGTGTGATTCCATTGTTCTGATTTTTCCGGTGAAGTGATGACTACAAGTGGGAAATTTTATTCAGGGGAAGAGAAGAGCTGGATTATTGAGCTAGCATAAGAACAAGCTCACATAATTGAAAATCGAGAGAATAATATCAACATAAATAGAAAGAAGAATGAGATGTGGCAAGAGATTACTAAGCAAATTAATTCAAAGTTCAGGTGCGGGAACAAGAAGTCAAAAAGTGCAACAACCGTAATAATTTTATTGATCATACAATGGACCAATCAAATAAATGGACAGAAACCAATCTGTATCAAATATCAAAGTATCTTTCAATCAGTGTGTTCCGAAAATCTCGACCATTCATTTCTCTGGTGTGATCGCCAACTCCTGTATTGAAAGAATGGGGATCATGAATGTTTTCGGCGTGTTCAATTTCCATATTACCACGTAAACGCATATTGTGCAGAGCAAAAACTGCCATTATAGTTGCTATTGACGTGTCCAATTTAGTTGCTAGCTTGTTTCTTCCTCCAACACAGGCAAAAACTTGCTTGATCACGCCAAAAGTTCTCTCAATAATGAACCGAGCTCGAACAAAGTGGTAATTGTAGCTTCCCTGAGCACGATTTTGCGGAATTGCAAAGGATGTAAGGAGAAATTGAGATAGAGGGTAGCCACTGTCCCCAATCAGAATGAAGTTCTTTAAATCACCATTCTCCAATCTTTCGCGCAGATTTGAATTGCGAAATATTCTAGCATCGTGAGTTGCGTCTGGCCAACGTGCCACAACATTTTCAACAATGCCATCTGCAGTGCAAACTACCTGAACGTTTATGGAAAGGAAATTATTCCTGTTGTAGAAGGATGCAGCAACATCTCGCGGAGGCACTACACGAATATGTGTGCAATCAATAGCACCAATTATGTTGTTGATTCTCATCTTTTCACGAAACTTATCACAGATACTGCGCTTTCCATGAATATCGGATTTAAAATATACGAATTGCTTATGACGACCAGCAATAGCTACCGGTATGTCACGGATAATGCGCGAAACCACTGGTTGCGAAATGTTGTGCAAATCGGCATGGATCAGTTGGATTGTGCCTGTCGCATAGTACCTTAGGGCGGTTGCGAACTTTAGAATTGGTGGCAATGTCCCCTTGCTAATGTCTGGCAGAATTATTTCCAAGACATGCAGGAAAAGGTCCTTCTTTAGCCTGTATCTTTCGATGAACTCATTTTCCGATGTCCTCAATAGGATTTGATCGGTCTCTAACGCCTCGATGTACAACACTAATGTCAGCATACAATCGGTACTCGGGATCAACGACATCCATTCCGCACAAACAAGAGCTACGAATGCTGATTTATTCATCTACCTGATGATATTATGCTTTTGCTTGGATGGCATGGGTCATCACGCATGCCACTTCACAATAGCAATCTCGACACCCTCGCCAATGGAATAGGCAACGGTGGCCAGTGGAATGTGATCGCCGGAATAACATTTCAGATGGCATGGGTACCCTTGCCACTGGCAGCCGTCGCTGGAATGCGGTTTATAATAGTGCCAAATGAATAATTAATGATCCACTGTATACATGCTCATTTTCTTCATAGATAAAATCAACGAAGCTTCCTAGCTTCATGCACTTGCGCATACTATACTTGAGAGTGTGTCCCCTAAAAAACCCGAATACAAAATTATTTCCACATTTTCTGATTTCGATGTACATGCATGAATGTTTTTAGAACATGCCACTGCATGATTGCATTACTGTTTATAGACAATATATGTGGACACTGAACAATGCATGATTTGTGTGAAGGTGCGGTATGTGCAAATCACACGCGGAATTTCTTCACAACTAAAGTCAAGCTTCAATTTTATATGCTTTCAAGATTAGTAAGCGAGCTAAAAACAGCTCATTCCCCACCTAAGTGATATAATTGTTCTCTTGCTACTTAGCATGTTTTGCCTTTTTGTCATGCGTTATTGAGATATTTAATGACAGCATATGTAACGAATGATTTTATCTAAACAACTGGTAATTTCAATCGTTTTGTTTAATGCTGAGAGTTTTAGTCTAACGAAATAGGCAATCACCGATCTGAATAATAGCTGACAGAATTCTTCACATTCTCTGAAGAGGTATTGATAAATAAGTTGAAGAAGATTCATTGCTTAGCGGATTCCTGGCAAAGCAATTAGTTGTGAAAGCCATCACATAATTATTGTTTCTAGTACTCGTTATCACTACACAAGTAACACATTTAAATTGAGTAGGCCTACTCGAGTAGCTACTCGTTCGGAACACAATTGCCTTGAGTTTGAGCTACTTGGTATTGAAAATTTATATCAGCATGTGCCCTGTTTCAACATTCTTGTCCCCCACCCCTTGCCCAAAATTCGTTCCGGCATCCTTGACAAGTAGAAAATAAACTGTCACTGCTATTCATTAATCATTAACAACTTACGGAAAGTCATCATTGAGTTGTTAATTGCCATTTCAAAAACTTCGAAATAATCAGTGAGAGAATAAGGAATTTAAGGAAAGTGACTTTGGGAGTTCAATGTAGGACATCCTCTATATTAACAGGAAATTTAATATAAAAAATATATAAAAAATTTAAAACATCACACAGCATAAATTGAAGACAAAAAACTATCGCACTTGATCAATATGAGGAAACTGACTTATATTTTGTGCTCAAATATTACACATTACGAACGCCATGCTGGTTAATATGCTCTTTGATATTAAATGATGCTAGACCACGAAAGGAAAATGTCAAATGAGATATTTGATTTAAGCCATTACGAGAAGTGCTGTACTAACGCTTCTGTATTATTCAGCCGTGCAGTCAGTATACCTGCAAAGATCCAAGAATTTGGCGCTAAATGACGAGGAACTTTCGAAACTTTTGCAGAAACCTTTGTGAGAAAACAATCACATGAAATACTTCACATTCAGTGTTTCCCTTTGAAGACAGGATTTTGTCTACCTTTCTAGCATACGGCTAAGCTTCTACACGGGGGATCAGCCATCGAAACGTCTGCTACAATAGTCTAACTAACAGTTTTAAGTATTTTCCGCAAATCACGTAAAGTATTCACAACTGCAAACACATCTGGTGAAATTATTTGTTAAAAACCTGCTTCCCAATCATACTCCACTGAAATAAAGGCAAAATGAGACCAGAGAATTCAGCGATGATCAGTGCATCTTAGCGGTGAACTATTCATATTACATTAGTATTAAGCGATCGAAATAAAGTAGCAAAAAAATTGCTCCTTGAAAATTTGCCGAATGCTAGTAGACGAAGAATCATGTTATTGAAGGAAAGCAATGTACAGTATATAGAGTATTCTGTGCTTAAACGGTTTCTCGTAGCAGTTTCTGCCCGGTTTCTCGAACGGTTTCGAATGTTCCATGTGTCGCAAATGAGAACATTTAATTATCATGTGGTGCAGCAAGGAAATTTTGAATACTCACCGCGAAAGAGACCTCAGCAATTTCAAACAAAAATTCTTTTATTGGCTTTAAGTTGAGCAGGGACAATCTTTGTGTTTTACACGGGTATATTAACATCAATATATGTCAAACATAGACATCGGATAACATTATTATAATGTCCTAGTAATGTCATCCGATGTCTATGATGTCAAACTTTAATTTATTAATGTGGGAATTTAAAATCCTACAGTAGCGCGCTTGATTGGTTTTCGCATGTCCCCTGGCTAGCAACTTCAAGGACATTACTCTATTTTTCAAAACTTGTTTCCACAGACATCGAACATCAATCATTGAGGTCTATGCTTATTTCGTTTGTTTAAGATTTTCTTGGACATGCCTGTAACCACAGAAATCCGATTTTTTGCTTTTGTTTCAATGCCTGTAACCATAGACATCGAACATTAATCATTAGTTGTTGTTGTTCGATGTCTATGCCTGTAACCATGCCTGTAACTACTGTAGCAGCAGAGCGATCATAGAGTAAGTATATTTGGTAGAGTGGTAACTCCGCATTTATTAAATCCCTATTGTGCATACACATTTGTTTTCATTAAATGAACTCGAGTATATTGAAATGAGACAAAATTTTGCAGTTTTGAAGAAATTTCAACGGAATTGAATGATCATCATAGTAATGCAATCGACAATAATCAAGACAGCAATGATCGTCCGTGTCATGAAAGCGAGTTAATGCTTGTCAAATTGGCAATTCGATGACTTGCCATTGCTTTCATGCTTCACCTCATGACAATCTTCTGAAGCGAGATCATTTCATAAGCAACATCAAACTTTCAGAGCAAAATTACAGAATCAAGGACAATGATTTCAATCAACTTTGAAAGATGTAAATCATGTAAATGGGTCCACATCACTATTCAGATTCAAGAAATAAAACATGAATTTAGTGAATCATAAAATCATACCGGTGAAAATTGAATTAAAAACTTCAAATTCCAGCCAAAGAAAGCAAAACAAGATCTCAACTTATTCATGAAGACTGCCATTACCATGCGGCTCATGAAATTCCCTTGCAAATTATCTTAATTTCCGCTTAGATATGATGATCATTAGCAAATATTCATTCCTTTTGATATCCAACTTGTTTCATACTACTTATAAGGGGGCGTCATCTGAGTAGTAGCCTATATAAATTGGCAAAATTTTGAACTTTTTAAAACTGCTCAAATGATTTCTTTGGATCACTGGAACGTAATCTCTGCAAGAAACTGAATCTGTTGATATAACAATTTTTACTTCATAGCCTACACACACTTTGTTGACTCAACACGTACTCTGCCTCCACTCTATGAGAGTGATCATTCAGTCAGCTGAGACTCTTAAGGACTCATTTGCGTTCTGTGATGTTGTCTGATCGACTGAATGGACTGGCTCTCATTGTCATTCATAAAGATTGCAAACTCAATTATGATGACGTATTTCAAAGCTATGCAATGCATCGACACTCGTTTGCGGCTCAAGAAAGACTCCACAACAAGTAAGTCTCTTTTCCGATATCATATCATGTATATTTGATTTAACTTTTGATATTTTGTAACTTTTTGCAAAGGTATGCATTATAGTTGTACATGAACATAGAGTATAGGGACATATGTAAGTAGAGTGTCGACCACAGACATCGAACACTGAGCACTGAACATTTTTTTGTTGTTCGATGTCTATGGTGTCGACCATAGAGTAGGGAGTTAGAGATAGGCCTATATAGGCATGCGTCGACTCAAAAAAGTATCTGTATACAGTGAAAATTTATACTTGAAAAGATTCTTGCGGATATTACGTTCCCGTGGTCCAAAAAGTCATTTGCATATTGTAGATATATTAGGTAGAGTGCTAACTCCGCATTTATTATATCGCCAATGTGTATACACTTTCGATTTTATTAAATGAACTCAAGGGAGATATATGTGCCTATATTGTCACCAAATGTGAGATATGCAAACTTTTGCAGTTTTGCAGAAATTACAACGGAATGGAATGATCATGATTGTAATGCAGAAGGAATGATGGTATTTCACAAATTCTCATGAGAGCCTTGAAGATTTAATGCTTGTTAAAATAGCAATTCGATGGGTTCCTATTACTTCATTTCATGCTCAACCTCAAGAGAATATTCTTAAGCGTGATCATATCACAGGCAACCTGCCACTGGCAGAGAAAAATCACATAATCAAAGACAATGATTTCATTTAACTTTGAAAGATGTAAATGAGTCCACATCACTATTCAGATTCTAGAAGTGAAACATGAATTTAGTGAATCATAAAATCATACCGGTGAAAATTGAATTAAAAACTTCAAATTTCAGCCAAGAAAGAAAAATGAGATCTCGACTTTTTCATGAAGACTTTCATTATAATGCAATTCATAAAATTCCACTGATAATTAGCTTAATTTCCGCTTAGTTAGGATGCCTATAATCAAATATTCATTCCTTTTGATATCCAACTTGTTTCATACTACTTATATAGGAGAGTCATCTCGTTAGTATATAAATTGACAATTTTGACTTTTTTCAAAAGTGCTCAAATAGTTTTTTGGACCACTGGAACGTAATCTCCTAAAAAAACTGAATCTTGTGATATAAAAATTTTCATTGCATGCAGATACTTTTTTGAGTCGACACTCTATCGATATATCCCTACTCTATGGTCATTTGAGCAGTTTTAAAAAAGTCAAAATTTCGCCAATTTATATAGGCTGGTACCGAGATGACGCCCCCTTATAAGCGTGTTGTATCTGTAGGTTGAGGTAAGTATCGCAATCCAGAAAACACATGCTCCGTAATCAAAACTGTACTTGAAAGTATTTCATAGTCATTTAAATATTGCAGATATATACAAATCGAATTGTTGACCAGGCAAATATTGCAACATAAAACATGATCACAACATCCTCCCAACACTTGAGAAAAGTTCTACTGTCTTAACACAATTTCAGAACAACTTCATAAAAATACATGGCATTTGCATTTCTTATTAACATCATGTACGTGGCTGTCATAAACTCGAAAATTTGTTCGCAAAGTTGATAAATTACAATTCAGTTCGATGAAAAACATTATCTTGACACTTTTGAGGTTTTGTTTTCGTCCTTGTCGACTTTCGCACCACATGAGAATCATGGTGATGAAGACTTCAAATCACTAATTTTGGTTCTCATATTTCTGCCAAATATGAGGAAAAATGGCATTTTACCAGTCATTTCATGAGGAATACTTCGCACATCAAACAAAATTCCATCAATTGCAGTACGGTAATCAATTGTAGTTTATCCTGATCAATCAATTTTCGTAGTCAAATCTTCAATGTAGAGTGGAATCTTTCTATCAACCCGTTACTTTGAGGATAAAACACAGAACTCTTTCGATGAATGGTGGAAGTGCTGTCAAGAAAAGTTTCAAACTCATTAGATGTGAAAGAAACGGCTTGTTCCTATCTGTCTTCGTTTAGATGTGAGACGCCATTTAAGATTTGGGAGATTGGCGAAAAACGATAGAGGTAAAATTTTGGACGTTTTGGGCTGTAGCCTCAAAACGAAGCATCGGAGAGCAAAACGAATTTTAGATTCGTGATCAGCGTCAAATTCTGCATCAGTATGGTGAGTTTCAAGTCAATCGGAGAGAAAAACTTTTTCTTCAAAATTTTTTCGAAAAAACGACAGAGGTAAAATTTTGGTCGTTTTGGGCTGTAGCCTCAAAACGAAGCATCGGAGAGCAAAACAGATTTCAGATTTGGAATCAGTGTACAATTCTGCATCTGTATGGTGAATTTGAAAGCAATCGAAGAGAAAAAATTTTCGATGACGTCCCCCCCCCACGGCAGCGATCTTCCAATTTTGGTTCTAGAGATCGTAGAAAGTCGTGCAATACCTCGTTTGAAAGTTGGGAGTGAGACAAATTCACTGAAAGAAACGGCTTGTTCATATCTGTCTTCGTTTAGATGTGAGACGCCATTTAAGATTTGGGAGATTGGCGAAAAACGAGAGTTAGAATTTCCCAAGAAACAGCTCCAGCGGGCGAACGAAGGGTCGGATTGGTAAACGGAGGCCAGATTTGGAATCAGCTTGATGTTATTGGCCAATGAAGATCATCATCCAATGAGAATCAAGCATTTCTATATAAATAGCGAGCCTTCCACAGTGAGAATCATTCCATCGTTGAATCGCACGAGTGACGGACGCACATTTTCTCTCCCTCTCTCTCTCTCTCTCCCTAGTTCCCTATTCTATTATCCAACTAAAATGGTAAGTCGCTACTTCCCTCCCTCTCCTCCCTTGAACGTAAACTTAATACAATCTCTTTCATTTTCAGGCATCTACTCCATCTGCTGCACTAGTAGGACAAAATGGCGGTCAGACGTTACAAGGTTCGCTACAATCAGATCATCTACAACTGAGGCCAGTGGAAGAAACAACCAAGGTACATAATCCTACACCGCTACAGCGTAAATTTAAACAAGTCTTGCGTTATGACGATCATAGCGTAGTACTCCAAACGGGAATGCTCCCTTCCACGGATGTCAAGATAATGCGCAATCAGTATGGGGACTACATACTGATCCCCGTGAGTCCGTACATTCGTCACCAACTTGACATTATTGAGGAGTACGTGACGTTAAATATGGACATTCCTACTCCTCTTGCTCAAGAGTGGAAGGCGAGAGATGACAAGGATACTCCCTATAGAAAGATTTGGGATGGTAATCAAATTTGCCTACCGGTATCACATTGGTGTACTTACTATAAGAAGGATGGAGATCATTCAGCATCCATCACATGCGACGAGCTCGGAGAAGGTACTTGGGATATCCTTTCCAAAGTGAATGGGCTATATTATGGTCGGCACAAGGATAATAAAATAGCCTCTCTCTCCATGCATATGGAATCCATCCTATATATTCCAAAACCATCCAACGTAGATGATATAATTGATCAAATCCTTAACAGCAGTGGTACGAAGCGCAAGTCGGAGAAGAATGCTGCCTCAAAACGCAAATCAAAGAAGGAGAATTACTAGTCCTTTCCTAACTCTACCCTATGACAATTCGCTTATGTGCTTTGAGTGTCGTAGACGTGGTCTTATTAGATACATTTTACTTCTTCGTTGCCATCATATCATTTGTGTATTTTGTCGTGAAAAGCATCGATGTAATTCTTCATTTTGTGATATGTTATAGAACGTTTCCTTAGATGTGTAAATTTCCGTTTTAGGCTTCTATCATCATTTTTATGGATTGTGAGGGTGAACCTGTACAGGAGCTCAGTGCTATTGCTATGAACAATTGGACATATCAGATTGTTAGTGTCTATCATCAACACGCCAACTGTGATCCCAATGTTGATCAATGGGCGAGAAAACACATTCATGGACTTAATCTGAAATATTTGCAAGACTATGGCTTTTCTTGTGAGACTGCTCTTCTTATTGACTTTAAACGATGGTTAGCTGCTTTCAATGTTATACGCATCTTTTGTAATAATCCTGGTAAGGAGAGGAAAGTATTTCCCAATCTAATCATTGATGATATTTTGCTCCCGCCTTGGGATAGTAGAGTGAATCAACACTATCATGAAGTCACGAAACGTTTCAAGGATTTGTCTGTTCCTATTTTGTCTGTACGTTGTAGTAGCTACATTCATAACCAATGCTTCTTTCCTCCTTACCTCAACACTGCCAAAGTCCTGTATGGTTATCATCGCTCGCTGTATGACAGTTACCAGTTGTATCAATTTTATCTGTTTCAAACCATTGATTTATAATACATGCTTGTTACACCTATTCAATAAATGTTACTATGAGAAGAGTTGTTGTTTTCATGCAATGGATGGGTTAGTTAAAGGGCGATCATGTCTTTCTCAAATGACTGCGGAACATTACATTTTCATAGACAAAGTTTAAAAGGAGCTGTTCAAGATTATGTGATAAATTTTCATAAAGATGAGACCGACATCGAAGCAGTGATCGATGATGCTAGCACTCTATTTCCAGAGTTAATGAATACATTCTCTGATAGCATTGTCATGGCGCGATTAGTTGCGAAAATTAAGTTTAGTCATTTTGGAAAGGAAGTGGTGGAAACTCGCTCTTTCCATTTTGCTTCTTATTCAATGGAAGTTGTAGATCACCCCAAAGAAGTTTTTAAAAGACATATGATAAAAATTGCTGAACGTCTTAACGCATTTAACCATCATGGTAGCAGTCTAGTGATTGAAGCGATTTCAGATATTCACATTCAACTTTCTATAAAGAAAAATTGAAAATGCAGTGGTACCTGATTGTAGCACAACTGGTTTTCGAGCTATGTCTGCTCACTCTCGAAGTATATTCCTTCTGTACATGCGTCTATTATTTAGAAAAGGCTAGCAAATTCATATCTTCAAAAAGACTTGCTATAGACATCAGTAACGGTGAAACTATGTGTTGTGATGTATGTAAGCGAAAGGATGGAAATGAAAAGCGCATCTTCAAGAGATGTAAGCATGCTTTTTGTCAACGCTGTTTCATACGTAATTGCATTCAACTTTGCAAATGTAACCACTGTGATATTGCTCATTTCGAGTGTCACTTATGCCGCAATAGTTAGTACCTATGCAAATGTGGTAAAGACAGGTTTTAGCAAAGACTAACACGGAAAATGGCGAAACGTAAAATGACGAAACGTAAAAGTCAAAAGTCTTCAAAGTTTGCTTCAGCCATTCAAACTCTCCGACGAATGAAAGCAAATCAGTGATACAATGCTATACGACATGCTAACGATGAATTCATTTGTGAAATTATTTCTCATGTGAGAAAGTTGAGGACGAAGAAATTAGCACCAAAACAACGAAAGTTACTTAAGCGATATGCTACAAAATTGCGTTTCATCTCCAATCCTAAAGTCACCCTTCAAAGAAAGAGGGAAACTCTAACACAAAAGGGCGGTATCCTTTCAGCGTTACTACCGATGCTAGCTCCTGTCGTGGGCAACGTATTGGGTAGTATCTTTGGCTCTAAGCGTTAATTATGCAAATGTTGAATCTCAAAGTATTAAAATGGATTTCAGACTTCAATGCGATAAAGTTCTGACTGTATCAGGTCCATCTCATGCAGGTAAAACTGTTTTCACGCTGAATTTATTGGATAAAAGAATGGAGTTGTTTAAGGAACCTATCAATCGAGTGATTTGGTGTTATGGTATTTATCAACCGTCGCTGTTTCAGGAATTGCAAAGTCGCAACTTTATTCGACATGAAGGAATTATTCCAGTGGATGAACTTCAGTCTAATGATGTTGTTGTATTGGATGATCTATTAAAAGAAAGTAAGAATTCAAAAGATGTTACAGATATGTTCACTCGCGCAGCACATCATAAAAGGTGCTTTATCATCTATATCACACAAAATTTGTTTCCTGATGGAAAAGAAGCTCGTACACGAAATCTGAATACACCCTATTATGCTATTTTCAAAAATCCGCGAGATAAAGGTCAATTTGAAATTTTAGCGCGACAAGTTGCACCCAGAGGATCAAAAGCCTTAATTGAAATTTTTCAAGCAGCTACTGAAAAACCACACGGTTACTTATTCATTGACTTTACGCAAGAGTGTCCGGAAGAATTTAGATTTCGAAGTGATATTTTGAAAACTCCCATGATTATCTACAAACTATGAGTTCTTATTCTCGCATGATTGTTATTCCTCAGGATGAATATGTACAATTGACTGCCATGCAGCAAGTAAAGTAACCTCTTGCAAATCAAATGTATAGAAAAGAAATATATTATCAGCAAAATGTTCACATCAAAGATCCACATCGTGCTGTATTATTACAATCGGAAACTGTTGAGCAATTGAAAAACTTGAAGAATAAGATGCGTGACTCTGTGTCGACTGCTACACCTTTAGCATCTCGCGCACATGCCATATCTCTTTTCAACAGTATTGAACCCCACCTCAATGTAAATGATAGAGGAGAAATCATTACAGATGAAAATATTGTGATTGATGCTTCACGTTATGAAGACTTGATTCAGTATGCGACACGTAGAAAGCGCCGTCAGGGCTATTTTCCACCTGGTTGGACATACTTTCTTAAACTATTGAAAAAGCATAATGTCCCAGAATTTGCTTTGAATAATGAGACATTGAAAGAACTTGATTCAACAGTGGCTACTGCTCCAATGCTTCAGACGATGAAAATGCCAACAAATTGGTTTAAGACGTCACCTTCTACATCCCCTCCCACACTCACTAAGCAAACAAGAGGAAGAACTCGACGTAGATCTACGCCACCACTAAAACTAGTAAAAGGAAAACGTAAAACAGCTCCTCCCAGGAAATACATGTTCTCAGACTATTAATATGAAGCAGTTGTGTTGCTTACCATGTAATGAACCGCCAGAGGTGAATGTCGTTGTCACTTGCACTTGCTGCGCCAGCTCTCACAATGAAACCCCTAAGCAATGTGAACACGATCGCAAAACCGTTAAAGCTAAATGCTGTAGTTGTTGTAAATGTAGAAAGGCAAGAAAGCAAAAAGATGAGAAGGAGGAACAAAGAGTCAGTCGTCATCGACAGAGCGTTTGAAGTCAATCTATTATGATGTAAAACATCCAGCAGGATTTGCATCTATCAAGAAATTGTCAAAAGCGAGTGGTCTTCCACAATCAGAAGTGAAACGATGGTTAAAGGGTCAGACTACATATACACTCCACAAACAAGCGAAAAAGAAGTACCGTACCCGCCATTATATTGCCCATGACATTGATGAACAGTGGCAAGCAGATTTGTGTGATGTCGCCTCCATTTCAAAACATAACTCAGGAAATAATTTTATTTTAACCGTCATTGATATTTTCTCGCGTTATGCGTGGGCTCAACCTTTAAAAACTAAAGAAGGTAAAGGAGTAGCAAAAGCATTCCAAACAATTTTTCGAGAAGGTCGCATTCCAAAAAGAATTCAGAGTGATCAAGGAAAAGAGTTTGAAAATCAGCATGTGAGAAGATTATTTGAGAGGCATGACATTGAGTTGTTTAGTATAAAGAGTGCTTATAAAGCTGCACTAGTTGAACGTTTTAATCGCACATTAAAAAATCGCTTGTGGCGACATTTTACTGCCAACTTGACACAAAATTGGACAAAGGTTCTACAAGATACACTCCATGCCTACAATCACTCTGTTCATCGTTCTACTGGACTCAGACCAGTAGATGTAAATGCTGACAATGTAGATAAAGTGCGCGAAACATTCCAGCGTAAACGCACTCATGTGAAAAGTGATGTGAAAATTGGTGATAAAGTTCGTATCTCAAAAGTGAAGAGTGTTTTTGCCAAAGGGTACCTTCCGAATTGGAGAGAGGAGGTATTTACAGTATCAAGGATTGATCAAAAAGACTCTCCCACCACCTACAAGTTGAAAGATTACAATAATGAAGAAATTGAGGGTAGCTTTTACCGCGATGAGATTGAGGTAGTCACTGAAAGTGAAACATATTTGGTAGAGAAAATCAACCGATGTAAAAAACGGCAAGGTGAAGAATGGTGTCTTGTTAAATGGGCTGGTTATCCTTCAAGTATGAACTCTTGGATGCGTCGTGCCGACATCTTTCATCTAAGTGATCGACAGTGATTCATGCAAAGTTGTAACTAACAATGTTTAGGGTTTGAGCTATGAATCCAACTGCCTCATTTTATTCACGACCCTCCTATGTAAGTGGTGGAGGACAAATTTACATCGGCGCTCGCCGCCAACGTGGAGGTAGCATACTTGGTGCCCTGAAATCTGTTATAGCACCTCTCATATCCAATGTCGGAAGATCTTTAAAACGAAATGTTTTAAGTAATGCCGTTGGCTTTGCTGGTGATGTTGCTAGTGATCTTTCCAGAGGTAGAAGTTTTAAGAGCAGTTTGTTGAATCGTGGGAAGGAACGCGGTTTAAAAACATTGAAGCAGACCTTTGCTGGTGTTACTCAAGGAAAGAAATCACCTAAACGAATGAATAAAGGAAGAAGGAAACATCGCGGAGCTGGTAAGGTGCGATCTTCAGTCAAAAGGCATTCACGCAAACGTCGCAGAGGCTCTAATCATTCATCAGGCGCTAAACGACGACGCTGCCATAACTTCTAATCATGGAGTGTAAAACTTTCGGTTTTTGTTTGTTTGACCAACAAGCCATACAGACAGATATTCTTAGTTCAAGTATTGTAGATTATCATCCTCGAACAGCTGAGAATGCTGGCCCCATTGAATTTGTTATTCCTGGTGGTAGTGATGACTACATAGATTTGAGTTATGCGATGGTTGATTTGAGGTTTAGAATTCAGCAAGCAGATGGAACTGCTATTGACGATACACATAAAGTTGGACTGAACAATTTACCATTGACTACATTACTTCGCGATGTTTCTCTAACGATTGGAGAGCAGTAGGTGGAAGGTGGTCAAAGCGATTATCCCTATAAATCATATTTCAATCATGTATCACAGTTTCATCCAGCAGCACAAAAAAGTCATATGGAAGCCATGGGATGGTACAGAGATGAAGCAGGAAAATTTGATGCTGAAACAAACAGTGGCTTTGTAAAGCGATCTGCTATGATTAAAGATAGTAGAGTATGTCAGCTATATGGTCCGCTGAATTTAGACTTCTTTAGACAGTCAAAGTTTTTACTGTGTAATACCAGCATGCGACTCAAGCTGACATTGAATAAGCCTGAATTTGCGCTGAATGCATTTGGTAAAGTTGACAATTTTAGAATTCATGTGGAAGATATTGCACTTTACATTCGTCGAGTAGTACCGAATCCAAGTGTCATTAGAAGGCATGCTGAAGGTCTTAACCGCCAAAATGCCATTTACCCCGTTCAGCATACAAAGCTTCTCACCTTTACAATTCCGAAAGATCAAAAGAGTTTCATGAAAGATGGCCTCTTTCCATCGGAAGCACCGAAGCTCCTCATGGTGGCAATGGTTGAAAATGATGCATTTAATGGTAGTATAAAGAAAAATCCTTTCAATTTTAAACACAATCAGTTAAGTGAAATTGCTTTACGTGTAAAAGGTGTGAGTCATCCTGGTCCACCCTACAAACCAGATTTTTCTACGGATCAATTTCTGCGCAGTTATGTTGATTTTATGAATGTCTTTGGCCTTTACAATACGGATGACACCAACGGACTCACTATGAAAGAGTTTGAGAGTGGATATACTATTTATGCATTTGATTTGACTGCTGACAGCGATATTAGTGCACCCTATCGTCAAGCGAACGTGCCTCATAATATTCGTTTGGATTTGACGTTCAAAAGAACACTACCTGAGACGATCAATGTATTAATTTATGCAGTCTTCGATTCAAACATTGAAATTACAAAGTATCGTGACGTGATTCTTCAGTATAATCGTTAATGAGTTGATTGACTGCTGACGATATTAAAACTAAAGTACAGCGTAATGCAGACGAACCGACGTTCAAAGCTTTCGATAATGTCTATTCGCTCGATACCTTACCACCTGCAGTAAATCACTATCCCATCTTTATTGTGCTAAACACTCATTCGCAGAATTTAGGCGGTGAGCATTGGAAAGCGATCTTTATTGTAGAAGACCGACGTGGTGAACTATTTGACTCTTTTGCTCAACCTCCGAATATGCCCACGCAGCAGTGGTTGAGAAAACATACGCGTCAATATCAGCGAAATGAACGCATACTACAATATCCACTTTCATCAACGTGTGGTGCTTTTGTACTGTACTTCATCTTAAAACGTTTACATGTATCTCGATTTGTATCTGTTATTCAAAACTTTTCATGTAATCCATCCTCTAATGAAAAAATGATTTGTAAGTTCTATCATGATTTGAAATAAAAACATCATGTTGGAAATTTTTTTGTATTTTACAATCCGCTGGGTACGTACATACTCGATGAGATAGTCTAGGATCACATTTGCTTGCACATGAGATTTTAGTCCAGTAATGATCACTTTACTATTATGAAAGATTGCAACATGCACAGGTAACCAACAACTAATGAGAGCTGCAGGAAAAAGTTCGGGTTCATAACACAAATTGTAACTGCTGGTACGAATCTTCAAAAATGATACACTGTCACTCAATTGAGTAGAGATCACCATATTGTCCACAGTCAGATTCGACATCACACACCTCTCCCTCTTCCATATCCGACGTAGTAGTCTCTGTAGCTCTAAGCGCATTGACTGCGCCGATGAATGGGAAAGGGCGCCGAGAATCTGTGCAGTCCCATTTGGGAAGAGTTGAAGATTCCGTGAATTGTTCATCTTCACCACTAACATTTGAGGTCGGCCCGGGTAATACTTGCTGTTTGGAAGGTGTTGGTGTAATGTTGTGAGATCGATTTTGGTGTAGAGTCTGAAGCGACGGAGAATGTTGACGATGGTGTAGCGATGGCGCTTCATGATGAAAAAATGAGTAAATTGAGCGATGCACCTTCCTCTTATAGTTTTCCCAATTACCTTGATGAAATGTGAAGTTAGTATGAAGTTGGGAATGATAGAGTTGAATTCGCCGTTTGTTGACGCACAACCATATGCGATTTCCAATACGTGAATGTCTTTTCATATAGAAGTATTTCAAATCCTTCATGATATGATGTAGAGATTGAAAATGACGATAAGATAAAGCAAACTCTCTTCTCACATTTCCAGTTGAATCTTTGAAATAGACGTTTCGATCATGATCCGTTTCAATACGTTGTAGGGAATCTAATTTCCAACTCATGGTGCGTTGTAGTCATGTCTGATTAAGATTTGTATAGTAGGGCGATGAACTCACGACGAATAAATGTCATGATGGAGCGATGTATGTATCTTCTATACTTCTCCCAATTGTATTTGCGAAATGAGAAGCAGTTTGCGGAATGAGAATGGCAGATTTGAATTTCATTGTTGCGACGTTGAAGCCAAACTTGATCACCCAAGGAGATGAATCTTAATGTTTCAAAATATTCCAAATCCCTCATGATATCATTGAGGTTGACAAATTGTCGCCATGTTAATGTAATACCTCTTGATGCATGACCATGAGAATTTTTTGAAATGAACGTTTCCATCACGATCAACTCTGATATATTGTAGAGAGTCCAAAATCCAAGTCTTCATGATGTTATGCAAAGCCGCAGATCAGCAATATAAAAATGTCGTTTTATCATATTTTGCTTAGCAATGCGGCCACAAAGAGATTTGGTAATAATCGAGCCGCACTCTTTTCTACTCCGATTGATCATATACAACAGCTGAATGGAGAGTGGGAAGTAGGGGTCACACATCTTGTTCACAGTAACTGTGTCTATACTTTTGATCATGAGGTGATGACTATTAATATGAGACGCACAGCTGCTTACCAATGTGAAAAGGGCTGCCGAGTATACATTCCACAATGGCCGAAGAAAGATCTTCTATCACGTCAGAAATTCGTTTATGATTTCCTGAATAAAGCGTGTAAACATATTGTCCAATTTACTCAGCACAATGATGATCATAATTATGTACATCATGTAGTTGAGAAAGATTGGATTGTTGGTTTAAGTCCAAGTTTAAGAAATGATTCAGGTTACCTCGCTAGCGCCTTAACAAGCTATGATAATTATAACGTTAATTACCACCCAAGTGGTCATAAACAGTTAACATATCGAGAGGAAGCTTATTATGTAGATCTTATTCCAAGAAATGAGAAGACGTTGTTGAAGAAGATTGTGATTAAGCCAAGAAAGACAAACATGACTCCTGAAACATTATTGAAGAAATTTAATTATCTCCTTCGAGCTGATGGTAAACAAGTGGCAACATTGACTTATATCAAATCATCTAATCATATTGCAATAAGTAAATTAAATGATGCTGATCTAGTATTAGTTTGTTCAAAAGATTTTCATCAGTTCTTACGACATCGTTCTGCAGCTGTTCATGGAAAATTTGATATGCAACATTTGCCATGTGAAAGGTAAAATCAATTTGATACAGAATGGACCGTATCTTTATACAGAAAGCGTTTAGAGACTTTAGGTGGTATCTTACATGAAACAAGAGTGTTGATGCCTCGCATTATTACTTCAGTTAAATTGGTTGTAGATTATTTAAATGAAGTGATTAATGAGCAACATATTTCATTTTCTGAAAAAGAAGGTGCTTTGTCTCTCACTATAAGTGGAAAAGGTATTGAACTAATTATGGATAAAACTCTAATGGACATTTTGGGTTTTGATCAAAATATCTTTAAAAGTGGTACTGTAACCAAAGCTAGCGCAGGCATGTCGCTATCGCGTCGTATTAACTATTTTCAGATATATTCCAATATTGGTGAAGATGTACGTGTGGGAGATGTTGAAGCTCCATTGCTAGCAATGATACCATACCAGCCAAAAAGCTGCAGTATTTTATCTGAGCATACTTTCAAGAAAGTGCATTATACAAAGCTGAAATCAAACTACATCCCACAAATTGATATTGCAATTTATGACGATGCTGGTGCGTTGATTCCTTTTCATAAAGATGCTGTAACAAGTATCACACTCCATTTCCGAATGAAGAGTTAATGCAAAAGTATGCTAATATATTTTTCCAATGTGATTAGTATGGAAAGTGAAAATAGAGATTCATTTCTAATATACTTACCCAGTAATGGTTCTATGAATAAATTTCCTAATAATATATCATCAGACTTTCGAGTAGAATTAAATCGCTCACTACATCTAGAAGGTGAATGGGAAGTAGGTGTTTCCAGCATTTGCTATGATAGCAATATTCAGAATGTGAATGATTTGGAAGAAATGATATTGACTCCTCGCACCCATGATGGAATAACGATGAATAATGCATTCCAGTTCCCATACAATTTAACGTCAGATGGAAAGTGGAACTATGAATGGATTCAGATAAAATCAGATTATTATGGTCCATTTGGGGATGAGAAAAAATTATTAAGGCATTCAACAGTGGTAATACTTCCATCATGAAGAATAAGGATCAGAAAGTTTATGAGTTTACTATCTATCATTGGAGTGGGAGACAGTTCCTTCGCTTTCATTCTTTTACTAAAGGTCTTACACTGAGGTTAGATAATGAATTCTATCCACATCTCGGTTTTTGGCCATGGACTACATCTAACGTCAATTGCTACTGCAAATGTTGAAAAAGTTTATTCAAATCGAATCAACAAATTACATTATAAATTTAAAATATTTGATGAAGATGTTGTAGAATGTGAAGAACGTATCATTTTGAAAAAGCGTGGTGTTCAACCTTTATCACTTATTGAGTTAGTAAAACGATGGAATGAGACTGTGGGTAAGAAGTATGGAGAGAAAATTATGGCGGACAAAGACAAGTTGGTTATTCAGAAATATGATGACAAACTTACAGTTTATTTATCTCCAACCTTGCGTCATTTTGTAAGACATCATACACCTATTATTGGAAGCGGTTTGGTTTATGCTTCTCATGAATATCACACTAAAGCTGATTCAGTTAATGATGAATGGTGGGTGGACATCTATGCTGATCGCATCAAGAAAATTTACCAGTCTTATCAAGATTCTAAAGTTGCTATCAATATAATGCCGCGTCTATATCATACAGTTGAAAGCTTCATTCATGTAGTAAATCCTTATATACAACAGAAGTTGAAGCATGTGATGAAAAGTAAATATGATGTAAAGACACACCACATTTCGTTTTCAATTGAAAATCAACGCGTTGTTCTGAAACTGGATGATGACTTTCAATGTCAATTGAGTAAAAATTTGATAAAACTCTTTGGTTTTTCAATGCTACAAAGTATGTTTACTGCTGCGCATACGATTGGTATATAAACACCAATGACACTTGATAAACATGAACAACACCTTTACATTCAAAGTGATTTGATTCTACCTATTTCTGTTGGCGAGGAAAAAGAATACATTTTACGTGATTTCATTCATGATAAGGATGCTTTATATGGAATAGTCGAGATAATGTTTCAACCTATTTTCTACCATCCTGTTATCAAACAAACTATACCCTCTATTTCTATCAAAATTACAAATGGTCTACATGAGTGCACCCATGTCAAAGATACTAAATCCCTCGTAACTTATGTGTTTCGGAAAACAAAGTGAAGTCATTGTAAAATTTTATTGAAATAAAAATACATGATAAAAATGTGCTTTTTACATTTCAAGCGGGGAAAGTCTTTACACAGGGGACTGTAGGGAACTATTTACAAGGAAGAAACGATCTAATGCGATACATAAAACAATGTATATCTACAAAAAGCAACATCAAAATACCGAGTTAAAGTTGATTATGTCAATACATCTCCTGAATGTGGTAGTGCTAGTTTTATTCTTTTGGGTGGAGGTATGTTTGTGTCAGGATGTCCATGTGGAAGAGATGTGTTATGTCCTATCCAACACCTCTTATCCTCCCATGCTGAAAGCGCTCGTTTCTTGAACGTGTGCGTTTTCACAGTATGAACTTGAGATTTTAAGATTGTCACATTGAAAAACGTTATAGTTTTATTTTTATAGGATTTCTTATAGGAACGATGTTTCATTTTGTGAACAATGGATTTTGATATACCTTTAGCACGCTTAATACTATCTGCACATTCTTTTAATTTCATGGAACACATTTTAGGACGGACGAGAATCATTTCATCTATTTCCTTTCCTGCTGTTTCATCCTTAAAACAACCAAGTTTGGCTTTGTTCTGTATGGAAAAGAGTGGATGAGTGGGATTGTAGTTAGATGTGTCGAAATATTTGTCTAATGACTTAGCTACTTCATTAAAATTCAAATCTTTTTGAGTGGTAATTCCTAAAAAGAAACTGTCTGTATCACCACCCAGCAAGCGAACCTCTTTTACAAGAGGGCACGGTTTTAATATTTTGTAGAAGAGTTGATACATTTCAAGCTTGGAATAATCTAAAACGGCTTGCCCAATATAGATGGATTTGCACAACTCAACTTCTGATTTTATCATTTTAACACCTACCGGTACAAGATCCTCATCGATAATGTCTCTATCAATGAAAAGAGGTGATGAGGTCAATTTGTGATATTTTTGATCATCAATGACTAGTTTGTAGTTCATACGTTTTCTAACATCCTCCATGGTCTTTCCGAAAAGACTGTTATTCTTATATTTATAAAAATCCTTTTCAAAATTATTTTGGGCTAGTGCACGTTTTTGACTGTTACTATCTATGTAGGGTTTGAGGAAGGCTTTCTGTCTAAATTTGATGATGCGGTGAACTGACTTTAGAAGCATGCCCATTTCTAAATAGAATTTTAGTATGCAGAAGTGCACGAGATAATTTTTCTTATCATATTGGGTGAGTAAAAGTTTGCGACATCGTTTGTACCTTGGCTGTCCACACTCTGTTAAGTTATTATGAAATTGTGACATGAATGGTGAAAACATATCTTCAGTCACTTCACCAGATTCAGGTGGGAGTGGAAAATCAGCAGTTTTATTTTTGATACTATTTGGATAAATCAAATCCACTTCAAAATAATATCCCCAATCACCTTCATCTGGAATCTTCAATATGTTTGAAGGGTTGGAGTAATACTCAAGCTCATCTTGTTTTAACCAACTAAACTCGGAATGAGGTAGTGGTTTAGATAGTGAACTGCCATATAAATTATTTTGGTCATAGTACTTTAGGTGGATATGATCATCACCTACTGTTTCAGATTTTATATGATGTTTATTTACAAATGTGAGACCACCGCGTATTCCGCGCTCAAATATGTTATACATCTCGGGGTCTTGTAAGAGATGAATGGTCTCACCAGTCATTTTAAAGGCTGATTTAAAGGACATGGCTGGTAGACTGACAAAGTGGACAGGATCTAATTTGTCTTCTTCTAATGCCACTCGTCGAAATTCCTGAAAGACATCAGCCAGCAAAATGACATCTAATTCTAAGTAAGCGATCATATAATCGCCAAACGTTTTACAATCAAATTTTAACCATGCCTCTTGAGCATGTTCATAATCTTCTACTGGACAATCTTGACCCGTCAAATTGTTTTGGAATTTGTCAATGGAAGGAAGGGTTGTTTCATTTAGTTTAGACATTGAGCTAAAATACGCATAGGGAAAGACTCCTTTGCGAGTGATTATCTCATCCGTTAAGTTTGGATAGTGTTTCTTCAAAGTTTGACTATGGGGAAGAAACTTGAGATTACGAACGAGAGAAGCTAGTGACGCTGACATGAATTGAAATGAATCTAAAAATTTTATTTCGAAGAAGACTGTCTTATTTTCTTTAGTTTTATCTACTGGTACTTTTGCTGTCATTACCATGAATTTTTCTCTCGTTTGCGCTACTACATTAAACTGCCACGATTTCATATGGCTCAAACCTCCTTTTATGAGCATATGACTGTCATAGCCCTTAAAGTTATGAAAAATGACGGGTAGTACACGACGTCTCAACCTAAGTGAAAAGTTACATTTGGAGCAGAGTGCGTTTCTAAATTTACCAGTGATGTGATCATGATCACGCACTTTCTTAATTTTATCGTCATCAAACGTTTTATGACATTTAGGGCACGATGTGCAACTTTCAAATTTTTGTTTGTCTTCATCCGACATATGTAGTGACTTACGCTGCAATTGGGAATCATATGATTGCTGAAATTTGGCAGCTTTATCGAGAAATTCTAGAAATTTTGAAATGCAATCTTCACCTTGCAAAGTATGCATTTTGTTTTGCCTATTTCTAAAGTGGTCATGCCATACTTCATAGCAGGATATGGCTGCTGGCTTGTGGATGATATCATCAATGTAGCATTCTATGTCTGCGTAAATGACACGCAGGGGACTTAATTCGTCACCATTATCCCTATGTGAAAATATTTCATCTTTGGGCATGCGTTTCATTTGTAGTTTACCTCGCTTGCACCATTCATAATGAGTTTCAAATTTATGTTTACTCCAAAAGGAGCGGATGCAGCGGTCGCATACAAAATGCTCACCACTTTTAGAGCGCCCTAAGTGTGTGTACAAGCGAGAGGTTTTGGGAATACCACAGTAGTGCCATTCCTCGCTATCATCTTGTTTTACTAATTAGAGGTTGACTACACGTTCATAACAAGTTGAACGTGAATTATAGCGGGCACCCTTCAACCCCTTCTCCCACACGTGAACGACAATTTTAATCTTATTATGTTTTTCGAACGTTTCTACATCTTTGATTTTCATGTTGTTACTATCACATCCTTCAAAGACTAGTTCATCCTCCCACTGTCTATAGCTATAGGTATGATTTCGGTTCGCGTTGATATCATTATAGTGAAGGATGGATAGGACTGCATATTTGAAACACTGCGATTTACAATCGACATTGATGACAGCTTTCTTATTATATAACGTTTTTGGTAGTTTAAATGTGCCTCGAGCTGCATGACTTTCTAATAGGGAAATTTTAAACATGGCTGAGTCTACGCCATCAAAAATGAGAGCGCTGTCGCGATGATTAAACTTATCTGCATTTGATTTTAAACATTGAATATGGAAATTTAGCCAAGACTCGCAGTCTACAACTTCGGTTGCAGAAGAGGAAGGAACATGAAACTGTATTCTCTCCGTCACTTGACCCGTTTGAAAATCTATTTTAATATATTTTAGTTTGAGGTAGATGAGCGCCTTCATTCTAAAATTGTCTAAATTGTTGAAGAGCGCTTCGATAATGTTAGAATTTTGAAGCAGCCACTCAGGAAAATCTACTATTTGAGTATTGGACTCCATGCAGTAGTCGCGTACTAAATGACTATGGGAAACGTTAATGAGTGAGATTGTAGAGGTACCGTTGGTGTAGTGATCATTTGTATGCGTGTGTTGATGTCTGTGCGAAGATCTCTGAAAGTGGCTATCGAAAGAAAGAGGGCACAAATCACAAGGAAAGGAGATGTCATCGTCAGAATCAACTTCACCTCCGGAGATTGATGCCGCTTTGCATTGACACACACGTTGTTTGATGTGTCGAAGGAGACTGTGCTTCCTTGTAAAAATATGTCCGCAGTCAGCACATTCCCACTCGTTGCCTTGTCGCGAGAGTCCTGAGCTAGAACTAACATCACCTGAAAGAGAAATCATTCTATCATCTCTGTTAAAGTCTCAGTGTATTGCTACAACCTACCTTCACTCAACAGCTCTAAACTTTCCTCGAGAAGGGAGGGCTTTGGTGATGAAGTAGATGTCTGAAATTGAGGAAGATGCTATTATCCACACGTTTGAGGGAGATGAGAGAGGAAATCTTCAACTTACCATTTCAAGGAAATTATGTTTAAGGTTCATACTTCAACAAGATAGAGACTTCACTCAAATAATACGTCTCAAATTTGGAATTCACTAGAGAGCAGTTCACTTGTAAGCCTCAAATAATAACAGAATTCGCTAGACAACGGTTCACTTATACGTCTTATACTCATCATTCATTGGCTGTTCATTCTGATTGGTTGTTTGTTTATACTTAAGAATTAGGAAACATTTCAAAGTTATTATCCACAGTCAACATGACAAGCCCTCCGACAACACCGAACACTACATTGGAGTTCTCTTCTCCATGCTCATCATCAAAGACGCTCGTTGCACCAAACGCTCCAACGAAGGGGAAGGTGGAGAAAGTATACCGACTCGACAACATTAGAAAGTTGACATTACCAGCGGACGACGAAGAGGAGTGCACCGACCTAACAGGCATACGATGGAAGTATCTGCAGTACGATACTGATAATGTGATGGAGATCACCAGCACCAAATTCCTACATCAATTATGGGAATGGTACACCCCTAACTCCCAGCCACGAACTATGGCGGAGTGGGAATACATCGATAAAGTGAGGCTCGCGGTAGAAGAACGATTGAAGCAAGTGAACTGTTTTTGTGATCTGTGTGAAGTCAGACTCTGGGACGATATTGACGATGAAGACCTTTTGAAATACATGCCATAATAAATGTTTATTTCATATTATCGTTGCTTTCATACTGACTTGAATGGGGCTTCATTGGATGATTTAACCATGTATACTTTTCATTTGGAAATAGTAGCACGCTTAGTTTAACTTGTAAATCTTATAACATTTCATATGGGTGATGATGGTAGATGAAATAGTGTTAAATAAAATTAAGATAGCTTACACTTCTGATACAGGGATAGCAATCGACTGCGATCCATGTGTAAAGAGCTTGTTAGACTACGGAAGAGAGAAGTGTGTTATGTTGCGTGTGGCGCGTGAGTGTCCTCCCATTTCATTCCATTCATCAATTCGTCTCATTGATAGAGACAGGTAGAACTCATGGTTCTCATAACGTATGAAATGGACAGTTTATAAGGCAACCTTTGACAGCTGGATAAAGGTCGCCCTGGCGCGAATACATACTACGTTGAGACAGAGGCAACCACTTGCAAACATGACGCAGAGAGGTTTAACAAGATTGACCATTGCCGAATGCCCCATGCGGTATACATAGCTACGGGTTTCACCGCCGCCCTTTACAGGAACGCCCGTCGAAAGGAAGTATTGCACCGAACTTCATTTGCAACGTTCAAGTTGACTGATAGCAGATTCAACTTAATGATGGTATTCGCCAGTCTAAAGACTGCCCAGGGCAAACCGCGTGGAGGTTCTATCATGTCTTGCCCCATGGTGGCCCTTATCAGAGCCGTTGGTTCGTTCTCGTCGTATCTGAAAATAGAAGGAAAAATAGATGAAATTATTTTCAAGTGATAGAGATGATATTAACTTACCATAAATCAATTCAAGCGGTTCGCTGCACCTTCGCTGGTGGAGGTAAGGGAAGGTACTTTGCCGGCAGCTTGCGCTTACGATGGCGAATTTCTTTGATTTTACCATTGTGCTTGATGTTGATGTGGTGACAGCGAACATCTGGCGTTGCTCCTTCATAGCACTCGGTCGTTTTGTCTAAATCTTCCGACTCCAGTATGATATCGTCGATGATTTTGTTATTGACTACGGGGAGGTGGAGCGTTGTTCTTCTCTCCTTGACTGCGCTATTCTTCGCCTCAAGAAGAGCCATTTTTTCCTGCTCATTTTGGAGTTTGAGCGTCGCCTCCTTCGCCTTCATGCTCTTAATACATGAGCCTGATCCTCTACACGACTCTCACTCGCTAAAGCTCTCTTTTGAAAACCTTCTAAATTGAGTACTTGAGCCTTAAGACTCCTAATCTCTGCTACCTGTTTTTTGAGTCGAAAATTTTCATCTCTCAATGCTGAGCATTCGTTCTTGTATCGACTCATTTCGTCCTTGAGCTTGCTAATGGCGTAGTCTTGGCTAACCCTCGCCACACCATCATCCTTAGCCCACTGCTTGGCTTGGGCTTTGATACCTTTCCCTTTTTTAGGCGAGGAGTGCATTTTCGGCGCTGGCACTTTCCGACTCTTAACGATCGCCTCATCGGGTTTAGGAGCAATGACCGCCTCCTCGGGTTTGTCAGTGATGACTACCTCTTCAGTTTCCGATTCAGATTCAGATTCAGAGATTTCCGAATCAGAGCTAGAAGAGCTGAGGTGAGATATCGTTGGCTGCTCATTCTTGCAGTCTTGTATTGCACGAACTGCCATCTGCAACTCTGTCTCCACATCTAGATCAACTGAAGGTCTTTCAAAAAGTGGGATGACCTTCCCAACCTCTGAGGCATGCGTCTCTGTCTCCTCATCTCGATCAACTGGAGGTTTTTCAAAAAGTGGAGTGATAGCTTTCCCAACCTCTGAGGTAGTATAGTTCGTCACCTTCTTAATCACGCATTTTGAATGAGTCTTGTAGAATGACTCGTTCAGGTTTCCCCTAATGAATTTCATGCACGATGTGCATCCGCTCACCACACCGACCTCCTTATGCTCTTCGGGAGTGTCGCTGAATTTATTGACATGGCGCTTGAACTCACCACCTCTCTTAACTTCACCACATAGGCACTTTTTCAAATGGAACTTCAAGTTTCCTCCCATTATGTATCTGTTATGTATATGTAAAAGGAAGGATGAAATAGAATTACTGACAGGCGACATCGGCAGTCATTTTATAATCATACAGTTAAATTGTGAGATTGGTGGAAAGTGTCGAACCTTTGAATCCGTTACAGGCATTACTCAGAGGGGATCTTATCCCAACTCCAAGGCCTCGGCCCACAAATCCAACCTCCCGCGGACAGAGCGTGTGTCATATCACTGTGTTGGTATCCGGACCCTGATTTTGACATGAAAACCAGTGGGTTGTTTACAAAGGTTGCAAATTCCAAGCCGAAGCTCGCCTCCCACAACTTTATAAATGTCTTAGTTGAATTCAGCAGGGTCGAAAACCCCGAAAAATCATCAAAAATAACTAATTTAAATTTTTTAACTTTGTAGCACTACTGATGAAATTTTATAAGTAGTCTATCACTTAGGGCAGGTCAATAGCAACCGAACCTTTTTTGAATCAAGTCAAACGGACTTGTAGAAGCAAAGTTACATGCCTTTAAAGTTTTGGAGTCTTTTATGGCCTGGAGACGAAGGCCATCTCCTGGCGAACCTCTAAGTCTGACGCCTTACCTGACTTCAGCAATGAAATTTTCTAAGTCGTTTTCTTACAGAAACCCGGAATTTGGAATGCCCGAAGCTATCATCGGAGCTCAGAGAGACGACTTACCTTTGACAATCGCTCTCCTCTAAATGAAAAGTCTCTGTCCGTTCCCGCTTATATAGTTTGTGGCGATCAGCTGATGACGCAATACCCATCATCCAAATCTTTAAATCCGTCTATCTCCGGTTCTAGTGCTCCGATGGAGCTGGAAATTCCCTATCATCGTGCAGAATTTGATGCTGAATCCGAATCTGCCCTCCGTTTTCCCATCCAATGCTTCGTTTTGGCTCTACAGCCCACAGCCATCGCAAAAATTCTAACTCGTTTTTCGGAAAAATGATGAAAAATTTTTACTCTCCGATGGCTTTCAAATTTACCATGCCGATGCAGAATTTGACGCTGATTCCAAATCTGGTCTCTGTTTGCCCGTCCGAGGCTTGCTTCACCCGCTAGAGCGATTTTCGTAAACATTCTAACTCTGTCGTTTTTCACCAATCTCCAAAATCTTAAATGGCGTCTCACATCTAAACGAAGACAGATAGGAACAAGCCGTTTCTTTCAGTGAATTTGTCTCACTCCCAGCTTTCAAACGAGCTATTGCACGACTTTCTACGATCTCTAGAACCAAAGTTGGAAGATCGCTGCCGAGAGGGGGGGGACGTCCCAAAATTTTTTCTCTCCGATTGCTTTCAAATTCACCATACTGATGCAGACTTTGACGCTGAATCCGAATCTGGCCTCCGTTTTCCCATCCGATGCTTCGTTTTGAGGCTACAGCCCAAAACGTCCAAAATTTTACCTCTGTCGCTTTTTTGGAAAAATTTTGAAGAAAAATTTTTTCTCTCCGATTGACTTGAAACTCACCATGTCGACGCAGAATTTCACGCTGATTCCAAATCTGGCCTCCGTTTTCCCATCCGATGCTTCGTTTAGACGCTAGAGCCCAAAATATCCCACAGTCGCCGCTAACTCTGTCGTTTTTCGCCAATCTCCCAAATCTTAAATGGCGTCTCACATCTAAACGAAGACAGATAGGAACAAACTGTTTCTTTCAGTGAATTTGTCTCACTCCCAACTTTCAAACGAGCTATTGCACGACTTTCTACGATCTCTAGAACCAAAGTTGGAAGATCGCTGCCGAGAGGGGCGGGACGTCATCGAAAATTTTTTCTCTCCGATTGCTTTCAAATTCACCATACCGATGCAGAATTGTACACTGATTCCAAATCTGAAATCTGTTTTGCTCTCCGATGCTTCGTTTTGAGGCTACAGCCCAAAACGTCCAAAATTTTGCCTCTGTCGTTTTTTTGGAAAAATTTTGAAGAAAAATTTTTTCTCTCCGATTGACTTGAAACTCACCATGTCGACGCAGAATTTCACGCTGATTCCAAAAATCACATTTGCAAAGTCGTCCGAGCACTGCTACCACTCGAAACATCCCATTTTCACCCCAAAATTCAGGAGATTTCACGAAAATCCTCACACACTATAGCCTCAAGTCAAAACCTGGCGGTCGCCCAAGTCCACCACGACTCACCCGACACTCTGTCGTTTTATCGAGGGGGGAGGAAATTTTTCGGAGAACAAAGACGGCGGCCATCTTGCGCTATCCAGAGGTGTAGAACTCCTTACTACTTCTATTACTCTCCAGTTTTATTGAAATCTCTGATAAAAAGCTGCTAGGTATCGGAAAAATGGGTTTCACCAAAACAGTTTGGGAATATGCGTGCAAACGTGGAGCGAGTAAAAGCAAAACTGAAAACAGAAACTGTATTCTACTGCATTACAATTTCATTAATGACCGCACCGACAGAAAAATCCGGAAATTAATTAGTTGATAATTACCATTTCCCAGTCAAACTAGTTATCAAACCAAATGAAACCGTATACAATAGTCTAAAAAATAATGATGAAAAAATTACGAACTGTGACTTTGTAATTGCTTGCCATAAAACTTAAACTGTATGAGCCGTCATATCATACTTAAGTTTACAAGTAATTTATGTAGCAATTTCATATTGGCTTGAATAACAGGCCATTTAAATTTCGTTCTGTGAGCATAGCCTAGTCGCAGTTTGCATAATAGAAACTCCAGTAGTGCTCTGACTGATCATGTTCTTCACAAGCACCAAACACGTTACTTGACTATAAATGATTTTGATTTGACTATTCTTGAAAAGTGTTCTGAACCTCATGATACTCGCTTGATGGAATCCATCTAGGTCGCATCTGCAATATGCAGTTGGCGCACGATCCTTCTCCACTTTTCTCTGCTTATCATTTTGTTGATCTCATTCAACGACAGTCCAGTCTTTTATGTTCCCCATCCATAGCTGCCCTTGTCTTCCTCTGGCCTTTTTCCTGGCTTGATGGAAGCGAACTACATTAAACGTCTTTTTCCGCAAATAAGAACTAATCGATTTTGAATATTTTTCACATCATCCAGTCAGACAGCAGGTCTTCATTTGTGTCACTTTTGTCGCTGACACCCTTGAGGATGAGTGAATACCCAAAGCGGTGGGTGTTTTTGCCTCCAACTTTTCAACTTCGCGCGAAAAATGAAAAGGAGAGAAAAGTTGGACGAATTTTCATTCAAAGAAAGAAATCTGCGTGTCTTTTATTTGTTGGCGATGTACCGTCATCCGATGTCTGAGTGATTCCCCCACTTGACCAATAAACATGTAGATGAAGAATTTTTTACATCCCCTCAAATTAATCTATAAATGACATTTGTTGAGTCACAGCTCAAATGTCTTCTTATATTGAAGGTCTTTATTCCAGACGGGGTTTCGAAATCAATTCGGATACCTTCAGTTATTATCCTACAGCAAGTGCATCTTGCCTCGCCACATTTGGTCACTCCATTCACTGTCATCCGGTTATTCTGTGACAATATGGATTGAAGAGATCAACGTTGCTCGTAGGCTCTCATAAAACTACACTTTCGGAATGGGGTTAAAAGATTTAACGTACTTGAAATAGAACGTGCAACTTTGTTATACTTGGGCTGGGTTATTCTTGTCGAACTCAGTAGTATATAGTGTGACATCCGGCGCGACGCTTTGCTTCGCTCGCTTGCGCCGGATGTCACACTTTTGCGGGTTTTTTCAAAAAATCAAAATTTCAAAAATTTCAAAAATTTAGGTAGACTTCAAATTTCACGTGGCCGAAGGCCGAAGGGCGAAAATTTAAGCGTTTTTAAAAATACCCAATTTTCAAATTTTTCAAAATCTCAAAATTTGAGAATTACAATTTTCACCCTTAAAATCATGACCGTTCCAGGACAGCGAAAAAATCATAAAAGTTAAGAATCTCAAAATTTGTGAATTACAATTTTTACCTTGAAAATCATGACCGTTCCAGGACACCGAAAATCATAAAAGTTGAGAATTTCAAATTCATGAATTTTATCCATCTTTCAGGTTTTTAAAATATATCATGTGACTAAAAATATTTCTTTAAGAATGTAACACAATCTCTCACAATGCCTGTTATTGTTACTGCTTTGCACTCTGATGAACCACCCAATTGTAGGGAACAGCTGCTCCCGCATACATGATATAATTGCAGCTGCTTATCGCATTCCTGAGCCATTGAATTACAGAGCAAGCAACCCGTATTAAAGATTAAAGATTAAAATGACGTTGAATATATTGCAGCATGTAGGAAGTAAGACTTCATTTACAATTCCATTAATCATAACTAGTGACTGTTTTCTTTCTTCATTGCAAAATGCCAAAACGTACTGCCGCGGAAGCTTTTTCGTTTTACATGCCGATTTTACTAAACTTAATTAAAGAAGAGCACAAGGAAACTGCGAATAAATACTTTGAAGAGTGGAAGTTAGAAATTCAATCGAGAAAGAAGAACAAATTGGACTCTCAAAAACAAGTGGAGGATATTACAGTAAAAATAGAACAGTATCTGACCACTACTTCAATTCCTCAGTTCAATGTTACAAAAGAACATTTCATTACCATCGAAGATAGTGCTACTATGATTTCAAAACTGATTGCAAGTGATAAAGTGCACCATGGGTCGTTGCTGAGAAGTGCTGCTTATCAAGGTTATGGATTTAAAAGAATTCTGGAATTGAGTGACAATAAAAAAATAGATTTGTGGAAAACTTGGAACTATTTAGAATTTCCTATAACGTAAGTTATTGTTATTTCTTGATGAACTTATCAGATCTAATTCTACCACACGTATAATTTTTAAATTCATCAATGCCCATTAGTTTTGTTAGAAAACATTTTAAAGAAATCAAAATTTATATAGAAAAATTGGATCAACCGACAACTATAGAAGAAATGAGGTTTGGTTCCCAAGATGAATGAACATTAACTGTGTTGTTTCACTTTTTAAGATATGTGCAATGTACATACATATTTGATGTATACATATTTATGAAGACTTCTTTATAAGTAGTAACACATTTTGGATTATTTTGAAATGTAATTCTATTTTCTTTTGTTCTCCAGTCTCATGGTAGAAGACTGACATTGTATAGATCTATATTTCAGTATGTAACATAATCTTTGGTATTTAAGAATGATTCATGGAACTTAGTAGTATTGCATTTTGGATTATTTTGAAATGTAATTCTATTTTCTTTTGTTCTCCAGTCTCATGGTAGAAGACTGACATTGTACAATTGTATGATAAGATTGATTGTTGTATTATTATATTTGATATTTAAGAATGATTCATGGAACTTAGTAGTATTGCATTTTGGATTATTTTGAAATGTAATTCTATTTTCTTTTGTTCTCCAGTCTAATGGTAGAAGACTGACACTGTACAATTGTATGATAAGATTGATTGTTGTATTATTATATTTGATATTTAAGAATGATTCATGGAACTTAGTAGTATTGCATTTTGGATTATTTTGAAATGTAATTCTATTTTCTTTTGTTCTCCAGTCTCATGGTAGAAGACTGACACTGTACAATTGTATGATAAGATTGATTGTTGTATTATTATATTTGATATTTAAGAATGATTCATGGAACTTAGTAGTATTGCATTTTGGATTATTTTGAAATGTAATTCTATTTTCTTTTGTTCTCCAGTCTCATGGTAGAAGACTGACATTGTACAATTGTATGATAAGATTGATTGTTGTATTATTATATTTGATGCAAAATACACTGCCGTTGTTTTCATTTTTCTGTACAAGAAGTAGACATTATTACAGTTATTGGAATTTATTTCATTTAAAATGAATGATGAAAATCCGACAGTTATACTGAGTAATATAGGCGATATATGTCCTCAGGTTAATAACATGACTGAGTTTTTAAAAATAAACAGCAAACAAAACCACGTCAAATTTCGATTTAAATGAGATCTCTAAGCAATTGGGAATAAAGAATTTTCACATATTGATGAGTAATGAATTACTATTGATAAAAGATGCACGAAACACTAACTCTACTAATAAAATGTAACAATGTAACGTTTTAATTTAGATTAAATTAAATCATTTCAAAATCGAATAAGTAGTAAGGAAAGACATCATTAGAGAACAGTTTTAAATCAATACCCCCCCAAGTAGTAAGGAAAGTCATCATTAGAGAACAGTTTTAAATCAATACCCCCTCCCTTCTGTCTTCTAGGGGTCCCTTAAGAAATTTTTTATTATAAAATGAGCAACATAAAGGAGTTTTTGAAATTATATGGAACACAAACCACGACAAATTTCGACCTAAAGAAAATCGCATATGAATTAGGAATAAAGAATTTTCATGTTCTAATGAGAGCCGAATTACAATTCCTAAAAAATAAGCCAACAGGAACCTTCAGTTTCCGGAACAAAGTTCCATCAATAACTATAAATTTCATAACAAATCTTCATACGTCAGATGAAAAAGGAATACATTGGTCTGCAGGTATCTTTAATAAAAATCGAGATAATTACTATTTCGACCGCCCGGAGGCTGAGAATTATTATTTTGACTCATACGGACTTCCACCTACAAACGAAGTCAAAAAATTACTTGGCAATGGTATTTATAATGCATTTCAAATTCAAAAACCAGGAACTACTTATTGTGGTCAATTATGTCTTTATGTTTTATTTAAATTACAGGAAGGAGTACCATTTCTAGATATTATGTTAGAATTGAATAATAATGATAATGATAATTAAAAATCAGTTCGTTGTAATTCATTTTGATAAAATCGGCCTCTGATATTTTCATCATCTAAATCTTTGATTTCGTAAGTAATCGGATAAGTTTGATTTATTTTACAAATTTCAAATATTTCTTTTGTCCAATAGCCAACAAAGCCTTTTTCAAATTTATTCTTATACTTAAATATTCTAACTCTATCTCCAATTTTAAATTTCGGCTTAAGTTTCTGCATATTCGGATTACTCTCATTCGAATAATTATTCTCGAAAATTTTCTTTCGGATTAAATCAGGGTCGTCAGAAGCATTCTTTGGAGTTTCTTCAATACCAGAATGAACTTTATTATTGTACTCTTCTACAACTCCTGGTAATATCTTCAACCATTTCTGATTTCTTTGCTCAGTAAATTTCTTGAATAATTTATTTTTTAACGTCCGATTGAATCTTTCTATCACTACAGCTTTTCCTGCGTTTTCAGTTGAATAAACAGTTTCAAATAGTGGCTGAACGTTTCTGTTATAAAATTCCGACCCCTCATCAACAAACAATTTTTTTGGCTTTCTCTTACTTTCTTTAAAGATTTCTTCAAACGCATATTTAACTGAAAGACCACTTTTATTTTTTAAAGGCTTCACCCAAGCGTATCGTGTATATAAATCTATAACGGTCAATGCGTATTTATAATCTTTTTCATTCGGCATATGAATAAGATCAGCACTCCAAATATCATCTTTATTAAATACTTTTACTTTCAATAGATATTTCGGCTTTCTGTATTCTTTATGAATTTCAGACGCATAGCGTCCTAGGTCATTCGACATTTCAGACGCGTAGGTTCGAGCGTTGCTCTCAGACAGCTTTGCTGTCGATTCATTTAAACCCTGGCCGAATAATATTTTAGCTTGTAAAGCTTTCTTAACAAACATTCTTTCAATTTTTTCTCTAAATGTAGGATTTTGAATACTATCTAATTCTTGAATCATCTTCTTATCAGCTGCATGTCGAGAACTTAGATCATGATTTCGATAAGCTAAATCATGCCTGTAAGCTGCGGCATCTACTCTATTTATCGGTTCTTCACCTGGTTTCGGATTATTATTCTCATCTAGTCTTATATCTAATCGAGTTCCTGGACCGGTATATGAATGACCAGGAAGATGTTTTTCTTTCGAATATTTACTCCAAATAAATCCAGGAGTTTTCTAATGTTTTTTGTATGTCACCTCCAATATGCTGACAATTTGAGTTTTTATTTTTGTTTAATAGATAATTTAATAAATCTAAATTAGAAATTTTTAATTTAATTAAATTTTCGGAATTTGTAGAATTCATTTTAAAAGATAAAAAAAATTTAAAAGATAAAATAAATGTTTACCTTATGGACCAAAGGTCCTGAGGTTATTACCGAATCATACTAAGACTTAGATATATTCCAGAACCATCTTTAGTTTCTTTAATTTCAATTTAATCATCAACATTGTGGAGAATATTTTTAAGAACTCGTTTTCCTTCATCAACTAATTTTAATTTACTAATAAAATTATCTACTATTCCGTCACCCCTAGCAACTTTCTCTAACTCTCTATTATGTCGTTTTTGTTCTTCTAATGCTGCCTTCTCTGATTTATTTTTATTTACTGCTTTGACAATACCAGCTGTCCCACCTGCAACACTTCCTGCTGCTATGCCTCCTATTATTAGTGGAATTAATGGGAGAATCCCGCCATTCTTTTCTTCTTGTAATTGAATATTCTCTATCATTGGTTTACTTATGTAATACTTTTTTTTGTTAATCGTAATAGTTTTAGGGGTATTTTTGTCAACAATATTACGTAATTTTAATTCAACAGTTTTATTATTATTACTTTTCGCTTGCGACATTTTTAATAAAAAAGTTTTAAGTTATCAAAAATTTTAATCTATTCTAGTTATGAAAAATTTTAAGTTATCAAAAATTTTTAATCTATTCTAGTTACAAAAAAAATTTTATTACTAATTACTAAAAAATTTTAATCTAAGAATTTAATTAACTTATCGGACCAAAGGTCCTCAGGTTACTAACCTATCCTAGCCATCTTTCCATTAAGAATTTCAATAGAATATTTTACATCTTCTAGCAATAAACCATAAGCCATCAATGAAGTTGTGGAATCTTTCTTTTCAATATTGATTGTTACATCACAACCAGTCTTGATAATATCTTCAGATTGTGCACTTAAATCGAAACAGAAAACAGGATATAAATATCTCCAATCTCCAGGAGTTAATTGTGGTTCAACTCCAAATTCTATACAAAGATTTCGATAAGAATCATATCCTTCCATAAATTGATTATTGGTATCATCGAATCTTAATGGATCAATTGGATATCGGGTTTGATTTAATGAAACTTGTAAACTTCGAATTGTATTAATATGGAAGAGATTATTGTTCTTATCAAAACTTGGAGAATTATTTCTTTGAAAAGTTAGTAATAAATATCTTGGAGTATTCGCAGTTCTAGTAAAATGCCAGTTAAATCTTTGTTCGGAAAAAGTTACTGAACTAGCAGTACGCTTTAGAAAATTAACTGGAATTGGTTTGTTAGTATTTAATCTTTTTGCAATAGCTGTTTCAATCTCTAAACTAGGAGTAATATGCTTAATCCACCATTCAAGTCTATCAATTTTTAAATATGTTTTTTGCCAGTCTTACCAAAAAAGATTAATTCATTATTTGCTGTACGATGAATTATTAATTTAAATTTTAATTGATATGATATTTTATCATAATCTAAATATCCGAATAATGGAGACAATGACCAATTAACTGTCTGTTTACTTTTCTTGTTAAATTCACGTCTTTCTTTATATGCACTATTGTTTGTTTTATTTAAATGTTTTGCAATATTTTCTACATCTTTCGCAATTCCTGCGGCATCTGTTCCAGCGTAAGTTAAATCATCGAGAATTATACCATCATTAGTATCAGGAAACCAACCTTCGATTTCATACTTTTTATTATTTTCACCAATTGTTACAAATCTAAGCATTGTATCAATTACACCTGGAGAATCACTTATTGTTTCTATATTTTGAGTTGCAACATCTAAACGCATTTGTGTAAATAAGTTTGGAAAGAAATTATTCTCCAGTGCAATATTATCGCTATCTGGTAATGGTGTTGTAAAATTGGCATCACTATATAAAGAATATTCACAGTGTAAAAATGAATCAGGTAGATATAAATAACTCTGCTGATTATCAACTTCAAAAATTAAATCACCTCCAGTATTTACTCTACTGGAAGATCCGGGATTCATAGCAATTCTTATATAGTCATTCTTTTTTTGATTATAACTGACGAACGGAGGATCGTCTAATCTAAATTTATTTTCGATAAGTGAAGACATTTTTATAAAAAATAATTTGACTTTTTGTTTTTCTCACACACAAAAAAATTTTACTAAAATAATTTTACTAAAATAATTTTGCTAAAAAATTTTACTAAAAAAATTTTGCTAAAATAATTTTACTAAAAAAAATTTACTAAAAAAATTTTATTAAAAAATATATTTTAGAATTTTGCTAGACCAGCTCCGCTACAGCTTTGCTGGTTAGACCGAAGGTTGCTATTAATACCATAACCTCTTATTTCTTCAACTGAACGTTTTATGGCTACGCCTGATGTCTTCTTATGTTTACTATCAGACGGAGCTCCGCTCCTCAAGGTTTCCCCAACAGCTATGTTAGCAATTTTATTTTTTGTTTCCTCTGAAAGGTTTTTTAAATTTTTTAGTTCTTGAGAATCATTCCTAAGTTTACGAATAGCTTCTAGTTGTTTTAATTCGTTTTGAGACTTAACAGCATTTGATATTGCACTAGCTGTACTACCTATAGCAGCTGTTCCTTTTGCAGCAGATGAAATCAAATCTTTATTATTTTTAATTAACTTAACGATACTTCCAATACTAGAAAAGATGCCAGCCCCTTTTTTTTGAACGGCACCTGCGGTGCCTAGGAACTTTTGTGTTCCGATTGTTTCTACACTGTCATAATGGTAAACAGATTTCATAGATGGTTCATGAGCAATTTTTTGATTTGAAGCAAAATGTTTAGGATTGTGTTTATAAATTATAGGCATTTTTTAGGATTAAATTTGACTTTTGGGAAAAAATATCTACGTGTTAAGATTTACGTTTGTGAATGGACAACAACTTCGAGATAACTTTATTAATTGACTGTTGTACTTTATCTATTGCGTCAAGCAGCGTGTGATGTACTTTAATTTCTTTTCTATTAACTTGCATTTTCTGCTGATTAATCTTCAATGCCGTTTTAAGTGCATTTAACTTAATTTTAAGAATATCTAATTGTCTTTTAACAGCATCTAACTGTTCTTTATTTTCTTTAGAGTTTTCTTTTAAATGTTTCTTTAATTCATTTTCTAAATTGATTTTAAGAGTTTTCATTTTATCAACTCTTTGATTAAGCGAGTTTACTTCATTTATTATTCTATTCATCTTTTTCATTTGTTGAGTAATTTTATAACTTAATTCATCAACACTTTTTTGGAATGTAGTTTGTAACTGCTTTAATTTTTTTTTAATTCTTTCAGGTAGTTTTTCTATTTCATCTTCTAATTGTTCTTTTAACATTTTTATCTGATGTTTATTTTTAATGACTGCAGATTTTAAATTTATAGAAAGTAATATTAAAATTTTTGATTGTTCTGAAATCTTTTTAAAAAGTTTTGCTATATCTGCTTCTAGCTCTCTATCCTTTTTATCAAGTTTTAATAATTTTTCGTTTAATGATTTGTCATTAAGTTTTAGCAACTTTAATTCATTCATCAGTGGAACCAAAACATCGTTTATATATTTTTCGTTTAAGTCATTGATTTGTGTATCAACATATTGTTTATTTGTTAACTCTGTATTTTGTTGCGGAAGAATAGAAAGATGCAATGGACCAGATAAAACGTCTCCAGTTTTCATGATATAATTTTCTATTTCTATTTCTAATTCACGATTATTCGGGATATATGCACCTCCACCAACATTTGGTAACATCATTTTTAAAACAATAAAAAAGTAAAATTTTTCTAATAAAAATAAAAAAACGGAAAAACCAAATTTAAAAAAATTATACTCGTCCGCATCATCCTGTTCTTCTTATTCGACGAGATCAACGGGATTTGGAAATAAATGTTTTGATAATAATAATAATAATAATCCATGTATAGATGCTAATATTTTATTTCAATTACAAGCCGAAATATTTAGAGAACAGACTAAAGGTTTACCTTCTATAGAAACCAATTATTGTATTTTTCCAGGTGATCCATTTATTAAATTTATGGAGATTGTAAGTAAATATAATGATGTAGCTTATGTTGAATTAAATAAAGAAAATATGGTTATAATAGGTCATAATAATGTTTTCGGTTTTATTAGAGCAGTTTTGCCGATTAGTAATACTGATTGGATAGAAACTAAAATTATTAATTATATCAATATTAAAGAATTAGTTAAAAAATTAAAATCTTTTTCCAAAGAAAAAATTAGATTATTTGTTGATGAACAAAATCAATATAACATTCACATAGAGAGTAAAAAACATAATGAAGAATTATTATGTCAAGTTTATTATAGAGACACAATTTATAAACAAGAAACATTAGAAATGCCCCAAAGATATGATGATGATACGTATATAGGATTATATTCCAACTTAAATATTAATTTATTAAAATCTTATATAAATGGTTTAGCTCAACAAGAGAAAATTTATATGTGGACAACACCTTATACTATTAACAATGACCATAATCATAATAAACGAACCGAAGGTTCTAGGGCTTTGCCCGATCTTAAAGAATCTTATGATAATAATGATAATAATATAGATGATGATAATATAGATGATGATTCAGAAACATCTGAAAATGGTGTAAATGGTAAAAAAGATTATAAAAATATTAGTAATTATAAAAAATTATCTAAATTTCATTTGCTTACAATTGAAAATAATAATGATGGTATAGTTGAAGATACTGTTAGACAACTATGTGTCGGGTCTACAAAATTTTAATTAGGATTTACATCTAATCAATTTAAAATTTTATCATCTTTAATAAAAACTAAAAGTGATTCAGATTATGGTGGTGTTATTAAATTTTCCATAAGAGATCAAAGACCAATATTTTTCTCTATTATATTATTATCAGATAAAAGATGTAATTTAGAATTAGATATTCCAATAAGAGAATGGTATCCTATCATGGGAGGGCATCCTATACCAAAAAGTGTAATTTATGATGTTGAAGAAGCAATTTATGATGATGATGAAGAATCAATTGATGATGATGATGAAGAATCAATAGTTAGTGAAAATAAATTTAAATTATCTTTTGATAAAACATTATATGATGAAACTTAATATGATAGAACTTAATGGAAAATACCAAAATATTCGATAAATATATTTTCATATGTAATAAAATTTTTAGATGTAATAAGTTTTTAGATGTAATAAATTTTTTAGATGTTATAAATTTTTTAGATGTTATTAATTTTTTAGATGTTATAAATTTTTTAGATGTTATAAAATTTTTAGATGTTATAAAATTTTTAGATGTAATAAAAAAATTATTATTCCCACGTGTCATCATCATCACTTAAATTACTCTCACAGATGATTGTTTGAAATATTTCAGCTTGAATATCTTCTCCGTTATAAGGTAACATAATTTCATTTTCATCAGGTGCTTGACGTTTAAGAATATTTATTTGACCAGAAAATTTTTTTTCTTCAGTATTATTATTTTTATCAGGAATACTAATTCTAGTTTCTAAAGATCTTTTCCATGGTTTATTAACTGTAGTCGATAATGTTTTCCCCGAATATAATTTTAGAAAATCTTCTACTTTTACTTTATCTTGTGAATATCCTTTGAATGTTTTCTTTTCACTAAGTCTCCCTTGCTCATCTACAGTAATACAGTATTTTACTTTAGGTGCAATAAACATTGCAAAAATAATTCCACCATTTCCATAATCATTTTTCCCTTGACACAATTCTCCTCCAACATATCCAGCAGCGTCTAATTTATTAAAGAGCTCATTGGAAATGTATATTGAATCAGTATCTGTATAATGAATGTATTTTTCTTTGAAACCATTAATTTCTAAAATGAAGTTATTCATGATTCTTCTAGAGTGAGAAAGAATGAAAGAACCTAAGTGTGATGGCATGAATGACGTCTTCCCATCTTTTACAATATTAGTTTTGAGAAATTAATCATCTTCCATTTCTACTTTCGCTAAATATTGTTCGTCATTTAATTTTTCATAATCTTTTACTTCTTGAGTGAAATTTTTTCTCAATGTATTCTCATTCCATAAATGATATTTAGTGGTTATATCTTTTTGCACAGTTTTGCCATATAGCGAATTCATCAATAATTTAATTAACTCATCACGTACAGTATTTCCTTCTGTTTTATATCTTTTTCTCAAATTAAAATGTTTTTCAATATAATTTCGAAATGGTGAAACTTGATAATTTTTTTCATAAATTATACCATCAGTAATATGTAAGATTTTTCCCCCACATCTAACAATTTCTTGTATGTCTACAGAAGTTAATACATCATAACATATACCATTTCTAAACCTGATTACTTTTACATGAGAATTATTATTTTGATTTTTAACTTTATCTTTTATAGGAACTGGTTGGAAAAACATATCATTCGGATATTGAAACACAACAGAGAATATTCCAGTTTTAGGTCTAAATGTTTGTGTATTAAATTTATATACTATTTCCCGCTCTTCTTCTTGACGAAATTTTCTAGCTGATTCAGCTTTAGGGTATTCTGAATTTTCATCATACATAGCTGATGGATATAAAGATGTTGCATCAAAAGCCATTAGAAATTCATTTTTTTGTTCAAGTAGTTGATTTGAAATTTTCTTACAAATTTCAGTTTTATCTCCTAAATCTCGATACTGTTTCATTAAATCTATTAAATTACTTCCAGGGGACAAAGCCCCACCAGCGTAGCGACCAAGGGACAAAGTCCCCCCAGCGCATCGACCAGGTAAATACTGTTTTAATATTGGTAACAAGATGCTACAAAATGGCGATATGTATTTTCTTATATTTGCTGAAACTCTTCCACCTTTAACAGATTTTCTAATATAATTTCTAGCCCATAAATCTATATGAGAATGAATATTTATATTGTCATTTTGTACGCTTTTCATCCAACCGTTAAATGTTAAAGCCGAAGATGTTAAATTAGTAGTTATATCTTCACCAACTAAATCTCGCATAACATTATTATATTTGTAGATACAAAAAGCTAAGGAAAGAATATCGTTAACTAAATATGGTCTCCATTCATTTTCTTTTTCTTTATAATTTTCATGTGTTATGTCTCCAATTTCATAATTTAATTTACACACATTCGTAGGAATTTTAAAATTCTCACACCATTTAGAAAGACTTGTTTTTACATGTTGATAACTACATTTCATTATAATAGTTTGAAGTGCTAATTTACCTGAAGGTGAATCTTTTTTCATATTGTTTTTAAATCTAAGAGATATTTGAATATATCTACTAACACATTCAGTTGTATAAGGATTTTGTAATGAAGCAGTCAATATTCCTCTTGAAGTTTTAAGAGGCGGTTTAGATAATTTAAAATTAGCTTTTATCGGAAAATAGGAATCAAAACCTGATGAATTGTGAGCTATTTAGGTTACTCTCCAATAATTAAATTTTCCAAGAGTTTTAAAAAATTGATGGATCGGACATACGTCCTCTGGTATTCCCCTGACTGGACATTCATCATCCTCAGTTCTCGTAAATATTTTCGTACAATTTTGAAGTTTATTAAATTCTAATTCAGTTAAATTATTATACTCATTAATCTGTTTTTTAAGTTTTTTAATTTCATCTTCATCTTTTGATCGTTTAATTTTAATCATATCACTTAACAAAAGTGTTTCTAATTCTTTCAATCTTTGTTTCGGTAAACAACATATAAATTTATTAAAATTAATAGCTCCTACAGCATAAGGAATAGGATGAGCTGTTGAACAGTTAGGATCGGGAAAAGTTTCGAGATCCCAAATATATGTTGAACCATAGTCAATTTTTTTCTTTGTTATGATTTTATATGGACGCGTTGTTAGATTTTCATCAGTAACTGTTTTATATATGGGTTTGAAATTATTTTCAATTTCTCTAATAGCTTTTAATTTATGAGATTTATTAATTAAACAATAGTGACCAATTGTTGAACCTGAAAATAATTGTAATAAACATAATTATGAAACGTTTCAATTCCTCTAGGATTTAAATGACGATTGGCATGACTATAATATTGAACACATTCTCCAAAATATTTATTGAATTGAGAAAATTTGCAGTTTGACATTACTCCTGTTCTAGATGTGGCTTTCTCTTTATATAAAAAATTATTAAACATTTCTTTCATCATTTCTCCTTGTTCTTCATTAAAACCTCGTAAAACATTATAACATTTAATAAAACAAAAATCTTCAGAAGGAATATAACAATATTCACCGAAATATTCTTTGATTCTATATTTCATATTAATCCCTGCCCCTCTATGCGATCTTTGTACTAACTTCATTCCAAAATCTTCATATTTAATATTACCTGTAAAAATCCATTCGTTAGCATCGGATTTCTCATCCAGATTCGAAAACCATGTTTCAAATGATTTTTTATTATAGAAGGTTACGTAAAAATTTTGAATTATATTTTCCTGATCTTTAATAACTTTTCCAAGTAAATTAATAATTTTACCATTTGCTAAAAGTTTCCGCATATCATTTACTACATTAATAAAAGATACATTTTCATATTTAATTTCCTTTGGATTAAATAAATTACATAGATCATCACCAAGCTCATCCTTAATTCTATCATCAAAAGAGATATCAGTAATAGGAGTTTCTAATATTTCTTTTGTTCCACTTTTCTGTTTTTTAGTATTACGTCTAATACTACGCCTAGTACGTCTCTGTTTTTTAATACGTTTACTACGTTTACTATGTTTAATTTGCGCATCAAACTCAGCAGTTTGTTTCTTGATTAATTCATCAAACCTAGACGTTTGTCCGAGAGACATTTCACGATTCATATTTTTTAAAAGAAAAACTTAATTTTTACATAGAACCTCGGTTCCGTTTTTGCATATACACAGGAATATGTAATTGATGTAATGTTTCTAATTCATGTGCTGTTAAATGTTCTTTCTGAACCAACCACCATAAATTATTATACGCCAAAAATACTCGGAAACTTCTTAAACAAAGTGGAAAGTCTTTTGTTTTAACAGACGGTTTAATACCATGTTTTGTTTTATAATCTGTAACGAGCGCTACGTATTTATGATGATAATAAAATCTAACTTCTTTCTTCGAATTTACAGGATTTGTAGGATGACGATAATCTTTTAAAACTGGTACATGCTCTATCTTATAATCATTCAACATATTTTTTTTAATTTTTATTAACAAAAAATTTATAAGAAAAAATTATTCGGTCACTCCGCGAAAATATTTTCTATAACTCTATCATGAATTTTTTTATCAATATTAATTGTAATGAATCCATAATCTTTTGACCAAGCATTGTTACACGATTGTTTAAATTCATCTTTATTTCTTACGCATAAATCTCTTAACAAATCACTTAAGTTTCTTGCATTTATTTCAAATAGTATAAATATATTTGCATTCTTTCTAATAACACTTCCGTCTAATGAATACATACTTTGTGTTAAATAAAAAACACTACAGTTATTATGTCTACCTCTTGTGAAATAATTTCTCTGAACTGACTGATTTCTATCATTAACACAATCATCAAAAATTACACAATGTTTCATTGTTTTATCTAGTTTACTAGGATCTTGCATATTACCACTATCATCTATTAATTGTATCTTTATATGCTTATTTTTATTAGATTCTACTAACTGATTATTTTTTGCTGCTTCTTCACACCACGAACTTATTTCTTCTTCATCTTCAGATTTTTCATATTCTTTGAATAATGAAGCAATTGCTGTTTTTTTAAGATTATTTTCAAATCCATATTTTAAAAATTGATAGACGGGTTGTTCTGCTTTTGTTGTATAAATTATAAGATTGTTATAATCCAAAAAATTTGGAGTCGTTAAAATTTTAAATAATAGATATGTTTTTCCACATCCTGATCTTCCACAAATAACTGACAAAACTTTATTAGATAAATTTGGATGATGATTAAATTTAAGTTTTTTTTTATTTAATGGGGGTACTTCACTCATTTTTTAATAAAAAAATTTTATTTTGCTTTATTTTTATTTTTAAGGAAGAAGAAAATTAAACTTCTCTAGCTTCGCGTAGGAGTTTATACCTCCCGAACCAAAAGATCTATCATAATCTCTTCACCTCCAAAATTTATTTCTTGTCCTTTTTCATCAGTGATTCTAATGTTAATGTTGTTAATAGTTTTTCTTGTAATAGGGAAATATATTAATGTTTGTGGAATTACATTTAATCTATAACCAATGGGTACAGTAAAAGCTGGAAAACTGAATATTAAATTTGATAATTTACCATTTATATATCCTCCTTCAATAATGTCACAATGTACAACAATTGAATTTATTTCAGTTATTTTTGGAATCTTCTCACCTAAATGATAACCTTGACTATAGGTTTGTTTATGAAATCCTAATAGCTTTGACAGTGATCTATCATGATTAAAATCAACTTGATGATTTTCGTCTAAAGTAAGAGAAAATTTATTAACTGCCGGTTCAACTGCAAAATGTAATTGTTTCTTATCTTTAAATGGTATACCTAAATTTCTCTTAATTTCATTTGATATTGATTCAACTTCGTAAGAACCAGGAAGAAAAGTTAGTACTTTCCACGTTTTGCCTTTATCAGTAGAATATCTAAATGGATCATTCACATCTTTTATAACATTTTGAATAGTGTTAAATGTGGAGAAACTAGTCAATGCAATTTGATAATTTTTATTTTGTTCTAAATGTAGAATGGGTTCTAAATTACAAGTGTGTGATGAAGTAGTTGTTATAATTTTTAACGTCGTACTAAATTTTGATGAACCCAAAATCTCTGTCAAATTTTCTAAATGATTATTAATTTTGTCTAAATCTGCTGAACACATTTTTAAACTAAAAAATTTAAATAAATATTATAGATAAAAATCGTAGATAAAAATCATAGATAAAAATCATAAATAAAAATCATAGATAAAAATTAGAAACAACATATTTCAGCTACACTTTTATAATCCTCTTCATTTAGAATCTTCTTTTCTAACAGTCTTTTCAATATAGCATGAATTTCATTGAAACTAGAATTATGTCCTTCTTTTATCGCAGATATTAAAATATTTAATCTATTTAGTAATTCTTGTGGATCATCTGGTAAAAATATGGTTGTTTCTGTTTTCTGTTTTTCAGATAAACCTTTTCCTACTTTAACTCCCGTTGATAATAAATTTTCTAATTGTTTATAACGTCTAAGAGTTTTTACTGCACCAACTCTATCTAACATAGCTTTATATTTTATAAGATCATCTACAGCATAATTATTTAAATCTGCTCCTCTTAAAAGATTAACAAAATTTCTATCTAAATTAAAAGGAGATTTATCTGGTGAAAAAATTAAACCTCGAAAAGGTTGTGGAAATATTTCTTTTTGTCCGAGATAAAATCTAGGTATTGTTTTTCCATCTATAAATGAAATAGAATGTTCAAATTGCATAGATTTTGGTAATTTCTTATTAATGTTTGATTCTAGTAATCCATAGTCATCTAATATAGTTTTGTGCTCTGGATCTGTTATATCAATTTGTTTAGCATTATTTGTAAGTTCTTTTTCAAGAGTTTTAAATGGTTCCATAGTTTTTTCAAAATCAGTTTTTACTTGCTCGGTTTGCTGCATTTTTTCAAACATATCAGATTGAATACCAGCTTTTATCATTCTATGTTGAAGATGATTTTCTTTCATAATATTTCTTTGTTTTATTAACTCTTCTAATTGTTTTATTCTTTTAAAATTATCAGCTCTAATTTTATCCATTTTTAAAATATAATATTTGAATTTTGTGGTAACATTGGAACACAGCAAAAACATTTTACTGAACAAATTATTTTTTTATTCCTTGGTTGTCTGACATCTTTTCGTTTAAAGTTTTCTCGTTTTAAGTTTTGTTTAATAAAGTTTTGCTTAAATTTTCGCTTAAAGTTTTTAGCTCTTCTAAAAAAATTTTGTCATTTTCTTCATTAGAAATTTTACCATCACTAGAAATTTTGCCATCCTGTCTATTCTTATCATCAACTTTTTCGGACTGTATTGAAAGGTTTGATTTACTTCATTAGCTATTTGATCAAATTTTTCAATCTCATCTAACGTAATAACATTATCATCACATACTCTTTGAAAGTAGTAGTGTAATTTATCATAGACTTCTTTAATATGTAAATGCTTAGTTTTTAATGATTTTCGTTTCTTAGTTATTAAAGATTTATCTAACATTGTAACAAGTGAAGTTGCAAAAACACCCGTACCTGGTAAAGCTGTAGCAACTACTGGAATTACTAAAACACCTGAAGATATAACAATTGTTAAAGCACCTAAACTTATTGTTAAGAATATGCCAATTCCTTGTGTTACATTCTTAACTTTACTCCATCTCTTTCTTAATTTTTTATAATGCTCTAATCTTAATAATAATTGAGATTTCTTATCTTTCATATAGCGTACTCTATCTTTGTGTTTTTATTTATTCATTTTTTCAATGTCCATTAAAGTAGAACTACGTTCATATGATAACGAAGGATATATTCTTGCGGTTTCTTCCATTTTTGTTTCTTCCATTTTTAAAGAAATATTTTGAATAAATATTTTGAATACAATCTTCTGGTATATTGAGACTACGTGATATTTTGAGACAACTTAAATTTTCGTCTGCCTAAATTTTCAAAATTCTTAGACCACGTGATATTTTGAGACAACTTAAATTTTCGCCCTTCGGCCACGTGAAATTTGAAATCTACCTAAATTTTTGAAATTTTGATTTTTTTTGAAAATTTGTCACTACCTAAATTTTCCCCCCTTCGGCCTTCGGCCACGTGAAATTTGAAGTCTACCAAAATTTTTGAAATTTTGATTTTTTGAAAAAACCCGCAAAAGTGTGACATCCGGCGCAAGCGAAGCGAAGCAAAGCGAAGCGAAGCGTCGCGCCGGATGTCACACTATATACTACTGAACTCATGTCCATATGGAAATATGTTGTTCTTAATTTGCTTGTCGTTGTTGCTGACATCAGAAAGTTTGGCTTTATGAACCAGATTATTAATAAGTGAAGAAGGATAACTCAAAGTCAGTAGACGAATTTTTAATTCATTGTAACGGTAAGTTCTCGCATATTTGTTTGACAGAATCTTTAAGCGGGGTGATAAGTTGCAAGCAATGTTTTTGAAAACATGAGGGAGATGAGCTGAATGGAAGGCAGCATAACTCATGGTGTCAGTCTGCTTTCTGTATATCACTGCTTATCAATGCGCTAACTTTATTTTGCATGACGATAACATCAAGAAATTTAAAGAAGGAGTATTTATTTTATAGGTGAATTTGACAGATGAATCTAGGCTGCAACTGCAATTTTGAATAATTCTAATTTCCCTTATTTGTCATCCCAGATGATCCAACACTAATCAAGAAACCCTTTCCACGAGTTGATAATTGAGGGAAAACGGCTTAAATAACTGAGCAGTACTGCGCTTTTTCTTCAAGATAGCCCGTCACTAACGTGGTTTGTGTGGGTGGTTACACCCTAGTTCTCATTGCAGTCCCGTAAATTTGAATGTAAAAGTCAGTTTTTAATGAAAAATAGTAATTTTGAAATATTTTAAAATAATAATAATAAAATAATGACCTTTTCGTTTTGGCATTATTTCTGGCTACTTGTCTAACAAAAAGCCAATTGCCAATTGACCAAGATCATGAGGCATGCTGGCGTAAAGGGAGACCACATCATAGCTAATGAAAATAATATCTCTGTGGATAGTCTAGTAAAGTTTGAAGAAAGTGACAAATTTCTTTGCAAAACTTCAAATGTGATGGATAATTAGCTTAACCCTTTCATGACTAAATTATTTTCAAAATTGAAGTTTTTTTGAAAAAAATCTTCAAATGCAATTTTCGGAAGTTCTAGGGATTGTGCGATGTCGGAGAGGAGCCATTAGAGTCGCATTGATTTCCTCTTTCTTTTGGTTACAATAATTTTTTATATAATAATAATTTCCTCTTTACTTTTGGGATCAATATTGCTGCGCTTTAATTTCTTCAAACATTAATTTTGAAAATAATTTAGGCATGAAAGGGTTTAGCAATGCAGTTAACAATTATTTTTCTTCTTCAGTCAGCATGAAAATTAATTTTGTGTGTGTTTGCGACAATTTGAAAGTGATGCATGAGCAAAAGATAGGCTATTGTTTCCATTTTTCGTCACAGAGAAATGCAGTAAATCTAGAAAAAATCTAGAAATGCACTTAGTCTGCTAGTTGGAGAAAAGTGACTGGGAACAATTGGCCGAAATTTTAAGTTATGAGGAGGTATCATTCGAAACATTTACGTTTATCTGGAATAGCATTTCTGAAATAGTCATCATGCATTTGCAATATCGGCAAAACATACATAAATGGGGTTGATGACCTAGATTCTATCAAATGCAGAATGCAATTATATTCTTTACTTGTAAAAGAACTCTTATGACATTTGCATAAATTTCTATTCATATTCGCTTTTGCATCATTATCGCAATTATCTACATTCTTAAGCTCCATTCACACAGGGGACAGCGACACCTTGCGACATTGACGACACCGTTCAGACCAACTCGGCGACGCTCTGACGACATTTCGACGGCATTCACGCGACAAATTAACACAGAATCATTAACGTTTTTCATAAATATCTTATTACTCATTATTGTGTTTTTTTATTATCACGATGAGCTTCCTTGCATGATCAGCTTTCAAACGAATACAAATGGTTCGGTTATCAACTGTATTTTAGTTGATATTTTGTGAATCAATTACTCGTCAGTAACCGATCCTTTTCACCAAGCATACTTAGTTATTGGCGTCAGCTTGAAGAAATTTCATTGGGTTAAAGATGGTGTGAGGTCATGCTTTTGTCTATTTGTGCATAAATTGGGTCTAGCACATGATTGAGTTTGCATATCCTTGCAATGATGTCTGACGCAGAGGTTGTGTTATCCTTCTACTATCTACATCGGCGAAAGCAAAGAAGGCGCATTTGGCAGAGGAGCCACATTGAAGGCAGAGAAGAGAGAGGGGAAATGCTGCTGTTCACGGAACTGTATGCGGATGAAGAATCCTTCTACATGTACTCCCGCATGAGTCGGCGAACTTTTGCTTTTTTATTGTCTTTAATCGGACCAGCGATCCAAAAGAAAGACACTAATTATCAGCAGATGAGACGGCTTGTCATATTTCTTTTAATCACATTAATTCTCAATAACATCCCTTTCAACTCACATGTAATTCAATTTCAATAATACAATTGTGAAGCAAGCAAACAATGAGATGCATTAATTAGGTATGTCATCAAAAGTTGGAATAACCACTACCCATCCCATGAATTTATCTCCACACATTTCCTTGTCATGTTTGATATCAAATTGAAGCAAATGTTTTTCTCTACACGAATATTCAGGTATCGCAAGCTCAAAACGAAAAGCAAATGATTTTGTTTTCGTTCTGATTACCAGCCATTACACATTTTTGTGTTCCTGCACAGGAAACTATGATCCTAAATCATTTGTCAAGTCATTCTCGTCTCAGCCACCTGCAGATGTGCGGGGCAAACCAGCGACTTCACGCGACATGACAAATTTTGGGCTCCTATCTCTAACATAGGTCGCCGAGAATTTCAGAACATTTTTCTGAGTGAGGGGCGTGTCGTCGAATGTCGCGTTCATGTCGCGTGGTCTATGTGAACGCGCAGGCAGGTTTACATATAATCTTGAAATAACTACTGCAATTGACTGCAATGATTGACAATGTCGCTACCGTGTCGTGTCGCCTGTCTGAATGGAGCTTTAAAGGCTGATATATCACCCAAATGTTCAGGCAACTTGCGATTTCTGTAGAACTCGCAATTCGAAATTACGAGCACCCTCCGTTGTCAGCTCCTGTGAAAGAAAATTAGATTCTCCTTCTAATTCATTGACAAGCCAGAAACGGCTGATATCGCGCTATTTGTTCCGATTGGCCATCATTTCATGACGAAGTAGAGAAAACCAAAATGACATCTGTAAATAGTCACTACCCTATTGTTATGATTGACAAACATTTGAATTTGACTATGGACCGTTTCATCAATAGAAAGCAAGAACCAAATGAAAAGAACAAAATCATTTATTACTACAAAGGACAGCTTTCCTAAAATTCTGCAATTGAAGAGAAGCGAATTATCAAAATTGTGTAAGACAGTGTTCAACCGAAAACTCCAGCTCACATGTTAGTGTCAGGATTTACTATCAGAATCTGAAATTATGTAATGCAATAAAGGGAAAACTGGACAAACAAATATCAACACACAACGTTGTATGCCAATTCAGTTGTCAAGATAACACTTGTAACAGTGCTCAATACATTGGACATACAACCAACCAACTTTCAATCAGATGTAAACAACATGAAAATAATGGTTCGATTAAACGACATTGCCTTGAAGTACACATTTGCAACCCGAGACAGTTAATCAACAGCACACAAATAATCTACCATTTTCCTGACACGACTTTACAAACACGACACGACGATTACAAATAGCCATTGAGATCAAAGACAAATCTACGTCAGTTAACCAACACGACCAGGGGTTGACTCGTCACCTGAATATAGTATAGATCTATGTCTGATATATCTTTTCTTTTAAGAATTTCATGATTCTTTGCTATAAGTCAACGTAAAACTTTTCAACTGCAGTTATTATATTATAGCCATATAGCTATTATTGAACGCTCCATAGAAAGTGACTATACTGTTTATTTCTATGCATTAACACCACAAAGTCATCTATGGACTATTATTTGGATCTGCCTAAAAGGTCCTGACATCCAGCTAGAAAAATATGCCCTAACATGAAAATGATTGTTTTTGGATTTTCAAATTTGATTCTGGATAGCTGCCATAGAAAAGTTGATACCTTCATAGTTGATATTTGCAAAACTTCTTTTCATGATGGCAAACAAACTACGCTTCCTGCTGGACACAAATATTCAAAAAGAAGATTTATTGTCAATAGAAGTTTCAAAGAAAACCGTATATGCCGAGAATTCTGCTGTAAATGCTTTACGTGAATATCTGGGGTTGCAAAGTCAATCACTTACTTTGGAAGAACTTGGGCTACCTGAGTTAGATGATATGCTAGCTAATTTTTTTCCTCATTACGAAAAGGCGATGAATATTGCAAAAGAAATACATAACTCACCATGCGACAGGGTCTCAATCGCTATTTTAAGAGAATTTATGGAGAAAGCAGGATCGATATAGTAAACGATTCAAGAACATTTCCAAAATCAATTGAAATATTTTCATGTCTTTTAAAGAAGGCAAAAATGGAGGGATTTAGAAATACTGTACATTACAAAGAAATATCAATCGATGATCTGAAAAAAATTACTGAAACGTTAGACTGTTTTGTTCCTCAACAACTACAATGGATGGTTTTCTTTTTAATTGGGATATTTTTGCAAGGAGAGGGTGTGAAAATTTTGACAGTATGCAGAAATCCAATTTTGTCATACAAAAAGATCAATCTGGCAAAAGATTTGTTTCACATAAAAAGGTGAACTGACGAAGTGTCGCCGTGAAAATAATACAGAAAGAGGAAATAATGGACGCATATATGAGACAGGGAGTACCAAATGTTATGTGAATATAATAGAAACTTACTTAAGTAAGCTTAACGATAAAATATCTTTTTGTGGCAACGGCCAAGAATCTCATATAGAAGTGATGATGCGTGTTAGTTTGAAAACAAAAAGATCGGCATCAATACTTTTCAGAAATTCATGGCTAACGTCAGTCAATTTTGTCAATTATATGATGCATATACCAACCATTCATTGAGGGTGACAACCTGTACAATACTTGGTGAAAATCATGATGAAAATGATATCAAGGCGGTGTCTGGTTACCAATCAACATCATCTTTGGGCATTTATAAGAGAATCAAAGATTACAGAAAGGAAGAAATGTCTCTTGATATAAGCAAGGAACTTGGATTGGCACTATCCAGTTCGAGTTATCAGAACTTGGATATTTCCGAAAATTTTGGAGATGAAGTCTCAGACCAATGGCTTCTCAATGAAGTTATCAACTTCGAAAAGAAAAATTCTGCAAAGGAAAAAGTCGTTAATCTGCAGTTCAGTAATTGTGTATTCAACAACTGTTCCTTTAATTGAACAGACAGATTCTACTCACTCACCTTTATTGTTTGTTTTTTATTTCATTGTTTAGGCTTAACTTAACACAAAGTAATTTAATTGTGTTGTTTACTGTATATTTAGACATCGCTTACCATTATTATCAGTAGTAAAAACTGTGCCCTACTATGAGAGGGATAGGTACATGGATGGGTACATGCAAAATTCAGTGTTATCAATAGGAACATGGACAGGCACATGTATAATTCAGTGTTATTAATAGGAACATGCATGACTTCTGTTTTACTGGATAGGTACATGTGTTTGGTGCACTCGGTTGAGTACATTGTGTTTCGGAACGTCTATGAGCAAACTTGTGTGACTTGGTTCTGAGTACTTGGGTACGTACCGATAGACGTCCGTTGTTTGATTTTGAATGAGTTTGCTCAATCGCGACTATTGTGACCATTGTAATAATTATTGAAAATATGAAACCTTGATGCGCATTTATGATTTTGTTACTTCCAAATATGAAAACCAATTCCAGAATTATATTTAAAGTGAAAAGACAAGATATTTACGATGTAAATATTATTTAAGATTGAAAAACAAGTGAAGTGTAGAAGTCTTGTCCCGTAGGGGACTCTATTATCTTCAAGAAATCGTCGCTCCATTCCAAAAAAGTTACATTGTTTGTGAACTCATGTTCTATTTGATGAAGCGGACACTTGACTGCTAGCTTGTTGCGCCTTTGAAGGGCTATTACGATTAATAGCCTCCAAAGGGACAATTTGCAGCCACATGAGAGATGAATGACCATGTCTAATCGTCCACCCATGATTGTCTCACTTCCATTTTCAAAGAAGAAGAGTTTCGACATGCTTTTGGATAAGAAGTTGGAAATTATAATCCCTTGAGGAAATAAACTTTAAAGGTTGGTACAATGACATCCTTATATGATAATAAACTTTAGGGAAGTTCGGTGCCTCTCTGATTGGCTGTTAGGACTTCCTTTGTTTAAAAAGTATATAAGTCCGAGGTTTGTACCAATTCTTATCAAAGGTTCTAATCCTCAAGCTTACGACAAGTTTCAACTTTGTAATTTATTTCTTTAACGATGGATCGTACCAATGCACAGAAGGAATCTACGATCGAGAATGGTACTATGCATCGTACCAATACACCCCCAATCTCCGATGGAGCGATCTACAACACCAGACGAGCCGGTGGTGTTCAGTGCAGCCCCTGCATCGCCCGACTTCTCGAGTGATAATAGTGACGTATCAATCGAGACGATGCGACAAATGAATAGAAAATCAATGAGAACGCCACTATATGGAAGGGTCACTGTCAAAGTGAAGAACGCGCCGAAGAAGTACCACAGCAAACGGGTCTTCATGCGAATGGAGCCGAACGAGCGGAACCTCACAACCGCTCTTGAGTTCTCTGTAATTGACCTAGACACACCACGTCGCTGTCCATGTGCCCCAAAGAAGACAAGGATCCATGTGCAAGTGGACTTGAAAAAACTTGTACCATTTCCGGACATTGATGACATTTAGTGTATTTTTTTAATCTCTTCATTTAATATTCATTTGTATATATGAACAGACTTGTTTTATCATTTCACAAATCGGTCTTCAATTAAGGTCTGAATGGGAAAGGGGAATAACTATGTACAATTAATGATGTTCAATAACTGAATTGAAACAAAAAATTAAATATGAAGACTTCAACTTCAAATAAATAGGAACACATAACTTTTAAAGAAACAGTTATGTTGTTAATTTCAAAATGCTTGTAGCAGTCCAGGATGATGTCATGCATGTGTCATACACGACACCATTAGAATGAGAATGAAAAGACCATTCGAATGATATAAGGTATGTATCTATTTGATGAAAAATGTTCGTTGTATGCAAGTGTATGCAACTGGAAAAATTCCAAGTTTTTTCAGGAAAATGACAAAGTTTGCAAGATTTTGATAATTTTCAAAGTTAAAGTTCCACAACCAAAAGTGATCATAATACATAAACCTACACATGACCTTGACCCTTGGCCTGACCTTGACCTTTGACCTTCATACACTTCATACACTTCATGCACTTCATACACTTCATACACTTCATACACGGCGGGGCGGGGCCCTCAAAATTTTTCGGCTTATAGGGTAAATAAATTTAATTAAATTAAGTTAAATTTAGTTAAATTAAACCCTAACCCTAGTATTTTAATTTGATTATTCGAATTTTGGCGGGAAATTTGAATTTTCGAAGTTTAGCGCTTAATTCAAATTTTAATATTCTATTCAAATCACACGTTTTATATCTTCAAATATGAATCATTATATGACTATTAATAATAACATGTACATCAAAACAATAGATCAGTCCATCATTTCATATTACTTTGAATTCACTCTACTGTTTACATGCAGAAATCTTTCAACACATGATGGCACTTCCATTTCTAAGGTTAAAAAGAAACCAGCTGTTCCAATTCTTGTTTGAGGTATGAAGTTTGTTTAACTGTACTAATGCGATGATGTGATGTCATAAAGTCTTTGTTCATAGTTGCTTTGTCAATTTCATATATAAAGAACTTGCACACATCGGATCTTCACTCATTTTTGAATTATTCAGTTTCCATAGCAGACGTCGCTTCTCGTTCCTCCGTTCTCCGATTCATACTAAAATTCTGAAGTGAGTTTCATTGCCATGTTGTGCTACTTTATAGGATATTTGGGAGTAGGAACATTATTAAGTTCCTATAGCCAAATAGCTTTAAATATAAAAGCTTGGGTTTTAGGAAAGGAACACTTTATATTACATTATTAACCATGTTTTTTTTATTTTCTTCCTATATTAAATCATCCAGAAGAGACATGACTGTATAAGTCTGAGTAAAAGTGCAATTGACATCCGTATTTTCACAAATTGTTTCTAAATAAAAATATGCTTAAATAAAAATTCAATGTCATCGGCTAGCAGATGCATGAGATTCAAATTTGTTTAATTAAACGAATTGAGTAACGGTTGAAATTTCCGAAATCTCACTTTCATTCCATTATATTTATTTCAAATTAAATTAATACAAATCAGCTGCTTCCAAAAAATTCAAGCTTGTTTAATTAAACCAATTGAGAAGTGGTTGAAATTTTCGAAATATCATTTTCATTCTATTGTTATTTCGAAATTAAATAATTATTAATCAGCTGCTTCCAAATTTCATGTCTTTTTATGAACAAACCCTTTCAAATGAAATTAAACTTTCGAATCTCAGTTTCTATTTCATCCATGAATTTATTTCTTCTTAAGATTTGTCAAATATTGATCTAGTACTTAATAAAGCTTTGAAGATGGTACATAAATGATTTCTCATTTAATAAGAGATTAAATTATAATAAAAGTTTTTTATCCTCTACAGAAATGGTTCGACATGAAAGCATCGCACGGCAACGTCTCATCTTCCATTTCTGTGAGACTTGTCAACTGCCCGTTCGACATGCGAACAAAAGCGGGCACAAGGAATGCTCCTTCAGAGAGGACTGCACCCACCTCTACTGTCTCACTTGCAAGAGGTACGAAAGGAGCGATGCAAAGGCAAATAGTGACTCCGCGAAAGCCTTCATTGCCAAGCACACGCCTTGTGCTCAACAAAATGGAAGAAAGGGATTAACTTAACCTCCAAAGTTCAGAAGAAAAAGTTGGAGCGTCGTTTTGGAAAGGAGCGACCGACTGAAGGCGTGCTTTCCCAGTTGGATGAACCTCCTCCAAAGGATAAGCCTCAAAAGTCTCGAGTTCCTAAGAAGAAAGTTCCTAAGTCTCGGGAGTTCATCGATCAGACTTTTAGTGATTGTGAGGTGAGTGCCATCAATTCTACATGCTAGCTTCAACGGATAACTGGCTCACAGCAGAAAAATAAAAATACTACTTCATTATGTATGAAATGATTATATGTCGTTAAACATTTCAGGATGTGCTGATGCCCCCACCGAAGAGAGCCAAGGTGTTGGTTCAGAAAAAACTGTTCGCTAAAGATGTAAGTATTTATTGACTAATTTCATTATTTCTGTACATAAAGTGAATCACCATTGCTTGAACATTTCAGAGTGAGCTACCTCGACCGACAAAGGCTAACGAGGATATAGTGGCTGAAAAATTGCGAAATGTAAACATTTCAGTTATTTATTAGTTCTCAATGTGAAATTAAACATGAATTTTTCTACTTTCAGCTGTTTCCTAGTGTTCAAAGCTGCCCAAAAATTCCGCGCTTACCTTCACCGAGGAGCAGACTACCTTCGAGTCCCGTAAGTGCCATTTCATAGGTCTCAGTCAACAATAACTGAAAATGCATCAAGTATTTTTAAGAACATACATACTTCGTCAATGAGTTGCAAACATGTCATCATATTTTTCGTTGCAGTCTATGCGATCTCTGTCGCTGAAGAAGCATCAGAGAAGCTTCTTGGCTACGCCGACGACTACAACATCGGTAGAGGACAATGAGGAGAAACCGTACTCAATTCGCGAGTCATCGGATGACTCTTCAACATCGGAGGATTCGGACTCCTCATCCGAGGATGAAGCCACTACTTCAGCAACTTCATCTCCGACGTCCTCTTCCGACGAAGATGATGATTCTGGTGTACATGTAAGTATATGATTGGTTAACTGCATGTGTACAGAATTGTTTTCATTAAAATTTATTTTGAAACTCACTTGATTATCAGTATATTCGTCTACAATTGATTAATTCATCTTTCAGAATGATTCGGTGACTCTTAACAAGGAGAGTGGATCCGATCAAAAAACCGCAATCCAGCAGGAGGTAAGAGGAATTCACATTTGTATCTCATTAATGCCAAAAATGGTAAATAGATGATAAACAATTGCTCCTTTCAATTACAGGACTCCGTGATGTTTGCATCTCAAGAGGAGATCTCATTCTCCAACATCCGGGCGTCGCCTAGCTAGAATGTCCGCCTACCATTGTCGCCGATGATGACATTGGCCCCATCGTCAGCAGCTCATATCCCAGTCGCAGCTCCTTCTCCTCCAACACCTCCTATCTCACCCGGAGTTCCTAAGGAAAACGTGGACCTCGACGCAACGACGGAGGAGGAAGACATCGAGAGCAAGTTACGGCGTTGTCAAGGGCGACTGAAACAGTCCGAGGCTCGTGAGGCTCAGTTAATGGAAGAGAACAGAGGTTTGGTTGAGTCCTTACAAAACATAACTCAATCAAACTTCCTGTTGGCCTCACAAGTAACTAATAGCCAACGACATGACAAAGAGACCTTAGTCCACGTCGAGTGCAGCGATAACACCATCCGTAGACTAAGACTGACGCGGATGGACGATTTGGGTGGCTGCAGTGAAAGCTGCAGCCACTTGAAACTATATCACAGTGGCATCGTGAAATGCGTCAAGCTATAACTTCTTTTTACTTTTGGAAAAAATAGATTACTTTAAATTTTATGTTTTCTCTTTACAACAGATCGGAACATATGGTATTGGCTGCGGTGATGACGCTGACGTCATTAGATGATAGATGTGTATAAGGGCTTGCTAATTTCAATCCTCATCAATAATCATGGTTGTCTGTACCAAGTGTGGAAGAGTGTTCACTCTGATCGGCAATTTGCAACGTCATGAAAAATTTTGTAAGTTAGGAAAAAACTTATCAATGTAGCAAGTGTCCATATAAGACGAATAGGATAGATAATCTTGAGAGGCATAAACTTGTATGCAATAATAAACCGAATGATAGCATAACAGAGTCAAATTCAAATAATCAAAATAGATCTACTTCTAAGCCAACAACCAGCGCTTCAACTAACATACAAAGCTTTATGCAATACTGCTCTCGGTGTGGCAAAACGTATAACTCTATAAGTAGATTTCGACAGCATATGAATGTACATAATACAAATAGTGAGATGAATATGCATAACAACTATGAAACTGTTAGTCTCAGCGAAAGCGCACTCAATGGCCATGCACGTGTGTATGATATCACGCCAACAACACCTACTTTGGACATAACATCATTCTTAGAAAGCATGCGTTCCATGTTAAGGAATTTAGTGTCTGACTTACTAAGGAGCCATCAATTGCGCGGTCGTCTGATTGCACAAATTCGTTATGTCCGTTCTAATCCTCAAGAAGAAGAAACTTTTCTCGCACACTTTACCTCATCATCCTCAAACTATATTTATGACTATGATGCTTGGTTTCAGGATCATCTAAATAGTCTGATAAATCATATTGAAGCCTTTACAAAAAAGGGTAGCAATTGGGTTGTAGATGATGTACAAAATATAGAGTTCATGTAATAACAAGTCTAATTCTGTCCGGTGGACAATCATTCCTCTACCAAAGAAGTTAAAAAACTCTAGAGCTGTCATTAATGTCAATTCAAATGCAAATGATCGCTTCCTATGTGCAGTTTTATCAATATTGCATTATAATGAAGTACCTTATTCAAGGAATGAAGTAAAATCATATAGTAAGTGGACATCTGAGCTACATATGGAAGGCATTTCCACACCAGTATCAATCAAAGATATTCCAAAATTTGAGAAAAATAATGATATCAAAATTAACATTCACTTTTATGAAAATGGACTCAAAAGTGTTCGATACAATAGCAACTTTACTGGTAGGCAAACGGTTAATATTTTGCTAATTCTAAACAATGGAACAGCAAACTATTGTGGAATTCCAAAGCTGTCAAGATTGTATAGGAGAACTTTAAAAAGACATAAATACTTCTGCGAAAGATGCACTCAGTCATTCACATATAAGACAACACTAGAACGACACTTCCAGTTTTGCATTCGAGGAAAAGCACAAATAGAAAAAATGCCGTCAGATCTAAAAGTACTAACAAGTAGCATGGAATATCAACTAAGTCCTCCTTTAGTAATTTATGCAGATATAGAGTGCTACATCGATAATAAAATACATAAACCTGCGGCCATTGAAGCTTATCATGTCTGGCATAATGCCCTTCAATCGAAATTTGAAAACAAGTATTACCTCTGAGGCAGAAAATTGCATTATTAGTTTCTTGCACCACTTAGAAACTGTAGCCCAAGACTTGTATGACAACCAATGTGCAACAACTAGGCAGCCAATGACACTGTCAGCGGATGAAAAAGCAAGCCATGAGAATGCAGAATGTTGCAACAAATGTAAATCGAAATTCAGCGATGAAGTCATAAAAGTTCGTGATCACGATCATATCACCGGACGATATAGGCAAACATTATGTAGGAAATGCAATATCCTGTCAAGATTTAACAGACGAAAGCTCCCCTTATTTTTCCACAATTTTAAAAATTATGATAGTCACATCGTTTGCTATAAAGCGATTGGAAGAATGAAATCTTGGAAATTAGATGTTGTAGCAGCAACTGCTGAAAAATATATAACTTTATCCGCCAGTGTCCCTGTAAATGAATACAAAGGGAAGACAGTATACTTTAAACTAAAATTCTTAGACTCATATCAATTTCTAAGCACATCCTTGAGTGAATTAGCCAAGGGCTTGCAAACTTATGAGCATGTAAAGACATTGCGGGTTGAATTTCCACAATTAAGTGATAATTTTTTATATCAGAAGGGAGTGTTTCCATATTCATACTTCAAAAACTTAAACACGTTGACGGAAGACTGTCTACCACCACAATTTGAATTCCATAATGATCTTACTTGTGAGCACTGTTGCGATAGTGAATATGAACACGCTAACAAGGCATGGATTGAATTTAATTGTAGCACATTTGGTGATTACATGCTGGCATATCTGAAGTTAGATGTTTCATTGTTGGCAGACATATTTGAAGTGTTTAGAGCATTGAGTCAACGTGAGGATGAAGTCGACCCTGTACATTTTGTCAGTCTCCCACGTCTTAGCTTTACCTCATCATTAAATTTCTCTTCCAATGATCCCCCACACTACATACAGGATGAAAATATATACAATCTATTTGAACGAGGAATTAGAGGGGGTATGACTTTCACCAATATTCACCGAGCGCGTGCACGCATTGAAGAATTAGGAAATAATATACATGAAAGTCGACATTTGACCTACTTAGATGTTAATAACCTTTACGGTTCTTCACTCAGTAGGAATCTACCCACTCAAATTTCAAATGGTTGAATGAAAGGGAATTAGATAATTTTGTAAATGAAGAAAATGTTCAAAATATAGATGATGATGGTGAAATCGGCTACATTTTTGATTTAGATTTAGAGTATCCTGCAGCCATTCATGATGCCACTAACGATTTCCCATTAGCTCTAGAAATGCAGATGATTGGAAAGAGAATGTTTTCACACTGTATGAAAAATCTACATGAAAAAGTAAGACCAAATACACATTTTTCTTCAATCAAGAAACTTCTACTCCATGAATTTCATAGGGAAAATTATGTAGTGCACTACTCTATTTTATAATTTTACTTGACCATGGGCATGAGAATCAAGAAGATTCATAGTGGCATAAAATTCACACAAAAGCATTGGTTAAAAACATACATTGATATGAACTCTCAAAAGAGGGCTCAATCAAGCACTGACTTCGAAAAGTCATTCTACAAATTGAAAAATAATTCTTTATATGGTAAAACAATGGAAAATGTAAGGAGAAGGAAACAATTTAAACTAGTCAACAATGAGAAACAACTACTGAAATTGTCAAATCATCCTCTCTGCGTTCAGCACAAAATATTTGATGAAGATCTGGTTAGTATGGAAATGTACAAACCTTCAATAGTTTTAAATAAATTAATGTATGTTGATCAAGCAGTACTTGACTATAGTAAGTTGGAAATTCTTCAATTATATTACAATGATCTAAAAGGATGTCCACTGATAAATAGAACGCGGCTTTGTGGAGGTGATACTGACAGTTTCTTCCTATGTTTATACACATCGCCATCTGTCCGTCTGGAAGATATACTTCTATACTTCGGTGAAAAGTTTGACTCTTCAAACTATGACAGTCATCACCGACTATACTCAACTACAAACAAAGCTAGATTAGGTTGTTTTAAGGATGAGTGTGCTGGAAAGTTGCTTGAGGAAATGATCCTACTAAAACCGAAAATGTATTCAATGAAATATCTAGACTCTACGAATCATAGCATCAAACGTGCAAAAGGAAGTCAGAGAGCAGCAGTTAAAAAATTGAAACATAATGACTATAGGAGTGTCTATTATAGTGAAAATGATACAACTGAAGATATGACAATTATAAATTCAAAAAATCACATAGTTAGCACAAAATCATTTAGGAAGCGCGGTCTTTCACTTTGGGAGGATAAGCGCTATTGGCTGGATAAAAATTTATCATTACCATATGGACACTACAGTCTAAGTCTTCCCCCACCATCAAAGAGAAGGAGATGCCTTCCTGTCACAGGTGATGTAGAATAAGTCTAAATAAATGCAATACAATTTTCCACTTGTAATAGATCTTGCGACTGCTACATCTTCTGACATGTAGCAACACTTACTGATGCATAAGTAGTCTTACTAAAATTGAAATTTCTACATCTTTCCGATATGTAGAAATGATTACTAATAAATAGGTAGTCCTAATGTGAATGGATATGTAAAGACTTTGTACTCAACATCATTCCGATATGTTGAGCTAATGAAATAACAAACTTAAGGCAAACATTAAACCTAAATTTGAAACATAGCTTTCGGAACATGCCTCATTACATTGGAACATGGAAACTTAGTGACGTTCAAAACGTTCACATAACAAATTCTAAAAGAGTAGCATTTCGTCATTCAATGCCAAATAGTGTTCGAAAACATCGTGGCGTTTGCATTAATATTGACGCATTGCCTTCATTAAAAGACTTCGCTGATCTCATTGGCAACCATAAGACTCGGATCAAGATTCCTTTCGATGACAAGGTATGGATAAAGTATGATTCAACAATCAAACTATACGTCTGCTCACCAAAGCGGGAAGATGTTGAATATCGATTTTTTCGTATCAGTGACGTCACATGGAAAACCTTTACAAGGAAGATACTACCACAGATAACGTCATTCATTAAAGATGGAGGACATCAAACGGTTGGAAGTTGCAAATCGGATGTTAACTACACAAGCAAACTCAAAACTCAATCTACAAGAGATCGAGAGGAATATATTCAACCGAAGACAATGGTTACTGATAAAACGCAAATTGAAGCCGACAACGAGCTTGCATCTTGGAAGACCCTCAATGTTAACATGGAGGATTCAGAGGAAGGATAAATCTCTCACTATCCTATTATTTCCAAATGGAACAATTCAATGTATTGGAAGGGTCATGGAGGGTGATCTCTCATATCTACATTTTACTTTGGAATATTTACTTGGTGATTCATTATCTGATTGGAAAGTGAAGACAATGACCGTGTTATGTGAATTGCACTATCACTATGACTTCCGTAAAGTTACATCATCACATAATCTAGCTTATGAAGTGGAGCTATTTCCAGCAGCTCAATTGACTAACTGACATCCAAATCATGTTCATGTGTTCCATAATGCAAAGATTGTGATAACCGGCATTAAAGACATAAGTGATGTGCCTCCCCTCATATGTGATTTGAAAAAATCCTTCATGAAAACCAAATTGTAGATTTTCTATATATGTGAATAGATAATGAAATATGAACATGTTTTTGTTTTCCTTATAAACCCCTGTTTTGGAAAAAGAGAGCAAGTTAATGATACAACATAAACTTTATTTCAAAACTGCTTCGACATATTTAGTAAAAATTACATCATTTTTATCGCAGTCTTTCGAAAATAGTTCTAAAGCACTTTTGCAGTTATTTTTCAATGGTGTCTCGTTGACAAAATAGAGTACATAACCACCGCACATTAGAGATGTATTACTTTGAAGTGGGAACGATGTCACTTTCCTAACAGTCCAGGAGAACCTGTTCATCCATAATGCGATATCATGTAAACGAGGTTGATTAAGAGAGTCAAAATATTCGGCCACCTTATAACGATTGATGTATACAGCAATCCAATGTTTTCCGGGAAGATTGTTGGTATCCGTATTGATGATAAGCGAACAAGGATAGAAAGGAATTGAATCAGGTAAATTATCTCTAGAAAGGACATCGAGAAATATTGTCTTGGAGTAGGGATGAGCTATCCTCATTTTCCTCAAGATTTCTATGTTGCTTAAGTTACTCATCTCTGATAGCTGACAGTCACGTCTCTCATTCTTGTTATCTCAACTTTTCTATCATAGATAGCGTAAATGAGACAAGTAATTGTTTTCTTCAAAGGTGACTCAAATGATACCTCCAGTCGTAGATTTCCAGGCTTTGTAACTCCTACGCTTTCACCACCTAGATCTGCATCTGCTGTGAGGTTGTACATAATGAAGAAGTAGCCATTCTTGTACATATTCATTGTAATTCCATTTGAATCATCTGTATTAAACATGTTGAGGGCGGTGAAAGTAGAACCATATTCACGTGCGAATTTGCCATCTTTGAAATTAGGCTCATATGCTTTGCAAGATACAAATTTCCCATCCTGGTAGAGTGCTAGTTTGCTAGCATTAAAGTGTTGGAAATTGAATGGTTTCTTTTCAAAAGCACCAATGAATGCCTCATTTTCCACAAATGTGATATACACCGCCTTTGGCATTGCAGTGGGAAAAAGATTTGGGTAGGCATGTGAGGATGATCCCGCACCAATTGTGAAGTTTGTCAACACGCTGTGATTAACTGGATATATTGCATTGTTTTTCCTCAATCCTGTCGCATGCTCGTTGATGACTGACGGGTTCATTGTTACTCGCCTTACATTGAGCACGGCACTACTTATGTTGATTTGATAGTTTGTAGCTCCAAAAGCCATTAACGCGAACTCAGGATTTGCACGAATAAATTTTATTTGCATTTTAACCTGTGATAGCAGATATCTAGATTGACGAAGGAAATCAAGATAGACAGGTCCAGTCAAGTATGATTCCTTTGAATCCGCTGTTAAATCCATTCGTCTTTTTAACCCTGTATTTGAGACATCATAAAATTTCCCTTGCTGATCATCATGCCACCCAGAAACTTGTAAGTGTGACTATTTAGCTTGCTTTTGAAATACGTCATTGTATGTATGTATGCTCCATATGGATGTGCTCGATCCCCTCCTTCAATCTGTTTGTCATTCAATATTAGATACACATCTGAGAACAGACTGACAATAGGAAGATTTCCCAATCCCACTTTACCCTTGGATGAATCAATATTTATGCCATCAGTCTTCTTAATTTGTATACACAACTTTAAATCAATGGATTGACAGTCAATATAATCTTGAGGATTGGCAGGTGTATCAAACTGAATAGGCTGTTGGTTACCATCGATATTTGTTGTGGGGACTATGTCTACAATTGTTGAGGAGATGATGTCTGTTTGATGAGGGGGAGAATCGAAGAAACACAAAGCCGAATTGATACTCTGCATCGTATTAGCTCTACAAATATGTTGTCTTCCTTCGTTTTGACTTGTTTCTAGTCGCTGTGGAATTTCGTTTCCGCTTTCTTGTTTTCACTCAACGTCTAGATTTAGAACGCGCTGCTCTAGTCGGCTTTTTACTTTTCCAGTGTCTTTGCTTAGTAACTCGACCGGATCCAACTTGTCTTGACTTCCCACGCTTCTTCCGAACTGTACGTCTCGTCTTTGTTAAATCATCTAATGCGTCTATGGCAGATTGCTGCGCGCGCATTTTCATAGATTCACCGATATCCTCATCTTGAAGCGCATCAGCTGCAACATTTGCACCAAAATCTAAAGCCCTGCTTCCAACACGCTTCATGATTGGTACGCCATACTTTTTGAGCGTTGGAAGAACCATACGTGTTAGTCCACCGAATATGCTTCCTCCAACTTGTCGTCTACCTCCCACAAACACGGGATAACCGCTCTGATATGATGGACTACTGTAAATGCCTGTCATTATGACCATTGAATAACTATAGAAGTCACAATAGCTTAAAACCTTATTCTCGTGACCTAATATGTAGGGTCAAGAGAGTAACACCACCACAGAACGGTACTACTTCTCCTGCGTCATCATGAATTGATATGTCAATTCTATTGATGCAATTTCGGCTGATTGGTAGATAGATTGTGTTAAAAAATTCTCGATTGATTAGTTGCTTCCTTACGGATGAGAGAGGAAATGTGCGCAGAAGTGGGGCCTCAATGTCGACAACCCTTGTATATTCAATAATGTTACAATAGACGTATAAGTTACTTATATCCCGCTCTAGTGATGGGGCTGTATCGCCTATTGATGTGCCTTCATAAATAGTTGATTTTGAGAATCCCAATGTGGTCGTTAACAAGCTATCGAGCTTGACAAAATAGCTCTTCTCCACCTTTAGAACCATGCGCTTTTTATGTGGCTCATGGGAAAAGAAATATTCATCTGTGTCGAGGTAATCTACACCAAACTCATTTAACTTTGTACACAATTCAGATGGTGTTTTCAAGCTTTCAATGTTCAAATTAACTCTTTTTACAAGTTCAGTGGAAGTAGACAAATCATCACCCAATATGTCTTCGCTGTATACGTGGATATCCCATGAAACATTTGTTGATGCTTTGAGTTTAGAAGAGGACAATTAAACCTTGAATGTATCATTTAATTCTGTCAACCAAGATGCGCTTTCAAGGCCCTTAAACATCCCAGTCATTTCAGATCCGATTTCAATAACAGCAGAATCAGACTTTTCCAATGGTGTCTTTTTAGTAAAAACAAGAAATTCTGCCTCCGTTTCAACAGTAAATAAAGTTACTTCCTCTTTCTTATATTCACAAGTCATTAACGTTTCTGGCACTGATCCTTGAAACTTTCTTGCAAAGTCATCAACACTTCTAATGACCTCAAATTGATTTTTTACTCGGATGCTCCTTTTTTGTAATGCATACAATGGCACAATTCTACATTGAAAATCAGTGACTTTCCTCTCCGAATTCCACCCGTGTCCATTGTACCAATACCTTGATGAGAACGTTGTTCTGGAATACCCCAAAGTATGACTCAAATCCTTACATAATACAAGAAGAAAATGCTTCCCTTCCTTCATCAATTTTGTTGACTCCTTTATGACTGGTTTGTAGAATTTATTCAAAGTCAGCTTGAAGAGATCATTTATTCGTTGAAACATTATACCGATTTCCTTTTCTGTATCTTGCAAGCTCATTGTGGGAACCTTAGAATCAAAAGTTGACGTTGCAAATGCCTTTTGAATTTTAATCATGTTTTGGACAGATGGTAAAGATGTTGAAAAAGGATGTAAAGTTGGATGATGAAAAGCCCATGTACCATGTAGACTATTGTGATATATGCGAAAACAATCATCCTTCTCTCGTACTTCTTTATGTAATTCAAAATAATTGTTTTTTAGCAAACTGATATCGTAGTAATAAGTAATTTCAGTTAGAGCAACTTCATGGGGTACATGCAGAGTAATTGGATTAGCGAATTCAACAGAGTATATAAGAGATGGTTTGTTACTTGGGAATATCTTGGGGTTGCTATTGCTTGGAAGAATGATGTTGAAGTTAGTAGACATGTTGACCTCATATATGTAAGAAGCCACATGCTATATTAGCTTAAAAGTAATGAGTGTCTCCCACCTCCACATTTTGTAGATCCTGGTGCGTTATCCAGCTATTGAATGAATCAGGATACCCTTTCCATTTAACTAGATATTTCCTTTGATTGCCATGTCCTTTCTTCCTGATTATTTTATCAATCATATAAACCTCGTCATTTCTGTCTACTACTTGCAATTCATAAGAGTAAAATTTTCCTTCAATTGGATTGCCATGGTAATCTATCAATTTATACATGGTGGGTCTAAATTTTCTATTTACTTCATCTACAAAATCTCTTCTTCAGTCCAATTAGGTAGATACCCCTTCTCAAATGTAGACTTAACCTTTGAAATCCGAACTCTATCACCAACATAAATTTTCCTTTCATTGGAAATGTTTTTCGCTTTCTTATCATACAATCGAAGCCATAGATCCATTGCATTATCTGGGGTAACATCAACTGGTCTCATCTTAATAATGCGATGGTAGCTTTCATTATAATTCTTAAGAAATTTCTACAACTCACCTACATAAACATGTGTATTTTTTGCAGTGAAATAGCGCCATATTTTTGTCTTCAGTTTGCGATTGAACCTCTCAACCATGGCAGCTTTATAAGCACTTTTGACACTAAACAATTCCACATTATGACTTTTAAGGAGACTTCGAACATGAGAGTTTTCGAATTCCTTCCCTTGATCGGTCTGTATTCTTTGCGGAACACGCCCCTCATCGAAAATGCTCTGAAAAGCCGCTTCAACTTCTGGTCCTCGTTTAGATTTCAGCGTACGTGCCCAAGCATAGCGAGATGAAATATCTATTACGGTTAAGATGTACTTATAGCCATCATTGTACTGTGATATCTGTTGCATGTCAACCAAGTCCACTTGCCATTGACTATCTATATTGTTAACAACATATTTTCTCGTTGGAAACCGCTTTCTCGCATTTTTGTGAAGAGTGTAAGTCGGTTGACACCTTAACCACTTCTTGACTTTCTCTATTCCCACACCTGCTGCACGAGCTAGAACCTCCGGACGACTGAAACTTGCGGGGTGATTTAAGTTGTAATAAATCTTTCTGAGTTTCACTGCTGTAGTCATCGTCTTTGTTCTGATTTGCACGCTTATTACTCGCACAGCAACTGCTAACACAATTGATATCAACCTCTATGCCCTCTTCTCCTTTACCTTCGAGCGCAGATTTCAAACAGCAGCAAAATTTTTGTAACGACATGATATGAGAGAAGCAAGGCTTAATTCATATTTGCTTAATATTTACTATACTCCTTCCAAACACGCATTGAGCGCCTAGTAGCTCTTTTGGTTGAAGATCATCGGGATCATGAAGCTCTCGCTTGACCGCCATCGTGGGTGTTTTACTTTCTGATCCATCTTGTAAGTGACCCTTATCCAACTCATTCACAGTCGGTCCTCCAATAATATTGTGAGGTACATTTTGATCAGATAAAATTCTCTGAAAATATGACCACCCTTGTGGTGCACCTAGTTTTCGCCTTACATCTCTGACGGCATATTGTAGAAGGTCATCTATGTGACTATTTCTAATAACATCACCAGTTGTTTCATTATCTTCCCTCTCTCATTGAACTTCACATGTGGATCAATGAAGTCAAATAATCGCTCAGCGCGCACACGATATGGTCGGGGTGTTGACAAGGTTATAAATCGTCGCAACTTGTCACGAATCTGTCGCCTCTCATCAATGTTTTCAGCTGCTAACTGCATTCGCCGATAAGGATCCTTAATCTTCTGAATTTCCATATCCTTTTGTGTTAGCTCCTTAAGTTGATTCGTAATAGGTTGATCTATATTTTTGACTTCCTGTGCACTTTGTAATGTAGTCAACTGTACATACTCCTCTTGAGGAATGACTACCATCTTTGAATACGACATGTTTGAAAATAATAAGGCAACAAAGTACATTGCTTAAAACTAACTGTGAACCGAGAAAACTTTCATTGGTTCAGCGGAATTAGGTATAATATTAGTTCGAAACCGAAGTCGTTCCGGACATTCCTGGGTTAGATCAATAAATAGATAGCCATGTGGTTTCTTTGTTACATCTTCATATATTTTCGAAAGTACTTTAGGTTGTTGAGGTAATATTTGTCTACTGAGATGATGCATCTGACTGCTATCTCTTGGATTTTTAAATATTGCCAAATAATGTGTATTCAAACTTCTAGTTCTTTGCTCTTTCCCTCAGTCGAAGATGTTTTGGGTGATGTAGATAATAAAAGCTTCCCTATGATGTGCAGTTTGAATGAACATTTCAGTTACATCCTTTGAAGATTTGCTTTCACGCAATAGATCATCTAATACCAGTAAATCACCTGCTTTGATATCCTCAGTTGATGGCAACCCTTGCTTCACCTCATAACCCTTCTGGCGAAGTGCAGAATGTAGTTGTGTTTGAAATATTCCATAACACCATTTGACTCTCTTAATTTCCTTGTTAAACATTTCATTTCTATATTGTAGCAATTGAGTTACAAATGTAGTTTTACCGGACTGACTTGGTCCAGCGACACACATTGTGCGATCAGTGAATAGACGAAAATCTGTCATCTTATAATTCCATTAACATTAAACTCATCATCCCGCTAATTTTGCTTAGAACAACAAAACAGACACATGTTCCAGATCACGTTTATTTACATTCAGAATAGAAACTTTCAATTTACAATTACAAATTAAAACATTTGTGTTTCCTCATCACAATTAGGATTATAGAAACTTTTCAAGTCAGCATCTTGGCGCTTCAACTTCAATTTGATATTCCCATCTTTAGATTTCCGCCCTCGCGTTTTGCTCTCTTCCTTCCCATCACTTGAAGCAGTCTTATCAATGTTAATTAAGCATTTATCAATTGGTAGTGGTTCATAGACTAGTTGAAGAACCTTCATTTGTAGTAATCCGACTTTACCAGTCGAACCATGTGAGCCAATATAAAGTCCGGTAACGTGCACTAAGCCCATATAGCGACCCCGTTTGAGATCCTCACATTCCATCGCGTTTGTAAAGAGATCGAATGCTTGAAAATGATCCGATAATTTTAAAAACAGTGCATCGAATTCCGGCAATTCCTTGTAAACAACTCCCTCCTCTAATGCCTTTCTCCAATGAGTGGGAGCACTTTCAGGCAGCTCAACACATTCTTTCGCGAAAGAGTCAACAGTTTTAAGAATCACCTGTTGCCATTTTGGGAAAGTCACTCGCATTTGTCTCATATTGCTATACCCTGATGTAGACATGCCATTACTGTGGAAAAATGGAACTTGAAGATTCAATAGAGTATATTCAATTGGGCCAGCATTCAATAGAGTCTTGTAAATAGGTAGACATTTGTGTATTGCAAAAGCTAAATCACGAATGAAATCATCACTTGAATTTTGAATCAATTTACACTTCTTCTTATTATCATGTATCCTGTTTAACTTTCGCAACGCCTTTTTAAACTGACTTGAAGGTTTGAAGGAGCGTTTCGATTGACGAGAAGATGCCTTCCGTTTTACAGAAATTTTTATTCTAATATGAAAATAGATAATACAATTACAATTTTTGCTTAGTACCTACAACATTACAGTTGCGGCCATGAAGTTTGCAACAACGTCTCATAGAGTAGAAAAAATAACATTTCCCTTTCTATGTGTAGATTTTAACATAGTATTATTCAATCATGTAACCAATAAAGACTCATAACAATTTTAAACAGAACAGTAATAAACAACAACGATGAAGAAGCTAGTACTTGGTTTGGGTGCCCCTCGCTTTGATGACATTTGCACAAAAATAACTGATTTCTTCGTCATGGTGCCAAATATGGAGAAAGTTTGCAATCAGAGTTTATTTGTTTGAGGCTGGTAATTGTTTTACACGACGTTTGATAATGCTCCATAGATTTTCAATCGGATTAAGGTCCGGAGACGAAGGAGGCCAGATGAGAAGTTGGATGTTTCGACGAGAAAAGTGTTGAATGCTGAGCTTACTCACATGTGCCGGAGCGTTGTCCTGTTGAAAAATACCGCTTCCGCTGGGGAACCAAACACGAATTTGCTGAACCACTCTTCCGTCAATAATTTCGTCGATGTACATCTGACTGTTCATGTTTCCTTCAACAACATGAGCCCGTCCGGTGCCATAAATTGAGAAACATGCCCAAATCATCACGCTGGTAGGATGCTTTGTCGTCTTGTTAAAGTGTTCTGGTCTCAAAGGCTGTCCATCTACTATTCTCACATACCGAGGACAGTTGTCACTGATTTCTAAAATAGTCTCATCACTAAAGATGACATTTTGCAATCTTCTTCACTCCATGATTGGTGCTCCCTAGCCCACTTGAGACGCTTCTCAATTTGAGCATTGCTCAAAAAAGGACGTCGACAAGGTTTAATAACTTTACATCCGGCAATGTTCAACACACGTCGCATTGTTCTTTCGCTGTTGATGTTGATGGATTCGTCACCGGATGCCCCAGCTTGATAGTCACGTAAAATGTCCTTCGCACTCGATCTGGGATTTTGGACAACCAAATGCTTCACTCTCGGCGCAAATCTCTTTCATTGAATTTTTATTTGGGTCCACAATTTTGATAATTCGTCTCGTAGCATCCAGTTTATTGGTAGCGACTGATAGTTCTGCTCACTGTCGATTTGCTGATGTTCAAATCATTGGCAATTTCGGCTTGTGACTTCTCTGTGTGCTATAATTTTGCATCGAATCTCATTGCTTGCTTTCAATTTGAATTTGCAGAATGCAATGAGATATCTATTATTTACCTATTCAAAACTTTCTCAACAACATTGACAGCTCAGGCATAGAGACGTTCAGTCCAAAGATGCATAGACTCACAACAAGTTGCAGTAATTTTTCACTTCCTAAGGCAGTGTTGCAGACTTCATGGCCGCAACTGTATGCACAAAAGTTTACAAGCATTGACATATCACGCAGAGTTTGTTGCTGGTACTTATAAAATTACACAAAACACTTAACAAGTTGAAGAAGGAAACTGATATACACTCACATCGGCTAGAGTCTGATTTGTAGCAGTTATGAGCTGCTCAATGTCTTTCATTAGATGCTTTGAAATAGGACAGCACATACAGCAGGGCTTTGAATGGAAAGTCTTTAGTATATTGGCACAGTATGCCCGCAAACTGATAACCTCAGAATGTCCTTGAGCAGCCACATTGATGCTTATTGATGGCGGTCCAGTGAACAAGTCCAATTTACATTTCTCACCCTTCTCGTCAAAGTAGCTGGAGGTGATAATGTCATGGAGACATGTGTTGTGTTTCCGTAGGATACTGCTGCAGCAGCAGCGAGAGTATTCCGGTACAATCTCAGTTTGAGCTAGTGGGCGAAATACTTCATTGAGCCAAAATCTTGCAACTCGTGTAAGAGCGTTGTTCACGACTCTCATCAACATTCTCTGCACCACAACGTCCTCTTCGCAGCGGAAATACTTAACTATTTCCTCCACCAAATCCACCAAATCCGCTTTATAGCCAGTTATATTTACGGCAGAATAGAATATATTTGCCGGTGAAGAGTTGACTTCGGTAAATTATTGAAATGGGAATGTTGGTAGTGAACGACATGCTGATTGACATTGTATTAGCCTCAACTTATGCTTGAAATAGAACGGTACAATGTCCTCCTTATATAGAAAAGCCACACAAAGACACAGTAGTGACCAATCACAGACGTGCATGATGACTCATCATGCACGATATACAGTGACTGTTGAAAATATTTCTTGATCACAAAGGGGATAAGATGAAGTTTCAAAGGGTACATAGCATGTAGAACACATAACGCTATGAGAACATGGTAAAACGAGAAGGGATCGTTCCCGTTCAAAACACTTAACGCAGTTCTGTTCACATAATAATTTAAATGTCTCTTCTTCTAATTTCCTTCTGAAGTCACTTTTATTTGGAGAACTTTTTATTAAAACACTGTCAAATGTCTCCTTCTTTCCATATCGCTCCAATTTCATCCTCCTAATTTCACTATCATTGCAGTGTAGCATGAAGAAATCCTCTATTCACCTACGTTCCAAATTGTAATTCATAGCATGCTCATCTAGATCCATTAGTCGATCAACTAAATCACCAGCGTTGATATTTTCACTGAGATTTGTTACAGTTTCTATAGCTTTGAACGAATATCCAAGGTCTCCTGCGGCAACCCAGGACGTTGGGATACTAATCATCATTATGTATGTCATCAAACAACTATCTCATATTTATAGCTTAGTTTGTCTACGTATAAGAGAAAATCAATGTGACTGTCATCTTGATTACAATGGTTGCAATAGTCACAATAGTCGCAATTGAGCAAACTCATTATTATGACAAATAACGTTCGAAGAAATCTATACATTATCTGTTATAATGCATGACTTTTTTCATAGAAGTCTGCACCAGGTTAATAATTTCCAATCAGGAAAATAATTACCTGCTTCGTGGAACTTTTAACCTGTGGACATAGAAGCCTTGCAAAATCATGCATTATGGATATAATTCTAATTTCATATCCTTCAGCATGCACTTCACTGAATATTACCTTGATAATGGACACAGTTAAGTCAGAAACGTCGCGAAAAGGAAGAAAGTATTTCACAATCAAATGGTATCCATTTATAATTTTTGAAATTGATATCAAAGAACGAATAACAACACTATGGAAAAACAGAAAGAATATTTCATAGATGTATTAAACTGAACATTGACATAATTTTTAATCAAACGTGTAAAAATGAACTGAAACCAAAATTTACAAACATCAAATTAACAAAAAATCAAAGAACCATCAAAAAATATCTGATCAGTTTCAAACAGGTATTTTAGATTTAGAAATCAAGCAAAACAAGCAATATAAAGGATATTAGTTCGGCATGTAAAGCATTATTATCTAGAGGCTGCAAATTCTCTCCGTGTACTGCTAAGAATCTTCCGGTAATTCATTCTGATTCCTTAAGATTTTGCACACGCTTTAGGTCTATTGACTTTTTCAAGTGACAATAACACTGGCAACTACGAACGGAATGTAATCTCGTCAGTTAAAAATGACTTAGAATTTCTTCCAAGTGTATCCGGTCAAAACACTCCGACTTCCCGGCTCAGCTATTTTCTGGACGAGCTCCTAAAACCAGTAGTACCTACTTTGCAAAGTTTTTGTAAAGATACATGTATCGCATGTAGGCTATGCGATTTTCTGTCAAAATTACCCCAGCAAATATAAGATGATGACGTTTTTGCATCGTTCGATGCAATATCGCTATACCAAAATCAAATTCGATTTAGGACTTAGATCTATTGACTTCTGGACAAGTAAGGGTACGGAGGTGATCGATGAAAGATTTCCAAGAGTTTATACTAGAGGGAGTAGTAATCATCTTGAATAATAACTATTTTTCCTTTGAAATGAGCACGTATTTGCAACTTTCGGACACAAAAATGGGCACAAAGATTGCCTCGACATATGCTGCCTAAGTAATGGGCTTCATGTAGAAGAAAAGATTTATTCATTCTCTAGACAAACACCTTCTCCAACTAGTTCCCAAACATTTTGTCTCTCTTGGTTAAGGTACCTAGACGATTCTTTTATAATCTGGAACAGCAATATTGGGGATGTCAATGAGTTTTATTCTTTTCTAAACTCTTTGGATAATGACATTCAGTTTACTATCGAAATCGGAAACGATAAATTGAATTTTCCTGATGTAAGTGTCTCTAAAGATGACAACAAAATTGGATACAAATATTTATTTCAAACCAACGGATAGCCATGCGCATGTGTCCTTTGATACATGTCATACGAGACATGTAAAATGCAATATTCCACACGCGTTGTCGAACTGAATCTGTAGGATTGTCTCAAAAAGGCTTGGGATATCCTGAAAACCTGATTGAAAATGCAATATCTAAAGCAAAATCCTTCACTAACTTAGCTCACGACAATGATGCAAAAATAATTCCATATGTTCAAACCTATAATCCTAACAATCCTAACTTTTTCAAAGATGTGATCTCTCCTGTTTTTTCAAGTCTGAGACTTGCTGCTCCTTTTAAAGAATACCGCATCAGACCTTCGTATCGAAAGCCTTCTTCCCTGTTGCACATGCTATTGAAAAATAATCGAACAGTTCTAACGGGTGTAGCAAAGTGTGGTCAATAAAGGTGCCTATGTAGTGACCATTTAATAACAAGTAAAGCATTGAATTGCAAATTTGGAAATGAAGAGCGAACTTTTAGCATCAAACTCAACATAACTTGCGACTCAAAAGACGTCATCTATGTCATGGTATTCAGGGGTTGCCGTGTTCTATACGTTGGTGAAACGGGAGACACTCTGCGGGCCAGGACCAGAGTTCATCGGCAACAAGTAAAGAATGAGAAACATCGTGTTTTGCATGTTAGTCATCATATTCATGTGTGTTCCAAAAATTATGACCCACCTAACAACATAGTTCCCATTTTGAAACTTTCAGCTAATTGTGACAGATGCTATAGAGAGAGTAAACAAAGGCAGCGTAGCAACGACGTCAATCTTGTGGAGCGTAAAATTCATAATAAATCTAATCTAGTTGAATATCACTCTATCAAACAAAAAATATTCTCGACTGGTATTACCGAAAAAAGTTATTTGACAGTAGTATGTAATACATATATTTTCTTGCTATGTGACTTAAAGCTGCTCATACGAAACACATACTAGAGGCATACGAATAAGGATGAATTTGCATCGGGACTCGTATATAGAACATACCAACAACTCGTATTTCAGTGTAAAACAGCCAATCACAGATAGAATAGTTTGTATCGCTACATACCAATCACATACGAAAGTAAGTGAGATGTGGTGTGAAAAACATACAAGATCTCTGTAAACATACGAGAATCTCGTATCAGAAGCTAGTTTTAAATTGTATGTAATTTTCGTATCCAGCGATTTACAGTGTAGACATCTTGAAACCACTGCTCAATCGTGATCCACAGCATTGACTATCTTAATGCAGCTATGGCATTGACTCCGCCTGATATCTTGTTTATTTGAATTATGCAATGATTTTTGTATGTGATTTCATTAAATTGAACGCTTTTGAGAAAGTTGGTTGAATAAATAAATAGGAAGAAAGACATACCGATTAATAAGATCTTATTTTACAATATTTCGACAGTCTCTTTTACAAAACTAATGTTAAATATATATGTTTGATCATGTCCATCTTTCTATAAACGCAAATAATAGTTCAAACAGAAATTCTGATAATGATAAATCGATGAAGCAGATGACGATAAAGAAATATTTCGGGTCAATCCACATCTTGAGATTGAAAAACTGAAAATTGAAATGACTTATTGAAATGTGTTATTCTCTTGTAACGCTTAAGCATCCAAACTCCAATACCAAAAAATGTAATAATCATCACTGCTGCTACTCCGATGACGATTGAAATCATATATATTGCAGAGCTTTCAATTTGGAGGAGTATGCGGGCGGCAGCATTTCCACCATTGTTGACAGCACTGCAATTCCATTCACCACTTTGAGTTTCCTTTGCATTCAAGATGGTCAGTTGATATTGAAATCTTACTCCTGCTGTTTGAGAGATAAAGACCGACGTAGAGTCATTTTTGATTCTGACTCCATCCTTCCACCACGACAGTTCGCCAATGGGATCGGAGAAGACATAGCAGATGAGATTGACATTGTCTCCAGCCTTTGCAGTGATGTTTGAGCTGTTGGCTGTGATTTCTGGACTGCATTGAAAGTCTTCAGGTTTAAGACGGAAAAGAGATTTGTGTTTGAAGTAAAGAGGAAAAGCACATGTTCCAGAAAGTAGAGATATTAATCGCTGATTTGCTAGCCAAACTTTTAGCCAACGCAGTCGGCAATCACAGCGCCAGGAATTCAATTGAATATGAAGAGTTTGCAATTTCGATTGCCTGAAGTCTTCTGTTATCTCTCTTGGAAGTGTTGTGAAGTTATTACGGCTAATGAAAAGTTTCGTTAAACTATATAGACCATAAAATGAATGCTTCTTTAATTTCAGACCGCCGATTGTGCTGCTAAGGTCAAGTTTTTTAAGTTTCTTCAAAGTCTTGAACCAATAATTCGGTATAATTCGAAGAGGATTTTCACGGAGGTCTAATGTCTCCAATTTTGGAATTGGAATGAAAACAGTTGCATTTAATCCTTTACCAATCGTCAAGCGATTCGAAGTGAGAAATAGATATTTCAATACTAACAGTGGTTTGAAAGCTCCTGAGGTGATTGTGTGAATTTTGTTATTACTGAGATAAAGCGAATACATCCATGAGTATCTATAAGTTTCGAAGGAGTTGCTTGTTAGCTGGGATATCTGATTGTGACGGAGGTATAGGTGATTAGATGTTCTCCATTGATTATTTGGCACAGTTTTCAAATTCATGTTTTCGCATTTAACTGTCGTTTGAATGGTCAAGAACATTGAAAAAGGTATATTGCGTCTGTTTAGACAATTAGCTGTTGTTCCTGCGGTTTCCAGATATAAAATAACAATGAAAATAAGAAATTCCTTTGACTGAAGCATTTCCCTGACAATTTCAGAGGGTGAGGAGACTATCTGAAAGGAACGGAAAAATTGAATCAATTACCAAAAATGAGTATTGAAGACAGTCAATTCTAAGTGTCAAATTTCACATGACATGGTTTTCAATCATAGCCGTGTGTCTTCGGATCCATTTTTAGTTCTACAAAAGTAGTGAACGTTACAGTTTTCCAAACACGCCAAAAATTCAATAGATTATTTTTCGGAGTAGACCACGTCAAACAGCCATTGCTGAAAATCATTCCAGTCAGTCATTGTTGGAGTAAACGGAACATAGATATCAAACAACAACGCTTTCACTCAACCAATATATTGATCCCTGTTTTCTAGAACACAAATGGTCATCGAATCCAACAATCACCTAAAACATTTCTTAAAGTAATGTCTGAATTTTCTGCAATTTCAAAGTTGAGTTGTTTCGAATCAAGAATTTTCTTAAGAATTATCAATGACACTGTCAATCAAAAAATAAAGAAAATGCTTAATTCGGAACAACTCAACTTCGAACTTGCACAAAAATCCGATACTACTTCAAGAATTGTTTTAAAAAAGAAAACGTATTATAAAACCAATTGTCAATTATCTGCAGTCTTATCGACAGCAACAAAATGTGTTTTAATAAATGTTGTTTATAAACCAATATGTCTTCAATGTCAACAGTTTTATATTAGTAGTACCATCCGACCACTCCATATGAGAACATGTTACCCGAGAAGCATCGCTTGTCTTTAAGCATCTCAAGAACTGCGATGTCAACAACTTTAAGACTGAAATACAGAAACATGAAAAAGATGGCACAAATTCCGACTTTTGGAAGCACAATTAATACAAAAGTACCAACCGAACATTAACTCAAGAGCTATACCGACAATTTCTATTCCTTTAATTCTATGGCCAAAGACCTGTCAATTCATCATGAAGATATCTTAGAATGCACATATCTTTCTATATCTATATAATGTCCTTCTATCCTATTGACTCATATCTAAATTTATAAATTTATGTTTGTAAAGTAGTGACTCCCCTCTATACCCTGATGTGGCTTGAGAAGGCGAAAAGTTCAGAGCATTTTATAAAGACCTATGAATAGCACGGCTTTTGTTTTATTCTTATTCGATGGATTAAAAACATTCAAAATAATAAAATTTGTTTACAGAAATTTCCCGGCAATGATTGGTTAAAAACAATATTGCGTTTTGAGTATACGTTCTCATGACCATATTCTACGACAAGCAATCATCTTACATTCAAAAGATGTTTCAGCTAGCTATGTTTATGCTTGACTTTCAAGGCAGAAATATAGCCGAGTAGTCAATAGCATATCATCATAATTTACCAAAATACTAAAAAAAGTTGAATATCAATGAAAAATGTCGAAACATAGTTTGTAATGCTGCCACTACCCCCTTATTGCTTTGAAATATTAATGAATTGCTTTCAAACGTTGTTTTCGGATCCACCTATTGGCTGCGGCTCCAGATTCGGACGGTTTCTGCTGCGAACTGGCTTTGAATTTTCTGTTTGATGATGCACCATTAGTTTTCGATAGGTCACACGTCCAGAATTTCCAGGCAATCCAGCATTTGAATGCTCATGAGGCTGGATGCATGATGTGACATAGCTTGTCTTCCATGAAACTGCCATCACCGCTCAAACTTTGACACCCGCTTCTCGCCATCCACTTCTTGCTGTTGGCGTGGAATTCGCATCGGGAAGGCTACGTGTAGTCCTACCAATGCACGCTTCAACTGATGCACTCCTTCTTCTACAACAGCTCAGACATCTCACGGTCTTATTTTTTACATTTTGCTTACATGCAACTTAACTGACAATTTGTACATACCAGGCATTGATGCAGTTTTTTGCATTGCGCATCAATTTCCATTCGGCAAAATGATGACGACTTCTTTCCTCCCATAGAGTAGGTATATTAAGCAGAGTAGTAACAGCATTTATTAAGTCCTCAATGTGTATACAGTTTCGATTTCATTAAATGAACATGAATCGAGACCAGGCACCACCTGTGAGATGTGCAAATTTCCACACTTTTGGGGAAGTTAACACGAATCTGACTGATCATGACAGCAATACAGAACAAAGAATAGTATTCCACAAATCCTCCATGTCATGCCAATTCGGATAGGCAATATAGTTTGTCAAATTAGCAATTAGATAGGTCACCACTACGAAAACCTCAGCTTCATTATAATAACATTATTTTCATAAGCGTGATCATATAACAAACTGCCACTGAAAGAGCAAGACATCATAATCAAGGAAGCTGATCATAATTAACTTTAAAAATTGTTAATGGGGTCCACATTGCCCTTCAAATTCAAGGAGTGACGCCTTGTGAATCATAAAATTATGCCGCTGAAAATTGAATTGAACACGTGACATCTCAGCTAAGGCACAATGCAATCTCAACTTTTTCTTGAAAACTTGCAGGCACTTGCATTATAATGCAGTTCATGAAATTTCCTAGATCATCAGCTAAATTTCCTCTTAATTAAGATGCTTGTTAGAGAATATTAATTCCTTTTGACATCCAACTTGTTTCAAACTACTTATGAAGGGGCTTCATGTCGGTAGCATATAAATTTGAAAAACATAGCTTTTTAAAAACTGCTCAAATGATTTTTGGACCACAAGAACGCAATCTCTGCAAACAGCTGAATCTCTTCATATATAAATTTTCACGGTAAACAGATACTTTTTTTGAGTCGACATTCTACCTATACATACTAACTCTATGTTTCCTCCTTTCAACTATTAAATCTGTACCTGACAGGCCTGAATGTCATGCATACTGACACAAATTCTTTAAAAGACATCAAATGGATGAGCATGACTCCAATCTTCGTCTGCTTCATGAATAAGCTCAACCGCTGTTCATCATAGCCGATTCATATTTCATCATTCACTCAAGTTCGCGCACATTTATAGGGAGTCTTCAGACAAATTGATTTTTCGAAGTATTAAATTAAGAGCTAACAACAGAAGCTGCCCGATCATGGATCCTAGAACCGTAGGCATTCGACCCAAAAAATGTGAGAAGTCGATTTTAATAATGACGTCTGTTGTTTGTGTCACCCAATGATGTTAACTTAACTTTCATAGTTAGCATGATTTTAGTTTATTGTTGTTTATTATGCATCATTTTATATTATCAACTGGTTGAAGTTTGCTTTTCATTCTACAAATAAATCGACAAAGTCACATCTCATGTCATGCATAAGGATAGAATTACCAATCAGCCTATTTACAAACTCATAATTCCAATTAAATCCAAAGAATTATGGTTCTTGAGTTTTCCACGAGTAATTATCCGCCAACTGTACATTGTAAACAGGCGATTATATATCATAGGCAGTATCAGCATGTTCACTGAACGTGATGGTCGGACGACGCAGTAGCTTCGGGCTGTAATCTGATCATCGATTGTTTCTCTGGTTATCCGGCATCAATTTTCTCCCAGTTTTCGTGTGCCAGTTCTTCAAGTTGTGATCATCATCGTCGGAATATTCGTTTCACATAATTCATTGATGATTGTGCCTACGAGTTGCTTCTCTACTACAGTGTCTTCTCCTCGATGAGTATTGTTCATCGTTCGCCTTCTGCGGTCAACAGCGCTGTTGTAAATTTTGCAAGCAAATTTTACGTCATATCTTAGACCACGCGCACGCAGTTAAACTTAATTGGATTATCTGAGAAATTCCACGGCACTCAGTTTGTTGGTGGTCTGCTTTGGAGGCATCGGTGTCTGAACAGCATTGCGAAGTCATTGTTTCGAACTCGACGCCTACATATTTATTTTTTTTCCATTCTCTTCACATTGATCAAAGTGTATGTGTAAATGGCATCGGTGAAGACAAGGTTTAACTCAACTAAAGACAATGCAAAGTTGGCAACTTTAGATGATATTCAACTTCTTCTCCTGGACCTCAAGCAAGACCTGTTGAAGTCTTTCAAGGAAGAAATCAGTCGCTTGGACCGTTGCCTTGATTCAATGGATGCTCGCATGGATGGTCTAGAACATGCAGTGGCGAAGTGCCAAATGAGCCAATGCAGTCAAGGGCTGGATATTGAAAATTTGAAATCCGCAGTTTTGCAGTTAGATTTCTTCAAATCAGAAATATTCAACGAAATCAAGGAAAGAGAATCTAGAAGGAATAATGTGATCATCAATGGTCTGATTGAAGGTCGGGAAGGCTCTCTGGCTGACAACAACAGACTTGACAAAGATAGCGTTCTTGAAGTGTTGAACCATCTCGATATCCAAAACGTCATGCCTACAGATATTCGGCGTATTGGTAAAGTTACTGCAGGTAAATCGCGACCACTGAAAGTCGCTTTCTCAAATTGTGACACGAAACGTTCATTGCTTCGTAATGCGAAATTTCTCCGAAATTCTGATAAATTCAAGAGAGTCTACATTCAACCCGATAAGACGAAATCTCAGCAAAATGAGTGGTTGGAACTCCGAAAACAACTCGATGTCAGAAGAAAAAATGGAGAAGACGTTTTGATATACAATGGGAAGATTTGCTATCGTAATTCTTTGAAAAATTTTCGCCAGCGATTCTTACCCCTCCGAAATACCCCTCTATCCTTTTACTGAATGCCAGATCACTGCCTAACAAAATGGATGAGCTTCGTGGACTTGTTGCAAATTTGAAACCTGAATGTATTGGTATAACAGAAACATGGCTTTCGGATGACATCACCGACAATACATTTGACATCAATGGATATTCCTTGTTCAGAGGAGACAGAAATAATCGTCTTGGTGGTGGAGTCTGCTTGTGGATTCACGACCATTTTACATCAACAATGCCGGATTTACGGAGTCTCCATACTTCTGAATGGGTTTCAGTGAGATTACCGGCAATTGACGTTGTAATGTTTTGTCTTTACATACCACCAAATTTGTCATCCTTCAACCGGCGGTGCATTAGTGACCACATTTCTTTACAACTTCACTTCCAGCTGAAGAATAATCCAAACTCGAAACTCATCATTTGCGGCGACTTCAACGATTTTGACACCTCTCTATTCAGATGCTCCTTTGCTTGTGTGAACTGTGTATCCTCTCCGACGCGTGGTGGTTCCTTCTTGGATCAAATTTGGATTTCGGAGAGTATCAAAGCGTCTTATCCCAAGCCTACTGTCATTGGTCTGCCTGTAGCATCATCATACCATAATACAGTGTTTGTTTCATCGATCAGCACGTCTACTCAATCTCTGCCTGTTCGAAAAACTGTCTTTGATTACCGATCCCAGCATCTAGGGAATTTCTTGAACTCCCTAAGGGAAGCTGATTTTGGTCTGGTGTATCAGCATTCAAACGTCGAAAATAAGTGCTTGAAATTTTATGAAATAGTAATGAAGGCTTTCAGTAAAAAAATTCCACAAAGAGAGGTTCTGATGCATACTTCAGATAAGCCGTGGATTACACCCATCCTGAAATCCCCTATCGAGGATCGCTGGGTTGCGTTCCGTTCCAAAGATTGGCCTCGGTATAATCATTTGAACACTAAAATAAAAGCTGAATATGAAATCAAAGCAAAATTGGTGTGATCAAGTATTTCGCAAGTGTAAAAATGTTTGGGACATCGTAAAAGTGATCAATGGCAAAGCTATATCGAACGTTAGACAAGAGCTTCACAACGTTGACTTTATAAAAGAACTCTCCGTCTATTTCACCAATAGCTTTAGTGAAGTAAATGATGACATGGATTGGTCTTCCTTTTCACATGATGCGTGGGATGTGAATATTGATAGAGATGATTGTTTGTTGCGAAAGTTGTCATTGAAGCAATCGCCTGGTCCTGATCTCCTTACCGCTCGAGTCCTTAATGAAGCTGCAGAATTGCTGACTGACCCTCTTGCCAACATCTTTCAGGCATCTGTTGATTCGCTCTCATTTCCTGAACTGTGGAAAAATTCTTACGTTCGACCGGTAGAGAAGAATAGCAAGCCAAAATTAGAGGATTATCGCCAAATCTGTCTGGCACCGATCATTTCCAAGGTATTTGAGCGCTCCATTTTGAACGAAATGAGAAGCCAGTTTGTAGCGCACTACGGTGAGAACCAGCATGCCTTCCGACCGCATGGGTCAACGACCAGTGCCCTTATAGACCTTCACGACACGATCACGACCTTTATGGAGAAACCTCAAAGCATTGCCGTAAGAGTCACTTGCTTGGATTTATCCAAAGCACTTGATAAAGTTCAACATGGTTTGCTACTTGACATGTTAATCAATAAAGGCTTCAATACTGGCTTCGTGAAATGGTTGTCTTCGTACCTATCCTCATGATGTCAGCGTATTCATGTAAATGGTATCACTGGTCCTCTCATATGTGCCCGATCTGGTATACCTCAAGGGTCTGTACTAGGTCCATATCTCTTTGCGCTGTTCATGTCGTCCCTCACAATTGAGAGTTACAATGACAAGTTAGTAAAGTATGATGACGATTTGAACTTAGTCGAAGTTTGTGAACGTAATCGTGATCCACCTATGTATTTGAACTCTTTCCTTGAGTGGACTGAATACTACAAGATGACTTTGAATATTTCAAAATGTTGTCAGCTTATCATACGGATGTCAAATGTATCCCGAGAAATTCCACTCACGTACAGAGACATTTTAGTATCTGAAACTTCAGTGATTTTAGGTGTTCGCTTGACTGACAGTTTGTCATGGAAAGACCACTTTGATGGTGTCGTTCGTTCGGCTAACAGACGTCTGCATATCATCCGTGTATTAAGACCTTACGTTTCAAAAAGTCAATGCTTGATGGTATTTAATGGCATCATTATGCCAATACTGTTGTATGCTTGTCCTCTATTTGGTGAGCTAGGAAACTCCTCTCTTGCTAAGATTCAAAGAGTTATAAGACGCGCGCATTATATAATATGTTCTGATGTCTGCTCTTGCAGAATTATGCCTGACTATCAAAATCAAAGAAATAGCATCATTCTAAGATTCTTTCGCAAATGTATGGATTCTGATCATCCTCCGCATGCTCTTCTTCCCCCACGCCTGCCAAACTCAGGTCATTTCCGCATGCCTCTGTGCTTGACAGTTAGACGCTCCCATTCTTTCCTGCCTTATGCATGCCGTCTCTTTAATTTGAAAGTCTGATTCTGTACAACATGCTGTAAAATTTATTTATTTTGCATACTTTTATATGTCTGTGATTTATCTTGTCACTTGTGATTCTTATTTATGGAAATAAACACATTATTATTATTATTATTACAGCACAGCAACTATGAACAAATGGCTTCATTCCACATTAGATAAAATATTGCTGATCAAAGAAGTGCTGAAAGTTTACAAGAACATAAGACAACATTGCTTTATGCTATAGCTGATTTGTCAAGGGTCTTTTTCTATATTCCAAAGAGAGGATGATTTACAAGACCTTGAAACCTGCATACAAACTTTTGTCATTGATAGTATATAGTATTACAGACAAAGAATGCACAAAGAATGCAAAATACTTGTTGATGGTGCAGAAAACGATCCTTAAAGCTTGAAAATACTTTTCCGCAGGAAAATGCTGCATCACCAATAATTATTTAGCATCTACAGAAATGATATAGTGGGTGCTAGCGGCGACAAGATTGATTTGTGTAAGTATACTTGATTTGGAAATTTCAACTCTTCCATATGCGGATGATATTCGGTTAATGAGCAAGCATGGTTTGAATACATTATTGAATGAATTATTCAAATTGAAATACTTTGCAAACACTGTACAGGAAATGGCCTTAGCATCCCTGACAGGAATAAATCATGACTAAGAATCCTACTTCTAAAATATAAAGATTAGTGATCACTTTTATCGGCAGAGAGAAATTCATCGAAGAGATAGAGAGATGTGCGTTTATTCAGACTATGAATATGAATCAAAATTACAAGCAGATTAAAAAATCAAGTCGTTACGATAAATTAAAACACGAAGTTAGGTTAAGATCTTGAGTCTATCAGTAGGTATTTAGGAATGTGGATATAAAAGGAAATAACAAATATCATTTAGAACAATTGAAGACAAAACGTAAGAAAACTGCTTATCACACAGCTAAGCAGCTGAGATAGTTAGGACAAACTAATGGAGAAATTTTTGAAAAGCATTTGATGTGCTTACGCTGTCTAAAATGAGATGCTGTGCTGAATTTTCTAAATGTGCTGATTTTCTTTGGTAATCTAAAATTGTAAGATCAGCTTAAGTTTCAATTTTGTGACAGATGTTGTCTATCAAAGCAGACTTCACGAAGTTACTGTCTTATTGGTGAATCTACATGTACAATGTAGAATGCCTAACGCGTATTTTCAGTTTTAGAATCAATATTCTATTGAATAGATATATTTGTGAGTTATGAAGAAAGTTGCATTTCACTCATTGTATCAAAAGAACATCATGGTAGGTACATGGATCTGACGAATGAGGCTCAGCATATCAAAATTGTGGGATGAGCAACTGGCGGCTGATAAATGCCGGTAAACTAACTATCCTAGAGAAAAATGGATCTTGCATCGAAAGATAGTCATTCTGGATTGAGTTATTTAGAAATTAGAATTCTGCCAGTTTGAGAGCGATGTGTAGGAATATTTTAACTTTGATGTAGTTTGTAACGATAACAATATCATCCTGAAATTTAGGAGAAAAATTGTAAATTGGATGTTGTTGCCCTCAGTCATAATTATCGATTGACTTATGTAATGATTCAGAAGTGGAAACCATATATCAGTTTGTGATTGAATTCTCCACGTATCAGAAAATACGATAAGAAGTAGCACCAGTGTCATGTCGTTGTGAGTACCAGAGCTTTATGAATTAATGAATAGGTTGACTCAAAAAACTGTAAAATCCATCGCACTGTTTCTTCAGAAAGTTTACAGCGATTGATTTCCGAAGAAAACAAGTAATAAACATCCAAAGTTAAAGAATCCATGTTCGGTCCCCATCTCCTTCCTTAATTAGAATTGTTATTTAATTGATCGCGCGTTTGGAAACGTTTGGAATTAAGCACTTATTGACTAATCGATTTTGCACCAACGAGAGCGGACAATGATCATTGCAATATAATCTGGCAATACCGCACATGAAATTTGACGTGTAATTTTTATGAGATTTTTGTAATTGTTAAATGAACTGATAAGTGAATAGCACTTACCGACAACTCGCTCCTTAGATCAACTACTTGCAAAGAGAGCTTCAGATTTCAACTGAAGATGAGAATGACCTGTTCTTATTTTTGACCAGTCAGGTGTAGTCACGTTCGTATTTGCACTGCACTCTCTTATCTTACATGTTGACAAAAGTGCTTTCTTGCATGGAGAAAGAGAATCATTTGATATTCGATGCAAGATGTCAACTGACAAATTAATCCAGATTTCGAATTCAGAATAATAATGACAATACATTTTATTGAAGAAAATGGAAATCAAAATTCAATCATGAATATGGCTATAAATAACTGTTTGGTTAACTTTAAGGGTAAGAACGAAACCAAGAAAGAAAATTATTCAAGTCAGTGTACGGTGCATGTAGGTTATTGTAAATAATCGTTGAATAAACAGTGAAACAATTTCGACGCCTGTTGATGTAAGAGAATGGTGCAGGCACTCTACATTTACCTTCAAACACGTGTTGAGAAATAGAATGAAGAGGATGATCAAATGAGTTGACAGCCAGAAGCAGTTTCTTAATTGCTATTGAACAATAATAACTTCTTCTTACAACCTTTTTTCGTCGAGACTTGTGGTAACTATGAGGAACTTACTTTCGTTTTTTAAAAAATCTGGGTTCTCGAGTCGCCACCAAAACTGGTGAAACGAATACATGGCTAAATTTACGCAACGTTTAGCAATTACCATCTGGATATTGACGGACCAGGGCATTGACACCACAGTAGACGTACACAGTCAGCAAACTTATATCGTGAAGGGTCGAACGGTGTGAATAACATTTCCATTTGACGAATTTATCGCGAAGAATTATTGTGTCAGATTTGATAGATGCCTCGACCTCACATTTTGAGTTTTACACGTTCCCTACCTGATACGAACACTGCCGGGTTACGCGTGCTTGGCTAATCACGTAAGCTAAAGGGAGATGAATATCACCATATCTGTCTCTATCACTTGCTACCATAAAGTACAATGGAACATGAAGTCATATCCGCTCTAGACACACCCACAGTCACGAAAATGAATCCATCTCTGTAGTTTTTGCGTGTATGCATTATGAGATTTGAGAGACACTTTACAACACTGATAACTGCGGAATGCCCTCACGCTTGTTTTTGAGTGTGGTTTGTTGCATTTGTCTCCTCTGTTCCGAATATTTAGTGCAAAATGCTATGCGAATGAAACTTTTTGCAATATTATCAGAATTGCTATTGTATGGTTCACTTATTGTATAGTGTAATTTCCTACATATGACAGGCGGATGGGCTATTGTACTAACGTGTCCGGCAAACAGCTTTGTGGCTTTGATAGTATTCGATGAAGTAAAGCGCTGTGAGCGTGGGCCTCTCTACCCCTCTCCCGTATGATTAACGAATTTAAACGACATTGTCACCAAATATTTCGCCTGACCGGGTTAATCAATGGTGAGCGTGAAGGAGACAATATACAGCGACCTGTATGTTGCATACACGAATGACACGAAATGTACTCAACAGTGAGACATTGTCCGGCATAGATGTTCGTGCATGCGAGCAAAAACTAAAAAAATAAAAAAGCAGATCTGTAGATTATGAATAGCCAGATAAATTAACAAAAAAATTACGAGTATCTTAAGAGTAGTAATATCAAGGTGTTTATTTCGTCAAGAATGGAAGGCATTCATTATCACAGATGACAAAAATACTCAGAGTAAGTTACACAAATGATTATAAAAAATAAATATCCACAGAAAGAATGTGTCACATGCATATTTCCATGTTTGCAAAATTTATTTCGTAATGAGGCACAAGCACGCATGGAGGAAGTTTGCCAACACAAGATACGCGAAAAAGGAATTGTTAGGCGACGTGAGCAGGGTGACATTACAGGAAGTTTGTGGAGTAAGCTGTCTCATTCGATTGTCCGCGAAATAAATTAAGGACACTGTTCCTTCGCCCATTGCTAAACGGTGTTAAAGATGAGCACCTGCTATCATCACTACACAACATAGCCCACAAGATCAGTTAATTACTGACTTTATTTGGCTTTTTGAAATTGTGGTTTTTGTTTTTCAATTGAAATATAAATTTTCTCACTCTCACAGCTACATGAATTTTGAACTTTCAAACTATCAAATATTTGGGTCGCTCAATCAGCTTCAAACTGGCTGTGAACCTACAAATTTCAACCAAAATCAAAGTAGAATATTGCATGAAAGTTTCACTTCTCTGACGACAGACAGACTCGCTTCGCTCAGCACCGGATCCCACACCTAGGTAGATACAAAAATGAAAAAATGAAAAAATTAGGGACCTCTTGAAATTTAGCAAATCAAAATGCAAAAATAGGGTCCTCTTGAAATTTAGCAAATCAAAATGCAAAAATAGGGGCCTTCTGAAATTTAGTAAATCAAAAATGAATATGGATAAAAATGCAATAAAAATATTCATTTAAAAAATGGAAGATGTAAAAACAAAAGAACCATCGGCCCCTTTATATCCGATCTTGACAGATGACATGGATAAAATAAAACACAAAGATAGAGTCAGGTACATGAAAGATAAGGAAGCGCAACTATTATTAAGATTAGAACATTATGATAAATTAAGAAAGAGATGGACAATAGTAAAGAATGTGACACAAGGCATTGGAGCATTTTTAACAGTTTCTTTAGGCGCTCTCACTATTGTCATTTCATCTGGCGTTCTTACAATTCCTGTTGTTGCTACAGCTTTAACAGGTACAGGTGTTTTTACAACGTCACTTGCAACAGTGATAGATAAATCTTTAATGACTAAGAAACGAAAATCCTTAAGTAAGAAACATGCAAATGTCAAAGAAGTATATGATAAACTACATTACTACTTCCAGAGAGTGTGTGATGACAATGTTATTACGTTAGATGAGATTGAAAAATTTGATCAAATAGCTAGAGAAGCAACTAAAATTCCTGTTAGATCTCAAGACAAAGTAGACAATGAAGCTTTTTTAGAAGAAATAAGAACTTTATTAAAAACGTTAGAACAAAGTTCCATAGAACAAAAATAAGTTGCTCAGTAAAGTGTTTTTGCTGTGTACCAATGATACCACAAAATTCAAATATTATATTATAAAATAATGAATACAAATGAGCCTAAAATTAAACAACTAGAACAATTAATAAAACAGAAAAATATTATGAAAAAAAATTATAGACAATATCGAATGCTACAAGCTAGCGTTCAATCTGATATGTTAGAAAAAATGCACCTAACTGAACAAGTGAAAAAAAGATTTTGAAAAAAACTATTGCACCACTCAAAACTCTTGAGAAAAAACTTGCAGTTCATGACAAACGAATTGACATATCTGATCCAGTGCAGAAAACCATCATGGATGATTATGGTTTGTTAGAAGCAAACATAGACAAGAAATTACCAAAATCTATGCTATTTGAACATTCTACTTCATTTATAGATGGAAAGCCATCTCTTAGATTTTACTTAGGTGGAGAAGAATTATTTATAAATACTAAAGAAAGTTTAATTTTTACACCAGACAAAACAGCTTTTAGTTTAGACAGAAATTTCGTGATTTATTAAGAGGAGCGGATTTAGGTAAATATCATACTGATGATCTATTGAAATATAAAAGTGTTTTAGATAAGGTTGGAACTGTAAGAACTCTTAAGCGTTATAAAATTTTAGATGGCTTATTATCCAAAGCGTCTAGTACCAGTAAAACAGGAACAAAGATGCCAATGCCAACAGCTGGTTATTCAACACCGACTGGTTATTCAACACCAATGGCTGCTTCTCCAGCAAGAACTGGTTATTCAACACCGACTGATTATTCAACACCGACTGGTTACCCAAAAACAGGAACTGGACTAAAAGAGACAACGGTTTTCCTGCCCGATGATCCACAAGAATTAATAAACAGATTAGAGATTTCATTAGCTGCAACAAAAGAAGGACATAACTCCAGTTTTAACGAAATACATGCAATCTTAAAAAGACTATTAGAAAAGAAAATTATAAGTGAAAAAGACTACAAAAGCTTATCTAAATTATTTAGTTACAAATGTCTTCGGCAGAACTAGAAAAATTAATAAACATTTAGAAAATTTAACCGAGATTTTGTCCTCATCAAAATTTAGTACGACATTAAAATTTATAGCAACTACTTCCTCGCATACTTGTAATTTAGATCCTATTATTCACTTAGAACAAGACAAACATTATGAAGTAGCATTAACTAGTTTTTCAACATTTAACACTATACAAAATATTATCAAAGATGTAAATGACCGATTTAAATATTCAGATGACAAAGCTACAACTTGGAAAGAATTAACTTTTCTTCCTGGATCTTATGAAGTTGAATCGATTTCCAATGAAATAAAAAGACATTTAGGTATTCAATTTAAAGACAAGAAACAATTACATTTCGCAGTTAAACCAGCAGTAAATAAATTTTCTCTTACTTTAGATGAAAATGATCAAGTTGATTTTGATATTGACAAATCTTTATCCAGACTATTAGGATTTAAAAAGAAACTCTATGCACAAGGTTTTCATATCAATGAAAATATACCTAAAATAACTGAAATAAATTCAATCAACGTTCAATGCGACATTATAGAAGGTGGTTATGTTAATGGAAAGCTAACAAATAATATCTTCAGTTATCCAGCATTTACAGTTCCGATTGGTTACAGTTTAAATGTAATCCCAAAATCATTAATATATTTCCAGTTACACGAAAAACAATTAATTACCATTAGAATAACAGATGAGAAAGGAAAGGCAATGAATTTTGTAGGTGAAGAGATTATGATAGATCTATTATTACGAGAGGTGTAATTAAAAAATATTGACTTAAAAAAATGAGTGAAAGCAGTTCTGTAAAATATCCACTAAACAAGAAAGTGAAATTCAATCATCATCCAAACCTATCCAATAAAGTTTTATCAGTTATCTGTGGAAGATCAGGTTGTGGAAAAACGTATCTATTATTTAAAATTCTCACGACACCCAACTTTTTGGATTATAACAATCTTATCATTTATACAACAACAGCAGAACAACCTATTTATCAATTTTTGAAATATGGGTTTGAAAATAATCTTACAAAATCAGCTATAGCTTCACTGTTTGCAGAATATGAAAAATCGGAGTATGAAGAGGAAATAAGTTGCTGGTGTGAAGAAGCAGCGAAAAATAAACAATTAGTAGAACCCGAAATAAATAAACACATATTGATACAGTTAATAGATGATAGTGGCAATATGCAAGATCCTAGTAAACTAAATAAAACGAAAAAACATTGTGTTGTGTTTGATGATTGTGTTAATAACAGAGATCAGGCAGTTCAGAGAAATTATTTTACAAGAGGACGACACAATAACTGTAGTGTCTTTTATTTGACACAAAGTATGTATTCACTAGATGGGAGCATTATTAGAAAGAATGCTAATATTTTTATGCATTTTGAAATCAATCAAAGAAACCTAAATGATTTGTTAAGAGACTTATGTATACGAGATAAAGATGACTTTAAACAATCTTGCAGTAATGCTTGGACAAACGATTATGGATTTATCACAATCAATATTGATAAAAAAGTACATGATAGAGTTATAGAAGATCTGTTCTCTGACTAGCCTTCAGCTCGAGGGACCCTCCATCGGAAGGGGAGATTTCTTGGCTTTGCCCCGACTGAAACTCTGAATCGAACATCTAGTGCATTATAATTCCTCTTCCCAGTCTTCACTATCACTGTATTCCATTATATTACATTCTTTTTTTATTCGTTAAAATATTTCGTCTTGAATATCTTCTCCGTTATAAGGTAGCATAACACCATTTGCATCAGGTGCTTGACGTTTAAGAATATTTATTTTACCAGTGAATCTTTTTCCTTCAGTGTCATTATTTTTATCAGGAATACTAATGCCAGTTTCTAAAGATCTTTTCCATGGTTTATTAACAATTGTTGTCAATGCTTCGCCATGGTATAATTGTATATAATCTTCTACTTTTACTTTAGATTTTGTATAACCCTTAAATGTTTTCTTTTCACTAAGTCTCCCTTGTTCATCTACAGTAATACAATATTTTATTTTATTTTAGGGGCAATAGACAATCCATATATAATTCCGCCATTACCATAATCATTTTTCCCTTGACACAATTCCCCACCAACATATCCAGCAGCGTCTAATATATTGAAGAGTTCATTGGAAATGTAGCTACTATCGGTATCTGTGTAATGTATGTGTTTTTCTTTAAAACCATTAATTTCTAAAATAAAGTTGTTCATGATTCGTCTAGAGTGAGCAAGAATAAAAGAACCTGAATGTGATGGCATGAATGATGTCTTTTCAGTGTCTGTAATATTAGCTTTAGGAAATTCATCATCTTCCATTTCTACTTTCACTAAGAATTGTTCATCATTTACTTTTTCAAAATCTTTTACTTCTTGAGTGAAATTTTTTCTTAATGTATTCTCATTCCATAAATGATATTTAGTGGTTATGTCTTTTTGTACGGTTTTTCCATATAGTGAATTCATTAATAATTTAATTGACTCATCGCCTACAGCAGGGCTGTGGAGCCGGAGCCGAGCCGGAGCCTTAAGGAGCCGATGGTTTTGGTCGGAGCCGGAGCCGATTTGTCACAAAGGCTCCGGCTCCGATAGTTTGAGCTTTGATATAAATCTAGAATTTTGAAAGGTATTAATTGGCATCATAAAAAAATTAAATCATTTGAAATCCAAAGATATGTCTTTTAGGTATACCAATGATCTATCCTCCACGATATCTTTCTTTGCAGTTGCCTCCTTCTTTTGTATTATACATGTATGTATTATATTTACACACATGTGTAATATTTTTTTATTACATATGTTTCGTAAGACTAACTTCCATAGCTTTTAGTGACAACGTATTCTCCAAAATCCATTAATTTGAAGACTTGTTATATGCATGCTAACTAGATGATTGTAGATTCCTAGAGACAAGTCGCCAGTCATTTATGTACACATTTCTAGTTCAGTCAGCAAAGATAATATAGCTACATTTCTTGCGCAATGTCTTAAATCTAATACGGTTACTATGTAGGTTACCATCTATCGGTATGGCTACTGGCAGAAGCTACTGGCATCTGTGACAATGCCAATTTCCTTAGATTGTATTGTAGGCTCTTGTGCAGTCCCCCCACCTACATTTTTCAAAATAATCGATTATTCAATTTGATCAATTTTGATTGGAGGGATAGCTCTTCACACTCACACGAATGACCTGACTACAAGTCCTCGCATGGCTATATCAATAAGCGACCCAGCCACTTCTAGTAGCGCCTTATTATTCTAAAGGTATCTCATTCACAGTGAATTTCCTTTGACTTCAAAATTCAAAGGGTGTATTTCAATGCGAAAAAACCCGAAAGCAAATTACAATGTTGACTTGCTGACGAAGTTTGCGACTATGACATCGCAATTACCCACGTAGATTTTTACAACAGCACGGAATGCTTCACTCAAACCGGTGATGCTGAAACGGACATCCAATGGTGCTGCATCTTTTGACCAGAGAAAAAAATGGGGGGAGGACTGCACAAGAGCCGTATTGTGTAATAATATTTCCCCAAATGTCATAGACCTGTGGATTTAAAGAATTTTCATTACTGTTTTTTCCGTCTGTCAACACTTTATGCTGATGTCATGTTGACTTATATGTAAACAATAAAAAAAGACTGAGACGCTCTCAGTAAAGGCGCCTTTTGACCTCCCTTTTATATTGTCTGTGACATTGAACCAGACGCGCATTCGAAAGCTAGCAAAGTAGATGGGATTTCTGCTCGGTGCTCGCAGTCAAATTTTTATTATGCATTGCACCCTGCAACATGCTGTGTGATACTCCGAGTTCAGTTTCATCAGCCTAACCATCATCAGAGGAATAGTGGTAATATGTTATACATAAATTGAATATAATAATGTGCATGAATCATTGATGAATTATCTAGTGCAACTTTACGCCATAATGAAAAATACGAAATTAACATAATGTAAGTTAAGCCTTGACTTATTAAGTATGCTGCATAGAATTACAAAACTCGTCCTAAATTAGATATTTTTATTTTTTTAAGTATAATTTTCAATTGTACATTTCTAGCCTACACTGCAATGAGACTATCTAAATTACAATTTCTACAGATGATGAGTCGTGGGCTTCCCACCGATCATATTGTTCATGGACCAACAGACTATTGGATAAAGGCAATAACAAATAGCAATAACAACCTAAGCTAGTCTGTATACACATTAATATTCAATAAAGCAATTGATATCTTTATTGATACGGTATATTTGGTTATATAGCCTATACCCTTTCCATGTTCGAGTAGATACAGGCCCTATAAGCTACGAGTATTTAGAGGCATACGCTATCCAGTTTCATATTCAAACTTTATTATCAAGCTTATACTACTATTCGGCCCCTGTGACGGCTAATTAGGTATATCATCATCACTCATGTGGTCTTATTTAATGTAGCCTCGCAGTAGACTGGTTGCAGGCTAGGCCAATTTATATTTAGCCAGTGCGGGAGATCTTTATCAAATTTAACCAATCCAGGCTATAACTTTATTTTCTTTCAGAGTTAGTCAATTCATGCAAAAATATATGACAAGTATGTTATTTGTCATTATATTAGGCTATTATCATTTTTATTATTAACTTAAGTCGTTGCTTGTTAATGAAAACTAATTTGATGATTGTAGCAAGCCTCTAAAGGCCACACCGTTATCCAAAAAACCCGTTCAACGGATCCAGGATAACCAGCATAGATAGAACCTGAATTTGAAGTCGGAGCCAGAGCCGAGCCGGAGCCTTTCACATCAGTGTCGTGGAGCCGGAGCCGGAGCCAATGAGATAACGCATCGGCTCCACAGCCCTGGCCTACAGTGTTTCCTTCTATTCTATATTTTTTTCTTAATTTGAAGAGCTTTTCAATGTATTTTCGAAATGGTGAAACGTGATAATTTTCTTCATAGATTATACCATCTGTAATAGATAATATTTTTCCACCACATCTAACAATTTCCTGTATGTCTACAGAAGTTAACACATCATGACACATTCCACTCCTAAACCTCATTATTTCTTGATTGCAATTGTCTTCATTCTTTACCTTATCTTTCGCAGGAACTGGTTGGAAAAACATATCATCAGGATAATGAAACACAACTGTGAATATTCCAGTTTTAGGACGAAATGATTGAGTGTTAAATTGATATAATACTGTTTGTTCTTCTTCTTGTCTAAATTTTCTAGCTGATTCAGCTTTAGGGTATTCTGAATGTTCGTCATACATAGCTGATGGATATAAAGATGTTGCATCAAAAGCCATTAAGAATTCATTTTGGTGTTCGAGTAGTTTATGTTCAATTTCTTTACAAAGATCATTCTTGTCTTGCAACTGATTATACTGTTTCATTAAATCTATTAAATTATTGTTACCAGGAGAGCACGTCCCACAGTATAAATACCGTTGTAATATTGGCTTCAAGATGTTACAAAAGGGAGATTCGTAATGTCTTATATTTGCTGACACTCTTCCGCCTTTAACAGATTTTCTAACATAGTTTCTAGTACATAAATCAGCATGTGAGTGTATAAGTGTATTGTCATCTTGTACGTTCTTCATCCAACCGTTAAATGTTAAAACGGAGGATGTTAAATTAGTAGTTAAATCTTCACCAATTAATTCTTGCATAACATTATTATACTTGTAGATACAAAATGCTAATGAAAGAACATCGTTAATTAAATACGGTTTCTGTTGTAATATAATCTGTGATGTCTGTATATCTAATCCATGCGTTTCATTCAGCGGTGAGTGGCTGATTCACTCCAACGTCATTCCCCGATGACTGTGATTCTGCTATTATTGGATATACGTCATCGTGTGCACGATGTCGATGTCTGGAAAAAGAACTTTCACTTTCGCTGCTCAGGCCAGCTACGCCTGACGTCAAGAATTATAGCTTTCTGTCCGTTTACAATTCCTATGTTCAATAAACGATTGAAATGAACTGATATGACTTCTTCTACACTCGCAACAGGTTATGGGCCCAGGCCGCCTGTTTCAAGCACTGCTACGCGCAACGTACTACGACACCCTCATCTATTCTTCGACGGCGACTCCGTGAACTACAAACTGTGGGAGACAAAGTTCCTGTCATATCTTTACACGAAAGATAGTGATTTCTACGATGTTGCTACAGCAAAGACATCCCCCGGACCTACCGACAAACCGAATCGATCGGTGTACGCGGAACTGGTACAGGTACTGGATGACAAATCCTTACATCTATTAATTAACGACGCTCCCAACGATGGAAACAAAGCTCTACAGATTCTACGGAGTAGACATCAATCGTGTGAGAAATCCCGAATCATCTCTCTGTACACAGAACTAACAACTCTTCAAATGGAGGATCATGAGGACATTACGGACTACCTCATCCGTTCTGAGACAGCTATTTCCAGCCTACGCGCAACAGGTGAGAGTGTCAGCGATAACCTAGTCATAGCTATGATATTAAAAGGGCTTAATAAAAGTTACAACACTTTCGTCATAGTACACAACCAGACTGATACTATCAAAACACTCACAGAACTCAAAGCTAGTCTCATCAATTTCACAAACTCACAAAACTTGCGTCAAGAAAAGGATCAAGTTATGAAAACAATATACTGGCCTAGACAAAACAATTACAGCCAAGATAGAAGACCCGAGCATACCGCTAACCACAAAAACGTTATTTGCCTAGCTTGCGGTAAGAAAGGCCATAATAGCAAATCCTGTAGATCAAAAGAAAACCTATCCTGTTCATACTGTAAGGGCAAAAGACATGTTGAATCCGTATGCTTGAAGAAAAAGCGTGACCAGCAAAATGTCACAGAAGCCAATTTGACAAATACGTACACGTTCGCTTGCAGTATATCCAACATGCCTACGGCTCAATCTGAAAATGCCATGTCATTGACCAGAAACATTGGTAGAACCAACAGAATTCTAATTGACTGCGGAGCAACAGCACATCTGATAAATAACAAGGACCTATTTATTGATCTTGATCCAAACTTCGACAGTACGAATCACTTTGTTGAACTAGCTGATGGTCAACGCACAAACCAATTAATAGACGGCAAAGGTACAGCATTGATTGAAATAACAGATTCAGCAGGCAACATTCACAAACTTGCATTGAAAGAATTTTTGTATGCCCCTGCATTTCCGTCTAGTCTATTTTCCGTACAGAAGGCTACTGCCTCAGGAGGTCGGATTGACTTTACGCCCGATTCGTCAACTCTCTATACACCGAATGGAATCGAATTCCCAATTATTCAAGAAAATAGACTATTACTTCAAAACAGTTCAAACCACCACAAGCAAAGTGGCAAGAACGTTAAATCATTGGCATCGTGCATTAGGACATGCGAACTTTGAAGACGTTCTAAAGTTGCCAAGAGCCACTACTGATATGGAGATAATTGATCCTACGAAACAGCATTGCGACACATGCTTTGCAAATAAGCAAAACAGGAACAACATTCCTAAATCGACCACATCGAAAGCTGTCAAACCCTTCGAGAAAGTTAGTAGCGACTTGAGTGGTCCTATCACGCCTACGTCTAGCGAAGGATTCAAATACACTATCAACTTCATTGATCAATACTCAGGATTAGGATTCGTGTACTTCCTCAAAAGCAAAGACGCAGCACATATTGCTTTAAGGCAATTCCTAACTGATGTCTCCCCACATGGGAATGTGAAACAAGTACACACCGACAATGGTGGTGAATTCTTATCACATCAATTTAGAGATATCTTGCTCGACAGAGGAATCAAACACACAACATCCGCTCCTCATTCTCCGTTTCAAAATGGACAAGCTGAGCGACAATGGAGAACACTTACAAATTCCGCTAGATGTATGCTAAATGATGCAAATGTTCCAAAACAATATTGGACTTACGCCATGAAATATGCACAATACGTCAGAAATCGAATTCTATGTCGAAACACTGATAAAACGCCTTACGAAATCGTTACAGGCAAAAAGCCAAGTCTGCAGGACATCCGCGTTTTCGGACAACACTGTACAGTACTTGATGAAACACAGAAAGGAAAATTCGACTCAAGAGGAATACCAGGCAGATTTCTAGGTATCAATCCTTTGAATCATGCAAACTATGTACTTGTTGAATCATCAAACAAAATAGTTACATCAAGAAATGTCAAATTTCCTACGCAGCCAACACTCGAAATTCAAACCACAGAAACCTCCGAGCCTGTACACATGCCTACATTAATTGACGATGATGACATCAGTTTACCTGAAAATACAACACATGCAGATGAAGACACGTATGAACTGAACCTACATTCTCGACCTCCACGAACAAAAAAGGAACCAGATAGATACATCTATGAAAGTTTGAATGAAGTCATCGTACACGCATTGAGAACGGTATATGAGAACCCTGAAACATACACACAAGCTATCAAGTCCCGTGATTCGCAACCCTGGAAGGTAGCCATGGATAGCGAAATTGCATCTCTCGAAGAGAACGCTACATGGAAAGTCGAACAACTACCCCCAGGAAGAAAGGAAATCAAAGGAAAATGGGTATTTACAACGAAATGTGACGAAAAAGGAGAAATTGTGAAGTACAAGGCACGATATGTGGCAAAAGGGTGTTCACAAGTCCCTGGGTTAGAATTTAGCGAAACATACTGCCCTACAACTCGTCTCACATCGATTCGCTTGCTTCTACAAACAGCCATGCAAAAGGATATGAAAATTTATCAATTAGATGTGAAGTCTGCATTCTTACATGCGCCGATAGAAACTGACATATACCTTGAAATGCCAGATGGATACGAAAAATTCATTGATGGTCAAAAACTCACTTGTCATCTACAAAAATCTATTTATGGACTGAAACAAAGCGGTAGAAATTGGCACGAACTGATAACTACTTACTTGAATACATGTGGTTTCAAACAATCTGAAAATGATTCGTGTCTATTCACAAAGTCAAACAACAATAAAATAACTTACATTCTCATATGGGTAGACGATATCCTTATCGCTTCAAATGAACAAAACGAAATTGATCAAGTCAAGCATAACTTGGAACGCAAGTTCAAGATGGATGATCGTGGCAAACTAAATTGGTTCCTAGGAATGAAATTCACACGAGAAGACCATACCTACATGATCAATCAATCTGCTTACATCGACAAAGTCTTGACTAAGTTCAATATGAGTGAATGCAACACTACTCCGACCCCTGCAATTGAAGGTATAAAGTTACATGCATCACAAAATGAAGAGACAACTGAATTCGACTATAGAGGCCTGGTTGGCAGTCTACTCTACCTGATGCTGGGAACTAGGCCAGACATAGCCTGGATTGTCAACAAACTTTCTCAGCATCTCAACAACCCTGGACAAGAACATGTCAAAGCAGCCAAGTACGTTCTACGTTATCTAAAAGGTACGAAAGATTTCAATCTTTGTTACACAAAATCCGAAACATGTACATTGACTGGATACACAGATTCAGATTGGGGATCTAATACTGATGACCGAAAGTCAACCTCAGGCTATGTATTCAAAATAACCGGCCCAATAAGCTGGAAAACAAAACGACAACCAACAGTTGCTTTATCCTCGACGGAAGCTGAATATATCTCTCTCGCGGAGACAATCAAAGAAGAAATCTATCTCAGACGACTGCTCGTTGATTTTGACCTACAAACTGAAGAAACCAAAATTTTCTGCGACAATCGCGGAGCTATTGCCTTATCCGAAAATCCGATAAACCACCAGCGCACAAAACACATTGACATCCGCTATCATTTCATCCGTAACTACATCAGACAGAACACATGCTCTTTGTATCATATTAATTCTGATAGTAATCCAGCTGACGCTCTGACCAAACCGCTAGGCAGATCCAAGTTCAAACGATTTTGTGATCTTATTTTTCTGACTGATTAAATGGTATTGAATATGATACTATGTACACATTTAACCCCCATTGCTTTACTGTTTACGTCATCTGTACTATTTCTCAAAGCATCTATGCATGTATATATATTCTGTTATTATACACAGATTAAGGGGCGTGTTGTAATATAATCTGTGATGTCTGTATATCTAATCCATGCGTTTCATTCAGCGGTGAGTGGCTGATTCACTCCAACGTCATTCCCCGATGACTGTGATTCTGCTATTATTGGATATACGTCATCGTGTGCACGATGTCGATGTCTGGAAAAAGAACTTTCACTTTCGCTGCTCAGGCCAGCTACGCCTGACGTCAAGAATTATAGCTTTCTGTCCGTTTACAATTCCTATGTTCAATAAACGATTGAAATGAACTGATATGACTTCTTCTACACTCGCAACAGTTTCCACTCATGTTCTTTTTCTTGATAATTTTCATGTGTAATTTCTCCAATTTCATAATTTAATTTACACATATTGGTAGGGGTTTTAAAATTCTCGCACCGTTTGGAAAGACTCGTTTTCACGTGTTGATAGCTGCATTTCATTACAATAGTTTGTAAAGGTTTACTTGATGAATTTGCCTAGATGGAGTTTGTGTGTTACTTTTTGTAGAGACACCTAGATTCTTTGATCTAGAGGAACGTTGAATATACATACTAACACTTTCAGTTGTATAAGGACTTTGTAAAGAAGCGGTGACTATTCCTCTTGAAGTTTTAAGTGGTGATTTAGTTAATTTAAAATTAGATTTTATCGGAAAATATGCATCGAATTCTGATGAATTGTGCGCTATTAAGGTTATTTTCGGATAATTAAAGGTCCAAGGTTTTTGAAAAATTGATGTATTGGACATTCACCTTGTTTCCTAATAAAGATTTTCACACAGCGTTGAAGTTTGTTAAGTTCTTGTTCAGTTAAGTTATTGTATTCACTTATCTGTTTCTTAAGTTCTTTAATTTCATGTTCATCCTTACTCCTTTTTATTTTAATCATATCGCATAACAATCGCGCGTCTACTTCTTCCAATCTTCGCTTCGGTAAGCAACACATAAATTTATTGAAATTGATAGCACCTAAAGCATATGGAATAGGATGAGCTGTTGGACAACGAGGATCTGGATAAGTTTCGAGATCCCATATAAATGTTGAACCATAGTCAGTTGGTTTCTTTGTTATGGTTTTATACGGAAGCGTTGTTAGATTTTCATCAGTGACAGTTTTATATATTGGTTTGAAATTATTTTCAATTTCTCTAATAGCTTCTGCTTTGTAGAACTTATTTATTAAACAGTAGTGTCCTATTGAGGAACCTTCGTGAGAATAATTATAATAAACGTAATTATGAGACGTTGTAATACCTCTAGGATTTAAATGACGATTAGTAGGGCTGAAATACTGAACACATTCTCCAAAGTATTTATTGAATTGAGAAAATTTGCAGCTTGACATTACTCCTGTTCTTGATGTAGCTTTCTCTTTATATAAAAGTCATTAAACATCTCGAACATAATTTTAGCTTGTTCTTGATTGAACCCACGTAAGGCGTTGTAACATTTTATAAAGCAGAAATCTTCAGAAGGAATGTAGCAATATTGTCCGGTGTATTCTTTGATTCTATATTTCATGTTAATACCAGCACCTCTATGTGATCTTTGTACTAGCTTCATTCCAAAATCTTCGTATTTGAGACTACCTGTAAAAACCCATTCATTAGTATCTGATTTGTCATCTAGATTACAAAGCCATGTTTCAAATGAATTATTATTATAAAATGTAGCGTAAAAGTTTGGTATTGTGGTTCCATCTTCTTTGTTTATTACACCAAATAAATTTAAAACGTTCCCATTTCGTAAAAGGGCACGTATATCATTTACTACATTAGTAAAAAGTTCATTTTCATACGTGATTTCGTTCGGATTAAACAGATTCAATAGATCATCACCAAGTCTATCATCAGAGAATATATATCAGTAATTGGTGTAGCTGATGTTTCTTTTGTTCCACGGTTCTGTTTTTTAATATTGCGTCTAATACTACGCCTAGTACGTTTACTACGTTTAATTTGTGCATCAACCTCAGCAATTTGTTTTTTGATTAATTCATCAATCCTAGCCATTAATCCGAGAGACATTTCCCCATTCATATTTTTTTAAAGAAAAAATTATGTTTTTACATATACACAGGAATATTCAGTTGATGCAATGTTTCTAATTCATGTTTTGTTAAATTTTCTTTCTTAACCAACCACCATATATTATTATGCGCTAAAAATACTCTGAAACTTCGTAGACAAAGTGGGAAGGTGTTTGTTTTAACACACGGTTTGATACCATGTTTTGTTTTATAATCTGTAACGAACGCTACGTATTTATGATGATAATAAAATCTAACTTCTTTCTTTGAATTTACAGGGTTTGTAGGATGACGATAATATTTTAAAACTGGTACGTGTTTTATTTTGTAGGCATTTGGCTTCTGCGCTTCACTCATCTCGTTAATCATTTTTTTAAAACAAAAATTACATATGAAACAAATTACATTTTATTTAACTCATTAAATATTGGTTTCATATCACTTAATGTGCTTTTTGCATCGGAGACTAGAGGTTGAACATTTTTAATACACCACGGAAATCATTAATGCCTGTTCGTATGACATCTAGTGTATCTCTATTTTCTAATCGTTTCGGAGTTGGTATCTCTAATACATTATTAAGATAATGATTAAAATAGAAATAAAAAGTTTCCGGTATAATCGTTAGTGGCTCAAGTGACTCATTTTCTAAGAAGATAGTTATTTCTTCTATATTATGAGGTGATAAATTCTTAGCTCCTGCATAAAGACTAATGTTAAAATCTGACGCATTGTTATATAAGTCATGTTCACTATCTAATAGCACATTTAGATCTTTATCATATACTTGCATTTGATTCATAATAGTATCAACACGTATTATACCGTACTTTACATGTGTATATTTAGCTAAAGGTAAAGTTAGTTTATAATTTTTCTTGATATCCTCAAAGAACGCTGTATTATTTTGTGTAGTTGTATAAAACGTTTCCGCATTTTCTCTAATCTTATTATCTACGTCACAAGCTTTATGAGCTGATACAACTATTCGTATATGATGGTGACGGCCTTTTGTAAATATTTCTGATATGTCTTTTTGTTTCAATAAACTAGCTACATCATCCAATATTAGTAAAGAGTTCTGTTCATATGTACCCGCAAAACTTTCCATATCTTCTAACATATCTAAATCTCCTCTATTATAAACATTTGAATATCCTTGCCATTCGTCAGGTTGCAAACAGAAAATATATACATCTTCTTCTTTAAAATGATCTTGGATGTACTTAAGCATAAATGTCGTCTTTCCGCTTGCAGTCTTTCCATAAACTATAAAATGTAAGTTCTCTTGTGTAGTACGTCCTTTCGGTTTATCATTTTGATGAGATGGATGTTTCCAACCTTCAAACGTCTTCGTTTGTTCTTTATAAAATGCAACCTTCATTTGTTCCTGCGTTTGTAAGAAACCTAACCAATTTACGAAACGATAAGCAAGATAAATGAGAATACATATAATAATAATTTTTACACAATGAAATTTTAGAAACCCCAAGAAACGGCCGAGATCTGAGTCTTCTGAAAATAAAGATCGTTCCTCATTACGTTGATTGAGCTGATTGGTGACAGGTCGTGGATTAGGTATAACAGTATACGCATTTACCGGTGGATTTTCCATTTTTTAAAGTGAGAAAAGTACTTTGGACACCGTGTGTCCGTCACTCATTTATACCCCCACACCCCCTCTTTAGCACCTCCGCACTACTACGGTCTCCCGAGTCCGGGGCCCAAAACGAAGCCATATCCACTCCCCCGAGCGTATGGGGAGGGCTCTAAACTACTACAGACGCAAAGTTACTTTCACATACCCAAAGTTACTTTCCTCCAGCCAAAGTTACTTTCCCCCACCCAAAGTTAATTTCCCACACAAGTGGCTGAATGTCGTTGGTAGCTTTTCTTCAATAAAACTTTGTTACAGTTGAGGCATCTTACTTGTACCTTTAAACAATCCTTACATTGGTACTTACTATCATAAAATTCCGATTTGGGTTTTAAAATTTCGCAATTAGTGCATTTTCGTGTGTTTGTAGAACATGAATAATAATGATTAGAAAACCCCTGACTAGTGAAAAATTTGTTACAATACATACATTGTCTATCTTTTATTTTAGGGAGTGGCGGTAATTGACATGTCCTTAGGTGACGGGCAAAATTCTTCGGCGTTATACTTTTCCCACAGTCATTACATGTTTTTTTCTTTTTTGCTTGTTTTACCTTTTGTTGCACTGGTTGTACTTTTTGTACTGGTTGTGCTGGTTGTGCTGGTTGTACTGCATGAAATAACGGGATCTGACTGTTATCAACCATTTTGAGGGAACCCGTTGAAAACGATAAGTTTTTCACGATAAGCTCTTTATCGAGTACTTTCGGTCACTTCACGCGACCATCGTCAGGACATGAGGTTGTACTGTTTGTACTGTCCGTACTGGTTGTACTGGCTGCACTGGTTGTACTGGCTGTTCATGTAGGGGATGTACTGGATGTACTTGTACCGGCTGTTCATGTACTGGCTGTACTGGGTGTACTGAGTGTACTGGCTGTACTTGTACTGTCTGTTCATGTACTGGGTGTAGTGAGTGTAATGCCTGTACTGGCTATACTGGTTGAAGTGGTTGTGCTGACTGCACTGTCGCATGAACTACTTTCATATGTTTATTTAATAATGCTTTATTACGAAACGATAAATTACAGATTTCGCATAGAAGCTTGGTTCCGCCAACTTCGTTGGATAACTTATTTTTTAACAGAGAAAAATAATCTAGAAAAAATGATGTTAACAAATGTTGGCGGGTGTGCTTACATTTCGAATAATGAAGAATAAGAAATAGAACTAGACAACTACATGTATATCATGAAAACTGGAGACGTTTTAACAGGTCCGTTACATCTTTCTATTCTTCCGCAACAAAATACTGAGTTAGCAAATAAAGAATATGTTGATAGACAGTTCGATAGAATTGATAATGCTATTATATAATATAGTATAATAAATATAATATAATATATATAATATATACTATAATATAATATATCACTGCTGACTCCACTAATGAAAGAAACAAAGCTTCTAAAGCAGAATGATAAAAGACTGCGAGAAAAGCTAACAGACCTAAGTAGCAAACATGGAAATATAGAAGCAGATATATCAAAACTTCATAAAAAAATAACAGAACATTCAAAACTTATAATCCTGTTATCACTAAATTTAAAGTCTGCCATTGCAAAGAATACAAATCAAAATAAACAATTGAAAGAAGAGTTAGAAAAGTTAGCGAAAAGAATCGAAAATTATTACAACACTTACAACAGCTGCAATCCACATTCCAAAAAAGTGTTGATGAATTAAGTAGCCGAATCACACAACAAGCAAATCACATGAACAGAATGATAAATGAAGTGAAAGCACTTAAACAAAAGGTTAGCGAATTGAAGACCCTTAAAACGAGTTTAGAAAATGAAGTAAAGAAAAATTATAAAGGAAATAAGCGGAATAAGGAACATTTGAATGCTATTAAAGTTCAATTGAATGCTGTTAAAACAGAAGTAAAGTAAAGTGAGAAAAAATTAGAAGTAAATGAAAAAGAAATTAAAGTACATCACACGCTGCTTGACGCAATAGATAAAGTGCAGCAGAAAATTAATAAAGTTATCACGCGGTTGTTGTCCATTCACACACGCAAATCTTAATAGAACCTTGTTCAGAGGCTTTAGCCGACCACTTTGCTTAGGTTACTAACCTATAGAACCTTGTACAGAGGCTTCAGCTGATCACTTTGTACAGGTTGCTAACCGATAGGACCCTGTTCAGAGGCTTTACCGATCATAAACGTAAATATTTTTCCCAAAAGTCAAATTTAAGCTTAAAAAATGCCTATAATTTATAAACACAATCTTAAACATTTTGCTTCAAATAAAAAAATTGCTCATGAACCATCTATGAAACCTGTGTACCATTATGACAGTGTAGAAACTATTCAGAAGAAGTAGCTGGCATCTTTTCTGGTATAGGAAGTATCGTTAACTTGATTAAAAATAATAAAGATTTGCTTTCATCTGCTGTTAAAGGAGCAGCTGCAATAGGTAGTACAGCTAGTGCAATATCAAATGCTGTTAAGTCACAGAACGAATTAAAACAACTGGAAGCTATTCGTAAACTTAGGAATGATGCTAAAGAACTACAAAAAGATAAAAAGCTTTCAGAGGAAACGAAAAACAAAATTTTGCGAATCTGGCAATTCCGACTGAGAGTAAAAAGCAGACGAAGCCTGGAAGAGCGAAACTCCAGTCTCTTGAAGAAATGAGAGGAAATGGGATGCAGTCCCTAACCACTAACGTGGGAAATGGTGTAAACAGCGGAGCTGGAATAGTAAAACTCTAGTACCAAACTGATTTTTTCTAATAAAAAATATAATGTCGTCTCTGATTGAAAGCAAATTTAGATTAGACGATCCCCCGTTCGTTAGTTACAATCAAAAAAAGGATGACTATATAAGAGTTGCTATGAATCCTGGATCTTCAGGAAGAGTGAATACTGGAGGTGATTTAATTTTTGAAGTTTATAATCAGCAAAGTTATTTATATTTACCCGATTCATTACACTGTGAATATTCTCTGTATTCTGATGCTGATTTTACAAAACCATTACCTGCTACGTATAATATTACATTAGAAAACAATTTCTCTCCAAGATTATTTACACAAATGCGTTTGGATGTTGCAACACAAAATATAGAAACAATAAGTGATTCTCCTGGTATTATTGATTCAATGCTTCGATTTGTTACAATAGGTGAAAATACTAAAATGCATGAAATCGAAGGATGGCTTCCTGATAACCATACCGGCATACTTAAAGATGATTTAACTCACACTGGAACAGATGCAGCAGGAATTGCGAAAGATGTAGAAAACATAGTGAAACAGTTAAACAGTGCACAAAATAGCTCATATCAGAAAAGACGTGATTTTAACAAGAAAAGTAAATAAACTGTTGATTGGTCATTATCTCCGTTATTCGGTTATTTAGATTACACTAAAATATCATGTCAATTGAAATTCAAACTCAAAGTTCATCGTACTTTAAATAATGAAGCATTGTTTTATAGAAAGGCTGGGAAGAAAGCATACATAAAAATTGAAAAACTTGAATGGTGGATAAAACATATTACTCATAGTTTAGAGGTTGAAACAGCTATTACGAAAAGATTAAATACGAACACACCAATTCCAGTAAGTTTTATGAAGCGTACAGCGAGTTCTGTAACTTTTTCTGAACAAAGATTCAACTGGCATTTCACAAGGACATCAAATAATCCAAGATATTTTTTACTCACTTTTCAAAAGAATGAAACACCTAGTTTTGATAAGAACAATAGTCTTTTCCATATTAATTCAATTCGAAGTTTACAAATTTCATTAAATCAAACACGTTATCCTATTGATCCATTGAGATTTGATGATACGAATAATGAGTTTATGGACGGATATGATGCTTATAGAAACTTGTGTCGAGAATTTGGAGTTGAAGCACAATTAACTCCTGTAGATTGGAAGAATTTATATCCTGTTTTCTGCTTTGATTTAAGTGCACAATCGGAAGATATTATTAAGAATGGTTGCGATGTAACAATTAATATCGAAAAGAATAATTCCACAACATCATTGATGGCTCATGGTTTATTTCTAGAAGACGCCGAATATTCTATTGAAGTTCTTTACGGAGAAATGGTTAGGATAGCTTAGTAATCTGAACAAGGTTCTATCGAGTAATTAGAATAAATTTTTTTATTAAAGAATGGTGCAAGTGAATAATAATAAAACGGTTGAATTAAAACTACGTAACATCATTGACAAAAATACACCTAAAACTATTACGATTGACAAAAAGAAGTATTTCATAAGTAAACCAATGATAGAGAATATTAAATTACAAGAAGAAAAGACTGGTGGAATTCTTCCATTAATTCCACTAATAATAGGAGGTATAGAAGCAGCAGGAAGTGCTGCAAGTGGAACAGCTGGTATTGTCCAGGCAGTAAATAAAAATAAATCAGAGAAGGCTGCATTAGAAGAACAAAAACGACATAATAGGGAGTTGGAGAAAGCTGGTAGGGGTGAGGGAATAGTAGATAATTTTATTAGTAAATTAAATTTAGTTGATGAAGGAAACGAGTTCTTAAAAATGTGCTACATAATATTGATGATTCAATTGAAATAAAAGAAACTAAAGATGGTTCTGGAATATATCTAGGTCCTAGTATGGTGCGTTAATATTTAATCTTTAAAAATGAATTTGAATAACTAAAGAATTTCAAATCTAGATCTAATGGATTGTCTCTTAAAAGTACATAAAACCTCAAATTGTCACCATACCGGAGGTGACATACAAAAGACAATAGAAAGCTTTCCTGGTTTTATTTGGGCAAAGTATAAAAGTGAAAAACATATTCTTAATCATAATTTTACTGGCCGCGGCACAAGATTAGATTTAAGATTAAACGATGATAATACACCTAGAGAAAATAGCAAACCAATAAACAGAGTTTATGCAGCAGCTTATAGACACGATCTAGCTTATCGAAATCATGACCTAAGTTCTCGACATGAAGCAGATACGAATATGATTCAAGAATTAGATAGTATTCAGAATCCTTCCTTTAGAGAAAGAATTGAAAGAATGTTTGTTAAGAAAGCTTTACAAGCAAAAATGCTTTTTGGTCACGGTATTGATCCGTCAGCGAATGAAACCTACGCCTCTGAAATTCATAAAGAATATAGAAAACCAAATATCTATTGAAAGTAAAAGTATTTAATAAAGATGATATTTGGAGTGCAGATCTAATCAATATGCCGAATGAAAGAGGCTTTAAGTACGCGTTGACCGCTAAAGATTTATATACACGATACGCTTGGGCGAAGCCTTTAAAAAACAAAGTGGTCTGTCAGTTAAATATGCGTTTGAAGAAATCTTTAAAGAAAGTAATAGAGAACCAAAGAAGCTATTCGCTGATAGAGGATCTGAATTTTATAATGGAAATGTTAAGCCACTATTTGAAACTGTTTATTCCACAGAAAATGCTGGAAAAGCTATAGTTATAAAAAGGTTAAACAGAACATTAAAAAGTAAAATATTCAAGAAATTTACAGATCAAGGTAATCAGAAATGGTTGAAGATACTACCAGGAATTGTTAAGCATTATAACAATAAGATTCATTCAGGTATTGAAGAAAGTCCAAAGAATGCTTCTAACGATCCACATTTAATAAGAAAGAGGATATTTGAAAATAATTATGAGAATGAAAGTAATGTTAATTTACAAAAGCGTAAATCGAAATTTAATATTGGAGATAGAGTTAGAATATTTAAATATAAAAATAAATTTGAAAAAGGTTTTGTTGGTTATTGGACTAAAGAAGTATTTGAAGTTTCTAAAATAAATCAAACATCTCCGATTACTTATGAAATAAAAGATTTAGATAATGAGGAAATGAGAGGTCGATTTTATGAAAATGAATTACAAAGAACTGAGCTTTAGCCTTTAGGTGGCGCTTTAGCTAGCTTCGCTTGTACTTTAATTACAGTAATTGGAACCAACGTTTCGGGAATTAAATTCCCTTATTCAATTCCCTTATTCAATTCTAACATAATATCAAGAAACGGCATTCCTTCTTGTATTTTATATAAAACATAAATACATAATTGACCACAGTAAGTATTTCCTGGTTTTTGAATTTGAAAAGTATTGTATGTTCCATTGACAAGTATTTCTCTTACTTCATTTGTAGGTGGAAGTCCGTATGAGTCGAAATGGTAATTTGCACCATTTTTATTAGACATACCTGCTGACCAATGGATGCCTTTTTGTTCTGATGTGTGAAGATTTGTTACAAAATTCACTTGAGGTACATTTTTGATCAATTGTAATTCGTCTCTCATTAGGACGTGGAAATTTTGTATTCCTAGTTGATTAGCGATTTTCTTTAGGTCGAAATTCGTAGTCGCTTGTGTTCCATATATTTTAAAGAATTCAATCAGACCATTCTTATTCAGTATAAATGTCGAGTTTTCACCATTCATTTTAAATGAAATAAATTCTACAATTGACAACGCCATTGTCTTTATGTGAGACCATGCAATAATGTTCACTTCTTTATGTTCGAGTTCCCGATGCACAGACAAAACGGAAAACAGCACCAGTGAGTAGAATCGAGAATAAAAAGAAAAATTATTTACAGTGCAAAATATTCTAAATGCGACACTACTAAGTTCCATGAATGTGGAATATCACACGGTTTATTTTTGACTCATTTTGGATTGCGGACGGGGGCTGTGTTATTTTTTCATTAGCCTCCATTTTTGTACAGCATTTTGTCATGTTGCCGATTTAACTCATAACCCATTCAGACCCGATAAGTAAAAGCATTTCATGCTTTTTATACTCATACATTTATTACGCAAACTACAACCAGCAAAGTGTATTTCCAGAGAGAGAATCAATAAGATAATATGTCATCGCAGAGTTTAGTGAAATGAGCATTTTTTCCACGCGTGGACGCGATCTGATTGGTGGAAGCGTGGTATCGTTAGAACAACACATCATTGTTCAGGAAAAGAACGCAAAATTGAATGACACACCATTGTAATAGCAAAAGACGCTTCAATGCACACAACTAGAATTTGGGAAGTGTAATTGAATGACACACCATTGTTCGGGATAATAAATCTGGTTGCCACACCAAAATTCTCCATCACTTTGTAGACACTCTTCTAATATGCCTAAATTGCTTTTTAAAAGTCTGAGAGGAACAGACGCCCTACAAAGCTTAGGAAATTTGTCAGCTAATTTACCTAATCTCATTGCAAATGAAATTTCGGTGCGTGAATATTCGATCTCATTTTGCTTCAAGAGACTATAAAAATAAGTCTTGTCATTACCACAAAGAGATAGAAGATAGTTGATGTGCTTACCAATAAAAATTTTGCACGTCACACTGAGCAAGTTGCTTCTTTTTTCATGCAACAAGAGTTTGCGTAAGTTTACAATTGTTACATCCTTTTCACCATTTGGCTCTATGAAATCACTCAAAGCATCTGTAAATTCATGCCTCTCAAATACATTCCTCATCAATTCCTCTCGTAATTTTTCCATCCTCCCTGGCAACGATTGTTTTCTTCTATCTTCACTTTGCTTTTTCTTGAAAATTTTTCTTTCTAACCACGATGATTCCATGAATTCTGGATCAAACAAATGCGGGCATTTTCTAGTCTCCTCAGTAACAAATTTGGCATATTCGGCATGTTTTTCTGCAGGTATAAATAAAATTGCGATCTCATTGAAGAAATTTGGTAAATTTTCTCTGATTATCTTTGTTTGAGTAGCGGAAAACTCTTGACTCATTATGTGAAATATATGATGAGAGCGTTTTGGTACAACCGTCACTGACAAGAAATACTCTTAAATGAACTTATGTGTTCTGGATTCACATGAAGAATTGCTTTCTATCGATAGCCTTATGTGTTCTGGATTCACAATAGGAGGTGCTTTTAATCAATTCATGCGGAGAGAGGAAACGTTAAATGAATTTTGTGAATGCATTTGCATTTGCAAAACTCACTTTGAAAACTGATTCTGAAAATAATTTATGCAGGCGTAAATTGAACTGTCAAACTTTTACCGAGGCGTAAATTGAAATGACAAATGATTGCGCTGTTCAACATAATTTTAGGGGAAAGCTATTAGTTGTTGTTTTCCTTTGCTAGAACAATAAATCTCTCTCTTCAATCATCAGTCAGTGTACGGGTTCATTGAATAATTTTGAGTTTATGAGTTATAATGATCTTCTAGTTCACACAATTAGTACTTTGAATGATGTTAAGAGTACAATAACGAAGAATGTCTAAGGAATAGTTGCGCTTCCTTATCTTTCATGTACCTAACTCTATCTTTGTGTTTTGCTATATCCATTTCATATGATAATGAAGGATATAAAGGGGCTGATGGTTCTTTTGTTTTTTCATTTTCATCTTCCATTTTTTCAAATGAATATTTTTATTGCATTTTTGTCCATATTCATTTCATTTGCATTTTTGTAACTGTAAATTTCAGGAGGTCCCTATTTTTGCATTTTGATTTGCTAAATTTCAAGAGGACCCTATTTTTGCATTCTGATTTGCTAAATTTCAAGAGGTCCCTAATTTTTTCATTTTTTCATTTTTGTATCTACCTAGGTGTGGGATCCGGTGCTGAGCGAAGCGAGTGCGCCGGATCTCATACCCTATACTACTCAGACCCAGGCATTTTGAAATTAGAAGAATAGTTTCCCTCGTTGCAATGCTCTTCATGCACAGGGTGACGCAAAAAAAACGATTTATGTTCAAACGGGTGTCAGAGGGCATAGACTCAATCTTACATGTAAACTTCATACTTCTAATGTACATGTAAGTAGAGTAACCAACTTTGATGCATAAGACTTGCCATTGATAACTGCCACAAAGTCAAGTTAAGAAAGAGAGGAAAAGTCTATATAGAGGTTGGTAAAGTAATTTCTTCAACTCTGCTGGAATATATAGAAGACCAGCTGAATGATAACATCTCCCGACCAACACCTTCCAAACTTCGTTCTCTTCATGATCCATTCTCTATATTGCGTAGCAGACCCACAGTACAAACAACTACTGAGATCCCCACTAATAAAAAACTCTGTTTGAGTTTGAGAAATACCTTGCCGCTACCATCACAAATCCAGTAACGAATCCATCAGAGTTCTGGAAGGGAAAGCAGTCAGAATTTCCATCTTTGAATCAACTGACCAGAAAAGTATATGTGATTCCAGCATCTTCTGCTGAGAGAGAGAGGGAGATTTCAGTCAGGGATGCGTAGTCGGAGTCCCGGAGTCCTATCATTTTTGCTGGAGTTGGAGTCCTATCAAATGATAGGACTCCGGCCTATAACTAGACCCGAAGTATAGCACAAACAAATTATTATCCTCGTGCATAGCCGTCACTATTTGGATGTCAACTTTCTCCGTCAAACAAAAGTACACAGAAACTGCAGCATGCAAAGCTTGTAATAGTTGAGGGAATGGACCGTGATAGTGAAATAAGGATTGTCTTTTCACTCGGTGATTCGATAGAGAAGACAAGCCTTCCTAGCCTCGATCACACCTACGCACCAAAGGTCGCATCAGAGACAAAAATGAAATAGTAGTTTGTTTGAGAACATTACCTCTTCACCAAACGTTAATCTTGCGTGATGGCTCCTCCAAAGCGCACATTAAAATCGAAAGTGCATTCATATTTTTGAAGAAGGATGGGGAATTTTCCTGCCTGTTAGAGACTGGAGAAAAATCGTGTGAAGCACACATCAAGAAGATGGGAGGAGCCGAGTCGTATGCATCCAACTTAAAGCGACATTTGATAAACTTACATCGAAAAATGATTGATAATTGATGCAGCAATGATCACTAGAAATAGGTTCAGGTAAACCTATAATGATCTATGACTTAGGTTACCAGTTAATTTTTCAAAAAAGTCTTTATATACTGGTCACCCGGAGTCGGAGTCCCATCAAAATGATAGGACTCCACATCCCTGATTTCAGCACTGGTGGTACTATTGTGTCTTCAGAAAGAAGCAGTCTTTCTCAAGCCATTGTCGAAAGTCTGGTAGTTTTGAAGGAAGCGTCGCTTAATGGACTGTGGTAATATTATTAAAGGGCGGCTTAATTCTTTATTGTTCATATCTAGATGACAAGGTAGAGATATTTGTACTTGCTTTCATTCAATGATTATTGTTTTTCATTTTGTGTGGGAGTGAAAAGATATCTATTATGCAAACTGTCGGGTGGAAAAATCAACTTTTCAGTCCGACGGGATGAGAAAGCCAACTTTTCCTCCCGCAATTAACTTTTCAGTTAGTTTTTGAGTACCAGTCGAATCATGTGACCGCCGGTCGGGTCACAAAAATCTCGACCGGTTCCACCTCTGGTGTGCATCATAGATTCATCAAGTCTGCGCTCTGCATAGCGATGCAACAGACTGACTTTGCAATCGCTATTGCTATTTAGTGATGCAAATGAAAAATTTTCCACTTTTGGAAAATTTTGAGATTTGTTTTAGTGTTTGATGCTTTTTCCTTAACCCATAAAAGCCCAAACTTAACTCAACGAGCAAAAAACACTGAAAACTTGCATAAATGCTTCTTGTGTGATATAAAAGACTATGATATATCGAAATTTTAGAATCCGTTAATTTTCGTATCTTCTGGACACATGTTCGTTTTTCGAACATTGGGTCTTACAGCTATCAAAAATGCAAAATATTCCAAGTTTACTTTATTTCAAGTATATCCAGATTTATATGTTTGAATGTCATTTACGAATGTGATATTCTGCAAAACACTTTTGGTGAAGTCTTTGATTGCATTTACCGCACTTGTAAGTCGTGTTTTTTTGACAAGCTTTGCATCGAGCTTCAGAGATTTTCTGCAAGGAGTGTCCAATACCATGAAAGCGAATGTCAGGTAGAACACTGTAAACGGTGGCTGGAATTTCGGAACTGGAAGATGCTTGCATTTGTAAAAGGGTCCTCACGACATACCGGCGAAAGTCAAGTTGCTGCATGGTTCCACCAACTTCACAGTGAATTCGCCACGCAGCAACGACGCACACATTCAGGACATGGGTATAAAAAACAAACCACCATTTCTTCCCTTTGATGCTCGGACGATAGTCACTAAGGAAGCGGTCGAAAAGATCGACCCCTCCCTTTCTAGAGTTGTATCTGTGAATCATTTGAGGGCAGTCAACTTGAATGTATGAAATTTGAATCCGTGAGTACCGCCGCTTTTTGATTGTTGGGGACACTCCCTGGTGATTTGAGGCAACGTAGATCGGTCTGTTGTCATTCCATACGGCTATAACGACGTCTCCATCTCCTCTTCATGTCCATAAATCGGTTTCTTGGCATAGGTTTCCTAACAATAGTGGTAGTCACATCTTCATCTGTATTCCAATATAAGCGCTGATTAGGACGAGTGACGTATCCAGAAAGGAGAAATATTCCGGAAAATCTGTTCATTTCGTCAATTGTAGAAGACGACCGGTGAAAATTCTTTTGATTCGCATGACGGTTGCTTTCTGCAACTAACAGCTGGTTCATTTCCTCAGTGTAGAACATTGAGAAGGCTCAAAAGGATTCTTCTTAGTAAGAGTGGGATGGCTATCTAAAATTGCAGTCGGATATTCTTGTGGAATTGGTTGACGAAATGTCTCCGACTTTTTCCAAGAAGGGGGAGCAGTCCGACTCTTAGATTTATGCGAGGGTCGATTCTCTTTGAATTCAATGTCTTGTTCATCTTGTTCTGCAGATATATCGGTGTAATCTACCTCAATCGTACCGGGAACGTCATGAGGAATTATATTACGGTCTTCTGTTTCCTCTTCATCAGTCACATTACCGGTATTATCAGGCGGAATTATAACGATGTTGTCTACATCGACAGAATCATCATTTTCGATCATTTCCACAGCTTCATCTATAGTGTATAACGTCTTTGTCCTTATGTAGCGTGACATTGATCAGTTGAAAGGCAAAAATATTTTCTTAAGATATTGTTTCAAGGTTTCACTTGAAATTTACGGGATATTAGTTCTAGTTTCTAACTGTAACTACTGTGGATATTTCTTAGATTTATGATTTCAGAAATGTCTAAGTCCCATTGTTCGAAAAACGAACATGCAAGACATAAATGTTCATTACGTATACTAAAACATTATCAACTCTTCTGCAAATGATACAATAATAATCTTTTTAGTCTACTGTTGCTATTACTATGATTCATTGCTACCTCTAACTCTAATTACCGACATAAGCTTAGATTATTTGAAGCAAAGGTGACTTACTGAAAAGTTCGTGACTGTCGACAACTCTTGCAGCAGCTGCAATTGTAAGAAGGCGTAGACGAGACAAATGACTGCTGCTACGCGTTAGCACTGTTTATCAACTGCCTTGAACGGAGAGTCGAAATGAATCGATCAATGACGTAGTTGAATGCGGTTGATGAAACCCATCTGTTCGAAAAACGAACAATGGGCCGTTATGGGTCTCGACCGGTTCCACCTCTGGTGTGCATCATAGATTCATCAAGTCTGCGCTCTGCATAGCGATGCAACAGGCTGACTTTGCAATCGCTATTGCTACTTAGTGATGCAAATGAAAAATTTTCCACTTTTGGAAAATTTTGAAATTTGTTTTAGTGTTTGATGCTTTTTCCTTAAATCAATGTTTTAAAGAAGTCGTTTGCAAAGACTGTAATATTCATAGACCGAAAACTTCCCAATCTCTGCATGCTAGACTTCTAGGAAAACATGCACCTTTTCAATGGCTATTTCATTTTTTTCGAAATGAATTTCAGAGATTGGATGGAACTATTAATTCTCCGTGTCGTAGTTATTAATTGCTGTAATGCCAACAATTTCAAATCAAACATAGAAATTTCCACTGTCATAAGAAATTCAGCCCTCAGTCAATTCTCCACACTTTGGGAGTTGTGTATCTCGAGTTCTATCACATCATTCAATATACCCATGAAACGCTGTGGAATGCACAAAGGTGACATTTGTCACTATTTTAGTTTGGTGATATGTGGCATCAAGATAATTTCAAACGTGCTCTTGCAAGTACCAGATAATGTACCTACATAAGAATGTATTTGGCAATATTTCCATGAGAAACTGATGCAATTAGTCTTTTCAATGACTGTGTAAATAAATATTAAAAATGTAACTGTACAGAAAACATGCAATTTAAAATTTAATTTAGATTAGACATACATTAGTTTCACACATAGGTAAGTAGCACATCATATACCCAGGGTTGCCGTGGGTATGGGGATTCTGTGGGCATACGCATGGGCATGGGGGTTGGGTATGGGTGTTGAGGTCATTCCCACAGGTCCCATAGCGCTTCCATGGGGATTTAGTGGGGATTGTCATGGTTTTTGACATTCACTAGAAGCAGTAAAAACCGACATATAACTCAATAAATTCTGACTTCGAATTATCAAACAGCTTGCCATCTCACAGCTTAAATTCCATGAAATATCTGTGCTGGTTTCACATCCGCAACAAATTGAAAATGATTTTGAATAACTAATAATAGCCTGGATGTGTAAGGGATGTCTGAAGGGGAAGAACGTTATAGTTTGTTTTTAGGGTAGGCTAGAACTGAATGGTGGCTGATTCGCACGCCTTTTCATGCCGGTAACATCGCCGGTAAATCATTTTAATTCATGGTGATTATGAAATGCAATTGTGATTACGTGCTAAATGCGATTAATCATTTGAAACTTTTCACGACATAAAAGAAGTCCTAACAAAACATCTGTTATATTTAAGCATAAAGCAGATAATATGTGGGTAATTCCACAAAAAACTTGAATTTTTGTGTCCTGAAGTCACTTTTCAAAAGTCATAATTTCGACTACATAGGATTATCGGTTCTGAGCTCTTGTCAATGTATAATATTAAGCAACCGACCTGTCGGTGGTGCAACCTGTTCACGAAGAGGCACTTCAAAATTCTCAAAAAATTCTATGCATTAGAAAACCTCGATGATTTGAAAATAAATTGGGATGATAATAGCAGGATATGTGGAATAAATTTCAGTAAAAACTCATTTGCAGTTGCGGTGAATAGCAAATGGGCCTACATGAATTCGTCTTGTCCCTAAGATTTCAAGTCTGTGGTGCAAGCTAGCACGATGCGTTTCGACTCCCATCATCTCCTCGTGTCTTATCTGGCACCAAATATGATTTTGCTTGAATCGAGGAGTGCAGAGCCATGGTGATCCACTTAATCTCAAATTTATCTTCTATCCCTCAATACGTATCTCAATATGTTTACAGGGAGCGGCATAAAATCGTGACTAAATTTTAAAGTAGCATAGCTTTCTAATTATCCAACAGAAATGAACAAATAAGGTCTCCCTTTAAAGCCAATACATATCTTTTATTACCATAATCAACATTGCAATGATTGCATTTAGGGATGAGATTTGACCATAAGACTACATGTGCTCATGATCGATTATTGAGCTCAATATGCTTACTCCATAGCGCACACTTGACCGATTCAATGGTGCAACGGACGACATCACAAGAGAGTATCTTCAATTTTCAATGCAGCCGAAAATATGAAAGCCCATCATCTACACGTATTAGAAAATGCAGCCGTCGTTCTGACTGAATTTCAATTCAGATTAGGCCTACATGCTGATCTAAAAGCGACGTTCTAAATGTCGTCAGTGTTATAGCAGTCAGTGGCAAGGACATTGGTCAGTGATGGTATAGCGAAAGGTTTCATTACACCAAAGACATCCTTTTACACCCCTGAGAGCTCATCCGAAAACTTCATCTTTTTCTGCTGTTCCAATTTGCATGTTTGACTCGTATATTCTACAATAATTCATGGTGCTTACTATCGCAACACACCGGTGTGTTCTGATTGGGCTAGGATCGGTGCTCAAAAAGTACTCAAAATAGATCGTCCTGTTTCATATCTAATGGAAAACTTACACTCGCACTTGCAAGAAAAGGTGTTGCGTTGTCCCCAGAAGTCCCTCTTGTCCCAAGCAAGTATATTTTGCAACTGAATACAAATACAAATTTAAACTCTCTACATCGTTCAAGATGAAAATCATGTAGCCATTTAAGTGCATATACATAGAGATGAGCTACTGCTCAACTCCACAAAAACATACATAGAATGTGCTATAGCTACTTGCCCATACATGCACATAGCTATGTTGATGAGTAAGGAAAATAAGATAAGGCACAAATAAGTCATCACTCATAACATCTCCCTCTCTCGGCGAGATGTTCGAAATCGGGATATCTCCTCACTGGTCTCCTGACCCTGCTCGACCTTCGCAGACTCCCTTCGTCACCTCCTCGATCTTGTACCACATTGTCACTTCTACCACGTTCTTCTTCTTCTTCCGTTGGGGCCGCTCTGATCTGCGCATCATGTGCTACTACCGATCTTCTATCAGGATGCGCTACAAGGCTTGTTGTTGGTCCTTGTCTAAACATATACCTCACCATGCAGGTACCTGACTGTGCATGTGGCTTATACAGAAGTCTCTGCAAAGGCTTAAAATGACTTATTAGAGGACATCGTAAAGTCCTCCCGAACATCAATTCAGACGGAGTCTTGCCACCTCTCACTGAGGTGTTGCGATGTACTAATAAAAGTCTATTCACGTATGCGTCCAATGAATTCTTTGCTGGGTTAAAGCATTTTAGAGCATCCTCTATAACTCTGACCATTCGTTCGGCCAACCCATTAGATTGGGGTCTATATTCAGGAGTGTGTAGAATGCGACTGCCAATTCTATTAATCCAACCATGGAACTCGTTGTTCGAAAATTCCGGAGCATTGTCACTTACAATGACATGAGGTATCCCAAATCTTGCGAAGATGGCTCTTAAGTTATTGATAACTGTTTGAGTAGTTCTATTTGGACATATGATGGCTTCCAACCATCCAGTGAAAGAATCTGCAATAATCAAAATATTACCAGTTAACCGATGGTACACGCCCAATCAATGTGTATTCTATGCCAGGGCTGGACTTCTTTTGGCCATTTATGAGTGGTATCAGGACTTTTAAACCTCGCTTTTGAGCATTCTTGGCATCCTCTAATGTAATCTTCGATATGCGTATACATCCCGGGCCAATAAAATTCTTGTTGGATGATCTTTGCTGTTGCATGCATACCATTATGCGTTTGATGAGCGATCTTTATAATTTGTGAATAAAGAGATTGAGGAGGAATAACTTTTGAACCTCTTCGTATGATTCCATTGTCCACAGTAAGCTGCAATGCAATCTTAAAGGGTTTTTCCCTCGCACTAATAAAAGACCAATCGCCATTGACAATTCGCTGTTTAATGCTATTAAGAAATCTATCGTCTGTATATTCATCTTTTATAGTTTCCAAAGGTATACATGGTTCAGAAAAATGAACTGTAGGAACTTTTGTGTCATCATCTACATGAATTCTAGAAAGATAATCAGCAATCGTATTATTCTGTCCAGGAATGTATGTTATGTCGAAGTCAAAGCTCATCATTTTAAGAGAAAACCGCAGTAATCTAGGAGAAATCTCAGTCTTCAAGGCTTGATTAGGAGCAAAGATGTGGACTAACGGCTTATGATCAGTCTGTATCTTGAATCGTTTACCTAGTAAAAAATGTTGCAATCTGTAACAGCACCAAGTAACTGCCAAAGCTTCACGTTCGATATTACTATAATTTCTTTCTGCTGTGGAAAGTTTTCTAGAAATATACAAATTCGGATGTCCGTCTTGTGACAAAACACCACCAATTGAAGAACACGAAGCATCTACTGTAAGAACGGATTCTTTTGACAGAGAGAATGGTTGTAACACAGGAGAAGATACTAATTTCTTTTTAAGAATACGAAAATTTCTTTCACAAATGTCATTCCATTTTATATTCTTCTTATCGCTTTTATCTATGGCATCATGTAGAGGTGCGCATATTTCAGCAAATTTATCTATGAATCTCCCGTAATAATTAGCTAAGCCAAGGAAACTCATAAGGTCTTTGCTTGTTTTAGGTTTCTGAGCATCTTCAATCTTAGTTACTAATGAAAGATCAGGTTTAATGCCTTCTCTACTAAAAATGAATCCAAGAAATTTCAACGATTGAGATGACTCAATACATTTTTCACTATTTAGAGTAACTTGATGATCTTTTAACCGTCTACGTACTTGTTTAAGTCGGCGTCTTAATTGTCCTTCTGACTCGGCACAAATCATTATATCATCTTGATATATAACCACACCAATAATGCCTTTTAAAATTTGTTCTAGACAACGCTGGAAAATTGAACTTGCATTTTTCATACCCATTATTAATCTATTCACAGTATAAAGTCCTTTATGAGTATTAATCACGGAAAATTGTTTCAATTCCTCATCCAAAGCTATCTGCCAATATGCAGATTTAAGGTCAATCTTAGCGAAATATGCTGAGTTACCTATTTTCGTGAAAATATTCTCAATAGAAGGTAAAGGGTAGGAATCGGATTGAATATGTTTATTTAGTGTTGCTTTAAAGTCAACACACATTCTAAATTTACCATTTTCCTTCTTAACCCAAACGACAGGACTTGCCATTTTTGCATGCGTAATGGGAGAAATTATACCTTGATTTTCCAGATTTATAAGTTCCTGATCTAGTACTTCACGTAAATGTACAGGTAAGGGACGCGCGGGACAAAATTTCATTTGTTGGTTGTCATCATTCAAGACAATCTTAGCTTTGAAATTCTTTATAGCCGGAAGTTCTTGAACTTCAACAGTTAAAGTTTCGATATTACTGTGCTGCATATCTAACAACAGTACAAGTTGTTACAAGGAATGTAACAACTAAGGTCTTTTCACTATCCTTCTTTCGCAAATCAACGTCTATTTCTCCTAAAGTTGTCATTTGAGACTCATCATAATTTGTAGGAATAACAGTCGTTGTAGCTAAAGTAGGTGAACCTAACTTAATCCATTGATTTTCTGATAAAATACTTATTCCTGCACCCGTGTCGAGTTGAAATCTTAAAAGATGATCATTAATGAAATATTCTTCATAGACAACCTCATTCGAATTAGTTAACGAGAAAACATCGACATTATGTGTGAAATTATCAACCATTTTCTTAGATTTGAATTTTTGATTACCGGTAAAGTTTTTGAAATTATTTCCACTTTTACAGCATTTAGAAAAGTGATTAAATCGTTCACATTTGTTGCACTTTTTTCCATAAGCCGGACATTCTCGATACTTATGTTGTGTGCCACACTTAGAACATGTTTTATTATTCTTAGGATTCCGTTTATGTTTAGGAACGTAAAAGCTTTCTGTTTTAATGTTATCGTTATGTGGAACATCCTTTCGTTTGATAAAGTCCGATAACTGAGTATTTATTTGACAAAAGTCAATAATTTCTGATATGGCCATCGCTGGTGAAATTTGCAGCTTTTCTAATATTTTGAATTTTAGTTGCTCATCTTTTAACCCTGCAATAAATCTTAATTTTATTAATTCATCACTAGGCTTCTCAGCTTTTAGCCAATCCCATTTACAATAAACCGACGCTTCGTTCAGACAATTTAAGAAGTCTATCTCTGATTCCCCAGACTCTTGCGCAATTTGTAAGAAGTTCGTTCTATCAGCAATAATTAACCTTTTTCTCGGCTCAAAATATTCTAGTATTGTCTTTTTTATAGTTTTGAAATCGACTTTTTCAATCTTTTTATTGGGAAACATTGATATAAGCTTAATCAAAGATTTAGTGCCACATTTTTCTAAAAACACATCTGTTATGGTAAATGTCCCGTCTTCTGTGACTTTTTCTTGTATATTTTTTGTTCGGCAATAAGCCTCAAAAGAAAGCAGCCAACATCTACATTTTTCAGCATCTTCTAAACACAAAATATCTTTATCAGACATAATGTTTAATTTTAATAGCACTAATTAATGATTAGCATCGAATAAGCGAACTGTCAATGGGGTCAGTGGAGATACATGCACCCTAGAAAATTGCATTAACATTTATGCTTACTTTGGTAAATAACTTTGGCTTCTTTGAGTTCATTATTCAAATTCTTCTGACACCATTGTTGCGTTGTCCCCAGAAGTCCCTCTTGTCCCAAGCAAGTATATTTTGCAACTGAATACAAATACAAATTTAAACTCTCTACATCGTTCAAGATGAAAATCATGTAGCCATTTAAGTGCATATACATAGAGATGAGCTACTGCTCAACTCCACAAAAACATACATAGAATGTGCTATAGCTACTTGCCCATACATGCACATAGCTATGTTGATGAGTAAGGAAAATAAGATAAGGCACAAATAAGTCATCACTCATAACAAAAGGAAACCTGTGAGAAAAACAGGTACCTTAAGTTAGTTTAAATAGTTAAAATTCTGCACGAAGATCCCTAAAATTAAGTCTATCTGGTTGCAGAAGAACGTACATAGAAATAAACATACAGGTAGTCTTATTTCACAGTGATCGATAGCCTTAGATCGTAATTTCTTTTGACTCGTTCGTAGACAAGTAGCAAAGCAGACGGTATCTCGAGTTGCCTGCGGGAAGCGTGCTAGGAAATTTATGTACCCTACGCTTTCATTTTGAAACTCCACCATTGAGTCCATTGAGTGATGTACATGTACATGTCCGATATGATTGTGTAGAATGGTAGAATGGTAGAATGGCAGTGCTGCAATTGCTGTTTATGAAGAAAATTGACCAAAGCTGACCAGTGACCATGTATAAAAACATTTGACCAGAACTGCTACTTTTGGCTAAGTGCAAACAAATAGTATTAATTGGTGTCCGCTCTTTGATGGCCTGGCAGCAATTGAAGAGCCATTTCAATACAAAAGTATTCGTCTGAGTGCGGCTGTGTTATGGATGTAGTACATGAGTTGATGAGGTGACAGAAAAGAAATTGCAGTGAAAATTATTGTTATAATCCTATCATCAAAGCCAGCTGCCGAATCGTATCATGTTATAAGTTCCTCTGAAAAGTGAAATATCGGATATCAGTTATTCCATATGAGGATAAGTAGCATATGAATTAGGTGTCTTATCCTGTGGGTGTATGGGAATTCTGTGGAGATACCCACATGTTTTTCTGTGGGTATGGGGCGGGGGCTCAAATTTCAATCCCACGTCAACCCTACATATACCTCAATTCTGTCATTACATTTAAGTTTTAGTCTATTTTCAATTATTCTGCATAAATAAAAGTACAATGAATTCCCTGACACTAATCAAAATCGTGCCAGCGAAGCCTCCTTTTATGGTGACATATGTCAATCGTGGGCGCTAATGGGTTAAGAGATGTAAGTACTTACATAAGCGCCCACGGGTGATGGGCTTCATGAATCTGAATGATATTGTGGACCCATGGGTCCACAATCCATTCAGATTCAATAAATGAAACATGAATTTATTTAGTGAATCATGAAATCATGACTATGTATGAAAATACGAATGAAAATCTTGAAATTTCAGCCAAGAAGCACAGTAAGATCTCAACTTCTCAATATGAAGACTTGCCTTGTAATGCAGTTTATGAAATTTCCTTGATACTCAGCTCAATCAAAATGCCTGTTAGCAAATGTTTTATTCCTTTTGATGGCTGATAAGTTTCATATACTACTTACTGCATATAGAGGTACACGTGCCAAATCACTAGTATACAAATACAAGGATAATTTGCAAAAATTTAGCTTCTTAAAAATATCTGTTTTAGATCGCAGGAACGTAATCTCCCCAAAAACTGAATATTTTGATATAAAATTTTTTCACTTTATGCCGACATTTTTGGAGTCGGCTCTCTAGCTACTATATAGGCCCTTACTTACTCTATGGTATTAGCTAAATCCCCAATGTGTATGCAGTTTCGATTTTATCAAATGAACCCGAGTTGAGATCCATAGTACGAAATGTGAGATATGGGTACTTTTGGGTTAACACAGAACGTAAATTACCACAGAATTGACTGATCATCATGATAGCAATACAGAAGGTATACCCTAATAGCATTTTGCAAACCCTTACGTGTCATGACAACTTTGGAGAAGTAGAGCTTCTTAAATTAGCAATTCGATGGTTTGAATGCTAATAGTATTATAATAAGAGCAGTTTGTTTCTTAAACGTGATGATGTCACAGGCCTGTCTGCCACTGAAAGAGCAAAATATCATAAATAAAAACTGATCATAAATACCTTTGGAAGATGTAAATGGGTCCACAGTATTATTCAGATTCAAGAAATGAAAACGCTACATTAGTGAATCATATAATCATGCCGATGTAAATTGAATATAAAATTTGAAATTTCAGCCAAGAAGCACAATGAGATCTCAACTTTTCCATGGCGACTTGCAATTATGTAATTATGCGGTAATTATGCATTCTAATTAATGCGGTTCATGAAATTTCCTTGATAATCAGCCTAATTTCCGCTTAATTGGCAACTATTAGTGAATGTTTGCTAACTTAACAATGTAATAGCCATTTTTTCCACCAGGCGAAATGGATCTGCAAAGTTAAGACTCTTGTCCAAATTCTTGCAATTCTTTTATTGAGCTATAAATGGTTAGAATGATACTGTATGCAGTTAGAGTTCAACTGGTGGATTAATTTAATTTTCATAGGCATATGATTTTATGATTCACTAGATTCTTTGTTTCATTCCTTATCTGAACCTGAATAATATTGTGTGGACCCACTAGCATCTTTTAAAGCTAACTATGATCATTGTCTTTGATTGTGATACTCTTTCAGTGGCAGGTAATTTGTGGCATGATAACGTTCAAGAAAAATATTCTTGTCAATAAAGTTGGGCATTAATGTAATAGTCCCTTCCAAGCTAATTTAATAGGCAATACTTCTCCAAGGTTGCAAAGACGCGTAGGATTTGTAAAATATTATTCTTCTGTGTTGTTTGCATGATCAACAAATTCTTTAGTCGATTCTGCGTTGATTTCATCAAAATTGTAAAAAATAACATTTCTCACATGTTCCTGGGCTACGGTCCTGGGTCACAACTCGAGTTCGTTTAATTAGATCGAAACTGCATGCACATTGGGGATTTGATTAATACTCATTTGCTCCACCTATCTGCTTACTCGAATGCAACTACCGAAAATCGAAAATGTTCGGCTGTGCTTCTTTGCCCTGCGGTTAATGTCTTGTGAAAGATAAAAATAAATTTCTATTTTGACCACAACAAGAATAATTAATCCCCTATGCGAATAGAAAAGTGGTCATTGCATTTAAACAAATCAGTGATGCAAATCAAATCATGTGTTATATCTTCATACTCACTTGTTCAGTTTTGTAATTAAAAATCAAAGATATAGAACTTTCAATTCAAATTTAGCTGTAGGTCGATACTTTTGACTAAGCTTATTCAATAATGTACATGTGCAATGTACATTGAACACGCAGGAAATCTTTTTCAACTACATTTTATTATCACTATGAAAATGACGGTTGGTGTAAGTAACCCGGGGCGGTTCTACGGCTGTATCCAATCAATTTGCATGTTGATATAGCGTGCTGGAAATTCATTTCATTTTCCATGATGAATCGGCGGAAAAATATGTTTCTTGTAAAAACTACAGGATTAGGCCTATTAGCTGCCACTGGCAGTCATGTCCCTGCGAACTAAACACATCGATGATACTCATGAGATCGAGGTATGTTCAGGATCATGCATCAATTGTTGAAAAACGCATCGACACAATTATATCGTGAAATTAAAGACTCCTTCAAGAAATAAATTTAAATCATGCTACTTAATTAAAGAGAAAAGCAATAAAATTAACGATGGAAAGAGATTCTAGAAATGTAAACAAAATCAAAGACAATTAAAAGCTCCTACACCACTTGTCCACGAGGGCTGGCTTCGTAGAATGCGTACCATATTATCTTATTGCAAAAGCAAAGATTATGAGCCCATAGAGACTATTAACAATTATTCTCTGTCGATAACTGCTGATTATTTCACCCAAAAGAGGATGTCCAAACGATAGAGAATGCCTCCTCCGACCGGAATCATATTTTGTAAATCTAAAATTCAAATACTGAATTCATCCTGCTATTAGGTACAAAGTATGAAATTTTTGACTCGGATGCATGCTGGGAGAATGTGATGGTTTTCGGATATGGATTGCACATTCGCTGCTGCCGTGCACACACTCTAAATCAATGCCCTGCTGTACTCGACACTCGTACATTCGTTATGAAATTATGTGATGCAGCTGTGAACTACTAAATCCGAATCCCATGATGCAAATTTGTATGATATTGCTTTATTTAGCAAAGATTGTTGGTTGCTTTTGAATTAAGGCATGAGTTTAGTTTGCATTATACTTATACATGTGCAAAGTACTGAAAACTCGACTTCTGAAGAAACACGACATATTAATTCTGATATCTGTGACAATTCCCATTTACCGATATCCTGAGAAGAAACACCGATATCTTTAATCGTGCGAGGAAACGAAAGAGAAGGAAAGCAGTTTCTGTCGCTACTTTTCTTAAATTCGCCGTGGGGTGAATTCAAGGTGAATTAACCGATCAGACCAAGCAAGCATCTTGCATACTTTAGGCCTACTTTCGGTCGCATGGTGAGTCGAACGATGAGCCGTGAATAAGCAGTCAGGCGAGGGATAGACATCACGAATTATTTACACTTTGGCACCAATAATGGCTGGCTTGCGAAATGATAGATATTATGCATCAATTATCGCTCATGTATCAAAGTAAATTAAGTCACTGAAAATTCTGCGAGGATGTTGGTGAACATTTGTATGCGCCTGCTAACTTTTAAACGAATGATCTGATGGATAGCTGCTATCGCCAAAACGTGAGCGCAATGATCAGACTTTTTCGAATATGAAGGAATCATGGTGATCGGAATGTATTTTGAAGAAATTTGCAGGAAGTGAATTATGACAGCTTCTACGGAAGAACATGTCGCTACTCATATCAAAGGTGCGTCAGATCCGAAAAGTTAAAAGTCCGATTACTGATCGATTCCCCGATTCAACAACTCAGGATCCAATCGCTGAATTGTATGTAAAAATTTTCAAACAAATTGAATTGATATTTTTTGATATTATTCCTTTTCAAAATCACACTTTCTAAATTTCATTATGAAAAAATTACAAAATGGACGCTTGTTTTTTGTGCAAAAAATGCATAAGGGATTAGGTGATTATTTTCCACAACGATGTAAATTGGCGGATATACGAACATGATATATGTATAAAAGAAACCATGATGATTTGTATTCACGGCATAAACAATTGTCATAGATGAAAAGTGCTTACATTGAGGCATTTTTATTGATCTTGGTCAACTTAGCATGCTTCTTTTATACTCAACTATCTATTTGAAGATTATACAAAAAAGCAAATATATGCGATGGCATCAATTATGCATTTGCATCCCTACCTTAAATATATCCGCGTCTTTTAGCGATTGAACATAGCCTATTTCTTAATTTTTTATGAGACAATTAAAAATTGCATGTCTATTATGTCAATTATGTCTATTAACGAACCGATGAGGTGATTTTAGCATTGAAAATCAATGACACATAAGGTCTACTTCAAATCACGTCGCGGTGGCAGCTTTCAGATCACTGTCAAAAAACCACTAATAGCATGCACTATCATTTTATGAAAAAGGGCTATCCATTCACCCATTAAACAGGCACGTGAGAACAGGGGCCTCCTTCGCATCGATCAGTGCACTTTATATCGCTCAATAGCAGTCACAATCGAAGGATGCATACTAAAATATTTTTTGGTATATTTCTGTATCTACTTGCATGCTTTTCGTATGTTATTTCAAATGTTGTATGCTTTGCATACTAAAGCCATACCAGCACTGTTAAAGGAAAGCATCAATTATGTCTAAAGTATATTGATTTAAGGCCTTTTGTCAATGAAGATAACACTAATATTACTACTGTTTTGCAAGTAGTGAGATGATGACATTCAAGAGTCAAACTTACAATACTGAATTCGATTTTAATACATGTAAATCTGAGGCATTTCATAAATAATCAATAAGTGTTCAACCATCAACAATTCTGCGTTATGTAATTTTGAAATTAAGCATATTATCAATCCGAAATAAAGACACAATTCATGAACGCAAAAATAGTTATGTTTGAGATATATATTTTTCGATTGCACGAAAGATACCGTTTGAATGAATTGATCCTACTGAACTTGGTTCATTCAGTAGAGCTAACCAAGCGTCCTGTAAAAGTCGTTATGCAAGTAGCAACGACAACATGCAGCATAAAATTCACAATAAATACCACACTATCACAAAGAAATATTCACGACTGGTGTTACTGGAAAAAGTTATTTAACAGTAGTATGTAATATATATTTTTTGCTATGTGACTTAAAGCTCTACATACGGGAGACGTACGAATGAGGACGAGTTTGCATCGGGTCTCGTATATGAAACATGCCAGCAGCTCGCATCGCATCGTAAAGCAGCCAATCACAGATAGAATAGTTCGTATCGCTACATACCAATCACATACGAAAGTAAGTGAGATTTCGTATGAGAAACATACCAGATCTCTGTAAACATACGAGAATCTCGCATCAAATGTTATTTTCAAATTGTATGTAATTTTGGTACATGTTTGTATGTAATTTTCGTATCCAGCGATTTACAGTGTACTGTTCGATAATGTTTGTCTGTAATGTTTATTTTAACTGTACCTAGGTGGTCTTTTGACACTTATTGATGCGTGTGTGAATGCAAGAATAATAAGAGACTTGCTTTATAGTTTACCCTTTTTTGCTCTAGCGCTTTGACTTTTTTACTCTTCTTTTTTCATAGAGTATAAAGGCGCAAAATGTGCTTCTTCAGTAGATAGGTACAGAATGCTTACTGGATTGTTGGCATGGGGTCCCTAAAGGACACCACTTTGCCTTCTTGATTTGACTTGTTCGTTTAAGCTAGAAATGTAAAATAATAGAACATACATTAGAATTGCATAGGTTTGAACATAGTTGCATGTGCAGGTATATGGTATTCAAAAATGGTTCAAAAACTGATGCTATCTCCTCCAATATACCGCAAAAGATGTAAAGCTATTCAGGCGTACATGTTTCTTTACAGATCTCAAGTCTCGAGTTGTTTCGGATGCGAAGTGAAGGACTAAGCTTTGAATCAATCAGCTAATTGATAAAAATTATCCAGACGTCCCATATCATTGCCAAAAAAATTGAAAGATGTTGACCAACTTGAGGATGGTGATAAATTGCGGTGCTTGATGTTCAGTTGGCATTTATGAGATGAAATGGAAAGTTATGACAGGACGTGTTGACAGAAATTGTAAGTGAAAATCCTGAACCTGATGGTCATATAATGTGACTTGAAGTTGAATTGGCGTGAGAACATCACAACATTAATAATATAATTTTTCTGATTATCTGAATGTAAATTAGAATGAGTTACATTTACAAAATTGCAAAAGAATGTCTTAATTTCTATTTGGAAAATAGCATTGATGTTCATTCATATCTGATGTAGATAAATTTGAATGAAAGAAGATTGTTCTCAGTAAATATGCTATTTGTAATTGGGTGCATAATTTTTCTCTGTAGGTTTTGCGAGGTTTGAGCAGCCTCTAACAGCATGAGTGTTTATTTCTCCGATATGTTGATGATACCTTCGTTGTTATTGAAAAGGAGAATGAGCAAGAGTTATACGAGAAGTTGAATTCAGATCACCCTAAAATCAAATTCACAAGAGAGGAGGAAATAAATGGAAAACTTTCTATGTTGGATGTCTATTTCTATGTTAGATTGAAAGAAAAGGAACTGAACAATCAACATCTGTGTAAAGAAAGCCCACCAATACAAATCGTTTACTCAACTATGATTCCAGTCTTCCTCATCTTGTCAAAACAGGATTAGTCAAATGCTTTGTTCCAAAAGCCAGGAATATTTGTAACCAAAGCCGGCTACACAATGAAATGCGATTCATTCAGCGGGTGTTCTCCAATAATGGCTATCCGCCACATTTGATATTCAAATGCATGAAAGGACCACAATAATGATTCTCAGACAAGGGAAAAAGCGGATAATAACGAGAAGAACTTAGTCTACCTCCCTTTCTGCAAAGGAGCCAGTGAGCGTTTGAAGCACATCTGTCATAAGTATGATTTACATACAATTTTTAAGCCTAATTCAAGCTTAAGAAACCTACGCAAAATACAAGAGGGATCCTGGATGGAGATCAAGTGGGGACAGTGTACTGCATCAAATGTGAAGAGCGCCCGAAATATTACATTGGAGAAACCGGTAGAATGACTAACACAAGAATGGGGGAACATTTTCGAGACATCAAAAATATAAATTACAAATCGGGTGTGTCTCAACACGTTCACGATAATAACCATCGCATTAACATTACTCCTCATGTGGTAAATATCGAGAAAAACTGGCATAGGAGACGTGTCAAAGAGGCCATGTCCATTTGGGCAAATCGCACCAAAGTGTATAACAGAGACAATGGTTTAGAGCTCAATTCTATATGAAAACCCTCATCTCAAAATATGACAGTCAATTTCTTCTTTGACATCTCAGCATTTAATCCTTTTACTTTTTTGAACATTTTCAGTAGTCACTTGTTTATGCATTTTATTTGTTAAAAAGAAATAATTTATTCTCAGTAATTTAATCTCCCGCAACTTGATCTATGCTCTCCTGAGGTCTGATTCAATCTGTTCCATGTAATTTCATCATTCATGACTAAGATGTGCTGCTGACGCCATCGAAAGCTCGATTAATACAAGACCTTTTAGCAACAATTGGAGAATTTTCGCAAAACCAACAGAGAAAAAAGATTGGTCTCACACTCTTGATTGTATCGAAAACAAAGACCCCTCAAAGTAATGGAGTCATACCAAGTCATAATGCTGATATGATCATGATTTCAGTTTTCGCTGTATTCTAGAGATCGAATGAATCAAATGGATTGTCCTTTATCTATAAATCTTAAATACATTCGGTTCAATAAAATATGTGAGACCAGACCCATATTTCAGCATTTAGACGCTTGAGATCCCTGAAGGACCCCAAACTTCGTTTAACTATCCAACTGACGATTAGTAGGCGTCCGCATTAATTCGCGAATGTGCATGTTAACAATCACATCCATCTGCTCCTCTTCTTTTGCATTGTCACTGTGATTAATCTCAATATATGCATGTTATCATGCTGTCATCGTCAGTTTTTTTTAGTATGTCAGTGATGCAAATTAAGTTGCATTTCTACATTTCTAGCGCGATGATCACTTCGACTTATTTGTCCTTAACTTCTGCCATTTTATTCTTCATTTTCTGTCTTGTCCTTCATGATGCGTTCATGGAAATACCAGTTTCATCAAATCCAAACATATTTTCCGCTAGAGTAGTGTGCCATGAGTAGCATGCCTACATTACACCATCCAAGATATAAAAGATATAAAAAGTCTTTCAATTCTTCATCCTCTGATTTTGAGTTAATTTGAGGATTATATTTCTTTATTAGGATGGCTTCTCGTAATCGTAAATTCGTCTCATCGGGGTCAAAGTCAATGATATCGATGTCATATTTATCAGCGTTGGCATTGCATGCTTCTCTGTGCTTGTTTACTGATGCGTTTTTGTTTGTTAAATGTTCTTTAAAACATTGATGTAGCGGTCTTATAGTGCTACTAATATAAATGTTTTTGCAAATGTTACAAGTTATTCTGTGGACTACTTTGGTTCGGTTGCAGATTTTTTCATTTTTGATGGGACACGTTTTCATCTTGCATTCTGTGTGTAGTTTCGAATAACGGGTTGAATCCATTGCTATTTATCAGAGGAGTCCCGTCAAAACAGATCTATGTTTTTATACGCAGTTTATTGCGAGAAATTCTAAAAGTAATTCTGCGAGTAATTCTGTGTGTGTTCTCTTCTTTAAATGGTTTCTCAAGGATTGAGATTTGTGACATATTCGGACATTTTTCATACCTTCTGTTCTAATGATCCTTTTTATGCGATTATCGATTTCTTCGTTGATGTATGGTAATTTAAGGTAATGAAAAGACTTCGTGTTAGGTCTTCTTTTTGGTTTGATGATTTTTGAATTTGTTACGAAATCTTTTTGATATCCATTTAACTCCAGTACTTGGTCAAAATTATTTTGATTGTTTTCATTGCTGATAGGGTTAGAACAACGCTCACTGATTCCCTTTCTTTCGTTGATGGCACAAGACATTTTTGTGGACAGAGGTAGGTGTGATCGGCAATGCATAAAAATTTTTTTCGAGCGAACTTCTTATAAAACTCAAATGTTGGAGTTGACGATGAATCAGTTTTGAATCGAACTGTGAAGTCTAATAGACTGAGGACGTTGTGGTCTCCTTCAAGATTTGGGAATTCTATCTCAAACTGTATCCGCTGATCAATGATATTCAATGCATCCAGAATATTGTTTGCTTCTTCTCGGTTTTGAACCAAACTCTATTTTTTTAACTCTATGTTTTCCACAGACTCTCCAACTTGTATGCAGCATTGCATAATCACCCTACAGTGTTTTTTACGATCAAAATTTAAAATTAATTTTCTGCATAATGTATGATTCAGAGCCTGATGATAGCCTTGGATATAAGGTCGTAATATATAGTTAATAATAGCCTATATTTTTACTTACCATCACCGTACTTGGCTTTCCCAAAACTTCTAATTAAAATTATGTCGAGCCAAGGCATATTCACTCATCCAAAGGGTGCTCTGTGACACCCAAAATTTCATCCCCCCTACCATAAAACCGTTTCAACTTGACTGCCAGTTGTCTCCCTTTGCCTGACCGCGATGACGTCATCATCAATTCTATTTTATGCTGCTGCGCGAAAGCGACACTACTTGCAATGGTGGGAGGTATCCGTTTAACTCAGGGGAAGACACAGTTGAGATTGAGACAAAGTAAAAAAACTTCGGCCGAATTGTACCTTTAAAAGTCTTGTTAAAACATGGTTCTTTTTAATTCTTAATCAAAACATACCTTTAGTTTAAACCCTTACTTGGTACATTGTTTCAAAACATTGTTTTCAAAGTTGACTATGAAACCACGCTTTAAGAAATGAGATCTGTATTTTGTTCTTGTTATACATTCAAATATGGCTGTAAAACTTCGCTTTTAAAACTACTTTTAAACCGTGGTAAGATTCATGTTTTCATAACCGCAGTTTTAAGAAAGTTTAATTGTTAACCGCAATTGAGATCCGAGAAATTGAAGAGTAAGACAGGCTTGTTGATTGACACTTTGGAGCTTTAATGAAAGCAACAGAAGATCAAGGCAAGCGAGCTAGTCTTTCTGTTTCTTCATGGCGTGCCAATGCGAAGTAATGTGAAAGTAAGATTGTTCCCAAGAAATTTAGTCTACTGCCAGGAAATGCAAGTAGTGTGATGCAAACATTTGATTAAACTGACTTATGGCATGTTATCGGCATTACAAGTGCTGATCGTTTCAAGCATCAAAACAGCTTTTGAGCCTATTTGATATGTTACTCAATTGAAAACAAGCGATGAAAAATGCCGGAGGGGGCGTAAGAACAAAAAACCCAAAAGCAAAGTAATCAAGATGTCGTTTTGTTTTACAGCCATGAAAGCATGATTTTGCACTCTTTTGTCGTAGCTCATTTACGAAAAAGGATAGAAATGATTTTGTAGATGATGCACTGTAAACTACTACACTGTAAGCGATTGTCTTTCCTCTGAATGATAAATATAATTCAATAGGAAGCCAAACGTTTTCGTAGTGTATGAGCACGAACAATAGTGCTTTCGTACATTTTGTTATTCCTTTTTGTACATCGGTTTCGAATGTAGCTTTGGTATTGCACAGTTTATAGTGTAGAGGATGTTCTAGCATTTGATTCCTGTTTATGTCATCTTACAATGCAGTCATCCCATCCTGTATTTTCATTTTGAGCTACTTGCGATGAAAAAATTGGATCCTCCTCTGCTTGCGTATTAAAAGTCCGTTAAACGAAACTTAGTGACAAAGGCTCATATTTCAAAAACGACAGCAAAACATTCATCCTTTCGTTGTTGACCATTTTCATGTGTTGAGTCTCATGTTGTCAAGAGAACCTGGCAACAAAACACTCGCCTACTAAAAATTTTTGTATCAAAAATTGAGAACTAAGCACCTAAAGCTATAAACACATTCCGACAACATAGTCACTCATTGCAAATAGAATATTTGGGAATGCACAGTAGAATAGATGTTGAATGATGTTTATTATTTCATGCAACTTTATATAGAAATAAACATGAACGAATAATTAAATAGCAACTTGTATCCTCAGTTGAAAAAATGGGACCAGACCCGAAGAGCTGCCATTTCATCCAGTACAGTAATCACCAGAGTAGTAAGCAAAACTCCACTTCTGGACCGCGCAAGATGGCGGCCATCGCTGCGTCCCCCCCCCTCTGGCACGGCAGAGTGTCGTGGTCGGCCGCCGTGGTGCTTCGTGTCTGAGTCCCCCCCCCTCTGGAACGATAGAGGTTGTGGTCTGTCGTGGTGTGCCGGCCAGGTGGGTCCACGTTCACAACATGTTCGCTGACGTCCCCCCCCCCTGCAACGACAGAGTGTGAGACTCGGGTGAGTTGGTCCGACCGCCTGGTTGACGTGGGCGACCGTCTAGGTTGACGTGGGCGACCGCCAGGATTAGTCTTGAGGCTATAGTGTGTGATGTTTTTGGTGTGTAGCGTCCAAACGAAGCATCGGATGAGAAAACGGAGGCCAGATTCGGAATCTACGTGAAATTTTGGGTTAGGAAGGATGTTTCCAGCGAAATCGGAGAGAAAAAATTTTCGGCTGACGTCCCCCCCCCCTGGACAGCTTGCTTCCAGTGGACGGATTTTGTCGTGCGATAGCTCGTTTGAAAGCTAAGAGTGAGACAAATTCAGTGAAAGAATCGGCTTGTTCGTATCTGCCTTCGTTTAGATGTGAGACGCCATTTAAGATTTTGGGACATTGGTGAAAAACGACAGAGTTAGAATTTGGGACGTTTTGGGCTGTAGCTTCAAAACGAACTATCGGATTGGTAAACGGATGCCAGATTTGGAATCAACTTGATGTTATTGTCCAATGAGGATCATCATCCAATGAGAATCAAGCATTTCTTTATAAATAGCGAGCCTTCCACAGTGAGAATCATTCCATCGTTGAATCACACGAGTGACGGACGCACATTTTCTCTCTCTAGTTCCCTGTTCTATTATCCAACTAAAATGGTAAGTCGCTACTTCCCTCCCTCTCCTCCCTTGAACGTAAACTTAATACAATCTTTTTTCATTTTCAGGCATCTACTCCATCTGCTGCACTAGTAGGACAAAATGGCGGTCAAACGTTACAAGGTTCGCTACGGTCAGATCATCTACAACTGAGGCCAGTGGAAGAAACATCCAAGGTACATAATCCTACACCGCTACAGCGTAAATTTAAACAAGCCTTGCGTTATGATGATCATAGCGTAGTACTCCAAACGGGAATGCTCCCTTCCACGGATGTCAAGATAATGCACAATCAGTATGGGGACTACATACTGATCCCCGTGAGTCCATACATTCGCCACCAACTTGATATTATTGAGGAGTACGTGACATTAAATATGGACATTCCTACTCCTCTTGCTCAAGAGTGGAAGGCGAGAGATGACAAGGATACTCCCTATAGAAAGATTTGGGATGGTAATCACATTTGCCTACCGGTATCACATTGGTGTACTTACTATAAGAAGGAGGGAGATCATTCAATACCCATCAGATGTGATGAGCTCGGAGAAGGTACTTGGGATATCCTTTTCAAAGTGAATGGGCTATATTATGGTCGACACAAGGATAATAAAATAGCCTCTCTCTCCATGCATATGGAATCCATCCTATATATTCCGAAACCACCCAACGTGGACGACATAATTGATCAAATCCTTAACAGCAGTGGTACGAAGCGCAAGTCGGAGAAGAATGCTACATCAAAACGCAAATCAAAGAAGGAGAATTGCTAGTCCTTTCCTAACTCTACCCTATGACAATTCGCTTATGTGCTTTGAGTGTCGTAGACGTGGTCTTATTAGATACATTTTACTTCTTCGTTGCCATCATATCATTTGTGTATTTTGTCGTGAAAAGCATCGATGTAATTCTTCATTTTGTAATATGTTATAGAACGTTTCCTTAGATGTGTAAATTTCCGTTTTAGGCTTCTATCATCATTTTTATGGATTGTGAGGGTGAACCTGTACAGGAGCTCAGTGCTATTGCTATGAACAATTGGACATATCAGATTGTTAGTGTCTATCATCAACATGCCAACTGCGATCCCAATGTTGATCAATGGGCGAGAAAACACATTCATGGACTTAATCTGAAATATTTGCAAGACTATGGCTTTTCTTGTGAGAGTGCTCTTCTTATTGACTTTAAACGATGGTTAGCTGCTTTCAATGTTATACGCATCTTTTGTAATAATCCTGGTAAGGAGAGGAAAGTATTTCCCAATCTAATCATTGATGATATTTTGCTCCCGCCTTGGGATAGTAGAGTGAATCAACATTATCATGAAGTCACAAAACGTTTTAAGGATTTGTGTGTTCCTATTTTGTCTGTTCGTTGTAGTAGCTACGTTCATAACCAATGCTTCTTTCCTCCTTACCTCAACACTGCCAAAGTCCTGTATGGTTATCATTGCTCGCTGTATGATAGTTACCAGCTGTATCTATTTTATCTCTTTCAAACCATTGATTTATAATGCATGCTTGTTACCATTATTCAATAAATGTTACTATGAGAAGAGTTGTTGTTTTCATGCAATGGATGTGTTAGATAAAGGGCGATCATGTCTTTCTCAAACGACTGCGGAACATTACGTTTTCATAGGCAAAGTTTAAAAGGAGCTGTTCAAGATTATGTGATAAAATTTCATAAAGATGAGACCGACATCGAAGCAGTGGTCGATGATGCTAGCACTCTATTTCTAGAGTTAATGAATACATTCTCTGATAGCATTATCATGGCGCGATTAGTTGCGAAAATTAAGTTTAGTCATTTTGGAAAGGAAGAGGTGGAAAGTCGCTCTTTCCATTTTGCTTCTTATTCAATGGAAGTGGTAGATCACCCCCAAGAATTTTTTAAAAGACATATGATAAAAATTGCTGAACGTCTTAACGCATTTAACCATCATGGTAGCAGTCTAGTGATTGAAGCGATTTCAGATATTCACATTCAACTTTCCATAAAGAAAAATTGAAAATGCAGTGGTACTTGATTGTAGCACAACTGGTTTTCGAGCTATGTCTGCTCACTCTCGAAGTATATTCCTTCTGTACATGCGTCTATTATTTAGAAAAGGCTAGCAAATTCATATCTTCAAAAAGACTTGCTATAGACATCAGTAACGGTGAAACTATGTGTTGCGATGTATGTAAGCGAAAGGATGGAAATGAAAAGCGCATCTTCAAGAGATGTAAGCATGCTTTTTGTCAACGCTGTTTCATACGTAATTGCATTCAACTTTGCCAATGTAACCACTGTGACATTGCTCATTTCGAGTGTCACTTATGTCGCAATAGTTAGTACCTATGCAAATGTGGTAAAGATAGGTTTTAGCAAAGACTAACACGGAAAATGGCGAAACGTAAAATGACGAAACGTAAAAGTCAAAAGTTTTCTTCAGCCATTCAAGCTCTCCGACGAATGAAAGCAAATCAGCGATACAATGCTATACGACATGCTAACGATAAATTCATTTGTGAAATTATTTCTCATGTGAGGAAGTTGAGGACGAAGAAATTAGCGCCAAAACAACGAAAGTTACTTAAGCGATATGCTACGAAATTGCGTTTCATCTCCAATCCTAAAGTCGCCCTTCAAAGAAAGAGGAAAACTCTAACACAAAAGGGCGGTTTCCTTTCAGCAATACTTCCAATGATAGCTCCTGCCGTGGGCAACCTATTGGGAAATATCTTTGGCTCTAAGCGTTAATTATGCAAATGTTGAGTCTCAAAGTAATAAAATGGATTTCAGACTTCAATGTGATAAAGTTCTGACTGTATCAGGTCCATCTCATGCAGGTAAAACTGTTTTCACGCTGAATTTATTGGATAAAAGAAGGGAGTTGTTTAAGGAACCTATCAATCGAGTGATTTGGTGTTATGGTATTTATCAACCGTCGCTGTTTCAGGAATTGCAAAGTCGCAACTTTATTCGACATGAAGGAATTATTCCAGTGGATAAACTTCAGTCTAATGATGTTGTTGTATTGGATGATTTATTAAAAGAAAGTAAGAATTCAAAAGATGTTACAGATATGTTCACTCGCGCAGCACACCATAAAAGGTGTTTTATCATCTATATTACACAAAATTTGTTTCCTGATGGAAAAGAAGCTCGTACACGAAACCTGAATACACACTATTATGCTATTTTCAAGAATCCGCGAGATAAAAGTCAATTTGAAATTTTAGCGCGACAAGTTGCACCCAGAGGATCAAAAGCCTTAATTGAAATTTTTCAAGCAGCTACTGAAAAACCATACGGTTACTTATTCATTGACTTTACGCAAGAGTGTCCGGAAGAATTTAGATTTCGAAGTGATATTTTGAAAACTCCCATGATTATCTACAAACTATGAGTTCTTATTCTCGCATGATTGTTATTCCTCAGGATGAATATGTACAATTGACTGCCATGCAGCAAGTAAAGCAACCTCTTGCAAATCAAATGTATAGGAAAGAAATAGATTATCAGCAAAATGTTCACATCAAAGATCCACATCGTGCTGTATTATTACAATCGGAAACTGTTGAGCAATTGAAAAACTTGAAGAATAAGATGCGTGACTCTGTATCGACTGCTACACCTTTAGCATCTCGCGCACATGCCATATCTCTTTTCAACAGTATTGAACCCCATCTCAATGTAAATGATAGAGGAGAAATCATTACAGATGAAAATAAAGTGATTGATGCTTCACGTTATGAAGACTTGATTCAGTATGCGACACGTAGAAAGCGCCGTCAGGGCTATGTTCCACCTGGTTGGTCATACTTTCTTAAACTATTGAAAAAGCATAATGTGCCAAAATTTGCTTTAAATAATGAGACATTGAAAGAACTTGATTCAACAGTGGCTACTACTCCAATGCTTCAGGCGATGAAAATGCCAACAAATTGGTTTAAGACGTCACCTGCTACATCCCCTCCCACACTCACTAAGCAAAAAAGGGGAAGAACTCGACGTAGATCTGTATCGCCACTAAAACTGGTAAAAGGAAAACGTAAAACAGCTCCTCCCAGGAAATACATGTTCTCAGACTATTAATATGAAGCAGATGTGTTGCTTGCCATGTAATGAGCCGCCAGAGGTGAATGTCGTTGTCACTTGCACTTGCTGCGCCAGCTCTCATAATGAAACCCCTAAGCAATGTGAACACGATCGCAAAACCGCTAAAGCTAAATGCTGCAGTTGTTGTAAATGTAGAAAGGGAAGAAAACAAAAAGATGAGAAGGAGGAAAAAGAGTCAGCCGTCATCGACTGAACGTTTGAAGTCAATCTATTATGATGTAAAACATCCGGCAGGATTTGCATCTATCAAGAAATTATCAAAAGCGAGTGGTCTTCCACAATCACAAGTGAAACGATGGTTAAAGGGTCAGGCTACCTATACACTCCACAAACAAGCGAAAAAGAAGTACCGCACCCGCCATTATATTGTTCATGACATCGATGAACAGTGGCAAGCAGATTTGTGCGATGTTGCCTCCATTTCAAAACATAACTCGGGCAATAATTTTATTTTAACCGTCATTGATATTTTCTCGCGTTATGCGTGGGCTCAACCTTTAAAAACTAAAGAAGGGAAAGGAGTAGCAAAAGCATTCCAAACAATTTTTCGAGAAGGTCGCATTCCAAAAAGAATTCAGAGTGATCAAGGAAAAGAGTTTGAAAATCAGCATGTGACAAGATTATTTGAGAGGCATGACATTGAGTTGTTTAGTGTAAAGAGCGCTTATAAAGCTGCACTCGTTGAACGTTTTAATCGCACATTAAAAAATCGTTTGTGGCGACATTTTACTGCCAACTTGACACAAAATTGGACAAAGGTTCTACAAGATACACTCCATGCCTACAATCACTCTATCCATCGTTCTATTGGACTCAGACCAGTAGATGTAAATGCTGACAATGTAGATAAAGTGCGCGAATCATTCCAACGTAAACGCACTCATGTGAAAAGTGATGTGAAAATTGGCGATAAAGTTCGTATCTCAAAAGTGAAAAGTGTTTTTGCTAAAGGGTACCTCCCGAATTGGACAGAGGAGGTATTTACAGTATCAAGGATTAATCAAAAAGACTCTCCGACCACCTACAAGTTGAAAGATTACGATAATGAAGAAATTGAGGGTAGCTTTTACCGCGATGAGATTGAGGTAGTCACTGAAAGTGAAACATATTTGGTAGAGAAAATCATTCGATGTAAAAAACGGCAAGGTGAAGAATGGTGTCTTGTTAAATGGACTGGTTATCCTTCAAGTATGAACTCTTGGATGCGTCGTGCCGACATCTTTCATCTAAGTGATCGACAGTGATTCATGCAAAGTTGTAACTAACAATGTTTAGGGTTTGAGCTATGAATCCAACTGCCTCATTTTATTCACGACCCTCCTACGTAAGTGGTGGAGGACAAATTTACATCGGTGCTCGCCGCCAACGTGGAGGTAGCATACTTGGTGCACTGAAATCTGTTGTAGCACCTCTCATATCCAATGTCGGTAGATCTTTAAAACGAAATGTTTTAAGTAATGCCGTTGGCTTTGCTGGTGATGTTGCTAGTGATCTTTCCAGAGGTAGAAGTTTTAAGAGCAGTTTGTTGAATCGTGGGAAGGAACGCGGTTTAAAAACATTGAAGCAGACCATTGCTGGTGTTACTCAAGGAAAGAAATCACCTAAACGAATGAAAAAGGAAGGAGGAAACATCGCGGAGCTGGTAAGGTGCGATCTTCAGTCAAAAGGCATTCACGCAAACGTCGCAGAGGCTCTAATCATTCATCAGGCGCTAAACGACGACGCTGCTATAACTTCTAATCATGGAGTGTAAAACTTCCGGTTTTTGTTTGTTCGATCAACAAGTCATACAGACTGATATTCTTAGTTCAAGTATTGTAGATTATCATCCTCGAACAGCTGAGAATGCTGGCCCCATTGAATTTGTTATTCCTGGTGGTAGTGATGACTACATAGATTTGAGTTATGCGATGCTTGATTTGAGGTTTAGAATTCAGCAAGCAGATGGAACTGCTATTGACGATGCACATAAAGTTGGACTGAACAATTTACCATTGACTACATTACTTCGCGATGTTTCTCTAACGATTGGAGAGCAGCAGGTGGAAGGTGGTCAAAGCGATTATCCCTATAAATCATATTTCAATCATGTATCACAGTTTCATCCAGCAGCACAAAAAAGTCATATGGAAGCCATGGGATGGTACAGAGATGAAGCAGGAAAATTTGATGTTGAAACAAACAGTGGCTTTGTAAAGCGATCTGCTATGATTAAAGATAGTAGAGTATGTCAGCTATATGGTCCGCTGAATTTAGACTTCTTTAGACAGTCAAAGTTTTTACTCTGTAATACCAGCATGCGACTCAAGCTGACATTGAATAAGCCTGAATTTGCGCTGAATGCATTTGCTAAAGTTGACAATTTTAGAATTCATGTGGAAGATATTGCACTTTACATTCGTCGAGTAGTACCGAATCCAAGTGTCATTAGAGGGCATGCTGAAGGTCTTAACCGCCAAAATGCCATTTACCCCGTTCAGCATACAAAGCTTCTCACCTTTACAATTCCGAAAGATCAAAAGAGTTTCATGAAAGATGGCCTCTTTCCATCGGAAGCACCGAAGCTCCTCATGGTGGCAATGGTTGAAAATGATGCATTTAATGGTAATATAAAGAAGAATCCTTTCAATTTTAAACACAATCAGTTAAGTGAAATTGCTTTACGTGTTAATGGTGTGAGTCATCCTGGTCCACCCTACAAACCAGATTTTGCTTCGGATCAATTTATGCGCAGTTATGTTGATTTTATGGATGTCTTTGGCTTTTACAATACGGATGATACCAACGGACTGACTATGAAAGAGTTTAAGAGTGGATATACTATTTATGCATTTGATTTGACTGCTGACAGCGATATTAGTGCACCCTATCGTCAAGCGAACGTGCCTCATAATATTCGTTTGGATTTGACGTTCAAAAGAACACTACCTGAGACGATCAATGTATTAATTTATGCAGTCTTCGATTCAAATATTGAAATTACAAAGTATCGTGACGTGATTCTTCAGTATAATCGTTAATGAGTTGGTTGACTGCTGACGATATTAAGACTAAAGTGCAGCGTAATGCAGACGAAGCGACGTTGAAAGCTTTCGATAATGTCTATTCACTCGATACCTTACCACCTGCAGTAAATCACTATCCCATCTTTATTGTGCTAAACACTCATTCACAGAATTTAGGCGGTGAGCATTGGAAAGCGATCTTTATTGGAGAAGACCGACGTGGTGAACTATTTGACTCTCTTGCTCAACCTCCAAATATACCAACACAGCAGTGGTTGAGAAAACATACGCGTCAATATCAGCGAAATGAACGCATACTACAACATCCACTTTCATCAACGTGTGGTGCTTTTGTACTGTACTTCATCTTAAAACGTTTACATGTATCTCGATTTGCATCTGTTATTCAAAACTTTTCATGTAATCCATCCTCTAATGAAAAAATGATTTGTAAGTTCTATCATGATTTGAAATAAAAACATCATGTTGGAAAAATTGTTTTTTATTTTACAATCCGCTGGGTACGTACATACTCAATGAGATAGTCTAGGATCATATTTGCTTGTTCATGAGATTTTAGTCCAGTAATGATCACTTTACTATTATGAAAGATTGCCACATGCACAGGCAACCAACAACTAATGAGAGCTGCAGGAAAAAGTTCGGGTTCATAACACAAACTGTAACTGCTGGTACGAATCTTCAAAAATGATAGACTGTCACTCAATTGAGTAGAGATCACCATATTGTCCACAGTCAGATTCGACATCACACACCTCTCCCTCTTCCATATCCGACGTAGTAGTCTCTGTAGCTCTAAGCGCATTGACTGCGCCGATGAATGAGAAAGGGCGCCGAGAATCTGTACAGTCCCATTTGGGAAGAGTTGAAGATTCCGTGAATTGTTCATCTTCACCACTAACATTTGAGGACGGCCCGGGTAATACTTGCTGTTTGGAAGCTGTTGGCGTAATGTTGTGAGATCGATTTTGGTGTAGAGTCTGAAGCGACGGAGAATGTTGACGATGGTGTAGCGATGGCGCTTCATGATGAAAGAATGAGTAAATTGAGCGATGTACCTTCCTTTTATACTTTTCCCAACTACCTTGATGAAATGTGAAGTTAGTATGAAGTTGGGAATGATAGAGTTGAATTCGCCGATTGTTGACGCGCAGCCAGATGCGATTTCCAATACGTGAATGTCTTTTCATATAGAAGTATTTCAAGTCCTTCATGATATGATGTAGAGATTGAAAATGACGATAAGATAAAACAAACTCTCTTCTCACATTTCCAGTTGAATCTTTGAAATAGACGTTTCGATCATGATCCGTTTCAATACGTTGTAGGGAATCTAATTTCCAACTCATGGTGCGTGGTAATCATATCTGATTAAGATTTGCATAGTAGGGCGATGAACTCACGACGAATAAATGTCATGATGGAGCGATGTATGTATCTTCTATACTTCTCCCAATTGTATTTGCGAAATGAGAAACAGTTTGCGGAATGAGAATGGTAGATTTGAATTTCATTTCTGTAATGTTGAAGCCAAACTTGATCACCCAAGGAGATGAATCTTAATGTTTCAAAATATTCCAAATCCCTCATGATATCATTGAGGTTGACAAATTGTCGCCATGTTAATGTAATTCCTCTTGATGTATGACCATGAGAATTTTTGAAATGTACGTTTCCATCACGATCAACTCTGATATATTGTAGAGAGTCCAAAATCCAAGTCTTCATGATGTTATGCAAAGTTGCAGATTAGCAATATAAAAATGTCGTTTTATCATATTTTGCTTAGCAATGCGGCTACAAAGAGATTTACTAGCAATCGAGCCGCACTCTTTTCTACTCCCATTGATCATGCACAACAGCTAAATGGGAATTGGGAAGTGGGTGTCACTCAACTTGTTTATAGCAACTGTGTCTATACTTTTGATCATGAGGTGATGACTATTAATATGAGGCGTACAGCTGCTTATCAATGTGAAAAGGGGTGCCGAATATACATTCCACAGTGGCCAAAGAAAGATCTCTTATCATGTAAAAAGTTTATATATGATTTCTTGAATAAAGCGTGTAAACATATTGTCCAATTTACTCCGCACAATGATGATTATAATTATGTACATCATGTAGTTGAGAAAGATTGGATTGTTGGTTTAAGTCCAAGTTTAAGAAATGATTTAGGCTACCTCGCTAGCGCCTTAACAAGCTATGATAATTTTAACGTTAATTACCACATAAGTGGTCATAAACAGTTAATATATCGAGAGGAAGCTTATTATGTAGATCTTATTCCAAGAAATGAGAAGACGTTGGTGAAGAAGATTGTGATTAAGCCAAGAAAGACAAACATGACTCCTGAAACATTATTGAAGAAATTTAATTATCTCCTTCGAGTTGATGACAAACAAGTGGCAACATTGACTTATATTAAATCATCTAATCATATTGCAATAAGTAAATTAAATGATGATGATCTAGTATTAGTTTGTTCAAAAGATTTTCATCAGTTCTTACGACATCGTTCTGCAGCTGTTCATGGAAAATCTGATATGCAACATTTACCATGTGAAAGGTCAAATCAATTTGATACAGAATGGGCCGTATCTTTATACAGAAAGTGTGTAGAGCCTTTTGGTGGTTTCTTACATGAAACAAGAGTGTTGATGCCTCGCATTATTACTTCGGTTAAATTGGTTGTAGATTATTTAAATGAAGTGATTAATGAGCAACATATTTCATTTTCTGAAAAAGAAGGTACTTTGTCTCTCACTATAAATGGAAAAGGTATTGAACTAATTATGGATAAAACTCTAATGGACATTTTGGGTTTTGATCAAAATATCTTTAAAAGTGGTACTGTAACCAAAGCTAGCGCAGACATGTCGCTATCGCGTCGTATTAACTATTTTCAGATATATTCCAATATTGGTGAAGATGTACGTGTGGGAGATGTTGAAGCTCCATTGCTAGCAATGATACCATACCAGCCAAAAAGCTGCAGTATTTTATCTGAGCATACTTTCAAGAAAGTGCATTATACAAAGCTGAAATCAAACTACATCCCACAAATTGATATTGCCATTTATGATGATGCTGGTGCGTTGATTCCTTTTCATAAAGATGCTGTGACAAGTATTACACTCCATTTCCGAATGAAGAGTTAATGCAAAAGTATGCTAATATATTTTTCCAATGTGAATAATATGGAAAGTGAAAATAAGGACTCGTTTCTAATCTACTTGCCCAGTAATGCTTCTATGAATAAATTTCCCAAAAATAAACCATCAGACTATCGAGTAGAATTAAATCGGCCACTGCATTTAGAAGGTGAATGGGAAGTTGGCGTTTCTAGTATTTGCTATGATAGCAATATTCAGAATGTGAATGATTTGGAAGAAATGATATTGACTCCTCGCACCCATGATGGAATAACGATGAATAATGCATTTCAGTTCCCATACAATTTAACATCAGATGGAAAGTGGAACTATGAATGGATTCAGATAAAATCAGATTCTTATGAGCCATTTGGGAATGAGAAAATTATTAAGGCATTCAACAGTGGTAATACTTCCATCATGAAGAATAAAAATCAGAAAGCTTATGAGTTTACTATCTATCATTGGAGTGGGAGACAGTTCCTCCGCTTTCATTCTTTTACTAAAGGTCTTACGCTGAGGTTGGATAGTGAATTCTATCCACATCTTGGTTTTGGTCATGGACTACATCTAACGTCAATTGCTACTGCAAATGTTAAAAAAGTTTATTCAACTCGAATCAACAAATTTCATTATAGATTTAAAATATTTGATGAAGATGTTGTAGAATGCGAAGAACGCATCATTTTGAAAAAGCGTGGTGTTCAACCTTTATCACTTATTGAGTTAGTAAAACGATGGAATGAGACTGTGGGTAAGAAGTATGGAGAGAAAATTATGGCGGACAAAAATAAGTTGGTTATTCAGAAATATAATGACAAACTTACAGTTTATTTCTCTCCAACCTTGCGTCATTTTGTAAGACATTATACGCCTATTATTGGAAGCGGTGTGGTGTATGGTTCTCATGAATATCACACTAAAGCTGATTCAGTTAATGATGAATGGTGGGTGGACATCTATGGCGATCGCATCAAGAAAATTTACCAGTCTTATGAAGAATCTAAAGTTGCTATCAATATAATGCCGCGTCTATATCATACAGTTGAAAGCTTCATTCATGTAGTAAATCCTTATATACAACAGAAGTTGAAGCATGTGATGAAAAGTAAATATGATGTAAAGACACACCACATTTCGTTTTCAATTGAAAAACAACGCGTTGTTCTGAAACTGGGTGATGACATTCAATGTCAATTGAGTAAAAATTTGAAAAAACTCTTTGGCTTTTCAATGCTACAAACTGTGTTTGCTGCTGCGCATACGATTGGTATAGAAACACCAATGACACTTGATAAACATGAACAACACCTTTACATTCAAAGTGATTTGATTTTACCTATTTCTGTTGGCGAGAAAAAAGAATACATTTTACGTGATTTCATTCATGATAAAGACGCTTCATATGGAATAGTCGAGAAGATGTTTGAATCTATTTTCTATCATCCCGTCGTCAAACAAACTATACCCTCTATTGCTATCAAAATTACCAATGGTTTACAAGAGTGTATCCATGTGAAAGATACTAAATCCCTCGTAACTTTAGTGTTTCGGAAAACAAAGTGAAGTCATTGTGATATGTTTATTGAAATAAAAATATGTATATGAAAAAGTCTTTTCACAGATATAGGGGGAATGGGCTGACTGTAGGCATATATTCACAAGGAAGAAACGATCTCATGCGATACATAAAACAACCATGTATATCTACAAAAAGCAACATCAAAATACTGAGTTAAAGTTGATTATGTCAATACATCTCCTGAATGTGGTAGCGTGAGTTTTATTCTTTTGGGTGGAGGTATGTTTGTGTCAGGATGTCCATGTGGAAGAGATGTGTTATGTCCTATCCAACACCTCTTATCCTCCCATGCTGAAAGTGCTCGTTTCTTGAACGTGTACGTTTTCACAGTATGAACTTGAGATTTTAAGATTGTCATATTGACAAACGTTATAGTTTTATTTTTATAGGCCTTCTTATAGGACCGATGTTTCATTTTATGAACAATGGATTTTGATATACCTTTAGCACGCTTAATACTATCTGCACATTCTTTTAGTTTCATGGAATACATTTTAGGACGGAGGAGAATCATTTCATCTATTTCCTTTCCTGCTGTTTCATCCTTAAAACAACCAAGTTTGGCTTTATTCTGTATGGAATAGAGTGGATGAGTGGGATTGTAGTTAGATGTATCGAAATATTTTTCTAATGACTTACCTACTTCATTAAAATTTAAATCTTTTTGAGTGGTAATTCCTAAAAAGAAACTATCTGTATCACCACCCAGCAAGCGAACCTCTTTTACGAGAGGGCATGGTTTTAATATTTTGTAGAAGAGTTGATACATTTCAAGCTTGGAATAATCTAAAACGGCTTGCCCAATATAGATGGGTTTGCACAACTCAACTTCTGATTTAATCATTTTAACACCTACAAGATCCTCATCGATGATGTCTCTATCAATGAAAAGAGGTGATGAGGTCAATTTGTGATATTTTTGTTCATCAACGACTAGTTTGTAATTCATACGTTTTCTAACATCCTCCATGGTCTTTCCGAATAGACTATTATTCTTATATTTATAAAAATCCTTTTCAAAATTATTTTGGGCGAGTGCACGTTTTTGACTGTTACTATCTATGTAGGGTTTGAGGAAGGCTTTCTGTCTAAATTTGATAATGCGGTGAACTGACTTTAGAAGCATGCCCATTTCTAAATAGAATTTTAATATGCAGAAGTGTACGAGATAATTTTTCTTATCATATTGGGTGAGTAAAAGTTTGCGGCATGGTTTGTACCTTGGCTGTCCACACTCTGTTAAGTTATTATGAAATTGTGACATGAATGGTGAAAACATATCTTCAGTCACTTCGCCAGATTCAGGTGCGAGTGGGAAATCAGCAGTTTTATTTTTAATACTATTTGGATAAATCAAATCCACTTCAAAATAATATCCCCAATCACCTTCATCTGGAATATTCAGTATGTTTGAAGGGTTGGAGTAATACTCAAGCTCATTTTGATTTAACCAACTAAACTCGGAATGAGGTAGTGGTTTAGACAGTGAACTGCCATATAAATTATTTTGTTCATAGTACTTTAGGTGGATATGATCATCACCTACTGTTTCAGATTTTATATGATGTTTATTTACAAATGTGAGACCACCGCGTATTCCGCGCTCAAATATATTATACATCTCCGGGTCTTGTAAGAGATGAATGGTCTCACCAGTCATTTTAAAGGCTGATTTAAAGGACATGGCTGGTAGACTGACAAAGTGGATAGGATCTAATTTGTCTTCTTCTAATGCCACTCGTCGAAACTCCTGAAAGACATCAGCCAGCAAAATGACATCTAATTCTAAGTAAGCGATCATATAATCGCCAAACGTTTTACAATTAAATTTTAACCATGCCTCTTGAGCATGTTCATAGTCCTCTACTGGACAATCTTCACCCGTCAAATCGTTTTTGAATTTGTCAATGGAAGGAAGGGTTGTTTCATTTAGTTTAGACATTGAGCTAAAATACGCATAAGGAAAGACTCCTTTGCGAGTGATTATTTCATCCGTTAAGTTTGGATAGTGTTTCTTCAAAGTTTGACTATGGGGAAGAAACTTGAGATTACGAACGAGAGAAGCTAGTGACGCTGACATGAATTGAAATGAATCTAAAAATTTTATTTCGAAGAAGACTGTCTTATTTTCTTTAGTTTTATCTACTGGTACTTTTGCTGTCATTGCCATGAATTTTTCTCTCGTTTGTGCTATTACATTAAACTGCCACGATTTCATCTGGCTCAACCCTCCTTTTATGAGCATATGACTGTCATAGCCCTTAAAGTTATGAAAAATGACGGGTAGTACACGACGTCTCAACCTAAGTGAAAAGTTACATTTGGAGCAGAGTGCGTTTCTAAATTTACCAGTGATGTGATCATGATCACGCACTTTCTTAATTTTATCGTCATCAAACGTTTTATGACATTTAGGACAGGATGTGCAACTTTCAAATTTTTGTTTGTCTTCATCTGACATATGTAGTGACTTACGCTGCAATTGGGAATCATATGATTGTTGAAATTTTGCAGCTTTATCGAGAAATTCTAGAAATTTTGAAATGCAATCTTCACCTTGCCAAGTATGCATTTTGTTTTGTCTATTCCTAAAGTGGTCATGCCATACTTCATAGCAGGATATGGCTGCTGGCTTGTGGATGATATCATCAATGTAGCATTCTATGTCTGCGTAAATGACACGCAGGGGACTTAATTCGTCACCATTATCCCTATGTGAAAATATTTTATCTTTGGGCATGCGTTCCATTTGTAATTTACCTCGCTTGCACCATTCATAGTGAGTTTCAAATTTATCTTTACTCCAAAATGAGCGGATGCAGCGGTCGCATACAAAATGTTCACCTCTTTTAGAGTGCCCCAAGTGAGTGTACAAGCGAGAGATTTTGGGAATACCACAGTAGTGCCATTCCTCGCTATCATCTTGTTTTACTAATAAGAGGTTGACTACACGTTCATAACAAGTTGAACGTGAATTATAGCGGGCACCCTTCAACCCCTTCTCCCACACGTGAACGACAATTTTAATCTTATTATGTTTTTCGAACGTTTCTACATCTTTGATTTTCATGTTGTTACTATCACAACCTTCAAAGTCTAGTTCATCCTCCCACTGTCTATAGCTATAGGTGCGATCTCGATGCGCGTTGATATCATTATAGTGAAGGATGGATAGGACTGCATATTTGAAACACTGTGATTTACAATCAACATTGATGACAGCTTTCTTATTATACAACGTTTTTGGAAGTTTAAATGTGCCTCGAGCTGCATGACTTTCTAATAGGGAAATTTTGAATATGGCTGAGTCCACACCATCAAAAATGAGAGCGCTGTCGCGTTGATTGAATTTATCTACATTTGATTTTAAACATTGAATGTGAAAATTTAGCCAAGACTCGCAGTCTACAACTTCGGTTGCGGAAGAGGAAGGAATATGAAACTGTATTCTCTCCGTCACTTGACCCGTTTGAAAATCTATTTTAATATATTTTAGTTTAAGGTAGATGAGCGCCTTCATTCTAAAATTGTCTAAATTATTGAAGAGCGCTTCGATAATGTTAGAATTTTGAAGGAGCCACTCAGGAAAATCTACAATTTGAGTATTGGACTCCATGCAGTAGTCGCGTACTAAATTATTATGTGAAACATTAATGAGGGAGATGGTAGAGGTACCGTTGGTGTAGTGATCATTTGCATGCGTGTGTTGAAGTCTGTGCGAAGATCGCTGAAAGTGACTATCAAAAGAAAGAGGGCACAAATCGCAAGGAAAGGAGATGTCATCGTCAGAATCAACTTCACCTCCGGAGATTGACACCGCTTTGCGTTGACACACACGTTGTTTGATGTGTCGAAGGAGACTGTGCTTCCTTGTAAACATATGTCCGCAGTCGGCACATTCCCACTCGTTGCCTTGCCGCGAGAGTCCTGAGCTGGAACTCACATCACCTGAAAGAGAAATCATTCTTTCATCTCTGTTCAAGCCTCAGTGTAGTTTTACAACCTACCTTGACTCAATAACTCTAAACTTTCCTCGAGAAGAGAGGGCGTTGGTGATGAAGTTGATGCCTGAAATTGAGGAAGATGCTATTAGTCACACGTTTGAGGGAGATGAGAGGAAATTTTCAACTTACCATTTCAACGAAATCAAGTTTAAGGTTGATACTTCTACAAGATAGAGACTTCACTCAAATAATAGTCAAAGAGAGAGATCGTGCGTTCGTCACTTGTATGATTCACAGATTAAATGAAATGACCTGAATGTCACTTTGCTTATATACTTTCATCCTCTTCATTCATTGGATGTTCATTCTGATTGGCTGCTTGTGTATACTTAAGAATTAGAAAAATGTTAAAGTTATCATTATTCAAAGTCAGCATTTCAAAGACAACATGACAAGTCCTCCAACAACACCAAATACCGCATTGGAGTTCTCCTCTCCATATACATCAGCAAAGGTGCTCGTTACACCAAATGCACCAAGAAAGGCGAAGGTGGAGAAGACATACAATCTCGACAATATACGAAAGTTATCATTATCGGAGGAGGATGAAGAGGAGTTGCCCGACCTAACAGGCATACGGTGGAAATATTTACAATATGATGCCGAAGGGGTGATGGAGATGACCAGCAAGTCGCACTTGCATCAAATATGGGAGTGGTACACCCCTAACTCCCAACCGCGAACCGTGGCGGAGTGGGCGTACATTGAGAAAGTGAGGGACGCTGCAGAAGAACGTTTAAAGCAGCTCAACTGTTTTTGTAATCTATGTGAAGCCAGACTCTGGGACGATATTGACGATGAAGACCTTTTGAAATACATGCCATAATAAATGTTTATTTCGTATTATCTTTGCTTTCATACTGACTTACTTGAATGGGGTTTTAGTGAATAATTTAACCATGTATACTTTTTCATTTGGAAATAGTAGCACGCTTAGTCTAACTTGTAAATCTAAAAACATTTCATATGGACGATGATGGTAGATAAAATAGTGTCAAATAAATTAAGATAGCTTACACTTCTGATATAGGGATAGCAATCGACTGCGATCCATGTGTAAAGAGCTTGTTAGACTATGGATGGGCTTAAGTGGATGATTTAACCATGTATACTTTTTCATTTGGAAATAGTAGCACGCTTAGTCTAACTTGTAAATCTAAAAACATTTCATATGGACGATGATGGTAGATAAAATAGTGTCAAATAAATTAAGATAGCTTACACTTCTGATACAGGGATAGCAATCGACTGCGATCCATGTGTAAAGAGCTTGTTAGACTACGGAAGAGAGAAGTGTGTTATGTTGCGTGTGGCGCGTGAGTGTCCTCCCATTTCATTCCATTCATCAATTCGTCTCATTGATAGAGACAGGTAGAACTCATGGTTCTCATAACGTATGCAATGGAAAGTTTTAGGCAACCTTCGACAGTTGGCTAAATGTCGCCCTGGCGCGAATGCATACTACGTTGAGACAGAGGCAATCACTTGCAAACATGACGCAGAGAGGTTTAACAAGATTGACCATTGCCGAATGTCCCTTGCGGTATACATAGCTACGGGTTTCACCGCCGCCCTTTACAGGAACGCCCGTCGAAAGGAAGTATTACACCGAACTGCATTTGCAACGTTCAAGTTGACTGATAGCAGATTCAACTTAATGATAGTATTCGCCAGTCCGAAGACTGCCCAGGGCAAACCGCGAGGAGGTTCTATCATGTCTTGCCCCATGGTGGCCCTTAAGAGAGCCGATGGTTCGTTCTCGGGGACGTGAATTTGACTATTGACTGGAATAGTCAATGGGTATGACGCTTAGGTTGTCGTATACCCTATACCGCCTAAGCCGTGGTGGTGCATCTGGCACCTTTCGGATGCGAGTGGTATTCGGAGTCCACACCTCATCCGTCCAAATGATCCTCTTGATCTTCCCCTTCTTCTCATCCTCATCCCACTCGTCGAGGATGACGAACTCGGGAATGCCGTTGTCTTCATCAGTGAAGACGGGAATATTGTCGGCAGATGTCGCTTCCATCGTGACTTCAAATTGAATGAGAAGCGCTACAATCTTCTGGCTTATATAGGGTTTTCAACAATGAATTGCTCAACAGCGAATCAGAATGCTTCAGGGATAGCAATCGACTGCATAATGTTCAAGTTGACTGATAGCAGATTCAACTTAATGATAGTATTCGCCAGTCCGAAGACTGCCCAGGGCAAACCGCGAGGAGGTTCTATCATGTCTTGCCCCATGGTGGCCCTTAAGAGAGCCGATGGTTCGTTCTCGGGAGTCGTCATCCTACAGCCTACCAATTCTGCTGAGAGAGTCAAAGACTCTCTCTTTGGTAGCACTGTCGACTTCCACACTAACTGGCATGTGAGTATAGAGTGGAATGTAGCGCCATTCCGTTGGATTGACAGCAGTTGCTGTCATCGGATTGCCAATCCGAGCAAGATTGTTGTGGACTCTGTCTTGCTCCTCTAGCCTGACAAACTCCTCAAATAAATTTCGCGGCCTTAACTGCGGTCCGCGAGGAGAGCTGACTTGACTGTTCGGCGTCTGCATGATTGAAATGAAATGAAATGAGAGGCAGTGGTTTATATACCCCTCTAACGCGACGCAACGTTCAAGTTGACTGATAGCAGATTCAACTTAATGATAGTATTCGCCAGTCCGAAGACTGCCCAGGGCAAACCGCGTGGAGGTTCTATCATGTCTTGCCCCTAGGTGGCCCTTAAGAGAGCCGATGGTTCGTTCTCGGGAGTAAATTGATGGGGTGGTGAAGGGAGGCAAAGATCTGCAATGAAAATGATATGTATTAGAATAGGATATACTATCTTATTTACTTTTTCACTTACCAAGTTAGTCATCCTTAGGCAGTCTCGCGGGCTTCCTGATTGAAAATTTGTGGAGATGCCCGCGCATTCTTAGTGTAGCGTGGAGGCATTTCTTGCTCGGATGTCCATGATAGCATACAATGCTTTCGTCCAGGCTTTTATTGACGAGGACTTCGCCGGCCAGATGGTTATCCCGAATAGGGATGTGGAACTCAAACAAACGATCCTCATTCACACGTTCCCACTCATCCCTCATGCGCTCCAACTTCTCACACGCCTGCCTCTCATCACCCCGCCGAGCCACAGTCCTCTCCAACTCAACATTCCTCGCTCTCAACACACTCATCTCCTTCATCATCTCCTCAAACTTCGCTTCTGCCTCTCCCATTCTCCTCTCCGCAGCACTCGCCCTCTTCTCACACTCATCATTCTTGTCTTCCAACACTCGCACATTCTCCTTCAACTCTTTCACAACACGCCTCATACGGATATTCTCATCTGCCACCTCCTTACATTTCACCTCCTTCATTTTCAGCTCACTCAACTCACTCAACGTTCTCTCATTCACCTTCCTCAAACTTTCGTAGCGATCTACCAACAAAGCATGTGCCGCTTGCTGCGACACATGCTTCTTTTCCATGTCCTCATCCCACCGCGCCGACTGCTTCCGTACCCCACCACCCTTCACTATTGGGGAAGATGAGCTCTTCGGGGGGTCGCTAATAACAATATTGGATACCTCCGATGACGAAGAGCTCAACTTCCTCACACACTTCCTCACTCGCTCCCTATCCAAATCCACATCATCCTCATCATCACTCTCAAACACTCTCTTCCGCCACTTGTCAGCCTTCAAACCGGCCACAGCATTCTCTACCTCATTCTCCACAGCATTCCCACTAGCATTCTCCACAGCATTCCCACTAGCATTCTCAACAACATTCCCACTAGCATTCTCAACAACATTCTCAACAACATTCGCAACATTCGCCAACATTCGCTCCCTCTCTTCCACAATCAACTGCGTAAATCTCAAATCGGTCACCAACCCTCCTACACACTCACCATGCCTCCGATAAAACTCGGCCTCCTGCCCAACAACCAACAGCACCCTGCACTTCACACAGGCAACCCTATTCAGGATAACCATGTGGTCGGCCCCTGCCTTCCTTATGTGGTCCCTGAGACCGTCTCGGCGGTTGATTCTACCGCATACGCACATTTTAATATGAAATTTCTTATTTCTATCGTTGTTCACCATTTTTGCTGTCAGTACTCAGATTTCTCGTTAACTGTAAGATAATGAAATTAGTATAAGTTTTGAATCATGTAGTACAGTCATATTCCTAAAGCATTACACTTAGTCAGGAATGATAGATGTGAGTGTAGTGAGTGGCACTCGATCCCGTCGACAGCCCGAAGGCCTTGTACCGATCACTAGGGAAGTGAGAGATCTTCCCCGATACCCGCTCTTTACAGCTAAAGACATCATTGTCACTGCCCCGAAGTGGTAACAGGAACGCCGAGTCAAAGGTAGTGATCAGTAGCTGGGATCTAACCCCTCAAAGCTGCCTTAGTTAAATTTCTGATAGCAGATTTGAATGTAGTATACAGCCTAGAACATAATATCATCATTCAACATTCAACTTAGTCAACATTCAACATAATATCAACACTTAGTGAGGAATGATAGATGTGAGTGTAGTGAGTGGCACTCGATCCCGTCGACAGCCCGAAGGCCTTGTACCGATCACTAGGGAAGTGAGAGATCTTCCCCGATACCCGCTCTTTACAGCTGAAGACATCATTGTCACTGCCCCGAAGTGGTAACAGGAACGTCGAGTCAAAGGTAGTGATCAGTAGCTGGGATCTAACCCCTCAAAGCTGCCTTAGACTTAGTTAAATTTCAAATCTGATAGCATATTTGAACTCAGGATACTTGAAAACCTTAGTCTATATGTTAAAACTTTGAAAAAAGTGAAAATTAAGAATTTTTAAAAAATTCCGCATTTTACTACTCATACTACTTTTAAAAAATTTTATCAGTAGTAAAGACACTATCAAACTCTATCATACAAACTTTGAAGTAGCAAGATAGCTTGCCTACTTCAAAAGATAGAGTCCTTTGCACCCGATATCGGGAGCTCAGAGCGACGACCGTCGCTTACCTCGTCTTTCGATGAAGTGATCAGACTTACGTTGTCGGGGGTTTATATATGCTCGGAAGAAAACTTAAAATGGCTCTATCTCCGAAAGTATTCATCGTAGCGACATGCGGTTTGTTGCAAACGATTTGTCTCATCATTCTTTACAATATGACACCTGAACCATTCTCATATGACCACGGGAAGTTGGTCCGCCAGCACATGTCCATGTAACATGCCACAAGTGAAAAAATTCCTAAGTGTGAGAGCTCCAGTGTGGTGAAAATTTTGAAAAATTTAAAACTTCCGAATTTCAACCTGGGACCTTAACCAAAACATTTTTCATCAAATTTCACTGACCTCCCCCCCCTCGTTCAGAGAAATTTGATGAAAAATGTTTTGGTGACGGTCCCAGGTCGAAATTCCACACTTTGGAAAATTTTCAAAATTTTACCCATACAAAGTCACTCTGACACTTAGGATTTTTCAGGTGAGCGAGCTCCGACCTAAAATCTTGTATCCGCTCTAACTTGTGAACGGCTGGTCCGATTGACTTGCAACAAAAAATGTTGTTGAGCAGTTTTTTCTCCTCTTTCAAACGAGTAGCTGTAAGACAAAATCCGTCCACTAGAACCAAAGTTAGAAGATTGTTGTTGGGGGGGGGTCAGTGAAATTTGATGAAAAATGTTTTGGTGACGGTCCCAGGTCGAAATTCCACACTTTGGAAAATTTTCAAAATTTTACCCATACAAAGTCACTCTGACACTTAGGATTTTTCAGGTGAGCGAGCTCCGACCTAAAATCTTGTAACCGCTCTAACTTTTGAACGAAGACAGATAGGAACAAGCCGATTCTTTCACTGAATTTGTCTCACTCTTAGCTTTCAAACGAGCTATCGCACGACAAAATCCGTCCACTGGAAGCAAGCTGTCCAGGGGGGGGGACGTCAGCCGAAAATTTTTTCTCTCCGATTTCGCTGGAAACATCCTTCCTAACCCAAAATTTCACGTAGATTCCGAATCTGGCCTCCGTTTTCTCATCCGATGCTTCGTTTGGACGCTACACACCAAAAACATCACACACTATAGCCTCAAGACTAATCCTGGCGGTCGCCCACGTCAACCTAGACGGTCGCCCACGTCAACCAGGCGGTCGGACCAACTCACCCGAGTCTCACACTCTGTCGTTGCAGAGGGGGGGGGACGTCAGCGAACATGTTGTGAACGTGGACCCACCTGGCCGGCACACCACGACAGACCACAACCTCTATCGTTCCAGAGGGGGGGGGACTCAGACACGAAGCACCACGGCGGCCGACCACGACACTCTGCCGTGCCAGAGGGGGGGGGGACGCAGCGATGGCCGCCATCTTGCGCGGTCCAGAAGTGGAGTTTTGCTTACTACTCACCAGTATGCCCACTCCACATCTCGAAAAAGAGACACAACTTGTTTTATAAGTGCAGCCATGACCTGAGTAAATTTGAGCACAATCAATGTGACAAGTGAAATTGCGGAGGGTAGCCTATTCACTATATGCTAATTCTAGAACACTACCGACATGCCTTCGAACCTAGTGCGTCTGCAAGAGACAATAGACGCTGCTTTTTGAAATACAACGCTGTTAATCAATTTTTTACACTATAATTAAGATAATATTTTCATCAAAGCCGATGAACATTTACCACTGTCTTTGATTTTCATTCTGCTTTCATACAAATACGACTGATTAATCATCATTTTCATTTAATCTAAATGAATCTAATTGTATGCCGAAAAGTATCTTATGACAGAAGTTCATTCAAAATGTCTTATTTGCTGTTGATGCTGCTAAGAAATACTTCGTAATATGAGATTTGCAATTAGCAAGTTAATGAAATTTTGGACGGGCATTTATTAAATATCATTATGCTGACAAATCGCCTAAGCTAGCGCGCCTGCATTAATTAATGCATGCTGCTTTTTGCAAACACAATGTAAGTTGATGCATCGAACATTTCACTAACTTGCTAATTGCTAATCTCAAATTAACCCGTCTGTGTGGATATTAAGAGATGTGAACTAAACCTGCTGATGATTCCTGATATTGGATGTCAGCTATTCAGGTCTGCTCCCATTTTTTAACTGGGTTGCAACTCAATATTTAATTATTCTGCTTCGCAGTAAGTAGAAATATGAGTGATGAAAACCAAAGCAAATTAAATTATTCTGTATTAATAATAGTCGGCTACGGTGATTGTGATCAGGTCGAGCAGAGTACGTGCGTAAAATTTGGCCCGCTTCTGGCTTCGGTGATGAACGTATGTTGAATTACTTGGTTTTCATACCTCTACCGGACAGTCGAAAAGAACGTTAAAGAAGAGTTTAGCAGAAAAATCCGAACGTGCGGAGAGGAAACAAGCCTAATCCACAATTACCAAACTAACACCAACCCTACACCTCCCGTGGAGATTAAAAGGGCACTCACTACATTGAGCCGGCTAAGAACGTATCGAATTTTATTATTAGGACATAATATGCTTGCATCCGTTTTCTTGGATGGTCTAAATTTCATACCAGACAATGTTGGAAAAACGAAGTACCGGCACGATTGTTTTATGTACCAGCAAACCGAAATTTTGGCTTTGATGTATTCTTCAACTCTTCCCCAAAAGTCGCTGCATTTCGCTCACTGGAAGATCGAATGCATGTCCAATTTCAAAATGTACTTTTTCAAATGTGTCCATCTGCCACTTTTTTGAAACGTTCTGTGAATTGCATATTAAATTTTAATTATCCAATTTGAAAAATTCGTGCAGTCACAACATATTATAAAAATTGATAATATGTGAACATATTATGAATCACAACATGTTCAAATGTCATGCGATGGAATCAAATACAGATTGAAATATGAATTGTATATGCAAATGCTACTAATGCAAGTTTTGATCGTAGAAATTTAGCAAATTTGAGCAGTAACCTTTGTGTGTGTTCGAAATCACTTGAAGAGTTCTGGCAGTCATTAAGTTGTATTTATTCTCTAATATGTAGGCATTTACATTTGAAGAGCATCATTTCACAGACTTATTGGAACAATCACTTTTTTTGAAAAAAATCTTCCACATGTACACCCACTTGCACGTATGCTTGAATCACATTTCATATTCAAATTAGTGTGATCAATACTTCTTTAGTACTCAAAAGTGACCAAAAGTGATCTCTCAGTGCATATAGCCATATTGACATCATGCTTAGCAATGTTTAATGAGATTTTCAGTCAAAAACGTCAGAATTGACTAAAATTTCTAAAAGCTGGGTATTGGAGACTTTAAATCAAAGGCGCACAATTTGTTTTTTTCGAAGGCCAATTTTTTTGTGGAAAATATTAGCGTGCCACTTTCATTTTAGATTTCTGTAATTTTTCAAGTAGCATTTATGCTTTACAATACGATTGTCGTTAATCATATCTTTAATTCCATTCATAAATTATTTGACGTGTTAAATAAATAATTTTATCAAAGAATTGCTTGGAAATCATATTATTGAAATTATTACATATGTAATGTATATTATATTATACATATATAATATAATAATTTCAATGACATAAAGTATTTGCAGATGATTTAAGTTTGCGACAATATATTGTCGAGTGAATAGTTCACAGAATGCAAATTTGCATATTCAATTGTACGTAATCCTTGCAAAATTATGCATTTCCATCATCCACATTGTTTTCATATGAAAAGAATTTCCCAAACAATGGAAGTTTACAAAGGCGACATAATATCATAGATAGTCGTATAATAGTATTACTATCTGCATATGTTCCTGTACATTCAATGATAAACTTTGGTTGATGAAAGACTGCATCACATGAATAGGTCTGCGGCATATATGCGGACTTGCAAGTATGAGTCAACGTGAAACTGCGGCCAGTGATTAATATTTGTGCTAAGCGCTTTTCGATCGAGTTTGTGAACAAAGACTAGCAATAGGATTCTAGCAATACTCGTAACATGTTTAACGACATCATCAGCTTCTGGTTGTCGATTTTTGCAAAGAAAAGTGCACGTGTGTTTTCTCTTATGTCTAATAATCAAGAAGCAATCAATGCACACAGAGACATGGATGTAGACGATCATGACTAGGTAGAGATAGCTGTTTGAGACTTCAACAGCCATGGTCATAGCTATCTGATAAAATTTGGGAACTTGGACCTCAGATTTTACATATCCTGAATTATAGGCCTACTTAATTATTTATCTACAAATATTCTCGAGACGTTTTTTTATCAACCTCGCGGGGCACAATAAAAATCCTTCACGGATCGCACATGGCCCGCGGGCCGCATGTTGTACATCCCTGCTCTAAATTGCTACTTGTAGTAACTCATGAGTAAATCATGTCAAATGAATACCACAAATTATTAAATCCAATAATGAATGCCATAATTATCAAATAATAGAAACAGCACAAATCAAAAATGTACTGAAATTTTCATGTAATAAGAGAGAACGAATTATCAATTACGCAGAGAGACGAGTCGTCCAGAATCTGATGTGCATCAGAGAGTAGTGCAGCGGGGTGTGGATAGGGTTAAGGATAAATGTCGATTCTGACTATTTTTGAAAAAATGACGAGAAAGTAACAGATACTGCTTGATGTGAATAATGTAAATAATGTGAAAATTGATGAAGGGGTTATCATGAAGACAAATTTCATTTGTTAATTGTTGGATGCCCTATAATCTGACAATTAAATGCGGCATTATCCCATAACGTAACATGCATTTCCTTCACTTTTTGGTGTCTCTCGACGTCTTCAGTTTAAAGAGCTGTGTATGTACTTAAGAAAGATCAGAAAATCCGTCACTGAGGTCTAGATGTTTCAATTCCGAGATGAAAACTGAACTCGAAGCCGTAGAAAACACAAATTTCGCGACTCATTAGAGATGGAATGAAGTTACAAAGCTGCCTTTTAGCGGTCCCTTTTACGATATTACAAAAGGATGAGTGAACTGTGGTTGAAACATCGCAGAGCTGTTTGACTTATTTCTCCATAAGACAAATGAAATCCAGGTATTTCAGTCCTATAAATAGATGAAAAAGATTTTGAAATCGACTGGCCTGTGTCCCCTTTCTTTAGATCTTAGTCCCATGAGAACTTAAACTCTTCCACGTCACTAATTGTAATCTTATTCATTACACAGCCCTCCGCATCTCGCCTCATGTTTGCAGCTTGATGGGCGAGTATTATATTTCCTCATGTAGTCTGGGATGGAGAATCTCCTACGTGTCTGTCTCTCGTCTCTCTCCTAATCCTAAGCAAGCACAACCAACCAAATTGTTCGAGCACAGTGAGCACTGCTCATCCAATCTCATAGCTCATAGCATCGCACATCTGCCAACGACAGGATTTTTTCAACGCAGCCTACATTCCGTGTGGTGTTTGAATTCACGTGTTTTTCGACAGTGGAATCATAGAGTGACAGGTAAAAGTGATCAGTGGAAGGAACAGCTGCAAGGAAATATTCGCGACTCATTGACCAATTCTTTTTCACTTCGCTGCGCGTGAGAAATTTAGTGAAAGACCAATTTAGTAAATGTCTTTGAGGACAGTACATCATTCAATACATTTCTTCGACGTTTGAAAGGAGTAATCAACGCATACGAGTCTTACAAGTGATGGATCAGACGTGGTCTTGTCCAGGAGATCGGGAGTTGTCATTACGTGCAAAGTAAGTTCGACTGCATATAAGCAAATTTGCAACACTCAGGGTGATACGCATAACTAATATTTTTGTAATCAAGTCTTCAACTTTGACCTACATCTCGACTTCAATATGGTTGACGTCTGAGTCATGATATTATGATAAAAGATTATTACTGATTTTCTGACAATTTTAGACGTATTTAATAACTATCAAGCTTATTCTAGGATTTGCCTCTTCAAAGTAGTGTTCTAAAGTGAAACTATTCGTGGTCATTATTGCCAAGAAAAATTGCCGACAATTTCACATCAGTCACACCTTGAAAGTGTTGAGCAAGCTTTCATTTGACAGGAGCAGTGAACTTTAGCAATCGAATTTACTGATACAAGAAATTGAATTTAGGGTCAATAACTTTCGGAGCATATATAGCAGATTCAAAACCAGCGCACTATCCAGGTTGTCCGTCCTTTTACAGCGGCACGTAAACATAAAATGCATTTTTACGGGGATTTAAATATTACAGTCACTTGCAGCTTGAAAGTTTGATGAAGACCTCCAGCACAAACTAAAAATTCTTGAGGGGGTGGTGGTGTGTAAGTAATCTACAGTTCGAGCATGAAGTGGGATCTTTATGTGAAAACAATCTGTATTTGATATACACAGACAGTACGTATGTTTTGAAACGCTTGAAAATACCCTCCAAAGAAAGATTTGATCACATTGTAAAATGCAACCGTTCTCAGTATTTTAGAAAGTAATTCTGCCCTTTTCATCAGTCAAAACAAAAAAATCTCCGAGAGTGGAAGAGATCCGACGTTCTCATCCTATCATTTATGGTACTGGCTACTACTATGCCTAACTAATTTGTACCTCCATTTTGTTCAACTAATATTGCAAACAAGCATTTTCTTGACATTTCGAAAGACGGTGACCTTTTACCGCACCTTATTCCTAGGCAGTTCGACGACAACAGTGTCAATTACCTGTATCGAGAACTTCCATTAAGAAAAACCTCTCTTATTATATCAGCTGCGAGAATTAAGAATGAATTTTCTTTTGTGCATCTTATTTTGAATCTGCATCGTATACATGCATTATATGACAATGTGAATTTCTCTATAACTTTTGATCTCCAGTATTTTAAAAAAGGACATATTGCCATACTATCAGAATTCGAATGAAGTCAGACGTAGGTGAGGTTGTTTTGCTTGTATGAGTGATTGGTGTCATATGACTATGATATAATCAAGTTGACTATCAGATTGTTAAGTTTTAGCAAAACACTGAGCTTCAATTTGATATGCCGGTAAGTTAAGATAAGTTTGAGTTCAATTTAATAAAAGTTCCCCTTTAACATTTTTAGATGTGGTCCACTTGTATACATGTTTCCTCAATTGTCTTGGTTTTCTTCTGTCTCGAACATTCATTAATGGAATATATCAATGGGACCAATTGAACTACATGAAGAACCAGTTTATCAAGAAAAGTATCCTGTATTTAGCTTTACAAAGACAGTGTTGTCAACTGAGTTTTAATTGTACCGAGTTAAATGATTACCGAGTTTAACCGAGTTTTAAATTTAATGATAAAAGATCTAAGTTACGCAACTGAGTTTGTTTTTCATAAAACTCAGTATACTGCATTTTACTGGAACCGAGTCTTGTGAAAATCTAACTGGGTTTTGGAAACTCGGTTAACTCAGTTAAATTTGTACAACGATTCAGCGCTGCATCGTATAAGTCAAGCATCCCAAGTGAGAGGGAATGCATTTCTTGGAATTCCCGGATCATAGCAGACACAATAAAACTTGCTTCTAAACTTCCTTTTCGTCATCAGGCTTTTGAAGATATTGTTTTTGAAAAATGCCTACCTTATTTCTCTATCATGAAAGCGTCTCAGGCACGATGATCACGCATCAGTTCTAGGTTTTATTTACATGACATTATAGATGCTATGTCAGTTATTGTTTTTCCTTATTATATTGTGCTTGTTGCATTGTCTACGTAAAAAATCAAAACTAATTCATATTTCGGATAATTACTGGACCTGATATGAATATAATCATGAATTGTAGGGAAATAAATCGATAGTAGTAAATGCGTGCATTGACGTCGGAATGGAAAATTCTGCATGATATCTCAATTTATAATTTTAGGTGCGTGTATGCTTATGATATCTATACTTAGGGCTAGGGCTCCAACCGGATCAACCGGATCAGATCAGAGGACAACCGGATCCGATCCGGTTTCCAAAGCTTATGATGCGGATCCGGTTGTCCTCTGATCCGTATCATTTCCGGTAATGATCCGATGATTCGGTGATTTTATAAATAGTATGTACTTATTAATGTACATATCTTTATGTTCGTACTCGGAACCTAACAGAAAACTTTCGGCTAGGCATTCTATTTCAAGCCGTTAATATCAAAATAATTAGTCAACTTTATTGAAAATAAGGACTTGTCACAGGCCCACTATCTTTGTCTTACATTACATCGTCGGCCTTTTTGATAGATAATGACGTGCATAGTCATTAAACAACATGAATGCGACTTTAGTTTTAAATGATGAATACTACTTTCTAACGTCGTATATATCATGAATTTCATTTTTTCCTCCATACCAAAACGACGCGCTGATGGGCAATCGATACAAGTAGCTTTAAGCTGATTGGTACTACATACGTGTACGTGATCAGAGCCAACCAGAGGACCATAGATTTAGAGAAGAAAAACAGATTGGCTGTTTTCCTAATTCCCTAATGATCACCATCAATGAAGCGTATTTAGATCTGCAGTAGAAAAGAGATCTTATACATCAATAGCCTATACGACCTTGATCAGTCCTTGCATACTGCAGATCATATTTCAGCTTTTTACCGGATAACCGGATCCGATCAGGGATCCGGAAAATATATGCTATGATCCGGATCCGGCAAATAAATGCTATGATCCGGATCCGTTCCGGTACTTCCGGATTGGATCATGATCCGGTTGATTCGATGATCCAGTCGGAGTCCTACTTGGCATCTCATGCCTTCATCCTCATGTAAAATATGCGGCAATTCTTCTATTTTGGATTTAATCACAGGTTCAATAAATGCTATTTGACTTCCTAAATAGACATTTCCCTATAGGCCTACAGCTGCTCGCAAAATACTTCGTGTAAGCAGCATATCAACTTAATTAATACATTATCATTTTTACATAATAAATAATTTTGACAATTTTGACTTAATTAATTTCCCTTGGACATAAATCATGAATTATTTCTGAAAGCCTATTCATTTATATTGGTCCATTTCGTAGGCTTGTTTCAGCACATTTATGAAATGCTCAGAAGCTTGCTGGGTCTGCTATCAGGCACTAAAAATGGAATCTAACAAACCAAGACTTTTAATCCTTACCTATCTAGTGTCTAAATAACAAGCGCATGATCAATGAGGTGGTCTGTGGTAAGAACATTTCCTAAGGCTCTATGCCTCCCTCAAAAAAATCATCATTAGTAGCCACAAAAATCGCCTAAATTTTGCACAGGATGGAATTCATTCTAGCTTCTTTTACCGCTAATTTAGATCAGCTCTATTGTTATATTACTTTCTAACCTCCTCTTAAACCTCTCTATGTGAAACTTGAAATATTTTTTGTGTTCAATCTTCTGCTGAGGAGCATGTACCTAGTAGTGAATTGACGTATCTTCTTCCCTCAGACGTAAATGAGAGAACCTCTCGATTGAAGCGTATGTAGCACATGCTTTTATTGTCAATTTCTGGTGACTTATGCCTAGTGGAAGATCTTCCTTATGTAACCAAGTTAACCGAGTTTTACTGGAATATTTTAGTGAGCTATAACCGAGTTTAACTTAACTTGGTTAATTTCCTGCGAACTCGGTTAACTGAGTTTTAACTGAGTTTCTTGAAAGACTGAGTTGACAACGCCATGTACGGGGTTTGAAATTGGCTTATAAATACGAATGACAACTCGTCAGCTCCTGTTTGCGATTATGGTTGATGAATGCTAATAAGCTTAGCTTCAGCAATACGGGTAGAAACTGGATCATAAAGACATTGCATAATAATGATGTCAAAATCATCAATAGTTAAAATCGACCAATAATGGTCTTTCTTCGCATGTTCTGAGAGGGCACTCTTGCTGTCCTGATTATGCAAACTACGTTTGTGTTCCGAATATCTTGCACTTAAAGTGCGATTCGTAGAGCCAATGTAGTTTTTGCAGCAATGTTTGCAAATGAACTTATATGCAACATATTTTAAGTTACATATGTTAGGTTTGCCAATTATACCACAGAGATTACAATTACAGTTGTGTAAATTATTGCGATAGTTGAAGCATGAGCTAATTTGTCTGCCAGGTTTACTGACAAGATTAATAGGCAAATCATATTTATCGGCTAATCTGTTTAGTTTACGATTGGTACTATCGTTAATGTAATCCAATTTCAAATTGACACTATTTTTATTCTTATTTTTGTTGCCTATTTTCGCAGTATTATCACTACTGGTATGCTTCGAGTAACTTTGATTGAAGCCATTCCTCCTCAATCTTTTAGTCATTTTATTTTTATTCTTGCGTACTGACTCATGCGTAGAACAACGCTTTTCAACATACGTGTAACTATTTTTAATAAAATTGGTCTTCACATGTGAGGGGACCCAACTATCATAGTGAAGAGTATTACCAGAATGGCAGTCTTTTCTATATAATTCATACTTTATTGGCTATGCTGATGCTGATATCCAAAAAATTAAGAACGTTGTTCATAGGTGCGTCTATGGAAAATTTTATATTTGCTGATACCGAATTGAAAATGTTGAGGATACTATTCAAAATGCTAGGTTCATTTGGGAATGGTCCCATAATAATGTCGTCTATATATCTCTTATATAGACATGGTTGTATATTGTGGCTAGAGCTTAATTTATTCAACGCCATGTTTTCAATGTGATTCATATAAATAATGGCAAAGGCTGGAGCATAGTGAGAACCCATAGGGCAGCCTTGAATTTGGAGATACGTTTTATTATTGTAATATACTTCGTTGTTGAATGTTATAAATTTTAAAAATTTCTCAATTTCACTATGTGAGAACCCGTAACTATCGAAAGTGTTTTCGTGTTCTTTAAATTTTATGACGGTTTCGATACCATGGAGAAGAGGCATACTAGTATATAAATTTTTCACATCTAAGGAAATGAATGTTAGGTTGTTTTTTCTAGGTAACGAAATGCTTCTCAGATACTCGATGAGCTCGTCAGTGCTTTTTATGTTACTAGTGACTTTTGGGACTAGATTATTGAGAATTTTGCTTAATAACCAATCAACCTTTTCAGTTGGTGTTCCTATCGATGAGGCAATGGGTCTCAATGGGAAATTCCCGTCATTTTTGTCTTTATGATCCTTAATCGTGCAATAAAATTTGGCGGGTTTACTACCACACGAAATAAGACGTTTGGAATCAATGTTAGGTTTATTCTTGCAAGTTGATCTAATTAGAGTATTGGCCTGCTTTTCGATAGCGTTGCATTTAGATTTAGGTAATGGTTTATAAATATTAGTATCACTAAGGACATTTTCAACCCGTTGAATAAAGGATAACTTATCAGTGACAACTATACGGTTAGTTTTATCAGATGAGACTGCTAATAAATTGTTTGTTTTCATAAACGCTTCCGTTTTTTTTTTAGAGTTGACAACACTGGACTTCAAAATAGCTACATGGTCAAAAGGCCTACAGGATATTATTGATGAACAAATTTCAAATGGACATAGCCGAGTATTAGGAAGATCAATACAATGCTACAATTTCTGAAATTCATAAAATTCATTTAAATGAAATGAAAATCAATTAGAAATGAATCCTCAATATTGGCGAAAAACAATGCTAAGTAATATCACAGTGCACCCAACACAAACACACTTTTATTCATTTCCACAACGGTCCTGACACAAGATCAACATGACGCTAGGAATTCAGGGGTCTGAGAAACTTCATATAGGAGTAAGAGATGTGGATACAAACATGATCAAATACTGTTACTGTGAATGCGAGTAAAATACACATTAAAAACTCCTCGTGATGAATGGCACTATTGACACATTGGCATGCGAGGCTGAAATCCAAACAACTGGCTGTAATTCATCAGAGTGCAGAGTCAATCTAAATAACGGAAGAATCAGTCGTGCATTCCATAGAAGCACAAAATATCTGTGATAGTCCGGAATATTTTCTCTAGATTCTAGATGCTTTTGATAATAATATTTCTGATAGTTTTGTGATTAGTCTGGTGAAGAATGAAGACAAAAGAAACTAATTAGTTTCGTGCAGTGGGAAGACTTCTCAACGGTCTCTCATGTCTCGTCTACTTCGAATAGCCGCTGTACGGATTAATGAAGAAAAATGAGTTTACTTTAAAGTTAAGCTTGGAATGATGAGATCAAAGTCTTTTTATGTATTAATGCGTTATAAAATTGGAATCCTATACGATTTTTTTTCTATTCGATCAGAATATGAAGCCAAAGTATGATAAGTAAATAATAAGCACAAGGTAATGCATGAAAAAAATTAAAAATTAGTTAAAATTTAATTGGATCAATTCATAAATCATTTAAAAGCATCTGTCGGAAACCTACAACTGCAAAGTATCAAATTATTGTGAAATTAGTTTTGCAGTGGATTCCAATGCAAAGAAAGAAGATGCAGAGGGTTCACATCGTAGTTCATTCGTGGAATTTCGAGATCAGAATAGTATTAGACTAACGGAAGGATAAAGGCATTGTATACACAAGCTTGAACAATTTAAATATTCTTTGGCGTTCATTCGCCTTGCAAGTGCTCATCAGTAGGCTGCGGCTTGGAAAAGTCCAAACTAGCGGATGGAATCCAGAATAACTGAAAACTGGAGCAATTCACAGCATGCTGCTCTGCGTTTATCTACTCTGACTTATGCGGTTTGTCTATATTTCCTGATTTATTCAACTTTTCATCAAGATGACCGATACATTAGGTGATGATCGTGCCACGATGAATAGATGATGAAATCAATGTCAGTAGCTGCCTGCTCAAACGTGAGACCTTCTGTTCGGTATGTGTGTAAAACATTCTAGCTATCGTAGCTGCCCATTGCATAGTATCCCAGTTGTGATAATTGGGAAATACAAATAGAAATCAAGTTCTTAAGCAGGATTTACAGGTATCTCAAGTCTTGTCAGATCGAAACTATCGGTCTACACGTAGTAGGGAATTGGATGATGATTATTGAGTTATTTGATTAGTATTCTATTCAAGATGGCGTTCATCAATTAATGTGTTGAATACTATGTGCATTATCGGAATTAGAACAGCTTTTTAATACTTAAAATAGCTTTGAAAAGAATGAATTGGTATCTTTTGTAAAATGTACTTTGAAAACTGAAATGCAATTTATGATATAATAAACAAATGTCAAACTGGTAAAAGTCAACAAATATTCGTTCCATAAACAAATATCTTCAGAATAAGGGTCAACATCTCCCAATCAAAGGTCTTCATTATCCGTAAGGCTCTTTAATCTGGGATTAATCGGAATGAGAATAATTTTGTTGATATCACTTTGAAGTTGTTTGAGATACACAAGTAATTGATCCGAATAATTTGACTTGGTAGCACAATGAAGTTTTCCAAAGATTGTGAAACATGAAAGAAGGATTTATTTCAATGTAAGCTCAACGATAATTCAAAGTAAGTATTGAGATACTCTTCATTTCTACTAGAAATTGACGTGTGAGTAGGTTTACAAAAATACTGTGAGTTCGTATCTAGACGCGACTGTCACAGACATTAAACTAGTTAGTAATCTGATCGAATTATCCATGTATAAATTTCAATTCCTTTTCATGCATCCCTGACTACGAAGCTGTCAATCAACGACCAAGCAACAAACTTCTCATTGCAACTCGAACTTTATTAGCATGCACTTGCAAAGTTAGAGCTAGTAACAGATAGCACATTCAAAATTCAGAAGTTTTGTAAGAGGCTTGCTTACCAACCTTTTTCAGCCACGGATCTTGCATTCACTTTATGACAACGCTGTCTGGATATAGCCCCATATACGTAACGCTTTTAGTCACTCAAGAACCTACATATGCACTTCATTGATTTTCCCATTGCGTCTTTAAAAACGCTTGAAATCTTAGTCACGAGGTTGCGAAGTGGGGCCTTGGACATCTATTTCAATCATAAGTCCTATAAACAGCACATTAAACGATAATGCATTCTTCAGGGTTGGAACTGGACGCCGGCCCGTTTTAACAGTCTACTGTTACTCCCCAATAACTTTAGACTAGTCTCAAGTTACTCCCACCGGTCCAAAGTTGCTCCCTTCTCATTCTGCTTTTTTCTTACTTGCTTCAGAGTGTTTCCAATCTAAATATGTGCTACTGTGTCAATCTAAGTAAGCCTGCCGAGCACGAATCTGCAATCAGATTACAGAAGCATGTAGTCGCTGAATTGGAATGCGAATTTAAAGCACATAGCAGGTTGAATTGCTAAATTTACGGGACCAAGAGGGAACATCTTGCCCAAGGATAAATTTAGCAGACATTACAAGCATTCCATCAGCAACATTAATCAAAATATCTCATCAATTTAATCCAGTTTTTATTAATTATTAATTATTTTATTAATAATTATTCATTATCTAATCAGAATTAATCATATCAGTAGAAAAAAATATGAAAGAAATAATAATAATGAATTAAAATGAAGAAAGTGTTGAGCTGCACGATACATCGACCGATAGAAGGTGCTGTCTCCTGTTACTCATAACTTAATTTTTGGTAGACCTATAAATGTCTATCGAAGGAGTCCGGATACTTTCTTCTGCCTTGAAAACTTTGAAAATATGACATTTGCTTGGAAGTACATTAACAAGCATAGGTAACAAGTCTATTGCTGAATTCTGTTTTTATTCGAGGATTCTGTTTGTAGCTGAAGCTTGTTCTTCGCAATGTGTACTACGAAGTCTTCATAGTTGACTTGACGGCATACTAATCGATAGGCAATTAGTTGCTCATGCAAGCAGCTTCAAACCCTACTTGATCTTAGATAATGTTTCCAGAATCGTGTGTTCTAGCCTAAATGAATTTTATGAGAATTGTGTTACCCTAGCTTATCCATCGTGGTATAATTTGTCTTGAATAAGTTATTACGTGTAGCATTGCTCAATTTGCTCAATATGCGCGTACAGAATATATATTCAAAGTACGAATAATTGTCGAATGACCTGATTGAAGATCAATTTGGATAGAAATTGATAAAGCTCATTACCGATTCGCTTCATCGGGAACTCTTGCTTATCCGAAATACCGGCAGAACAGCTGCACGCTATGTGGAAATCGAGAAATCGAATGCCTTACGGTCTAATTTGAGCAGCTGTTAGGCTTCACTAGTCGGTTACAAAGACGCCAAGCCAGACTGGTTTTGATCACGCTGGCTGCCGGCTTGGGGCGACCATACAGAAACACTATTAGGCTAACAAATCTCCAACAGCAAGATTCGCCCATTGAAATTGCATTGTCACTAGCAACTGTCTATCTAACACTGTCTCTGTGCGGTCGCCCCTGGCCTGTCAAGGCTTATTTATCCGCTTTACTTTGCTATTGCTATAGAGAAAGAAATTATTACAATACTCATTCACATGCTAACCATGACTTATAAGAATGCCGGCAAGACTTCACTTTTTGCATTTTCCCAAAATGAAAAATGGCATTTTGACATCAAACAAGAGGCTTCTTGGTTTGAATTGAGAAGGATAATATCCAATTAAATCCAAGTTAATCAATTATTCAATACAAAAGAAATTCATATGCAACAACAGACTTCACACTTTGGTGAGAAATTTTATAAAAGGTATCGATTCTAATCCGCGAGAAACTTTACAGCTCCCTTCCTTAATAACTGACTGTGTGATTAACTGTAGATTTTGTGGGAAAGAAATTTCAGTCTCCAACTTTGTTCTGTATTTGGTGAAGATTGTAATTCAAAGTTTTAAGATAAAGATCTCGAGTTCTCGTTCTAGGGTTCAGATAGCAAATTTGTCGATTACAAAAGCAACAACTGCATCGAGGCTTTCGACTTTTTCCTTTGCTCAGTCCAAACGATTCATTGCAACACTGATGTCATTATCTTTTGTGAGTGAGTTCGAAGGATGTTTTAAAGCTAAATACAAGTCATACAAGTGGCTGTAAGCAATAATAAGGAATAATGATTTCTGCATCACTCACATGAATAATCTCTTCCAAATTCAGTATGAAGTTCATAAGTTATGAAGAATTGTAAGCAAATCGCTTCATTTCTCAGAGATTAGATGATACAGTTACTTTGTTCTTTTTAAGTAAGGAGGCAACGTATCAATTTCATTAGCATTAACATTCTCTATCAAGCGGTTATCATCATCAAACTATCGATCGATAGAGTTATATTTTTAAACTCGATTAAATGACATGCACCTGACAATTTCACAGTTACTTCTACTCATTATGTAATAAATTTTACCTTCATATTCTAGATAAAGATTTTGACCACAACTTTCGCTACTTCCTTAGCTGTATGAGAATTAAAGCTTTTAACGCTACTGATCTACCGAGATTATTGGTTTTGCCATGATTAACCATCGTGTCAGTAAAATACTTCATGAATAAAAAAGTCTTTAAATGATATTTCTTCCTTGTCTTTCTTCAATGAAATCATCCTTGAATATTATCGCATGTCGGTTTTGTGTTTGCTCTTCACCTGAAACAAACATCACCGCACGTTGACAACAATTCATTATTTTGTAACAGGATAATTCGACGAAGAAAGGGAATAGATTTCGTGAAAACGGGGAGTGATATTTTCTTGCTTAATAAGATGGAAAGGGTCATTTTTTATATTCCGTCGTGAACGGTTCAGCACACGGTTAACAATCGTTTCACAGATTTAATGTGTCACTTTCCATGCATTATAGCAAATGTCATTCATTCTAAGGAAAAACAGTGAATCCGTTTCTCCTGATAAAAGTTCGGGAAAGCATAAAACGCATCATTGAGTACTTCGAAACTTGGCAACTAAAGATTGCATTAAACTCATTACAGAGAATCGCAATTTTAGATCAGCATCAAATGTGAAATGCAATTACCGTTTTCTCATAGTCCTGACAGCCATTTCTATAGACTGCACAATCACTTCCTTATCTGCACGCTATTTTGCGATGTCTTTCGCTATAAAAAATCAATCAAATCTGCAATTCTCGTTTTCAGTTAATATCACGAAGTCATTTTCCATTAATCGTCTCCGATTGCAGAAGAGACAATAACCAAAATAAAGTGCTAATTACAGGAAAATTTTGATTGTTATCAAATTAAATGGTCGTGCAGAATATAAGTCAAAATCAGTTCCTGCTAGCTAGTACTTATGAATCGTATAGTCACCGTCCATCTGCCAAATTCGACACTCTTCGATATGAAAGGACTAGAGCCGACATGTATGCTGATATAAATATCACTTCGTCGGCAATTGTTACCGTGACAAGAATAAGGACCTTACCTGGGAGGGATGGCTGCAGGAGATTCCTACACATTGTTTGATATTGCTAAAAACTACAATGGCTGCGACTCTTATGTTTTGTGACCTTTAGTTTCTGTTTAGTACTGAAAACCAAATTAAATTTGGTTGATGAGAACATCAAATATTAGTCCTTTTTTAAAAGTATTTTTAAAAATTGAGCCTCACGTTCTTGCAAAAATATACACATTGACAAAGTACATTGATGCTGTAATTAACACATTCATTCATCCACGAATGAATTGAATCTATGCAATCGTTGCATTAATACATGGGATAGAAATGGCCTTATAATACAAAGCAGTGGCGTAGCGTGCTTCAAATCTTCTCCGGGGCTAAAATCAATCTTGGCATCGGCATACCTTGTAGCATGCAGCATATATATTAAGTACCCGGTTCTAGTCTAGAAGTCACTTTGGTGTTTTCAAGTAATCATGAAAGAATGAAGAAGTGAAGGCATGTAGGCTATGTGTAGACTATTAGCTATGCGTTTGTAAGACTCGCCGTGATTAGCCGGTCAGTGTGTGTGTAGTGTAAGTGTCACTTGTAAAGAATTCCCTGTCTTCGCCCGGGTTGAATCACAGAGATGGATTGCTTCTCTGTGGGTTACATGCAGTGGCCGCGATGAGCTGAAAGGTGTCGCCGAACTGTTATGGCGCGTTAGAACGGCACATTGATAGATTGGCTGAGTTGTCGATGACATCATCGAACCATTGTTAATCATGTGTGGCTCGTGTAGATTTTGACCAATCGGTGCAATCTCGGCGACACTTCAGCGACTGCCCCAGAGAGAGGAAGATAGATAAAATCACCGACAATTATGCATACAAAGATGGCAAAGATGGAAACATGAAATAAAGGCTTAATAAGAAGTAGCGTTTGGTAACTGACGCGCAGGCCCGAATAGTACATGATTAAAATATGTTACGAAATTTGTCTAAAAACGCATTCGGGGCAGTGCCCCGACTGCCCCAATACAAGCTACGACCTTGAATGTAGCCCTATACTCATTATGTGCTTATAGGTAACATCGTTAGTTTACCGCTAGTTACCGCCTTGAAAGGACACAACGTGCGGTTTTAAAACCATATTAAAAATCCTGGTTTCAAAAAGCAGTTTAAAAACAATGTTTTAAGTAAGACATTGTATTAGACTGTTATTTTGCCCCTTTGACAACAAAGCTATTCAATTGATAGAAGTCCCACTTGACGCTTTGTTCTATTGACGCTTTCTATTGTAAGTTCTTCTATCAAAATGCTTGCATAGAGGCCTATATATATATAAAGAGAAATGATAATGGCGGAGAATATTTAGAAGTGCACTAATAAGCTACCGGCTTTTTCTTATTGTGATCCATTGGAAGCTACCATCGTTTTGGTGCCATTGCTGTGGTAACGCATGTCCATGAAGCTATCAATGTTTAGCAGAAATTCAAGGGAGAGTGATACTTTCTCGAATTCCAGTGCAGTCATTTCAGAAAAAGAAACCGTTAAAGCCTATTGCAAAGAAGTGACTGTAAAAACTGTCATAAGAAGGCTTTGTTACATCGGAATATGGCCTCCCTTTCGAGGTGCTGTCGTTTTTTCGCATGTATTAACATTATTTACATTTCGTGACATCGAAGATAAAGTGGTACAAAGCTCACTCTTAGTTCTGCCAATCATACTGATACCCGCTTCGCACGGAGCAAGAAGACCGAATTCTGGAAGGACCAGGGCCGTAGCCTGCCCATTATATGTGAGGGGCCCTGAGCTTTGATGATGGGGCACCATCTGATATCATAGAATTACTAGTAGACGAAAATATCAATTTAAAAATCTTAAAATCTCTTAATTTGTATATTCTTGTATTGTCTTTGTTATTACATTTAAGATATTTAATCGCCTATATTCGGTTATGTCGATGTATTTTCATGGCAATGTTGATCAAGCAGAAATACGCAGTTAAAAGTTTATATCATACGTACTATACTCGCATTCTGAAGACGGTATATCGGCCTCTGTTTTCTACATGGGAAAGTAATGAGTCGATTGGAGAAGTATAATAAAGACCTTATGTTCATCTGAGTGTAGAAATCAAAGCTTACCAAATAACTGCGAAACCAATCTGCATCGAATTGCTGTTTGATTCTAAAAGGTCACGAAATGTTCGAATGAGTGAATTCAATTACTAGATAATACAGCATTTATCCAATGATAGAAGGAAAATACCTTAATCAAGCAAGGGGACCTGGCCCCGACAGCATCCCCCCCGACGCTACGGGCATGGGAAGGGGCAGCCTACACGTCATCATCGCATAAATAGCGTTCTTTTCTCACATGTTTTCTCAGAACTCGGAATACTTCATCATAAAGGTGAATGAGGCTACAATATTGACGTAAATGCTAGATTTTCTATTGGATGCTGGGATTTTCCTACTAGGATATCCTAGCATATGCTAGGGTTCTAGTAGAGTAGAGTAGAGTAGAGATGTGTATATTTCAAATAAATGAAAATCGAAAAAGTACAAGCAAAGTAAGTAACACTAATACCGTTCATTATAAAGACATTCATTAAATTGTTGGCAGAACCAAGGAAAAAATGAATTCAAGCGCCTCGTAGTAGTGCACACAGGAATACAAAAGTGGCCAGTTCGAGGAAGACGACGAGGTAAGAAACGTTTCAGGGGATGTGAGTTATTTTCACAACATTTAAGAAAATTCAGTCCGGCTTCTGTAAAACGCTCTGCAATCGGCGGAAAACACACACAAGGGCATCCTTTGCCGCAAATCAGTTTATGAGCCCTTCTCTGAAAGCACTCAAATTTTTCTATGTACTATACTGATGACGTGGAAAGATCACAGTATGGAATGCTGTCAGAAATAGCTTCCTTCCGAGCATGTAGTCCTACCGTATGCGGTACACAACCTATAGTTTGTCAATTTCGAGAGCTGAGGTGAGGTGATGTCCATTCATTTTACTTTGCAAGTACGTCCTCATTTGTCAATATGTAAAGCGAAACGGAAAGTGATAAAAAAATTTCTTTTTCGTAAACGGAAACTAAAAATGCCAAAAACGAAAAAGTTTTCGTTTTCTTCTTTGTCAACGAAATCAACACTACACATAAGCAAAACTCCAATGCAATCCTCAAGCCAACCTCTGTGAACAGCCTCTGCAATCTATCACAGCGTTCAGTATGTTCTGAAAGGATCTTAAGAGATTTTCCAAGAAGGATTTCCTTGCATCAGGCATTTCCAGTGCTTTAAATTTCCTAGTTTACTAGTTGTAAAACCCTATAATGCAGGAATGCAAAGAATGCATAAACCTACCGGAAACTGCAGTCCAGGAAGCAGTCCTCGGTGGTGCAGAACAGCATCACCGCTCAGCTTGCAAAAGCCTAGAATCAAAAAATCCTTGCAAACATGATAATGCCTGGGAAAGGGATCATTACAACCGGGCTTATCAGGCATGCCCCTATTAAAAAATTGCATGATTGAATGATGGAACAATTGCAACTGATTAGTTGGTGTCAGTCAATAATCTAAATTAATTGATTAACTCAGTTTTAATGAGAAAGGCCTTTCAGTAAGTGACTGCTTTACTCGCAATGCTGTCACATCTCACCATCGTAGGACAAACATTGTACCTCCAGTGATTTATTTGGATGCTAAGTTTACTAAACATAACTTATTGACAAACTGCTGGCTTTCACGATTCTTATCACGAACTATTTGCTGCATGATCCATTTAGCATCTCTATGCAGTAATTTTTTTATACTTTTATGATAGCTTTTATGCTCTGAAATCTAGGCGCGTGTCATTCATTTTCTATTCACCTGCTTCAATGATTGCTTATCACTTAAAACACGCATGAAGTACATTCATGATTTACATCCCATTAAGAATATAGTTGCATTATGTTATGCAATGAGTCTGTTCAAGTCACTATCCAAACCAATGGCAAGCTGTTATGAGACTTGTTAAGTGTGTAAGTCTATAGCCAAATTCGTTAAAGTGAAATATCAAAGCAAATACTCAGGTTGATGAATGAAACTTTTTTCAAATTGTGATGATGTATGTAAATAGCTGCAATTAATCGAGTGTTGACGCCAATTAACTGGAATTAATTAATTGCTTTCTGCAGCAATTAAAATTTTGAGTGCTTAACCAAAATTTATTTCAATTTATTTTTGTAACCCCTGAATTTGTGGCAAACGTACTCATTGAATTGCTAATTCAAGATGACTGAGCATTAAGTCTTGAAGAACATGATCATTCAATGTGGGAATATCAGAAGACAGAAAGTCAGTTATGTCTCATCAAGGGTGCATATCAATTTTCTTGAGCAATTCAGCTTGCGTCATTAAAAATCATTTACTCTGCTATCCTTTACTAGGTTTTGCTGTAATACACGCTACGCGAAGACGTGATTAATTTTTCCCTTTTCCAGAAATAAATGTTGGAGACGCAAAATATCATGCTGGCATTCAGGAAATCATCGATATCGTATAAATTTACCAGCGAGTATGAAATGACACTGCAATTTCTGAATTCCGATGAGTTTTTTGACAGCGTTGTCTAATCATGAAATGTTGGAGAAATTGATGGATAATAATTAATCAGTGCACTCAAGGTCCGTGTGCTGAATGATAAGCAGATGCTCGAACTTCTTAAAATTGAGTAACTTCAAATATGTCAAGAAAGAGGTAGAGTGAAAATATCGACGCAACAGTGAACGCCTGGCCACGAATTCGCCACGAAACGAGTAATTGTTGCCTAAGTCAGAAGAAAGCTTGTCGCCAAAAGTCGCATCGAAATCACTTTGGCCTTTAGCGGTTGTCCGGTCTCGGTGTTCGAAAGTGTTTAACGGCCACAATGGGTATGTCATGCCCTGTTCATAAAAGATCGATCTGTCATCTCATATTGCAAATTGGTGTTCCTTATGATCACTTTTGTTCTTGATAGCAATGAAATAAGTTCACAATTTGCGTTTATGTCAAGTTTTATTATTATCATTATACAGTAACGAAAAGTCATTGTAATCCCAAAAATTTCTTTATATAAAATGCTTCTAACGCTCGAAATTATTACATGGTCGCTGAGTTAAACAAAGAAAACAAAATCACGATGATTCTTTACAATCAATGTAAAAATATGATCTGTGCTTATTACAGATTGTTTTTTGCATTTGGTGCAGCAAACGAATGTTTTCCTATCGCGTGAATAGGGACAGAAAGAGCATCTCTTGCTTTTATGAAGACGAATTGGATGAAGGGATGGAGATTGATCTTGTGCCCAGGTCTTGCATTGCAGTTTTTGTCTTTTTCGGAATGGTTGTCTCATTGATACGTTGATTGTCACAGGGTATGACATGTAGTCCGACAGCCAGAACGAGTTTCTGCATGGAATGAGGCCGAAAGTGAGACTTTCACAGAATGATGTACACCCTATGCCTACTACGAATCGGCACGTCTGCCGAGTTCTAGTGAGTTCCTCTTCTTGTCAGACAGGATCAAAGAAAAACACATGTAAATCCAATCGGACGCAGATTGCAGTTTTTGACTAAAAATGAAATTTTGTATGTTTTCTCTGATTAAACGATAAGTACTAAGCCCAGAGTCATAATTTTTGGCATGGAACGTCTTCAGGTCATTTCCTTTCATTTGTCGGCAAACACAAACATTTTGAGCTACTTTATCCACACTCAACCACATTCTCACATGCATTGCCTATGAGATGCATTAATATAACACATGCACATCATAGGAAGTGACCTGAAGACACTCCATGCCAAAAATTATGACTCTGGGCTCAGTACTTTTCGTTTAATCAGAGAAAACATACAAAATTTCATTTTTAGCCAAAAACTGCGATCTGCGTCCGATTGGATTTACATGTGTTTTTCTTTGATCCTGTCTGACAAGAAGAGGAACTCGCTAGAACTCGCTAGAACTCGACAGACGTGCCGATTTCGTAGTAGGCATAGGGTGTACATCATTCTGTGAAAGTCTCACTTTCGGCCTCGTTCCGTTCAGAAACTCGTTCTGGCTGTCGGACTAATGCCCAGAAAACCGGACAACCGCTAACTAGTGCGGCGGTGAAAAAGCTTCCAAGGGTGCGTTCAACACATTCTAAATGTTTTATTCCAATTGACAAAACCTGTAACTTTGAGCTCTTCTGTGTTCAGGCATCCTAATGGTGGCATCAGTTGTTAATGCCAATACTTAATACTTGTCTGTGTAGCAGAACTGATCATGCACTTGTAGTCTACCGGCAAATTATAATTTGGCATAACATTTCCTGACCGATTTATACTGGTGCTTCTTTTGAGCTTAATTCACGCACATACCACTTGGGAGCAAGCGGTTTAATGGTGGTCTATTAAATCATCCTTCGAAGTGTTATCCAAAAGGGTCAATCTCATTTTGACATCAAAGACATCTTAATGCAAACATAAATATTATATGCATAAACGTTAAGTCATCATACCAAAGACAAGACGAGATTAATTACAACTAAGCCAATTTTTGACAGATCATTACACTAAAGTGCATCCTTTCGTTATCATTGCCATTCGGCGTCAGTGATTGATATAATTATCTCACTAATGGAGCTTCTGTAGTTCACTGTCTTAACGATGAATAAGATAATTTGTTCTCTTAGTTCATAGGACATTTGATGTGATACAAATTGCATGCAGAGCAAAGACAAATATGAAATTTAGTTCAAATAATAAGAGCGCTGTATATAATGTCAAAACATGATAAGCCATTAGCTCGCTGGCACCGCAGGCTAAACGTTTTATGATTGAGAAACATCGAAAATCATTTTCGAAATCAGGAAATTATTTAAGCGATACCTATGTTTGACATAAGTTATATTTTATCATACAAGAAAGATCAGATATGTAATTGAGAAATGCTCTTTGCAGCTTCATGCTTGCGAATATTTATGCGTTTGCTTACAACCGATAACGATCGTTTGTGTATTCGACTATCCAATATTCATCGGTTGGCAAAATTCTATCGGTTAGTAATCTCTATTACTGTAAAATTCTAAAATATTTGTGCACACTTTGCAGTGTTGCACATCATTTGAAATCAGTAGATTGGGATATCGAATTAATACACAGGTCAGTTTTACACTTCATAAAAAGATTAGAGACATTCAATGAGCTGCAGTCCGCCGTGATACCTTGTAAATGGACCACGGGCCGGGCTTGCGCTTCATATTTTTTGAACAAACGGTCCCGTCCCGGTGGTGACCAAATACTACAATCGACGCCTAAGGCCCGCCAGACTATACTTTTTAATTTAAGTACTTTTCGACCAAAACTTTGGGGATTTTTCTTCTTCTTCACACTCAATATCGCTTGCGAACTGATTTTATGGAGAAAATCAAATTCGAATTCATGAATATGACCAATTATGTAATCGGACTATTCAAGTAAAATCAACCTCGTGGATTTGAAAATATTGCGCATTGTATGACAGCACTGTAGCATCCGTGACGGCACGAGCGATCCAAAATTCTGCGAGCTGGGTTGGGCTTGGACATGAAACTTCAGGGCCATTTACATTTCATCGTTTACTGAATCAAGTAATTGATTACAATTAATCACTGGTAATAAATAGTTGAAAATGAAGATCATTCATGTCAAAAAAATTAGACAATTGACGTAATATCTTGTCAAACATGAATAAATAGTACAGCTTATTTCTATCGATACAATTATTGTAGTCGACATAGATACGTTATGTTGATTATGTTAATGTTTGACAATATGCTTTATTAATTGTCTAATTCTTTAGCATGATATGAATCCGAATTTCAAGTTGAATTTGTAACCATTAACTAATGTGTCTAGCATCACAGAAAGTTGTTCTCAGACCAGAACATTTAAGCACTAAGTTTCTCATCAACCGAAGGCGCTACGTTTAGTCTCAGAAACGACTCATCAGCACTGCTGAGAAAGGCCCAAAGAAGCAGATAATATCTAGAATGGATGAACAAACACACTGTAAGCTGTACACCGTCAAAAACAGCGAAAATGACCGTTAAGGTTCACAGAAAATATCCGTAAATATCTGTGAAGATGATGACGTCACAACGTGATGAGTGATGACGTAACAGTTAAAATCCGTTCATATCGGATAAAATAAGCGTCTGTTTTTACGGATATTTATAGTCCAGACTGCATAAAAACCGTGAAGCTAATTTTAACTGTTAATTTTAACCGATATTTACAGTTTACAGTGCAGAAGGGTTCAAAAACAGACTGTCCTGCGTTTATCCATTCCCCTACGCCTACAGCTGCTGAAGAATTGAGTAATGCTTACTGCATTTCTTCGAATAGCAGTCGCGGCTAACTGAACACTGAGCAGAATAAGTTTTCAGTTTTTGTTTGAAGACTTATGCTACATGGAAGTTGCTGCATTGACATCTATTTGATAATTAACTTAATTTCCTTTTAATAAAACTTCTTATACGCAAATTTTCATTCTATTTGACATCCGATGAATCTCATACTAGCATACTTGAACATTAACCCTCAGAGACCTGAAGGGGATCCAATGGACCCCGGAGACATATTTTCTGTTTTATTTCTCCTGCTGAAGATATATCGACCGCTCATGTCCATGTAAAATCATCACTTGTGACAGTGAATCTGCATGTGCTATTTCATTTCAATTGAATTGGTAGAAGCATGGTAGACAGTCACAGGGGTCCACTGGACCCCTCAGGTCTCAGCGGGTGTAGAAATTCCCACAGCAAAAATTTTACTATCATAAGAAGAACGATTTTGTGCATCTCCACGATGATGCATAATTAGTGAAATTCATTTATTCAATGTTTACATCATGCACGTGCATGTGCGTTGTGTTAGAAGATCGCAAAATGTGAATATTTTGCTTTCGCACATGATCGTCCATGACTGGTTGGCCTACATGAACAAATCAGCATAAATCAATGTTCAAAATGAAAGCAATCACCATATTCATAGTTCAACACTAAAAACAGTCTGTTGGTAAAGTTTTCACAGCAGTAATTGATGATTGTGAGATCTCCACTGCTATTTTGAGGGTCTTAAAATGCAGCGATAATGGCTCAGTTTTGGCCTATTTCCGATTGGCATGAATCAATTTGAAAAAATGGCCATATGTAAGGGTTATACTTTGGAATAAATCAATTTCATTAAAATCAACTATTTGAGGTTACATGGCGACAGCAAACATCGTCATAAAAGCGACTCTTAGTACAATTGATACTGTGCTAAATGTCGTTGAAGATACTAAAACATTTTCGCATGTGTTTACTGAGAAGCGGAAAGACAGTCAGCGGATTAGTTATATCAACTTGCTACACGCAAACATCATTGTTTTACTAAAAATCAAATCTCCTGATTTGATGTTGATTTGAGCAGGTAAACTAAGAATTTGTAAATGGGGTCCACTGGACCCCCCACCTCAGGTCTCAAAGGGTGTTAAAATGCTCAGGTCTCTGAGGATTAAAATCTCAAGTACCAAATCGCTAGCATGCAAACACATGACTAATTTGTAAAAAGTTAACTTTTAAAAATATTCAAGTATTTTATAGACATTAGGAACATAATCTCCGTAAAAAGCTGAATTTCTTGATATAATGTAAAAAGTCAATGCATGCGGACACATTTTTTGAGTTGACACTCTGCCTGCATACTTCCTCTATGCATGTAGTATTGTAAATTGAATTTGGCTGAAAGTTTTCATTGTAGTCAGCATTATGCCTCCTCGTGTCAGGATGTCTGAGACTGGAATATTTTCTTAGGTCACGAGGGCAGTGACCTTCGTACATCACAATTTCGGTTTTGACGTCAATTGTGCTTTCCTCTTGTTAACTGTGAGATCAGTATGTCATAAAAACTTTCCACACTTCAAAATGTTTTTATATGAAAATAGAGAACGTCTTTTCAAATCAGAAATTATTCTAATAACTTCAACCGGTTTCGATTGGAGGACAGTGAGATGGGCTACTGGCCACAATCTTCGTCAGAAAGTTGAAAAGGGTACAATTATGTACATGCTAGCATTAATTAGCAAATTTGAAATTTGGGTTATCATATATCTTTGAAGATTACATGTAGGTCATAGTGCATAAGTAAGAGAAAAGTCATATACAAAATCTCTCATAGACTTAGGACATAGTGATAGGAGATTTGGGCTCAATCACTATCCTATCACTACATGTATGTCCTAATTCTATGAATGATTTTGTATATGACTTTTCTCTTACTTATGCACTATGACTTACATGTAATCAATGATATATGATAACTCAAATTTCAAATTTGCTAATAAAAGTTAGCATGTATATAATTATACCCTTTCCAACTTCCTGACGAAGATTGTGGCCAGTAGCCCATCTCACTGTCCTCCAATCGAAACCGGTTGAAGTTATTAGATAAATATCTGATTTGAAAAGACGTTCTCTATTTTCATATAAAAACATTTTGAAGTATTGTCTAACGATCCGTCTCTTGAGCTCTTATTTACTTAAGAAATAAAAACTTTCCACATCATTGTATACCATGTATATAAGACTGATATCTTTGATAATGCCCAGAAATTCATTAACGGCCCGGAAAATTCATGGCCTGGAAATGAAACCATAGAAATATTTCGCAACATGGTATACAATGATTATGACATCTACATTTTTCGGGCTGTCAATGGCAAATTGTCGGGCCGCTAACGCGGCCCTCTAATTTGCCATTGACGCCCTCAAAACATAGCTGTCATCATATCATTATTGTAACTCATAATTAGGTAATTCGACAATCGAGGATCGCCGCCGCCGATCGATCCATATTCGGCGTCGAATGAAGAAAATCCATAAATGCAATTACAAATAATCCGTTTCCTCAATCATCAATATGCTTGGCATTTCTATCTTTTTCGAATGATTTCACAAGATCATGTTTACATTATTATCTTGAACAATTCGATTGATAATTGGAATTTTTTATCCTTTTAACAACGAGAAAGGAGAACAACTATTAAATATTTCGAGATATTAGGAATGTGAACTCGACACCTCTCATTCTTTTCTTACAACATCAGACATCCACAATTATTGAGAGCTTTCGATTTATAGTCAACATAGTCGTAGATCGACTGCAGCTGCGTGTGGAACATGACCCGACGAAACGAAGAGAATTTTATAGAAGTCAAAGCATTTTTTGCACACATGATTTTCTAAAAACATGTGACTTTACAGGCTATCATTTTCCATCTTTGATGAATCTACAGGCTAATGGCATTGCAATCATATTTCTCACACCAACTTCGAACATGAGTCTAACAAATATCTCAAGTAATCAGAAGAACATAATTTTGTCTGTCAGCTATCGGCTTGAATGGCATCTGTCAAAGAATGTCTTCTCTGCTCTATTTGACATTATTAATGACGAATTCTCAGTTCAGGAAACTCATCAACAATGAGGATAAATCGAGGGCAACAAGGAGATTGGGATATTATTAGATCGACGTTGGAAACACTTTGTGTTTGACAGAAATCCAGCTCCCTCAATCTTCATGGAATAGAAACTCGGAATAAAACAACGAATCTTCATGGCAAAATTTAACTCAACTTTTAAGACATTAAAACGGTCAAATGATACACATGGGTCTGGCCAGACGCATACTTTACAAATATTGAGATCTCTCCTAAACTACATATCAGAAATTGTTGAAAATACGTTGCTATTTTCTACTTACTTCCAATATTGCACATGTAAAATTATATTATATTTTGATCATAACTTACAAAGATATTGGCTTTCAAATCTTGATACTATTTGAATGATAAGTTAGGTCTGGCCGGGCCAAAGTTGACTTTTTAATTCTGACTTCTTTGAAGTGAACGATGTGTGATGTTACGCTGCCTCAAGACTTGATTTGATGCTAGCTAGCTAGTTGTGATGAAAAAGGGTACGAGAATTGTAGCGGATGTATCTCTTGATTGTGATCATAGAGCAGGGACTCCATAGAATCGTACCTACTCTATGATTGTGATGTACCATGACATAAGAATGTGGGAATTCAGACCTCGTCGGATTCGGTGTAGAGCTCATGAAAATAGATTTCAAGGCTTCATCTTGATCATTTATCTAGCATTTACAGAATGGGCCGTTTAACCGCTAAAAACCAAATCATTACGTAATTGTATCTCAACTTTCGAGTTTCACTTTCTTCAACTTTTTCATTCTCTTCTTCTTTCTTTTCGAGTTCAACCGATGCCCAGCTTTGGTGGTGAATTTAAAGCAAAAACTACTGCCGTGTTGTTCCGTGCAAATGCTGAGGGGTTTCTACTTGGTTTTCACCAATTTTAAGAGAAAATTTGGTTTCAAATGGAATCTATTGGTGGGCACAAGTCCGCTAATCTACTAGCGGATTAACGGATTAGCAGTTCACTAATTCTGATCAAACTTAGCGGATTTTTGGTGATTCTTTTTTTTCAAGCTCCGCTAATCACCATCAATCAGTGCAACTTTCTGGATGGAGAGAACACTCAAATTCATTAAATTCAATATATCCCATATAGGCTGCAAAAATAAAAGGGCTCAAAACGGATCCCTGTGGAACCCCTGAATGCGCATTCACAATTTGACCACATATATTTATAGCCTTGATTAACTTGAGACTGACGGTTAGAGAGGCTGCAATACAGCCAGTCTAGAAAACCATGATCAAGTCCTTTGACACGAAGATAACTAAGCAGTTGGTTGAACTGTAACCCATCGAATGCCTTCGAAAGATCTGTTCTTATTCATCAAGATGTCGAGTAATTTCGTCATGAATGTCCACAAGAGCACTGATAAGCATTGTCAGGCAAAAGAGCGCATCGTCTTATTAATGGGTAAGCATTAAATTCTCTGAACGGATGTCACAATGTACGCAATGTCGATTGAAGAACGAAGGACACAGTCATCGATGAGTTTATTCCAAAATTTTGAGGAAGATCCTAGGCAGCATCTTGGAGACCACCTACCTCATTCATGAACTGCCGTAAACGTTCTGCCTATTTGTGAGGCGTTAACTTATCTTTGAATTATTTCATTATATAATGATTATTGTTAACAAAGGATTATATTAATTTGCACTGATTTGGTTTCTATTTTCAAGGAAGCAGCATTTCATCATTCGAACCATTAATGAACAGTTTTCTAGCAATTATTACATTCTCTACATTAAGTTTTAGTTTTTAATTCAGTGACTGCATGTGATGCCGTCATGCCTGTTTAGATGCGTGCCAATCTCTGACAAAAAGAACCAAGGCGGCTCCATTTGTTCAGGCGTTCTAGATATGTGCTAGTTTTAGTCTTTATGATTCGAGCTGACAAGCCCTTGTAGGGCGACACTCTGCATCTGAAGGCTTAAGCTGGTAAAAAAAATAAGTCCTTAAATTTCTGAAGTCAGACTTTCTATCATATGTCCACACAAACCAGCACTCTGAAATCTTCAATGGCTTAATATCGCACAGACCAATCATCGCAACATACCTCATGTGTGATATAACCTATGTGTGAAATTTCTATATATAAAATGGAGAATTTAAGCATTTTAGCACAACGAAAGTGAAAAAGAATATCTTGCAAAACAGGAATGCACATTCAGACAGTTGACAATATTCACATGTTATGACATAGGCCTATAGTATCATCACACATGTATGCTCATGACATAACATGTGTATATTGTCAACTGTCTGAATGTGGCATGCCTGTTTTGCAAGATATTCTTTTTCACATTTATTTAGTCCGGGAGCTACTGACACTTTGATGAATTCGCGCACAAAGGGCTTCTTAGCATGGATTTGTGGATCTTGAAACGCTGAATACAAAAAGCAAATTCTTGAATGTCACAGCCAGTCGCTTTCGGTTATAGGTAAGGTTAAAGGATTCCCATTGGAATCCAATGGTAAAATTCAAGAAATATCTATGGATTGTGAAACACTTGGCAATTTTTGAACATTTTCCTTTGCAGAAAAGAAGCTATTTATCAGAATGCCATGAAATTTGAAACATGATTGAGTTCAGAACATCAACTTCGATATAAAAGTTGAAGTGAGTCACATGATTCAGTATTTGATGTCTGAGAGCCTCTACAAAATGAGTACAATCGCCAAAATTAAGTAAAACATGAAATTTACTCATTTTGTAGAAGCTCTCACACATTAAACACTGAATCATGTGACTCACTTTAACTTTTATATCGAAGTTGATGTTCTGAACTCAATCATGTTTCAAATTTCATGGCATTCTGATAAATAGTTTCTTTTCTGCATAAGAAAATACACGAAAATTGCCAAGTGTTTCACAATCCATATATATTTCTTGAATTTTACCATTGGATTCCAATGGGAATCCTTTAACCTTACCTATAACCGAAAGCGACTGGCTGTGACATTCAAGAATTTGATTTTTGTATTCAGCGTTTCAAGATCAAGTGTCAGTAGCTCCCGTCATAGTTGTACTAAAATGCTTAACTACTCCATTTTATATTTAGAAATTTCGCATACATTTAATTTAAACGCGCTCTCAATGTGATGTGCGCTAACATGCTTAAAATCAGGCGGATAATATTTTAACGCGAGCAATCTGACGACAGACATTTTGCTTAGTAACTGTTTAATGATCATTTCCATCAGATGTTCAGTATAAAATCAGGCCAACTTGCTATCTGCTAGCAAACTGCTTTAGATTTGCATCAACTATCCTTATCACACTGAAATATTTATTATTCTAAATATTTAGCATGCCGTGCAAATTTATGCGACGCACGCCACTGTCTGATAGCATCTATGAATTCCATTCGTGTGCGACGAAAATTCCGCTTAAGTTCCTTAAGTTCTTCAAAATTGCCGGCAAATGTGCAGATATGCATTTCAATATTGACGCATTCGATTGAATTATGAAAACAGCTGTAACATCGAATACAAGAATGGAATCATCGACTTATCTGGCAGTCTCGAATGGTTCGATGGACCTTTGTTTCGTCTGCAATACAAATAATGTATCAATGTTTCGAGTTTCGCAGCAACTGTCAATTCTGAATAATTTAACCTAGCGCGGGCATTTAACATTTAGGCTTCAAAGTTGTTATGATTTTCAAATTTATCTCCATTTTGTTTAGAGTTATTGAACAATTTCTAACCCTCTATTCATTTGAATTACTCTGCTATGCAGCCTATTTTTAACATTTTGTCTGCATGCAATTAAGTATATAAAATTCTCACATATCTTCAAAATCACGACACAAATGACGTTGGATATCTGCACTCGAAACCTTAATAGGCAATGCCAACAGTTTCAATCACATTCATGCCAAAAGTCAATTTCATTTTAAAAAGTTTCAATTAACACAATCGACATCACAAAAATAACTAATTTCTCCCTAATGTCTTACCTCCTCAATTCCCACATTACAAACTATCCTGTCAATAATACACCCACATAATTTAGAGCGGAAGTTAATTTTGAAGGTATAAATTCAAAATTACAACTGAAACAGTAAAATCGCAACGCTAGACAACTTATCCGTCAAGAAAAGATAGAATTGTTGAAAATTCAGATATTCTCTATCTTTACACTGCATCTATTTGTGGGTCCGTGCGGCAGAGACCTTATCTTCATTTGCATTCCTCCTTAGGTTCTGCATGGCTGACCTGTCAGGTCGACATTGGTTTTGTTTCCCAACTGATTCCACAGAAATCCAACAGACGGAGTGGAACGAGAGATGGGGAACAGTATCGAGGGGACATCAATGTTGCTCCTTAGCCAACGAGACTCGATTCCTTTGTTAACAACGATTTGGCCGTCGTTTCATCATTAGACTACTTCTTTGTGTATCTAACAATAAATCCCATGTAACAGCCAGTTATTTCTAGTAGTCGAATTCCTTGTTTCCTCTTTTTCTGTTTCTATTTTGATAATGCTGATTCGAGGAACAACTTTCTGGCGCTTTCACTGAATTGATTAATTTGATGAAGATTGGTCAAAGAGTGATATTCGTATTATAATATAAACCAGAAGAGAAGGCGGAAGGGGAAGCGACCTACTGAGATGCTCATTTGTCGTGCTCATTAATGAATATGAAATATACTCGAATGGAACTCCGAATAGAACAGCAAAGCAAGTTATTCACTCTTGAAATGGGTTGTACTCAGAACCATAAAGTAAGTATATTAAGTAGAGTGGTAGGCAACTCCGCATTTATTAAATCCCCAATGTGCATACACTTTCTATTTTATTAAATGAACTAGTGGGGGATACAGGTGGTATTGTCACCAAATGTGAGATATGAAAAATTTTGCAGTTTTGAAGAAATCACAACTGAAATGACTGATCATAACAGTGATACCGAAGGAAATAATATTATTTTACAGATCGTCCGTGTCATGACAGCCTTGGATAGGTGATGTTTGCTAAATTAACAACTCGATGACCTGCTATTGCTTTGATGCTGAACCTCAAGAGAGATCATATCACAGGCAACCTGCCACTGGCAGAGCAAAATCGCATAATCAAAGACAATGATTTCAATCAACTTTGAAAGATATAGATGGGTCCACATCACAATTCAGATTCAAGAAGTGAAACATGAATCATGCCGGTGAAAATTGAAATCTCAGTCAAGAAAGCAAAATATGATCTCGACTTTTTCATGAAGACTTCCATTATAATGCGGATCATGAAATTCCCTTGTAAATTAGCTTGATAGGATGCTTATTAGCAAAGATTCATTCCTTTTGCTATCCAACTTGCTTCATACTACTTATGAATGGGGCTTCCATGTCGGTAGTATATAAATTTGCAAATTTTTGACTTTTTAAAACTGCTGAAAACATTTTTTGGACCACGGGAGCGTAATCTCCGCAAAAAAACTGAATCTTTTCATATAAAAATTTTCACTGTATACAGGTGCTTTTTTTAGTCGACACTCTACCGACATATCCCTACTCTATGCTCAGAACCAAAAAAATGTAAACTTGAATACCACCGTGCGCAGGCATGATTTATGCGAATTTACCTTTCCATACCAAATTGTGCACATTTGTAAATTTAATGTTCTTGATGCTCTTGTTCTTCTTGTGTGAAATTTCTATGTATTCGAAATAGTTAATTTAATTTTAGATTTGATTTCAATTTAATGTGCAACAACGTTACTAAGGCAGCTCTTCTGGTGCTACGATATATTAGGGTTTAAAACTGCATTATTTGGAATCTCATGAAGCAAAAGCGTTTGGTTTGTTTGCTTTTAATGGTCTAATTGCTTTGTGCAAAATAAAATATAAGAATATTTCGACGTGCCTTAGAAATAGTTCAATTATAATGTTACTTATATATTCTCCTTACGGGCTTCGGCAGATATAGCACACTGAAGAAGATGAATATGTGAATAATGTTATTGCAACATTGAATTTTCTCAAAGGCGCGTCGAAAGAGTGATTTATTCCTTCGTTTTATTTTGCAAAAAATATTAATGTTATGTAACTCTTTCCTTAGTTCGATTTGTGATTTACCGGCATCAGAAAATTCAATTGTTTTGATTTTGTATTCCATCAATTGTACGTCGCTTCCTTTATATTGAACAGCCGATTATATAAACGTATCGGCAAACTCAAAAGCTGTTTCATTGTGTGAAATATGGCACCTGTAGACTCGACAACATGCTATTCGTAAGTTAAGTAAGTCGTATGACGTCACTACAGGCCTACTACTTACCATTGTCGGCATCAGCAATAATTCTTGTCAGCAATCGAGGCATTTACATTGATCTCTCCAGCAAGTCATATTCGATAGTGGTATTCTTGCCTCACTTGTCTAATCGGATCGCAATTCGAATGTTTTATCTGGACATCAATCAACAAGTCTACATGTTTTTCATTTTCATACATTTTATCATAAAAACACAGTTTAAAAACATGTTCAGAAATATGTCATATCTGCATGTTTTTGGCTATCGCAGGATGTTTCTTATGTTTTAAGGAGTATATCGCTTTGCAACCTAGAGCTGTTATCAGAATTTAGAGTCCGAATCAGACACCAACGCTTAGTCGATGACTTTATCAACAGATATTGCAGATAACGGTATTGAAATTTTAGCTGGCTTTTACCAGGTTTCTAGCCACTTACTGGCAAAAACCATTTTTAGCCGACAAAAATCAAATACAGGTCCTACATGTAATTCTAAAGTACACCCAGACTTGTGAGTGGGTCGGGTACCTCATGGGCCGTGCTTGGGCCTAAAATGTAACCTTATAAGTGTAGATTATGAAACACGAATCTTTCTCTCGTGTTAACATGCAGTATATACAATGAACGTGGGAGTCATTAGATTGTAGTTACCAGTAGCTAAAGTTAAAAAGACATCATCAGCATTGATTGGCGTGTTTTACTGTGATGCTGCGCATACTCTTGTAATTTGAATTATTTCAAGTAAATTAGACTTTTAAATTGAAATAACGCTGTGTTATCTGCTAGAGCTGTAAAGGGTAAATTTTGCCGGTAATATTACTAGAAATAATGGTAATAATTACCGATGATTTTGCATCACTAATATCTACATGAAATATTACTAATGTTGATTTATTATTAAATACTACTACAAATAATGATAATAATTACCGGCAATAATTTCCCGAATCGAAAATTGCTGATAATTCTACATCACTTCTACGTACATGTGCTGCCAAAAATTACATGATGTAGACCAATCCTAGCTTGCAAGGAAAATCTTACTCAACACATATCAAGTTGACAGATTCAAATGCTAGATATTGAGAAAGTCGATGATGAAAGTACTATGTACATTACATTGTGCAAGTAATATGTCTAATTATCGGGTGCCTCAATGAGCGGGCCGGACCGGGCCTGGGTATGAATATTTACGATAAAACAGGTCGGGCCTCAAGATTGCCAAAAGCCCAATCCATAAGTTCTAAACTGAAGTATGTACGCTTGTTGACGCATGAGCATTACTCGGTTAGAACGAGGAAATCTTCATGAGCATCGTAAGTTTATGGAATGATGGAATCTAAGTAGACACTTCATGAGGTAGACAAAATTTGACCTAAATCCAATAATTAAGGTGACGATTCATCAGACGTTTGATTTAAGTGAAACGAATAATTTCCCTTTAGTATACTAATTCTAGAAGCTTCCCGAAATTCTAAAGCGTGATGATCAAACAATGTCGCTAGGATATAGGCAATAAGAACTCATGGACGTCTACATACTTGCACCAGGTCATGACACTCATAAGCAAGCTATGACCTTGATAAACCACAGTGCCAACTCTTTTAAAGTAATTGACGGTTTTTGACGAGAAGTGGTTCATCATAGGTTCAAGTAAAAAAATATAACACACTCTCTGTGATTTATCCGTAAAAGTTTATTGCTAAAATTTCTGCACGATTTTATTAGACACTGAGGCTGCTCCTGTGTCGTGAAACGTCTCTCTTTGCATGTATTTTTCAGCAATAAACTTTTGCGGATATATCACATGGAGTGCATTATATTTTTCCTTTCAACCTATGAACTCTGTTAATGTTTAGTAGCAATTCATCATTTTTAATATTGATCCAGTTAAGTTTGATCGTCAATTCAAGTGACACGATGATTTCCAAATGTTGTGCTGCTTGCTACGTCAGTGACTTCAATAATATAGTAGCTGGAAATGTGTGGTGCTTTGGATTCTTCGAGCCATGTTAACACAAGCAGTTGCACATAGTCTGCCTGAGTCCACCACATTTCTGAGAATCCACTTTTTTTCTAAAATCTGTTATTTTCGTGAATATACAGTAAAAATCCTTCAAATGGACAATTCGACTACTTGGACGGAGCAATTCAAGTACCATAAAATCCCATCCAAATTATCAATCTTCAAAGTGGATTTTACTGCCAAATCTTTTGTTGCAATCTCCAACATCACAGTTCATGAAGTTTTCCCAATAACCGTCTAGTGAAAGGAGAGGCGCATCTTCACATCAGAATATAATCATTTATTTCTGGAAAGGTACCTCTTTTTCCCAGCATTTGATAGTGCAAATTTGGACTTTTTCAAATCTTGAAGCACCGGGTACATGCACATATCTGGTCCATCATTCTGGCGATTGTATTTGCTGTCTATTACATAACATCTCAAGTTTTTAAAAGTCAGACAAAGAATGAAATTACATTTTCTGGATTTTGTGGTCAATGAAGCTTTGGCGAAGTGATGAATCCAATGACCATGGAGAAAGACTTGTCACTAGAAGAAATCTCACAAGAAGTAAATGAACTTACTGAGGAAAATGTGCTGTACAGTGGTTTAGTACTTTCAGACGAGACGGGGTCATATCATTGGAAATGTTTTTGGCTACACTCCTCTGATTTCACGTAGTCAATTGTCATTTTGAAATAAATTTTACTAATTTGGGTGGATACCACATGAGCCGTTGAAGTAATTTAAGTTCAGACAACTCTAAGACATGTTGTGGCATGCTTATGGCGTGTGGGTCAATCATCAGAACAGCTTCCTTAGAAAGGTTGAGTTGCACAAATTCTGCATTTTCTTTTTCGACTTTGACAAACTTTGTAAGTCGCTTAAGACCATTGGTTAGATAGCTGCTTTGCAAAGCTTACTTTAAACAGTAGGATCGATTTTAAAGATAATTTAACAAATATGTTACGTTAATTGAAGAATTGCAGGACAGTAAAGTTGGCCAACTGTGGCATGACATATATCAGTGCCCTGTTCAGGTGCTAGTATATAGATGTCCATGTAACTACTGTATATATATGTATAATATATATATATATATATATATATATATATATATATATATATATATATATATATAAAATAATTAAAGAAGAATTCTCAATATTTCACATGCATGGGTGGGTTTCACAAGTTTAACATTGCTATAAGAATACTTTACTGCATACAACATAATATCTTGCGAAATATCGTCCTATGCTGTTTTGTCTGTTTGTTTTTCTCATTTCTCTACCTCTTCCTTTCTCTCTCTCTCCTTCTTTCTCAAATTATTTCGTGCAGATTAAGCGATTGTTAAATCTGAATTTTGGAAATTGTATTAACCGACAAAAAGAATGAAAGAGATGAAGTGTAATAAGATTATGCCTGCATCAAAAAGCTGCGATAATTTAAGAATGTGATAATGTGAATCTCCGAAAAGAATTTCTGCATCTGTCAAGGCATCAACTAAATTCTTCATAAATAAGAAGTATTTCTAATTCACCTAAATAACCCTTGATGACACCGCAATGGCAAGAAACACGGCAGTAGAAATGTATGCACAATTTTACATACAATCCAATAACTCAATTTCTGCTTCTCTCGTTGCTTCGGTTGCAGACTATGTTAAATAGAAGTCTCAAGAGATGAAAGAAAATCATTATTTGTGTCAAGCTAAATATGCGCATTTAATACATCCCTTCCGTATCTGGTTGTGAGGCAATTGACAAATCCCATTGTTCAAGATTCATTTGTGTTTCATGAATTCATGGACAAAATATTTCGGATGATTTCGCATTCATGATTGTTCTCAAAATTCCAGCTGTGGTTTTGAATTTAATTTTCACTATTTCATATCAATAAGCATCATAATTGCCGGCGTCAAATTTCTTTGTTTATTAAGGATATGCCTATATGTGCAATTATTTGCGCATCAATTCATCAAGTAATAAAAATAAAGTAATGAATGATGAAATTATAGCACCATCAAATACATTTAAATGAAAAACTTAAGTACTTCAAGTCTAGAGAGAACAACAACCAGTAAGTCAATGAAAGCCAACAGTACCTTGACTCCCCGACCGCATTAGCATGACCCAGGAATTGAACTGATGTCTGCGGTGGAGACGAGCTCGCCCACTAGGCCAATGAATTAAGTGAAGGCAGAGGTCATCTCCAAGTGATATCGACAGCTTGCCGTCCTATATTATTGACAACATTTACTCTGAAGACCAGAGCAGACTACCGAGCCACTCGATACAGTCCAAGAGCTACTGACATTTTCTTCCTAAATTCGAGCACGATCTTCTTATTATTTTCAATTTGTGGATGGTCACCAAGCATCAGCAAAACGATAATTCTTAACTTTTTGGTCGGTCAGAGCTCGTTCATTTCCGGAAAATCTGCAACTCTGTGTTTCAAAGCAAATTAGGAAATTGTTATCGCGTGTAATTTGTGATTCAGCTTCATCAAAAATATTCTGATAGAAATCAAGTTCTGGATTCCTTTGTTTTACTGTGGTTGTGAAGAAGTAAATGTGAAACATCTCATATTTGCTGTGAAATAGATGTCAGACAATATAGTTGTTATTGAAGCTATACAGAAAAATAGCATTGTACGAAATTTCCTTAATTTCGTGCCATGAGGCATAACTAATCAAAAATACATTTTTCATGTTGAACTTTACCATCTCATTTACAGGCAAAGAAACAATTAAAGCTATGAATAAACTGCTTATAGTTTCAATTGCTTCCATGCCTGTAGATGTGGTAACAAAGGTTAAAGCGAAAATTTATTTTGGACTAAAATATCAATTTGATCAAAATTCCCACATTTCTGTGACACGAAAGCTGTGCAAGCAGGGTGCACAGCGCAGAATCATATTTGCTATACGTATATTCCTTAATAATTTAGATTATAGTTCATGAATGACAGGTTCCATTTTTTACAATTTTAACTTAGAAACTAAAAATTTCGATAATACATTTTTAACTTCTCTTAAATAATTCACTATGAGATTTTCCCCAAAGACTCCTAAAAGCATTATTGTAGAGCGTTATATTCATCTATTTTCGGGTTATCGGATCATTATTACAAGAATTTTCAAGTAAGTGCTTTGAAAACACATGATAATGCTTTTACTTCAAAGCTACATTGTAAATCTCTAGATACGAAAATCACATACCATTTTTATACGATAATAATTCCACTGGATTCACAGAAGATTTCAAAAATGAAATACTTGTGATTATTAGCTATTTCATTCTGGGCTTGACAATACTGCGCATTGAAAGTACCATTGTTTCGAACAAGCGAGCTTGAAACACCTTTGTTTCAAGATGAAGAAATCCGGTAATGGTTGATGTTGCCAAATAGATCTGAAATCAAAAACCAGATAAGTGTTTATGCCGGAGATCTTTCGCACCGATTCGCATGATGATGTCAACCAATGGGGTACAAAGGATCTCCAGCATAACAACTTGTCTGAATCTTTGATTTGAAATCTATTTGGTAACACGATAGTAACAAGCTATATAAACACATCAACCATTTAGTTAGCAAAGCTTCGAAGCGAATTTTTCTTGCTTTGAATCTGAAACGGTTTGGGTGCAACGAAGACATCATCTACAAAGCATATTGCGCTTACATAAGATCTGTTCTCCTTTACGCCTACCCGGTGTTTTGCAATATTCCGGAGTCTTTAAAATTATTGGTGACTCGGTCTCTGGCCTCAAGTGTCCGTCTTTATTAGAAGTTGCGATAAGCAGTGTACTAATTTGTTCAAAGAAGTGTTGAAGTTTGAGGACCATCCGTTGAAAATGTTCTTTGATGAGCGAACTGCAGTGAAGTGTAGAAATCGATGTGCATTGAAACGACCTAAGGCCAAGACTGTTTTTTAAATTCTTTTATTAAATATTGTAAATGGCTGATCTGTGCACTCTCTTTATACTTGGATTAATATTTTATGTCATGTGTAAATATGCATAGAATTTGTCAATGCATTCACCGCCTCTGTGAAGCAAAAATGCAGAATTTTGAATACTCGTACCATTTGAACCAACAATGGTTTCGAGATTGTCGCACAATTTATGCGAATCTTGACTGGCTTTTGTAGGCCTATATGTATGGTTTGTGAAGATGTGAACCATTCCCTCTGTGACTGCCTCATTTAACCATGAATACAGCAGTCCCTGTCTATAACGATCACCTCTCTGCCAAGCAAATAAAGTCATTATAGACAAGTGGTCGTTATTTGCAAGTAAACTGTTGGCTACATTTTTTTATATGACATGTGACATTATAGTAATATCCAATCATGAGCCTGCGCGTACTCACAAATCCAACACAGCAAGGTTGTACCTTGGATTTTGGGTCGACCTTTGGTAAGTGATACAAAACTTGGGTTTTCTGTTAATGCTGAATATATACAGATCAAGTTACAAAAATTAATATTTTGATTTGAATCTTAGGAGAGCTGTAGGATATGAGCATAAAATTCTGACATTTTAACAAATTTCCACTGGATTCACAGAAGATTTCAAAAATGAAATACTTGTGATTATTAGCTATTTCATTCTGGGCTTGACAATACTGCGCATTGAAAGTTCATACATATTGTATCTACTGCAAGCCTACATATATTTTGTTGCATTTGTGCATATTGAATTGATATATATTCCGTATATTTTATATCTTCGCAGTTATATTCACACCCTTGACTTTCTGCAATAGCAGACATTTATCCAAATATAAATTCATTCCGATTTCATATTCTAAATATGTTTAACCATGTGCTTAGCCTACTCCGCAGCTAAATTATTAATCAACCTTATTTATACATTCTGAATGAAAAAATGAAAACAATTGCTTTGTTATGAGCAATGTGTAACTCAGTCATAGTTAAATCAAAGATCTTCATTTAGTCAGTATATCAGTGTAGGTTAAATTAAAAGAAAACTTTATGACGCAATACATGTACTTAGGTTACTAATTACAATTATTGCAATAGTAAATCTTTTCCCACTAATACCACACACATTTCTCATTGGTCCAATGGGAATTTTGGCCAATAGAAGAATCTTTATGTCAGCACAAAACACAAAAAGTGCACTTCGTTTACTTGATTTCTTTCATTTATTTAAACTTGGGCTTGGGTTTTGGGTTTTGACCCCAAGTTTTGGTCCAAAACTTGTATTGGGTATACCCAATACAAGTTCTTGCCCAACCTGAAACACAGCATGATTGCAAGAATGATGCTAGCTTTTATAGTTTCAGAGGCTATAAAAATGTCTATTCAAAGGGCCTATTACGCAAGATTTAATGAAAATTTAGAAAACAGTATGGAAATATAACAATAATATAATACGCAAACATACGTATAAACCACACATTAATCAATGAGAAAATTTCGATGATATACTGTATTCAATGTATGAAGACTTTATGCAAAACTATAAAATTGTGCTACCAGTACAATTATGAACAATAAATTTAGATGTAGCAAACAAAAGCTACAAGATGTAGCTCTAACAAGCTGCAGGGGAAGATGAAGCAAGTAAGTTGAGAGTGTTGAGACTCATGTATCTATCAAAGCTAAAGTGAGGGATTAAGATGTATAGCTGACAGCTGTTGCGTAATGAGACCATTGACGTTTGTCTGTTATTAATACATAAGTTAGCGAAACATCTACACGCATTTATCGTTCCCCCGAAATCTGCGGTCGTAATAAACAGGGTTAGAGAGCATTTTGCCAAATTACTGAGGTCGTAAATCGCGCTAGACAGGAAGTCGTTATGCACAGGTTGAATTATACAGGAGATGTAGTAATTTTGAATCGGTCCCAAATTTCTTGGTAGTAATCGAAAGGAAGTCGTCAAAAGCTTCAAACACACGTTAATGACAGGGACTACTGTAATCAGTGAGAGTAAGTAATATGTCATGCGAGTGAATTGAAAAATGAGGAATTGCTTAAGAGCGCTTTCATGGTTGTGTCAGAGGATAATATCTAAACTTCAGCTGTTACCTTGAACATGTCATAAAACATCATTTTGCATCCCCGCTGTGTAGAAGTGATCTAAATCAATGGTCGACATGAAGTATGAAAACATGGTAAAAGACAATTGTTATGGTTTGTTTAAGACAACAGCGTGGTTTCCTCTCTCTCTCTCTCTCTCTCTGTCTCTTTTGATTGGCAGCAACCATGAAAGCACGTTTAATTATCTCCTCATTTTTCAATCCACTTCATTGTCATACTGTTTTCATTGATTATTCATGATTAAATCAGCTAGTCACGCAAGGTTTGGCTATTATTATCTATATACTTTACATGCAAATGTGTATACGAAAGTAAGTCAATATTCGTAAAAGATGCAACAAAACTCAGTAAATATGCGAGAAACTCGAATGCATTGTTGGATTCAAATTGTGCGAGTATGCTATTATCGTATCAATTTGCGCTTCATTTTCCAATGCGACTCCGTGGTGAAGGTGGAGTATTGTGTGTTTGAAGGACTTACTGAAAATGCATAGAAATTAATTTCTTATCTGAAGTTGACTAGAATGGAGATTGACTCAAGGTCGCGGCACAGCCGAGGGAACTAAGTTGAGGCATGAAATGAATCACCCAATGATACAGCCGTTGACAAGTGTATATAAGCGAAAACGCGTGTGATTTTTGTGCCGCCGTTGTGCATAGCATGAACCTTAACTTCCATTCTAGTGATTTCCATTGTTATCAATTTCCATGCTAGAATAATCTTTCAAGAATGATTCAATAACCCGAAGATAGATGAATACAAACAAACATTCAATATACCATGGGGTTTGATACTAAAACGTTTGATGTATATCTCAACCAGTATTGAAAACCAATGCTTCTGCCTTTCAAAGTAATTAAATCCTCCAATATTGGATTTTCACTCAAGTGATGTTAATATCTGAACCTTAGACGCAGCTGACGCTTGGTGATCAACAAGAACATGACGCAGATAAGCACATGTAATCTTAAGTCAACATTTCAGACGTTGTTATGAGGAACTCTTCTTATCTTGCCTTATCGTATTGAGTGTTTGAATTGCACTTGACAACCTCTCAAAAATACAAACTCTGTCATATGTTGGGACCTACCATCGATGAAATACTGTTCAGATTGGAGTTTCTTTCTAGGATTGAATACTATTTTGCAATAGTGTCATGATCGACAGCATGTATTCACTTTGCTGGTGCTCTGTGTTTATGAGGCTCTTAATTTGGCTACGATGACTGACATTTTAGATACATTCTTCAATCCAAACAAATTGTGAAAACACAAGTGCAAAAAATGTAGGACATTAATTGAATATAATGTTTAATTGAACCACGGTAGTGCGGTGAATGAATCACAGTTCTAAAACCATGGACTGTAAAGTATAATGTGAAAAACAGAAAAACAACGAGTAAGCAAGCTTTCCAAAGAGTTAATTGATTTTCTTCAGCCATCAGTTGTTTATCCCGGGAGCCACAAGGTATCATCTCTGCTTGGTGGAACACGACTTTCATAGATAACACGCAACGGGTGACTTTTATGCCGCACAACTTTCCCGAATAAATTCAGACATACTTATCTCAGACTTACTGGTTTATGAAAGAACAAAATTCAAGGTTGTTGTTAGAAAACAAAGAATCTTTATTATTTGGTTAAAAACACATGCGCTGGAAAATATGACGTAATCATCCCGTACAAGGCAGCCTACATGGACATCCAAAAAAAGAGGCCGTCCGTAACCAAGCCAGTCGCAACCGAAACCGTACTATCAGACTGAATATGCTAGAAAGTATTTTGATGGTATTTGGACGAAATGCCATCAGCAGTCACATCCCCATGTGAGACATTTGGTTAGTAGGCCTATCTGAAAGTAAAATACTTAACCACTCGAAGATTTCATGAAGCAGTTTGCTACAATTACGTCCTTTATATTAATTCTGCAATGCTCTAAGTGTTATCCATCATGCCAATTATGATTCATGTTCAATTCTGACAAAACGATCTAAGACGTTTTTCCAGACTAACGACCTCTGTTGGTGCGAAGCGCGTTGCGCTACATTTTGAAACACAACATACAATATAAAATCTACTTATGCAATCTGATCACTTATTGGTTTTGATAGAATATAATCAGCTTTTATAAGTGCTATTTGCTGGTTTTTGGATGCATTTCCTCATTAATCAATGAATAAGCAAAGTCACAACAGCCATCGCCCAAGGGATCTAGATGTGCTTCAAGATCCCGGTAAGGATAGGGATAAAATGTAACCATTTTATGAATATAAATGATATGCATATAAATCACCATTATCAGATGAAAGGAAATCCTCGTTTTCTACATTTGTTCTTCATGATTAATATCCAAACATTGTGAATGTACATAACCATGTCGAACATCAATCTCAATTCTTCTGCAGATTGGGAACTGGTTGGTCCTATCACACGAACAGGTCATCAAACAGGAAAGTTGAGATATTGAGCGTGGAGGAACAAGATCATATTTTGGATGTTGTTCGACGAAATGAAATTCTTGAAGAAAATGAACGACGAAGAATTGGGTGAGTAGAAAGATATACAGCAAAACGTCAATTCTTTACTTGAGTGCAATCTAAATTCTAGATCAGCTTTTGCAAGCTTTTTCAGTCGAGCGTGACCTGCATACATTTTTGATTGGTGTCATTAACTGTTTCGATTACAACACTCCTAGTCCTCGCTCATTACAAATACAATTCACACAATGCGTCTATACTGTACTACAGAGCTGATCTTAAAAAACGGACTACCCAAATTTCGGTGAAGTTCAATCAATTCTCATGTCTTCCAATCGTGTCGCACAACAACGTGACATACATCACTCTAGAGCTTGCATTCTCAGCTTTAGAATGAGCTATGATAGACTTGTACCCTCAATTGCATCTGCAGTGCTCAAAATATGAAAATCGCTCAATTTACAAATCGCAATTTTTCAAAAAGAAAACATGTGAGCATGATAATGAGTCATGCACGGGTAGAAAGGGTATTTTCTGATCTCTCTTTTGACATACTGGTCATCAAAATCGATGAACCTATAAAACATTAGCGATATTGTGAAGTTATCACAAAATCATGAACTTTTTGGTTGAAAATTGTTGGTTTCAACTTTTTTCTCATTTCCGCAAAAGTACACAAACACTGAAGGTAAACAATTGGGAACCACTATGAGAGAACAACGACATGCCTTCAATAAATGTCTTGTTTTACACTTTTGTTCAACTTACATGGTGCTTTTGATTCTGATGAACAGTCTGTCAAATGAGAGCTTTGGAAATCCTCTCTCTCCCAGAGCCCGATTATTTATCATGCTCACATGTTTTCCTTTTGAAAAATTGCGATTTGTGAATTGAGATATTTTCATATTTTGAGCACTGATCAGCAGATCGGACAGCATGAGAATCGATTAAATTTCATCAAAATTTAGGTAGTCCGTTTTTTTATGATCAGCTGTATAGATCATACATTGATTAATGGTAATATTAAATACAATACCTAGGCTTGCAACGTAGTAGGCTTATGTTGTTAGTCAGCACAGTATTTGCTTAAAGTTTTGATATATTCATGCAGCCTACATCACAAGCAGTATATTTGATAAGTGGTTAGCTGGTGATATGATGGGCCTAACCCATAGAGTGAGTACATTAGGTAGAGTAGTGGGTAGAGTAGCAACTCATCAACAATTAAATCCCCTTTGTGCAAGCAGATTCGATTTTATCATATGAACTCGAATGAGACTCAGCATCATATGTGAGATATACAAATTTCTGCACTTTTGGAGAAATTTTGGATTTGACTGATCGTGATAGCAAAACAGAAGGAATAATAGCATTTTATAAATCCTCCTTGGTGGTAATATGCTCGTAGTTTGCTAAATTAGCAATCCGATGGGTTACTATCACTTTAATACATAACCATCAATAAGAGCACTCTCTTGAGCGTGATCATATCGCAAGCTATAACCTCCTTCTGGAAGAGCAAAATAAAATAGCCACTTGCAATGATCACCATTAACTTAAAAGATGCAAATGGGTTCGCAGTACTATTCAGTAGTCGATATATCAGTAGTAAATAAAAAAGTTCAAGTATTAAACAATTCAAAGTACTGAAATTTTTGATCAGTTCACAATGATGATTCATATTTGTAGAGTGATGATGGAAAAACTTGAAAATATGAAGAAACTGGTGAATGGGAATGGGACAAATCAATGTGTGCTCTGTGGTCATGAGTTTCGATTACTGGGAGCGTCCGCATATCATTGTGTTGACTGTGCGATGGCTATATGTGCCAAATGTGGAGTTGACACAATTGGAAGAAATAATCGAACAGTTTGGTTTTGCAAAATTTGCAGTGAGCAACGTGAGGTGAGGATTACATTCTGATTTCAGAGCTTTTTTCGATAGGGAATTGATTGAATGCAGCTTGAAAACAAAGGTCTGTCGTTGTGTATTGAATATCTAAAGATAATGAAAACGACTAAGTCAATAAAAGACACCAACACCCTTGATTCACCGACCGCACTCGCCCGACCCACGAATCGATCCGAAGTCCGCTGTGGAGACGAGCTCGCACCTCCTTTACTAGGACACGCTGACGATACAAAAGGAATGCGAGTGAAGGTTCAGTGAAGTAGTCGTCTCCGAACACAGAAATTAATAACAATAAAACCTCTAGAATGGAAGCAAAGCTTCATGCAATACACAATAGTGGCACAAAAATCGAACGCATTTTCACTTATAACACTTGTCAACCACTGCATGATTGGGTCAGGCCTCAGTCACACTGAAAGCAGAGCAAACACGAGCGTCCCGAACAAACGTATGTCTGAAAGGTATTAATCGCTCTGGCTTGCTTTGCTCGCAGTGTGGCTGAGGCCTTAGAATCTGTCACATGTGTGATTCCTGTGAGTTTTTCATCGGTGGTTCATGCCCCAACTTAATTCCTCCGGTTGTGCCTCGACCTTGAGTCAATTCCCATTCTGGTCAACTTCAGATAAACAATTTATCTCTATGTCTTTGTGTGATATCGACAGCTTTTTGTCCTGTTATTATTGACAGAATGCCACTAGCATTCATGTTGTAGCGAGATAGAATGATATGCTATCAGCGTGTCACACTGTAGATAGACAACCGAGGTCTGTCGCAGCACATTGAATATGCCTTGTGAAGAAGGGGTGAACTCGTCTCCACCGCGGCTATCGAATCGATTCGATTCCCGAGTCGGGCGAGAGCGGTCGGGGAATCAAGGGTGTTGTTGGTGTCTTTTATTGACTGAATCGTTGTCAGTCTCTTTAGATATTCAGAAAACAGATTGTTCAACATCAGATGCCTATCAATTTCTTGTTGGTTAATGAGCATTGTATGAGACAAATGTCATACAACGATACACTACTGATATACACTCCGAAGTACGAAAAGTAAGACGCTAATTTCAAAAGCATGTTCTTCTGTTTACAGTGTACATGCATATCAGCGTGATTCGCAGCAAAACAAGCGAATAACATTCTTTTGGATATTAATTTTCTTACTCATCCCTACCCTATCAAGAAACAAAGCCATAGTAGGAGACTGGGGTGAGGATGCCTTCACTCACCTGCAACTCACCAGGTTAGGAATGGCAACTTCCCGTGAGAGCGGAGGAACCTCAGCGGATAGACCCGAACCTAGGACCTTTTGCATTTCCGCACCGAGGTATGGACCATAATCAACTGAACTCTTATACCAGCATTTATCCTTGAAGATCCATATACAGGGTAATCGCTGTCTCACCACTAAAATGCACAGCTTCAGTAAACAAGACATCTTCCTGCTCTTTCTCAGCGCCGGCAATCGAATATGGGACAAACAAAGGCCGATTACAAGGGTCATTTTTTGTCGACATTGCAGAGGTTATGAACAAACTGAGCACAGTGTGTCACATACGAGTATCTTCATGTACGGTCCATCAGCTTTCTCGTTTATTCCAAATTATAAAATGGAATAGGAGTATGGAGCTCGAATTGCTCAAGTCTCGTCAGGCAAATTTTCACTGTCTGCTCTCTTTACATTATTGAAGTTGAAAATGTTACGGATTTTTTGTTCCCGTCTAGTCTTGTTTAAATGTTTGTGCTGACAAGCTTATAGTATTGATTGATGGAACAATGAATATTTATCTATTGAAGAACTTTGAAAAATGTAGCGTACTGCATAGATCCCCTAAAATCAAAACGCAGTGTATTAACGAAGTTGGAGAAATCTAGTTTGATATGTGGAGACGGTGTTTCGAGTCATTCGTTATGTGTTTTTGCTTTATTGAGATGTCGAATCCTCGAGGAAGATGGTTCATGTAGTTTTTCATGTGTTTTCATCATGTTCTTCATTTTCTTTGAGAGAATTCACTGAAGACTTTGATATGAACATGAAATTGCTGTTGACAGAAGAAGAAGTCGCATCCTACCCTACGAGCGCATTCTAGAAGACATCAAAGAGAAATCATCAACAATTCCTTCATAGTGCATCAGATACGATGCCAGGGTACTCATAAGACTCCTAACATAAATAACTCGGAGATCAAAGGCTCTCTAGATGAGAGCATTAGGGAGAGTATTTTCTTTCGAGGAACAGTTCTCTGATATCTATAAATCTTTTAGAATAAAATAACATAGTATCTTGTAGAATGAATATCCGAAAAATGAAATAAATGGTAACAGTCTCAGAGACAACATTTCATGTCATTGTTGTTGTTTGAATCAATTTTTCAAAGCAAGATTAAATCGATAAATGTACAAAAGTCATGTCGTAATGCTCATCAGTTGACGATCATTGATGTTAACTGAGATTTGAATCAAAATATATAGATTTGCGGCTGTAGTCTCCTGTAAATCTCCTGTAAATATAGAAAGGCATTGCATAATAAATCTTAATAGCGTCAATCATTCTTGTTTCTGCACTGAGTCGCACGATTAGGAATGCACGAAAATTGAATCGCGCCCGACTGGATATTAACGGGGATCAGAGCGCTGGTCTCATTTGGAAGCCATTGTCTCATAAAACCAAAAGCCAAAAATTGATGGCCGATTGTGCTGAAGTAGCAGAAATGATCAATATATTACAAAATAATCTTAACGCTTTAAACGCGGATAGTGCAAAACAAAGAAAGTATAATTTTATATTTGAACAAGCAAAACTGATCAATACTGAGTGGGATAAATGACAACTCCGACACATGGAAGAGGCCAATACCTATTGTGCTTCCGAGTATGAACAAGGCTCATTTATTCATTTATTTGTTTATATTTATTTACCCGAAATCAGAAAGGAACGGATGTATGCCCTACAGCATCTACAACAATGAAAATTTGTTACCTATATTTTTTGAGAAATAAAAATGCATATTCTAGTCCATGTCTGTTATAAGGAACATTTTGTGTATGCCTCATCCTGACACCATCCGAAAGAGAGTTAGATGCTTTAGATTCACTGGAAGTGATAGCGAAGCCCGATCAACTGTAAGGTTTTGAAAAATTCACCCGAGTGTAGGGATCCTGTTCCTTATCATTCAATGAATTTCATATCGATCATTCAGTCTGTTTTCGTGGTGGAAATTCGATCGTCAAGACTGCTGATGATGGCAAGAAGCATGCTCTAACTATTTTAGTCATCATGTTAAATAAAAGTGACGATGTCTCGGTAATGTTTTCTCCTTTTTTAAAATCTATTTATACTTCAACAGGGAAATGTTTATGTCAACAACTGATCTTGGCTTGGGTATTACAAATGAATGTGATGTAAGAGTGATGGCTTTCGACTCAGATAATGCAACTGCTAATCGCAAGTGTTATCAAAACATGCCTGACAATGCATGCAGTGTAATGATTGATTTGATATTAAAGTTAATTGCTCTTTAATATTCTTCACCTTCTATTTCCTGCAAGTTGATTAGGTACACCATGAGATCCACAATAATGAATCATCTTCCAAAAATATAAAGAATAATGAGGTATATTCACTCAGCCTTCCAAACTTTCAGCCTCAAAAAAAAATTGCACATATTGCATAGTTCGGCGTCCTGAGTAAGTTATAGATATCTAGACGTCCATGGCCTCATGCATACTTTCGACTATAGATCATATATCCATAAATGAGAATACTACAGTTAGATTGCCCAAATAATGCAGTTATCAGCAAACACAAATCTCAATCTTCATTATTGATCCAATGTTTTACATGTTCCCTTAGTAGGCCTGCTACTTTTTCTAGTGAAATTTACCACTTAGGTCCCTGATATAAGCAGAAACTGTAGAAGTATTCACTCCAATAATGTTCTCATAATTAAGTGATGCGGTGATTTATAACGTTGCTTATAACGTGATTTATACTTTGCTTATAACGGGTAAAAATTGCACTCAAAAGAACGTGGTTCCAATTGCACCATTCAAAGCCTGTTGCAAAACCTAGAACGCCTACAAAGTGCGTCTGAAAAAAATCGGTGTTTTAAATGCTACATGTACTTCATTTTTTTTAATATATTGGTAGTAGACGAGTTAGTAAACCAACAAATCCTTTGAGCTGTATGACAATGTTGAGTTCCATTATTCTATAAATCTATTACTGTAAATTGGGAGCATTTTGGTAGTAATGATAATAATAATGAAAACGATATTCTATGACCGTACAAGGGTAGTACGAGCAAGTACTTCTGCAGCATGAAATTGCAAAAGTCGATCCGCTTCTGTTTCTGCTCATTCGTGAGCAATTGTGGGATCCAACGAGGAGAACGCTTTCGTAGCCGAAGATGATCATGGAGAATCCTATTCAACGATGCCGATCAGAGTTGGAAAAGTCGGAATTGGAATTGGAATTGACGATTTTCAAATCTACTGGAATTGGAATTGGAATTGACCCTGATAAACCTCAATTCCACTTTTTCGATTGACCTGTGATAAATCTATTTGTACAAAAATTGAAATTGCAACGTCCAATCACAACAATTAATTTTAAGACTATAGTTATATAGATACGATACGCAACGATAAAAGAAAAACGTTAAACTTACAGTTCACTTCTTAATGTTGAATTCACTTCAATTCGATCGGACTCATTTATACCAAAATAATATCATAAATATCAGTGTCACTTATAACGTCAATCTTCAATCGCGCTCGCTGATGTGTTGCTGTCATGGTTGCTGTATACGCTGCTGTGTTGTTGTTCGCTGGCGGGCAGTTGTTGTTGTTATTTCCGTAGTTAAGTTTCACCGCGAGAGCCCGGAGTTGTTCTAGCAGCTGCTGAAGATGTCGTATGTAATTGAGTGTTCTGCCATTGACAAAGGGTCTGGACCCGAAACGTCTGGCGATTTTTATTTTCTATTCATTTTACTCGGCATTAAACATATCGGGAGAGTATTGAAATTGGTTTTACATTCGCATTGAATTATGGTCCTCCCGCCCTCTGCCATATCATATAATCGATTCATTCGCATCTCATCTCTCTCTCTCTCTCAGCGTCTGATTCTTTGCTGACCGTTCATTTTCTTTTCTTTCTTTTTTTCACGAGATATTGAATATCTTGTTTACGAAACGAAAATGGCGTAAGCTGACCGCTTGCATATATACACGTACATGTACAGAAGAGATATGAACTATGAACATGAGAACGCACATAGGAACGACGCAGAGAACGGCACACAGGAGCAACGAGTATAGGATAAGGGCACATGGGTTAGACTGGAACGAACAAATGTTAGATACATTAGCATAATGCACTATACGTGACATGAAATTATCGGAATTGAATCTTATTATGGAATTGGAATTGAATTGAACTGTTTCGACTGGAATTGGAATTGGAGTTCGAATTGAAATTTCTGTTCTGGAATTGGAATTGGAATTAAAAATTTCAGTGTAATTTTTCCAGCTCTGATGCCGATGACAAGCCAAGAGGAACCTCTATCTGATGGCATGTGACTCGTGAATCTGCCTTCACCAGTTTCTCGACAGCAGCAATCGAATCTTCATGAACAACCGAAACTGGCCGACCTGAGCGTTGTTCATCTTCAATGAGAGGCGCGTCCGCGGCGGAGCTCCGCAAACCAATTGAAGACTGTTGCTCTCGAAGGCGCTTGTTCCCAAAAAGCGGCAGTGAGGCTGGCTAGTGACTCGGCGCAGACAAGTTGCGCTTGAAATCGCAACAGAATCATTGCTCCGAAATGCTCGCTGCGAAGCTCCATGTCTGAATGCGCTTTCAGCGTGTCTTGACCAACTTTAAGCGCTGACCGAGTAATGACTGTTAACCGGCCAGCGCTGAACTTCTCACCAATCGATAATGACGTTTAGAGGAGTCATCGAGCAAAGTTTCATTTAATTTGGCGCATTCCTTCAGGGCTAGTCTAGAGACTTATGGAGTGACCCTCGTACATGACTTAAGCCTATACAACCACATGGATATACAAAATGATCAAGAATAAATGGAACATTTCAAGATAGAATGCAATGATTTACTTTTGAGTGACAGCAATGTTGTCAGTTTGTCACATACCACGGACGCGTCGTATTCAAACGCTTTTCGAAAAAATTGGACAATAGATGACTCACCAAATGAATGCCTGTTTGCGAATGTTGAGTCGTGGAATTTAGTGGATGAATTATTGCCAAAATATTTCAACCCATATTAAACAAAATTTAATTAAAATTTGTATTTTTGTTTTAGTATAAAGTTTACTTTCAGCCTTCAGTTTTACTATGTGATGCTTAAAATTTGCAGTGAAAATTGTCCTACTTTCTCTTAATGTCAGTTAGTAAATAAAAAACATTTGCAACTTCAGCTCCGGGGCATCGAGCCAAGCAAGCTCGGCTTCTATCCAAACCAATGCACCAGAATTACGTGTATCTCAAAACCAGAAATGTATCAGAAAACAAGCAAATTTGCATGCATGATAATCAAACTCCTTGACTACAGCAATCCATTACGATCACTATTAAGTGAAACCAGAGTTTGAAAAAAATGCAGAACTAGAGACTGCTCATTCTACGATGCTTTTGATATGCGCCAGAGTGGTCGAAAGACCTCCGAATAATATACGAGTATATGATCAGAAATCAGCATAATGTTTTCGAGATCATCTTCCCATTCAAAAAAGTGGATAAAATTGCATAATTAAGGATATTAATATACATAAAAAGCTCATACGCTGACAATGACAAACAACGATTCAAGGATAAACAATAACAATCATCAAAAACAATTATTCGAATACTTTTAAGAAAAGAGATTTACCATTAAGACCTAGGGTTTGATATAATCTAGGAGTTTATCATTTAACAACAACGCTTCTACTACACGAGTTTCAAATTCACTACCTCCTGTGTATTTAACAGAGAAACAATGATTAATGTCATTACTACAGTTTGGACATATGTTCAGATGGCTACTTACGGCTGAGTTACCTTTTTTATCTTCTTTTATTCTTTGACGTAATGTGCGTTTCGTTTGTCCCAAGTATTGGGTATCAGGATCAACCAAATTAATTAATACGGATAACAAAGTGACGAAGAAAGATGAATGGGAGGATGCCAAGTTAATGATACTTCTGTTTGTAGGTAAAACATCCATAAAATTCCGACGCAAACTTGTTAAAGTGTCTAGGAAATTGGACCAAGATGTTAAAATAATATTCAATACTTGTAAAACAGGACAGCATTTTAGTCTGAAAGATAAGACAAATAAGCTGATGCGATCATGCGTTGTGTATAATTTTGTTATCCGTATTAATTAATTTGGTTGATCCTGATACCCAATACTTGGGACAAACGAAACGCACATTACATCAAAGAATAAAAGAACATATAAGATGTAACTCAGCCGTAAGTAGCCATCTGAACATATGTCCAAACTGTAGTAATGACATTAATCATTGTTTCTCTGTTAAATACACAGGAGGTAGTGAATTTGAAACTCGTGTAGTAGAAGCGTTGTTGTTAAATGATAAACTCCTAGATTATATCAAACCCAAGGTCTTAATGGTAAATCTCTTTTCTTAAAAGTATTCGAATAATTGTTTTTGATAATTGTTATTGTTTATCCTTGAATCGTTGTTTGTCATTGTCAACGTATGAGCTTATTATGTCTATTCATTGGTCGCAGCTGCGCAAAGATAATTCGCATTCTTGTAAGGATTATGATGTTTTCTCGAATATGTGGTTGAAAATGTCAGATTGCTAATGAATCCATTTTGCAACTTCCGGTCTATACGAAACCGTAATTACTTGTCAGTAGTTACGGTTATTACGCAGCTTTCCATCTTCCCCATATATAAGTCAATATGAAAGCCCTTTTCGCAGAAACAACCATTTAAATGAAAAACCTAGAATATAATACCGGCGCTGGGGTCTTGTGGTAGAGTGCTCGCCCAGCGTCCGGGAGATCTGGGCTCAACCCTTAGTCGGGTCAAGCCTAATAAGAATAGGACAAAAGAAAGCTCGGCCACATGGAAGAAATGTGTCATCATAATCTGCTTTCTAGTATATGCAAGGTTTATTTAATTGTTTTAGATACAAACACTTTGATTGTTTTATCTATTTTACAAAGTTCATCGGCTCGATAGGATCTCACATGGGATCTCAGTAATGGCTTATACAAAACAGTTCAAGGAAGGGGACATCCTGAATTCTGAGAGCATTAGCTTTCTCTCTTCGATACAAGTTGAAAACTCTACCTTGACTTGCAGCCAATTTGGCATTCAACAAAACTAAAGACTTTAATTACATGCTCAAATGAAACAGCAAAGTTTTTCCAACACCGAACGACCGTTCGACATTTTTTGTTGTCAACAGTGTTTACTTGATTAACACAATGATAGTCAGAGAGTTTTCCGTAAAGTCAATCACTGACAAGTGACGTGTACATGTACATGCAGTATTTATACTATTTACGTATAATAAGCCTTGATATCTTCATTCTGTTACTGCATCGTTTCCTAATACAAGCGCATAGTATCTCGAAGAGAAATTCTGCTTCAGTATCTCTTTGTACAAAGTGTGCATGTATTCACCATTGAGTTACCGATTTCAGCTTTAAATAATCAGTTCTTTTGGATTTGACACGTTCTTATAATGTTGATCGTTTGATCTGATACATTAATAATGTATTGAAGACCTTGATGCGTAATCATGCATTCGGTTCAGTCAAAAGATAAATTCCTCAATAAAGTAAACCAAAAGACATGCACATCATGTGCCACTCAACACTACTCATTTGCAAACTGACATGTATGACATTTTATTGTAGAGACAATCGACACATGCAACGTAGCAATTCATCAGACGTGAAAGAGATATTCGAAATTGTTCATCTCATCTCGCAGAGAAAACCATTGATGCGACTTAGACCAAGTCTACATTTATCCACTGATGCCAAAATTGAATGCTCTGTCTGTGCCAACTAACAGAGACATGTGCAAGCATAGCTCTTGAATTGTTTGAGTCTGTTGACATCTTTCTGTCATCATGATCTTGCGTTTTTCCACTTTCATTCATCACTAGCTGAAGCCTCGCCTATAGGGGGATTGTCGATGGTAGGCATGTGATGTGACCGATATAATAAATAAGATGATTTTAGTCAGCACAAAAAACGCTACATGCGCTCATACTTCAACGATTGCCGGCTTGAACAGCTGTCTCGAAATAAGCGGGTTCGACAGGGGCTGTTGTTATTTGGTAGAGGGGCCGAAACGTGACCAGGCGGCTGCCTGTTGACGACTGGCTATTGTTCTATTGTTTTATCTCCTTTCAAAACTATTGATTTTGCTAGTTTTTGGTGATTAAGGGACTGCTCAACCTCCATAGGATTGGCATTGTGAGTACGAGTACTGGTGTCTATTTGTATATAAGTTCTTATTAAATTATAAGTTCTTATCAAAATTATGCTCAATATGTAAGACTCGTTGTGTATGTTCCAGCTTCATTTACATTACTTGCATGCTACATATTGACTAAAATCAATTGTGATGAATAAAACTGAAGTTCTTGATTTCTTAACATTGATGACTCATTTCAGGTTGATTGATACGACGACGAAACATATAGTCTGTGACTACAAATGCAGTTAATCTCAAATGAATTGTAAAATCCTGACATGATTTTTCTTAGCTTCCTTGCTCATTTTCAGAATAACAGCTTTAGTCTAGCCATCTTTGATAGTTTGAATTATCATGATCGCTAGGGATTTGGATAGCTGGTTTCGTAGATTTGTTCAGAAAAACACCGTCTAATCACCACAAGGTGAAGCAATCGTTTTGAAGAAGTCTGAGTGATGTTTTGTCATGAAATATATACCAGTCACATGTCATAATATTGAAATCATACTGCCAGTAGCTTCATCATTTAGCGAAACTCATATATGCACTACATGTAAAACATTGTTTTCTTGGCATCTTGAATGGTCTTGGATGGTTTTAGTGACACTTTTTAACAATGACTGCTGAGAATCAGCCGATCAACTGAAATGTCAAACTATTGCTTTAGTGATGTACTTTAGAGACGTACCTAAACTGAGACGAGCTGCAACTTGAACCGAGGCCAACCAAGTCGACAGCAGCTCGGCTTCATTCCTTGGAGCTGCGGCTCCTCGACGTAGCTTAAAAGATTGTAATTGGCAGTCGGCGGGAAGGGCATCCGGGCTGAAAATATCGCAGCACTCAATCTGAAGTCTGAATATGACAGCACGCCTGATGTGAGGAATTAATGAAGTTAATTAATGATTAATTTTGTATTCAAATTTGATCATACATGATAATAATGGCCAGCTGTGGCTGAAGTGCGCGCTATATATAGTGCAGACCACAGAATTAAATACTTTGTTTATCTGCTTCGGTTTACCAGAAGTGAATTTTATTCGAAATCGACTGCACACCTTGGAACTTAGTAAGTGGGCAAAAAGGAATTCCTAATACCTTACAGAGATAGGAAAAAGTCGTGCATCGCTTGAGGATTACTGTCAATTCCAGCAAAGTGCTTCGATTGCCACAAATCCTTCAGATTCGAAGAATTCAGATCATTGCGCACTAATTTTCTCCATAATGTTCCGATCATTATTTAAGAAAATAGCAGGCCCACGAAAATAAGTTCACCTGCTGATTTCACCATCCTCTTCTCAGCATTCCTCGCTGCATAGTGCATGCACATTACACAATGTAGCCAGACAACGATGTGTGTTTTGGTGTATGCGAAATGATATCACAACACGCACGCCACTCACTCACTGTGTCCTCACTGTGTCTTCTCAGCATTCCTCGCTGCATAGTGGATGCACATTACACAATGTAGCCAGACAACGATGTGTGTTTTGGTGTATGCGAAATGATATCACAACACGCACGCCACTCACTCACTGTGTCCTCACTGTGTCTTCTCAGCATTCCTCGCTGCATAGTGCATGCACATTACACAATGTAGCCAGACAACGATGTGTGTTTTGGTGTATGCTCTTCATAGCTTATCAACGGCAATTATCCCTATTCCTTTTGTCAAATAGCAGTCTGCGCTGGAAAAAACGTATACCTTGAAATTTCATTATTTACTGGATATCGATGCATGTGATTGCTGGCGAAAACGTAACAAGCTGCTTAAGACAATTGGTAGGATGATTGGCGTGGCTGGAAATGAACTGAAGCAGTCTAATTGGCAAGCATAGCCATGTATTGCATCACGCAACCTTGACTATTCAGAGGAATGTGATGCTACCGTAACTAACATTAATCAAGACTGTAAACGGCAAATATAAATTTATTTTTCCACAACAAAGCACTGATGATACAGACACTTATTTCTGTTGAAAGGAAATATCTCTTATTTGACAATATTTGATTTTTGGGTAAGGAAACAGATTGATCGTAGTCAATATACTTATATTGCGCTAGCGTTTACGAACTGAAGTTTGAGTCGCCTGATGATGGCCAGTGTTGCTGGTCGTGAGCGCTAGCGTGTCCACGACCGTCTGTTTCTTTACTCAGAATCAAATACTTATTTCTATACACAGTAAATGCTCTGTGTAGTGTGTCATTTACGCCATGTTTTACCTAAGATTATTACGGCTCGTCGGTTCAGCTCTGCTCGGCTCGGTTACAGCAACTTACGGCTCAGCTCGGCTTGAAAAGTCCATAATATATCGGCTAGCGCTTGTCTTGAGGATCCGTGTACATGTCCAGTTCACCTACTTAATTGATGGAATTATGAAATAATCCTAAAATAAAGATTTACTGAAAACTGACTTCCATGATTTTCTAGTGAATGAGGCGATTAATTGAGAAAATAATTAGCTGATTGCAGTGTGTAATAATTAAATGTAAGTTAGAAGATGTTATGCTACTACTGACGGTTCTGACTTTATCAGAATTGAAGAGGGTATGAATTTGGTGACGGAGCGATATCTTGCAAATGGCTGTCATACTAGATTTATAAAAGTGTTAGACCTTCTCTAGCTAGAAATAGACGGAGAACTAGTAATGATGACCCCAAGATTTTTCTCACGCTATCATTTCATAGTGAAAGAGACACTAGAGAAATGAGAAATAGCTAGAAACGAACTGGTCCTCATAGATACCTGGTTGTCAACTCCACCGTCCGACACTTGCATGAAATTCTATGTGCTAAAGACGAAAATGACTACAATAAAGTTAATTGCGTCTACTGTGGTTGCGGGGATGGGCTAGTGAGCTGCACTTGGAAAGGTCATGTGTACTTTCTTCGCTGTTGCATTTATCCTTCATGCTCGCAGGCCAACTACATTGGTGAAACAATGAGAGCTATTCTTTCCCAGCGTCGTGAATATTTGACAGTGGAAGCTTCATTGTTTTATCAACATTTTGTTAATGATCATAGAACTAACCCAGACATATCCATGACATCTTTGACGATCCTCCACAAAAATGTAACTAACCTCAATGAGCGAAGGCAGTTGGAACTTTTGAGATCAAATCACGAAATCCCTCTCTAAATGTACGAGTACGTGTCCAGTAGACATTCAAAAGCGGTTGCGAAACGTTGCGCAGCATATTGTAATCTTATTTTAATACACTTTCGGTCGCGAAAAGTTAATCATCTAACATATATTTAGTCTGTTCTGCCGACCGATGGCCAAGACACAAAAATTAGTGTGTAATAATAATGATAGCTTTCATGGCAAGACCTGCGCTCATTTCATTGCTATTAGATCCCATCAAATGCATTTTGCCTCTCATTCATGAGATTAAACATCGGTTGAGAGAGAATTATTCATGGTTCAAAGAGAATGTGACCTGAGATGTAGTCAACTTTCCTTTTTCTCTTTTCTTAATGATACAGAAAGAATAAAAGGAATTGTTTACTGTTGCATTTGCCTTACAATCGGTACAGGGCAAAGCGTTCTTGAAATGAGTTGCTGATGAGACTTACCTACTCCAAATACAGCTGCACCGAAATGTGACTTTACATCCGTTTTCTAAAATATGAAACTGCTCGATTAGCAAACAACTAGAAAAGTGAATTGATGGATTCCCAGAGCGAAGTTGATTTAAAGACAAACAAAATAGCTGACTACAGGACGTCAAAACATTTGGAGAAGAAAAGCAAAAATATAAATTTCTACAGCGTTTTGCCGAGCAAAGGAATGTCGAAATCGGCTTCACTTACAATTGCTCTTTGTCAATATGAACTAAGCAACCAATTCTCCAGAATATGCAATTGTTAAGTTGAAAAGTGATTCGTAAGCAATCCACTTCATTGTGTGTCGTTATTGATTTGCCAATAATAACAAATTGTAAGATCATGTTTGACTTGAACTTACTCAACCACGAGGTCTTCATTTACAAGTTTGCATTACTGAGTGTTTTAGAGAAAGTAATTGAAGAACTACTCATTCATATGAAATAACAGAGAGCGATGTGGGACAACACTCGAAGATGCATAGCACATCGCACACGGGCATTTGATCATGAGAAGTAATAAAATTCGTATCTTCTCAACGAGCCTCCTCCAAGAATTGTCATTCGAATACATAGTTATATTAATTAAATCTTTTGTGCGCACATTGTAGACCTATGTCGATTTAAATAGAATAATTAAATGTTGAGTTGTATCCATGAAGCACAACATAAGAAGGCACCTTCTTTTTAGTGCGCTGAGGCAGCGACTGCGTCGCGAAACGTTTGCCGTGTAAATACTTTTAGCTATTCAATTTTATTAAAGCCGTAACTAATGGGATTTCCGAATTCTTCTTTCTCATCCTCACCATGAAATTATTCAATCATAGCCTATAGTCTGACTAATGCAGGGGACTTTGATGGATTGATCAATTAACTATTAAACAGATAGAATATAATATAATAGAATAAGCGTTTATTTGAGCGTTATTTAAGTACAAAACTTGCAAATCATTTCGATATGATGCTGTTATACATCATGGTGAAAAATGATTTAGCGCGTCGCTCGGTGCGCAGAAGGAGACAAATAGATGTGAAGAGGATTTTAATACAACGGGCGAGAAATCTTATAAAATGTGACATGGGCTGAAAGTTTTTCTGAAAAGTTTCATAGCTCGCTGCTCTCCTAGGATTTGAGATTTGGTAGACAATAGTTTTTACACTCTTATAGACTACAGATCAACTACATAGACTGCAAGCAAACAACGCTGCATAATACTCGAGGCTGTTCAAGACGTAGCATCTGCAGCTCGGAGAAGTTCACGTTTAGAGGCACACTTGAAGTTGCACAATTGTTTAAGAGCAAAGATAAATCAGTCCATTGATTAAGTCCATACTCAAGTCTTATTGTCTCGCCTGGAAATGTGCTCGAAGTGAAACTTGTAAACAAATATCAAATGTTGAGGAATAGTCGAATTCGAGTTTTCTAGAGCAACTTGAAACCTTGTTCAAACAAATGCGTAACGAGACGACAACGGAAAAAAGTAAGTCAAAAGTCAACGTTTCATTTGTGGTTCAAATATATTCTCAAATTCCTTTCATTTATTTCCAACGTCGGCTCACTTTTAAGTTTTCTAAGAATTTTTGTGAAATTTAAGTAGAACTTGACTTGAATAGCCTTAAAAGTAATTTCCATATTTGCTCGATCATCGTAGAAGTTTTGGTGATATTTCTACATTACTGCTGCTGACTGACATCCGTTTAAGACAATCTACGTTTGTGTGGCATTAACACAGTCCAGGAAAGTTTTCAAAATGTTTTAAAGCAAAATAACTCACCAAATTTGCAAAAATGCAAGAAGCTAAAGCGTGTTCACATGGTTGCAGTCAAATCATATATAATGACGAATGCATAATACCGAAATGCGTTCTTTCTAACTAGAAATTAGTTGCTGGTTTAATAAGAGAGAACAATCGCAGATTTGTACAAAAAAGGCCATGAACTTCAGATTGAGGCAAACGACTTTTTAAATAATTGAAGCAATGTCTGTCGTTGATGAATTTGTACACCGCAAACACAGCTATTCTCGAAATCATAATTTATTGAAAGTTAAAATAAGTCAAAGGAAAAAAGTTAACACCCGAACGTTTTCGCCGGCTCTTCGCAAGGGTGGACACCGGTTAACTGACAATAATACACCAATGCAATCGACACTGACACAGCGAAATGACAACAACTCAAAAGGACGGAATGACAGACAGAACTAACATAGAAATCTACCAAGGCAAAGCAAGAGAGAAAATGAATTGTTTCTGGATACACAAAGCAGGTTTGCACAATTTTATCAGTAATGCCTCCAAAATGCTTAGAAGAAAAACAGAGTCAGAATGAGCCAGTACAGAAAAATGACTGACTGGACTGACTTGTCAAAAAGGTTGCAGGACATAACATGCCTGGTAACAGCGCTATCTGGCAAAGACTTTGAGCGAGGACGAAAACCACAAGAGTATATCCATGCTGGTAGATGCTCAGACACTCTGGCAGACACCATCTTCCGGGTCCATTCTCCGGGTCCATCTTCCGTCTGTCCTGCGCATTATGTGACCAGCCCATTGCCCATTCAGATTATTTTATATTATCTAAACAGCATTAAATGTGGAAGTGTCCATTGCACGGTAGGTACAGTATTTAAAAAGAAGAGTCTAAACGCTCGCTTCGTTGAATCGTTTCGTCATCAGACGTTCTCAAGGGCAAAATGCATCCCTCGAACGTCTAAGGTCGGAGTGTGTTGGGCGTGCAGTCACTTTTTCAAATCAATAAAATTCGTCTCACCGAAGGGAGCGGCTACAAGTTTTCTTTTTGAACAATGAAGAAGGGCAACATTCGTAGCGATCAACTTAGCTACCGAAAAGATCGATGCACAGACAGCACAAACTGCTCATGCCATCTGAATGCAATCAATGCGAAGAATGCTGTTAATTTCTGTGAAATAAACGGTCTGCTCCAGGTTCACACTGCTATACGCTAAAATCTACAATTTTCAGTTTCAAAACTTTTAAAATTAAGCCTGCATGCTTGGGAAGTGCTCAATCAGCAAGTGGCTGACTTGTGGAACATCGGTTGGATATTTTGACTTAACATGGCCAGTTACCAGTTGTCCTCTACTTGCTCGACTTTTTATTTGCGGTGTGTACATTCATTTTTCTCGCATTATTCAAATATCCTAGCATTTCCACTTGATTTGACCTCTTAAATATTCATGACAATATCGGATTTATTCACCTGTCAATCATCTCAAATTTCATCAACAATCTGACTTCTGAGGAAATATTTAGAATATGTTTTGTGAAGTCATGCATCAAATGCATGTGATAGAGAAGTCAGGAAGCCATGCCTGGAAGTGGCAAATTTGATGTCTGATTCATTACTTGAGATTCACAAAGGGTTGACATTTATGAGAGACCATGAGATTTGAAGGCTCTAATATCCGAATATATGAAGATGAGATTTGTTCTTGTTTTCTAACTTCAAAGTCTCAAATGACCGTTAGCAACTACACAGAGGCAGAGGGGTGTTATCTTTTCTGCAACAAGAGTGGAGAAAATTAATGGTTGTTGCTTCCACATCGCGCTAAATAATACGCTGTCCTTTATAATGTTCATTCAGTGTTGGATGCAGACTAGGAGCGTATTCCCTTTGCTATCCCGTAAATGCTCTAATCTCAAGAAACCCTCAGTTTACGTATTCGTCCTAATCCATCAGAGTAACTTGCTAGCGAAAACCTGACGAGATTTCGTCTGACTTTGTTCTATAACAACCATTGAAGAGGAAGAAGTAATTCAGTTAAAAGCTTAACACACAGAATAGTTTATTGAACACATGCATGCTAGAGTATATTTTATTTCCATCCTAAAATGGTGAAATGTTCTCGGCGTTCAACCATTGTGTGACAATAATTCAGTGATTTTACCTCACTTAAAGAACTGCTTAAATGCAAACTCAAAGACAAAGTTTGCAATACTTCATTGCATCATTTATGATCACCGGTGGGCAGTCCAACTAAACAGCACGCTTATGGTCCGAATCGGAATAACCCCTGCCAAACGAAAATCGAAATCAAAATGACAAAAATTTTATGGCGATTTATTATTTTCAATTGGGTTCACGCCATCATTGCTTTACTCAATGGATGTCCTTTGATGCGAAACTTTATTCTTTCATTTACACATTATTTCATCCATTCGTGCAATTTCTCAATTATCCAAGAATTTGTCCTTGGTCCACTTGCGAAAGTTGACACATCGATAACAAGATTTTTTGAGCTAGATACATCAAGTGGAATCTGCATCAAAGGGCATTTTTCTCTTCTTCACATGCAGCAACATCGGTGCTACACGAGTGTCATGTATGATTAATCGATTTTTCACAATGCATGTTCTAGTTCAGGGGTGCGCAACCTGCAGCCGTAGCAGAGGCAAAGTGCGGCCGTGACAATGAGAAGTAAATGAAAAAGAATATTGTGCATGTATGTTGCAAATATTTCTGGAGTTTAAAGCAATCGAAAAACAATCGTCACTATAATGGCATACTAGTCACCTTGTAATTGTCGAACACCTTTATGCCAATGCTGCGTGGAAAAATGCGCGCCCGCAGGCGTGATGAAGGCGTTCAAGCAGTTCGATAACGCATGAATAGAATATTTTAGGGAAGCTACATTCATGGCTAGAGTCATCAGCTAAAAGAAACAAAAGGGACAATTGAAGTTTGCGTTTTAGCTTCAAGTCCATGACCTGAATGCATTGCATTTAGCACTTGCATAGGATGCAAGTGCTAACAACACCTTAAGTTTAGAATATTTCCGGATCAAAAATGACTGTCGGTCGTATGTGGGTTAACTTGCTAACTCATTCTTTACGAAGTAGGCCTTTATGCGATTTTCACTGCGTCATTCATCAGGGAAAGCTAATTTGAGTGGTGGAATATAAAAAGGATTGGCTATTGACCTTGTTGTTTGCACACATATTAAGTGCGGCCGTGATTCTTCCGGCCTTCGAAATGGCGGCCGAAAAATGTAAAAGGTTGCACACCCCTGTCCCAGTTTATTGTCTTTATTTTCCTGGGGCGACCGCACAGAGACAGTGTTAGATAGTGAGTTGTTATTGGCAATGCATTTTTCAATGGGTGAGTGACGCTGTTAGTGATTCATTTGCCGAACAATGTTTCTGTGCAGTCGCCCCTGATCTTATGTGCCTCCTGATTTTGCATTAGAAAATGTGTCAAATTGTGTTGAAAATGGTAGCTTTATATCGCGCTGCTGCGATTCAATAACGAAATTGATATAAAGTATGTGATCGTCCTCGGCAGAATTAAAGAAATGAATACTAAAACAATGATTGACATTCATATTTTTTGCAATATTTGATACGATGACATCATACTGGCCGCAAGCACGAGTTTCTGCAAGGAATGAGGCCGAAAATGAGATTTCCATAGAATGATGCACAACCCATGGCTATACTACGAATCTGCGTGTCTGCCTAGTTTTACCCATGTCCTCTTCTTGTCGAATAAAAATCCGTGTGCAGTAAATGTAATGGGAAGAGGATTGAAGCTTTCGGTAAACATGAGATTTTCTATCTTTTCACTGAAAATGGCTGAGTCAAGAGCTATCAGTTTTGACATGTGGGTTAAATGTGGTCAGATGTGGCTAAGATGCTCTGCTTGTCGTCATTATGAAGCTTGTGAAATCTAAGGCAAGTGTACATGAACTCATGATAGGAATTGACTTGAAACCTTTCAATGCCAAAACATGACTCTGCACTAGTAGGGGAGGGCGAGGTAGATTGAAATATGCATTAGTGCTAGTTGCATTGGTGTGCGATGTTACATCTATCAATATAATTATCAAACGACGATAGTCCTACTTGTGAGGCACGGGTAGGCCTCAGCCAAAAAACCAAAGCAAAAATGTTACTAATTCGGTTTGTTTGACCAACAAGGGAGGTTCCGGTGTATTTAAAGCTGTATCCTGTCAATTGAAATATCTGACTTATATCAATTTTATGTTTATCTATCTGTTATTTCTATGTTATTTGTCTGACTTATGGAAATTTTGGGCATTGTCTATATAATTCTCATGTCTAAATTTGTTTGAAATTTAATTTTAAAAAATGGTGATGGGAAGCATAATCAATTGAAGCTGTCTGAGGCTTTATGTTTATTTGGTGGTACAAACTATGTCTTAAGGCATAGAGTTTCCACTATCAATAGTTTCTCAGAAACGCCAAGGGTTCACTTAATCAGAGAAAGCATAGGAAATTACATTTTTTTTCGAAAAACGACAGTCTTCCTCCAATGGGATTCACATGTGCCGTAGAGTAGGAATATATAGGTAGAGTGTCGACTCAAAAATATCTGTATACACTGAAAATGCTTACATCAAAAGATTCAGTTTTTTGCGGAGATTACGTTCCCGTGGTCCAAAAAATTATTTGAGCACTTCCCGAGATGACTCTCCTAAATAAGTAGTATGAAACAAGTTGGATATCAAAAGGAATGAATATTTGATAATAAGCATCCCAACTATTGTAAGCGAAAATCAAGCTGATTATCAAGGGAATTTCATGAATTGTATTATAATGAAAGTCTTCATGAAAAAGTCGCGATATTTTTCGTGCTTTCTTGGCTGAAATTTGAAGTTTTTAATTCAATCTTCACCGGCATGATTTCATGATTCGATCACTAAATTCATGCTTCATTTCTAGAATCTGAATAGTGATGTGGACCCATTTACATCTTTCAAAGTTGAATGAAGTCATTGTCTTTGATTATGTGATTTTGCTGTTCCAGTGGCAGGTTGCTTGTGATATGATCACGCTTTAGAAAATACTCTTGAGGTTGAGCAAGAAAGTAATAGGAACCCATCGAATTGCTAATTTAGCAAACACTAAATCTCCAAGACTGTCATGAGAATCTGTGAAATGCCATCATTCCTTCTGCATTACAATCATGATCACTCAATTCCGTTGTAGTTTCTTCAAAACTGCTAAGATTTGCATATCTCACATTTGGTAACAATACCACCTGTATCTCCCTTGAGTTCATTTAATAAAATCGAAAGTGCATACACATTGGGGATTTAATAAATGCGGAGTTACCACTCTACCTAATATATCTACTCTATGAAATGTGCTTTCCTTCAAGCTGGCTGACAAGAAGAGGAGCTGGGTCCGGGCTCTGGGACTCTGGGGGTGGGCACTGGATCAGAAGACATGTTCTTATACTTTTCTTGACTGATTGTAAGTATGTTAACCGCACATGGCCATATGAAATCATATCTTTTGACAATGATTCTCTCTGTTACACTTCATTCCTATTGAATTAGTTTAATAGTTTAAACTTGACAGATTGGCCAGGGCCGGGGTCTACTGGGCCCCCATCAGATCTGAAAGGGTGTAGGAATTCTATCATTTTCATGCCCGGCTCTTCCAGATCCGTCGGCTGACCGGCCCCTTTACAAGTCGGAGGATCTGAGTTATTTTTCGCATCATGTTTCAGGTATGGAAGCGATCTGGTGCATGGTTCTTCAAAACTCTTCCAAACTATGTTCGTCAATCGAATGACCCAAATCCAACCAATCCTCTCCAAGCTTCTCGATCCTCCTCTGTCAGTCAAACTAGTTCACCAGCACCACCGGAAATAGCAATGACATGGACACGTGTTGGACGAAGAAGTAAGACGAAGAATTTTCACTTATCTTTGGGAGGAAATTCGCAGAATATATCCTTACATTTACAAAGTTTTCAAGACATTTGAATGGCGCATTCCAACTGGAGATCATAAATAGGTCTTTCCAAAACCAACATTTCAATTTGAAATATGTTTTCCTGACTATTGCGCTCTTTTAGAATTTTCAACATGTTTGCGTGTGATATTAAGTTTTACTTTATCAAATTAATGAATACTTGCTCGCAAAAGCATGTTATCAAATTTATAATTATCTTTTAACAGTGTTCCTATGAATTTGATAGCGAGCAATAGAGTAATTACTCAATTATGCACTGATGAATTAAAATGCACAACTACTGCATGTTGAAAAATGATAATGGAGCAGTTCTTATTTCGAAAAATAATTACATTGTAGAAAAATGCGTCAAAACATGAAAATTCTCTCTGTCTCATTCCGTGGGACATCGATGAACTCTTCACGCGGTCTGTAGTGTCAGCTGCAATTATTCTAACGGAAGATATCAAAAACTTTAATAATGGCGGTCATGTTTCACATAATATGTAATTACAAATGTTCTTCAAAGTACTTCTGCATCTCCATAACATTTCCACATTATCCCTATATCAGAAGGCTACATACCAATTCATTCTTTATTTAGCATTAAAATGTGATCCTTGGATTTGAATAAGGCACTAGATGTGCATGGAAGTTGTAAATTTATTAGATAAATTGTGAAGGACTTTCATTTATTAAATTGTTTCTAGTGCCATTCCCTTTTTTTAATGTAATACGGCGCAAAAACAACTAAGTATTGTGTGTAAAACTTGTTTATGAAAGAGAAACTGCTATAGGTCTAGTCGGTAAGTTGATTTCATTCACAAAAAACGGAAAAAAGCGTTAACTAGCGCGTCTAGCCGTGTAGTGAAATATTCCACAATTAAGTATTCAATAAGATTTTAAATGCATTTAGTTATCAATCGTGTGATTAATGTACATGAACATAATTTTCGTACAAGTGCATTAAACACATGTATACCATGTACAAAGTTGATGTGGTTGCAAATATTCGTCATTGATCCCAATGATGAGTTGTAAACTTCGGGTTTATCCATAGTAAGAAATATCGATTACTCTCAATTTCTACCCTGCATCCCAGATCACAGATTTTTTAAATAAGCTACAACTAGTCCGCCTATTGGCCTACGTCGATTTGATGAACTAGATTCAAAAGGCGGTGAAGCATTTTCACTGTAACAGTCATCTTGCTGCATTACCGTGCATCCGCAGAAAGAAATCAGCTCCAAATCCTTGCCATAAGAATGAAATGAAGATTTTCCTAATCAAAGTCTTAGATTTGATCATATTAAGATAAGTGGCTTGTATCTCGGAATAATTACGATTGGCGTGACATCGGCGCCTGTGTCATTCGTATCAGCCATTGATTGCATGGAAGACATTCAAGAGGCGTCGTTTCTTAACTTGCATGTTTTCTGACTAACTCAAGGGAATGAAGAAGCAGTTTTCTATTTTTTGCAATAAATGGAATGAAATGTGTCGATAAATATTTCGAAAATGATGAACATTGTTTTATCATCCTAATTGACATCTATCCATTATTTGCAAAAGAAATCGGCCGAACTCCCTACCCCATGAATGCTTACCTGACAAGACAATATCACATTGCCTTCCTCATTCTGCGGATTCATTATTAACCCATTAAGCGCGGTGGCATATATATATATATATATATATATATATATGCCAGGCAACTTCCTTCCATTTATGCTTCATTTTAAGGGTGTAAACTCGTTTTTCGGATTATTTCTTTTTGACAGAGCATAACTTAAAACGATGCTCAAGATTTGTGATGTGAAGTCACCTTTTTATCTTCGTCCATTTGGCGGGAAATTCAAATTGTTTTTCAAAATGGCGCCAAGAAATTCTTCATTTTGGTAAGTTAAGAAAGATATTCATTTTTGAGCTTTCATAATCTCTTTGTGCCCATATATGTTTTATTTGGCGTATTTTCTAGGGCTATGCACTAGTCTGATGCTCAAATGCGACTTAGTTTAGTAGCAATGCAGCAATACGTACTGGAATATATGTATATGCCATCGCGTAATCCGCTGCTGTAAAAGTCAGAATAAGTGTATCTTTCAGATAAAAAACCTCAGCGATTCATGTGCTGCATGATCTAATTAAAAATGAAGAGGATTATGTTGTGATATAGACCACGTTATAAGATTGTGAAGGCAGTGCAGAGACAGTGGTAAAGACGACGAATGCGGCCTTCACGATGACAGATCAAGTAGGCCTAATTCTACATTTACAAATATGAATATGTCTATCGAATGCCCTATTGTTAGAATTGTTTGACAACAAAATTTTGAGCTATCAGCTTCTTTGGCTTTTTTATTATTTTGCAATATACAAATGGTGTACAGGCATTACAGGAGGTCAACGACTTCATCAACTTCATCAACAGGAGATCATCAACTTCAGGGCCTACTCATGCTTTGAAAGAAATTTACGCAATGGACCACATTTGCATCACTATTTCCTTCCTCGAAGCTTCGTAGCTTTTATTGCTGTAGCTTTATACTTGTGTAAATCAGCATGTTATTTTTTTTGAAGACACGATTGATAGCTTTCGTCTCTTGCGATGCAAGGTAAGTATCATTTTTAAAGTTTCACGGTGCATGAAAAAGCTATTTTCAGTAACCCTCTTCTATTTCAGGATGACAACGGATGGCTCCTATTGAAAAGTCAACGATCATGATCTAAGACAGGGGTGCGCAACCTGCGGCCGTATGGCCGCATGCGGCCGTTGCAGAGATAAAGTGTGGCCGTGACAATTAGAAGTAGGCCTGAATGAAAAAGAATATTGTACATGTATATTGCAAATATTTCTGGAGTTCAAGGCAACCGAAGAACAATCGTCACTATAGTAGCACTGTCGAAAACCTTTATGCCCATGCTGCTTGGAAAAATGCGCGCCCGCAGCCGCGATGAAGGCGTTCAAGCAGTTCGATAACGCATGAATAGAATATTTTAGGGAAGTTACATTCATGTGCATTCATGGCTACAGTCATCAGCTAAAAGAAAAAAAAGGGGCAATTGAAGTTTGCTCGAATTGTTCGGGCGCGTAAACTTCATGTCCATAGCCTGAATAAGGATGCCTACTGGATCACCGGCCCTGTGATGAATGAATGAATGAATTTTGTATGGCTCGTGATTCCTTTATGAATTATTACAGTAGCTTAGTAAAGTGTTTTCTCCTTCGGTTGCCTTTACAAAAACATGCTTTCAACTTTTCAAGTGCTAATAACACCTAAGCTTAGAATCTTTTCGGGTCAAAAATGACCGTCGGTCGTATGTGGGTTAACTTGCTAACTCATTCTTTACGAAGTAGGCCTTTATGCGATTTTCACTGCGTCATTCATCAGGGAAAGCTAATTTGAGTGGTGGAATATAAAAAGGATTGGCTATTGACCTTGTTGTTTGCACACATATTAAGTGCGGCCGTGATGCTTTCGGCCTTTGAAATGGCGGCCGAAAAATGTAAAAGGTTGCGAACCCCTGATCTAAGATGAGGAAGTTCAATTATCAACTCAAAAAAGGAAAAATTGCATGGGAGAAGCCGGACGTCAGAATTCGTCAGTGGCAATATGCAGCGATAGTAGGCCTATTTGCATTGGATCGCAACCATAGGCCTACCTAATAAGCTGCTGCGCCGTGGCTCAAGGTCAAGGTCTTTCATGTAAGAAATGCTAGAAGTGCGATATGGGATTGTGCACCAAGTGCTTCAAAACCCACCACACATGTTGACTTCTTTCAAGACGACATGAACTGCTATGCATACACAGAAAGACAAGCGAAATAGGCCTACAATAGAGAAAATCACTGATAGAGGTACATATGTATTTGCATGAGCGTTTTAGAAACTGCTATTCACTGCTTTTAGACCGGCTTGCATGCCATTCATCAATGTCACAAATAATGCTTTGAATGAAACTGCAAATCAGAATTATAAAATATATTGTTGTCCTTATTTGAATTTGGTCTATATGTAGCCTACATGTAACTGAAAAATCCATCAAAGCAGCTGATATATATATATATATCATATATATATCATATATATATAGATGGTCGGGTGGCCTTGTGGTTAGAGGGTATGCTTGCACGTCCTCTAGCTCCAACGTCGCTGGTTCAAACCTACCCACGACTGATGAGGCCCAACAGGCCGAAACATGTCTCGTGGTGGTTACATCTGTTGAGATTTGATAAATATATATATATATATATATATATATATATATATCATTTGAAAAATTGACTGTCATTTCTAGTAAACGCATTCCCTGATTATTCGTATGGTGCATAGTGCTTCACAAAAAACTAACTATATAATCAGACTTTGAGTGTTTCAAAAAATACTTTTTTTGATCACCCTGTATAAATGCTACTCAAATACTCTTAACTTGCATATATTCGTGAGTTAAGCATTAATCTATAGCCCTATGGAACTAAATCTTGGTATTTTATTAAATTCGAGATGTTGAAAAAAACATCAAAAATAATCTTTCGTTTGAATATTTTAAAACACGTGATCTTGCAGCGTATTGGCCTGTAGTCCCTATAGCAGTCATGAAAAAAATCAATCTTTGTGTTTAGCACAGATTTCCAACATGCCAAATCAAAAACAAAATGCAACTATTCTCAATTTAACTTTCTGTCAGTTATGGCCAAGAAATGAAATGTCATTCACAAAATAAATTAGGAGATGTCATCAGGGAAAGCGAAGATTGATCTGATCTTTCTTCTCCATTTAAGGACGACATCCCAGTATATTTTCCACTTGCACAAACTACATCGATCGATTTCACAATCTCACCGAGCCATGTGGCTTGACTATTTATGAAATTTTGTGACTATTTTAGACGGCTGAACTATCACAGTGTACTGTTTGGATTGATCCGATTAATTTCATCGCTTTTATTTTTGGTATCTTGGCAATTTGAGAGGTGAGCCTCTTGGCCTCGCATCTGAAAAGTTGTCCAAAAAGTTGTGGACATGCAGCTATACATGTCAACCTCATATTATACTCGTATAAGATGCAAAATCATATTTGAAATGCACAAGTAAGATGCTCGTACTGGACAAATTGTTCTCATTGCAGTTTTATGAAGTTCAGTACTTCAACTTTGCCGTTTATTATCACAACCAAAATTTACTACTTTTTAGGAGTGGTAGGGAGTAGCGGAGAAAGATTGAGTACAGTGCTTTTCACTTTGACAGATGCCAGCAAACTGATATTTACGTTCTCTTGTGTTCGGCCAGTCACGCAAGCTAAATGGAGAAGAGCACCTCCATATCAATCTATCTCGCTTGCTACCATCAGAAACAATTGATATTTAGGGTCTTGGACTATCCAGAAATCCACAGCCAGACAAACACTAGTAATCCATCTCTGTGGCCTATACCTACATTAGAAAATGTCATCAGACTTGTACAGTCTGAGAACGAAATTTCTTGGTCGCATAGACGCTGTGCTTTGATCTACGAGGATTTGTTGGTGTGGATTAGAAAGGGCACTCTGAAATGATTTTCTTCAGTCCTTAAATGGCCCATGTGTATAATTTTTTTTTCTAATCTATGCCTAAGCGAACTCACAGAGTTGGGTTGATTGATCGCACTGGTTTACAATAGCTTTGTAAACGGAATAAAATGATGGCACATGTAGGAACCATCAAAGTGGCAGAAAAAAAATTAATAGCAAAAATTCTTGCATAGCTAGTGGCAAGCTCTTTTAAAATGCCACAATTTCCGCGATTTCTTCAGATTCGAAGAATTCATGCGCGAACTTTGTCGATCAAGTTACGGTCAGGCCACCAGCATGAGTTTCTGCAGGGAACGAGGCCGAAATGAGACTTTCGCAATATGATGCGCACCGAATAGATATTGCGGATCTGTGGGTCTGCTGAGATATATCTGGTTCCTCTCCTGGTCTGACAGAATCAAAGAAGAGTTCATGCAAAGTCAGTGGAAGTAGATACCTGTCGATGTTTTCTCAGATTAAATGATAAGGAATAAGTGTAGAGAAATAATTTTTGTCATGGAAATTCTTCTGGTCTTCCTCTGTCATGTGCAAGTGCACTGTAGGTTAGGCTTCTGATCGATAATAAGTAAGTACGTACAAGCATTATGAATTACATTAGTATGCAAAAGCATAATGAAGAAAAAACTAAGAATGATTTAGATTGCACCATTTCATTAGCATTACAGGACACAAAGTTTTCCTTCGAGACAAACCAAGGTGAGCGAACTGGCATCCGTTATATTCACTACACTGCATTTGTTTATGTTTATTATATTGATGAAAACCTATGATCGGCAATGGTATCATTTTATCTTTTATCATGAAAATATACCATTTTTAGTGAAATATGCGTAGGCCTACACCGTAAATAGATCTAGTCATACGAATTATTCGATTTACACTGCTACCATGCTGCTTTTGCTGCTCTTAGCAATAAAATTAAAATTAGATTGCATTCAGCATCGATATATCCCAAATAATGGAAGACCAAAGAAAGCAGCTTAGTCATACAAAGCTTCTTGTATATCAAACGTTAGGCAGGCCTATGGCCTCAACATCAGACATCGCAAATTTTGATTTAAGCTTTATACACTGGAATTACAAATATGCCTACAATATGCAGTTGGTTAGGCCAACATTATCTAAACTGCGAAAAAAGGCTAAAAATATTTAGATTACAGTCAAGACTTCAAAAACATCAAGACATTGTTATTAATGAGTTGTTTGACAATTTGTGTGATAGACAGACTGACAGACAATAGCCTGTTGCTTTTCGTTAAATGAATCAACCAGTGCGGAAGGACATGGTTAGAACAAACGAAAGAGGCTAAATTTGCTTCAATACAAAGTGCGAAGAATCTATGATTAGAAAATACAATGGAACGAAAATTATTGATGCATCAGATGATTCATTTTGTATTATTTTTCAAAAGTAAAATGATACAAAATGATATCATTTTCCCTCAGAATAAAATGATATCATTTAACATTGCCGATCTTTGATGAAAACTAATCCGCAAAAAGGAATCAGGACGTTAGAAGGAAGGGTCAGTCATAAGATGATAATATGGTTCGCATGTTAATTAAAATCGTGAATTTTCCAAATTCCATTATGCTGCTGCGCAATTTGTACGCACAGGACATGAAAACACATATCTTTGAAAACCTTTAAGATTACGTTTGGCATTGAATAATGCTTATAGCAATTCTGTATATGTCGTTGAATACCAATTCATGTATTAACCTACATGTGCGTCATTGTAAGCGCTTTTGTCAGGTTAGGACAGACACTTTGTACATGAATTGTTTAGTCTCATGTCTTCTTTAGTCTGCAAAATTAAATAATTACAAAATTTCTGTCTCATAATTCAAATGACAAATGGCAAAGCAAATTAGACTTCGCTCGTATATTTGTCTAGACATGTATCTTGTTAAAATCAAAATCTGTCTTTGCTTGAGAAATCAAATCTTGATAAGAGTGATTTTAAGAAAGCTTCGTGAACTGCAACGCGATCTTCAATTTCTTTGAAATGCTTTAAGACACTATCTTTGCGAGAAATCAAACGAGATAATTTTGCCAACTTTGTCCCAAGAGGAATTTTAGGATAGTGATACCTTTTTCTATTGAAGGTTTCAAAACGAAAGGCAGTGATTATGCATCCGATGTTTGCTCTCACTTGACCTGTTGGAATAAATGTATTACCTCGAGTTTTTTATATTGTCGCTTGGGATATCTAAGCAGACAAGTAAGGAATCGTATTACTTCCTCCTTCGAAGAATATCCTTTCACAGATTTGTCATGGTGAGACTGGTATTAGATTGCTATTCTCTATAGCAAGTCAGTGTATATCAAAATGTACCACTTTCTCATTCTTTCTATCATTTAATCATTATTATTCATTAGAAAATCATCAACCAAGACAAATTCATCCACCATGGAAATCAACAATTAACGCAAAACGATAACTCAGCGAAATAATTTCACCATCGACCCGGCGATAGGAAAAAAAATTTGCTGCAAATTTAATTGAAAATCAATAGCAATGAAAATTTAATTACGAACTTTTAGGCATTTACGAAAACCAAGAACTGTTCAAAATAGACGCATGTAAACAATTTGACGTTGCTATGTTTTTGTAGGAATTACATTTGGCAGCAAAATATCAGCGTGGGGCGCCATTAATTGATTGTGAAGTTGGTAATCCCACGACGTGCATCCACCCCTGATAAATCGCTTCCTTCAGTAATCGCTACTGAAGAAATCGAACAAATGATCGCGCGATTATGAAATCCATTGAAAAATCATGATCGCGCCCAGAGCTTTAAGCAAGTCACTAATCAGATTTGTTCAATTCGATTGAAGCACACCAGACTTTTCTCTTGCAACTGATTCTCAGTCACAATTTATGTTAAGTCAGTGTTTACCTGACGTTTGTGATTTATGAGCCAAATGTCACATTGAGTTAGATTTTGGAAACTATTTTGGCTCCTTATAAAAACCACCTTGACATCAGATGCGAAAGGGTCTTAAGACGATTTTTCAGGATGAACATCCGAACGATTTTGTATTTGTATGATTTAAAGTTGGTTCTCAATGTGTTGAACGTTTTAGAAACTGTCAACCAATATTTCATTTTTCAGGACTAATGCATTGAAGATGGGTTCCATTTTATTGCATCATTTTCCTTGTTTGTGAATACACCATCTCTTTGGTTGATTCAGTGTTTGGCGGATGCTTTATTTTCTGAGTTATTGTAGCACATCTTGAGACTGGAGCGTCAGTTTCTCTTCATTTTGTGACAGATAAGCATTTTTACTTAATATTAAGTATTTTTACTTCATAGAAATATCCGAAATACACACTTATTAGATCATATAAGTTTTCTATCTTAACAATTAAAGCAATGCTTCCAGACAACCTCAAGAATCGAATACGATTTCAATACTACTTTTGCCAATCACGAGGTCATGGTCTGCTGGTAGACAAGCCGCCTTGACTGTTCGATGGTTGAGCGCGGTTTCAAGTCACGTACTTTAATGGCTGCTTACGTAATAAGTCGAACCAAACTAATTATAAAAATATCTTTGCTATGTACTTCATACAAAAGATTCAGAAGCAGCATTAAATGACAAACCTTATAATTAAGTTATTGGACCGTGATGTTTCATCACGTAATCGCCTGTATCAGGATGGCTTGTGCATATTGTACTGTTAGTTGTTGAAATAATTCTTCGCAGATTTGTGGCAGCACTCCTGAAAGTATCCATTGCTGCAATTTGAAACAATCTGTAAAGTCCTTTCTCAAATGTCACAAAACAATTATCGACCTTCAGAAAACCAACGGAAATAAATATACTCGTTTATTGATTCTCCGAGGTCGTCCAGGAGTGGTTTTCAAATCATGTTGAGTGACAAGCTTACATATTTTCGCCGCTCCATGACACAGATCATTAGCAATCGATGACAAATTATTTTCCTGTCTGTCTGTATTTGTGGCAATATTTTCATGTTTATGCAACACATCATTCAGATGGCCGAGCCCGACAAATAAATTTCCTGTTACATGTCAGCAAAAATGAGTTGTTCTCAGAAAATCCTCTCAGATCACATTGTATCAAACTTTCTCATGCACAATTTGCTTCATGTAATCCATTCGCCACGGCTGAGGAAGTCATTAGTTTGGGTGTGGTAGAAAACTTCATCGAGTCACTAAAATCATCATTTTGATGGCTAATATTGTTGAAATAATTCACTCTCGTTACTCTACTCAGCTTGTATTCGAAGTAACATTTTAAATCTAAAATAGAAAGCGATTACTGAGTTAAATTAGCCGTCATTCATCTTGAACTCTGATTATCCGATGGTCAATAATAAATAACGTTAGATAGATTTTTCGTGCATCTTCTAACAGGATGAAGCTACAGTTTTGCGTAACAATCAGCTATTTTAAAGATGTTACCATGGAGTAAGCATATTAGGCAACTCCGCATTTATTAAATCCCCAATGTGTATACACTTTCGATTTTATTAAATGAACTCGAGGTGGATGCAGTTGGGTATTGTTACTAAATGTGAGATATGCACATTCATGCAGTTTTGAAGAAATTGCCACGGATTTGACTGATCATTATAGTAATGCAGAAGGAATGATGGTATTTTACAGATCCTCCGTGTCATGACAGCCTAGGAGAGGTAATGCTTGTTAAATTAAGAGTTCTATAGTTTGCTGTTGCTTTCATGCTCAACCTCAAGAGTATATTCTAAAGCGACTTTATTTAGTTGAGAAAGTGTCTCGGATCCGAAGTTTTATTCGTAAAAAAGTAATATTCGAAATTTCGTGCGTTGTCAGGTACACGTCGTCAGACCGAAGCAAGGAATTAAATAGGGTTTATATACATAGGGTAATCCGATGTCACATCGGCATTGCGCTTCACTTCCTAGTTGTTTCGTACAATATGCATCACTGAAAGTTCTTTGGTGCCAGCTCGCCTGCGTCGCTAGCACTGTGGCATTCTGCCATGTGATCTTCTTAAACGGTGCAAGCGGCCTGGTGTTGCTGGAATCGAGTGTGGCGATCCTGTTCTCCGTCTGCTTAACGTAGAGCTTGCTTTATTCCCACCAATCGATCACGTGATCTTCTTCGATCGGGTGCAGGCGGCCTGGTGTTTTTGAAGTAGAGTGTAGCGACTGTTCTTGGTCTACCCAACGTAGAACATGTCTCAGTCCCGAAGATCTCATAAACAACCCACACTGGTCCATAGGATTGACCGAAGACCGAAGGTCGTACTCAGCTTGTTAAATGGATTGAAAAAATGGACAATATGGACATGTAAACAAGAAAAATGCGAGCAATGCAGAATAGCAGAATGCAGAATAGCGCGCTTACAGCAGGCAACCCGCTTTCATATCACCCTTTTAATTGGAAATTCTCTAACTCCTCAAGTGCCACTAAAAGTCACATGAAAATTTCATTTCTAATTTTTGGCGTTTCTAAAGGTGGTATTAATTTGCCCTACCTAGCACATCTTTGTATTGTGAATAGTAATTCAAATTTTCAAATCACATTTTTTACAAACTCTTAAAAATCTTACATGTTCACTGAATTGTAGCTAAGAATCCCCTTAATGAATCTTAATGCTGACTGTTAAGTGCACTGAGAATTCCCCAGTACAAAGTGATGCTTACATGTATGTGTAGGATTGATTTTTTCAGAGAGTGCACCTAAAACTTAACTGCATGCATAACGAAATATGTAAGAGTTTCTTCCGAATGTCACCGTTCCAATACATCTGTGGAGTGATATTCCACAAGTCAATAAGTAGGCACCTTGAAATGAAATTTTGAAGACTCAAGACTAGACGAAGATGCCACAGAAGGTCAGACGATGGTCGCAATTGCGCGGGTTCACCTTGATGAAATCCATGAAGTTCGGATGGCAGGGTCCGTCTTCTATTACGAGTGTAGGCGCTAAAGTTTCGAAATAAATGCAAAGTATGCTTGAATAAAGAGACAGGAAAACTGGGAATGTAATTTCTGTATTGGAATTCACTATGGGATACCGAAATTCTGAGGTAAAGGGAGTTGAGATTTGATGCCTAAAAATGATTCCGCGAGCCTGAATTACATGTATCTTATCTTCGTCAGCGAAAGATCTGGTCAAACCTCAGCATTATTGATCTCAACATCATCGGGTATTTTATGAGATACCAGTGATTTTCAAGAAATTTCATCACTTTGAAAATGAATACCCGGAATTAGCAAGTACCCGCAGAAATGAAAATGCGTGGAATTATCAAGTAGCCCAGAGATTTGAAAATGTCCAGAATTGGCCAGTAGCCCAAAAAATTGGTCTCATTCAAATCCATATAACCTATTGTTATGTATGCATTATGTATACACATCATGCGTATGCTGAGTATATAGACTATTCAGGCCATTCATTTGGAATTTAGAATCTTTAAACCATGTATGTGTACTTCTCATTCGATCGTTTTTGGCATTGCAAGATTGGCTAGACAGAATAAGGGAATAAAAAATATTAAAATCAGAGAAGAATTGATCCAAGACAAAAATTGAATGAACAATTCAAAAATAATGCCGATATGTAAAATATCTGTTTTCACCTCACCATTATCAAGAAAGGCTAGAAAGTTATTTATTAAGCGCTTCTCGTTGCTGCTAAACCGATTGCTTGTATGAAAGAAACACACAGGGGAAGATTAAAACAAAAATTCCATTCATCCATATTTCGGAGCATAAGAATAATTAAATTATAAATTTACGTTTCATGAACTCGGTGTGACCAAGCCATATAACAAAACCTGGCAAAGTTGGAGTGCAATATATACATCTTCAGAAAAGTTAACTGCTCAAACTCAATATAAAATTCAAATAATGTGATAGAACAATAAGCAACCTCGTTTACCACTAATATCAATAAAAATGGACACATTGTTCAACATTCATCCATTTTCTCAATTTTGTGAATTTACAATTTTGAACTATGTGTATCAAATAAATGAGGTCAACAAGCATCAAAATGATTTCCATTCATTGTTTATTCGTGCTCTTCTTCTCTGATGCTACTGATATAAATTATTTGCTTCTCTGATTTCCCATGGAAAACATGGAAATCAATGAAGATCGATCAACCCTATTGTGTAGTGACCTGCTCATTCATGCTTGATGTGGATAGCTGTTTTCTATTCATTCATATCCGACTGTGGCAAAAGGAGCAGAATGTCATTATGGAATGCTTAAGGAAGGAATAACCTCTCCACCGTTTGATGGAAAGTTCTAGGAGATTTTAACGATGAAGGAACCGGACGACTCAGCTTCCTTTGAGATTCGTAAACAAAAGTGATGCGACCTGTCATAGATAAGCCATCATTTTGAATGACTAAAAACCCAATCTTCGGACATTAATGAGAAAATTTCTTGAGTCATCACACAAATCCGAGCTCTACCTGCGTAAATGTCTATCATTTAAGGGTGATGCATTTTGACTGAACCTCAACTTCCCTTTTTCTTTTGAGTCAATCACTCATTGTCTTCACCTATCTCATCTACATTCACAGACTGGCTCTACTTTTTCATATTAATTACTTTCGCGTTATCTAGTAATGGCCATCAAAGAGGAATTTATTAGGTTTTATAATACTAAAAGAAAACATTTAATACAACTTACATTCGCACCAACTCTAATGTGAGAAATGATTTAACTCGGGATTCCACAGGAAAACTGTCAAAGTCAAGGCGATGACGTCACTGCTAAAATTCGTTAAAAGTAGAAAATAGTCAATTTCTACGGACATTTTCTGTTCAGACTGTATAAACAGTGAAATTGATTTTAGCTTTTTATTTTAGCGGATGTCCACTGTGTGCAGCTTGCAGGGCACCCTGCACGTCCTGCACAAAATGTAGTGTACTACAAAGCATCTCGATTCTGACATAAATCACTTCATTGATTCAGTTCAACTTTGAAAAATATGGAGCGTGTCTCATTACAGCTCATTCTGCCGCGTTATGTTGATTAAAATGGGCCTAAACTACTATAGCCATAACTTTAAATTGATGCACATATGGATAGTAATTTAACAATCAAAATTACCATGCTACACTTGGCGGTTTTTGAATGATTTCTGGGCGTAGGGCTCACAGACAACGACTAAAAAAGCACTGTTGATGCAGTTGATGCTGTATTGTTGCAAATAAACATGACATACATTCAGGCCTGTTTTTCGTAATACTGGGTCATCATGGATGGTTATGTACTGGGTTTTCAGAACTTGCCATAGCTGGTATCAACTGTACAGGTGACTCCGAGTTATGGACGTAAATCAAAAATGGTAATTGTAATAGCTATAAAAAGTCATATCAGTTAGATCAGTCATAATGTCATGAAATATTGTAGTGTCAGTTCGCCTTGGCTTAGAATAGAAAAGTGTTCTCAGACTAGCTAGCTTCGTTTAGTGTAGACGCTTCGTTTTTCACGACGTGTTTAAAAGAGGAGAGGCCAATATCGAATCGAATTACTAATCGAAGTTTTAGCAGTTTTAAAAGCAATAGCAACTTTGGAATCCTGTTCAGCCAATGGACAGCTTTCATAGATTTTTCGTCAAGGCCAGGATTTTCAGAACTATAGTTATAACTATAGCTAAGTGAGCTAAGTGCTATAACCAGACCTATAGCTGTGATTGATAACTGGTTTAATCTTGTTTCAATCTTGTCGATCGATTGAACAAAATTGCCAAAAGATACTAAAATTGTTTTTTTGTTTTTAGAACTACCAAAACTTCGAACTTCTGCGATAGAAAAGGCAGAATGCCCATTGGTCTCCCGTCAAACGCTATTTACTAATGTTTTATATTAGTGCTACATTTGCGAGACCATTAAGATTTGCAAATTAGAATTAATGAGCATGCCATTAAAAGTCGCTCCCTGCTAACTGAACGAACAATACTCGTAGCGCAGACTCTGCACACATTGCCGTTAATGACAGGTCTTAATTGTTAAGCAGCAACACTGCATCAATACAACTACTTTTGCGTCTGCAGTTTTTAACCTTCCATTGGAAAAAAATCCCTTTGATTTCTGATTGATATTAACATAAAAGACATCGCCTTTGTAATAGCAATTTGGTAAATGAAATGACAGAATGAAGCGTTCTCCAAAACGCTTGGTTTCAATTTGTTACGATGCTGTGAATGGTTTGCAATGCTGCAATCCAGGATAAGCCCGAGGTGACGAGCTTTATCGTCTTGTGCACTTTACCATCCTTAATAAAAACATCGATTTCGCTAGTTGACTGCTATCGCTGTAAAAATCATTCTAAAGAGCTGATTTTTGATTGCATGATTGCATACTGCGGAAGGGGCTCTTGACAACCGATGAATTCCCTACTCGAAGAGGTGTCTTTCAAGGATGCCCACTTTCCCCGCACCTCTTCAACCTTTTCCTGGAAGCGGTTATGAGTGTGGCACTGGAAGGTCTTGAAAATTTTGGAGTAAGCATAGCTGGCGTGAAGGTCACAAACTTAAGATATGCGGATGACATCGTGCTCCTTGCGGAATCGGTGGATCACTTGCAAGAAATGGCAACTAGTGTGGAAAAGAGCTGCTCAAGATTCAAGATGTCAATCAACGCGTCAAAAACGAAAGTCATGAAAATTGTTAGAAGGGCTGAAGACATAAGCATAGTGCTCCAATCCGGAAGAATCGAACAAGTCGACTGTTTCAAGTATCTCCGTGTTTCCTTCGGCACAGAGCGAGATACCTTCAAGCAAATTGAAGAGCGAACGTCCCTGGGCTTTGTGGCTTTTCGAAAGATCACGAAGATATGGAAGGACAGGTCCATCACCCGCCAACTGAAGATGCGACTCCTGAAAGCCATAGTCTTCCCAACAGTATTGTATGGATCGGAGTGCTGGATCATGAAAGAGAGAGAACAGAATGTATTCGAAATGTATTGCCTGAGAAGAATTCTCGGAATTACCTGGCAGCAAAGAATTTCTAATCAAAGAGTGAGAGAGATGGAACACATGAAAGGAAACATCGTGGATAGAGTGCAAGACATCCAGCGAAGATAGTTTGGGCACGTAGAACGGATGCGAGAAGAGAGGTTGCCCCGACAGATGCTTTACGGGAGAGTCCACGGAAAGAAACCAAGAGGAAGACCACGAATTGGATGGTGGCAGCAACTCAGAGCGACAAACACAACAACCTCATCTGCTGCAATGACCCGCCTTGCAAGAGAACGCCAATCATGGAGGAATTATCGACATGCACTATGGGACCCTACCTGATCTTCGTCGGACGGGATTTAAGTCAAGTCAAGATTGTATACTGTAAGCCCTATGCACCATCTGTAATTAAATTGATTGCTGTTGAGCAGCAAGGTGAATTTTAGACATTCAATACATAGCAAATTTTTACTTGATTTAAATATTGTGGATCGCTTGTCTTCGACATTTAATTTGGAACTCATTAAATGCACCGATAGCTACCTATACTTCTTGCAAGTTATTTTTAGGTTTATTATTTTATTTTTTAGAAGGGAAAGTGAAAACAGTGACGACGGCATGCATTTGAAAAAAATGAGGTCATTAAGTCAAAAGTTAAAATAAATATTCAATCGGCTCTTTTGACCAAAATTCCAGAGAAATGTCACTTGTTAATCAATTGCTGTTTAACAACATCTCCACGTAACATAGTTGGCACCCTTCAATTCAAAAACATGTTCACAGCGCATAGAGGCATCCTTGGTTTCTTTATCTATTCAAGGTATACTTCATCTCAGATAAAGGCATGAAGCTCCTTACATAGGATTTGGACGCATCAGCTATCAGTCAATGGAAGGGGATTATTCTTTTATGCAAAGAAACTGGCAGAGAAAGTGCTTGTTCTCTTGACATCCCTGATGTTGCGCTGGTTTATGCTCGCCGCATCTTGTAGAATTTCCTTGGATGAATGAGTGGACTAAGGAGTCACTTCATTTGACGGCCGCTGGCTAATTTATTTATGACTGCCTTCGTCGCAGGCCGGCATTTAATTCATCTTGTTGCTTAAACATGATGTTGATAAGCAATCACATAAATTGATTCACAGAACTAAAATGATCAAATACGGAAAATATCATTAATCCCAGACATGATCAATATCGGACCGTGTGCCAGATATTTCAAACCCAAGCTCGGGTCTGTCGGGCCCGCCTCAGGTCCGGGCTCTTTGCCAGCTCTGACCATTTGGTTTGTGTGTCGATACGGGAGGTTCTTCATTGTTTAGCAAAATCAAAAAAGGTTTGGCGCTCCCAAGGTTATGACGAGGATTATATTTTAAAATTGTACAAAATACACCCGACCGGTTTCGTCGCGATAGGACAGTCTCAAGGGTTGATTATGTACATCTCCAAGAGTACTTAAATATATGAAGTAAAAGGTAGGGCAACTCTTCACATCTGTTCATGACGTCTGTTCATTTGTGACATGTTCTTTGCAATATAGCGAGCTTCAGCCAACCTAGTAGATATCGCATTGCGTTGTTTATTGATTATTTTGTAGTTAAAGTCATTAATACTCATCACTTTAGTCAAATGGTCTATACGATTGTGATCGCTAAGTGCACTTTTGCAGTCACGGTGTGAAATACTTCTTTTATGTTCTTGGAAACGATATCGAAAAGGTCGACATGTTTGGCCTATATAGCTTTTGTTACAAAGCTTACAAGAAAAATTATAAATTAAGTGTTTATCATTGCAATTATATTTAGGTGCGATAACTTTACAGATATCACAATTACAAATAAATTTATTTTTACAATTATTATTTACTGTTGAAATGAGGTAATTACCTGGTTTAGAAACGATTCTAACGGGTAAATTGTACCTATTATTTAATTTATTTAATTTTCGTAACATACTGTCGTTAATATAATCTAACGTTACTGACACCTTTTGACTTTCGTCGGGAACATTTTTGTTGGTCTTACGTGTATGTATACTTTGAACTTTATATTTAGCACTGTCAAATTTGAATCCATTTTGTTTTATTCTATTTTCCATAATAGTACATGATTTGGAGAAATCCGCATCATTAGAACAACGATTGTGGACGTATTCAATACTATTACGTACAAAATTATCTTTGATGTAATTCGGTAGCCAACTATCTTTACGCAGGCATATACCCGAGTGACAAGGTTTGCTGAACTATTTATATGAGAAATTGTTATTAAAAGTAATGTCAAGAAAGTTCAGCGAATTCTCTTCTGGAATCTCCATTGTAAATTTTATGCTATTATCCACAAAATTAAAGGCATTTAGTATATTTGTGAACGTTTCATTATCTCTGGGGAGCGGTCCCAAGATCACATCGTCAATGTATCTTTTATAAATAACGGGTATGATACCGTATTTATCTTTAATAGTTAGAGCCCTCTGTTCTACATAATCCATATAAATAATTGCAAATGGGGGTGACAAGTGGGTTCCCATAGGGCAACCTTGTATTTGTAAGTACGTTTTATTGTTATACGTTATTTCATAATTATAAGAAATGAACTTAAGAAAATCTATCAAGTCTTCGACTGAGAAGCCATAATTGTCAATTTTATGCCAATGAATTGTGGCAAAGTTTTCAATAACGGTTAATGCTTCACTGATTGGAATGCTTGGGTACAAGTTTTTCACATCAAGAGAAATTAGAATGTTATCTAGACTATTGAAATTATTCTCTTGATTTTTAAGAATACTTATGAGAGATTTAGTACTATCTAAGTGGTCTATTTACTATTTAGCCCACTTAGATAGTACTAAATCTCTCATACGTATTCTTAAAAATCTTAATTGTATTAATTGTATTAAAAGTCTTGTATTCTTAAAATAGTTGGCTACCGAATTACATCAAAGATAATTTTGTACGTAATAGTATTGAATACGTCCACAATCGTTGTTCTAATGATGCGGATTTCTCCAAATCATGTACTAATATGGAAAATAGAATAAAACAAAATGGATTCAAATTTGACAGTGCTAAATATAAAGTTCAAAGTATACATACACGTAAGACCAACAAAAATGTTCCCGACGAAAGTCAAAAGGTGTCAGTAACGTTAGATTATATTAACGACAGTATGTTACGAAAATTAAATAAATTAAATAATAGGTACAACTTACCCGTTAGAATCGTTTCTAAACCAGGTAATTACCTCATTTCAACAGTAAATAATAATTGTAAAAATAAATTTATTTGTAATTGTGATATCTGTAAAGTTATCGCACCTAAATATAATTGCAATGATAAACACTTAATTTATAATTTTTCTTGTAAGCTTTGTAACAAAAGCTATATAGGCCAAACATGTCGACCTTTTCGATATCGTTTCCAAGAACATAAAAGAAGTATTTCACACCGTGACTGCAAAAGTGCACTTAGCGATCACAATCGTATAGACCATTTGACTAAAGTGATGAGTATTAATGACTTTAACTACAAAATAATCAATAAACAACGCAATGCGATATCTACTAGGTTGGCTGAAGCTCGCTATATTGCAAAGAACATGCCACAAATGAACAGACGTCATGAACAGATGTGAAGAGTTGCCCTACCTTTTACTTCATATATTTAAGTACTCTTGGAGATGTACATAATCAACCCTTGAGACTGTCCTATCGCGACGAAACCGGTCGGGTGTATTTTGTACAATTTTAAAATATAATCCTCGTCATAACCTTGGGAGCGCCAAACCTTTTTTGATTTTGCTAAACAAAAATCTGACCATTTGACAGGTATATTCAACTTTGAAATAATATATATTGGACTTATTTCAAATGATATAAAAATTGATGCAAGAAGTAGAAAACCACGACCAGGTAAAATAACTGATATATCTTTCCGCATTTTGTATAATTTTGTGCCTTTTAAAACGACATTCCGTCACGAATACACGTATTCATAATTCGCGTTTAACACCCATCTGGTGGCATTGTTTTATCGTAGCATTTGCACTGCTTTTGATTCGCTTGATTCTTTCACATGAGTGCAAGAATCCAACTGGAATGTGCATATTCACATTAGCTTCAACACCGTGTGATTTGTGTAAAATATTTGTTTACAATCATGCGTTGATTCATTGACTCTCATATTTCACATATAAGTTGAAACCAGCCGTTCCTCTTCAACAATATCAGGCCCACGTCCGATGCCCATTCCGAGAGCCGCCCGTTCCACTCACTAGTCTGAGTCCATGTCTTAAGACTACCTCAGGTCATCGCGAGATCACCAATGAATGCCATGCAAATAAGTTAAAACTTATTTTACTGTCTCAACTTAGGAAATATCTTAACAGACAAAACAGAAGCCATAGATGTCCTTTTATCGTACATCATCCAGAATCCTAGTCGTCTCATTGTCTCATCTGAACGGAAACTATTACAATGCCTTTTCAATGCCTTTTCTTTTCCTTCATACGGATGACTTTCTCAATAATGAAGGCTGAGAGTTTCGAAAACCTTTCGCAGTTCCTCATTCATAGCCTTATTGTCTGTGTCGGTCAGCAGCGTTTCTGCAGACTTTTTGCGACCTATTATCACTTGAGACAGCCACAGAATCGTTAATTAGTTGTGATGGCACTGTCGCGTTTGAAGGAAGCGCTGAGTAATTGAATGAAAGACTCTTTGATTTTCTGCCGCCTCCTCATCTTGTTTGGGATGTAAGCGGACAAGTCCTGATGACGAGAAGAAGTGTGTGGCCAAGCTCACGCAACACAGCATGGAATAATGGTTTAACTGAGGTTCAAGACATGGATTGACTAAATATCATAATTGTAATCGTTCTGATAGGTGCTTAAGTTATGGTTTAATCGAGAGAATGTCAATAAGTCTTAAAGTATTCAAAGTCATTTTATCGACTTTTGCCATGGAAATCTGACAGTGTATAATATTATCAATACCGGGGTGGGTTACACTAGGTGGGGAGTCACAGTTTCGGAGATAAAACATTTCGTAACTTCAGCACTCAGTCAGTAATTAGATTGTTCATCTCAGAGGTTCTATCGCTGGAAAAGCCTTTATTATATCTTGGAATTGTTGACCGCTTAGAGCTTTCTTGTGGAGGCGGGAAATAGATATACGCATTATTGCTATTGTTATTGTATCAATATCATGCCCATTTGGACCATCATTTTGATTACATGTTTTCAATTTACTTGTATATGAATCACTTTGAAAATGACGTTGACATTGTCACAAATTACAACGTAGGCCTGCAACTCATTAGATTAGTAGCTATGTAATTGCGCATACCACTGCTCATCGCACAAAGCTTCCATCGTATAAAACGTTATCAAAGTACGAATAATTGTTTTGCATAATATTGCATTATAACAGGTAACTCCTGCTTACCCAGAGTACCAGCGGGCCTACCATTCATGGATTTCATGTACAGCATGCCATGTGGAAATTGAATAGTGTCTTAACGTAAAAAATGAAAGGCCTGCCGCCGTCCCGTCCACCGGGCCGACCCCGGTTTGTACCAATCCTGCTGAGCATAATACACTATTGTACTCAAACGACTTGTCTCCACCAACCAACAACTCTCAGTAGGCAGCAGCAATTGTTTTCGAGTCTTTTATTTGTATAATTTCCGCTCCCTTTCGAAACTGCATATTTTGGCTGTGTGCATCCATCACCTCTTTCAGTGACACTTACCCACTCATTTTTCATGAATGATGAGGAAACAAATAACATGCTTTTGAGATTGTCAAATTTGTCATGGGTCAAACTGGTTGGAAATGGGTCAACGAAAATTTACCCTCGCGATTTTGTGACCCACTTGACCCATGACCCACGAGCCACTTCCAATTCTAATATGGGTGCCTTCGTTTTGCTCGACACTTCGCTTTGATGGTGATGGCCATTTGCTCGATAACAAAGGAGATTTTATTCATCTTGCTAATATTCAAACTCAATAAACAATGCTCAGATAGTCAAAGACTGTGGTTTTTAGGAGACTTTGTTTAGTTTGAAATCAGTGATGCAAGATAAACAAGACTGAACACTATTGCTAAGCAAGGAGTCGTGTAGAGCAAAGCGACATGTCTGGAGAGTCGACTACATGGATTTCACAGAAATTGTTTCATAGAAACAATGAGATTTTGCCATTGATATTCAAATCGGGCAATGACATTTTTTGATGAAATGTAGTCGATCTTACTTTCATCTTTTGAATATAGTGCTGCTATTAATCAAGAGTATGATGGGCTACTGCGTTAGTCATCATTCTTTTAAAGATGGGGCATTCTAACACCTACTTTGCACATTGCGAAGAAGAATGTGAAAAAATCGAGTTTTCGATGAAAATCTAAAATTTCATTAAATGCTATCTTTTCAAATTGAATGCAACCGATTTCCTGCATTTGTCTGATCTTTTCCTAGCACATTGCCGTGGTCAAAATTTTCTCCATTTATCCAATAAATATAGACTTTCGGCTCTTCATCTTTGACGTTGCGACATTGCAGTCAGATAATAAATAAATACGTGAAGCAAGAAACAAGATAAGGAGAATGATGTCACATTGGCTCAAAGAAGTGAGAGCCTTGCAGACCTACCAACAGTGAACCAAGCCGGAACTGTACTTGCATGACCGTGCTGACGTGTCGTGTCTGTCGCTCCTGTCGATGCTTTGTTAACACGTGCTTTTTGGTGTTTTCCCAGCCGTAACAGCGTGGAATTTGGCATCTTTGTGTTTGTCTGATCCTCCTACTCCAGTGGTTCTTAAAGTTGACTGGGTCGCGGACCCCCTTCGAGTCGTCGGAGCGACTCCTGGACCCCACCCAATTTAAAAGATACAGATTTTTGCAAAAAAGTTTGTATTATAGACAGGCGATAATACAGTTACCATTAGCTGAGCAGTTAGAAAACTGTTCAAGAAATGGCGTAGGGTGGTCCTACCGGAATCTACAGCAACCCGCGTCTCATTCTCCTATCTCCGTAATGTATAATAATCAGGAAGGTGACCCGTCTAACTAGTCCAGGCGGGTGCCATCGATCATTCAAAATGTCTCTTCTAGACCAGAAGAGGAGCGAGACATCGATTTCTTTGTAATTACCATAGTTACGTGGATTGATTGACTCACGATAACATAGACATCTACATGTATGTATCCACGACAAGGTGATCAGACTGAGGGGACTGAACTGTAGTATACATAAGGTCCATGATAAGTTAGACATCTGATTCACCGCTTCGTCGTGCGCCTTCCTTCGTCAGGTGGCAGGAGGCCAGTGAATCCGATCTCTGTGGTAGTATACTTTCACTCCAGGAGGAGGGAGAGAGAGAGACTTTGTTGTCTCAGCTTTCACGTTTTGATTTAAAATAATTTTATAAAATACACTTTAACCGGGATTCCCTTCACGGACCCCCTGGAAAAGCGCTACGGACCTCCTGGGGGTCCGTGGACCCCACTTTAAGAACCACTGTCCTACTCTCATTTATCTTGGTGGATATTGGATACGGAGCATCATTATTGCTGAATTTGAGCACTGAGTATTGAGGTGTGAATAGTTATTTGATATTGCGGTGAATAAGCGTTTTCAGTCGGTGACCTTGAAATATTTCGTCTGTGGCATAGAAATCTGTCCGTGTAATCAATTGTTGCAAGTTGGAATATCATTATCTCAATATCAATAGGGGCAATTTCGTCGAAAAGTTGTTTATCCGAGCCGTGTCTTCGATTTCTTTCGTTCTTGCTTGATTGAGACATATTGCATGCAGAGATTGATATAGTCAGTCTGAAAAATCAGCTGTTAATCAATACCTAAGGTAAAGGATCCCTGTCCGGGTGAATCGAGATTATCGATTTTTGGCACGTGACTCTGACGTAGTAGTATTACGACATACAACCATAGAAATTGATAATAATGAAACCTCTAGAATGGAAATGAAGCTTCATGCAATACACAATAGTGGCACAAAAATCGCACGCATTTTAACTTAGATACACTTGTCAACGGCTGTTTCATTGGGTTAGAATCAGTCACATGTGCAATTCTAAGATTTTCATTGGTGATCCATGCCCCAACTTAGTTCCCCCGGATGTGCCGCGACCTTGAGTCAATTTCCATTCTAGTCAACTTTAGATAAACAATATATTTCTATGCATACAACAACGCCTGGCTAGTATTCTATTTCGAGATATTGGTCGAGGTACAATAGAGATGGCAAATGTTAGCGCAATATTAGAAATGTGTGATTCTGAACTTCTTTCACGAAAAAATTCGTACAACAAGCAAGACTTGATCCAGGCCTTTCTTACACTAAAGCGTAAAATGTCAAGCGAAGCTGAAGGAATTTCTGAAGTTGAGGGAAAGATATTGGATCAAAAGTTGAAGCCCTTCGTTGATCAACTGTCTTACATAACATGTTAGGTCGCAAAATTAAAATCCAAGTTTGAAACATTTGAGTCTAGAATATCGAAAGATGAAATTCTCGTGGAAGTAAGCGACGAGTTAGAACTACGACAACAGCGAATGAAAAACATTATTGTGTCAGGAATGCGGCTCACGCATGAGGGTTCTTTAGAAAGTAGAAAACAGGATGATAAAATGAAAGTAGAGCAACTATTTCAAAGCATTGGTGTTACTGATGACATTGTTCAAGATGTAATTCGTTTGAAACGTTTCACTGAAACAGGAATGGGTTTACTAAAAATAAAATTACAATCAAATGATGCAAAGAACGGAATATTGAGGAAAAGCAGACTATTGCGAAATTCAACCGAGTACAGAAAGGTTTATGTAAATCCCGATCGTACGCCTTTGCAGCAAAAGCAATTCAGACTTTTGAGATCACAGTTGAAGCGAAGAAAAGATGAGGGAGAACATGTAGTAATTCGTGGTAGAAAGGTTGTGGTCAAAAACTTTGGTGCAAATTTTCTCGACGGTTTTTAGTCACTACAGCTGCAACACATGAATCTTCTGTAAATAATATGCAACATTTTCCTGACATTTTTCTTCCCCATACCAATGTGAGAAGAAGACCATGCTTACCTCTCATCCTTTTGGCAAATGTTAGATCAACCCTGAATAAGCTGGATGAAATCTATTCCACTATTATATCACGTGATATTCAAATATTTGCAGCTACTGAAACATGGCTACATGACAGCATCGACGACGGTTTGGTTAAGTTTCCACAATATTTACATTATAGGTGTGATCGTCAATCCAGACGAGGAGGTGGCGTGTGCGTGTGGACTCATTGTTCAATTTCTGTGAGTCGACTCAATCCTGTCATGCAGCCTGACTTTCTCGAGGCGGTGTGGTTAAGTCTTCCATCTGCAACAATAATTTTTGTTTGTATGTACATTCCGCCTGAATTAGTCACCATAAGAAAAACCATAATTGATGATTATATTGTTGTCAACGTTGATATTATTTTGTCACAGCTGTATGATTTTGAAATTGTAATATGCGGTGATTTGAATAGATATGATACCTCCTTTATTTCGTATCATCTTGATTTGGTGAATTTAGTGAGTGAACCAACTCGTGAATCTGCACTTCTTGATTATTTTCTTATCACTTGTGCGTGCTCATCTGAATATGATGTTACTGTGACTGCTCCGCTATCGAATTCTGATCATCGAAGTGTAACTGCTACTCCTCAAGTACCTCTGACTCGCCCGAGATATGTTATAAAACCTTTGTTTTATCTTCGACAGACTTACATAAATGATTTCATAAGACAGTTATCTTGCATTAATTGGACTCACTTTTATAGATCGGGTGCTGACATAGATGCCAAGTGAGGCTGAGTTGGTGCGACAGTGTATTCCTGTCGTTTTCGTTGAAATGTCTGATTCCGACAAGTCTTGGATGACTCCGTTGGTGAAATATTGTATTCAACAGCGTTGGGATGCTTTTCGGGCTAAAAATTATCCTCTTTATTATCATTGGAAAGACAAGACAAAGACAATGATATTCTCTGCAAAACAAAAATGGTCTTCCAGGGCCCAGAACGACTCAAAATCTTTATGGAAGGTGGTGAATGCTACCAGAGGAACAAAGGCTCGGGACTATATTTTTTCGATTATAGATCAATTTGACTCCATCTCAACAGCGGTTAATTCTATCAATGATGCTTTCTCGTCAATTCCTGCATCCCCCTTGTCAGTTGAAGTTGACTCGAGTGACGCAAATCAAGCGTTCTCTTACTTAGAATGGAGTATTGATATCCCTGTTTCTGTCGTTTGAAAACACCTTCAGGAACTGAACAAGAACAAATCGATGGGAAGTGACGGTATACCCATGATTTTGTATAAGCATGCTGCCGACATACTTGCTGGGCCTTTTGCCCATCTGTTCAACTTATCTATCCAAGAATGTCGATTTCCGAAAAGATGGAAATTGTCGCATATTGTTCCGGTGCCAAAAAGTGCTCCACCTGATATCAATAATCTACGACCCATCTCACTGCTGCCTACCCCGGCAAAGATATTAGAGAGACTTGTCTTGCAGTCGGTGTACAAGTTGTTTATCGATAAAGCTGGTTATAATCAATTTGGTGCTAGACCTATGAGCTCTACTACTGCGGCAGTAATTGATTTACTACACTATGCTTTGAACTGCTTGGAGAGCCCTGAAGTTTCAGGTATGAAAATCATTGCATATGATTACACAAGAGCTTTTGACACTCTATCTCATAAGTTGGTAGTTGAACGACTGAAAGATAATGGTTTCCCTTCCAATTTCGTGAAATGGGTTACCGATTACCTCAAAGGCAGAGAACAAGCTACTCGGATTGGTTGCGTTGTGAGTTCCTTCAATAAGGTGGTGTCGGGTGCTGCCTCAGGGCTCAGTTTTGGGTCTAATGCTTTTCTGCTTGGTGGTTGGTTCCCTAAAATCGGTATACCAATGTACTCACATTGTGCAATATATTGACGATACAACTTTGTGCATTACTCTATACAAGCAGGGTACAAACCAGCATGTGCTTGACGAATATCAGAACATACTCAATTGGTCATATGAAAACTCTTTGTACATCAACCCTGCAAAATGTAAATCAATCTGTTACAAGAATACTAATCAAACTGACGATTTTTCACTGCCAAATGTTTCGCCAGCAGAAGAGATCAAGTTTCTTGGTGTCATCATCAATGATAGGTTGACTTGGGCATCGCATGTGAGATACATCTGTAGGACTGCATCAAGGAGAATGTACGCGTTACGACTCCTAAAACCTGTTTTCAATAAGACTCAACTTTCTCTGGTCTATAACGCGATAATACGACCCCTACTAGAATATGCTTCCCTTGCATTTGTGAAACTTCCGGTTGGACTCAGCAATGATCTCGAAAAAATTCAACGAAGATGTCATAAAGTGATATGTGGTTTCAGTGTTGGTCAGAACTGTAATTGTGGCCAGTTTCAGTGTTTATCCGATCGGCGACAAACAGCATCAAAGGCTCTACTGGTTAAAGCCTCAACTGAAAGTCAACACGTATTGAACGGGATTATTCCGTTGAAATCAGAAAGAATGCAGAGATTCCTTCGACCATGTGCAATGACAACACGTTTTTTGAACTCTTTTGTCCCTTATACGACGGCCTTGTCAAATGGATCGATATTGTAACCTGATTGACAATTTTGTATATATGTATAACGCACTGAATTTTCGTAAATTCAAATTCATTCTATGTCTAACTTATGATTTTCAATTACTTCAATAAAACGTTTACTTACTTTACTTACTTAACTCAAATAGCAATGTTCAATTTCTCTGCTTTTCATCTGATGGCTATTTTTCCATCAGGCGAGTGCCTTTGTCCTCTTTGAGGGATGACTTGCCGACGTCTTCGTGTTCTAATGTGATATACAAATACGTTTGCAATTGTGGAGACAGCTACGTTGGCAGAGCTCGTAGGCGTCTGGCGGTATGGTTCACTGTTGGTCGATCTGGAAAGCCTCTCACGTCTGTGACGTGAGATTTTTCTTAAAATTTCAATTTGATGCTGAAACCACATTTTTTGTCCGAATTTCATGAAAACTCACGGAATTATCAATAACTATAAAGCAGCTTAATCTAATCATGCATGCGAATTTTTTTGAAAACACAATGATTATCATTTTCAAAATCTCGTAAAACGGCCAAAATGTCCATCTGACTGAGATCTAAAAATTGTCGGCTGTCCCAGCTGGGTACACCTTCATAATACCAGGCAAAATATCTCGATGTTGACTTTTATTCGAATACAATGTCTTCGAGGAACTTTGTGGCACTTTTCCTGTGCAAAATAACGGCAAGATTTAAATGCTTTTCATTTGCTGTTATCCACTCCATCAATCAATCAGATCATCTAGCCAACATTGAATAACAATGAGGGACAATAAATTTTATGGGATGATTCACCATCGTATATCATAGGATATTTGTAATTAAGCTGCCTCTTTACCTTCCACAGGATCATCATCATCCGAAGGTGTTTCATCGGAGGATGAATATTCAATGCCTCATCAGAATAGCAGCAACGGACCATGTGCTAGCCCCCCAATTGTAACCAGTAAGTAAAATTATTTTAGCCACCCTTGTTACTGCAAGATAGTTCATTTGTTTAAAAATTGGCATATCGTCCGTTTAATGAAGCATTCCACGTCATAATGCTGGACATTTATGATCTGTGATACGGCAGGAGATAATTATTATCTTTCATAATCATTAAAAAATCCAAATTAATGCTATCTTTAATTTTACCGTCATTATAATCATACAATTATATATGATTGTGTAATTATATTGCACATACAATTATGCATCCTTTCCTTAATAAAATGAGCCGTGGATGACTTTGTCTGACATTTCAGTTTTCGGAACAGTTCGCACGGAAGTTCATCAAACCCGCTTTCTCTTTTGTATCTCAAAATCGTACCCATCAAAAATGCGGACTGTATTTTTTATTTTGGACTTTATTTGTGTCATTTAAATAAGGACATTATCCAGATTTAGACGGAAGTTCATCTTTCTAGCAATATTTTTTTACATTACACTACATAATTAGCAAGTTTCTTGTCATATCTGGTCAAATCATTTGCAAAGAATATGCAATTCAGAAAATTTGTCTGACCCTTGTTATGCTGACCCTTTCATACCCTTAATGCGGACCATTTTGTCTGACAATGTGGTCAGTTGTAGCCTAAGTGAGATTCATGTCTATTCTCTCTGTGTGAGATTCGATTCGTCACTTCTTCTTAAATGTCAATGACAGTAATCTCAACAACAATGCTCTTACTGATGAAAAAGGATGTAATCTTGCGAAGTCAGGGGATCATTTCAAATAGAAAGCTAATGAGATGATAGAGGAAAAAGCAGTTTATGAACGAAATGACCAAGAAATGTAGGAGCCTGACTATTCTATGATTTTTGCCAATCCAGACATGTAAATCAGCCTATATTTAGGCTCAGACCCGCCCCAGCCCGCTTATTTTGGCTTACTCGGTCCGTGATCAATATATTAGCGACATAAGATATACCGTATTATGATGACAATGTACATCTTTGCGCACTCGTTGTTGATCGTTCACTTATCAAGCATGTAAGCCTGATGAATTTGAGCCAGACTGTTGCAATCACAGAATTAGATTTTTGAACTCTTTCAGTTTACTAGAAGTGAAGACTAATTCAAAACGATGGCACATGCGGATCTTGGTAAGTTGGCAAAAAGGAATTCCTAATACCTTGCAGAGATAGGAAAAAAGTCGTGCGTTGTTTGTGGATTGCTGTAAATTCCAGCAAAGTGCTTCAATTACCACAGTTCCTTCAGATTCGAAGAATTAAGATCATTGCGCACAAGTTTTCTCGATAATGTTGGTCTTTCCGATCATAATTAAAGAAGATAGCAGGCGTATGGAAATTGGTTCACCTGAAGATTTCACCAGTGTCTTCTCAGCATTCCTCACTGAATGTAAACTAGACAGCGATGTGTGACCGGAATGATATTACAACACACACGCCACTGGCTACCACTGACTGATGACCAAAAGCCGACTGACAGTTCATTGTTTGAGAGAATGTGTGTGCTATTTTTCAATAGTATGCGGTATACGACTCCTCCCATCTAGTAACCTGAACGTACAAGTTGTGTAATTCTGTGGTTGTTTTATTTCTTAGAATGGTACCTGGCAATAGATATGTGCGTGCGTTCAACTTTGAAATGACATAAATTTGACTTATGCCACATTATGAACAAAAAAGAACTCGACCAGTGATTCGACATCTTTCTAAATAAAGTCACCGATTTATCAAACCAAAGATGTTGCGACACTGAGCATTCTACCTACTAAGTCATAACTGTAGCATACATACATACATACACATATACACTAAATTCCAAAAGACTTGCCGCACTTCGATAGCTTGAGAAAGACACTATAAAAACTTTGATCTTTTACAATAAATATGAACAGCATATATTCCCACATTAAATGACAAGGATGCCAGGGCACACTAATACCGGGTGTGACTTCCCTTGGCAGTAATCACAGCTCGAACTCTTCTCTGCATACTGTCAATCAAGCTGTTGATGATGGATTCAGGAATTGCGTTCCACTCCTCCACAATCGCTTCTTCTAGGCTCTTCAAGGAGTCAATGTGTCCTCTTTTACTGATCCGACGCTTCATGAGATCCCACAGGTGCTCTATAGGACTATAGCTCTATAGGTACTTGTCTATGACAGAGATAATGCATGCAGTTGATATCATGGTTGCTTGTCTATAGAGGAAGCAGATGCGCAGATATCTATATTGCCATCCAATGCTTGCCATTATCTATTGACTTTCTACTTCTATGATTAATGCATGTCTCGAATGACCATGCTAGCTAATAGCCTAGTGCGACAAGTCTTCTGGAATTTAGTGTATATGTTATATCGATGTTATAACACAAGAAAAAACCATTTAAACCTTGCCTATCGATTTCAGCCACTCTGGGCTTGTCCTCGATCGGCAAGGTTTAAATGGCTTTTTTCTTGTGTTATAATGTTCGATATTTCATGACATTTGTATTTAGTTTACTATATATATATATATATATATATATATATATATAATCGAATTAGTTTTATGAAGAAAACTATCCAATTCGGTACTCCGAGTTTCATGCGTCTATTGACACAATCATCAGCCATATATATATATATATAGAGCAAAGGAGATGAAACTCAAAATGGCAAATTAATACGAAAAAAGAGTTACTAAATGAAAAACAATCAAAACTCAGGAGTGACTTGATCCCGACCGGTATCGTCCAGCTTTGTGGACTTCTCAAGGGATTATGATTTTTATATTTCTTTCTTTCAAAAAACAGAGCACATAGTAAATGTAGCATTTAGCTATAGATATGAAAAATAATGTTATGGTTAGTAGAGTGTCATATAGTTAGATATCTGTTGGTCATGTCTGCCAACTTTTCTATTATAGTTTCTGTAGGAATATACTTGCTCATTTATCCCATTCATTTGATTAATATCCCTCCAATAATTTTCGTGATTTTTCCGTTCTGTTCTCCAATTATTGTTATAGTGATTCGTTCTATAGTTTGTACAAGTTTGATTCCTGGTATAATACATAGTTGATTTGTTGTTGAAAAAAGGACGTTTAGTTCGTTGATTATTTGAAGGAAATTTGTTACGGCTACTAATTCTTATGAGGTGCTTGTCCGATGTGAAAAATTCAAATTTCGCTTTCCAAATTATTTTACTGTTTCTCTCTTCACCTTCGCTTAGTTGTCTCCACTCTTCTTCCTTCTGTTTAACCTCCTCAGGATCATAAATGGTATGAAAATATTGTTTCATTTCAGCATCAATTGCCTCCACCGTTTTAGTTTTGATAGTTCTGAGTTTTGATTGTTTTTCATTTAGTAACTCTTTTTTCGTATTAATTTGCCATTTTGAGTTTCATCTCCTTTGCTCTGTATACTTGATCAAAATGGACGCTATGTGGAGAACATCAACAACTAGGGAGGGAGCACAGTGCATGAATAATAGATTCGAAATTCTAAATAAGAAGTTAGACATTTTAATTACAAGATTCAACGGAGACGGTAATACTAAATTTGACATCCTGAACAATAAAATGGACATGTTAATTATGAAATGTAGAAGCATGGATAGTACGTTACATACGATTCAAGATGAACTAAGAAATCTTAAGAATGAAAGTGGAAAACAAAAATGTATATCAGAAATTATTACGTTGAAAAATGAAATGGAGTTTGAAGTTAAAGAGCTATCAAGAGAAATTCAAAAAATGAACATCCCAAAGTTGGACTGGACGAAGAAACTATCTCAAAGAAAATTCTCATTTTATCAGGCCTTGCGATGTAATTCAATATCAGAAATATATGAAGGAGCCTTACGAGAAAGCACACCAAGAATTCCAAGGAAATTCTTTAAGAATCCCTCACCTCAAATTGGTGATCAAGAACGGAAATTAAAAATGGAACTGTGCATTCAAAACTGTGAATCTGAAATAAAGAGATTAAAGTTGTTAGCCAATATCAAAACTAAAACGGTGGAGGCAATTGATGCTGAAATGAAACAATATTTTCATACCATTTATGATCCTGAGGAGGTTAAACAGAAGGAAGAAGAGTGGAGACAACTAAGCGAAGGTGAAGAGAGAAACAGTAAAATAATTTGGAAAGCGAAATTTGAATTTTTCACATCGGACAAGCACCTCATCAGAATTAGTAGCCTTAACAAATTTCCTTCAAATAATCAACGAACTAAACGTCCTTTTTTCAACAACAAATCAACTATGTATTATACCAGGAATCAAACTTGTACAAACTATAGAACGAATCACTATAACAATAATTGGAGAACAGAACGGAATAATCACGAAAATTATTGGAGGGATATTAATCAAATGAATGGGATAAATGAGCAAGTATATTCCTACAGAAACTATAATAGAAAAGTTGGCAGACATGACCAACAGATATCTAACTATATGACACTCTACTAACCATAACATTATTTTTCATATCTATAGCTAAATGCTACATTTACTATGTGCTCTGTTTTTTGAAAGAAAGAAATATAAAAATCATAATCCCTTGAGAAGTCCACAAAGCTGGACGATACCGGTCGGGATCAAGTCACTCCTGAGTTTTGATTGTTTTTCATTTAGTAACTCTTTTTTCGTATTAATTTGCCATTTTGAGTTTCATCTCCTTTGCTCTATATATATATATATATATATATATATATATATACGTGGTGTGATCCAAAATGTCCCGGACTAACCTACTTGCAGATAACCTGTGATAACGAATACTACTTCAGATGTAAATTTAGGTCTTTAAGGCATGAGAAATATGGTCGCCGAAATTTTTCCGGTCAGTTTTCTACTTTTTCAAAATTTTCAAACATTTTTGTCTGAATTTCAAGATTTTCCTATAAATTCTAGCGATTTAGAATTAATATATTTAGATTAACTTGACAGTTAAGCTATCACTAATAACCTGACTAATAATTAACGGAAAAACCAATGTTTTGTTCCAGAAAACAGTTTACTTTTCAATGTATGAGCCGTTAGCATTCGTCACTTTTTGCCAACGAAGTCTCAATTCACAAAAAGCTTTATGAAAAAATTCCGGTGTCAAAGAATCAAAAAACTCAGTAACTGCATCCCGCAGTTCAACTGGCGATTCAAAATGGTGTCCACGAAGATGCTTTTTGAGGAATCTAAACAGATAGAAGTCACTTGGGGCCAAGTCAGGTGAATAAGGAGGATGGCTCAATAGTTGAAATCCGTTTCTCGTTAAGGCATTGGTTGTCTCCTGCGAGGTGTGAATCGGAGCATTGTCATGAAGCAAGTAGAGGGGAATGTTTCGTGGCTTTCTTATTTTCTTCCTCGCTTCAGATAACAGATTGGAATAATATTCGCTATTGATTCTTACTCCTTTATCCGCAAAGTCAACCAGTTGGATTCCCGAAGCGTTCCAAAAGACCGTCAGCATCAACGACCGGCGATGTGATGTTCCGGATCGCATTTTCAAAGGGGCAGACTCGCCTGATTTTCGCCACTCTGCAGATTCTCGCTTACTTTGAGGCAGATACAAACTTAAAGGTGTTTCATCCTCTGTAAGGATGCAGTTCAGAAACTGATCTCCGTGCATTTCGAGGAGATCCAAATTTGACTGTGCCGCCAGAAGTCTGTTCTCCTTCATTTCAGGTGACAGAAACTTCGGTACGAAACGTGATGCCAGTGTCATGACAGGAGTGATAACTGATTCGCAACTCTCTTGACAACTCACGGATGGTTATCCTTCTGTGTGCTGTAATCACTTCATCGCACTGACTCGATTTCTCTTCCGGAATCTCCTGCGGCCGACCAACAGTTGAAAAATCTTGCTCCACAGATTTTCTTCCGCGTTTAAATTCGCTTATCCAGAAATAAGCAGTAGTTCTCGATGGAGCTTTGCTTCCATATGCCAGGCTTAATTCCTTTAGAATGTCACCATTAGCGAAGCCGCGGATCAGGAGGTATCGTATCACACTGCGATATTCGACTGAAGACACGCTTGTCACATCCATCATGAAAACTGATAGAACAAAGAACCATCGTTGACACGGATTTCTTAATGAATGCGTGCTGAATGAACTTCACTGATTGATATCGTAACACATGAAGCAATTAACAAAAGACGTGCAATATTCATGGCAAAGATATCCGTCAAATAAGGTACAAATCAAAATCAATCTAACTATAACAATAAGACAAATCGGATCTCGATCAATTCAGAAAATACAGAAATTCATGTTAAAATGTAAAAATATTTTTTAAAAATAGAAAACTGACCGGAAAAATTTCGGCGACCATATTTCTCATGCCTTAAAGACCTAAATTTACATCTGAAGTAGTATTCGTTATCACAGGTTATCTGCAAGTAGGTTAGTCCGGGACATTTTGGATCACACCACGTATATATATATACGAGTATATATATTGGAATTTCATAATTAGCTCCTATAGGATGTCGCTATTTTATTGCACCATTTCTAGATGTCAATAAGAACTGCTTTTGCTTTGATTGATCCGTTCGCATATTTGGCAAACCCAACTGGAACGTATTTAGGATATACGGACTACGTGTACAATGTATTGTGTTAGGTGTCTGCTCGATTCAGCTTTTCAACTCTCCCAGTATATGTATATTTCGTATTTATTATCATTTAGAAACACTTACATTACTTGCATACTGCTGCATGTGCTACTGCTGTGCATGTGGGGTATCACTAATTCTATTACGATGAGGATCGCCTTTGATTCGCGTGATTCATGCACAGGTGTGAAGGAAGAACAGAACTGGAATGTGTGTCTTCTCTTAAGCTTCAATACCGTTTTGTGATTTGCATTAGTAAGTGTTATCTAGTAATAATCTCTGCTTTATTGATTTTTACGTCTTTATACATGTAAGTAAATGGAAGTTGCTTTTCAGACTCGACCTGGCTCGATCCCCGTGTTTCTGTTATATATCAGGCCGAAGCTCAGTCCGTAGGCTGCCCACTTTCATGTGTGAGCGCATCGCATGCACTTAAAAAGGCGTATGATTAAAAAAAGTACTCACTCAGATTGCATAAAAGCTTGTATCTAAATAGAAAATGCCATCGGTTGCGTATATCACTTTATGTACATGTACAGAGACCTGCATATTTCTATTTCACTATCGAATTTTCATTCCTAACAAGTGAATGTATTTTTGGACCAAAGAAACTAAAGTTTGATGAAATAGGCTTTTACATGAAATGTTGGCATTTAACTTATTTGTCGGTGGCTTGCAGAATAAATTTCTACTGCTTATTCATGCTTTTTATTTGACGTGATAGAAATAGTAGAAGCTGACTGCTCATGAACTCTCCACTATGTTTGCACAAGACTTCTGTCATTTTTTCATGGATTGTTGAAGCCATATTTTTCTTTTGACATTACTCTGTCGATATTTCAATTTGTTTCATTGCTTCATGTTCGGAATCAGTATAAAATGATCTTTGTCATTATTTGTATTAGATGTTCGTAAGTATGTACGTGATGTAGACTATTCTTGTATAAACTTATATAAGTTTGTCGAACTAGTGCCAAATGTGCGAACCAACCATTGAAATGAACAATGAAACGTGCTTCATCTTATCGCTATCAAAATATTTACCTATGTTAAGATTGAAATCCAAAAGTTCTAAACCCCAACCTATTAAATTAATCACTTCAAATTAATTGTTTTGCTCTCTTAGATAGCACGAAGAAGCGAAGTTTTCTACAGTTGTTTTGAATATAATTTTTCACATTTGAACATTTATTCTAAGTCACCCTCGCAATGATTGAATAAGCACGCTCGCTTCTAAATGGATGGTTGGTCTGGAGCTTTGGGACTGGTTTAGCAAAATTATCACTGGCTGCAGAATAAATTTCCACTGCTTATTCATGCTTCTTATTTGATGTGATAGAAATAGTAGAAACTGACTGCTCATGAACTCTCCACTATGTTTGCACAAGACTTCTGTCATTTTTTCATGGATTGTTGAAGCCATATTTTTCTTTTGACATTACTCTGTCGATATTTCAATTTGTTTCATTGCTTCATGTTCGGAATCAGCATAAAATGATCTTTGTCGATGATGAGGCTGCATTAATACTTTAAGAATAATGGTTTTCAAAAGAGCAGAGGTCAATCCGTAAGTCAGATATTCATGTCTCAATTGCGACAATCAAATTGTATTGAATATTCATCAAAGTTGTTCTAACAAGCTGAAAAGATGCACAACTTCACTTTGCCTTGCAAACTTTAGCTATGTGCGATGAAAAATTCAAAATTAGTTTTATTCTGAACATGTTAGTGCATAACTAATATCCAGGGGGAGAGAATTCAATCTTTCAATAATTCCTCTGGCTTATTCTGATAATAGCATCTTCTAATATATCACTTTATTCCTCATTAGAACATTATCAGCTCAATTAAGATATAGGAATGTAAAAAATCGAGAGATCAGGTTTTTATAGAGAACAATCGAATTGTAGCATACTGGTTGACCTTGCAGTTTGACAGTTTTCATGAATACATCTTTAAAACTGGGTTACTAATATAATGCTGGATCTGAATTTATTGGTTTCTGACAGAGGGAAAGGGTTTACGATCTGAAGTTTGGGGTTCTTGTGTGGTTATTGATTCATTCATTTTTCAAAAAATATAGGATGTCAAAATCTTGCTACCTACAATTGTTTATAAGATTAACCAGAACAATTACAGTGTCGACTTCGATAAAAGAAGATTCAATCATTCTACAAGCTCGAAACCGTGAATAAAGAGGATATCGGTATATAATTTCAAACATCAACCGCGTAATTATTAATAAATGAATCCTATGAAACTTTAAATGCTATGGATGATAATTTTCTTCAACTGGATTCGCCTATAGCTTCGAGGATGACCAATTTTGTTAAACGATGATGCTAAACATTATCCCATCACAAATTGTAATATTTCAATGGCCTTATTCCACCTTAGAAGTCAGAAGCAACAGTCTCATGAAATGTCGTGTTAATCTTGATTTTTTATTTCGAAGAGTGACTATTTCCAATTGTAATTTTATAGTTTTTTTCAGATTAGAAGTTCATAAGTGTGTACGTGATGTAGACTATTCTTGTATAAACTTATATAAGTTTGTCGAACTAGTGCCAAATGTGCGAACCAACCATTGAAATGAACAATGAAACGTGCTTCATCTTATCGCTATCAAAATATTTACCTATGTTAAGATTGAAATCCAAAAGTTCTAAACCCCAACCTATTAAATTAATCACTTCAAATTAATTGTTTTGCTCTCTTAGATAGCACGAAGAAGCGAAGTTTTCTACAGTTGTTTTGAATATAATTTTTCACATTTGAGCATTTATTCTAAGTCACCCTCGCAATGATTGAATAAGCACGCTCGCTTCTAAATGGATGGTTGGTCTTCAGCTTTGGGGCGGGTCTAGCAAAATTATCACTGGCTTTGAGTTTTGGTTAGCTCTCATTTTGTAATTAACTTATCATTGTGTTCCACACTCACAAAGGTTACCTTTGCACTTTGAAATGATGCTATCAATTATATTTTGATAATTCCACAGTTCATGTTTTAATGAGCTTACACTGTTCGTTTTAGCAAATGTCGTCTGGTTGATGCATGTACATGTAACAAGAGAAAAATCAAATTAATTTTCTCAAACAAAGTATTATCGTAACAATAGAGAACGTTTCACTCCGAGCTTGATCGCTGCGAAGCACTACACAGACAGGGAAAAGTACATGTAGAAGTTGAAGATCAATTCAGTGCACTGCGAATTTTATTGTTCCAACGAAGCATTGAAATCAAGTTAAATTAAAAGTTATATTGATTTTTATTCGAAAAGAGACAAATTTATGAGATGGAACAATTGATATTTCTGTTGGCAGTCTATTTCACCTCTGCAGCTATCTTCTGGTTTATATTATATATGTATATATATATATATATATATATATGACCAGCAGTTTGTCCTTGTATATATGTTTTGAAATGCAAGGGCTGCTCAGACTTCTACATTGGTCAAACTGGAGATATCATCCGTAATAGTCTTACCGTCCATCGCCAACATATCAATAATCCTAGCTTAGCTATCCTCTATGTCAGCAAACACATAGCTACTTGTACTAAGGACCATGATGTTAGATTTGAAGCTGCGCCTTTCTGTCAGTTTCCAAATAACGCAACCAGATCCGAGAGGGAAATCAAAGAAAGAAATTTTATTTCTAAATTCAAACCTCCTCTCAATAGGGATCAAAGATAGTTGTGGTTCATTTATTCCATGTAACGGTGTCTGACGAGGTGTCATAAATTAATAAAAATGCACAATTCAGCGAAACCGGTAACACCGACATCTTCTGGTTTTCATTTCTTTTATATCAATTTACTTAATCCAATTTCCTTTTTTGAATTATATATATACTCATTGACATAAACTATCAATATAAATATATCAATATCTCATATGAAACAAACTATCATTGGCTTGAATTGAAGTTTGTTTCATTTTTTTCTCAGGCATGATGCAATATCTCGCTTTCTATGTATTACCATTCAACACATTAGAGAATGGAGAAAGATCTATGGTGGTCAAATTTCAAATTTTGATTTCGATACAACTGTCACAATTGTTTTTACAAATTGAACATAAACGTGAACTGAAATCCAGCTTTTGTAAAATAAAATGGCACGCGATCAGTTTACCAGAGGTATGGCTATTGGAATGATTCGTTGTGGTAGAAGTTGTGCGAGTGTTGCCGAAGAGCTGCAACTACCGAGAGCTTCTCCTTGAAACATCCTTCATTCAGAAACTTTGTGAATCCATGACATCTCGGATTACTGAATGTATTGGAGCTGAGGGGGGCACACGCGCTTTTAAAGTTGAATCTGCTACATGCGTTGTTTTTCTGTGCTAGCGACTTGGTGGAGATTGTGACTAAATTATCAAGGATCATTATCATACATACATGTATATATACCAGTCAAAAATGAAAAAAGTTAAAGAAGTAAATGTTTCAAAAATTTTGTCAATGAGTATATATATATTTATGAATATTAGTTTCTATCTCATTAAGGAATTCAAAACATGTCTGATCATCTTCATAATTCTTGAAAATTGCAATCGTCGAAATATCTTTTATGAAAGACTGACATCAGTTTTACTATGAAACCTAACACAGTAACACTCTGTTTTTGGATGCAAAAGTTGCTAAAATTTATAAGGCGCTCAAAACTTCCTGGTGCCAAAAATATACTAATTCTGACGTGCACATTCCTATTTGTGCATATGCGCCAAAGAAGTATAAGCTGGCAGCTATGAGGTCCTTGTTTTACTGAGCTAAACTGATTTCTTCCGATTCTGTAAAATTCGGCTCATGTTCATTAACACCGGTTATAATGAGCAGTCTATCAATGACGTAAAGAATGAAGTTGACCAAAATTTGCCCACTTCTGATAATATGAAATTTATGAACTGGAATTTGCCTTGCATCAGTGAAAATTGTTTAAAAATTTAGAAAAACAGTTCAATGCGACGTATCGGTTGACGAAGTGAAAATATTTCGAAGTGTTTTCATTTTTTTTTAAAGCGTCGCTGAAATCGTGCAATATAAATATGATACGACCGGTTTCGAGTGGAAGTCAAAAATTGAATTCCCAGTCTTCATCAAGAATTTTTTTACAAAAGAATGGACCATAGAAAGGACTATTACATAAACGGCTTGGGAAAAAGTCAAATGATCAGTGGAGTCATAGAAAAATGTCATAGATTCCCCTATGTGAGGTGACTTCAATGACATCCGCAAACAGAGCGACAGATTGTGCTCGGCTACACGCCTTACTCCTTGCGTCGGAGATCCAACACGTGGTTCCCATCTTCTGGACCAGATATTTGTTAACACGAAGCAGCCTATCAGAGCCGTGACACTTCCGCCCCTTGGACGTTCTGATCACTGTTCCGTTTTGTGGAAACCATCTCCTTCTCCTCCAGTTACGACGACTAGAACTCAAGTACGTAAGCTTACGAAGTCAAACCTTGCTTCCTTCTCACATGATGCCGCCCTGATCGACTGGACTTCAATGGTGAGCGGTTCCGACTCCTTAGATCAATGTGCTCTTCAGCCTCACTACTCCATTCAACGTTTAGTGGATCTCTACTTCCCGAAGAGGACTATCAGATTACGCTCTAACGAGCCTCTGTGGATGAAGCCTTCACTCAAACTTCTCATATCTCGCCGCGACCGAGCTTTTGCTCAAAGAGAAAATAAATGGCTGAAATACCTTCGTCTGCGTGAAGAAGTCATATCACACGAGAAATTCCTCAAAAGTCTCCACTTGCAGCAAGCCGCCGCGTCTAAGAATAACAAAGACTTCTGGCAATCTGTCAATTGTGTCGGCAGGCGACCTAAGAAGAATACAGCTCTCCAAGCCGACATTTCTGTTGACAAGTTCGCAGCTTACTTCAAGTCAGTTTTTCAGCTGCCACCGACTGATAAGGCGCCATTGCCATCCACAGAGGATTTACCTAGACACCCCGTAGTTCTATCTCCTTATGAAGTCGAGACGCAGCTTCGTTGTATCAAGCCGAAAAGTTCTGGACCTGATGGGATCCCGTTCTGGGTCCTCCGCTGTCTTGCACATCTCCTTGCTCCTCCAATAACCATCTTATTCAACCGCAGTCTGGCCGAAGGCCGCGTCCCCAGTTCCTTCAAGATCGCCGCCATCCAACCTATTCCCAAGGTAACCCACGCGAAAACTGTGTCCCAATTCCGCACCATTTCTCTCCTTCCTCTTCTGTCCAAGACTCTCGAAAGGATAGTCGTGAAGAAGTTGGTCGCACCCTATCTACAAAACATTGACGATACTCAGTTCGCCTACCTACCCCAACCTGGCTCGGGGTCAACATGTGCCAATACCGTTACATACATGAGCATTCTCCGTCATCTCGATCAGTCATCCGGTGCCGTGCGTGTCCTCTCCATTGATTTTGCCAAGGCCTTCGACAAACTGCCCATAATACCATCCTATCCACCATCATCGACTTAAAGCTACCTTTTGAGGCTGTTTCTTGGATACCTGACTTCTTATCCAACCGACTCCAGCGTGTCGTGCACAACAACGCCACCTCCGAATGGTGCTCCGCACCCAGCGGAGTTCCTCAGGGAAGCGTGCTCGGACCGTACCTCTTCTGTGCTGTCATCGCATCGCTACGTCCTGTGTGTTCTAACACTCGTTATGTTAAATACGCTGACGACGTAACTGTACTCCACTTTATGCGAGATGCACACGAAGACAACCTCCAGCGCGAATTCGAACATATTTGCCAGTGGTCGGCTAGAGCGGGGCTTCCTCTAAATACTTCCAAATCCACGGTGATGGACATCGCCACCAGAACTGGTATTCGACTCGAAGAAATTGCGGACGTTGCAGGAACTGTCATTCCAAGCGTGACCTCTATGAAAATCCTCGGTGTCCATTTCGCAAAGGATCTTCGCTGGGATATTCACTGCAAGGACATCTTCAAGAAGGCCTCTAAACGCATTTTTGTCCTCAGAAACCTGAAGAGAGCAGGTTGCAGCGCTCAGATTTTATGGAGAGTCTACCGACAAACCATCCAATCCCTTCTCACCTACTGCCATCCGTGCTGCTGCAATATGTCCCAAAAAGGTTACAAGTTCCTTGTCAAAGTAGAGAGACGAGCCTCTAGAATACTTTTCGGTACTTCCCATGAACCAGACTTAATAACTACTACTACATTGGCACGCACCAACCAAAGGTGTGGGACCCGCCTATTCCACAGTGTTATGACAACTATCAACCACCCTTTGCGTCAATTTTTCGACGAAAGGTCCCCAACTCACAGGAATTCTTCCACCCTCAAAAAACCCAGATGCCATACTGTCCGCTTCTCCGACTCTTTCATCAAGTACTGCTCTACGTGTTCATAATTTCCTCTCTCCATGCTGGTTATCATGCTTCATTCATTCATTGTCTCTTTTGTATCATGAACTCTGCATTGTTTGTAATTGTTTCATGCCTCTACTGCGCGCACCGCAGATGTGTGCCAATAAAGTTATTATTATTATTATTATTTATGATCCACAATCCCCTAGCAGTATAGATGCAAACTTCCATTTCTATGACTGCACTGATCATTTGAATTTTTCTCAAGCCGCTTATGTAATAAGCCTTTCAATGGTCTATTCTTTTGTTTAAAATTCCCGAGAAAGAGTGGGAGTTCAATTTTTGACTTCCACTCGAAACCGGTCGTTCTATATCTATATCGCCCGATTTCAGCGTCGTTTTCTTCTATAAATGCTTCGAAATATCAGTGAAAATTGTCAAATTCTGACAAAAAAGTGAATAGCTAAAATGTGATATGGATTCGTTAAGTCGAATAACTTAATGGCTAAATCATCAAATAGCAGAAATCAAGCATTCCAGGGTCAATAAAAATCACATGACGACGTGAGATCACGGTGATTTTCAGAAGTAAGTAAAATCGAAACTTCCCAATCAGTATTAGGTCGTCGATGTCATTAACGCTATAATTCTAATGATCTTCATATAAAGATCAGAAAACCAGACCGCTTTGTAGTTTATCCATACATGTGCATATACTCTGTAGCGTTTTACATGGAAGAAATGGCCAAATTGTCAGGTTATTAAAAACTAGACATCAAGGACATAGCAAAGAGACAATTGAGCACAAAAATGACACGGTTGCCTTATCAACATCTAAAAGACAAACACGAGGACGAAGGAAGCATCGGGAATTTTCAGGTCATAAGCCGTTCAACACACGAGATGCAACAATAGCAGAAGCAAAAGCAATCACACACTTGAAGTCTATAATAAACAGGAAATGTGAACTTTCACACTACAATCTGTCGTCACAATAAGACATGCATCCACGCAGTGTAGCACATTATTCTTAGTGTATGTACTACCACAGAGATAAATTTCCTTGTGTGTGTGTGCTTGCGTCAAGAGATTACTTTCCTCAATAGCCCACTGATGGTCACGTCCAGAACTAGTCCAGAGGGGTAGGAAGATCAATTTTCCATTGAACGTACTACAAATTATTATGTCCTTTCACTTGACAGTTCTGCCTGCAATCAGACTTGAAGTTCGTAGGTTCTCTGATGAGCTTAATAACCTCATACGCTGACAATGAGCTTATTATGTCTATTCATTGGTTGCAGCTGCGCAAAAGTAATTCGCATCTCCGATAAGCTACTTCTGCAATGCGCGCGCTTGGCCAATTACACAGGCTAAAGAGACATTAATATCCATGTCAATCACTATCGCTTGCCACCATTGCATTCAATGGTTGGGATAGGATTCTGTCCGCTCAAGACTGATCCACACGCGGTATGTGCAGTTAAATTTATGCTCTCCCTTCAGTTTTGCAAAGAGAAATAAAGATAATATTCACAGGCGCAATCTCCGACCTTATCAAAGAAAAACGTCACTAATTGAAAGATTAACGTTTGAAACTAAGTTTTCTTATATTTATCTTTACAAATTAACCCATTAGTGCCTGGGAATTAATTTTTGTAGATTTAATTATTTTTGAACATTATTAACCCCAACAGCATGAAAAACAACTATCATTTCCCTTAGAAACATTTTGATAAACAATCAGATCGATTTTTAGGATTGGGTCGTTTTCGACCCACTCGGAACAAATAACCCTAAAAATGTTTACTATCAACATTCAACAAATAATCAAAAAAACAGTTTATCAAGAATATACAAACCAAAATAGACAATTTGCAGCAGTTTCTGTGGCAAGAATATACACAATTATCTATGTAGTTTGCTATAAAAGTTCTGGTACATACGTGCAAGTTGCATACTTCGACTAATTTTGACTTATCTGACTGCAGATAAATGAAACAATTACAAGTGCATACATATATATAGAAAAATGGTTTATAAAGTAGATAGCTTACGAAGCAGTCCTCGTGAAGATTTACTTTGCCTACACTTCAAACAAGATTTCACCGTTTTGCTTCCACATACTCGACATCGAAGTCGAGATGAGGAGCAAATGAAATGTCCTTTGCCATCGTACCGAGGATTTGTATTCTCGGTCAGGCATGAAGATCGATATCTCTTCGGTTTGCGATCCTTGCCATGTTTTTGTAAATATTCTAGCACAACGCGTCTCCTGAACTTCAGGAAATCCATATTTGAACCTTTTGATACCTTGAATAGAATCCAGGCATTGTTCAACGAGATGTCAATGTCCCATCGATACAAAGGGTTCCACTATTTTCGACTCCGTATACGGACCTTGTATTTATTGGTATTTTGGTTCATCCTATCGGACCCTCCCATGTACTTGTTATATTCCGAAACGGAATGAGGTATCTTTGGATCTAATAATGAATCAAGGAAATGAAGTTACCTAAAATAGCAATATAGTTCAGTTACACACTACATCAACGTGTAGCTGTATAGCGGTCTGCACAGAGCATTTTACTGAGGAGGTATAAGTACCTGGGTTCGAGTTCGCACACTATCAAGAAAGTAGTTAAATTTTTATCTATGATATGGTCCAGTTTTTGTTTTGCATTTCCTATTTTCGTCATTACGTGAGCTGAATTATTTTCAAGTGCAATACGTTATTGGTAAATTTAAAAAACATGAAATACTAACTAATAGGTCTTATTAAAAAACGCATGTTTCTACATGTATTTGTAGAGCTTTGGAAAGTTATAAGTTGGATAATTTGCATTATTGAATAGGTAAATTGAATAGTTGAATAGATAGCAGTCAAATGAATCAAAAAGTACTGATTGAAATATGGTATTACAAATGATAAATTTACTCTATCGATATACAGAGTTAAGATAATTCCTACCTTTTCTTTGACATTGTCGCCATGTTGTATAATCAAAATCCTCCATTTGAAAAAAAGAACTATTAAAAATTATGAAATATCAAAACAAAACCACAGCATGTAAAAGAAAAATGTTATATATAGCATGATTTTATCAAAATTTTGTCTAATTATTTATCATAGATTTCATGAATCTTATGCGAATTTTAGGGTTATTTGTTCCGAGTGTGTCGAAAACGACCCAACATCAGTTTTGCATAAAACAGTGTAAAAACTCATCAGGAAATGCATTATAGACGCATTTCTAGGTGAAGTTGATGTGACAACGAAATAGAAAATCCCCATAAATACTTTTGAAATATCGGGTAAAAATATCTCTGACATTTGCGAAAAAACCTCATTTTTTATAGATTTCAAAAATCGACAAAAAGAAGCAATTGATTCAGTTTGAGAACAAATATCTCTGATCACATTTCATAAGATCATCTGGAAATGTCTGTCATTACTCAGTGGACATAACATGCATATAGTATATGGCAACAGGCATATGAAATAATTGATTAGCAGTTCAGAAACATAGCTTTAACAGAGTTGGGTCGTTTTCGACCCGCTCGGATGTAATGGGTTAATGGGAGAGTGCATTTTTAACTGTGGATTCACTGAGGAAACCTCCCACCTGAAGCAATTTCCTGTATAGCACATTGCCTAATATCATTGACTAATTTTTTTTCATCACTCATTGTTATTGCAAAAATTGCTCTTTTTATTTGTAGAGAAATGAAAAAATTGTGAGTCTTTACACAATACACTGACACGTACTGGCATTCAACTATTGTCAAAAACTGCATGCCGATATTCCATAGAGATCACTGTCAACTTTGTTAATACTCGTCAATTCACATGTCCTTTCTAATTATAGATTTCGTTTCGCATTATAATGTCATATTTCTGTGGTTCGCTCATATAGATGTTTCGAGATTGCCGGATAATGCTTAAGCTTTCATGTTTTCAAATTTTGAATGACTTCACTCACCTCTTTCTTTTTCAGTACGCCCAAGTGACTCACCATGAATCCTCATTTTGACTATCAAATGCTTCATCATCGTGCTTCTGGACGACTGTGTCCTTGTTGTGAGCTCTCATTGTTTAAAGACTTGTTGACTTTGACTGCCAGTACCTTCCGAACACTCGAACTGCTCCAAGTCTCACCTCAAGTGTACAGTTGAATGTTTGACGTCCCTTTACAATGATAGAAAGTACACATGACCTAAATCGACTTCTCAAACTTGCTGGCAAAATGATAAAGGATTTTGAAAGGTAGCTGTCACTCACATTCAGACGAATTCCTAATGGAATCAGACAACATTGAATTAATATCTTTCGAAGCAAATAATGGAATTTAGGAAATATCGTCGAGACTGAAAGAAGTACAGACAGAGAATCTGGAAGAATCGAATCTGTTAATAACAAATTTATAAGCATGAAAATTCTCTGAAAGGATTAATAATGAAGTGTATAGAAGTAGCTGTATTCGTCAGTGACATGAATATGCCTTTGACAATGCATGCTAAACCAAAATCAATTTATCCCAAGCAGTTTGTAAAACAACTGCAGAAAACTTTACCCATACACACTTGCAAATGAAAACTATTAAAACGATAAAGCTCTAAGCCCGAGACTGTCAATTGCGGGAATGTATGGTTAAAATCCTGGGATTCAGATTTTAACAAAATGGTAGTATTTCTTCAAAGTTAAAAAAGTTTGACGAAGGTAAAACTACGACAAATCCACAAACAACAGATTTAGGCTATTCGTTCTTCAATATAATAGTCAACGGTATCCTTCAATTGCCGACTAATGGGGACTTTTTGACTAAACTTTGAGAATTGAACTTAAGCTTGCCATTAGCTAGAACTCACTTATTTGAAAGTATGACTAATTTAAGGGTGAGCATCGTCGAAATACACATACCGGGATTAGGAAAGGAGCTAATTCCCGGGATTGAGATCTTTAGGAAGCAGATTGTTCAGACCACCTTTTTGTGCACCATAATTTTTAGCTTTTGCTTAAAACTCAATCTCGGGGTTGAATTGCTCAGGAAAAATTCTTCTCATCTGAGCAAAGTATTTATAGCATTCGTTCAATTGACAGTAAATAAGATTCTTCAATCCCGCAATCTCGAGTTGGGGATTCTTCGGTATTTTAGAATTCCAATCTGCCTATTAAATACATGCAGCAAATAGTGTCATTCTGATAAACTTACTATTTTACTTGTAGCTACAGTAGATGCGCCTTTTGCTTTGTCAATTTCAATCCCGAATCCCGGGATCATGAAAGTTGGAATTTTGTAGGCAGGCTCTAATACCGGGTCTTCACTCAATCAACCTCGAGAATTAGGAAATTGCAGAGTGACTCTCATCGTCACAATTATCAATCTGTATACAAGTCTTGTCATTCCCGATACCAAGTTAATATGCAACTAAACTGATTTTTGGCAATTACGAGTCTCTGTCATCCCACTTGCCGGTATCCCACATTATTAGCACATATCTATGTTTTGTAAGCACCTCACAACTGAGATGTCAAGGAATTTTGGAATTTCATGGATGTTAACAGGACATGTAGCTCTGTTAACGGTCATGTCTCAAGTTTATGACTATGATCTGTCGAGCAATGATTGGCTTACTGTACATGTGTAAAAGCGCTGTTCAGTGGCTTACTTATGGACAGAGCTGTCATCATAATTTGTTTTCACCATTGACTCTTGCTGAGCTATTTCGGACCAGTAGCAAAGCAGCATGACGGTCATCAATTTCATCATTTGTTGGTTCGTCATTGATTTTGGATAGATATTTTATAACTACTGCATAAAAACTGGTTCTCGAATAAAGTAGTTAAATGATAGGTATAAAGTGCATGCATGAACTATAAATGTCATTATCTGCACAGTAAACCGCACACTCCTAATGCTACCTCTTATTGCTTTAAACGCTGTGAGTTCAGAGTTGTTGCACAACAATAGGAGTGGAGCTGCTAAATTCTACGGATTAATCCCTAATGCTTCGTGCTTATGCTACGACGCTGTCATTAGTAATATATAGGTGATAGAAATTCCAAAGCTCCTAATATTGCTCCAACATTCGGGGTCCCCTAGCACTCTTGATTAGTGCCTTGCATTCGGAGTTTTTTACTTACTTTAGGAGAGCACGGTTTACAGTGTATGCGTAGATGGAAGAGAATAGCATAGATGGAGCCGGTAACATATCCGTGACCCGGGTGACCTGAAATCTTCAGGTTTTAAACACTGGCAATATTAGTAAAAGAATTAGTAATGCTTATTACTAATTACTATTAGAATTTCTTATATTAGTAAAATGTAGTTCCCTACAATAATTTATGAAGTCAATTGCGGTAATTAACCAATTGAAAAGTTAACCAAATGTATTCAATTATAAGAGGAAAAAGTAAGTAATAAGTAAGTAACTAATTAACCACATTATTTATATATCCACCTAAATCCCGTAATTTTTGTTAACTAGAACAAAAGACAAGGTCGACAAAAGTCTATATTGAAAAACTTTCGACTAAAAGTCTTTATCAATTCATAAAACAACTATCTAACACGGACCACAGAAAAAGGACAGTACATAATCAATATATCACATACAAATTTTGAATTGAATGACAGAGTAGGAAAAAGAATATCTGTGATGGTAATAGATTATGCAAGTTAGTGACAGGTCAGACATCTAAATTTCAGTTGTACATTGTATTGATTTCGGTTTCGTGTGTGTAGAATAAAATTACGCTCACACATTTTGCGTTTCATAAACGTTGGCAAAGTTTCCGTGTAAAATTTCAATCTGCACATCGTCCTTAGTAGGCTTTAATTTATGTTTCATTTGAAAATGTTGGAGAGCAAGGCTGTCTCTCTTACTCAGATGTTCAAATATACGCCTTCTAATAGTGCACTGTGTCTCACCAATGTATGTCTGGTTGCACCTATTATTTATATATCCAGCTTAATACATTAATCTATGCATTTTGAAAATTCAGTCGGACACAGTATATGGACACAGTGGTATTTCTAGTAAGTAAGCCCTCAACATAGAAAATAAATTGTAGAAGTTAACGTTAGAAGCTACAGTATTTATTCAAATCAAACTCGGACACAAACAAATTATTGAGGAATTCAAAATTCCGTGTGCGAATTGCACAATGTATCGCAATACAGGCTACTTAAAAATATCAGTGGTTGGAAAGAGGTTTAATCATAGAGATATTTCTAAAAACACTGTCACAACTAATGAAGCATTTGATATTGCGAGTGGAAGCTAAATAATAAGCGCAGTGACACTATTCAATAACGAATACAGAAATGTCAAGGGCAGATGAGCGGTGTCATAGTCGATTCTTACACGATTGACTAAATGCACTAAAAACATAATTAACACATTTTGAAATGTCAATGACAGGCATTGGAACTGCTAGGCTGTAAAAACACAAATTGAACAGCTTATTAGCTTATTAATTAATTGAATAAAAATAATTCATGAAGCAATTAATTTACTTATTGTCAAGCAAAAAGACTGGTATCTTTATTCTACAATCTACACAAACCATTTGCTTGATCTTCTTTAAAGAAGGGTCAAGACAGCGCGAAGACGATATACAACATTTTATCCGCATGACTGCAGAATGACCGCATCTGTCAATAGAATGAAGCAAGAAGAGACCTTATAAAAACACATGATGCATGAGAAAACTAAAGTAATAACTTTCAAGCCTTTTTAACACAGGCTATCGTCAAACCAATAAATTGAACTGAATTTCATGCAGCTGGATATCGCATTGGTTGAAAACACATAGAAAATACTAACAATTATTTCTATATTCCTTCACGAATGAACATCTACGTCTCTGACAGATCATTGTTATGGCAATTCGATCAGAAGTAGATGATGTGCACCAGCGAGACTGTTATTTCGATTTCCTGATTTGACGAGAGCACTCTCGCGTTGGAAGAGTGTTTATGTCTTTTATGGATGCTACTACTCACATACACGCACTGACTGGATGAAGATCTTGTGCAAGCGATCTATATAGATCAAATCACAAATCAGGAGATGCAGAATTAGACAGGAATTAGCAAAATAAAGACATTGAGTCGACAGGAAACACCATGCCTCCGGCTTGAAGTTTTATATGTATTAAGAATCTAGTCACTTTGCGAGAAAAGTGATATCTGACAGTGTACTGTAGCTGAAGCGAATACAAGTGTGTAATCATTGTAGGCTATCGTCGTAGACCTCCCAAAACCTGTTGGCCTTCACCTCCTCTCAATACATAGCTAACTGAGAATCATTTTTTTGTTTCTGCCGAAAACGCAGCTGTCGGGCAAAAAGCTCTTGTCGAAAATTCTGCACAGGCATTCTCGCCTCATATTTAGTGTACTTAATATTAAAGCACATTATTGATTCTTAATTATTATTCCCTTTAAAATGTTTTGTAATTTATAGGTGTCTCATTCTCAATAAGATACTCGTACCTAGATGAAGTATTAAAATACTTCTGAGAAAGTACTATTGACATAAAAGGAATTTTAGTATGCGTGGTAGCTGAACCACGGCTCCGAAACACTGCTTAAGACTAACTAAGGCTACATTTTTGGATTACAGAAACTAATAATGAAAGTTTGAATATCAAAGTGTTTGTATCAACTGTTGGGTGTTTTCATTGATATTTGGGAGTAATGCATGGCGCAGTGAATGCACTTAAAAGTTGTGCGGCACCATCGGCACAAAAAATTGAAATCTATTTTCTCTTTTGGTGTTTCCGTTAGTCCTAAACTCATGCGAGCGTAGCACACTCGGGCGAACATAGCAATTAACGACAAGACTGCACTTGTTATGCTGGTAGAAGGATGAATCGGGTCAGATGTCAGTAGGTAGACTGAAGAGATCCTTCATTCATTTCTTCCTGTCGATCCATTGCCGCTCGTTGAGATGCAGACGTGTTTCAATCTGCAATAAACCGGAGATATTTTTGAAATGAACGTCTTGAACATTCCGAATATGATAGCCGACCCTTGAGATCCTATGAAATAAAATGTGGCTCGCTGATGTGGCATATTCAGTTTCTGTGCATCAGAAATTGCTGCTCATGGCTATCTTATTATATGCATTTAAACTATCCATGACGTTGACACCTCATTCACTAGGTTGGACATTTTAAATACGTCAAAAAAGATAATATTAGAACATCATGCTTTTTTGTTTTAAAACATTCCAAAAAGACATCCCTATTCGAACAATCTATTTAAAGTTTTCGACGTCCGATTCGGAAATAAAGATTTTAATGTTCGGATCGGGCTATTCATTCAAATTGCCTACCTCGGCTAGCGCAAAAACGATCTTCCTCTGGTGCAGAAGCCCATAAATAACGCAGCGACCTCAAGATACGCCGTTGCCTGCCATTCTACAAGAGGAATGCCATTCCCCCGAAGGCCTCCATCCACACACTTGAGTGAGTAACAAAGTTTGAGGTGCCAATCGAAGGTCCAATGGAAAGAACCGAAAGTAGCGCTACTTCGTTGCCGTACAGAAGCCAACAAGGATGAATAGCACCAACATGAGAGCAGATTGCTGGGTTTCATTTTATATGTGAATTTGTGTCGTCTTCCCGATAAAAGGCTTGAGCTGCCAAACATATCAGAATTCATCGATTATTACATTAGAGGGCCCTTTTTGCGTCACATCGCAACAAAATTGGCAAAAAGAAGACGATTTTTGACATGATAAAATGACACTTCTTCTCTTGACTCGATGTCACTGTGAAATTGGCAGGGTACATACGCCATAAATCGATGTACTTATCACGAATTTTAGCTCCAGTTAGACAATTCAAAAATTGAAATCACCCTTTTGATTATTTTTAAATCTGAATTGAGAAATTCAGACCTGATCAGTATCAACACAGCATTAAACGAAAATCCAAGTTTTGTATCACTTTTGATCACTGTCCTATTCTATTCCCAATCCCAGCATCCGTAGTCGGCAGCATATTAGACGTCTGCTTTGAACGTGTATGCGGCATTGTTTGGGGTCTATGCTGGAAATATATCAACGGCAAGAATAAGTAGTGTTACAAGTGTAAAGATTTCTATTTTTACCAGTAATTGGGCCAAAGCTGATCAATTTCAATTCGTTACCACGAGAAAGCTCCATTGAATTCTTTTAAGAACTGATTAATCCAATGGTTACACTAGCATTGCATTTGCTCACTTGCGGATTGGAGAAAGCCATCAGTCCTCATTAGGACCACTTCAACTAATAATTTAAATTAGTAAGCATTATATTCTATTATAAATTGCTGCTGGGATGATTTCCATCATCGTATGGAAATTAAACAAGGTCGACCCAAAACCCAAGGTGAAACCTCTTCCTAATTTCAAAGTTTCATTGATTGCTTCAGTAGACGTCGCTCCCATCAGTTTATTGGCATAGTCATTAGTAGCTATTGCAGCATACCTATTGTTCGGCATAGGCCTAATACATAGCCATTCGTGAGGAAAGCTTCACCTTAATCTGTAGGGCCTACCTAACTCATGTAGTCTTGTATACAAATAGCAGACGTGCATGCTATCAATTGAGACAATTGTGGCTCATGTTTCTCAAATAGACAGACAGGTCTTTCAGAATATTCAAATACGGAATTCAGATGCAATACAAAATACATCACCAGAAAGTCTAAAACTCAAACGCAAATACAAAGCAATGCTGTAAGCTAAACAGCGATTTTACCATTTTGAAGAAGCGGCCAGATTATTGCGAATGAAAATACTTTCTCCATGAAATCAAAACAACGAATGGGAAAAATTCCAAAATCAGTAAAAGATCCCAAAGCGGCAAAAAATCATGATCAAGCAAAAGAAAGGGGAGATCAATGCAATTCCAATGGCACCTCTCTGAACACCGTACGATGCCTAGAACGCTCGCAAATTGCATTTGAAAATAATTGAAGAAAGAAAGAAAGGAGGATTTCATCAAACATGCCAGTACATTGCATTCGTGATTCCAGATGGGGGAATCAGCCAGTTGCAAGCTTGTTTGATAAAATGCCTGTTTTGACCTTGACATCATTCAATTACATAAATCGTTCTTGAAAAGATAATCAAATGAAATAGGATGATTTCTACTCGAATTTGTATCATCGCACTTCAGGGCTATGGAGGCGGTGGAGTTCGAATGCAATCTTGTTCTGCAGATAGGAGCCGAAGGCGGTTTGAAAATAGAACATAGGGAGGAGATGAGACTGAAAATTGGACTGAGATTTGGAAATGACTTGATCTTTTGTATGAAATACCTAAGCTTATAATTTGATGCTGCTCGCATCCTGACTTGAAATTTGATATGGAATCCACTGAGTTCGAAGTATACTTTTGATTTTCTATCTTCCTGTCAAGCGAAAAATAAAATGATACCTAAAGTGCAGTTTCACGTTCGTCACCAATCGTCAGGCAACTTAGCAATGCTTTTGTAAAATATCTTGAATTTGCTATTTCTCTATGCGCTGTGGATGCGATAATAAGCAGGATTTTATAATGGTCAAGAGCAGGAGTAAATGGTCATTCAACAATCACGAAATCAGTCTTAGAAGAATGAGGAATCGCCAAAATGAAACTGGCGACTGCGGAGGGGCGAGGTCGCGATTTTGTTTAAGATAGTCAGGCCGAATGCGCCAATTAGACTTGCGGCAAATAGAAATGGTTCAGATGGAATAATTGTGCAATTAATCAAGTGATAATGAAATTCATAAACGAGTAATCCCAGAGAAAAGAATGGAAAGATGAAATCTTCAATACGATGAATCCATGATTGAAAAATTATAATCTTGAATAGTCCTCTGCAAATTCCTGATCAAAACTACATGTAGTTGAGGACAGTTACTAAAGAAGAGACCTAAACTCTCTGACCGTCGTGGGCAAGTAGTACTTGCTCCCACAGAGTAAGTATATTAGGTAGAGTAGCAACGCAGCATTTATTAAATCCCCACTGTGTATACAGTTTCGATTTCATTAAATGAAATGAGTCGAGACCCAGTACCACCTGTGAGATATGCAAATTTTTACTTTTGGAGAGATGTACACGAATTTGACTGATTATGATAGCAACACAGAACAAAAATAGTATTCCACAAATCCTCTATGTCATGACAACTTGGAGAGGTAATATAATTAGTTAAATAGCAATATAGTTATTTGCAACGAAATTTGCCAGTGTCTCATCATCCCTGACCTCATGCAAATGTACAAATCTGCATCTCGTAAGTTCCTCCTGGAATGTGACTGCCTTGGTCATCCTTTAAAACATTTTGTGCCTCCAAAGCGTCCAGCAACGGGTCATTATCGTCTACCACCATGTTCAACTGCAAGACGTTTGAACTCATTTTTCCCATACGCTTGTTTGATGCACAATTCAGATTCAGGAAAATGACTGTGTATTCGCAATTTTCCTTTACTTGAAGCGTGAATTTGATCTTTTCTTGATTATTATCCTAACTTTGTGACTGTGATTTTCATTGATTATGAATAAACGCCTTACTATTACTAAAATCGGTTAACTAAACGGGTTACCATTACTAAAATCACAGCTTTATTATAATAAGATTACTTTCTTAAGCGTGATCATGTCACAAACTGCCACTGAAAGAGCAAAACATCGTTATCAAAGAAACTGATCCTAATGAGCTGTAGGAAATGTAAATGGGTCCACATTACTATTCAGATTCAAGAAATGAAGCCCTGTGAATCATAAAATCATGCCACGGAAAATTGAATTAAAAACATGACATCTCAGCCAAGAGGCACAATAATATCTTAACTTTCCTTGATGACTTATATCATAATGTAGTCCATGAAATTTCCTTGATCATCAGCTAAAGTTCCGCTTAATTGCGATGCTTGTTGGCAAACATTCATTCCTTTTGATATCCAACTTGCTTCATACTACTTACAAAGTGGCTTCATGTCGGTAGTGTATAAATTTGCAAAACTTTAGCTTTTTAGTAACTGCACAAATAATTTTTTGGACCACAGGAACTCAATCTGCGTAGAAAACTGAATCTTTTTATATAAAAATTTTCACTGTGTACTGACACTTTTTGAGTCTACACTCTACCTACATATAATTACTCTATGCTTGCTCCACTCATTTATCGAATTACTAGCTTGTTATCCCTCTCCTATTGAATAATCTAATGCAATCGCCATAATTCTTTACATTCATATCAACCGACATGGACGAATTCAATCAACATCAAAATAATTGATAAACAATTGTAACAATTAGCAACAAATAACAATTAACAATTAGAAATTAGTAGCTATATCAAACTGCACTGCTAAACCGCATGTAGATATTCAAAGACAAAGAATGACAAAGAAGAATTTTCATAATTAACACAGATGTGACATATTAGGTTCAAATCTCAGCTGTTTGGGGAAGTGACATTCATCAATACTTCCTTCGCACCGCCGTTCTGGCTGTATGGTTGTACGTCGTATGTATAAACCATATATATATAAAACTATATAGACCATCACTTGCTGTTTGCTTGCACATATTTGCGGCTTTTAGCAGCAAATCATGTAAATTCTAGTTCCATATTATAAGTATCTGATTCAATCGTCTAATTGAATGTAGCTAACTACTATCGAAATTATCAATCAAGAGTGTATAACATTTATTATGGAAATATTTCAGGCATTTCAAGATGACAAAAACTGATATTCAGAAATATTTTACCTTTTTATCATATATTTGAGAATCATGGATAACATATTTAGCGCGTTCGTGTATGAATCAAGTGGTTGGGTCTAACACAAAATCATTTCAGGGAGCAGCTCCATAATATGAACATGACTTTGTAACTGATAAACTCAAGTTTAGAAATCGTTGCACATGACTAGAAACTGCAGATGAATGAAATATAAGGCACATGAATAGCGTCACCTAACAGATGTAGAGTTTTGGATGCACGAAATCTCAAACTTTTATAGGTATGAGACAAAAATCGAAATTCGAAAATATTTTAACTGGGTCCCATTACCTGCATGGTAGAGTACTTCAGTTTTTTTAATTATGTTTCATCTGTCAAAAACTAAGAAACGGAATGACTAAGAAGTTATAATATTTCGAAGAAAAGTTCTATTTGGATTTTGATTTGCAATGAGAAATTTCACAATACTCGTATAGCTACTGGTAGTTGATACAAATGAGAAAAGAAAATTATGCCGTGTTCCTTGTGAATTCAGCAGCCTAATTCTTCAACTTGTGAAATCACTTTCTCAAATCAAGAGGCCAAAAAAATATTCTGATCAGAATCAATGGCGAGAACAGAAGAGCGCTTTCTGCTGAGATATATGAAATCTTTAACAGAAATAGAAATGCCAAATTGATATTTCTACCATCTGAGATGGCCATCATCAGAACTGTAGTTTCTAAATCCTTGCATTTACTAGGAATACAAAACTGAAAATAGCTACATAGAACCATGTAAAAACACTTAAAAATTATTTCTAAACCGGAAAAATAATGCAATTCTGATGATGGCCACTTCAGATGGTCGAAATACCACTTTGGCATTTTTATTTTGTTCAAGTATTTGCAGTCGAAAACTTTTGTAAAATTATTACTGCAAGATACCTATATGAAACCTCTTGATTTAGCACCCATGCACGAAGAGTTTAGACGCTTACAAAAATTAGTCAGGACAAGCAACTAAAACTTGCATTATCATCAGTTAGACTTGAAGCACAGTAAATGAGTTCAATTTTCACTTGGTTATGGTCTACTGCACATTTTCTCAGGCATATGTCTACCTCGAATGTTCTCATCATCATTGAATTCATGATGAAAGAGGGGGGATTCGGCTACTGCAAGAAAAGCTATAACAATGAATTTATGAAATGGCAATGTGCGCACTGCTCCAAGTAACTTTAAATGTGGCAAAAGAGGAAGCACGATATGCCGATTTCCAAGGAATTCAAATGATTAGGAAAAGTCACATAATTGGCTACTCAAACAACTAAAAAATTCATGGTAAGTAGTATTTACATAACATTTGAATTTCAATTCTCTATTTGATGTCTGTGGAGTAATAGATGATCATGGTGTGATTTATAGACATCTCCGGCATGGATAGGGTCAATTTTAGTTTGATTTGTAGTATTTCTGGTGGGAAAGGAAAGATTGAGTGTAAACTTGCGAGAAGCTGACTTATAATAACTTTTACTATTTACTGTGTCATAAAATAAAATGAAATGAGGAGAATAATCAATTCAACTGCAATGACAACCTACTTCGAAGTGCAGCAGAAGTACATGAAAGATGACAAGAGGAATCCTGGCCTTCTTGCCTGTCTTCACGTCGGTCTCACTTACTGCCAGACTTGATATTATCGTGCGGTTAATGGCGGTATAGCCAAGTCGCACATCAATTTTCTTGTGCACGAACTCCTATTAATTTTGAAGATCAGAGATTGAAACAACACTATAGAAAATAGCTTTAAGAACATTTGCACCATGATTCCTAAGATGCATTCCTCATTTCTGATGAATCGTTTAAAAAACGTATAACCCTATTTAAAGACTTTTTGGCAATGCCTTTGAATTACTGGAAGTGGGTCTTGTCTCCTACTTGGCACTTATTCAGCTCCCGCAAAGTTTTAGGTGTAACACGCTAGCTATGTAAAATAACACGCCTATTCTTTAGCAATCTGATATTTGAATTTTGAATTTTCCAGCTAATTGTCTACTAATGTGATCACTGAATACAAAGCTGGACTAATAATTTTTTAATGAAAATCATCGTCCTTTAGGAATCTCAGTTAGCTACATGAAATAAACTAAAATTACAAAGTAAGCCTATTGTACAAAATATAACTGTAATGAATAAATTTGTGATGAACTTTGAAGAAAAGAAAATAAAATGCATGCTAAACTACAGTATAAGTACTGAACTTGCCAGAATTATAATGCATGTGGGCCAATAGGCAGAAAAGTAGAATATTGTAGAATGTAGGCATTCGTTTCATTATTTGAATACTAAGAATCAAAACACTTTGTAGTGTATTTCGTTCAAATAATTTTCGTCCGCTAAAAGCAAACCTGTAGGTATACACTAGTCAACCACACTTTCAGATAAAAGCGCTATCAAATCACTTCAAGTGCTTTGCAATCTAATATGATAATTGAAGTTACCCACTAGCAGTAAATTTCACCCTACCTGCGTACCGCAATTATTCCGAAAGTAAGGAGCAATTATACGCAAGTGGAATTGCAATTATCCTACAATTATGCACAATTGTGATCGCAGTCACACTGCGATGAAGCACAATTGTAATTGCGCAAGGTCTTGTAACTATGGGCAAGTGTAATCGAAATTGCCTACCGGCACAATGTGCGCAAGTTTAATGACCATTATCCTACAATTAAGCACATGTGTATTTGAGCAGATGCAATCTTGCTTTTGCTCTTACATTTAAGAATAATTCGCCCTTAGCTGCAATTGTAGGATGTCGCTAAACTTACCTACCCCATAAATTTATGCCAACGAATTCATGTTCTCGAATCTTTATTTATACTAGCGATAGACGTGGGTTATTGTTAAAAAAAGCTTGCTTCATTTTCACTGAGCTATTTCATCGTCAAATTTCTTCAGTTAACTTAGAAGATATTAATTGTATTGTAGTTCCACTAAATCTCTATGGATTTCTTTGATATTAAAGGCCACATTTTGCTGAATGAAACTTAAAGATACCGGCGCTGTGGCCTTGTGTCAGATAGAGCTGGAACGATTAGCTATTATTCAAAAATGTTGATTATGATTGAGATAATGATTAAAGTGTTCAAATATTTGATTTTGATTATGATTGATTGAAGTACTTAAGAATGTGACTATGATTGCGATTAAGGCGGCCATAGGCTTGATTATGATTGATGGAGGTGTTCAAAATAGTGACTATATGATTAATGTGGTCAGACGCTTTATCATGAAGCCTGAGTATAGGTTGAATATGATGTTGATTAGACGCTTTGTCGGGTCAGTGATGATTATAGTGAGTTTAAGTAATAATTTGAATCGTAATAAAAAATGTTTAATGCTGTACAATGATAGCAGTTTTTATTTAAACTCTTCTCCTTGTTCAATTGATAAGCTTTTCTGAATTAGTATTGGTGTAATTTTTCGATTTTTTTCAATGCCATCATAGCGCACAAATTGACCAAAATATTGAACCCAGAAGTCTATCGAGTATGTTTTGATAATCTAAAGTACACATAAAGAGAAAGCATCAGACGGATGATATAGTAGGGAAGATATTCTATGACGAGGCCTGAACGCATGTTCATGACCGTGCATCAAGGACTGGAACTCTCGAAACATTGTGTACTTTCCGTCCTTGCGTAGTCTGGCTGTCACTCTGCCATCGGCGGCCGTGTTCTGATCTCAACTGATGTTCGGATGACAAAAATCAAATTTAAGCAAATTTGCTGATTAATTAACGTAATTTTGATTATCATTTATGATTGATTAAATTTTCAAAACCGTGATTATGATTGAAATTAATGATTGAACTAAATTTCAATGACATGATCATGTTTATGATTATGATTAGCCTCACAAAGTTAATTGATCAGGATTTTGATTGATTAAATGATTCGCTCTGCGTCCGGGAGACCTTGGTTCAAATCCTGGTCGGTTCAAACTTAAGACATTTAAAATAGGCACACTCTGCATTCTTGATAAACAATCAGCACAAATGCATGAGGGTGGGATAAATATCAACTCGGCCACATGGAAGGCAGGCTCCGTGGCAAGGGGCGTACACATGATATATTTTCGGGGGTAATGTCGACCATTCATCTTATATGCATCATTAATCTAAAAACAACGTTGATTAATTAATTTGCTTCATTTATTATTGTTTAAAGAAGAGATCTCATATTATAGCAGATGATTAGCATGCATGAACCGGTAATTTATTCACATAAATTGCAGCATCGAATTTAAAATGTCTGTGTTTCATTGACTGAAAACCCTGAATTTATTCTTGTGACTGAAACCTGGAGCATATGTATTTGCTGCTGCCGCGAACTTTTCATGCTTTTTAATTAAGTAGGATAAAAATTGATATGACGATATCTAAATGGAAGAATATTTTCTTTAGCTACAAATCGTTGCGAGTGGAAGCAAGTTATGGTTGACATTCCAATATTCGAAAAGATGTTTATCGTTTTGCATGTTGTGAATAATGTCATGATGACATTTGAAGAATGTTGTCTGATATTTGCCGTATTCAACAACAGATTCACATTCGTGTGATGATTTCTCGACGGGAAGATCATCAGGCTGAAATGTACTCTTTTAAGAAGTCAAAATATTTGAATATTTGGCAGCGATGATGGCGAATCTGCTTCGTGGTCATTAGAGATTTACCAGCTGATCTCTATTTCTCTGGTAGATTATCTAGATCGAGTATGTTAAAGAAAGTTTCATTGAAAAATTTGGTCAAAGTCAATGATAGCTGTTTGATATTATTGGGAAACGTAAAGATTAGTTATTCTCTTGCCTTGGTATTGAAAGCGTACTTCAGAGTCCTCTCGTTTTGGAAAAAACGAGGATCACGTTTTTCAAATAACCATTTTCCGCTTTTAAAAATGTCAGAGTATTGTGATCATGTGGTCAAAACGCTATATTTCCCTAACTTTTTCATAAGTTTTTGATTTGCATGTGTGTCACCAAGTATCACAGTCAAAAGAGTCGGGAAAATGTTCATATCCAATATTTCACTCCAAGGTGTGGCATTATTATAGCCATATGCATACTATGTACGTCGCATGCAATCAGCAGCCGATGACTGCTTTATGACTGGAAAGCGCATCAGCAGTAAATTAGGATGCTAGAATTAGGAAACTAATTGATGTTAGAAATGAACTTTTAATCAGGGGTTCGGAGCCGGAGCCGCCCGGAGCGTGATAGCAGGTCGGAGCAGGAGCCGACAGAAATACCACGGCGCTGACTCTAGTTTGAAGTTTTATATGTACAGTATGTATTAAGAATTCAGTCACTTGATATTTGACAGTAGCTGAAACGACTGAAAGTGTGTCATCGTTGTAGATTTCCCAAAATCTGCTAGTCTTCATCTCCTCTCAATACATAGCTAACTGGGAATCATTTATTTGGATTTTCTCACCTCAAGTTTAATGTACATGTACTTGGTCTTGTTGTTTAAAGCACATTATCGGCTCTTAACTATCATTCTCTTAAAAGTGCATGATTATTTTATAAGTGCCTCATTTTCAATAATATGCCTAGCTGAAGAATCAAAATATTTCTGAAGAATTGCTTTTGCTGTAAAAAGAACTTAAGAACAATTTGGAAAAATGTTATATTTGTTTGATGAATATTAGAGGATTGACAGCCAGGTGTATGGATCGTCTGACCGGGAGAACGAGTTTCTACACGGAACGAGGCTGAAAATTGGACTTTCAGAGAATGCAGTACACCCTATCCATGGCTGCTACGCATCTGCGCGTCTGCCGAGTTCTACCCGGTTACTATTCTTTTCAAACATGATCAAAAAAGTGCATACCCAAGTGCGTGCGGATTGAAGCTTTTGAAAACCCTTTCACTGACTTAAATACCTCTTTTTAATTAATTATCACTAGGTGACATGCCACGCGTGATTCACGCGTAATTACGGAACACCCCAAACATCCGTGGTTAAGGACATTCTATTCTTCTACCCGCGTACATACGCGCTGCACTAAGAGTCAGAAATCACTTGATCTGATGCTGTTACAACATGGGGAATTTTTATGAATACGTGCGGGCGAGCGTTTATAGTTTGCGCGTCGTCCACGGTTGTCTGCGCTGCCGCTTGAACCACTAGGATGAACCGTTAAGCATGTTCTGTCTTCCCTGAGCATGATATTGAGGTCCTATCACATTGTTTGGCTTCTGATACATGCAGACACATGAGACGCAAAGTCTATATAACAGGACTGCCAACTATACTAACTTATATAACTTATATTGCAGCAATATCCCGCATAGCCACGGATGTTTGGGGTCATGTGTAACTACGCGTGATTGAGCGTGGCATGTCACCTAGTGATGGATCACTCTGGAGGAAGAATGAAATATTTGTTCTCGCCTCTGATCAGGCGCTAAGAGTGTGAGTGGTAAGGAATAAATCAGAGACTTATATCAGAGAAGATTTTCATGGCTCCCTCTGCGACTCATGCCTTTTAAAGAAGTCTTAAGAGGAAAGCACTAGCTAAGTCACATAAGTCATAATTTTTAGCATGGAGGTCATCTTTCTATCCTGCATGTGTTTCTGCCTCCGATCGGTGATGTGTACGAAAATGTATTGAAAAGTTTCAGCTGCGTTTAGTTTCTTAAACAATGGTATGTCCATGAACTGTATGACCTAGGGATGGTTTTACTCGCCGTAGTACTTCTCACTTAATCACAGGGAACACAGACAAATGTCATTTTACCGAAAACCTCCGCCTGCTTCTCATTGGATTTATACATACTTTCTGTGATCGTGTCTGACATGAAGAGGTACCAGACAGACCTCGACAGATGCGTAGTTTCGCAGTAGCCATCGGATGTACATTATTCTGTGAAAGTCTCTTGCTCAATTTCGAGTTGGGGCCTGACAATATATTAACTGGTCCACGGCTCCAAAACCCTGCTTTAAATTGACTGCATTCCTCTCCAAAGCTTAGCGTCTTCCACTAAGCAAATTTTGAACAGAGCGTAGAGTTGCTTGAAGCTTAATCTAAAAAGTTTGTTGTTCTAGAGCAATTGATTCTCAACCGGGATCCCGTGGAAGAATCCAGGAGTGGGATATATCGGTCAGTAAAGTATCTGCAAACTACATCTGTTTACGCCACTAAGGTAACAGGAGCCAAGAAGTTCTACATATAGTAGTGCTTCTCCAGTTCTCTTTTACACTGCGGCACCCTTTTTCGTGGTCTTATTTTCGGCGGCACCCCATGCAAATGTCATTGAAGTGCTTGAATTCATATGAAATGAATTAATCACCTGTAGTACCACTGATGCTTTGTCATCTCTGCTGCTGTTGTGTCGGTCTATCGGTTGTGTGCACAGAACTGGACAGGTCGTCTCTTCTTCTGTTTGACTAAAAAGGAAGCATTGGAACATGTAACGTTAATGAGATGGCACAATCTGCTGACATAATACCATAGCAATCGAACAATGAGCAGCAAGTTCAACATTAAACACGCCCAATTGTGCGAAGCTTCAGTGACTGTCATCAACCGGATCACACACTCAAAGAGACACGATGTCAAGTTTTACAGAGAAGTTTGTGAACGTTTTTCAGTACGCCTGCCAACCTTCTTCGAATCTGAAGGAATCGTGGCGATCGAAACATCTTGAAGGAATTCACAGCAATCCTCAAGCGACCGACGACTATTTTTCCTATCTCTGCAAGGCAGTGAAAATTTCTTCTTGTCCACTTGGCAAGTTCCTACATGTGCCATCGTTTTGAATTGGTTTGCACTTCTAGCAAAGTGATGGGGTTAAACAAACTAATTCTGTGGTTGTGTGTCACTGATTTATCGTCGAATCTTTTGATTCAGATTGTATACCTTCCTGTGCGCGATTTTCGTCGCTTTTTGGTCCAGTGTGCTGTTCGTGTTGTGCTCCGCTCAGATATCTTCCCCGTTATCTACGTGTCATTCTTGATTCTGACGAAATCTTATTCATTCATTCCTCCCATTGCACCGTAGTGAATATATTTTTACATTTTAGCGATCTGACTCGCATCTTTGTCACGGCTTGTAGCTGTGGCAAGATTATCTAACGTCACTTCGAAATGCAAGGAATTTCACTGATTCTTCATACAAGTGGAGAATTGACAAGATTTTCTTGCCGTTGCTTGTTTGGTACTGAGTGTAGAGCCGCTCTCGGACGTGCAGGGTTTTTGTGGTCGATTTCTTTCTGTTCTACTCAGTTCTCGGAAGAAATGACTGCTGCGTCTCACACCAGGATATTGCCCTCGAAAACATGAGAAGAATTTCATCAACGCAAGAAGCGGAACACAGAAAACATGCACAAGCAGAGCAAATAATAGCGCAAGCTCTCAAAGTCATGCTGACTACTGATACAACTACACAATATCCAAACTTCTTTCTGAACATGGAAAAAATTGTTCAAGCTGGCATGAAAATAAATTTCAAACTGAAATCGAAGAGCTGAAGCGGGAAAAGATCATCTGGTATTGACTAGTGAAAAACTCGAGGTAATAGACGAATTGGTACAACGTCAAAATAGGGAAGCAAACGTCACAATGAGCGGCATTCCAGAATTAAGCGAGGGTGATCAAAACGAACGTGCAATCGATGATTCTTCCGTGTGCGAGACGATTTTTGACAAGTTGAACTTAATTAACTTCATCAACGAATACAAATCATTTCGAATTGGTAGAATGAAGCGTGATGAAGGTAGACTCACAGCAAAAAACAGTACAGAAGTATTCGCGATCGCACACTTCGCAATTCGTGGAGGCTGAGCAATCAATTAATTACAATTATTTGTCACAGATCAAATTTTAACGAACTACTTCTTGATTTTGAACGTTTCACTCTGTTATTCTACTTACATACGTCATTTCGAGTAATAAGCCAAATTGAACTCTAACATTTTCATGTAACCTCGCCTTTAAATGCGAAATGGCTTAAATCTATTCTATGTAATTTGACTACATCTATGATGTTTTGCCTGTATCTTTTCTCTCAAACCGTTATGAAATTGTTATTCAATAAAAAGTTTCCACTCTATTTGCTGAGATGGGTCTAGAATGGAAGCCTGCTGTGTCTTGATGACAATTTTCTAAGGTCAACGTAGTTGCACACCTAGGAACACAGTTCAGCAAAGATTGAATCTTGCTGAGGAACGTTGGTAATGCTGCTTCAGTAAGAGGAAGCCGGCATCGAACTTAATTTTCGATGTTTGAGTTGTTGTTTAAGAATTTAAGTTTCTGGCTGAATAGCCACTTTTAGATTGATTCTTCTGCGAAAGGAAACACATTCAAAAAGTTTTGCAACTGTTCCTGTGTCCCTTTGACAACAACATGTATTTAAAATTTCTTTGAGGCAATACTGAGGTAACTCTGGCTGCAGGGAAAGATCTGGTGACTCCAGACCGCTTGCGCTGGGAGTATGTAAGTTCAAGAGCGGTTGTTTGATGGCAGTGTCTGGGGTAGCGATAATTAATCGGGTTACTTGGTGTCAAGGGTGGCTCTTGTTGTGTTCCTGGCCCCCACGAGCTAGTGCTTATGACTGGGGGAGAAACCCCTGTAAGTGGTAGTTTCTCTGAGACGTCATAGTCAGATAATGTGGAGGATTGCTGACAGGGTTGCTTCTGTTGGAAGTCAGCATGACACATGTAGGCCTACAAAGTGAACCGCGTTAAGGAGCTTGATGGGACCTTCCATAAATGCAGCTCTTTGTCCCTTGACGGCTTAGTGCGTGTTTCTATGTACCTAGCTGCACCCTTTGTAACAAATTGCCCTCCAAGGGTGGTGCTGGGTGGATTGGGCTAGATTGTTGCTACCGTGGCTCCCACTCCGCAACTTCCGGTGCTTCTTAAACCAAAACTGTATTTCAGATTTGTTTGTAATTTCTTGAATCTCATCCATTGAACTATTGTTTTGGATTGCTAAATTTCGTGTTACACTTATGTGGTTGTGGCTTGAATTTTGTGTCATGTCGTGTTTTGCAGGCAGTTGCGCTTGTGCTTCGGACGAAAAACTTCGTGTCGAGAGATGTACGTCCGACGACTTTGCTAATACTTCCGTCAAATTAATGTTGCACACGGCAAACATCAGAAGCTATGGGATTGAATAAGGAACGCTACCGAGGTAATACGTGAGATACAGCAAGTGCTGCATCCCAAACGGCACTAGGTGACATGCCACGCTCAATTACGCGTAATTCACGCGTAAACTACGCGTGATTACACATGACCCTAAACATCCGTGGCTATGCGTGATATTGCTGCAACATCTGTCGGCAGTGCTGTTATATAGACTTTGCGTCTCATGTGTCTGCATGTATCAGAGGCTAAACAATGTGATAGGACCTCAATTTCATGCTCAGGGAAGACAGAACATGCTTAACGGTTCATCCTAGTGGTTCAAGCGGCAACGCAGACAATCGTAGACGACGCGCAAACTATAAGCGCTCGCCCGCACGTATTCATAAACATTCCCCATGTTGTAACAGTATCAGATCATGTAATTTCTGACTCTTAGTGCAGCGCGTATGTGCGCACGTAGAAGTATAAACTGCCTTAGCCACGGATGTTTTGGGTGCTCCGTAATTACGCGTGGTAATGTCACCTAGTGGGGTATCCTTTTCATCTGACCATAAGAGGCAACAATGGTATCTTCATATTTGCCTTTCTACCTTGCATTGTACTTGTGTATCCCTCAAGCATGTACATGTGTAGGTGAACATGTACATGTGTATGTATATATACATGTGTGTCAATTCACTGAGTTATGTATTTTCGCGGAGCACAATTCTATGCACTTATTTCGTGTAGGCCTATAGCCTGCAAAGATAGTGTTGATATAGGGTTACAAGCATATCAGTCAGAACTTTGATTTTAGGACAAGAAGCAAACAATAAAGATTTTAAGAACGATACTTATTAGATTAAATGCATGGTTTTCTATAAAAACTCGCGTTTTTGCAGACACCTGTCGTGATTTTGCAAACAATTTTCCTACAATTTTCTGAAAATTCAAAACCTTTTTTTAAGAAAAGCTAGTGAATAACCATTATATGGCAGATTGGAGAAATGGAAATGACATATTTGGAAAACTTGCACGTGATTTAAAATAATGGAAGTCTATAAAGTAGACGAATAATGTACTTAAAAATTATAGAGCTCTATTTGCGCAATACTGATTAAACATGAAGAGCTTGAGTTGAAAAAGTGCAGGTGAACATTAACGTGGATTGTAGAGCTGTTACTGGCGTGAGGTTTCGAAAAGTCATAATAATCGCATTCGCAGTCATAGGATCAAGTGAAACATTAATTGATTAAATGGCAATTATTAAAATAATAATAGTGAAAATGATAATCAAAGAGCAGAGAAGAAATAGTGAGGCTCGGAGTGATGCTGTGAACGGAAGAAGTCTTCTGTGAGGGTTGACTTTATCAGCTTCCTTAGGAGGAATTTGAAAGTGTAAACAGTTCTGCTTCACCTTCGAAATTTTGAGGAACACAGACTTGCTCAGTTAACATTGTTCGGAGGGTTGGTTTTCGAGGGTTAACTACGTCATCATAAAAAAATTTGGTAAGGCAAACTCTTTCAAAACTCGTGCGGATTCAGTATCACGCAAATGTATAGTCTATTTGCATATACAGGTCGCAAGCTTCCGATCATATCGCGTATAAGGCTACCAAACATGCCTCTTCTAACATTATGATCTTCAACATCTCGCAATGATCATTGACTATATTTGCTGCTCCAATGAAATAGTTTTCAGAATTTCTAAAATTTTGGGAAATTCGCGACATCTGCTTGCAAAATCGCGAAGAGTGGCTGGAAATTCGCGACAGGTCAAATTCAATTGAGGCAATCAATTATGACTTTATTTTTTTATTGTCTTTTTTATTTTAAATAGTAACGACTTTGTTTATCTGTAGAATATGACTGATGTAAATTCGTGTACACTTTGCACTTTTTACTGTTTATTAATTGATTTAATCTAAGTGACATTTTCCCTGGTAATATGTCCGGATCATAAAAGTCAACAACATGTCGGTAATGCTTTTATGGGCTTGACTGAGGTCTGTATAACGACATCAAAATATCATATAGAAATGATATTAAGAAAAAACAAAATTACATATTGCGTAAAAATATATGTCTGTAAAACATCTCAACATAATCTGCACATGCGTTCTTATTACAAGGCTGCGTATGGGAGGCGTACAAGATTCTGAGGCAGTTATAGACAATGCTAAAAAGTGAAAACGCAACATTTTTTTGCATTCAAAGCGTAAAAAAACGCATGGCAGCCATCCCTTCAAATAGTAAAATTACAACGACTAAAAGACTGGTGAATGACGTGAATGGGACAAATGACAAATGAACAGATATCAACAAAGCATTTGACAGTGTACGGAGCCGACATCAATTCAAAAATGACTTAGGAAAGACTGAGAATCGAGGAAGCAGCGATAATTCAAAAAAGCAAAACAAAAATATCAGTTATCGAAATGTGACGCTATTTTCTCAATGCGACGCCATCGCCATATTCTCTGTGATGAGAGGAAATGCGCTCTGTTCTGAGACAGTCCCAAATACAGAGACATCACTGTTCTGCACGACCTGGTTCTTTAGCACGAAGGACGTTGCGTTCATGATCTCGAAACCGTCGATAATAGCTCTGAATCTGAGTGAAAACACATTTCCAATCGGGAACTTTCATCATAACCATGTCCTCAACATCAAGTAAGGGACAAATATCAGCCAGTTTCCTACAATGGAAATGAAATGTGAGATAAGCACGCATCCATCGATTAAATTTGTATGTAGGTCTACTAATCTAGTAGACTTATCTGAAGATTTTCAAAGAGTAATAAGTTACTGTTGGTGTTTCGACATCATAATTTATATTTTCGTTTATGGAGTGGAAAGATTCAATTATCTAACCTACACACACATGTATACATGTATACATGTATTTACCACATGTTTCCAGATGAGTATCTTTCTTATGTTGTGACTAGGGCAACCAAAGAAACATAAAGTAAACGAAAGCTACTCATACAATTTTAGTGCAAGTTGAAGCAAATTATTTTTTTCAGCAGTCAAGTGTTTGTGATCATGGCTGTGATAATAGGGCCACATGACAGATAATTCTTCCGAAATATTGTTCCAATATTGTAAATGTAATATTGTAAAATGTGTATATATATATATATATATTCCGATCAATGTGATTCTGTTTCTCCTGATTTGTATGTGAAGTTGCTTCGGACGTAGACCACCTTAGTGTCAGTTGAAAGGAGCTTCAACATGCTTCGGAACTCTGTCCAAGTAACCGCAGCTTCCTCCAAGAAAAGACTTTGAAATACACCATAGGCCTATAATTCAGTCACATAATGAGCATTTGTAGACCTATATGTGACACAAGCCTACAATAAAACGGCAAAAAATTATCAGCTTGCAACTGCGTCACAATTTTGTTTCAAAGCTTATAGTGAAGACTAAAAAATGATGTTATATTGATGAAACAATTATATAAATTAGCAAATTTCCAAGGAAATGTACTGAAAAAAGATGGCACTTAAAGGGTGCACTTCATGACAGGAGTCCTTTTCATAGTCTTCATAAGCAAATGTGTCGACTATATTCAAGGTGAGACTGTGACATATTGAAATAACAAATTCGCCTACGAAGTTTAATTTCCGATTCTTGAATGAATTCCCTACTCGCATGTAGGGAAGTTTCCATAAAGATAAGATAATGTATATTCTTTTGTGAATGGAAATCGTGACATTACAGATGCTACAATACGTGTAACATAGAAAATATTCCAGTTGCATGCAAAAAAAGTAAATCTGAAAAAGTCAATTATTCGCCAAAGTCAGAATAAATTGGAAGAAAGAGTTTTTATAACGTTGAGTGCGGCATAGTGGAAGACGGTAGTGTTGACACCTCGGCAATCGTTCTGGCAAAAGGTCGTAGAGTAGGTGATTCTCATTGCTTTCAATACGATGGGAAAATCTCAAGCTTTGATTAATTCTTCTTGTTTTAATGCATTCCTTGTCACATTTACAGGTTCGTGAATTATCGCCAAATATTATTCTATGTGCTCGGTTGTCGATTCTTTGAAGCTTAGAGGCTAGCTTTTCGGGTAATTTAACAAAAACTGGACAGCAATATTTTATTAATGATCTGATAGTTGAATCATAAATCAGATGATGTTCAGATGGGGTAATACATAATTTCATAGCTTTCAGTGTGTGGAATTGTTGATTGGCTTCTTTTACGATAGCCTCAATATGAGATGTCCAATCTAGGCGTGAGTTCAAATGCATTCCAAGAACTTTGATCGCATCACATTGCTTTATAATCATTGGTGATGGCAAGGTTACTTTATTACGAGTGTTTAGTGCAAAACATGATTTTTCTGTGTTGACTGTTAGTCCATTTTTAGCACACCAAGTTAAGAGATGATTAACTTCGTCTGTAATACTCGCCTTGATGCTCAGAGGGTCATCGGTGTGAAGTTTGATGATGATGGTGAAGTCATCGGCGTACTTAACTCGAGTTGAATAGTCTAAGTCTACTTACTTAGAGTTGAATAAAATGATGTTTTCGTCGCACTCATTATCATTATTTGTGCCATCTGAAAAAATGCTTCATAATCACATGAATTTTGACCATATTTCGCCCGCACGAACAAAACTTGCTTTTATAATGGCAGAATCACTCTTCATAGCTGCTTATGACAATGATATTTTATCAAACAATAATACCAGGTTTTCCCATTGTCTATAAAGTTGCTGCTTTTGAAAATAAATTCCAAATAACGGTGAGTAAATCATGAAATGACAGTGCTAGGGTCAAGGACATCGTTCAAAGTGAATAGTTGTCTTCGTTTTGATGCTTTGTAATTCGCATCTCTTAGTACACGATTGTCATGGTCTGATTAAGGATAAAAGTCAAAACAAAATAATATCACATCATCATTATCAACAAAAACATCCTTTATCATTGACATCTTCAAGATTTTTTTTCTTGGAATTTCTCGATAGAAAAAGTGAACATTGGGTTAATTGGACTGTGGAAAAATTCGCAGTTCAGACTTCAAAGAGATTCGACTTAATTAGAGGATTTGCACTGTGTTTGCAATGATACATAAGATTATAATGACTTAACTGAAGGAACTTCAAAGGAAAACATTTCATAAATATAAACGAAATAATTGTCGATACATACATCTCTCGAAATACTTTCCGATGAAGATCTGTCAACTTTTCATTGGCGATGTTCGTGTAGAATGTATCATGATAAGCGCTAAGAATATGGAATACTTACTCAGCTGTATCAAACGCCAGTTGGAAGTTTTCACGTCGATTTTTAGCACTCAATGAATTGAAATCGAATGCATCGGGGTAGAAGTGATGTATAAGGGCACAGAATGCTAAACCATCCGACCAACTGCTGCCGAAATTGGTGATAGTAACTCCCTGAAAATAATGCATCAAATTGAGGTAACTTGAAGACAGATGGAGATGTAATACAAATCGCGCAATCAAAGCGTTGTTAGAAAGCGTGAGATCTGGCAAAGAAAAGAAATCTCTCCACCTTATTCAACATCTGCATCTCAAACAAGCTGATCACACAATCAAAACGATAAAATCACGTAATCACTTCTCCTGATTATTGTAGTAGTACCAGTAATCATGCAAAATAACTCAAGAACAGTTATATAATCAACTACATTGTGCAAAATCAAGTGTCCTTGAATGTCTGAATCCATTCTAAAGTATCAGGGGTTTCAAGGCTGGTGCACGGTGATTGTTAGTTTGGTGCTGGTAAATTGTTTAAACTGTTGCTGCTGGGTCCCCATATGCTGTACACCATTATCCATGGCTGTTACGAATCTGCGCGTCTACCGAGTTCTACCCGTTCCTGCTCTTATCAGAAAGGATGAAAAATACATATGTAAATCCAACTGGATGCAGATTGAGGTCTTCTGGAAACCCTTTCACTGTGGCCGATGTGTCTAACAAAAATTCTTCACTCTGGAAGAATGAGATAGTTGTACTCGCCTCTTATTAGGCGCTATAAGCAGTCGTGGTTGGGGCAAATCAGGGACTTCAATCACTGCCCCTAAAACCAAAAAAAATTCTCATAGCTCCCTCTGTGACTTATGCCACATAAAAATTTGTGAGTCAATAGTCATAATTTCTTAGCATGGAATTGGAATACCTTCAAATCATTTTCTCTTCTGCATGTGTATATGCCTTCGATCAGTGATGTATACGAACATGCATTTAAAGACAGTAAGTTTCAGTTAAATTGTAATGAAGATGCTGTGCATGACGACAAAAAAATTAAGATTTGACAAATCTAGATGTGTTTGGCTTCTTAAACAAAGGTGATTCCTAAACAAAACTGCATGACCTAGATATGATTCTACACTTACCGCAGCACTTCTCACTTAATCACAGAAAACACAGACAAATTTCATTTTATTGAAAACCTCAGCATGCTTCCCATTGGACTTACGTATATGTACTTTCTTTGATCTTGTCTGACAAGAAGAGGTACGGGGTAGACCTCAACAGATATGCAGTTTCTTAGTAGCCCTGGTGTGTACATCATTCTGTGAAAGTTTTATTTTCGGTCTCGTGTTGGCGGCCTGACTATATGGCGAAAGGATTTGGGTTAGAGCCGGAGCTGGACCATAGCTCCGAAACCCTGGACAAAGGTCCTCTGATAATGGGAACCATATACGGCAGTCAAAGACCGCATAACCAGATTCCTTTTGAAAGCATGTAGGCATGTCTAAGCACGATCACTCGATAGTTTCGTAGCAGGTAGCAATTGGATGGTCACATTATTTGGCGTCTAGTTTGGTTCCTATCGGTTTCCTCACTCTTGCGAACCAATACTTATTCTTTCGGGAGACAAACCTGCAGGTGGCAATGAGTCATTGAGATGTCGGAGTCAATGCTGGTGAAAGTGTTCGAGATAGCTTGGGGTGTCGAATGGTTTGGAAAGTATACTGGAAAGGATGCAACTTAGAACAGGAAGAAGAAATAGCTATTTTCTGTAGAGAAGAAATATCAACTTTTCCTCCCTCAGCTATGTTGTACAGCCCGAGCGCAGCGAGGGATGGACAGGTAGCTAAGGCAGGAAACGTTTATTTCTTCTCGAAAGAATGTAGCCTTCATTTTGTGTTTTATAGATGTCTATTGTTATGGCTCATTTTGATGGTTGTATCGCAAAATCTATGAATGGGCAAATCAAGAGACTGTATCGATATCTTGGAAGTCTCTGGCTAATCATAACTTGTTTATAGACTTCCATGATTTGTCCTTTAAAGGAGTTTGCATTGGAGAAGTTAACTGCGGGAGGGAAAGTTAACTTTCTCATCCAATGGGACTGAAAAGTTCATTTCTCCTCCCGGCAGGTTACATGGGAGAGATATCCTTTCACTACCAAACGAAATGAGAAGTAATTTTGACTTTCCTGTTCGAGTAGTAAGGTCCCTTATCGACTTAATGTAGTGTCTTTGTATGCCTGCATCCCAGCGACATATTAGGGAGTCAAAAGGTCTGCAGTGTTCTTCTCTGGGTCCCACCCATCCCGTCCTAGTTTAGCTGTTTCAAACTCAATACCAGCAATCATGTGAATGAACTCGAAATCAGTTGCATGATCAATCACTTTGTGCACAAATCATAAACAGCATGCATTTGATGTGAACATTGATTGAACTGTGTCAAATGATAAATCGAGGGATGCAATGATACCTCGTAACCGGTGACTTGCGCCTTGCACCATTCCAACAGCATCTGCTTGATAGCACTAGGGTTTCGTGTCAGACCACCTCGCGCAGGTCTTGCAGGGTTAGCCAGATAGCTGAAAGTAGACATTCATTTCGCTTGACAATCAATAAACAACAATAATTGCACCTCGGAAGTCGTTCCCATAATGTGTAGATGCTATTTTATTCAAATCTCCGGAAACATTTCAAAATTCTTCATAAGCGAAGGAACTTTTCGTAAAATTATGGGAACGGAAAAGTATTCACCCCAGGAGAAAACATCAAGAAACCACAATCCAAAACGTTAACTAATGACAAAACCTTTCGAGAATTTGGGTCATTATGCAAGAAAGTAGGAGTACAGATGAAAAATACATTATATTTATTATTCATATCATCAGAGCATTATCTTAGTGACTATAAAGTAGAATACATTCACAAACTGTACATTAGTATATCTATGACAATTCAGTATCATTTTATACATTGTTGACAGAATCTATGCAAGCGTATACGTATATAATATTGCACTGATATCAGGAGAATACCCACTCAGATTATCCGAATTGAAATATCTATTGCTCCGAAGCGAAGCTGAGGAGCAAGTAGATATTTCTATGAGGATAATCTGTCGGTGGGTGTTCTCCAGATATCTGTGCAATATTATAATGTATTAACCGACCATAGACCAAACTATGCCAAACCCATGACCAAACCAACCACATTCTATGGACCAACCATACATATAGACTACACCAGAGATATATACGAGAAATCCATGGCAAAAGTTCATGTCTATGAGGTATTTCTCCTAGGAGAAATACCCGCTCAGAATCTCCGGTTGAAAACAATAGGATTACCATAGCACAGGTTAATACATTCACAAACTGTACATTAGTATATCTATAACATTCAGTATCATTTTACACATTGTTGACAGAATCTATGCAAGCGTATCATCTGGTCATTGGTCTTGCATGTAGCACAAATACGTCGAATGACTGGCAAAATTGAGCAGTGCTTTCAGTAGTTCGAACACCAATCATTTTCTCACGCATATCCTCACGAGAAATCTGTGTCAACTTAGTAACTCTTCTTTATGCAATGTCACCCACGCGCTCTCTATTGGTTTAGTACCAGTTGATGACTATGGTCTCTAACCGAGAAAATAAATTTCATTAATTTCCAACGATTTCATTACAAGAGCTGCCATGTACGATGGAGGGCCATCGTGTTGGAATACATGTATGTCACGAGCGTGAATGTCTACATGACCAGGCCCGGGAAATCTCCAGAGAGTTATGGGGTGTAGTCCTGGGGAAAATGGATTTTGTTATCCAACTTCTCCACTATTACAAGTAAAATATTTCAAGTTTCCATTGTCGGGCTGAAAAAGCTCTACCAGGATTTTCAAAGTTTTCCCCGCGCTGAGTATTTTTGGAACAACAACTAATTTCATGATAAAAGTCTACTCGAGTGAGAATTATCTGAAACACATTTCTAACTATTATGCAACCTCATACTTTACTTTTCCGAAGAAGATAGCAAATTTCACCATATAGAGCTCAAAGGGATCCCCTGACTTTCATAATTTAGTCTTACCCATGATGATGGTGAGGCAAATCGGTCTCCTGTCGCACTTTTGTTGTAGTCCTCTCAAGACTAAGCCTGATCTACGCTTTAGTGACATTCAGTTTTAGTGCATCTTCACCAGTAAACGATGGGTTGGGCCATCTAATGATCTATTTTATGATCCATTTTGAAAGTAATTTCTTTAAAGGTCAGAAAATGGCCGGCCACTTATTGTAAGCATTTTGTCTGATAGCTTTTGACGAAAATAATAACTACGAATATATTCTTTCTACTAATCAATACAACTAACGAAGCATAGCCCTCATAGATGTTGGTTGAGCTTAATGGGTAGAAATTTCGGTCACGATTGGCACTAAACTGATGACTAGACCTTTCCGAGTGTCGCATTTGCTGTATTATATAACGTCGTAAGTATCCATACAGCTTTCCATTATTGATTTTATAGAATCTACTTTGGCACATCCTTCAACCCTCTATTGTTTGAGGCATCACGAACACTTGCGATCGTCTACAATATGCTTACATGTTTTTAGAAAATAATGAAGTGGTGTAATCCTCGCTTATGTATCGTTGTTTTCTGAGAGTGTGGACAGATTTGACTGAATCTTTCATGAGACTATGGACATATTTTTATATCACTGAATCTTTCATAGAACATTAATGCATTGAATTGCCAAAATCCTACAATAAGCTATTGGCTACTTACAGGAAATCGCAATGATTGTAGTTAGGGTATTATTATGCAACAATATAAATCCTTGAAATAAAGAGTAAAGTAGCCGAATTCAGTCGGAATTAGATCGGATTTCGAATCGATTCAAAACTGTCACAAAGTCTGTGGAGCTTCAACTCAGTCTACTCGGTGTATGAAGATTTGGCAATGGTCTTTCGGAAATCATACCGCTATTCCATTAGAATAGTGGCGGCAAACTCCCAAACGGAGCATCCGCCTTTGTTTGCGGTAAATTAGACATAAAGGGATGATTCTTAATTTAGTCGCTGAGTTTGTGTGTTGGCTTCTTCTAGATCAATACAGATTCTCGAACAAAAAAGAACGGAGTAGCAGAGGTTTGTAGGAGGATGAAAAGAAATCTATCATAATCTATGGAAACAGATGAGATTGATATTAGTGAAATTATCAGAATTGATGTAAAACCAGAAGCTGCAATTTGTTGTTAGTATAATCTCCAATATTTCGGCTTCACAGCCTGCGTGAGGGATACAAAAGGAAGAGGAAAGCTAGGAAGATATCGAAATATAAAATTCAGAAGGCAATGGATTCAGTCATAGAAATATCAAAGGAATATAAAATCCCGAAGCTCCTCACTTTCATTTCTTGAGTTCCATGTTGGACATAGAGTTTGCAAAAAACACTTCTCTCAGTCTTAAGTTGGCAGTAGTGTCTGAATCTGTGGCACGGATCTTATTATATTCGTATTACATTTTGTAGATGGCAGCATAGGGATGATGCGGGACTGCAGAGATCTGATGGAGCTGCCAATGTAGTCTACATGTGGAAAAGCAGCTGGAATAGAATAATCAAATGTTGATTCGCATCCTCAGTTGAAAAATGGGAGCAGACCTGAATAGCTGCCATTTCATCCAATATCAGGAATCATCAGCAAACTTAGTTCACTAACTGATTAATTACAAAGCAGCTAGAAGACTGAGTCTAATACACTGTGTTTCTTTTGCTGTATATTTTGTTGTTGTTGACAGGGCAGTTACTCAATGTAAAAGGAGGAGATTCGGTTTTTAGGCAGATATCTCCTCAGGGCTTGTGTCTGATGGGCTATTCGTAAGGTGATACCTTCGCGGCGACAAATTTGTTTTCACCGCCAGACCGTTTGATCTAATAAGAATGGTAGTTTCAGATACATGTAGTTTTGGTTGCTGCATCCGCGTCTCTGTCGATTGGTCCTTCGTTTTGATTGCTTAATATAGTGCGGCAAGCATCTCATGTACAAAGATAAAATGCATCTTAAGTCAAGGTGACCGAATTACCCCACCCTACGTTCACCTAAACAAAATGTACAATTTGTACATCATGATATTCATATCTGTGAACAAGAGAAATACAACATTATGTCAACTTCATTATGTCTCTTCTTCAAGTTCATTGCAAACTTCATTCAACAACATTTCCATGGAAATGAGGTTTTCGTAACAAATAATTTTCCAACCAAATAATCTATCCAAGGAGGCTATTAAAACATGAAAAAATATTCCCTATGGAAACTGAAACGCAATAAAATCACCTACATTTTAATTAAAAATTTCGCATTATGTGATTTGCTGTTATGTTGGCTACTCGTACCTTGACATTGCGTAAAATCTCAAAATCAATATTGGATTGTGAAACGTTATTCTATTCATATACATTTCTGAGTTGACACAGGTTTTGTAAGGAATATTCAGAGTTTTAACTAATGACGGTCCGATGTTGTAATCAGTTTGTTTGTGGGGCGACCGGTTATTTTTTTGGAAATTCAAATACTTCGTTAGTATTGAACTAATAAAGACAATTACGGCTATGGATTTGCATCAAATTTTATTTTCTAAAATGATAAAAGGTAAAGGCTCTATAAATAATAATTTATTAAATTATTTTAGGATATACTGTATTAACAACACTTCTTCAAAGTTCAGCATTATGGTCGGCAAACGCGCGATTAGCAGAGCCGTTATACCAATTATTACAAGCAGGACACATCTATGGTTGGAATCGGAAACATAAATTGCCGAATTTTGATTAAGTCCGTATGCAACCATCGTTTGAAAATGCATGCTTTCTGTTGCCTATGACTGGGCCCGTGGCGGACGCATGGGCCTCTCTCATTTAATTATTCTTTAAAGAAATTGGTCAAACCGTGGTCAACGGTTGGTACCGCGGCGCAATGGCTAAGTGCTTTACATAGTGATCTTTAGGCCCAGAGGTCGGGCCCGGTTGGAGGTCGGCAGGATGGGCATCCGGATGAAAGCATCACAGCGAGTAGCAAGCCCACAATGAAGTCAGGGAGCTAATGACACTTTCTTCTTAGATTCGCGCACAATGGAATTAATAGCATGGATTTTCAGATCTTGAAACGCTGAATACAAAAGTCAAATTCTTGAGTGTCACAGCCAGTCGCTTTTGGTAATAGGTAAGGTTAAAGGATTCCCATTGGAATCCAATGGTAAAATTCAAGAAATATCTATGGATTGTGAAGCATTTGGCAATTTTCGAACATTTTCTTTTGCAGAAAAGAAGCTATTCATGAGAATGCCATGAAATTTGAAGCAAGATTGAGTTCAGAACATCAACTTCGATATAAAAGTTGAAGTGAGTCACATGATTCAGTATTTAATGTTTGAGAGCCTCTACAAAACGAGTAAATTCGCCAAAATTAAGTTAAAATATGAAATTTACTCATTTTGTAGAGGCTCTCAAACATTTTAAGCCATTTGTGTGCGAATACAGGAAGAAATCGTCAGTAGCTCCCGTCCTAATGAGCCGAGAAGTGACGTTCAAGCTTCATTCACATTGATCAAACAAAACTAGATCTTATTTTGAATCCTTTCAATATCATGATAAATCACCTCTCGTACGACAATGTCAGTTCCGTCAAATCAATTTTCATCTTTTAGTTTCACGCTTCACTACTCATTTTCTTTGATTAAGAGATAAAATGAGTATTGGATGCAGACCTGCTACTGATTAAAGTCTTGAGTAAATCTCTTACCTCAATAATACATTTATTGAACAGTGTGAATTCAAATAATGTGTAGCTGACATGCAAACCCTTTGTTATCTTTCAGCAATGTCTAAACCTACTACTTTAAACTGGTTATCGATTATTGCTGAATTGGTGCTTTGAGAGCAAGATGCATTGGCAATCAATCACGACTGATTAGTCAATATTCGTCTTTTGTCCCTGAAAACATGCTAACTGTAGTATGTCTCCAAATTCCCTGAGGACCAACATCAGCATGAAATTGATAAAATGGAAATACATGTACATGATGTTTTCGAAGCAGGATAAACGAGTTTCCCCCATAATTCTGGGGATGCCTTTCTCCCTAAATCATTTAAATTCTTTATCAACATGATTGCCAAATTTGTTCCCAAAACCGAGCTGAAAATGAAACAATGACTTGATATGGATATGAAAACTGCCAAAACATTTTCAACATTCATCACCATCATTCATGTTCTACACAGAGTTGTCGATGCCTAATTAAAACCGAAAACCGATGTACAATGTCGTTCACCAATATCCTGTGGAGACAGCAGCTTATAAAATGTTTCCCGGAGAGATTGGTTATATCATAGTTGTAAGGCTATAGAAGCTAATAAGGTTAACGCAAAGCGCAGATGTTGATATGTTAAGACTTGGACTTCTGAATGTTAGGTAAACACATGACACTCAGTGATGATGACACAAATTTGCATGACAATATTGTCCTGATTGCCAAACCAAACAGCAATTCGACTTCAAATTTTGTGTATGAACTTTTGTCAACATACAGTAATCATCCGAAATACACATACGTGGTGTGATCCAAAATGTCCCGGACTAACCTACTTGCAGATAACCTGTGATAACGAATACTACTTCAGATGTAAATTTAGGTCTTTAAGGCATGAGAAATATGGTCGCCGAAATTTTTCCGGTCAGTTTTCTATTTTTAAAAAATATTTTTACATTTTAACATGAATTTCTGTATTTTCTGAATTGATCGAGATCCGATTTGTCTTATTGTTATAGTTAGATTGATTTTGATTTGTACCTTATTTGACGGATATCTTTGCCATGAATATTGCACGTCTTTTGTTAATTGCTTCATGTGTTACGATATCAATCAGTGAAGTTCATTCAGCACGCATTCATTAAGAAATCCGTGTCAACGATGGTTCTTTGTTCTATCAGTTTTCATGATGGATGTGACAAGCGTGTCTTCAGTCGAATATCGCAGTGTGATACGATACCTCCTGATCCGCGGCTTCGCTAATGGTGACATTCTAAAGGAATTAAGCCTGGCATATGGTAGCAAAGCTCCATCGAGAACTACTGCTTATTTCTGAATAAGCGAATTTAAACGCGGAAGACAATCTGTGGAGCAAGATTTTTCAACTGTTGGTCGGCCGCAGGAGATTCCGGAAGAGAAATCGAGTCAGTGCGATGAAGTGATTACAGCACACAGAAGGATAACCATCCGTGAGTTGTCAAGAGAGTTGCGAATCAGTTATCACTCCTGTCATGACATCATCGAAAAACTTGGATATCGCAAACTGGCATCACGTTTCGTACCGAAGTTTCTGTCACCTGAAATGAAGGAGAACAGACTTCTGGCGGCACAGTCAAATTTGGATCTCCTCGAAATGCACGGAGATCAGTTTCTGAACTGCATCCTTAGAGGATGAAACACCTTTAAGTTTGTATCTGCCTCAAAGTAAGCGAGAATCTGCAGAGTGGCGAAAATCAGGCGAGTCTGCCCCTTTGAAAATGCGATCCGGAACATCACATCGCCGGTCGTTGATGCTGACGGTCTTTTGGAACGCTTCGGGAATCCAACTGGTTGACTTTGCGGATAAAGGAGTAAGAATCAATAGCGAATATTATTCCAATCTGTTATCTGAAGCGATGAAGAAAATAAGAAAGCCACGAAACATTCCCCTCTACTTGCTTCATGACAATGCTCCGATTCACACCTCGCAGGAGACAACCAATGCCTTAACGAGAAACGGATTTCAACTATTGAGCCATCCTCCTTATTCACCTGACTTGGCCCCAAGTGACTTCTATCTGTTTAGATTTCTTAAAAAGCATCTTCGTGGACACCATTTTGAATCGCTAGTTGAACTGCGGGATGCAGTTACTGAGTTTTTTGATTCTTTGACACCGGAATTTTTTCATAAAGCTTTTTGTGAATTGAGACTTCGTTGGCAAAAAGTGACGAATGCTAACGGCTCATACATTGAAAAGTAAACTGTTTTCTGGAACAAAACATTTGTTTTTCCGTTAATTATTAGTCAGGTTATTAGTGATAGCTTAACTGTCAAGTTAATCTAAATATATTAATTCTAAATCGCTAGAATTTATAGGAAAATCTTGAAATTCAGACAAAAATGTTTGAAAATTTTTTAAAAATAGAAAACTTACCGGAAAAATTTCGGCGACCATATTTCTCATGCCTTAAAGACCTAAATTTACATCTGAAGTAGTATTCGTTATCACAGGTTATCTGCAAGTAGGTTAGTCCGGGACATTTTGGATCACACCACGTATATCACAAGTACTTTGAAACAAATGTTAAGTTTAGTCCTCTATCACATTTACAACAAAATCAACGTTTTTGCACACGTCTGCCAAATTTTCTGTTATCTATTCTAGGCGATACAAAGATGTAGGCAATACGCTTACGCGTCCAGATTACAATTTTCAGATCGATGTGAAGCTTGGGTTGGAAAACTTGCTGATGATGCTGCTTTCGTGCTTTTTACTCAATGCTATGGTCCGTGGGACAGATTTGAATGAAATACATTTTTCCAAGGTAAACGTCAAATTCAAATCTTTTATGATGTTATTTCCTTAATTCTAAAGTTACAATGCTTTCATTACTTGTCATTTTTTATGAAAGTGATAGGTCGATTCATTGGATAGATAAAATGTGGTCTTAAACGTCGAGATAATCTGATATGAATTTGACATTTTCAACTGAAATGCTGTATTTTTCATATTCAAACAAAGTAGGTCTACAAGTAGCCTGCTGCGCACATTCAACAGCATTCAAAACGGATAAAAGATTTATCAGTTTCCGGAAGAAATCTTCTACCCTTGTTGATGTGCCAGCGGGTACCAGTAAAGCTGACAATGTTTGCAGTTTTCGATCATTTAACAAATTGTCATGGCAATGCTACATGATTTGATTAGCAGTGATCATCTTGACATCAAAAATTGATCTTGCAGTAAGATTGTTCAACGATTTTTGTATCATTCAAGAAAATCGTCGTAAAGCGATCTGAACTATCTGATAATACCCTTGTCTAATACAGAACGAATTTATCTCACTGTGTTGGTATCATTATGGTTATCGTTCTTATCAGAACGCATTTTTAACGTCGAGGCAAGCATTATTGTCGGAGAATGAATGTCCAGTCACACCGGACGCGGCGCGTCCTCAAGCGTCAGAATTTTCGTTCAGAGCCTTAACCCATTAGGCGCCAATGTTCCACTTATGGAACATGGCAACTTAGGTTTTTTAGAAGACGTATATTCAGTGAAGCAATGAGATATTTTGGTAAGTATCTTTCTCAAATATTTCCTAAAATGATACAAAATGATGGGAAACTCTTTGTTTGACCGAATTATTTTATTTTTCGACACTATCAATCAGAATATTCCAAATGCGCAGTTTCGGATTTCAATTTATTTTCTCGATTTCATCTGATATCATGGTGAGTACATAAATCGAATACGTATAACATACAACACATAAAGTTATTTTAGCTTAGGGTTAGTAAAGTCGAACTAACATATTGATTATGTAAAGTAATCTATTTTGTAGGTTTCAGCAGTATTATTAGTTTGTGTTCCAGAAGTGGAACATTGGCGGCCTGACCTACAATCATGAAAATATTCAAGATTATTCTTGATTTCTGCGACAATGATGTCTGTTGACACAAAGCAAATGTGTGTGGATATATCTATGATATCAGAAAATCATGTCATGATTTTCAATCACTATAATCGGATTTATGAAGTGCATTATATTGTGATGCACATTATATAGGCCTATCAGAAATAGAGAATACAGCGTTTTAGGCCACGTGAATTTTGAGTTTATTGATATAGACAGCAAATTCATACAGCAGCAATGTAGCCGATCTCACAGTATACGAATATGACAGAAAATTTAAAATCAGTATTCGCTATCAAAAAAATTGAATTGCGTGTTGACAAAAGAGGGACTCAAACCCTACGCTAGGTAATCCTCAAGCAGGACTGCTAACCATCAGACTACAGGCGCAGATGCTCACTTGTAGGAACCACAGCCTTTACGTAGTATACCTTCAAGTACTGCAAGTTCAATACCTTACTCGACCACCTTGCATTACAGGCAAGGCGCTGGTTCATTGTTGAACAGGCGGTTTCCGTCATAATGGACGCAAAATCAGATTTAGAAAGCGATCTAGTTGTCATCCCACCTGCGACTGCCAACGATGTGGAAACTGATGAAAAAGATATTGACGATGGAGATTTAGGGGAGGCTGATATTCATGATATTCCTGGAGAAGTTGAAATTTTAGAATGTAGGCCTAGTGCTGCGATTGAAGAAAATAAAGGACGAAAACCAAGAAATCCCATAACGTTGTATGGAAGAAAGGAGATAAGCTGAAAAAGAAGATAAAGGGCGAGCCTTTGAAGCTTACAGAAACGCATCCCTTGCTGCAAGATAAAGGTCCAATCGAACTGTTTCGCTTATTTTTGGATGATGACATCTTGCAACTGATGCAAACGGAATCAATGAAATATGCTCAACAGAAGGGAGACCATCGCTTTTCAATTAAGAAAAATGAACTACTCACATGGTTGGGAATCATTCTGTTGTCCGGATACCATACTGTCCCACAGGAGGATATGTATTGGAGTCAAGATGAAGATCTTGCGATACGGGCCGTTTCGGAACGCATGACTCGCTCACGATTTCGCGAAATCAAAAAGTATTTCCATTTGCAAAACAATGACGAGCTTGACAAAACGGACAAGTTGACTAAATTGCGACAGTTTTTGACCATTATTCAAAAGAATCTCCAACAATTTGGATTTTTCGAGAAAGACCTCAGTGTTGATGAAAGTATGGTGCCATACTATGGCCATCACAGCGCAAAAATGTTCATGAAGGGAAAACCAATTAGATTTGGGTACAAAATATGGATGTTGTGCAGCTCAGACGGCTACCCATTTGCATTTGAAGTGTATACAAGAAAGTCGGCGTCTAATGATGATGGTCCTTTGGGAGAGCAGGTTTCGAGGAGGTTGACGAGCGAGATAGAAGTGAAAAGGAATCATGTTTTGTACATGGATAACTTCTTTTCTTCGACTAGCCTTTACCGAAAGCACATCAATGAAGAACTCAGATGTACAGGAACAGTTCGAAGAAACCGAACTGAGGGTTGTCCATTGATGACTGAAAAAGCGATGAAATCGAGAAAAAGAGGGTATCATGAGGCATTCATAGACGGTGATGTTAACATCTGTCACTGGAACGACAACCGGCCTGTTGTCTTAGTGCGGAAGAAAGCCAGCCAAAAGAAGCTACCAGATGGAGCCGCTCTGAAAAGAAGAGGATCAAGATTGCGCAACCGCCCATGGTTGCGTCATACAATGCGAACATGGGCGGCGTTGATTTGCTAGATCGTTTTCTATCTGATTACCGTCCACGCCTGAGGTCTAAGAAGTGGTGGTGGATCCTCTTCTCCAACTTTCTCAACATGTGCGTTTTGGCAGCCTGGAGGGTGCGAAGACACTTCAACCCGCATATTCCACACCTCTCTTTTCGAAGGTAGGCCTGTATTACTGCTCTATGAGAATATTGAAAATATTTCAATAAGTATTATCACACTCATTTTTAGGGAAACTGTTCGCTGCTTGCTATCGCGCTCATCATTGAGAGAAGTTTGTCCTGGACCATCGAGGACACCAGCTGTCGGAGCGAAGCTGGATGAAGTGAAGCATCTTCCAGTCCCGGCCGGGAAACAAGGAAGATGCAAGGTCCTCATGAGAAACACCTGCATCAAATGTGACTTTTGCGATGTTCGGTTGCACACGCGTTGCTTTCGTGCCTTTCATGCAATCTGAACAATGGTGTTTTGCTACGTTTGTACAATAATCATCCAAATATTCGTGTCATGTTTACATCTTCTGCACTAGTACATGTACATGTATGTAGGTCTACTTGTAGTTGAAGAAAATTGAGACTTTTGTGATCATGCGAGTTTCCAAATACATATGTAGGATAATTTCCTACTTTTGTCATCTAATTGATCATTGTTGAATACATATAAGCTCACAGTGTTGAAAATTCAAGGTTTGGGAAAGAAGATTTTTGCATTTATCATAAAATAGGATGAATTATACGACCATATTTCGACCGTTTATATTATATCAAAATGGCATGTTCTTTCCAGGCCAGGGCGCCAATGTTCCACTTGTGGAACATGGTGACCAGGCCTGCAGAAAACAAAATTTCCACAAAAAAGGGTGTATCACATCCTTTTAGATGGAGAAGTAACCATACATATCAGTTTCACCGATTTTTTCCAAAAAAATAATTCGGCGCCTAATGGGTTAATAACCCTATGGGGCTGTTCTCACAGAGACGCGCCATGTCCGGTGTGAATGGACCTCAAAGCACACGCCTTTTAAGCACCAATACATGTAAAAAAGTTTTTTCGGAATGTTTAAAGCAAATGTGAACATTTGTTCTCAGAATAATCTTAAATAAATATGCCAATGCTTTCTTAGCACGAAATGGAACTGTACTGGAAAAAATCGCCCTTTATTTTAGATGTCGTTTCAACTGAGTGTCATGTCCAGCTATCACTTCTCATAAGTTCATTGTTAAGATTTGGTCACTCTACCTGATATTCGGCTGTATTAGCCGTACAGAAGTAAAGCAATTGCTGTTTGATCATCACAGTTGATTTCGCTTTCGCTGCTAACTTCGGAGTTTGAGACTTTATCAGCGTGGCGACCTTAAACATGCTGCAATCAAACGACAGGTGTTATGTCCAGCTAAAACAGAGGCGGAACATGTTTCTGCTGACACTCAAGAGAACGATTCTCAAGGGACAGCAACATTCGAGAATCTCATCACTGCTGTTACTGCAATCAACAACACGTCGGAATGTCTATTCAAGCACGGAGTCGGAGAGAGGAAAAACAGGACAGGAAATCACTTCTCATCACATCAAAGCGAAGTACATGACCACAGTGAGGACTAGAGGATAAGAAATGGTAATTTCAATATTTAGTTTAGAACACTCTGAGTTCATTTACTGATTCAGTGTAATCAAGAAAAGATAATATAAAAACAGTTACTAAAATGTCACATAGAATAAACGAATCGTGTTGGGAAGTTGCGCTGGTGAATGTCCTTGAGACGAGATGTGATAGAGGAGAAGACGGACGAAAAATACACGACTGCTTCGGTAATATGGCAGCCAGAATAATCAGCGAGAGAACTTAGTCAAGAATGTAGAATGTCATGTAAATCAGCTACCTTTACGGATCAGATCAATTAACTAAACCTAGAACTGGGAGCGGTTGCTTGATTAATACATGCATTCTGACTTTTCCTTTTTAAGATGGATTACATAATAATATGACTTTCATGCTGTGCTGTAAAGTACACATATTCATTTTAAGACGAGATCATTGATGTAATTTATCAGTTGGCTCTGGAGTCATTGATTAGAAGAAAGAGAAAAGCACGTTTTGCTGCTGACTCCATTCAGTATCTCACTCAAAAATGAAATAATATCATAAAAAGTCGGTATGCGTCGGCTCTGTAACCCTTCACAGACTATAGGATTCAAAATTTTTATTTATTGCACAATAATAAGGATTACGCAAATAAAGAGTTCAAGAGCCTGCGGAGATGATCGTGTATACGTACGTGTTTATCATGTGTTTATTGCTGTGACTGACAGCATAGGTGCTGAAAGGAATTGAAATATCTTTTGATAGTGAAACACAGGAAATCTTTGATCTTTTTTAATTCCATCAATTTTAATGTGCGAGTGATTGAGCCTTCAATTACATTACACCTCAATTGAAATGACAAAATACATGCCATCATCAGCAATTAAATAAAAGTAGTGTCACAAGCAAGTGATCTGAAAAATGAGAAATTGCCTAAACGCTTTCATGGTCGTTTCCAATCATCAGAAGAAACTTGAAGCTTTTAGGTGACTCCTCATTTTATCAAGTCGATTGTTTGTGATACTGCTTCCATGCACGGTGTGCCTGACAAAACAGCAGTAGAAAAGCCGAAAAGCATGCTAGATTCCACATACTATTAAAAACTTCAATTATGATTCCTTAAAAGTTTGCAATTAATCACATGATGATGATCACAGTTTTATAATTGATCTAAATCTGGCTTTAGCTTCGTCTAGGTATTCTGCAGCTGATAACATATTGGCATGAAATCTACAGTGTAATCTTCATTTATCATTGAACAGTCTACTCATCATGAAAATTTTCATAAGATAGCCAATGTTCTTCATGGAAAATTTGAACGAATCTTCTTAATATCGAAACGTCTAAATATTTCCAATGCATAAATTGAAATTTATTTGCAAAGTCGTTGGCTTCAGCACATCAAAGTCATGCTTCAAATTTAGAGGAAACAAATCGATTTAATTTACTGATATTCGGGGAAAAAATATCATATCGTAGAAATTAATACCATAAACTCCTTCGTTGAAAAGATCAGCACGCAAGAAAGGTGTCAGTCATATAAGCAAGCTTTTGTATAGCTTGAAATATATCCACAGCAAGATATCACAAGTTTTAAGTCACGTGTTATACAATTGTTCACGACATTGTTAAAAAAAGTAGCAGAATCTTTGGTGTCAGTTTTGAAACCACAGTTAAAAAAACGTTGTGCATCAAAAGCTGCCTTGAGCAGGCACACTCTAGTTACTTTTTGTTATTGTCAAGGATTCCATATCTCTTTGAGCTTAAAATCTTTGACTTCTGTGAGGACAGTTTAAGTAATAATAGTATAGCTGAATGTTGAATTTCAACAAAACACTTTAAGATGTTAACAACAATTCTTCAAGTTTATAAATGCATGGAGTAAAATTTATAGATGAAGATATTTTGGAAGTTCTTTTGTAAAAATAAGAATAATACATGTCATTAAGAAACTTTGAAATGATCTCATTTCAATGAATCAATAGTAAAGTCCTGAATTCATTGGGCTCCGAAAGTTCCGTATTGAAAGTGTTCTTACACTTTATTCATTAAAACACTTGCTCAATAGTATTGATTATTGAAATTCTAATGATTTAGCTGCATCGATAATGTGATCCTAAACAGCAGTCAAAAACATGAATATCAATGCTAAGCTATACAGTTTAAATCACGGAATGCACGTACAGAACACAGTTACATAAAAAACAGATGGAAGTTTCCAGAGGTTGCACTTTCCACGATTTAAAAAGTATTTGGAATTCATAAAAATTAATACATGTGGGTAAACAAAATGAGAAAATTAAACTGTCTATCACTCTCCACTTTTTCATTTTCAGCTGGTAGCTTGCAAAAGAGAAATACCTAGCAATACCTCCTCCTAATTATGTTTACAACTTGTCATACGAACAAAGTATTCATGGCATTTCAGAAAGAATCATTCAATTTCATTGTATTACATGCACATCTATCTATTGAATTGATGCGCAGCCTTGAAATAGTGTCGAAATAAAATAATAAATAAATGAACCTTGTTTATACTCGCAAGCACATTAGCCACGGAGTCCTTCTTCTATGTGGCCGAGTTGTCATGAATCCTACTTTCATTCTTTTTGGGCTGAGTGTTACGCAAGAAGGCAGATTGTGCATATTATAAAAGTCTTAGGTTTGACCCGAACATGGTTTGAACTAAGGTCTCCCGCACGCAGAGCGAACGCTACTACAAGGACACAGCGCCGGAAATATTGGTTGAAAAACGAGTTTTATACATCAAGTAATGAATGATTCCGTGGCTCTTCATTCGGTGGTGCGCAAATAGTTTCAAATATTTCAATGTATTTGTTCTGCTGTCCACAAGCCATCCATGATGTGATGTATACAGCCCGTTATTTATACAAATATTTTATAACTTATCTCGAGGCTGTGCATCAACTCAAAAGATAGATATAGCATCGGATGATTCTTGTTTGAAACACCATCTATTTTACTTACAAAAGCATGATCTAAATATAGTAATAGGATGTTCTTCCTACAATCAATTTAGTGCTGTTACTTTGTTTTAATATCAGAAACGCTTGGTATGCCATAGAACGTCATATGGCTTCACTCCAAAGCATCACATCAACTTACTGATCAGCATCCATGAAGCTAATAACATAAATGGCAATAGTTTTATCATGCATAATGAAGATGCCAAATCGATAGCAATCTGAAATTGCCGTGTCCACATGGTGCAGCTATTACAATCACTGACTTCCAGACTTTATTTAGTGCTACAAACGAAGAAGCATCTAATTTTCGAACCGTCGCAACATCATAGCTTTGAATATTGACAGGTTTGAAAATATTTTGATTTCAGTGAATGGCAGGCCCTAGCAAGATCAAATTCACGCTAAAGTAGATGAAGATTATTTTCTACTGCGAAAGAATGTTTTCCGAATGTTTCGTATGTTCACAATTCTTCTATAGAAATTTGAGAGAAACATATAGTTGCAACTTTGTGCGGCATGGAGAAATAAATTGCAGTTCTCCTTAAGCAGTATCATTGATGTTCATAAGTTTCTAGTTATGATAGATAAGTCTTGCTGCTACTTAATGCGCACGCTTTACATAGCAGCAAGGCTCATCTTTCTTAGATGGAATCGACTACCTTTCAAGAAGGCACAAAAACGCACAATGACACTTTGGAAAACTCTCGAAATTTCTAACTCTTCGTTGTTTGTTTATTGAAATTTTCAAATTCTAGTTCAACGATCGTCTCACTGACTAATTTATGATTTTATAATCACATAATCAATATGCAAATATAATTTCTTTTGCAATATATGTATGGAGACAGGCATGCATCTAACTTTATCTCACCAGGCGTATTGAAAGCCTTCTTCGAAAGATTTTGCTTAAGTGTTTTTTTCAATGCAATTTTTTTATACATCGATAACTAATTACGCTAAAGACAACAAGAAATTAGAGCAAATATTTGCAAGTGACGAAGACGTTGTAAAGAAGACTTTTGTGCGTGTACTAAAGTTGCCCGCTACATCAAGTCAGACAAATCAACACTGTGCACATGCTGTATATCCCATGTATGTGACTACAATAAACATGTATCTGAGACTGTGAACAATGCAAAGTTGTGGTAAGATCTTACTTTGGTTTCTTAGCACCATCAGGATTAGCTGCTTTATCCATCTGCTTGAATGGATTCATGGCGGGTGCCGAAACGGGTCTCTGACCTGTAAATGAGAATGCCGTCACCGTACGGGAAGGAAAGTATTTGTGATAAACGAAAATTCCAACATATTGTAGGCAGCATTATACAAATCGCTTATCTATGCATTCAACAAAAAGCATGAGCAACCTGTGGCCCACAGGAATCATTGACGGTTACACGCAAGAGTGATAACTGAAAGTAACCTACCAAGGAATTGGCGCCAATGTAGGACCAGATGGCCATTCCTGATGCAACACCTTAGGCCTAGTGTGATCAGTGATCACCAATCATATGCATTCATCATATTTCAGCATGATTATACACTAACTAAGTCAGTAGAGCTGAATTGGGTCCTGCGATTTACTCCATTAAATAGATTCTTATTAAAATTGATAGGATTATTCAAAGATCGAAAGCTCATTTCAATTATCTTAGCTCTACATTTCATTACTAGTGCATTTACATCATTGGAAACCAGAGGATTTTGACCTGAAAACCTCTCATTCAAATCGAATCAATGAAATTTGTATTTGTCTCAACAGTTCATATGCCAGTTGACTACCTACGAAGACCAAGGAATCGCTCTCATTAATCTATATTTGCTTCCATGTAGCACCTAATATTATAAATAGTGGAGAAAAAGTATATCCTCAGGCGGAGTAGAAAAGTTCAAGTCAAATTCCTAACTAGGCTTAGGTTTTAGTTTACGAGTATTTGAATAATTCAGGTGTGAGATGTCAAATATTTGATTTTCACTCGAAATGTCCCAAGCTTGAAAAATCCTTCTTTCAACGGTTCGACGTGCAATGACTCGTCAATACGACTTGCAAATGTCTAAATTAATGTAAAACAATCAAAATTGATAAAAAAGGATGTAGTGCACCATAACCTGCTCTTCTTAGTCTGTTTACATCATCTTACATCATCGTTTCTTGGTCTGCTGTACATCATCCTGTGCATCAATTATTGATGTTGTAAGCTATCGATAGCTCGTGCATTTCCAAGACTCTCTGACAAATCATTGTAGGACATAGGCTACATATCGTCTGCGGTTGGCACGACATTGTTGCATATGTGGAGATTTTTACATCTACACTAAGTGATCTCTCAGGGTCACTGAAGAAAGAATGACTATCTTCTGAACGGATGCTTTACGTTGCTCAATGCTTGTCTCGCTAATAGCTCAATAAAAGCGCAGTAATACCGAATATTATACTTTCAAGCAACAAGAAACAATGCATTCATCAATAGAATTAATCAAGTTAACTGACCCCAAGTGCTTGAGCTTTCATCAGTACGAACAACTTTGTCCCGTGAGTTCCAGGCTTCTGTTCGAACTGTTACCCTCCCGGAGGATGCCGGACCGGGTCCCGACATTCGCTGATGAAGACGATCCGCGATCTGACTTGCTGCTTCCTCTGTGCATGCAAAGAACGAAATCCCATGCAACCCATGCTCATGCAATAAATGTAGAAATACCTACCTGTACGTGTACCGTATGCCCCTGAAACAGGAGGGAACCAGTCAGAAAGATGCTTCTTATTTGCATAGATAGGGATTCATGTAAAGATATCAACATACAACCGTTATATTTCAAGTGATTGATTCGCGATTTACTCGAGGTGATATAGAAGGGCAATCTGAGAAAAATGTAGATAACAATGCTAGATCCGGGTCAATTCTAGATCTGAATAGGTCCAGCTGTGTCCGGATTTATCAATTAATGCCAAAAATTTACTTACTCTGCCCTCCCCCACCTATCAAAGAACTCTTATTGGCGCCAATCAGTACTTGTGCAATGTGCATACAATTGTTATTAGTAGAGAATAACTTCAACAGAAAACTCTAAAAAAGCAGTAACTTTAAATTAGCGTTAGATTATTGTGATTTTGTAGCACAACTATTGAATGTCAGCATCTGTTGCTAGAGCGTGCTGAGTAAGACATACTAAAATGCATAAATATTTACGTATGTATGCGTGTGCAAATATTTTGAATTAAACGTTTGCTGGTACCAGCGATGGCGACGGCTGCTCAGGTTTTGAATAGGTGCATGAAAATAACAACAATCTCCTTATTTGCCTACAACTTTCTACATTTTTCTAATTCAGCAAATTCTCATGTAGGAGTAAATAGTTGTATGAAGAACTCTCAATATTTGTCATCTTTTTCTTGGCTGAGAATTCAACTTCTATCACGCCTTCGTTTCTTGTTTCTAATAGAATGAACTGTAAAGTTGCGTTCTATTAAGACAGCCACGGAGACAGAGTTGACAAGGTGAAGGCGACAAGGTAATTTAGTGATGACTCCAGCCAATTTTACAATTTACATTCACCATATTTCACAAATATCTTTAATGAATACTTAAATATGAAAGTGAAATCTCAATATCCTCTCAAACCTCTACTGTTTCGATACGCAATTACCATATCAAGTGACATTCCGACGGGCATTAAGTGGAAGAAATTGGAGCTATTCAGGTCTGGTCACATTTTTCAAGTGAGGATGCAACTCAATATTTAATTATTTTACTTGCGTTGTTTTTGCAAAAAGCAGCATTTATTAATAATTACAGGCACATTAACTTAGGCGACATGGTGTGTTAACGCATCATTCGATGAATACCTGTCGAAATTTTCACTTAAATGATAATTGAGCATCTTAAACTAGCCCGGTATGACTGCAACTTAAAGCATGGAGTTGTGAACTAGGTCAGCTGATGATTCCTGATATTGGATGAAATGGCAGCTGTTCAGGTCTGTTTACTTTTTCAACTAAGGATGCAACTCTATTAAATTATTCTTTCTACTGTTCGGGGTGATTATCAATAGAAGAATCGAATCTACACACTTTGAGATAATTGAGGAGCTGTAACTTAGACTTTGATTGCCATAGACAACAACACTATAAAAGCATTTCTTTTACTCTATCTATTATCACGATTTCCTGACAAAAACCTTTTCCGGCAAAAACGACTGTAATAACTTTTATCTGAAACAGTCTGTTGTAGACTGACTCGGATTTGTGACTGATTTTTAATTCGATTGCTATTATTCAAAATTGTTCCGAATTTGTTTTCTAAGTAAATGATTGAATTTCAGCATCTCGTAATTCGCGAAATGATGAGAAATATATACTTTGTTAAGGTAATACAGAATTCAACGTTGGAGGGGCACTGAACAATATATAAATGATCTTCATGAGTGAATCATCAATCTTCAGTAACATTATTGCTTTGTATGAATCTTGACCAGCATCTTACCTCTGTTATGTACACGAGGAATAGGCTTTTCATCGGTGGCTTTTGCTGCCATGTCCTTCTGCATATTTGCGAACTGTTGCAGAGCCCTCTGCTTCTCTTTTTCTGCATGCTCCTGCTCCATCTTTCGAACACTGTCGAGTCCACCTTGGAATGCAACAGGGCCTCCCGTCTTGGCCTGAAAATCATGGTATTTGTCGTTTATTTCAGCTGTATAGTTCACTTACTGAAACATTTCTGCATGTAGAAGCTACATTTGAAACATGCTTAAATGTTTCGAAACATGGAAAATGAGCATTTCATTTTATGTTGACTTTTATAACTTGCTTGCAACTCCTGTAACACTTTGGAGGTACTGTCGATGAATGACACATTCAACAACATGATGAAGTCAGCAAGTACTAAAGTGTGAAATGTGTCGATAGATAGTAGAGGTTAGTTGAGACTGTCTTGGCAGCACTGTCGAAAGTAGAGGACTCACCATCCAGGTGTACTTTTATGATGTTATTTATTCAAAATCAATTATGATAGATAAAACTGAACTTTTCAACTTCAAGGCAATGAACTTACACAGTCTCTTGAATAGTTTGATTTTGCGCCGAAGTAAATAGTCCGCTCCTCAATGTATGAGAAATTTTTCATTAGGTGTGTTAGGTTAGGTAAGTTGTCAATTTCTCGCGCTTTAGGTGGCTGCCTGATAACTTTGAAGCTCATGCGATCCGTGCCCATTCACTGAAATATCGCTGAGGTGAAAGAGGAGAGGGTGAAATATGTCTTACGGTTCATGTGAGAAGGCATTCAGTGACAACATCTTCATAGACGGATGCGGACCGCGAGGACTCAGAGAATGGATAGAATGGGCAGTGTAAGTGTGTACTTGAAGGACAGAGAGAGAGAGAGAGAGAGAGAAGAATTCAGTAGATTGTTTATCTGTTTCGCCCATTTTACTTTGGACTCCACTTCATGTTTGTCGAGGGAGAATGACAAAAGGACTCTTTTTTTCCTGTGTTTCATAAATGTGTTGTCAGATGTTGCTACACAGTTGTTCTCTATTGTCGCAATGGGTTTGGTGAAATGGAAAATTGTACATTATAAAGCTTGGCATGTACGGCCTATCACTAAGCATTGAATCACATAGATATCTGCCTATTATGAGACCAACATAGAAGATTAGCATTACATCTACAATGTTTATCCGTAGAAATAAGTTGCGACATTTTGCAGTTTGTGCAATAATTAAAGGAAAAGTCATAGTAATTGTTGTTTGCTGTTTATTTTCTCATGGGTCACAGCATCGAGTCTCGACGTAGGAAACTATTTTTATGACATTATTTTACACGTTACTCTCAGCCAGCAATCTTCACGCAAACTTGTGCCAGAATGACAAGGTTTGCTGTACCAATAATATTTTGAGTTTTCTTTCATCGAGATGCTTGCGTTTAAGACAGGAAATTAAGACAATGAGCTTCTGGAACTTCTTAAGTAAAATGTAGCAATCTAAATAGCTTTTTTTAAACGATTTGAGAAGTGCTGTGATGATTTTACAATTTTTCTAGGACTTTATTTTCTACACTATTCATATACATTATTCAAACAGAGGTGCAAAATATAGGTCCCTATCAGGTATGCGGTCAATCAGGCACGCAAGAGGGATATCATCATTTCCCAATGATTTTTGTGCCGATTGCACGTTATTGTGTCTCAGTCAAGTTCGCACAGATATTAATATTCTATGCTGCAAATATCTATTCAAGGGGTTTACAGCAGTTAAGACAAACCCTTATATTGATGCATCAATAATGCTTTGAATGCAAACCAATTGAGTCAAATGACGTTCACATGCGATTTAACAATGCTGCAGCTGGCGATATTAAAAATTGAACTATCTCTTAGTCTATTTATTTTGTGAAGTGTGGTATACGAAGACTGTATTTCATGCACTCTGAGAACGGTTTGCTCCCCAAATAAAAATTCTAAATAATTCAATACTTTCTATCTTTTCCAGAATAGAAATGTCACTAACTTCTGTCTTGCAAGACAACAAGTAATCAGACATCCATAATCATAATGTCACGTTCATATTTAGAAGTCTAATTAAGCACACACTGCGCAAAGTATCTGTCTGTGCGCTGCTGGCATGTTGTTCATTGGAGCGCGAATGTAAACCTTACCGCCATGCAGACAAAGTAAACAGATTTAACAGAAATTCTAAAAATACAATGCTCAAAATCGAATAAGCGGTGCAATCGTAGCAAGCGAAATAAATCCTATCACAATATATCTTGATTAAATCGGTTTTAGAATTATCTCGCCCACCCACGTGAAACTGATAAGTGTGTTGGAGAGTATTTGTATTTAGCTTCACATGCCAACATTTATTTTGCATGTGTAGGCTTTTCATTTTCATATTTTGGTCTGATAAATAATTAATAACATATCACCATTGCTAACCTTTCATTTTCATGCTATTATTCAGCGGATCATCTCGAGCATAGAAGAAAGATGTAAATGAATGTCTAATTTCTGGGAAAGGCGATTTTATAAATTCTAAGGTTGCCTTTGAAATTGGGTCTCGCCGGAATTCTGTGGTTTTGTATTCCTAATTTTGTTTTATGTCATTATTATCTTATTTATAATCATATTTTATATTACGTAATTCATATATTTTATTTATTATATTATTTTAAGTAATTTACTATCTCGATCTCATAAATGATGTAGAGCTTACTTTATATGTTATTAGTCTGCACGAGCTCACTTATCAGCTCTATGATGCACAGTATCAATACACGGAATTTTAGTCGGCAAAATCTTGATAAAAATGCTTTTCCAATCTCCTTGTTTGATTTACCCAGTTTGAATGAAACGATCTGGTTTTACGTCTGAAAACTGACCAAGTTGATAAAGAGTTCATGTAAACCGAAACCGACCTTTTAATTTAACAATCTGATAGTGATTAACACTCAGAGGAGATTTGAAAATCAATGTAAATCCACAGCAAGCATCTTATTCAATCGGAAAAAGTATCAAATATATTTAGGACAATTGAAGTTATTGTACGACCGAAAACAAATATCATTCAACCTAAATATTTGGAAATTGTAAATTTGAAGATAATGCAAGTGCGAAACGTCGCCTGCAATGTATTTAACATTTTGATAAGATGCATTCTCGGTCGCAGAATTTCATGAATTCTTATGTATTCACTGAAAAATGTAAGGTTCTATAATCAACTTGCACGATAAATGATCCAGCTGATAAATGATGGTGTTATGCAACATGTATGAATTTCATGATAATTTCTGTTGATTCTGATCAAAACAATGGAGGAGTTGTTGCAGAGGAGAAATAATTACTGAATTTAGTGACATCCTACATGTATATAATCCATTATAAGTAATTCTATATGTCGTACGTAATCCTATGCAAACCAAATGAAGAAAGCTTAAAAGAAACCAAAGTCACATCAGTTTTTCGTTGATATCGCTCTCAGCAGGTTGGATGAAGATCATGGTTTCGGCTCTCAGTTAATCATCGAGGAGTATAGCATCGCCTTTATGTTGCCCGGGTATCCGGCTCAGACATTCAGGGCGTTCACCTTACAAAAGGAAGTTTAGGATGGCAATCTCGTTGACCCATCGCAATTATGTTTACTCCTAATCACTTTCAGTGTACATGTGCGTTTGATGACATTCATTTGGGTGGCCGCAGAATATTCAGGGCACGTATGCCAGATAGTAAAGGCTAAATTCTACTTCTAGGCTTACTAATATGTGTGAATAAGGCTTGGCTGTTTGTCATTATTAATTGGAACCTTTTGGAAAGTCAAGCAAAGTGATTTTAATATCACATCATCAAATGAAGACAATTTAATGTCTTTCGACTTCAAAAATTCCATAAATAATTAGAAGAACAATAAAAAGAAAAGTTGGAAATAATGTATAGCTTAAACATTGTCTGTTTTATTATTCATAGGATATGCCTTAAACCCCATAAAAAGACTGACCTGCTTCGATATTTTCTTAGTTTTCGATGTCTGAGTGCGTGAATGAGATTTCTGGTAAGCAAACGACCTGAGCCAACGAGATTGTAATTTTCTAATAGTTTCTACCATTTAGTTGAATGATTTTGTGCATCCATGAACTGATGAAATCTGAACTGAAATTCCCTGTTTTTTAATGCTGACAACATTTTAGTTAAGATTTCAGGCAACAAAAAAATGCTACATGGAAAGCATGAATATATTCATATTAATTTTCGTGATGCTATCAGTACCGCAAACTTTGTGGCTATCGTACCACTTCTCGTTTGATGGTCACCGATCACCAGGAAGACCTAAGAATCTTGGCAAGCCTGTATCCAAGAAGACATTGGGACATTGTAGAGACATTGCTCTAGATCGTTTGAAATGAAAACGGATTATCGCAGCTGCGTCCAGCCAAGGAAGAAGAGACGAAGAGCGAAGATGTACGTATGTAGATATCAGAACCGCTGCAGAGAAAACCACAGTAGCTCACATCAATTTGATTTTGCTGTATCGCTTCTTTCAATTTTAAAATCACGAATCACTGTTTAATTGGCGATAGAGATGAAAGAAATCATATCGAAGCAATGTCATGCAAGATGTCCGAGATGTCAACAGTAACTAAAATGCTGGGGGCTTGTTTTCAGCAACATTAAGTGCTCTAATAAGATACAATTCCCGACACAAGAAACGACTCAAGGTACAAGAAAAGATAAATTCCCGTAGCACTAACAATGTGAAGAACCCAGGTGGCTGTCGTTGTGATCTTTCAGTCCGGATGCCCTTCCTGACGACTTCAAATGACACTTTCGGGGCTCGACCTCTGGACCGAAAGATCGCTGGGCCAAGCACTTAACCACTGAGCCACGGGGACCATGGCTATCTTTAGCTAATAATAGAGCACATATTTGATATTGAAGCGGTCTCCGTGGCACAGCGGTTAAGTGCTTGGCACAACGATCTTTCGGTCCAGAGGTCGAGTCCCGAAAGTGTCATTGGAAGTCGTCAGAAAGGGCATCCAGACTTCACAACGCTCAAGACAAAAGTCTGACTATGTTGGCAGCGTCCAAGCCCCCAGTAAGGGGAGAAGTGACGTTAAACCATCATATTTGATATTGAAGCAGTCGTGATGCTGGATAAAAATATTAGTCATCAAAATCAGGGATGAACACTATAAGGTACGACAGAAGGCTACAGTGAAACACTAGACATTCTTTAGGCCTATTATATCCATTCACTGGATCTTGATTTTCAACCATGCGATGAAATTATTAAAAAATGAATTCTGAATTCTACCGCAAATCAATTATCACCGTTGACGCCTTCCCACTTTCTGTTCCATTTGCCAATTATCTCTTGCCATCGTCCAGAATGTAGAGTGTAGACTGTTATGACCAGTGAGAGTGCAGCATTTCCGGATGGATAATTAAACAGGAAGGTTAAAAACTACTTGGCGCCATTCGATTTACGATTCTTTTACAGTTACTGCATATTAGGTAATTCATCCCTCGATACGCGATGTATAAAAGTCCATGTTAGATTTTAGATCTGATTCCAATCTCTACCAGTGGAAATTTTGTTTCACACGCGATTATATTTGAGGCAAAACTGTCAGATGAGACAGAACGGAAATTAAAAAGAAGATAAAACAGATTCAATCCAACGAAAGTGGCAATGCAATTCATTAAAATCCATCTATTACCTCAAAATAATATGAAGAAAACAGATTTTGAAATCAATCAAGGAAACTCTCGTGTTAAAAATAGAACATTACACATCAGAATTTCCCCAAGTCATCACCTAAGAGGGTGACTGTCTATGGTAATAATGTGCAGTTATCATATGATGGTCATAATTGCGCATGGATCTGGTTTAAGAAAATGCATCGAAGTGCAACACACGTATAACAGTAGCGTCAGCACACATAACTTGCTACATTTGCACTAGTGGCAGTGAACAATTTTCATGACATAGTAAATTGATAACCAGATTGTAATTAGCAACAATGAAATTAAATAAACGATAGATAAAATTGCCATGCAAAAGATGTGCGGCTGGTAGGATTCGAACCTACGACCAAGGTTAACTAGACCTGTGCTCTAACCAACCGAGTTACGAGCCACTTATGCGTCTGTGTCAATTGGCAATGAAATAAGAAACAGCAGGATAAAGAATTGATCCGCAATGAGTTCTTACAATGCAATTTACAAAACAATGTGTTAAAACACAACATGGATAAGAGAAATACAAGACATGTTTGAATCTCATGATTCTTATGATTTTCGAATCTTATGATTTAAGATCTTTCAGGGATAAATGGTCAGTAAATTACTGAGTTCTTTAGCTGCACTAAAAAAAGAATTCTTTCTAAGCTACTGTCAAGTGTCATCTAATTTAGCTGTTGCTGTCTTGAAAAAAGGTTATCTCATTCCCTGAAAGCAAATCGTAATTCGGTTTCTTGTTTTCTTACTGGTGTTCACAGCGCAGCTAAAAATAGCTTCAGTCTATGTATGTTTATGTCAGTGTGTTCGTAAATCACTTCGGATCGCGATATCAGATTGTCTCTCCATGTGCATATCTTACAGGCGTAGATATCATTCATAGATAGTCTGAATTTAGTGGCTAATTATTTCATTATGCAATGTTAGTTCTGTTAATTCCTAAGCGATCTAAACCGCATCAGAAGCAATGTAACCAAACAAACTGTACTTCTATTTCCATATAATTTAATTATGGCAGTCGTACGGCAGCATGAATGGATGATTCGATGAACTTCAGAATAGTTCAATGTGATTTTGTAATTCACAATTAAATATCTAATAAATACTACATGAATGTAAATATTAAAAAGATGACTCTTTGAAGTAATCAGTCAAACATTATTTAGACATGATAAAGATTATTGAAATGAACTCAAAAGTAAAACCATTGACACGTCATTGCTATTGCGCAGAGATGCAAATGAGCTGGATATTCAGCCAATTTTCCAATGTGCTGTTATTATACTGATCCTCATATTGATTTACAAGCTTTACAGAATCTTTACAGGTTGGTCTCTGATGCTACGAGCAACGTGTCAACCCACATCGTGGTACTCGCGGAATCTTTGGTTCCATTTGCTCCATGTTACTTTTTGCAGCGTCCTTGTGATCGTCAAGCTTACTATCCGCATTTTTTCCTTTGCACGTGTAATCGGGCTAATGGGTGATCGTATGTAATTCTGGTATGTGCTCGATTTTAACATAGAAGTGACTATTTGCTGATTGTTTGTGCAATTTTCTGTATTTTCTCTCAATCAGTATTCTATTACTGATTGTTGACCTACTCGCAACTTTTTTATCTTACTTCATATTCATCCAAATAGCATATCTCATGTAGAGTGTACGTGTAATTAGCTATTATATGAATTTCATAATTAGGTTGTTGCTATTCCTTGAGATATATAGCAATTGATTTTGACACTATTCAGTGCATTTTCATTATATATTGTCTACTTTCTTCGAGAAGAGAGAACTTTCTGAGAGAACAGGTGTGTTCCGACTTCATGAACCCTTACCAAAATAAATCGCAACATTCCGAATATAACAATCTCATGGCACAGAGGCATTTAAGAATGCAATAATATTTAATTTTGATCAAATAAAATTTAGAAATAAACTGAAACTGAATTTTATAGCTGAAATATTGCAAAACCGGGACATGAATCTATCCTGACAGACAATTTCGGAACGCCTGGACTTTTCCCAGCTTTTTATCGTATTGCAATAGTGAACAGGTCTTTCTCAACATGCAGATGGATTCACTCCATTAATATGACAGAAAGCTGATCTCAGTCGCTGTTTATATTTTTTCCTGTCAGTGGTGTAGTATCGGAAGACCTTAATTCAATTGATGATTTTTTGGAAAATATCGATCTTGTAATAATGATCGAAATGCAACGAGTAAAGCACGATTCATAGATAACAGTGTCACGCATTATATATTTTTTGCAATTTCGAAAGATTCAATTTCAAGAGACACTTGTTATCATGGACTCTGCAATAAGGTCGAGATTCATAAAACTTTTAGGCACGCAACAATGAATAACTACAGCACTGAGAGTAGTTCGTCGAAGTATATATTATTATTATAGCAGCGGACTTGTACATAGCAATAACATTGATGGACATATTCAAGTGTTGTAGTATCATTGTTGCCTTCTTTTTTCCACATTGTGCCATAGTCAAGTTATTCACAATAGGTGACCATTCAGGCGCTCAAAAGTCCTACATTATTGTCCTTAAAAATCCATGTTAATGTTTGGCCTATATTGTTGACTTCAACGAAGTTCTGTTTTAAAAAGAATACAGATACCGGGTGAATGTTTATCACTCTCAAGCTATTAGCTGACTATGCTAATAACGTTGAGAACGAAATGAATACATCAATCGATAGAAATCGAAGGTTTCTATCCTTTACCACATTTCATGGTGGCTTTTCAATAAATGCATGTAGTTCATCCACTTTGTCAACGTGGAAGGTAATTTCTGATTTCTTCTATCTTCTTTTTTTTCTTGTCATTCGTGGTTTGACCTTGTCCTCAAGAAGTGACGTCTGGCATAGAACGACCCGCTAGTTAACACAGACAGATAATAATGACTGTACACAGGAAAGCAATTACATTGAACTTTAATTATGATGATAAGTTTTCGAGCGAAGACAGACGATTCTAATTGTCTTGATAATTTCTCTTAAAGGTTTGAGAGACTCTCCCGACAAACGTGTTTATCAGCTCTCTGTTAGCAGTAGTGAATTTCGTATTCGATTCAGATTTAATGTGATGGAATCATTCCATGTGAATAATATAACTCGGAGAATTAAGCATCAATTGATTTTCATCAATTTAATAAGTGAGTAACATTTTAGGAAGACCGATTATACAAAGTAAAATAATACAGTGTATATATGAAAGAATTAATACGAATGCAATATGTAGCTTATTGCTTATGACAGGTAAATCGTAGGACGAAGTGCGGAGAATGGATTATGCCTCACCATGTGTACCTCCGGATTTAGATATCTTCAATTGTCGCTTGATCTTACTCATTCTTCAGTTTATGAAACAGTGACAATGAAAACTGATCTATCAGAGCTAAAGTGCGACATAGGAAAGTCACACCTATGAAGATTTTCTATCATACTAAAAACCTTACTCTACCTTACTAAAAGACTTACTCTAAAACAGTTAATAAACTGTTAACTACAAGCTGTAAAAGGACAATCGTATTCTAAACTGCGAAATCGGCATACGAAAGTACGAATGCACGAGATATTTTCCAACATCATTTGTAGTTGTTGTATGTCCAATTTCCATGCTATGTTTATGCAGCTGTTTTGCAAATAAATGGTCCGGCCGGCTGCACAAGTTTCTGCACGGAACGAGGCAGAAAATGGGATTTTTACAGAAAGATATACAGTACACCCTATGCCTACTACAATTCTGAGCGTCTGCCGAGATCTACCTGGTTTATCTTCTTGTCAGACAGGATCAAAGAAAAACATGTAAATCCTACGGGAAGCAGATTGCAGTTCTTAATAAAATCGAAATTTTCTGTGTTTTCTCTGATTAATTAGCAACAATGAGATTAAATACACGATAGATCAGATTGCCATGCAAAAGATGTGCGGCTGGTAAGATTCGAACCTACGACCAAGGTTAACTAGACCTGTGCTTTAACCAACTGAGGTACGAGCCCCTTACGCGACTCTGTCAATTGGCAGGATCAAACCCTCACCACCACACATCAGTGATCAAGGCAATAATAATCAATGAATAAATAGCACGTCACAATTGTGACCGCCGACATTAAGGCAAGCGATTAGGCAAGCGAAGGTAAGAGAGAAGTACTGAGCCCAGCGTAATTATTCTTTGACTTGGGATGTCTTCAGGTCATTTCCTATCATATTCATCCGCCCCTGTCCATGAAGCTAGACAAATTTAGATTTGGCAAGCTTCCTAATGTCCGCAAACACAGCATTTCGAGCAATTTGATGCACATTAACCACATACATTCTCTCATACATCGCGGATTAAAAACATGATAATGTATACACATTATAGGAAATGACTTGAAGACACTAGCACTAGGCCTCTAGACTTAGAATTTTTACCGTAATTAGCTAAAACATAGAACATTTCATTTCAATCAAAAACTGTTATCTGCGTCCCATTGGATTAACATGTGCTTTTCATTAGTTGTGTCTGATAAAACGAGGAGCCAGGTAGAACACGGCATGCGCGCGGATTCGTAGTAGGCATAGGGTGCACATCATTCTTTGAAAGTCTTGTTTTCAGTCTGATTCCCTACAAAAACGTGCTGTGGCTGGCGGAATAAAACGTTCTGATCCTGTAACACATTTGTCTGTGATCACCAGAGCGATTTGCACTCTAATTGATCTGACTTCGCACTTTCGTATCCACCTTACTTTGTCCAATATGAAAACAATGGCATTCATGTGGAGAGAACAAGAACATTAAATAGTGTATTCATGCTTTTCATTGCTCTCGTTTTGTAGATAGTTTTCTAAACAGCCTTTGCATCGTACAGTATATTGTGTGGATACAGTATTTTTCATGATCTTACGAAAGCAAATGAACACACACTGTACTATAGCCTAATATCAAATTTGCTCTGAGACGACTGGTCTTATCAACCTTTTTCATACGGTCGCATCCTTGATTCCTCCCTCCCTACATCCTGCATTTGCGACGCGGCACCCTCGCTGGGTACACCCTTTTCGAATAGCGCCTAAACCATTATATTTTCTACTCACCAATTCATCGAATTGCTTCATTCGTTCAGCCTTATCAATCGCTGCTCGATCTGCCATGGCCTTCACAGCGTCTGTCTTGGGACCACTTTGACTTGAAGCCTTCGCCTGCTCCTGGTAGGCCTTTAACTTGCGGGCCTTCTCATCCTCTGCCATTTGCTGACGACTCCTCACAGAGTCCACATTGCCGCCTGATTCTCGAGCCTTTCTGCGCTCCTCCATCCGCTCTGCCAGAGTAAAAGTAGACTGATTTACGAGAAACTAATTGAAATGTATGGTACAAATTAAAGCCCTGTGAGTCTGAGGCATGTGTGCAAATATACCTTCACACAAGAAAGTGCATCAAAATAACCTATTAGCGCATTTAAGAACATCGTAAGGCTTCTCTCCCCCTGATTTCAATCAATAAATCAGAAATGCAGGAATCTACTCAGAGAGTAATACAAATCTTTCAACTGTTGGTCGGCGTGAATTAGCCTACACTGGGCATGAAAATCATAGTGCTCTAATGAAGTAGCTTACACTATTTCGAACTAGACTTTATAGTTTGTGATTCGGTATGGAAAACCTGTTAAAAGACAAATTATATCAATTGGTACTATTTGCAGAATCATATTTATTCTGTGGTAAACGCAGAATACCGATGTTCTTGCTGCATTTTACTTTCTTTCTAATTGTTTCATAAAAAATGGATCACCCTTAAACATCGCCTTAACTTCAACTTTGTCTAACTCCGCCAAACTTGAACGAATTTCTCTGAAATTTGGAAGATATGTCAGTTGTGCTTACTAATATCATTGTTGGAAATTTCAAGCATGAATATTGAGTTGTTTTCCTGTTATAGATAAAAAAGTAGTAGATAATTTGATCTTCATTTAGCAATGCTACACAAAATCATACCTCACTCTTATAAAATTACATTTGTTTCCTTTGTTATGTAATATGTTGTTCTACAAGCCAAAAGCTATCAAGCAAAACAAAAATAGAGAAAATCGGTCAATCAGAGGCAGTATAGCACCATTATTCATCAACAATAATGTAACTGCTACATGTGATTAACTGGACTTCATGTTCCATAGCTTCCTGACTTCGTTGCGGTGGTGTTGGCAGCACTCCTGATTGCTTTCAGCTAGAAATCTATCTCTTACCGTTTGAAAACAATACAAAGCACAAATGAACAATAACGAGATCGCATTCACAAAAGGCAAAGTGTCAGGGTTTTCTTTGCGAGCTACAAGCAAGCGACTAAATGTCCCTTACACAAATGTGCATCGATGGCATAATGATGATTTTCGACTCTGTCGTAAAGAGGGCTCTGGCCGTCCACGCAAAACATCCAAACGTATAGGCCGCCTAATTTTGAGATTTGTTAAAGTTGATCCAAGTCTCTCGTTAACTGAGATGGCTGCACTATACTCGTCTATTTCTAAGTCCACTATTCGTAGAAGACTTCACATACAGCAAGGAACCATGAATTCTGAACGCTATGTGAATATTTTACGAATGAACATTGGCCAAATGACAGATCAACTTGGTGATCCATCGACTTGGTTATTTATGGATGATAATGCTACGTGTCACAGGAGTAGTAGAGTCAACTTATGCAAGTCTCAATTAGGGCTTAGGACATTATCTTGGCCAGCTCGTTCTCCTGATCTGAATCCCATAGAAAATGTATGGAGTATTCAAAAACGTAACGTTCGTCGTTCACTGCTACCTACAGATGGCGTATCACAACTTACGTCACTGTTAAAAAGAGAGTGGAGAAAGTTAGATCAGTCAAAAATCAACGATATCATCGAATCAATGCCTAGACGAATTGGTAATGTCATTGACAATAAGGGTAGGGCCACAAAATATTAGCTTCTTAAGAACCGTTACTGTATCATAGCTTATCAGATTATATAAGGACATTTAAATATATTAGGGACATGAAATAACATGAAAAATGCTTTCTGTATCACACTTATGTTTTATTTAGTCAAATTTTAGGATGATCCACTTTTTATGAAACGGACTGTATTTTCTTTTCTGCAAAGCGTTCTCGGCTATGAAAGAGCTGCCAACTCGAACAGGAAAGTGAGAATAACGATCAAGGTTCCAATAAGTCCCTGATAAGTCGAGTAGAGATTTGTCCTGATAATAGAGATTTGCAGGCTACCCATTTTTAAGCCCGTGCCACCCGTGAAATATTTCACCAACCCGTACCCCTACCCCACCACTCTTCTTCGCAATACGATCGTGGCAATTTCGTGCCTTTTCCATTATCGTCGAATAGTAATCGGTTTGAAACTATTCAATTCTTTCGTGAAGGACATCGACCATTTGTTGCATCATCCCACTTCTGTTAGATTGCCTTTTTCTCATCGCCACGTAAACGTAGTATTCTCCCTACTATGACTCGCTTTGCTAGTAATGATTTCTCTATCTGATGTTGACTTCAGATACAGTTGTATGCTACTTATCATTATTGTTGTTATTTCGGTTGTTAATTTTTCATATCTTCATGTTTTAAAATGTGGCACAATCGATTGTATCTAGTTGTCTAGTTGTATCATCAGTGAGGCTGTCGTCAAGTATACTTCCATGATTATTATTATTATTATTATAAGTGACGATTTTAGCGGCCTTAGCGACTATTGATCAAGGGCAGACTTTGCTATCGATGGATTGCTTATCTTAGGCATCTTGTCGTGAGTTGCTGAAGATCTGTCAACACGGAAGCTATAAAGTGATATACCGTATTTCCAATGTTAAGCGACACTCTCTAACAAGCGCCGCCCCTCAACGCATTCCAAAAATTAAGCGCCGCCTTCCAATGATCGCCAAAGCTGTATAAGAGCAACATAAGAAACGTCGTGGCCTTTTTTAAAGACATGCCGCATAGTAGATTACAACTGAGAACAGTTCGGGTTCACAATATGTTCACAAGGAAGGCACTACTGCAGTTTAGTGCACCCTCTTTTACCCCTACTGCAGTTTAGTGCACCCTAAAATGCATGTGAGAACAACATGATTTAATCAACAGAATGAATGCCGTTCGTTCTTCCCTATAGTTATAAATGAGTGTCTTTGTGTCTTCGTGTGTCTTCGTCTTCGCACATTACACCGAGCGCGCCCTTCGGTGTAATGTGCGTAGTCATCGTTTGCGGGAGAATGCACCGTTGTTTTAGGGTGCACTAAACTGCAGTAGGCGCGTTTCCGTCTCTTTCATAGAGGGTACACTAAACTGCAGTAGTGCCCACAAGGAATAACTTTTATCTCATTACCAATGCGTCTTCCTGCTATCATAATAATCTAGCAATTTTAACAATGCTTCAAAGTCCCACTTTCAGGTTGCATAAATAAAAGCATAATAAAAACAAAGAAAAAGAATGCTCTAGATTTGATATTCAAAGTCAGCAGTAGGCCAAATATTGGTAGTTGGACATCTTTTCTCTGTAATTAATTGCCACATGAACCCGGAGATTGAGTATTTTGTATTTTGGTAGCTATAATTTTCTGTGATCTTCCAATTGCTGTGGGTTGACATAGGCCGAAGCATGGATTTTTGTAGACCGACGCGTTAACTGTAAATCCTGAGTTAGCAATGACTCACTTTTCTCCTGTTCTCGAATGTCCTTCAAGCGTGCGCGAATCTGTCTTCGTTTATCCATGTTGTCTGTCTTCGCCAACTAAAAAGAATGCATACTTTGTTAGAGAGTGTGAAAAAGGTGGAGTAGCAGAAATAGAAGTAGAAGTAAAATGAACAAATCGTACTGGTAAACAGCACTTGTGATGACATGAATAAGTTGCAAATTAAGTACAATGAAGTTGAAACACAGAGTAGCAAATCCATTCGAATCTGCCACACTACCAACAGCCCTTTACCACCCAGAGGACAGGGGCCCTGATATGCTACGAGTGCGTGTACAACGGATGCAATAAAATCTTAATAATCTCGAAGGGAGGATAGCTTCTTATGTTCATCAAGTTTTCTTTGAGGAAAACCTCTAAATTGTTGACAAAGCAATGAATACAATTCGGTCAGCTATGCTGCCGTGAACACGCTTATGCTGTCCTACTATACCAGGTATGCCCAAATTCAATTCAAAAATTCTATTAATAGATGCACGGCATTGTAGTAATATTTTGATATGTGGATATGTCGTGTAGTATGATACACAGTCAATGATTGTGTGGCATACCAGAAATACTCACCCTCTAACAGTCTATTGTTGGGGATGCCTACTCTACCATCCGTATTGAACGGTTGTGAAGCAATTTCCCTCCCGAAGCGAAAAGGTTTTAATGATTACCTTAACGGCAGTTTTTGTAACGATTCAAAAAACCTAAAGAAAAAATTATTTGCTTGCAGTGACGTTTGCCTTCCTTTTTTCTCGAGTGATGCATAAGACCAGAAAATGCGATCATTAATTACGAGTGTTCATATATGAATATCAATGCAACTTATTCGCTGATTTATCCATATACTGATCCTCTGATAAAACCACTTCAAGATATAACAACTTCTATGTAATGAAAATAAATCAGCAATTGCTTCGTCGCTTTTTTGCACTGAAGGAGTTCTAAGTCTAGATGGTTGATCATCTGTGCTCGACTGAAGAGCATCATAATAAACAGTTCTTGTTGCTCTTTCTCACGTGCCCGAAGATTTTCAGAGTTCAATTGGCTCATCTAGTGAACATGTCCATTGAGCTGTCGCGAGTCATCGATTTATTGTCATAAACTTTGCTTATCTTGTGCTCCAATTATTATTCATGACACCAGTGACAGTTGCTTAAGTATAGGGTCAACGTCCTCATGTTTTTGTGATATCTCTGACCACTCTTCTTCATCACTCGAAGATTCGCAACAGAAAAATTGACTTTCGGAGTCGAATCCGTAGAGCTAGGCAGTGAGAAACTGGATAATTACTTTAATGAACGTATACATCGCATCTGAATATTCAGTGATTGAATAAAATTGCGAAAGACGAAGCACCACGTTGAGAGGGACAACTGCACATGGCGTTAGAAAATATGCTAGAACGTCGTTTAAATTACAGTGTAAAGCAAATGCTCTGTTTGCAAATGATTTGTAGCTCAACACTCGCGACAACTTTGAAAACCTTAATCGCAAGGATCTATCAATAAATAAGGAACTGATGCAGATGATCCATATTACCATTATACTCATCAGCAAAAAATTACGTCACTCTATACATGAGATACGTTCGTAGTTTGTAGTATAATGGTAGACGCTCTCAAATTGACATAGAAAATGTTTACATCTTTGACTTCACAGTTAACTTCTATTAAGTCAATTCCCAATTTCCGTACAAATCTAATTAAAGTCGAAAATTGATAAGAGATTCTCTATTTTCAACACCCTAGACTAGGGGAATAAAATTCCCTGACTTCCGCCACTCCGACTCTGACACTTCCGGTCACATCTGCTATTTATACTTCACAAGGCTTTTAATATTTTGCTTATCTCTCACTTCCTGAATTTTAGCTGACCTCAGGCCTCATCCAATCGTAAATCTTAATCAGATTACTTTTTGATTTTCACTTTTAGGTTAAGCAAGTCAATCATTTGACGTTTGACGAGGAGTTCTAATTCGGAACTCAATTTAGTCGGTAATCGAATCGGCAAAAGAACTTAAACAATGTTGTTGTTCCAACACGCTTTTGAACATTGACAGAGCCTGTTTACAAACATTTTCATTGAGAAAAATGAATGAGATGCAAATGGGAGACAAACTCATTACAGATCGAACCTCAACGAAACACAGTAGTGTATGGTGTCCAGGGCATCGGTTGTGGGATGTGAAAGTCTGACGTCGGAGTTAGAAAGCATGAAAGTACTCCCTGTATAGCTACAAGGCCATCGGAGCATCTGTTTTTAAATAAGTAGTAAACTAATGTTATGCAGAAATAAATAAGTAAAGAAAGCTCTTCACAGTCACGTATAACTTGATTGCGCAATGACTGATTACCTCTAGCTCCATCACTTTCATTGGTTCGAACATTTACCAGACTGATGAGGCATGATAGGCCGAAATATGTCTTGCAGTAGCTTCATGTTCTAATATTTGAAACATTTGAGGGATCATAGTAAGTACTACTTGACTTAAGACAAATAAGTTTGGAATTATTGCTTGGAAAAGTATTGTTCTATCAAGGCAAGGCGCTTGCTGTTGTAGTCTTATCAGATACTGTAAATAGTCTGCATTAATTGCGATGGTTATGGAATCGAACAGCAATCCAGGAACTCTCAATCATCAGTAGCTAATCACCAGTACTCGGATTAAGTTGTCGAATATTCTGTACTTTTCACAGCCTTTAAAATTTAGCATTCGATTTATGTGTAAGCTCAACTGATCTTTAATCAATTGCAATATTCGTATAATGCATATTACTATGCAAGTAAGTGGATTCTATGTAATGTAGCAAAAGAATGTATAGTAATATGCGTAGTATTCAGGAGAATTAAAAGTATTAAAGGAATCGGAATTGCGTCGTGTTCAAATAAGCTTGTGGCATTATATTTTGTGTGTAACTAGGAAAAACCATAGCCGTATCCATGTATACCGCATACTCATCAATTTATAGATGACTCCCATAATCCCAATGTTCATCGTTTACACGTATGCATGCAGGCCCATCAGGCTATCCGGTAAACAGATACCGAACTCAATATTCACAGGATACACGCACCCAAATTATCACATGAAAAAGTAGGTGGATAAGATTCTGTACCAAGTAAGCTTGATTTGTCGATCAACGACCAAGGTATCAAAATAAAGACTGCGTAATAAAAGGAACTCCATGACCAGTCAACCCGGCGATCAAGGTAAATGCTGGTCAGTGTCATCATCATTCATTGCCAATCATGTTTGCTTTCGCACACGCATTAAAAGTAATGTAAAATTGATGAAATATAATCAAAGGAAAATCACTAAGTTTACAGTAAAAATTCCTTTACAAAAGATCTGAAAAGTTGAAGGGAAGTAATTTGAAATATTCCTAGAATTCTCATTTGACATTCATCCTACAACTGGCTGTAAGAGATGTACTAAATGACGTCAACATGAAGTAAAGTGAACAAATAGCAAAATGCATCTGTTGTTCAAAGAAAGCGTAAATCATAAAAAAGAGCACGTCAAATCTAAACCAGCGTCTAGGAAATTATCCTGCCTTTTCCTGCTGCATATGATGTTCATCTCACCGTCTCTACATCCATTAACTCTTCGTGCTTAGATATCTGTTTCTTCCACACGCTAAATGCATTGCTGTCCATATGTCGAGATTTGCTATCTCGCAGAATAATCGTTGTATGCTTTCCTTTAAACATTCATTGTACCAGGTAATGTATATGGACATTAAAGAAAGAATATTACAGACTGTACTTTGAATGTTAATGAAAGTAAACGACAATATAACAATTTAGGAGAGAGCGTTTCTCAGCATAATTATGCGCTCTATTTGCGTAACAACAGCGAGATGTTTTCATTCACTTTCATACGCGGCTGAACTTCTTCTTTTCATTTGCTGAGGCAAGAACAGTCACATGCATTGAATGTTGATTAAAAATGTGATAATATTTAGTTTCAGCAAATTAGTTGTACCGATGGGATTCGAAATTTAATTAGAGAAGTTTTAGCTTCAAAAGCAACCATTATTCATTCACAGGATGATATATTTTCAACTATTTTTCATTGAACAAAATACAAGGAACGAATATATTCGAGGCCCTCCTACGTACAAAACGAAAACAGATAGCAAAAATATCATAGACATATTGATCCTTTTGATCTCTACGACTATATATTTTGAATGATCAATACGTAGTCCGGCAGCCAGAGCGAGTTTCTGCAGGGAACGAGGCCAAAAGTGAGACTTTCACAGAATGATGTTCACCCTATGCCTACTACAAATCTGCACGTCTGCCGAGTTCTAGTGAGTTCTCCTTCTTGTCAGATAGGATCAAAGAAAAACACATGTAAATCCAATGGGATGCAGAATGCAGTTTTCGGCTATAATGAAATGTTCTATGTTTTCTCTCATTGAACGAAAAGTACTAAGCCTAGAGTCATAATTTTTGGCATGGAATGTCTTCAGGTCATTTCCTTTCATGTTCATGCACCCTTGTCTAGAAAGCTAAACACAGTTAGATTTCGCGAGCCTCTTAATGTCGGCAAACACCAACATGTTGGCCCACTTCATCCACATTGAACCATATTCTCACATACTTTGCCGATTAGATGCATGATAATAACACATGCACATCATAGGAAATAACTTGAAGACATTCTACACCAAAAATTATGACTCTAGGCTTAGCACTTTTCGATTAATCAGAGAAAACATAAAACATTTTATTTTGACCAAAATCTGCATCCCATTGGGTTTAGATGTGTCTTTCTTTGATCCTGTCTGACAAGAAGAGGAACTCACTAGAACTCGACAGACGTGCAGATTCGTAGTAGACATAGGCTGTACATAATTCTGTGAAAGTATCATTTTCGGCCTCGTTTCCTGCAGAAACTCACTCTGGCTGCCGGACTACGAGTATACTGCCCGTCATGGGGGGTAAGGACGGTGTAGGCAGCAGCTAATGTCACGTTTGTTAAGTTATCACATGTCGTGCTTGGCACATCACCCGGCATTTAGAAGTTAATCGACTTTGGCCTTTCTTTTTATCATTTCGCCTCCAGAATATTAGTTCCGATTATAATAGGTAGTGGACAGGAAAGAAATACAGACTGACATCATTGCGACACAGCACTCCAGAAAAGCCAGTCTTGATTTTGTATCAGTGATTTTTGAAGACTTACTTGACAGGTACGTGTATGTTAAGTTCAGGTTACGGTTCTCAATGGGTCTATAAGACTAAGGTGGGACAGCACTGCTAAATTTGGGAAAGTGATCAAACCGCTTCCCTCTCCTTACTTCCCGATATAGTAAGTCTAGTATCCATACATGTACTGCTGAGTCGAGAGGGAAAGGCATTATGTCCGTCCAAGGGCTCGACCTAAAAACTAAGTATATAAAACCAACACGCTAACCATTGGGCTATCAAACCGCAACAACATACCGTATAGTGCAAATAGAATGATTACCTTTTGAGTTGAATCCTCAGTTGAAAGACGGGGACAACTTGAATAGCCTTATGAATAGTGAATCTAATGAATACCCGCAGAAATTAACTTGATATTTTAAATCAAAATATCTAAAGTATCAGATGCACAAAGTCATATAGAAAGAGATTAATAGCTAAGAAATAATCGGATTACTTTAAATGTTATATAAACTACTTTAAATAACACTGATGCAATCAGACCGGCAATGCAAAGAATACACGCTCGTTCAAGAACGCTTAGAAAGGAAAATGTCAGCCATCATGCTTTTCTGATGTCAGACAATGGCATCCCCTGTCCACACTTGACACTGTCGATCTAAGGCAAGAAACTGTTATCCCATTTCCAAGAAATATTGCCGATGGATAAGAAATAACATCATCTGCTTCCTTTTCTTGTTTTCTGATTTGAATCGAGTTGGCACGTTTCAGAAATGAAGGGGATCCAAACGAGAGAGGAGTTGAAAATAAACGAATGGGAGGGTGCTTCCGATATGTGCAGTCAGCTTCCATATACATTGACTGATCAACAACAGAGGAATGATACAAAAGTAGGAAAACAATTGGGTGAGACGAATCTGTGCAGCCCAGAAAGTAGAGAATCGGAAGAAGGAGATAAATAATTACTTGGAAGAGGATAGGATGGACAAGGCATGCGATGAGAATGAATCGAAACTGCCGAAGAGTCGAAGTGATGGAGCGAAGAAAAGGAGGACCAACTATGTGATGGAAAGGCTGCCTCAGATCCATACTCTATGCTCAGACCAGACTTAAACCGAGCCAGTGAGGATGCTAATGCATGACCACACAAGGTGCTGTCCCTCGTGTTCGTTCAACAAATGATGAGCGAGAGGAAGTGGCGGTCAGTGAGAACAAAAGTGAGTGACATACTGGATTATAACTTTATTGATTATTATGTGTCCCATTCCAGAGTCTCTCTTCACAAGGGAAGTCGCGCTCAGACTTGTAAAAGGATCTGAATTTCCAGGCTTGGCTCGGGCCTGACAGTCTTTACAAAACTACCACGAGAAAAATATTCGAATTCCATGATATACGATAGGGCTGCATTATTTAATTGCATTACTTCTAGCGCTGTTTTAGATTCGCGATTGTACGAAGTATTAACCCAATGGCAATGTGAACATTCACTTCAGTCTCAACGCCCTGTGATTTTTTACTGACATTACCTGATAGTAATGTTACTAAGATTCAACGGCTCTCTCATCTTAGCAAGTATATGGGAATTGATTTTCATGCAGAAAAACATCAGGGCCAAGCCCAGTCCGTGGGGTGCCAGATCAATTTTTAAGTCTGATTGGGTGGCATGCACAAATAGATAAAGTTGAAACCGGGGGAAGATCAGTACAGACTATATACCTGACCACTGACCCGATGGAAGAATCAGGCAGAATCTCCAAGTTCAGCGATCTCCATCATTAAAAAAATTGAACTTTTGCCCTTACGGTAGATCCATGTCCCTTGCGAGAATGTACGAAGTCAATAATGTACGTGACCAACCTGCGGTTTACGAGAACGCATGCAACTAACTCACCAGCTTCGTGAGTGCTTCCTCATCGCAGCACGATTCTACGTCGAGTACATCCGACATCTTTGGCTTCGGTGGCTGCGGAGAAAGACAGGGTAGATATTAGAAGTGACTCAAATCGGCGAGACTGTGGGCTGGCGAAACTCGTGTCGCGATCGCTGATTCTGAAGGGAGAGCGCGAACGCCGATCTCTGCGTGCCTGCATCGACATTCCGACATGTCCCTAACGCAGAAGTGTATACGGAGAGTCACATGACCAGGGAATTCTCTTCTGCGCGGCGGCGAGATAAGGCACGATCATCACGGTAGGTCATCTCCCTCACCGCGACACTCTTCACAGACATTTTAAATTCATCAACTTTTAATCTCTGTTTTCACCTACCTCAACATTGATGGAACAGGTCGATTCACACCATCGTTCACCATCAGCTGAAGTGACGCGGACAGCGTAGATCCCTGACTGTCGCTCTGATAGAGGTCCGATGACCAGGGACGCATGAAGACCATCGAAATTTGACACTCCAGCAGCAGGTCGGCCTCGAAATGTCCATTGGACCCGAGCACCTGGGATAGGAGCCTCTAATGTAGCAGTGAGGCGTGTTGAATCTCCAACAACGACTTGGAGATCGGCGAGGCGTTCCGAAAAATTAGGAACCAATTCTGATTAAGAGAAGAAAGGGAATTTATGGATAATTTAGAACGATTGAGGAGTGTTGAAGCAGTAGGAGATATCGTGTTATCATATACTCGCATACAAGTTGCGACTCAAACAACTGGCTACCACGCCTGGTTTTCATGCAGTGATTGGTAAATCATATATTCTAATTATACTTAATATCATTTAATTAGCCTACAGAGCATTTATTGTTATTGGAATATTATATTATATTAAAAAGATACATGCAAGCACATGCAATACATCGGAGACGGAAAGCCTCCTATGAGAATTGTTGGAATTCTTGACATCCTTCTCGATCCCATCAGGCACCCTGTGGCATCCGCTTGGTCACCGGCGCCAGAGGCGTCGCTAAGGAAACATCATTGGGGGGGTGTTTGCTAAATTTTACCTGATTTACAACCAAGAACCAAAATTTACCTGATTATTGCACACACGCATACTCACACACATTCCAACATGTTTCATGTTTATATCCTACATAAGAGGTACCTAGTCACCTAATCGGTCGGAAATGACGCCTATAAATGAAAAATAATTTGATTTGTGGTTCATGCGAATATTATTCATATTGAGACTGAATAAAAACGACAATTAATTTTTTTCAACTATGTAATACAAAGTTCACTATTGAAATTGTAAGAAGTCACTCAGTTTTTTTTTCTTCGATTCTTGAGTATTGACCATTTTCTAGACAACTTCAGTAAGTCTATTTGCCGATGACGTTAAGCTAATTTGTGCGCAATTGGATCCGTAGTCTCGACTGTTAAGGAATTTTTCGATGGTGTTTGCATCGAGAAAGCTAACACGCTGTTAACAATAAGCTTCTACGCACAGAGAAGACGGTGTGCCTTATTCATACCGTGCGCTTTCCGCGGGAGGCATGGCATGCGAAAAGAAATTTGTGTCTCAACCGATGTGACCTCCCTATTTCGCCTTTATATGATGAATTGTAATTGTCATTCCTTCTCTTTTTTCTTTTTTTCTTTTTTCTTTTACGTGTATATACCATGTATTGCCTACAGTATAATTATTATTGTTACTGTACCAATTAGATTTTTTCCTATTCACTGAATACTCTGTCGCGGAGACGTGAAATACCAGGTTGGTGTCTGGCGCGAGTTATCTCACTGTCAGTAAGCTTATTAGTACTGGTAGCTCGCGATTTCTATGTAGCGTGAAATAGACCTGTGATCTTCATCAGCCACTTTGCTGTGATGTGTGTCATTTTTCATGACTAGAATTCTGTTCACTGTGGTCGCGATTGTCGGTATGTCACTTTATGAATGAAGGCCCTGACGATGGACAGCGGTGCTATCTGAAATATCGGTCAAATTTATTTATTTATGAATTTTTACAATAAAATCATCGTCGAAAAACTTCTCTTCTCAAGAATGTGTTAGTCTTGAATGAAAAAGTTACAGTTTCTGCTGATGCTTCGTGACATCAGTAACTAAATGGCATAAAGTTTCAAATGATTTTATGTATTAATTATTGCTTTAATAGCAAAAACCTTCACAGGTTTTGTGAAGCCAAAAGGTTAAATGCTATAAATCGGATAAGTTATAAATGACTTGTAATTAATTGTTATCGAGACGCGCTTTATAAAGATGTAGGAGTAGAATTAATAAAACACGATTATTTCATCACAAATTGGTCTAAACGCCTAAAACGAGACTGCGTTATGTCATACATGTAGCTATGACATGGATTCGTCCTCGAGGCGCGTTTTGTTAATAAGACTACTGTGCAGTGTATAAATGGCATGGAATTGTTATCGAGAAGCTCTCAGTAAAGATATAAGACTGCAATTCATCATTTCATCACAAATTGGTCTTTGGGTCCATGGCCTAAAGCGAGACTGTTTGACATACCGGGTATGGTTTTGTCATCAATGCGCACTTTATGAATAGACTGACTATAATAAATGCCATAGAGCTGTTATAGAGACACGCATGTGAGAGTTCAAATAAGAAAACACATGATTTACCCACTTCTGTAACGTGGATCTAAAGAGAGACTTTTGCGAGTCCACGTCATATGACATTGATTCGTCGTCGAGGTGCGTTTTTTAAACATATTATAAATGACATGGAATTGTTATCGAGACGCGTTCCTGTAAAGACATGGGAGTACAATTAATAAAAAATGACATGGACTTACTTCCATTTAGCGTTTTTAAGAAAAAAACAATTACTTCGTTTACAGTGTGCAAAACATATTTCATTAAGAAAATTCACATGTAATATTAGAGGAATGCATAGCAATAATATCTAGTAACATCTAATTAATTACTTATCCATTTACTAAAACATGGACGTACTGTCAAAAAGATAAATAACATGGAGTTACTGTCCCTGCGCCTATATATGTGCGCGTGTGACTGACGCGGTATGAGGAAGGTTCGATGAAATCCACCGTAACGATGACGTCATCTCCTCAAGGGACAACGCAATAGCCAGAGCTTATATCAATCAACGGTTAAATATACACTACCCAGCTAGGCAGAATGAGTTGCAGGCGTTTCAGCGTTAGGTGATTTAGTGCCAATATTCACGGGCCACATTATAGGTAGTGATGAAAATTTTCCGGAAAATTTTGAATCAAAATTTTCCGTGGAAAATTATGGATTATGGAAAATTTTGGAAAATTTTGAAAGTTTTGATTTTTTTTGATAGGCCCTATAATTTGAGCGCTTCCACTGCCGATGCAGCTGCGTACCAATGAATTGGGCCTAAAACTCTTGATTTCATCATTATTTCGATTAAAGCGATCGTAGCAATACGATTTCTGTCCGCGGATTTTTGAACATTCCTTTGTCACCAAAGGCTTGTGCTATAGCATTTTTAATTATCACACAGACACCGCTTGGGATAACGTGAATCTTGCTTTACAGTGTAGGGGTATAATTTCATGCAATGAGAAAGATCTGGAGCAAAAACAGTATACTTCATCTTGGAGTTTGCTAGCTTGAAAGTTAAGCTTTTTTATGCAGCGTTGATCATAGTGATATAGATTCTCCATGTGTTGATGAACATGTGAAGTATAAGCACACAGTCCACGCAGTATTCATGAGCGACCATATTGGAAGATATGAAGACTATAAACTCGTGAGATATTTGGAAACTAAAGATATCTGTGATGTGTAAAAGAATATTATAGCCTATATAATAGCTTCAAACTTCTGGCGCGATGTCCGATATCTTCGTTGAGGATACATATCCTCCATTTATAGTTCAGATGGTCAGATAGTTCCAAATCGATTTCAGATCTGCCCAAATGAATTTCAGATATGATCCAGATGAATTGGAGATTCTCCAGTTGAATTCAAGATCTTTTCAAAGTTGAGCTTGTGACAGATATCTGAAATTCAGCTAGAGAAATCTGAAATCCATCTAGTCTGAAATTCATTTGGAAAGATCTGAAATAGACATGGAAAAGGTGCAGTTGGTACCAAAAATTAACATACAGGGATGATATAGAAGTTCTTGGACTTTGAATATTAGTCTTTTCAAACGACCATAATAAGTCTCCAAAACAAAGGAAAAAACGTCAATCACCAAAAAATAAATTTCAAAATTTTCCATTTGCATCACTAATTATAGGTAAGGCACTGGAATTACATTTCAATTCCACTTAGATATTTTAGATTTAGCAGAGCTAACTCACATCGCCTTATGTTCCAATTTTTAAGAAAATGCGAGGCGACTGTTCCTCCTGCTCGCATATACAGTCATCCCCGGTGCAGGTCGTTTTCAGCGCGCTATGTTTGACCGCTTTCGCGTGACAAATCAATATCATCAACGACAACTAACTATATACTTTCTGGTGTCTAGAAAGGGTGAGAATTTCCCGACATTACGATGTGTTTTTGTGACAAGACGTGTTTTTGTGGCTAAGAACAACGTCAGTGAATATTGGAGCTGAATCGCCGGCAAACCGGCGGTTTGCCTGAAATTTCTCATTTTACCTGAATCTTTTTATTAATTTCATATTGGGGGGGGGTGTTACGGTCCCCCACACCCCCCCCGGTCGCGACGCCTCTGACCGGCGCTCTGCAGCAGTTGATCAACCTGACTAATCCAAGAGTCTGGAGAGGGTAGTGGAACCCTAATGGAGCAAATACCATCAAAGTTTCAGGCATCCACCTTTTTTGCAGCCTTTTGTGGCTGCGTATCCCACTGCCTTAGTTTGTTTAAGGTCATTTTAAGCTTTTAAACTTTTAAGCTCATAAGGCTATGGATCACTCTCACACAGAAAGGGCTGTGTCAGGAAGGGTATCCGGCTATAGAAACTTGCTCCAGAACTCATCTCCATCGAATGACTGTAAACTAAACGGACACTGCCATTGTTTAGAGGACAATGGTATTTCCGAGAAAAAATAGACCAATTCATCAGAAAAATATTATGGAGAACCTTGTGGGTAGAGCTCTATCAAGGAGACACGTTTCAGTCTCTATGCTTGATATATTCAATGACATCTTTATATCCGAACTAGATTTTGACGCATGATGTCATTGATGTTAAACTTGTTTTAAACCATTATACTAAGTATTTGAAAGCGGGAAATGTTTTGGAGGTGAATGGAATCGCTTGAATAATTTGAAGAAATTAAATAACCGAGAAATCAACTCAATTATTGCAAAATGCTTCTAAACATCGAATTCCTGTCACTTAAACTGAAATACACAAATACAGGCCCTATAAATATTCACAAACTCTTAATTCGACCTTGCATCGTTAAGTTTTAGAAGCTGCAATACTAAATCCCCCATTGCTAGCATTTTACATGAACGTACAGTTTCCATTTTGACTTGGGCGAAGTTATATGCTCAATGGTGACGCTCGTACAAAGTCACTATAGATATATTTCTGTGCACCAATAGTTAAACATGCGTTAAGAATATTGATAATATCAATATCAAACCCTGCTGAGGTGCAAAATGAAGAATAATGACAAGTTCAAGATTCCAGTTAAATTTAAGATAGTTACCTCTGATGATTGCCTACGATCATGATATAGCGCTTAGGTAATTCTTCATTTTACGCCGAAATATTTTCAAAAATTAAGTTTTTTTCAAAATTATTCTTTCAAACGCAATCTGCGGGTGCTCTAGGTATGAGGTTGGAATCAGTACCATTAAAATTTCGTTGATTTCCTCCTTCTTTCGGCTACATATTTTTGCGCTTCAGAGGAGAACACCTATTAGCTACTCAAATTCATCGCAACTTTTTAATTAAAAAGAGATTTTGTGAAAAAAGCAACAATGACGTTAGATGAGTTAATGTCAGATGTGCATCACTATGATTCTACAAATGAAAGCCTTTGTGCAGTTACGAAGGCTATATAAGAAGAAGCATGTACTATATATATATATATAAATGTCTAGGATAACCTGAGGAGGGGCATGTAATTGAATATAGGCTACTTGAGTTCAGATTGATAGAAAAATGTGGGCGATAATAGCATTAAAAATGAGATCACATGCACGTAGACCTTGATTGCAATGTGAGACAGATATCTGTCAAAAATTATTCTAACTTCAAGGATCAATTTATCTCCTTATTGCGATCTTGACTCAGAGAAATCTTATCGGAGGCTAGAGTCCTTTCAAAATATTTGAATTCCGAAACCCTGATTCAAGGAATAGTCATTTCATTGCGTTCAACAGCCGTCGCAAGATTGCAGGGTTATGACATGCCAAGCAGTTACAAGATGTTGCGAGAAGACAGTAGACGACAATACAATTTCATATTAGAAAAGCAGAAGGTTAGAGCTTACGTTTCGCACTACGAGTCACACCTTGCATTTTTACACGGGCGGCAGATTCGACCTGGCCTCCTGGCGAAGTTAAACAGCAGCGGTAGACACCACAATCCTGTTCAAATGCATCCCAAATGATGAGGCGTGCTGTAGTTCCATTGAATTCCATCCTTTGGCCTTCAGTGCCGCAAATGTCTTCGTCATTGAGATACCAGATCACCCGTCCGTCCTTTACCCTTTCTGCTAGTGTGCACTCCAATATCAGCGTGTCGCCATCTCGAATAGTTTGATCAACCAAAGGAGAGGCGAATCGAGGGACGACGGGAGGAGCTGAGGAAGAGAGATAAGAAACGTGCAATGAATTGTTGCATATGTGTGAAAATTATGAAGGTCCATTCACACCAGACGGTTCGCGACGCGACCAAATGACATGGACGCACCTGTCGATGTGAACAGTTCCATCGGATCCCTAAAGTCATGACAGTGCTCGGACGCCCTACATCGCGTCGCAAGTGGTGTGAATTGAACTTCAGTGTCAGATGGAAATTACTGAAACACTTAATCAAATGTATTGAAAATTCAATGACTTTGTGCAGTGTGATTTTTCTTCAATGTAAAGTGTACGAGTACGCTATATGTTCGCTGCATGAAAAATCTCAGTTTCCGGTAAGTTCATTCGGTTTTCCGATTTATTTCATTTGACTACAATAATACACGCATGCGACTATTTTGCCATACATTTGCTCGTAATGTAACGTGCTACATAAATATCTGCATGTTTCGAAATGAAATGGAAGCCGGGATAGCCAATGGAGTGACGGTCTACATATCGTGGTTCAATCGTAGGTAACCTTAACACAATGGTACATATGCATTACGGTGATATATATTCATTATGACAATACTGTGACTTCTGAGCATAAAGTATGAAAAGCAATTATTGCTAATCTGTAGTGACATCTAGAACATTTTCCAATTTTCGGCAAAACGATCCATTTTTCTTACTACTTACATCTCTACAGTTTGCTTTCTTGTTTAATTATGCGATCTACAATCATTCTGATATATACAGTGATAGCATGCCACACCTGATTCCTATTCCAAACATATTTCACTTTTCCGTTGCAGTGTAGCGCTGTCTATGTGTGTGGCACATTGAATAAAGCTGCATTTTGATATGATTTGATCTTCTGATCACATCTCCAAAATGTCGATGCTTTAGAAGTCGGCAAGAATCAACATTGGTAATGAAGAGTTCATTTACAAATTATGTCGGTAATGAGAGGAGATTTGCAATCATTGACCCATGTAATCAATCAAGTTGAATGAAAAAGTCCTGTCAGTCATCAAATGAATATTAAAATTTGAAATTTTGCTTTATTTCTAATGTCTTCCTGATTCGAGGATCAGTCACAGAAAATGTGCATATAAATGATCTTTATTACCGCAAGAGTCAAAATGGCATGGAAGACTTTCACCGGGAATCGTTGCCAATTCTTACCAATCGCAGCATTGGCTTACGACGAAGAGGCTACATCAATCGCACCTGCGCTGGAAGTGTGTTGATGTCATGGGCAGTGAAGACTGATGACATCAACAGACTTTCAAAAAGCGAGAGCCACATTATCAGATGGACATGTTCCATCAGGCTTTGCGAACAAAGATCTATGGATGGACTAAGGAAAGCCTTGGGAATCGCAGATCTTCCGAGTGTGCTTCTTGGAAATCGGTTAAGATGGTTCGGGCACTTAGAGCGCATGCCTGATTCGAACTGCACCAAAAAGAGGCGGCTTGTGGAAGTACCTCGTCAGAACATCCGTGGTGGTCAAAGGAAGAAATGGATACATAACGTGGAGAAGGATCTGCGAGATTTGGACTTCGACCGTCTCGTTACGCAGGACTGTACTGCATAGATACGCGCAATCCGCCCACACCCGAATCGGCATGACATACCGTCTAACCCCCAAACATGAGGAAACAAGGACTCAAAATCAGGCACTAAGTAAGTATTATGAAAGAAATACTTAATGCTCAATTGATTAATATCTCATCTGCAAAGTCTATATGATTCTGTTTGTCCACTAACAAGGATAAGCTACTGTCACAGAGATAAATTGCCTTGTCTACGTGCTTGGGTCTACAAGTAGAGATGACTTTCTCAGTATTGCTGGTCACGGCCAGAACTAGCCTAGAGGGGCAAAAAGATCAATATTCAATTGAACTTAAAGCAAATTTAAGTTCGAATTCTGACGAACCAGAAGATTGACATCACATTAAACGTACACAATCAGTAAATTTGGATCGTGAGGAGTCGAGCAGGATGAATAATATTTCTGTTTGACGAGTTTATCACTAAGAAAAATTGAGTTGAAGATATGTACTTTACACTTGACAGGCCTGCTTGCAATCTGACCGTGAGGTTTGAGTGTTCGGATAATAGGAGCTACTTCTGCAATGCGTGCGCTTGGCCAATCACTCAAGCAAAAGAGAGAACGAATATCTATGTCAATCTATGTCGCTTGCTGCCATTACATACCATGACTGGGATAGGATTATGTCCGCCCTAGACTAACCCACACGCAAATGAATCTATCTCTGTGGCTACTGTAAAAGGCTGGTATATTTTTCACAAACCTGAACACTGTTTGGGTGCATTGGTCTCCGTCTGGTTGCTTAATTAGAAGTAGAACATCTACGAAATTGGACTATTTTTCATTTGGCTGGTATTTTTTTACAGATGTCAAATGTTGTTCGAAGTGAGAATTACATATTCACTTGGATAATGAAAAACAAATAATACTTTCAAACTCGGATTATCTCTGCAATCTAGGAAGCAACTCCCTGAAAATCACATGATTATCAGAATCATCATCCACTGCTTTGTTCACTCACTGACATGGTGGGCAATGTAGATAAAATACACGAGGTGAAATGGTCATGAATATATAATCACATGTCACAGAACTCGGTTAAAATAAATATTGAGATTTCATCGTTTGTTATTCAAAATTCTCCAGATTTCATAATGTTATCACAGTAATTGCTTCGTTTCGGTACGTCTATCCACTTCCTTTCAATCTGCAACGTGTGGAAATCATTCACGTTTCAGATTTTAATATGACGCCCATGGAAAATAATTGTATCATTCATTCTTTCATTCTTCTATTTCTCAATACCATGAAATTAACACATCGACTCTCATTTGATTTTCCTTCGTTGCTAGGGAACAACTAATTCAGGACTACAATGTATTGAATGCAATGTAAAACGTGATATTCTGACAACGAGCAGCTTAAATGAGACAAATGATAATCATCTCAATGACACTGTGGCTTTAGGCAGTTTCGAGACAATTTACCACTTGCAGTGATCAACTGCTATATATTAGTAGAATACTTGAGAAGAGTCGAATAATTGAGATAATATTGATAGGTAAGACTTTGTCCTTTTATAAGTGAGCGAAGGCGCATCTATGAACGTGTGAGGCGAGTAACTGGTCCCATTAGTATCCGTATGAACCGCATCATTCTAGTATGCCGACGATTTATACTTACATACAGAATGATAAAGAGCATTAAGTTATGTGAATGTTCAAATCGCATCACAGCAATGTATTGAAAATTGAATGGGTGCTATCTTCTAGTTATTCAACTAACTTAGAATTTGGAGTCGGGAACCATCCTCACTTTAAGTCTCACGCTGAAGATTCAGAATGCTGCTGAATATTTTCTTTTTAGCGGCAAATTGTTGAAAAATGCGTCCCTTTCTTAACTTTTCAGAAGCTTAATGAGGACTTTCCTATAACAGGTGTTATGTCCCTTGACAGTTTGATGGAATGCTTCTATATGCCTGCACCCATTGCAACACATCATGGTCTCTAAAGATGGTGCAGGAAGTGGATAGCCGGTCATGGGTCAAATGGATCACGAACTCGTGTGGGTAAAGTGTGTCTTGGGTCAGATTTTCGTGAAAGTTGGCGTGTCAGGTGGGCAGTGGGTCACATATGTCGTCAATGATCGTTGACCCACATAGAACTTGGGGTGTAAGACTGTTGCTAAGGTCGACTAAAAACTGGTCCAAAAACTTGGACAGAGCACCAAGATCAAAGATCAAGGTTGAAAAACTCTAGTTTTGAAGCAAAAGTCTCATGATGATTCAATAGATAATTTCAATAGGCATCCTATCACAAAGCTCAAGGCTAAACAAACCTATTTTAATCTAGTGCATACTTAGTTGTCAGATCTGTCATTATATGCTTTTCCTTCTCCTCCTGCAGGCCATAAAAATAGTAGGCTACTATATATGTTGCTCAACACACATAATGCGTGCATTTACACGGTAGACTCCCAGATAAAAACAAAATTAGCCATGGTATTTGAAATATGCATGAAGAGGGACAATGTTTATGCACTTGGTAATAACATTGATATTCATGCATATATGAAGCATCATAGGTAATTAAGTTCTTCATTTGAAAATATGCTGTACATATTCATGTATTATACGTGTCACGTACCCGACATCTTATATCGCAGAACTTAAAAATTACTTACGTACAGGAAATTTCAGACATTAATGCAATATTTTATCTGTGCAAAACCTATTTCAATTCCTAATTCAGGCCTCTTGTAGTTAAATTGTCTCTAATTGCTAGAATAGTAATAGTAATCAAACTTATCAGAATTCCCATTTCAGGCTATTATCCAATGCATTACCCTTAATAGGTCTACTAATAGCAATCACTGAGAAATCATTATAGAAGCTCACGTGCTTATGAATAAGAACTTTAAAACTGTTGAAACTTAATTTTGCTAAAACATCATTGATTATGGTATTCCCTTATTATCAAAAAACTCCTTTCTTAATTAATTTGTTATTGTAATTGCACTTAATTGCCTTCTTTGTATGTCATGAGCCATTCACATACGTCAAATCGGTCATAACACCCGCACATTATTCCTTCATGCAATAAGTTTCATCCTGGATAACACTTTTGTCACTTTCGGGGGACTTGTCTTCAAGCAAATTCGAGGCATACCTATGGGTGGGAATTCCAACTCACTCTTAGCTGACCTGTTTTTGGCTTACAGGGAGTTTAAGTTTGTGAGGGGGCTCCTAGCGAGTAAGAGATTTGGCTTAGCCAAACTTCTCTCTCGTACCACTAGGTATGTCGACGACATTTGCGTGTTTAACTACAAACATTTTGATAAGATCCTTCCTGAAATCTACCCGGTAGATCTCTTAGCTAGCAGAAGCGGAGGCAACAACAAATGTGTCAATTATTTGGATGTTAAAATCAGGATCGAAAATGGTAGCCAATACATCACAGATGTTTACCATAAGGTTGATGAGTTCAGCTTTCCAGTGGTGCTGTATACTTCCCCGAGAGTAACATGCCTTTGAACACTGGCTAAAAATCTTTGCTGCCCAACTCATCAGGTTCGCCAGGATTTCATCTGATGCTTCCGCCTTCACATCAAGAGCTAGGGGCATTTTTGATATCTTCAAAGGACGGGGTTATAAGACTAATTTGATGGTTAATTCTAGCATAAAGTCCTTCTCCAAGAATAGGTTCCTCGTTTTTAAGTTTGGTTGTTTTTCGCCCCGCCAGATGCCATCCATCATTGGCATGTTGGGCTGAGAAAACCTCTTCTAGTTTCATGTGCTTCCTTTTGTCCTAATAAATTCCAAAAAATTTTATTTTCGGTTAGGTTCTGCTATGTTTCCTCAGGCTTGGAGAGACTTTCCATGTCGTACATTCGACATGGCTGGCCTGGCCCCGCCATGTGGTATAGGTTGGAGGTTAGGGGCCGAAACCTTGCTTCATGCAGCCACATGGTTCCTCACTGATGACTCCATACATAGCAAACTTAATTTCGGATTTTTAGGTTTCTTATTTTCACCTTTTGTTATTTTTAAGGTAGCTTCTCGTCAGGTCCATGACGGACTCTAATTTCAGTTCTTATTTGATAAAATAAAATCGTTTATAAGTATGAATTTATTTCCCTTACCGTCTTCAGTTTTGACTCGACTAGCCTTTATACGTATTTCAGTCCCTACTCTATACTGGAGTAGGTTACTCTATGTTGTTAGTATTAATTTACATTCATTCGTTCATGACTTTTAATTGCCTAATTATTTACAGGATTCTCCACTAGGGTAGTTGTTTAACTTTGGTATCTTCCGTTTCCTGGATCCTTCGAATTTTTTTGACCGTGTCGTGTTTTGATTCGATTGTATGTCATGAGCCATTCACATACGTCAAATCGGTCATAACATCCTCACATTGGTGCTACATATTAGTAAGGTGTTATTTTTGATTTTTCTAGTTGAATGCGGTGATTTCTTAAAAGGGTAAAATATTAGACAATATAAAATTTAAATCGTAACCGAAGCTTTTGGATCTTTGAACACGGCATCCAAAGTCACACAAGTCCAAGGTCCAACTTTCGTAGGTACTACGTGTAGATTGGTTGAGCTATAGATTATTGCCATTCCCCGCCTTTGGGTGCATGTTTCTAATTGACTGTGCAAATTGTATATTGCTTGGTTTTTCCCCCTCTCCTAGATGACTTACTTTGTACATCTACTTTGCACTGACAGATGCACGTGTGACGTGTGTTCTTTATGCCGCAGGAGTAGACACCACTGTGTGATGTTTGCAGGCTACGCAGTGTCAATTCAGCCTTTTGGCCATCAAAACGCTGTTCATAGTCGGGTACATTTGGACGGGCATCGAGTGGCTGAGAATTCAGGAACCACACTGCGACAGCGCGCGGATCTTGCTCCTTCAACACGCATTTTAGCACAACGTCATCGAAAGTGGCTACAGTCACGTCTTCAGGCTCGGAAGAGAATGATAATTTGATCGGCTCACGATCTGCAAAGGAAAACATACATGGGATAATCTACGAGGATTCCGATTTTGAGGATATTTACACGTATTTCGTGATCTATTAATAGGCGATATAATTTAATAATGACTTATAACTTAATAAGTGACGATATGCCACCAATAATATGCTGAGCAAAGTACAGTCCGTTTCATAAAAAGTGGATCATCCTAAAATTTGACTAAATAAAACATAAGTGTGATACAGAAAGCATTTTTCATGTTATTTCATCTCCCTAATATATTTAAATGTCCTTATATAATCTGATAAACTATGATACAGTAACGGTTCTTAAGAAGCTAATATTTTGTGGCCCTACCCTTATTGTCAATGACATTACCAATCCGTCTAGGCATTGATTCGATGATATCGTTGATCTCCACTCTCTTTTTAACAGTGACGTAAGTTGTGATACGCCATCTGTAGGTAGCAGTGAACGACGATCGCTACGTTTTAGAATACTCCATACATTTTCTATGGGATTCAGATCAGGAGAACGAGCTGGCCAAGATAATGTCCTAAGCCCTAATTGAGACTTGCATAAGTTGACTCTACTACTCCTGTGACACGTAGCATTATCATCCATAAATAACTAAGTCGATGGATCACCAAGTTGATCTGTCATTTGGCCAATGTTCATTCGTAAAACATTCACATAGCGTTCAGAATTCATGGTTCCTTGCTGTATGTGAAGTTCAGAGCGGCCATTGGTCCGAATGCCAGCCCAAATCAGTAGAGTCGCACCACCTTGTACCCGGGGACGATGTAAATGTCTCGGAATTTCCTGATCAGATTTTATCCATAATCTCAATCGACCATCACTATCCTTCAGACGGACTGATGCTCATCAGACCAGACAACCCGATCCCATTAATTTCGCCAGAGACACTGACCCATTGGCCATCTGAGACGTCTTTTTGTATGCTGATCTGATAATTCGATCTGAGAGGGCCTCTTACAGCTCTTGAAATTCGACTCGATAAGTCTTCTACGAATAGTGGACTTAGAAATAGACGAGTCTAGTGCAGCTATCTCAGTTAACGAGAGACTTGGATCAACTTTAACAAATCTCAAAATTAGGCGGTCTCTACGTTTGGATGTTTTGCGTGGACGGCCAGAGCCGTCTGTACGACAGGGTCGAAAATCATCATTATGCCATCGATGCACATTTGTGTAAGGGACATTTAGTCGCTTGCTTGTAGCTCGCAAAAAAATCCTAGTTCTAGCAAGGCTGACACTTTGCCTTTTGTGAATGCGATCTCTTTATTATTCATTTGTGCTTTGTATTGTTTTCAACCGGTAAGAGATAGATTTCTAGCTGAAAGCAATCAGGAGTGCTGCCTACACCACCGCAACGAAGTCAGGAAGCTATGGAACATGAAGTCCAGTTAATCACATGTAGCAGTTACATTATTGTTGATGAATAACGGTGCTATACTGGCTCTGATTGACCGATTTTCTCTATTTTTGTTTTGCTTGATAGCTTTTGGATTGTAGAACAACATATTACATAACAAAGGAAACAAATGTAATTATATAAGAGTGAGGTATGATTTTGTGTAACATTGCTAAATGAAGATCAAATTATCTACTACTTTTTTATCTATAACAGGAAAACAACTCAATATTCATGCTTGAGATTTCCAACAATGATATTAGTAAGCACAACTGACATATCTTCTAAATTTCAGAGAAATTCGTTCAAGTTTGGAGGAGTTAGACAAAGTTGAAGTTTAGGCGATGTTTAAGGGTGATCCATTTTTTATGAAACAATCTGTATTTGGTGCTGGGTAGGGTTAAAAAAGAACACAAAAAACCATGATGTTTTTAAGTTTTTTTATCAACGTCAAGGAAGTGCTTTCTAGCCACCAAAACTTGCCACATCAACTAGCTACAAATATTTTCATAGGATTTAGCATCTCTTCGGTCGGTCTGCTCGTATCAAATTTTATTCTGTCTGCTTCCCTTTTGTTGGCATGCCTACATTTCTCGTGGAAAGTTTTCTAAAACTTTGAGGAATATTAATTGCTGCAATCGCGCCCGCATCTGCCACGAAACAAACAGAAGCCACAGTCATCCCGCTACTGTTGTATTGCCTAACACTTCTCCCAGAGGTGTATCCGGCGTTATTACCTTGCACTGACGTATGATGTCCATCTCGATCTCTGTAGAAATCAGCTGTCTCTGTCATCAAATAATAAGAAACTGAGCCATTATACTCGGACTATTCAAGTCAATGATTTCAACTATAGCACCGGTTTATTGCAGATTGGGGAACGCAAATCTGACCCTATTCGGTCTTCTACTAACTTAACATTTCCTTCTTGTCGTTAATTGTTATGCTCGCATGAGGGTAGGAGTTAGGACCAATGAAGTCATAATGAATACATCATAGTCTCTAATTGGTTTGTCGGCTTGTCATAGACTCATAACGCTTAATTTCTACCCAAGAATGCTGCATTTAGACAGAAATCCACGACTTAGGTAGGAAGCATTCTTTGTCAACTTACCCGAATGTTCTCTTTCTCTCTATTAGTATTATCCATCCTGCTTGCAGCTAGCTTCATGATTAACTTTCAATTGATGTTGCTATTAACTATCAAGCATGTCTTTTAATGTTTTCTCTTTAGACATCGCAATCCAAAGGCTTTTCTGCTAGGATATCAGCAGTTCAATCGGATCTTCTGGCAGGTCTTCTTATCTTTGAAAAGTTCATCTTACCGTTAATTATCATGGAACAAAAGACCTCTATGTTTGATAAATCATTTAAGAAAAGATGCCAGGTAGAGTTTATGTAGTTACATAGAAATCGGTCAGTTGTGGTCATAGAAATAAACTGTTTATCTGAAGTTCGCTAGAATGGAAGTTGACTCAAGGTCGCGGCACATCCGGGGGAACTAAGTTGGGGCATGAATAACCAATGAAAAGCTTCGATTTACTCATGTGACTGATTCTAACCCAATGATACAGACGTTGGCAGGTGCATCTAAGTGAAAATGCGTGCGATTTATGTGCCGTTATTGTGCATTGCATGAAGCTTAATTTCCATTCTAGAAGTTTTATTGTTGTCAATTTCTATGGTTGTGGTGCATCACACATGCAAAGAAGTCGCCTTGTCATACTTGTCAGCCTGACAACTGTGGGTGCAAGTGAATAAGAACACGCTGGACTGTGACTTCTTACAGCGCAATTGTTGTGCGACAAGTGGACGCTACTGTGCGACCATAGAAATTGACAACAATAAAACCTCTAGAATGGAATCAAAGCTTCTTGCAATGCACAATAACGGCACATAAATCGCACGCATTTTCACTTAGATGCACCTGCCAACGTCTGTATGATTGGGTTAGAATCAGTCACATGTGTAAATCGAAGCTTTTAATTGGTGGTTCATGTCCCAACTTAGTTCCCCCTGATGTGCCGCGACCTTGAGTCAATTTCCATTCTAGTCAACTTCAGATAAACAATCTATTTCTATGTGTGCGACAATAAGAACATAAAACTTACCTCGTACGTTAACAAATGCTGTACAGGAGCGGCGTCCCGCAGGATTTTGAACAACAACCCGATAGCTCCCATTACAATCAGCATCAACACCTCGAATTTTCAATTCCAAACTGCCTCCGCTTCGTTTCATGAAAATTAATTTTCCATCATGGTAAAGCTCCACTCCATCTTTCTCCCAGATTACTGAGAAGCTGTCGGTGTTATCGACTTCGCAATTCAAAACCATGTCTTCATCGTCATTCAGCGTTAATTGCTGCGGTAGACTTCGCTTAAATACCGGTGGTCGACATCGTTCTGCAAATTAAGGTCAACATTATCTTAAACATGAATGTTGCGTTAATCATATATAAAAAATCATCATGAATTTTTCTTGAAATACTTTTAGAAAACGTGGAAAATCAGAAAGTATCTCATGTATGTGGTGGAATGCATAAGCTAACAACAAGTCAAAATTTTAGAAAAATATTCTTAATATTTGTGTAGGTTTGATATTTCAATCCACCATGTGTGCAAGTATGTCAGATTGCCAAGACGTACGCACGCATGTCTATTGTAAAAATATGAATCAAACTTCGAATTTACAAAATGCATCCTATCTGTATATAGCTAATAGCTAAGTGCAATACTCTGACGGTAGATCAGAAATGATCGAATAAAGAAATGCTAATGCACTTCAACTGGAGCACAACCCTCTCTCGTGACATTCACGTGAGTGAAAACATGTAATTTCTGGATAAAATCCCCAGAACAACTACAAATTATAGTCACCAGCATGACTAAAATTAATATAAGCTATTACAATTAAATAATTACATCCATAATTAATAATTATATATTAACATCTGTGACAATTTCATAGAAGGAAATGAACAGTATCATCTGACATTTAGATGATCAACTGTAATCAAATGCATTCAACCTAAACTCAACAATACAGATGAGTGCAATAATAGCAATATTTTATATCTTGGATTTATCACAATTTGGATATTTTGATGGCACAAAGAGTTTTAAATTTTGTAGCGCCAACCGTTGTATTCCTTTTTCAATTTACTTTCATTTGATAAGGCTGTATTACAGCGGATATTTCGGTACTCAACATCAACAATAAGTCATTCATTCTTAGCAATTTGGACAACATTTTCACAAGACCTTGAATTACGAATTAACAGATATATTTTACAAAGTCAAATAGATACTAAATTTTCATGATTAGGATTCCTTTCAGATAAAGTGTGTTCCATGTCATTTTCTAGATAATGAGATGTCTTTTACTTAAAGTCTGAGAGCAAAACCCACACGGCATGTTTACAAGAATTCATCATTGAATCTTACTAAAACAATATTTTGAAACACACTTGATAAATGTCAAGTGCATTACGAGCTAAAATGTCAGCATAATTCAAAATAGGAGCAGAATTATGATTTGACTTTTCTATCTTTATTATTCTATAAACATTTCTTTCCTTTACCATGCCAAAGCAATTTCAAGTCGGAATGACAAGCCAAAATTGAAATTGTGTTATCATTTCACTTGATAAACATTCCATACACTTGTGAACTTCATTTATTGTTGCATGCATGTATCAATGAACAAAAGAATACCATACCAGCCTGACTCCTCGACAAGACGAGGAAATGTGCATGCACTGATAATCCCGAGAAATCGAACTCTTGTCAGTTTATCTCTCCCGCTATAAATTCTCTCCCAGCACTAACTGTTTCTCCTTTTAAGCTCCTCCGAACCTAATTTAACAATTCCTGCTAGTCCTAATCCCATTCGAAACTTGGTGACTCTCTTATCATATGGATGCCGCTGACCCTCTAAGACCACTTGAAAAACACAAATTCAGAACAATAGCTCTCGCAGTAAGTTGGAAGAGGAGCACCCGGAGTTGTATTACTTCTGTCGTGATAACTGAAGTCGAACGAATCCACGAACAAGGATATGTTTTTCATCATATTTCCTCGCGAAGGGATAAGGCGAGGTCACCAAGAAGATGAAAACACGGATGACACATGAAAATCGGCTCAAAAAGGAATTGCCAGCAAATGTCTGTTGGAAGAGAAGATTTCTCCTGTAATTCATGTCAATATCAACAGTGGTGGTGTCGTTTGTCAGTATCTCTACGCATCAAGTTCCCATCGAATACAAAACCATTGCCTTTTGCATTCAATGTCAAAATATGAAAATTTGGGAGTAGGCCAAGTGGCTTCTTATTGACACATAAATTTATTATGACGCTTTTTATTATCACACATAAAAGTACAAAATGTCTAAGAATGCTTTCTTCGTGTGCTTTGTCCAGGGGCAGAGCAATCAGAAAATAATATTGCAATTTATTTGGTGGAAGCAAAAAATAAGTATATACAGTCCGTTTCATAAAAAGTGGATCATCCTAAAATTTGACTAAATAAAACATAAGTATGATACAGAAAGCATTTTTCATGTTATTTCATCTCCCTAATATATTTAAATGTCCTTATATAATCTGATAAGCTATGATACAGTAACGGTTCTTAAGAAGCTAATATTTTGTGGCCCTACCCTTATTGTCAATGACATTGCCAATTCGTCTAGGCATTGATTCGATGATATCGTTGATTTTTGACTGATCTAACTTTCTCCACTCTCTTTTTAACAGTGACGTAAGTTGTGATACGCCATCTTGGTAGCAGTGAACGACGATCGCTACGTTTTAGAATACTCCATACATTTTCTATGGGATTCAGATCAGGAGAAAGAGCTGGCCAAGATAATGTGGATCACCAAGTTGATCTGTCATTTGAATAATGGTGCTATACTAACAACATATTACATAACAAAGGAAACAAATGTAATTTTAGAAGAGTGAGGTATGATTTTGTGCAACATTGCTAAATGAAGATCAAATTATCTACTACTTTTTTATCTATAACAGGAAAACAACTCAATATTCATGCTTGAAATTTCAAGCAATGATATTAGTAAGCAAACTGTGAAGTTAAGACATCTGTACAAAGAATTATAAGTTCACAAATCGATTATTTGTAATAATCTAATTTCAACAATTAATTACAGTATGTGAATTTGTAAATTAAAATTAGCAGATGATGCAAACACTGAAAGTGACCATTACCCTTTACGCTCTCTGATGATACTGGTCGGTGGTCAAAAGAGGATTGCGGACTCGTCGATTATTTGACGAAGTCCGAGTCTGATATACAATAGCTGATTTCAAGTAGAGTTGTAAAATAGCCCCATGCATTAGCAGACTCGAAGCTTATTTCTCAAAAGTCTTTAAGAAGAACTTTCCATATTCCAGTCCTTGGTCAAGAAATCTTCGACATTATTATCTCAGAATTCACATTCACGATGAATTATAACATCTCCTAAAATCGGAGCTCTTGTTAGAAGTAGGTCCCTATTTGCGGAAGCAAAATAATGAATCAATCTCTTGTGAACAAGGAAATACCGCTTCATGCATCAGTATCCCATCTGATCTTTTTACAGCACAGGACTTTCTATGAGATCCCTTAAAAGATAAAGAACATTTGAGGACTCGAAATTTCCTTCATTTGTAGGCTTTTTACACTAAACTCATAGCCTTTAGAACATGACTTAATTAATATTTGAAGTACAAATGCTTCAAGGTATAAGGGAAGCATTTCGATCACGGCAGAAAGCTGAACAAGAAAAGAAAAAATTTCATTCACCAAACTTTCAGCGTACCGAATTTCGCTCAACTTTTCATTTTGTCAATTTTTAATGATTGACTCATTTTGGTAGGCTGACTATTCTAATTGAGATCTTATTAAGAGACATTTTAGTTTATATTGACGAAGCATTTCTCTTACTATGAACCATCAGTTTCTAAAAGATGAAATTAATCGGATGTCTGATATAAATATTATAAGTAGTACAAAGTAAGCCACATTGTACAGAATTTAAGTACAAAACAAGCCATGTATTCTTTAAATTAATGTTCTTTCCATGCAGCTACTGGATTTCCTTACTTTACAGATCACGAACCTATCATCGCATCGATAATGTGTCACTTGATGGAGATCATGTACTCAAGCATTCTCTAAAATCTGATTTAGCTAGCCTGTGCCAGCATGGCCACCGCTAAATCGTGTATTGTATTGATATATACTCTGACTCGAAAGGATTTAGCCATCCAGTACGAATCCGAGTTCGCGGCCTGGTCAATGGGATTCTTAAATTGAAGAAAACAATTTCAGTGTCTAAACATCCCAATTTTGTACAGCAAAACTCGTAGATTAAATACAGCAATACTCTTAGATTAATATATGTTGTATAAATAATAGCACCTATTTGTCTTCAAAAGAGAGAAACATGGAGTTGATAACAGAAGTATCTAGGACTATTAATCGCAGACGCAATAGTCAACTACGAAGGAAATACTTCAAACTGTCAATAGAATTTCAACTCATAAAACGTTTCTATGTCTGGTTGCAAATGCGATTAATTAATATGCTGTTCTTAAGCTTACCACCTTCACAACGGGTATTTCATTTCTAAAAGTTTACCCTGGGTTAGCATTTAATAATTGCTTGGTTGAAAACAAAAATTTGACACAAAAAAGTTCAAAATTTTTTGCTTGATTGAAAACCCGACACTTCGTCGCACACCATCACTGTCATAAGCACATCAATGCAGAAAATTGATAAAAAGCAATCAACATAACGTTTACTTTGCGATACAAGTACTAAGTTTAGGTTGAGATGTTCAGTCTTGAATACATGCTATTCTGTCGTTGTGAAAACATTTCACACGAAAAAGACAGCAGACAGCGGCCGAAAGTTCGCATAAAACATTGATTTACCAACACATGTTACTTATTTCCTTTGACATGTACCACTTCTCAGAAGACGTTCCACCTAATATTTCAATGCGAATTATCTGACAATAAATGAAACAGTCGCCTAAAATAATTTATTTGCATTAATATTACATTTAATTTTTATGATTTTCCTGATAAATTATCATCTCTCGAGGGTGGGTTGAGTTTAATGTTACTGAAGAGTGTTTATTTTGTCATTTCACTTGCTAATAAATTGCTTATGTCCTAAATATTAGTTCTTCCTGGCATTTCATTAACTTGCATCCAGACAATCGCAAAAACTGAAGAAAGAGGTAAAATATTGTTGCCATATATTGGACATTTCCTATAAAAAGTAGAAGGAAATGATTTCGAAATCTTCCCTTTTCTATTACACATTTTGATTATCACGTCAAAGTGAGGCAGCAATGTTTTCTGTTCTAGACGCTGTTTCCGGCAGAGACATGACCTAATTGATACCCAAAGCGGCAAAAGAGAGCACCCATGTATCCAGAGAAGATGTGTGGGGAGGGACTAGTGAAGCGCAGTCAATACATGTTCATTCCGAATCTAGGACGCAATTGTCGGGCGTGAAATCGACAAGAGAACAGAAGAAACTCAACACTCTTCAGCGGAAAGCTCTCATACATAATGCAGTTTTTCTAACATGGACATCGATTTTCCGATTTGCAGTCGAGCTCAAGTTTTGCTGGAGGTTGATGAACGACTTTTTCGCACTTCGATAGCAACGACTATCAGCGCATCTTTTTAGGATTCCATTAAAAAGATGAAGAGATGAAGACTTTAAAGGCAAGAGGAATTTCAAGGGAATCATTGACATCTTAGAAAGACAAAATATGTCCGACAGTAATGATGCTGAAGAGTTTATGATGAACATTCCGTTAATATTTTATTAAACAATCAATAGTTACGTCTACTATGACATGATCGGATATTTAACCTTTTCCTACATTTCAACGTTCGCCGTCTTCTTGCTTGTCGCTTGTCGCCTCCTCGTCAAAAGATACAAAATCATGGGGTGACCAAATTTACATGATTTTCTATAGAATTTATATTTCTTGTTTGCCAGGAACGGATAGCCTTAGACCTATGGCCGAAAAGCGACACAAGATTGATTAAATTCGACATCGTAATGGAAGGTTGATCCATTGCTGTAGTCCAGGATGTGCAGCGACCAACTGCGATATCTACAGTAGACCATCTAATCCATCTTGATATCATCTAGACTTAGTTTTCATAGGTATACAACATGTAAATACAAGCAGCAAAATCATGCTGCAAAACTGGAGCGTTCTGACAGCTAGATCATTAATGTTAATCTTCGAAATTATAGCAAGACAAATATCAAATAAACAAGATTACAGGAATGCTGATTTTTTTCTACATGTTAGCGATATTGTAATATATTGTATTTATTGGTCCCAGCATATTTTACAATTTCATCATAGGTGAATTAACAGAGTTAAACTGACAAAATATGACTCAGAAATCAATGACTAGCTAATTCGAGGATTCTACCACTAAGAAGAGTAACTTCATATTCATTCTTACATTAAATTTCATTTGTGAAACCATTAAGCAAATGCTATCTTCTTGATTCTTGTTATAAATTCTTGATCGGTCTTTATTTTTCGATATTGTTGTTATTAGGCCGTAATCATCATAATCTTTTCCGCCTTCTCCGCAGAGCATGACAGTCACAGAGCCGAAATAGCACTATTTAAATCCAATGTCACTAAAGGAAGCAGATGGAGAGTTATATGGCCACGTGTGGCAAGCGCTCAAGGCAATCTACTTGTGAGGCGCAAGCTGTGCTCCCATATTTTAGCCTCTGAAGGTCACATATTGAATACACAGGTTGAAATAAGTAGTTGAGCAAACCTCAACGCTATGTCAACTTGAACGGCTATGATATACATGTAGGCAAAAAATTCCACAGCGAATAAGTTGATATTAGGATCTTAATGGAAGTGAATAGTGTAGTGATAATACAAGGCTCCATCTATTTGAGAAATTCATAAATGAAAAAACGTTTAGCTGAAGCAGTCTTTGGTGATTAGTCCACAATTTAAAAAAATCCGTAATCAGATTATTTAAAATAAATCAACTCACACCGGTATCTTTGGCAAGTGCTACAAGTACGAGTATTTCAAATTAAGAATCATGCTACCGAGGCATACATACACCGATGCGAAAATTAAGTCGAAAATACTTCTTTTACTGCATCATTCATGAAAGCGAAATATTCGTTATACTTTATTTATTCAGAGCACAATTATATGACTGAGTGAACGTTGGTTTTACACAGAAGAATATTCAATGCAACTCTGCTAAATATTTCAGTTTAAGATGAAATGAACTATCACATCAATATGAAAATAAGATTATAATACAAATTTAGATTGCACACTTCAAAACTGTCAGCAATTCAAACAAAATAATCAGAGATACTCACACGAATACATTTTGTGTATGGATTTTATTCCGGTGAACCTTGTATAGATTGGCAGCTAGGAATGTGAAAATTCTACAAGGCGTCTCTGAAGCCTTCACGATCAAGCCTTCACTCTCAAGATTGGTTGATTATTGCCAGATTATTTCAATGCGTCATTGTGCCACGTTAGTCGCGTCAGACTCATTTGCGACAGTTCAACTTTATTTCAATACTTTCCTCTAAGAAACATTCAGGAAACTATTTAAAAAATCGATATGTCAAACAGTCTGTTTCGTCTCGCAATTATCAAGAATTCTCGAATCATGGCCTCTTCTGGGTCACGTACATATATTCACGGCCCTCCGCGTGGGATACAAATGCCTCATAAAAGTTTACCAGCACAATGACTTTCACTTAAACTTGGGGTTCGATTACACTTGCAACTTGATTGCTGACACTTATCGATCCATGATGAGTCAGAAGAATGGACAAACAATGACAACAAAGTCATGCCTCCAATAATCCAATAATCATGATTCGTACGTCATCAGATAATTGCAATTTAGTGAATGGTGATAGAGAGAATGCATTGATCTCATCGGCTCATCATCCACTGAGTGTCAGCTAAAGTTGAACAAAGCGAAACTTTAGCTGCCACTTTTTACTGAAGCTCAGAGGATAATGATCTGATAAGATCAATGCAGTTCCCTTTATCACCATTCACTAAACTGCTCTTATTTTGACTCTGTCTGGTGACGCACGAAGTACGGTTATTAAAGGCATGTCTTTGTTTCTATTGCTTGTCCATTCTTTTCTGGCTCATCATGGATCGAAAAGTGTCAGCAATGTAGTTGTACGTGTAAAAGCACCCTTAGGATTGAAATTTATAATATCATCATCGAAAATTACAAAATTGGCAACATTGTATTTCGTTATCCCTTCTCAGGAATTTTTATCGAAGTATTTCTATGAAGACCCAACCCCACATAGCCAATTCAAATAATCCACATACCAAAAACACATACAATTTGAAACTAACATCTGATACGAGATTCTGGTATGTCTACAGAGATGTGGTATGTTTTTCATACCACATCTCACTTACTTTCGTATGTGATTGATATGTAGCAATACGAACTATTCTATCTGTGATTGGCTGTTTTACACTGAAATACGAATTGTTGGTATGTTTTATATACGAGACCCGATGCAAATTCATCCTTATTCGCATGCCTCTGGTATGTGCAGCTTTAAGTCACATAGCAAAAAATATATATATTACATACTACTGTCAAATAACTTTTTTCGGTAATACCAGTCATGAATATTTTTTGTTTGATAGAGTGATATTTAACTAGATTAGATTCATTGTGAATTTTATGCTCCACGAGATTGTCGCGTCGTTGCTACTTGTCTTGCAACATTAACAGGTCGTTTAGTTATCTCTATTTTATGACCCAAGGCGATAAACATCATATCGTTCAATCAATAACTTCAGAGTAATCTTGTTGACTTATATATCTCAAACATAACTATTGTTTGCGTTCATGAATTAAAATGTGTTTTTATTTCGGATTGATAATATGTTTAATTTCAAAATTACATAATGCATCATTGTTCATGGTTGAATACTTATTTATTATTTATGAAATGCCTTAGACTTACATGTACAGGGTGATTCAAAAGTCGGTGCAAAAAGTAAACGGTGATATCTCAGTGATTATTTAAGATATCAACCCATTTTTTTCTTCTTTAAGTTGTCGAAGGAATGGGATTTGATAATCTATTTGTTACATTAGCACACTAATTCATTCCGTTGCTGAAAATTTCAGAAGTTTTCGCTATCATTTATATGCTTTATAGTTGCTCGAATTATTCACTGCATCGTACTTGCAATCTCGGTTTGCTGACTCAGTGCATCAGTATCCAGTTCATAGATATCCAACATTTGAACATACAAACTGATGTTCAAGTTCATAGATATCCAACATTTGAACGCAAAACTGATGTTAACAAAGACGCAGGCATCATTCGCTATGGATTTTCAGACGCGAAAAGAGCTGTTAAAACTTTATCATCAGAATGGTGAGAATATGACTTCTTGTATTCGAGCTTATGATCGCTTGTATAATGTTAAGAAATGTCGATTTTCTTACAATGCCATCAAAAAGTTGATAGCACGGTTTGATGAAACTGGGTGTGGCATGGACCGACCTATCACTGGAAGACCTTCAGTCCTTCAGAATTGCATTGAAGATGTGGATCTGACTCTTCGACATCATCAAACTGACAGTCCTCTTGGTGCAACATCGACTCGTCGCATCTCTGATGAAATTGAATTATCACAATCGAGTGTATGGAGAATCTTACGTCATCATCTTCGTTTACACCCCTACAAGCTTCAACTCTGTCAAGCAATTTCTGAGACAGATAAGATATCCAGACTTGAATTCTCAGACCACATAAGATCTTTGTCACCGACTCAACTAGGAAATATTCTGTGGACCGACGAAGCAATATTCCGACTCGATGGTGTCGTAAATAGACACAATTGCATAGTGTGGGGAACAGAGAGGCCACACCCAGTTTCACTGAGTCTCCATGCCAATCAAGTCAGTGTCTGGATGGGATTCTCCAAAGAACTAAAGCTCACCCCTTATTTCTTTGAAGGGACAGTCACAGGTGACAGCTACCTTAAAATGCTCCATACTCATGTCATTCCACAACTTCAGTCTTCGGGCAAGATGAATGATATAATCTTCCAGCCAGATGGGGCGCCACCTCATTTCGCCAAGAAAGTTTCTGAATTCCTAAAGGAAGTGTTTGGTGACCGTGTAATTGCACGTGGATTTCCCACCAGGTGGCCACCCAGGTCTCCATGTCTTTCACCATTAGATTTTTACTTGTGGGGTACACTGAAAAACAGGGTGTATCATCATGGAAGGCCAGGTTCCATGGAAGAGTTGAAGAGCCGCATTACGAACGAAGTTGCCTTGTTGAATCAGTCAGAACTGATAAATGCTATCTCAGACGTTCTTTACCGAGCGGAATTGCTGGTTGAGGTAAATGGTGATGTTTTTGAGTATTCAAAATGAATCTTTGTTTTTTTAATATGATCTTATTTGAAAATCGCTAGTTATTATCTAAAATACTTTGGAAGAGAAAAACATAGTGGGAATAAACAAAAATTGAATTAGTACATTAATACAAAAAAATAATTAGTGTGCTAATGTAGCAAATAGATTATCAAATCCCATTCCATTGACAACTTAAAGAAGAAAAAATTAGGTCGGTATCTTAAATAATCACTGAGATATCGCCGTTTACTTTTTGCACCGACTTTTGAATCACCCTGTATTAAAATCGAATTCATGTTTGAATTTATGACGCTTGAATGTCATTATCTCACTACTTACAGAACAGCAGTAACATTAGTGTGATCTTTATTGACAAAAGGCCTTCAATCAACATATATTAGAAATCATTAATGCTTTCTTTTGACATTGTCAGACCTGCCAACCTTGAAACATGAAAATCCGGGACAAATTTTATTACCGTAACTACCCGCGTACAGTACGATACCATGTATAGGACGCAGTGAATATTTGACCCAAAAGCGATGGAAAGACTGTGTGCCTGCGTATAGGACGCATCCTAATTTTAATCCTTAATTTCCATTATTTTTTATAGAAACGGTGTCATTAAGTTAAGTCATCTCCATTCAATTGCTACGATCGCAGTGTGTGCTGATTCATGACTCCCTCATCCTGTCAGTCAAAAATATTGATATATTGATAAATATTGACAAATATTGCAAGTATGAAATATTTATAGGAAATTTTTGATTTTTGATAAATGCATTATTTTTTTATAATAAAGGTGTCAAATGATAAGACGCACCTGGGCTTCTAGGTCAACTTCTGAAGAAAAAAGTGCGTCCTATATGCGGGGTATTACGGTATTACCAAAATGGTCGAGTAGCAACCCCATTTCATCAGCTTTTCAACTCCATTTATGATTTGGAATCAAAAGTAGAAAAATATCATTTATAAACAGGCATGGGATTGAACCAATTATAAAAAGCCGGATTTTTAAAGAGTAGCTGAATCAGCGGCGCATGGCGAGCGTTTAGCGAGCCTATAATTGCCGCGAAGCGGCAAAAAATTTTGAGGTTATAATTCCCCAGAAAGCCTAGAAATCGTCTAATTAAAAGGCTTAATATTTAACACAGGTCTTTACTTTTTAACTATTTATATGACTTAATATAATAATTAAAATACATGGGTATTAAAAACATAGGTATTTACACAATTTAGAATATGTTAAATGTACAAAAATCGAATCAAGTAAGAACCTACATGTACATAGATGAGCAGTAGAAATTCATAGTAGGTACGTAGGTACAAATGTATATGAAAAAGTGGGTCTAGTTAGAAATCTTAGCACGCTTAGCAAGGGAAGAAGTGTGTTTCTTCAAGGCACGCTTCAGTATTTTAGAAGACATTTTCTTTGACGCAGCTTTTGACACTACATCTAATGAATGCAAGTTCAGAGTAGACTTCTTTTCATCCAGAATGCGACGACGATGTTCTTGTTCTTTTCGCCGATTTTGTGAAGCCAACCGAAAATTTCCACAGAGACTAGCATATTTTGCTTATCAAACGAAATTATCAAAATGATTTCAAAAAGCCGAAAAAGCCGGAATAACCGGAAAAATCCCATGCTTGTATAAATGATAAATACGTCTATTTCATAACAGCAAGGCAACTGTGGACCATAAAAAATGTTAAACTAAAGGTCTACAAGACTTGGCGAATTTTGTCGATTATGATGGCAAATGATCGAATGAATAAACATTTCGATATAGAGCAACTCTTGAAATCCTAACAGTTAAATCTGTCGTTGGTTAAATTCAGATTCCTACCCATAGGTTCGAGAAACCGAACTCTAAGATCAAGGCTACGGACGCTTTTATCTAGGATGCCGTGCAATGAATTTAAAAACCTTTTTAAACTCGATAGAAGGAAATACATCCGGGCTGCAAAATGATTAATAAAAGACATCAGCGTGAAAAGACAATGCCACTAAGAAATCCGCAAACTTCATCATCATGCATGTTTCCTTATCTTAGGATTGCGCGCGCAGCGCAAATTTTTGAAATATGCGTTCTTAAACGATCTAGAATTCATCTTAGGTTAATAAATTCAAAATCCGGGACAGCATTTTAACTTTTCCGGGACATCCGGGACAGCTCCAAAATCCGGGACTGTCCCGGAAAATCCGGGACAGTTGGCAGGTCTGCATTGTGCTGGTATGGCTTTAGCATGTAAAGCATACCAGACTTGAAATAACATGCGAAAAGCATACAAATATATACCAAGAGAATACAGAAATATGCCAAAAAGATATTGGTATGCATCCTTCGTATGTGATTGGTATTGAGCGATTTACAGTGTACAGAGCCAATTCAAATAATTCCCTGCCCTTAGTCTCCATTTTGGCAGACAAACCGACCAATTTCTTCTGTTTGAAGTTGGCATCCACTTACTAGACATCCGACGTCAGAAATCATGAAATAAATCCGTGGGCAGTGTTAATTTCATCATCAACACACGACCGAATTTAGAAAGAATTTGGGTTACATCTACAGATACTGCGTGTGTTAAAGACATAAAGATGTGCATGTGCACTACATGTGTCAGAAGGAAACATACCGTCCACTTTCTCCTCTGTGTCCGTGTCGGCTTCCACTATCTCTGTCGGATTCGCCTCGCAAACTGAACGTAAAAGGGACAAACCTGATTCTACAGTAACATTTAATTTTCTTTGACATTAGACAAGCTTCTATACCTACTTTCACTGATGAATTAATCAGCATGGATGTCATTGACAGAGATTCATAATTTCATCATACCAGAGCGCATGACTTATGAGTAACATTTTGAATATTTTCTTCATTCATTTCATTTTAACGTACGATCACTTTACTGTTATAATTATGTGCATTACTCAGTAGTCTCATATTTCATACCTTCATAGACACATTCTCCACAGAATTTTATTGTAGCTAACCTCATCACGGTATGTTATCACTTATGTATCACTTAATGTTATCGAAAATGAATGACGACAAGACCCCGAAGGGAAAAACTTCAAGAGATGAGAACAATATTTCATTTAATTATTGCGGGAAATACAAATATTTATAATTTTGTTTTAATATTTTTTAAAAAAACTGCGCGAAATTCTGGCTTCTTTAGCCTCAGTGCAGTAAACTCTTTCGTGAAGAATATGTAAATCCGATACTGAACTACAGACATCTACAATTAATGAAATAATTCAAATCTCGTTCTCGGAGCTCGGGTTAAAAATTTTAAATTGCAAATAACATTCAAAATGCTAATTCGTGTTTGTAATTTCACCTACCAATTATCTGTGGTCTGGTGTCAGTCCATGACCGAGCGCTGAGAGGAAGATTTGAATTATTACATTGATTGTAGATGTCTGTAGTTCAGATGACGATTCAACTTCAACTGCGTTACTGACTCTTTACAGAAGGATATACTGCACTGTTGACGGCTAAAAAAGTCAGAAACGTCTGTAGTTCCTGCAATGATTAAAATGAAATATCGTTCATATCTCTTGAGTTTATTACTTAAACATGATTTGAATCATCTTGAAATTTTCATTTCAATTTCCCTATTTCAAACCACTATTCTTTGTTCTTATGAAAACAAAACTGATTGTCTTGACCAATCAATTTGATTGGATGATAACTATAAATGTCACAATACTCAGTCTTGCCTTAGCCCTCGTGCCACTGAGCTACTTAGTCGAATACATCTCAGTGGTGGGAAACTTTTTGGGAACCACTAGCGATCTCCTTGTCTAGGCTAGTAGAACATTTTCAATTATGTAAAGTTGCTAATTTCATCAATTCTCTTTTGTATTATCGATTTTATAATATTATTTATTATTTCATTTGGTATTCACCGAGTTTTAATTCAATGAGACCTGCTTCAACTGAGTTTAAATAACTGTTGCATGTATATCAAAAGTGATCGCTAAGATGATGACTCGTTCAAGTGCGGTTTTCCGGAGCCATTTTCACAGTGAAAGAATTCATTGGTTATTGACATATAAGATAATAAATAGAAAATAAATAATAAAAACTAACTTTTAACTTCCACATTGGCGCGGCTTGTGACACTTTGTCCACCCTGCCGAACGTTTACTTTGTACTCTCCACAATCGGCCACGCGAGCACTGGGCACTTCAAGTCGAAGAAGGCCACTTTGCGGGAACACACGTGTATTTCGACGACTGGACGGAAGTGGGGTATCCCATTGAATATCTGCTTCTGGACGGAGGCCACTAACTGTGCAAGTAAGGATAATTCTATCTCCCTCCGAGACCGACAGATCATCCAAAGCTAGAGCTATTGCTAACACCGAAGATTCTAAAAAAAGGTGACAAAATTATCAGAAAGATATAACAAAGCGGAAACCCAATTAGTTGTCAAGGGAAAATTCAGTGATTATTAACAATAGGAAAAAAGCTGTCGAGATGAGAAAGATAAGGAAAGATCAGAAGTGTCATGCAATAAATTTGCTTCATATTTGATACACTGCCTACTTACATCTGTTAACTGCACTGAACCGTGTATATCGAATTTTTGCACAAATTTGATAAAGAGTATTGGATATATTGGATAAAAGTATTGGAATTATTCGATTAATTGGATAAAACTTATTGTAACAAGTTATTCATTTTTCAAAATGAAAAAATAGGGACAGCTGCTGAAGAGCTGTACATGAATGTCTCTACAGCACATAAGAAGAATGTGTTAAAGATATTTTACAGGCCTTAAACATGGGCATGTCTCTGCATTTTACATGCAAATTGAATGTCTGACTACATGTATTGAAATGGATTTTCCAGATACGTGTGCGTATCCATAAATGATTGCGAAGCATGGATGCTCTCATGAATAATATCATACAACTCAATTTGATGAAGATTACGACAAGGAAGTTGGAATTAGTTCAGTCTGAATTTGAAATTAATCAATCGTGTTAGCTAGAAACAAATGAATGAACATTACAGAAAAAGGGAATTGCACGATTTTAGCAATCGATTGTGTGCTTAAAAGCAAAACTAGTATAATCATTCACATAATTTCTGCAGTTAAGCTAAAGCAGTCATAACGTCGATTCAACGAAGCTATAGCATATTGTAAATTGTTTATTATTGCAAATTGCACTAGAATGCAGCAACCTTAACAGCAATCGATCGCATGCAACTTTGTTAGTTTGTAGTCAAGTCTGTACCTGGCACTAGCGTCCGGTCTTAATAACGGTTCAGAATTTCACCTCTTATCGCTTATGGACCGGTTGTAGGTGTTAGCATGAACTATAGAAATTATCGAAATTCGTATTGAGCTTTTTTGATAGTTGGAAGTTCACTGTAAATTGTTATGATATTGGAATCACGCGCAAAAGACCATACCGACGTTATCACGAGTCATCTGCTATCAACTTCAATATTTCATCTGAACGGCAAGATCTTATACCCGCACCCGACTAGATCTCACATTCAAGTAAAACTTGATCTAAATCTAAGTCAAGCACAGAATAACCTATAGACATCATCATCCAACCGTGTTGCGATTTGACTCAGTCATCGTTGTATAGCCTAAATGCATCTCAATCAAATGTTTGAAACACTAAGTACCTTCAAGCGTTTTAAAGGGATTTAGAAAACCATTCAATCAAGAATTGTGTCGTCTTTCTATCCAGACAGAAAGAATGACACACTTTCACTTTCATGCAAAGCAACGAAATGTTTTCATACATTTACCGCAAGATGAAAAGAAATCACTTCTATATTTGTCTGTCGACTGATTTTGACATATAGACATAATGTAATTAGAATTTCATGTCGCCACTACAATCATGTGTTGTATCAGATAGGTGACTCAACTTCTGAAATGCATGTAGAACGAAATCGTGCAATTTGCAAGAATGTGGTTTTCAATTATATTCAACGACAATAAGCGGTATGGATATGCCGACAGTTTTAAGACCTGGCATTCGATCGCATTTTGAGATTGTAAAAATTTTTGTTTCCTCAACTCCAACTCTGAACATAATATACATGTATTAGATGCGAGAATCCTTCACAACAGGTATTGAAGCAGTTAATTGGTGGAATAGCATAGGCGGGTAATATTGAACAAGTGTGGTTCAGTCTTCAAATAACAGCTTTCATCAACAAGAAACAATATATACAGCAAATCAGAATACACGAGGCAGATTGACACAGACTATTTGATGATAACAGTCGATGAAGATATGCCATTCCTTTCTTTAATTTACTTTTTGTTTTTTGTAATCTGCAATCAGAAAGTTAATTTCTCAATTTATGCTTCACGAATACGTGCATGTACGTGCATGGGCGATCATCAGGTTTAGTCAATGATCGTGGCAGTTATAGTTTCAGATTTACCTGTCAACTCAGCGAGCAGTTGATGCTGGGTTTCTGATGATTGATAATATGCAGGGATTTTCTTAATATGCTGCTAATTGCGTGCCTTAAATTTACCCCGCGTATATCTATGAAATTGTGTCGATTTTGAGATATGTGAACGAGACCTGTTGATAATACTAATATTGAATGAAATGGCTATTATTCAGATCAGCTTCCATTTTTTAACAGAGTATTCAACTCAATATTTAATTATTCTATTTATATTGCAGTTGAAAAAATCAACATATATCAATGATTACTAATTAATGATTGCAGTTGCACTAACTCAGACGACATGTCAGTAGTGTGTTGAAAGTAATATGGAACGAATACCCAAATAATATGGTGCTTACGTGTCTCATAGGACTTAATTTAATCACTTAATCTCATATGGGGAGGGGATGGGCTTGATTCAATCAAACTGAAGCTGATTAATTGATTTTATTTTAAGTAAATCTAATGAAAATCGACAGGATTCATGTATAATAATGCAAAATACAATGTGAAAATGTTCACAAATATTATGTGAATGACAGATTTTCATAATTTTGGTGTCATTAAGTTCATCTGATATAAAAAAGTTCGTGAGTGGCTACAATGCCTTTGTAGTTTTAATAGCACCTAAAAATGTGAAACGCTGTCAAACCGATTAAATAGAGTTATTCCTTGAGTAGAGAATGGCAAATGCATTTTCGTGGATTCATTTCCTTTCTAGCCCAACTGACATAACTAGCAGTCCTGCAAGTGGATACTGAAATGGGTAACTACAAAGGTAATTTGTATTTTGCAATTTCTAAGATGACTAAGCAACGACTTTTCTGTTTTATCTAAATGTATTTCAACTGATGCACCAATTGAAATGGCACTAGATGGTGCATTGTCTCCCAAAGCACCATTGGCAAAAAGCTATAAGTAGGGATATATAGGTAGAGTGTCGACTCAACAAAGTATCTGTATACAGTGAAAATTTTTATATGAAAATATTCAGTTTCTTGCGGAGATTACGTTCCCGCGGTCCAAAAATTATTTGAGCACTTTTGAAAAAAGTCAAAATTTGCCAATTCATATACTACCGAGATGACTCTCCTAAATAAGTAGTATGAAACAAGTTGGATATCAAAAGGAATGAATATTTGCTAATAAACATTCCGACAAAGCGGAAATCAAGCTGATTATCAAGGGAATTTCATGAATTGTATTATAATTAAAGTCTTCATGAAAAAACGAGACCTTATTCGGCTTTCTTGACTGAAGTTTTTAATTCAATTTTCACCGGTTTGATTTTATGATTCACCAAATTCATATTTCATTTCTTGAATCTGAATAGTGATGTGGACTTATTTACATCTTTCAAAGTTAATTGAAATCATTGTCTTTGATTCAGCTATTTTGCTCTACCAGTGGCAGGTTGCTTATAAATGATCACGCTTGAGAAGATTCTCTTGATGTTTAGCATGAAAGCAATGGCAGGTCATCGAGCTGCCAATTTAACAAACATTACCTCTCCAAGGCTGTCATGACACGGACGATCTGTAAAATAATATAATTTCCTTCTGCTTTATGCTATCATGATCAGTCAATTCCGTTGTAATTTCTTCAAAACTGCATAAATGTGCATATCTCACATTTGGAAACAATTCCGACTGTATCTCCCTTGAGTTCATTTAATAAAATCGAAAGTGTATACACATTGGGGATTTATTAAATGCTGAGTAACCACTTTACCTAAATATACTTACTCTATGCTATATATTTCGCATACTGTCGAAATAAGTCTCATTTTGCATGATATGCCACCTCTCTTCTTGTCACTGCAATCATACGCCCAAAAATGGCTAAAATGGTACCACGAAACAGACAGTTGATATCAATATAACTTCACAAAAGCATTGTGGATTAAATATTGTTGGTCTATAACATAAAGCAAAGCGCAATCGATGACAATAATAATGATCAGTACTGACAGATGTCAAACTTTTCACAGCTGAACTTTCATGACCTAATGCGCCTATGTGAACGACATTTTGGAAGCTTCACAAGTAAGTAGAAAAATCGCAACAAACTCGACATCAATTTGTAACGCGTTGCCAACCATTGCAAGAGAGAATATTCCTATTATAATAAAAAGCAAATATCTTGCAATTTTATCAACACAACGTTATTTCTTATGTAATTGAACTATTTCATACTACATATATTTCACTATCCACACGTAGTGTATTCAAAGAAATACCCGAATGAGAAAGAACATTGAAATCTCAATTGAATTAGTAGTTCAGTGGTTCGATTAGTGAGGAGAAAAAAAGGTGAAACGACAAAACACAGTGGAAATAGTGATGTCAGTGAAAGTAGTTGAAGGGAAAATATTTAGACAATAGGTTGATGATTAGGTGCAAAATCTGTCAAGCAGATCCATTCAGGGATTACCTTCCACAATCAATTGGAAATTACAGTCTGCATATCCATAGGAGTTTCGAACTCGTAGTTTGTAAGTTCCTTCAATGGACGGATGAGCCGGCTCCGTGAGACGAAATGTACTCTCTATAATATAATTCTTATTTTCTATACTACTTAATTTGATACTTTTTGAGTAGTCTAGAATTGCTGCTAATCGACGCGGGCCATAGAATATGTCAAAAAGTGGTTTATCATCTCCAGCACTTTGAACGACGCATTTGAATACTACTTCTTCATCCGTTTCCAAAGCAACATCTGCTACTGGCTCCAAAAATATTGGTTTCGAATTCATTAAGGGCACTGGTGATAAGGCTGCAACCATAAGAGATTTTCTTATTTGCTTCAACAAGTATATCAAAATACAAATTCAAATGGTTTCTTTAGAAATATTCAGTTAATGACTGAGATGGTGCATGTTTTTTAAAAACAATGTTCAAACAAATGTCGGGTTCGGGTTGATTGTAAAATATTTGGGCTTTACTTTCAGCTTCTGAATTTATGATAGTTAGCAATTTACAAGCATGGCTATGTTATCTTGACTATAGTAGACACATGCAGTATATTTTCATGTATGCAAATTTTATGCAAATATACATACATGTGCTGTATTGAATATCTTAAATCGCGCAGCCATTACCAACGGTATATGTTTCTTGTTTTATCAAACTGAAGCTTAGCTTTCTTAAGAGTAAGACTATTTAGGCTTAATATTAAAAAATGCTAAATTGCAACACTGAGAGGCGACAACAAGGAAAATATTATTAAGATATACATTCCGATATAACGTACTCATTACAGTGATGTAGCGAAACGATGTAGCTGAGAAATATGTCTTTATTATCTTTATTGTTATCATTGACTACATGTGTATGCGTGAAGCTTTTGAAATGACGTTTTAATCAATCAATGTATTCTAACACTGATATTCACACTTCACAGACTTAATGATACAATCAAGCAACATCATCACTCTAAAATAGAAAAAGATGCAGATTGCTATCGTGGAAATATCAATTTCCTTCTCATTTTATTCCCTTTTGAAAAGGCTCACGCCCAAACATTGGGAAATTCTTTCTCTACGGTCGTAGTAATTTGATGTTTCAATGAAAAATTTCGGGTTGTGTTCTGTATTTTTAGTATCGGTGAAGTTTTCGGGTGGGTCGGGTTCGGCTGGAAAGTGGTTAGGTCAGGTTCGTGTTTCAGTTCAAAGCAGTTGCACATCCCGACCAGATGATGGTGTATAGTGTAGAGACCGACACTTCACATGAAAACACAATATCGCTTTTGAACAGGCTGCGGTCGTCAGTCATCGTTTGGCTTTGGAAGAACGAGGTGAACAAGATGGTTCACTTTTTGATTGATCGCAATATATTCCAACATTACTATCTGCATGCCTGACGATATGAAGCGGACGCTTCGTGAAATATATTGCGATCAATCAAAAAGTGAAACGTCCTTTTTCACCTCGGTCTTCCCAAAACAAATAATATCGCTTTGATGCATGCAATACTTTTGGAATTGAAGCATCAGAAACATATCGTGCATTTGAACCAGTTACCAGCTAAATCAAATATCATGCTATGTTTTGATGTATTACATGTATATTTACATCTGTTTTCGGTAAAGGGCCGCATCGCATGACTACAGACCACCTGTGAGTCACATCTCTCTTGTCTCGTAGTCGAAGTGTCAATGTTTGGTACATATTTGGAGATAGTTGAGTTGCCGGCTGAAAAGTTTATCAATGTGATCATGTAATCAAGATGTATTCTTGAAGAAAACATATAATTTTCCTTTTGATGCTAAGTCACAGGATCATTGTGATGAAAGCATCTCATGAAATGGCGATCTCTATTTCCTTATCCAAAAAGTGTCCAGATTTTAGTGCTCTTCAAACATTGAAGTAGAAATCCGTACATTTCTAGACATGTTGTGCTTTAATGAATGACCTTGATGAAATTCAAACATGACAAGTTCGACAAATCATGACAAGCTCACCTTCTGTTTCTGTAGGCTTATCGAAAGAAAAACCGGAATGGGCGGATATTTTTTCTCGAAATTTCTCTTGACCATCCTTGTTCGCTGCCTGAAGACTGATGCTGACTTCTTTTTCCACACGGTCTTCACCATCAGGTGGATGAACTCTGAAGAAAAAGTATTATTCAGCCAATGAATAGATACAACCAAGTCAATGAATAGATATTGCATGCACATAGTGTGCTATTTGAAGAACAACAAAAATACCAAATACGTTGGCTTGGTTTTATCAACATTTCATTATCATAAATCTGTATAATTCAGACAATCATTTTGCTTGACTCTAATGGTGATCTGATGAGGTAGGAAATTGGCTAAGTCACGATCTCAGTTCAAACATCTGTAGTATTGCAGCTGGAAGGCTTACTAACAGAAAAATAGTTTGTAGAAAATCATATGATCTCCTTACTCGATAGTGAAAAGCTTGATCAACAGCTTGGAGATTGCGATATTACACAGCAACAGGATACTATTCATTCTCCAACTCTGTTTTACCTCGAATATCAAAAACTCGAAAACTAGTATGGACAAAAACAACATTGCAACATATACATACATGTACATCTGAAAGTTCATGTGTAAGTCCGAAGTAAAATCCCATAAATAATGCAACAAAAATAGACTATGCCTACTTTCATTACGAGCCCTTGGTTTACACAATAGTACATTCGTTTCGAGTTTCCCATTGTTGGATTTCTATCTGCATTACTTCAAACATTTAGAGATTGAATGTGTAAATGTCATTGAGCATTGTAGAATGCGCTGGTAAACACAACTGCGGTAATGAACAGTTAAGTTGTTGGAAGTTTCCTTCACGCAATGAAAAACTAATCATTGGAAAGCATCTGCGCTGAGTAGACATGCACAAGTATTGAACACTGAATTCTTTTAGCACTATATCGAGATTTCCTTTCAAAAGTATTGAATAATTGAAAATGAGTAAATCAATTGTCATATTTGAGGAAGATAAAGAGTACATCACATTATTGTCATGGTTATAGTCATTATTGGTCATATGAAGTCACCTCTTTATCTCAAAAGAGATGAAAGATTCCTATTACATCATCATGCGCTGGGATGATCCTTTTTTGGTCGTTTTCAATGGTATCTGACCCAAAAAGACCACGCAACTGCTGTTGGCCCATCCATACGAACTTTGAGTAATAAATCATTATGAGAATTATCCATGAGGAAATATACTTACACAGTCAAACCGCTCTGTGCAAATTCCTACGTTTTAAAAGCCAAATCTATTTTCGACTTCGATTGATAGCAATTTGTATTATCAGGTAGAGAAGTCTATTTTTTAGAATGCGGAGATGTATCCAACCATATTTTTTCATGCATCCATGTGAAAAATCAATGCCCACGTCAAGTAATGGATGCACAGTCCATACACTTGAATAGTTACAAATTGTTGACAAAAGAATCAGAGTAAAAGAAAATATTTTGAAGATGAATCATCTATTGAAACTTTGGTCAAATCACACAGCTGTGCAAGTCAAATCACTTACACTTGCATTCAAGCGATCATTAATCGTCAAATGATCAACTTAATTGATTTGAAGGTAGGTGGATGACTGTCTGGACGCGGTCTTGCGGAAATTAAATTGTTTATAGTTTCTGCTAATAAATGACTCGAAAATTGAAACTATAGAATTGATGATAACTTTATGGCAGCGGTAGCGACGTTAAATATTTCATAGTTCAAGTATCACCGCTGCAGTGAGATAAAATCTTTACAGACTATAAATGAATATTGCATGAGTGTCTTTGACGGAATAATTTTGAAACAATTATGACATATTCATGCATATCCGAAAACTAATTTCGTCCTTATATTCACTTATAACATGTTATCATTCGCCGTACCTAACCTTCAAAATTTTCAAGTGTTTGCTACGTAGTATGCAAGTAACGAACTCTCTATTGTGGTCTTCGGTTAAATTTTGAACTGGAAAATGCTTTTTTAACGTCATTACTCCCCCATACTGGAGGCTTGGACGGTGCTGACATCGTCAGACTTATGTGGAGCGTTGTGTTCTTTTAGTCCGGATGCCCTTCCTGACGACTTCCAATGGCACTTGCGGGCTCGACCTCCGGATCAAAGGATCGCTAGACGAAGCAATTAACCACTGTGCCGCGTGGATGCAGCTTGCTTTAATCGTGAAGCGTTCAAATTATGAATTGTCTTTGAACTGTGAAACTATGTCAGGCAACTATCAAACATGTCATTGAACGCTGCAAAACAAACCGTTCTCTAGCTAAGCAGTTTTGACAGATGAATCTAAAAATATTACTATTTAGAAAAATGTGACTTTCAAAAATCTTCTGCGTCTCATCTGCTAAACGGCTCGTGCTAAAGGAACTGGATCCCGAACACCCTCTGTATATGATGTACGATTTGAAATCGGATCATTTTTTCTGTGCGCCGTAGTTCATCTCATTGAAATATTTTATGGCTCGGACTGCTTATTTTAAAATCTCTTTTATTCAATATGAGGTGTGATTCTGTCTATGTCAGTTTTATTGCTGCTGTCTTTAGGCCTAATTTTTATCTGACTAAACTGTTGCTGCTTCCGAATGCTTGCCAAAAGTACAAAATAAAGCGATACTTGCTGGAGAGTGAAAGTATTTGACAAGATGAAATGCTTGTATAAGTCCCTGAAGAAACATGAAAACATTTCCATATCACATTCTATCGCATTCTCCGATGAATTCAATCACATGATTAAAGTGTGCATTAATATACCGAAAGTTAGCAGAATACAGAACCTATTTTGCGACATGTGTTTTTGTAAGATCAAAAATTGTCAATCGAAAGCTGATTGTCAGTCATGATACCAGCATTGTTTGAAGCTTCAGAGAGATCTTGGTGTTAAGTAAGGCGAGCTGATTAAAAAAATATTGATGGATTTTTAAAATGCAACATTAAGACTTTGAGCAAGTAATTAAAGATGCTATCACAATTGGTTACCCTGAATTGGTTGTCGCAGATGTGAGGTTGAAAGACGAATTTTACACTGTGCAACATTTACAGAAACACACACAGTGAAGGAAATAAATGACACACTTTTCAGAACAACTTTTTACAACATTCAGAAAATAGGCTTTCATCGAACAGATGCTTATGACGAAACATTCATTGTGCACAATATTCATCACTCTAAGAGTGATCGGTTAGTTTGAACATTTACTTATATAAAATCAACAAGCAGAAAGCAATTATCTGTTTGATCCTCAACTTCCACATCAGGGCTAGTCAACCTTCTGCCACGTTGCGTGGCTGACAGAAGATTGTAAAACCGACTTCAACAATTTCATCCATGGTTAGCATCGGTTGGTGTCACTTTAAAAAGGGGAATGAAAAGCAAAAGTTCTTCGACTTTATCTGTATTGAAGCAAATGTACAGTGTATGAGATAAAAAGAGGATTCTTCATTTCTTCTACTAACTGTAAGCTTAACTGCCATCATCATATCGGATATCTTTGATATGCGTGCATATTTACCTCCATGTGGATTCAATCAAAGAATTTTTGCAAGGAAGACGTCTTGGTCAGTAATTTATTTTTTAATTGGTTGGGGGAGAGCCAAAGTTTTGTTGGTGTGATAAATATCCTAACCTAATTTCACACACTATGCTATAATTTTTCTGTCCTCATATTTTCGACATTAGAATTCATGCTTTTTGAATCCAACTATCATCAATTCCTTTTATCTGATGATGATTACCGAATAGCAAGCGAACTTAGTTATGTCACTAATTGAATTTTTACACCAATCAAATCTTGTCTCTTCCTCAACCAATTTAAAAACAAGGAGCCTTTGCTTTTCTTTTTCAAGGTCATTGAATATGTATTCAAGGCCGATGCTGTCATACTTAACCTCATAGCAGTCGTGCTACTGGCTGGCATCCTGCTCTCATGTTGATGCTACATGCTTCCGGATACTAAGTGAGAGAATTGACTTTTATGAGAATCGACTTTCCACTGATCATGACTTTGTTGCACATCGACTGGCAACGCAACAGACGGCAGCAGAGAACGCAGCAGCGACCTCGAAAGAACGGAATGTAGGATAGCAGAGAGCAGACAGTGTAGTGCATAATGCATAATAGACGCATACGGAAAATTAAGAAATAAAGATGCATAAATATTCAATTTCTGCGCTTGAGAAATAATTCCTAGTAGCCTAACTGTTGGCATACATACTAGCTCTGCACATTTTAATGAGAGTATACAACGTGCATAGCACGACTTTTAGGATTTTTGCACTGATTTATTATAAACGCAAAGATGGCTTATATGCATGTAGCTTGCTGCTGGCTATTGGTTTGGGCTTGTTCAAGAGATGGAATTTCAAAGGACAAGGCTCTGAAGAGATTTATTACATCGTTTAATTTGTGTTGCGATGAAAAGTCCAAAGCTCCGTTCATCCTCAACTACTCAACCGGTTTTCGTGCGGCATGTGCATAATTGAACACCTGTAGAAATGTTACCTCAAGAAGGTTCTACCCGATATGAAGATGTTCATTTACTATGGAAACTCGGTGCATTAAATGAACTCTCCTACGCAGATTGACCGAAAAATGCTATTAACTGTAAACTGTTTCAGCGGAATCCACTATATCTTGGATGCTCAAAACATTGCTCTTAAAATTTGCTAAAATAGCATGTGTAGTAGAGGAAATTAATGTTCATGTATCAACTCAGGCCTCAAATAGCGGTATCATGCTAAGAGTAGCTTGAATATCTCATCTTTCCGTAACACAACTGCCGAGTATTCCACGGCTTCCACGGGAGATTACCTGACCGAATTCATGCATTCATTTCAACAAATATTAGAAATCATATCTGCTCTGGATTTCCAACGATTCTGCTAACTAAGGATCATTGAGTAAAGATTGAACTGGACTGTACTTTCGCTCGTTATACAAAAGTCACGGGTTTCTCAAAGGAAGTCTTGAGGACTACTTGCATTTCATTGAGTCTGGTTTGACCAATTTCTCGGGTGGTATTGAAGGTACAAAAGCTGACAATGCATCGGGGTTGGCTTGTATAATTCATTATGTCGTCATTGCATCAATTCAAGCAGCTTAAATCACTACATTTCTAATAAATGTATAGCTCTGCTAATAAACTTCCTTAATGGTTTTTGTTTAAGATACTAATGATAGTGATGATTATGAACTATCACATTAAGCCTATAGTTTGCTGCTAGTTTCTTAAGATCTGCTGAATCCATCTATTTGAGTCCATTTCAATCAACCGTGGAATAAATTTCAAATATTTCCATGAGGAGCAATGCCTACGCAATATGTGCCAATGATCGCTTTTTTAACTTCAGAGCTCATGAAATGGGGTAATTAAAAAGCAATTTGCCTAATGTTGCAACGTATTAATAAAAGATCATCCGTTTCGTGCTTTTAATGCACCATGAATAAGAACAGACAATATATTATACATAATAAGATTATAATATAATATACAATAATATTATATATAAGAAGAATATTTGACACCATGAATAAGAAGTATCAAACTGAAGAGCAAATCTGAAAATTGCATGAAAAATGCAAATGCGTGTATATTACTCTCTTTCACCAATCACCAACAAATACGAAGAAAGCATGGCAAAGGTAGTACACGATGGCGAATGCGTCAGTGAATCCGAAAAAAAGAATGGCTCCAACTGATAAAAATGCTGACATATTTTGACCATTGTCGCTCAAGAAATTCATCCTTTCAATAAAAAGCACAATTTCAAAAGATACTTAGTTAGATAGAACCCTGCACTGGTAAATTTGGAAAGAAATTGAACACTCTAGGTAGAGCAACTTGTTCTTCTATGATAAGAAGGTAGATGAGCTTTCTTTATTTGGATTGCTTTGCATTCATGTGGAATTAGACTTGTAAAACAAGCATGTCAAGACAGAAATTGATGCCGACAATTTTTCATCATCATTACAAGCATTTTCAAGATACCATCACAATCCATCTTGTACGACAAGTTCAGATCAACTAGACAGACTGTGCTGAATTAACCGAGTGGTTATTTTTGCTCATACATTGAAATGAAGGTGAATTCTGACAAATCAATCTACTCTTATGGTTAATAATCGGATAATTGCACCTCTACATTGTAAGGCATAAATAACATTTTTTGTTGAGCACGACATATTACTTTTGATTTCAAATGTTTTTCTTGATTCTTATCAGTATAGACAAATGTGTTCCCTTCTATTAATGATTTACAGCATAGGCATTTTTTATCATTACATTTCTCTACTCCTTTTATTGTAATTCTGTTATTATCCGGGAGGAGACGTAATTCACTTAGTTCATACACTGTCTTGAGCGAAAGAGCGTGTATAATATATATATATATGCACTGCCTATGGCGTGTATCTACTACATATGGAAAGAACACAATTCTCTTGAGAAAATGATAATGCGAGCAATAAACAAGGTTGCTGAATAATTCGCGACAGCGCGTACAACATGTGAAAGAGGAGTATCACACTGCCACTCACGTCTCGTCAACTTGTCCAGGAACCCTACAATTACATGGCTGTCAAGATCATCTTGTCCAGCATGTCACTCTCAACTTACCGCTTCTCCACTATCGCCTCGCGCTGAGTGTACGTGGAGCCCTGGCGAGTCACCTTCTGACGTTCGATTTTCGCAGTCAGCTCATCATATTCCGTTCCCCCTAAAGTTCGCCGATGTGAGCGCATTGTCGTCGTCTTCGTCTGAACTTTTGACTGTGAGTCCGTCCTCTCCAGCCGTGTCACGGAGCGCACATTCTTCAATACCTGAAGAAAATGCACATCCTTTAATATTTGGTGGATTGTAAGAGAATCTTGATAGAAGTCGCCCAGAGCACAGCGATTTGTCTTAAGACGGAAGTCGTTCGATGGTTTGAATGAACAATTGACTTGTAGGATGTAACGATTATTTAGATCCATTGATTATTTCATAAGTAATATAAGTTTCCTGAGTTTACTCGGTAAACAACATGACAATCAGTGCAATCGAACGTTTATTTCTAAATGAGACAACAATTTTAACTTTCAAGACATTTGAAGTCATACGTAATTCTGTAAATAACATGTTATTACATATATGTAGATAATCGCAAGGGTGATTTCCTCGATTGTTTCCTTTTGAGTCTTGTCTTTTCGTATCGTGTCACATTCATGTTTCTGCATGTCAAGTCGTGTTTTATTTTCATTTCAGTTAATTTGATGACATGATGCATCTATCTATAATCTTTTTTCGTCTTTCTCCACTGAAAATTCAATTCAGAAATATTTCAACTCAAAATATTGAATTTGTTTTATATTTTATTAACTATTGCTTTGAATTGACAATGAGCTACTCTTCATCTTTTGCATAATATTTTCGCGTAAGATGCCGACGATTTGAGCTTCATGTTCGTGGTAGTGCAAGGGAATTGCAGTCGTGTTTATGTTGTTGTTGAAAGACTACCTGCGGGTCGTGCTTAGGGCAAATTTTCGAAGACCGTAGACCACTTGCAGCATTTCTCACAGCTCAACTTTTAATGCAACAGTCGGTGTAACATGGTAACTCTGTCGATTTCAGCTAACAATTACGGGCAAAAAATCACTTTTATGTTTTCCTGGTCTTCGTTACTTGTAATTCACGAGAGATGAACAGGAGATTTGAATATCAATTGGTTTCGTAACCGAATCCAAAGCATTATGTGATTCATCGAAACCGTCTATCACTATATCGAATCCGTGCTGTCTTGTGCTAGATGCTAGTGCTTTGAACATCATATTCGCATCGCTTCGCGTTAGAGGAGCACGCATTTCGGCATAGGACTTCGTGTTGAGAGCAAATTTTCGACGAACTCAGAAGTTCCAATATATTGTTTTATCATAAGGTAAATGCAAACCACTTTCACTTTAACATTTCAGCATCTGAGTCAATCCGTTAATCCTGTTAAGACCGGACTTTTTGTGTCGAAGAATTTGATGTTCCAATGAATTCATCTTCCCAAAATTTTCAGTGTAAAACTTTTGCTTGACCCAGTGACAGTATCAGTTTTGAACATCTCATTTGCTTTGTTGCGACTCGTGCGGCCATAAATAGCAATTCAAAATTTGAATTCTAAACTTCAAATAAATTTCAGAAATAGGGTCTACTAATGATGTTCTATAAATCATGCATACAAATATGACTTCCCGCACAATTAGTAAGCTAAAATTCAATTAATTACGAGTATATCTTCAATTTCATTATTCCATTGTAGAATTTTTAAATCTTACTCGAATGAATAGCAAACAGAATATGCAGATGAAGGCTATAGATAATCTTTCTTGTCTGAAGGTCATCGCATGACTAGAACAGCATCGTCACGCATAAATCCAATTATATTTCGTGTCCATTTTAAAAGCATAGCGGATTACGCGGAATGACAATTTTTGAACCGTGCAGAATCGTGTTTACCCTCCATTTACAGCCCTTTGTTGCCGTCCTGACTTTGTGAATTTCGTTTGCTTTAACTTAATTTCATTTAATTCACTTCATTTTATTCATAAGCAAGGATTATCAGCAATTGATTGCAATTTAGCTTCTCTTTTCCATAAAATCATGAAATAGGGTGTTCGCGAACGTGTCGCATCCTGTTGTCAAAGGCGGATAAAACAGGCGTCTATGAGACCTGTGGACTATTGACAGCATAAATCAAAACAAATTTCCAGACGCTAGAATTCTCAGTGCGAGCTTCTGCGTGATCGAGTGTTGTGTCGGAAAAATTCTGCAGTTGAGGGTCTGCATTACCATTGTCGGAATGATAGTCCCTATTTGCACTATGCCGGAGAATCATATCAAAGTAAGAGAATTTATTGTAATTGGAATTTGAGTCAATCAATCAATTGACGTAAGAAATGAAATCGATTAATTGACGACTGAATCATTAAGCAATTAATTAATTTAAATTCTATAAATTTTTGATACTCCTTGTTTCCAGGCTCATTCTAAATATGGATAGTGCCTGTCATCCGAATATCTGGTGACGAGTGAAAGTGATCGATGAAGCGCACCTTCTGATGTAGATATACAGTATGCACATATCGCAGTTTCCAATTCAGAAAAAGTAGGAAAAATCATGACTTAATTCGATAGACAATGCACAATTTTTCCATTTCTCTGTACAATTTACAATCCTTGTGAAACTTTTCTTCAAATTACTTTTTACATTTGAAATTTAAATTTTGAATATTTTGAGTACCTTTTTCTAATAAACAGCGCCCTCTTGCAAGTGCTGCACCTAAGTGTATAAATATAGCATTTAATATATGCCCGGATATCTGGAAAATTTGAGTGTTGCCCATTTATTACTGAAGCAAGAATTTACTTTTAAAAATTAATTTACACACGAGCGCCCCAGCTTTTTAAGTGCGAAATAATAGGCATCGCAACACTTTTGAGAAAATACCGAATTTGAAATACATATTAGGCATATCCTACTTGACTCTGTTTGTGTAGTTGCAAAATGGTAATTGATTACTTAAATCAGCACAAATTCCACCAACGTCAGGAAAATTAATTATTCAACAAGTCCCTTTTAAAAATGGCTTTTGACTTTGATCATATATTTGGTCGAATATCACCAATTTTTGGCAAAATTTTTCAAATACGTGAAAGATAGATGACAAACAATTTTAACTCTCTAACTAGGCCTTGATGAATTTATATGGGGTGCGGTCGTAGGGTGAAGGAGGAGAGAGGTAATACTCACATCATCTTTTTGTTCCTTGGTGTCTACGACAACCTCCCGTCCTCCGTTGAGTTGCTTCTCACTGACCTCCACGCTGACCGGCTGACCGGTAGGTGGTGGTCGCGGTTTATTTCCGCCCTCTGCAGAGAAAAAATGCATTATGACTTCACAGCCAGGCATTCAAATGTTTGAATAGGGACTGTGTCTATTTGATTGTTTGTTGTTTGCTTATTTACTCAAGTTATCGTGCGAGGATGAAAGACTACCACAAAGAAAGATGTGCTGATGAAACGATCTCTAGAATTTAATGCCGTATATACTTTTTACTGAACTCTGCCAGATATTATGATTGATAAAAAGATGGATGCCAGGACACACGATGGATTTTCGCCCTCTGATGCTGCTGCGGTAGAGTTCTCTCCATTGGTTAATGTACACGTTGAGAGATCCCTTACAATTAATGGGACCATCTTGACGGATAGAAGGGAAATAGGCCGACTGAGTAAAGAAATCGCAATAACGACTTAGGTTCACCACCGCAATAATGAGGACTCCGTTGAGCGATGGAGTACCAAATTTACGCTTCTTCAATAATCCATGAAATAATCGTAAATAGAATAAATTGACTAGTAATGTAGATGTACAGATGTAATTGTTTCATACTTAGTCTCAAATTGAATCATATGCTTTATACACTATCAATAGAATATGAAATCAATCTGTTCGTGTATACATCTGCTATTGTCTGATTTAAACTGCTGTTATAGTTTGAAATACAGTTGTTACGAATCACAATAAAATTGACAACTGCTCTCTTCTTGTCGTGAATTTTACGCACATTGCGCCGGTATACAGTATACTTACAAATAGTCAACTTTAAAAAATATTAAAAATGTGCATTTCTGTAGGAAAACTTATTTGTGATAAAGGATTTATAACTCACCTAAATTAACGACCTAAATCTAAAACGTTTTGACCTAAAATTTACCTAAATCTATGAAATTATACACCTAACATGTCAGTATCTACTTTTATCCCATACTAAAGCAAATTTTGCTTGATCACGAGAATAGTCAATAGATGAACATCACTTACCGCGTATTTGACGCCGGAGCTCTCGGATCGTTGCTCGTATATCCCTTCGTTTTGCCAGATCCGTCGTGTCATCCAACTACAAAATAACGATCATTTTAAAGAACAAATTAAAGATGACTGCATTTTAACTTTCATAATTATTATCAAAAAGTGGAGTCATAAATACTGCAGCAAGATTGCATATTAACACTTGCGTGGTTATAGAATACAAATTATTGCAAGCTACCACTGAAATTGTTATGAACAATGAATGGATGGTCGTACTACCGGGATGCTTCTTCGAGTCCAAGTCGCAGTTTTCATAATAAAATGAAGAATGTGCGTTTAAATCTTGAAATCAACGGATATCCGTAAGATATCGTTCGTATAGCACGGATCGTCTTTCTTCAAATAGTCTATGGTCAAATAGGAATAATAACGATAAATTCAATAAAGGTGTTTTGAAGCAAAAAGTATATGCACCTACTGATCAAATATAGACTATTCCGTGATATCGTACATTAGTGTTGCATTACAAAAACATGAATCACATATTGTCGTGTACGTGTGCATAACGTGCAGAGAAATTTATTAACAGTTATCAATGGTTCTTTTTTTGTCACAGATAGGTGACTTTGGCAAAATAAAAGCGATATTTGTAGGTTGCAGAACAAGTGAACAAGTGGGCCGCACGTCGCAATTTGAATGATGAACGTACTGCTGCATTTGATGAGGGAAAACATGAGCTCAGAACGCTACTTTTGAGAGCTTGAAGCACATGTTTACCCTTTAACATCCTTTAGACAAATTGGTTCTGAATATTCTTGAAGTAGGTATGCTCCTAATCTCACTATTCCTTAAATCAATATAAGTGGAACTGACTATACATTTGCTTACTGAAACAATGATGAAGACGAAATTTCTGCAAAATTTTGCACCTATCAACCCCTATCACATTTTTGATTCTTCTACGATGATCAGATTGCAGTTATTGGTTTCGTTAATATGCTCGTTTAACCGGCTAAAGTGAAATCGGTTAACCGGTTAATGAACCGCCAAAATTCATTACAGTCACATGTTCCACTGCATCGTACACATGCAGGTTCACACTGACAAAATGAATTTTAAAAATAAGGAGAAAGGAGTTCACTAATCTAATCAATCTTAGCGAGAATGAATGTTAATTAATGCTGAACGGAAAAAGATGTTAACTACTTAATATTATTGCAAATAATAAATGCTCCGTTCGGAAATCTGTTACTCTATGAGCATAGACATGTACAATGAAAAGCCAATACAGAGGCCGAACTTTGAAAAAACTTCTGCAGAACTTCTCTTTAAAACACTGCATTTTGAATCTGGCATATTATTATACTTAAAGCCTTTTTTTGTTATCTGTGTCTGTTATTGTCTCTATTATTCGTAAAATCTGTTGAAAACTGTTTTTTAATTTATTGTCATTTGTTGAAAAGAAACACAACAATAATAGAATAATATTGGGCTGTGTCTGCGGGCTCTGGCATAGCCCTCGACCTCCGAGGTTCACTCCCAGACACAGCAACTCTGTTCAGAGCTGCAACACGCTGTCTGCTTCATGCTATAGAGCCGTAGAAAAGGAGTAGTATCTTACCAGCTTCTCCAAGACTTCCAGATCATCACAAGACGAATCCGCCGCTGATTGTCGTCTGCTTAAGTCGGGTTGATCTTTCTTTGCTACTTTTACATCTACTGGAGATTCGGAAGGCAACTGAGAAAGTGATGGTAATCGCGGTTGGGAAGCACTTACTGAAAATGTAAAAATTAGGAATACTAGTACTTTGTTTCTGAAATATCGAAGTCAAGAAACACTCAGTCATCGATTGAAAAGCATCGGAGAAGGACACAGTCCGCGAGCTGCATAGAGAGAGGTCATGCCTGAAGCTTTCACATAGCATTATACACCTGTTGACTGCCACAAAGCTGTGCGTCTACCGGATCAGATAATTTATGTCATAAATAGCTTGGATTAAAAAGGCATGTGGAGAAATCTATTGTGACATGCTTAGATTGATCGTGATTGGCAATGGAAACGATTTTGTCGTTACTAAATGCAGATTAAAGTCGCACACGTATTTTTTCAATATGATTTGTATAGAAAGCAATTCTTGCTCTTTCATATGAATGGTCGTTCGAAACAAATGAACGAAGTGCAATGTATACAGACATCAGATCCGCAGAGGAAATGGCACATATTTGTTGAAATATCTATGAAAATGTTGAGGTCATTGCACATGAGCTCTATACTTGAATTAAAACGACCAAGCACTCATAAAAGGAATGACCTGTGCGTGTGTGTAAAGCTTTAACGTCACTACCCCCACACTGGGGCTTGGACGGTGCTGACACAGTCAGACTTTTCTGGAACGTCGTGATACTTTTAGTCGGGATGCCCTTCCTGCCGACTTCCAATGAGACTATCGGGGTTCGACCACTGGACCAAAGGATCGCCACGCCAAGCACTTAACCACTGTGCCACGGAGACCCATTAAAAAAACGACCTGTAGATGCTACTTTCTATACAAATCATATCGTGGAAATGCTTCTTCGACTTTAATCTGCAGTCAATACCTCATTACTGGTGTTCACAGCTAATATGTCCATTGGAAAAACCAGAGGTTGGCATGTGCGCTTAGACTTTGCACTCTGCGCTCCAGAGCGCATCGCCAATTTCCCGGAGCGTGGAACGCAAGAAGTTTTGCCGTAGCGCGCCCACCTGTGGGAAATGTAGGGCTTTTTAATCCAATCTAATAATGAAAGACAAGCGATCTGATCCGTAGAGACTCAGTTTTGTACTGTAGTTGTTCAGCGAGGTACAGTACAATGCTATGTTCCTCGCACTCCGCACAACTTTGCGCTAGCTCCTGGTCTAATAACATCATCATGTTCAACAAATATGACTGTGACATCGTGTATACCGGACGATGCCTAAAACATCTAAGCTTTTGTTTCCGTAAAAATCTTTGAGTGCACTCACCAGGCGTTGAGAATGAAGGTTTTGCGATAACTTGGAAGACTGCATCTTCCGCATCCTCATCGTCAATGTGATCGCCATTTAACCCATTTTGATAAGGAAACGAACCGCCCTGCAAGATAATACGATTCATTTACTTGATTATAATGATTCATAATTATCTCTAAACATTCCCAGTAGTAATGTTACGCCATGGTTGCGCTTAAGTTTGAATTTGAAATGTTCCTCGCACAATATGAATTGCTGGTTGGGAGTAATTGATAATATCATCAGTGATGTTACTCACCAGGATCACATACTCAACAGTGAAAATCCCAAAACTTAAGCTGAAGCCTTTTCAAGCAGTTGCCGATTTTTCCTTTTAATAATATTTAATTGCAAAGTTTGAGAATTCGACCACTTCCTGATTTGGGAAATTTCAGTTATTCACAGTTATTCACAGTTATTTCAGTATTATATTTCAGTTAAAAAACCAACCGTGATGTATTTTTGATGATTGCCTAGCTAGCTCGATATCCTGCATAAATGGCAAGTTCGGTGTCCTATATTTTATGAATAATTGACTTAAAACTTCCTCGCATTAGGAGTTGGCATTCATTATGTCGAACATTGATCATTAGAACCAAAACTAGACATCAAGCATAAGGCTTTTCGGCAAAATTGCATAAAAAATAAGTAGTTTATCACATAAGGAGTTCCACTGTCATCATAGAGCATGGTGACTCAACAAACGAGGGATTGCTTGATTGTGATTGTGAGAAAACCAGGTGCTATGTTAAGTGTGAAGTTCGACAAAAAGTCTTCCCGTAAGATTATGAAAGCCTTTTCTGTTGCTTCGAATAAGCTAATAAGCTATCACGTGGAGACTTTCGAATGACAAGAAGACAGAGGTATTGCAGCATTCGATGATCGAAGCAATTCGCAAAGGAAGCTCCATACGAAGTCGGGCTTGCTCTATCCTCTACTAACAAAGTAGCCTACTACAGGAAGAGAGAATGCAATCCTCGAGCATTGAAGCGCAGAGTTGTACAAGAATTGACGCCTAAAGATGCACCTAAGCGACTTCAATTTTTTCTTTAGATGATTAATTGACGTGCAGGATCCTAATTCGACCTTTAATACCAGTTTCAGTTATGGGAAAACATTCCGTCTCAATGGGAATGTCCGCCGAATGTTCACTGTTAGATCGACGAGAAGCCTATGTAGTCACCTTCGATATTTTTCTGAGTCTATTTGTTATCTTGCGATGGAGCCTTTTTCCAAGTGAAAGAAGAAGCAGGCAATGCCGAATTCAACAAGGATATCTTGTTGAGCAAAGAACACTTCCACTTATGATACCGCGACAAAATCGGACTCGGTCGCAACGTGAAGCGGGGAACTGCTCGTGATGCACGAGAACTCAATTCAAAATCGAATTGTTGGATTGGTAGGGGTAAACCTATTCCCTGGCCTCTGTGAAGCTGAAAATTATCAATGTTGTAATTTTGGATATGGGACCTGGTGCAAAGTTATTTCTACAAAACACAAAACCACCAGGTCCAAAAGCTCAAACGAATCAAAACAAAGATCAACCTTTCTCAATGGACAGCATAGCTACAGATGATATTACTCTTGCATCTCATTCCTTTGCCATGGGCTGTGATATTTGCTGGAGGACATACAGGAATACCTTTTGTCAATTTTGAAATATAAGTAATTACAGAAAGACGACTTATGAATGCTCCCTAGAAACTGAAAACTTAGTATTTTTGTCAAAATAACATGTGAAAATCCGTAAGAAGATCGCGAACACCCTGTACTTATTAAATTAGGTTAAAAAGTGACATTTAACTAGGTGTTATTGCTAATATATTTATATTAATAAAGCTTAAAAATATGTCAAATTTTCATGCAGTTCAACTTTTCAAGGACGTCAGCAAAAGGGGACTGACCCATTTCATCCAGTGTGAAGAGTTAAACAATGGAACTCCGACATTTCGCTTTGTTTAATTAAGTTAGTGAGACTGGAATGGACAATAGCGATTTGTTGACTGTCATTTCAGTCATCATTTTGGCACCGATTCAGGTCAATGTTACTAGATCTCAAGAATCCAATTACTGATACATGCAACAGTTGCAGATTCTTGTCGTAAGGCAATTTATTGCTAGTTATTTCATCAAAATGCTTTTATAAATAAAGAGGAATAATGAACAGCGTGAATCTCTGAAAAGTACACTGATAGGCTGTCGGCATCTTCCTATTTTCATCTGAATGTCGCCATCGCTTAGGTTCCGTTGCCATGACAACGCACATCCACGACGTTCTAGTCCTTGATTATTTTAGAGTGTCAGACATCTATGGGCTAAACAGTGATTTGTGCTGATGTTGACATGTTTAAGGAAGGTCTGATGATGATTCCTGGCATTGCATGAAATGACGGCTACTCAGGTATATTCCCATTTTTCAACTGATGATGCAATTAAGAATCTAATACTTCTGTCCAAATTTTAATCACTTCAGACATGATTCAATGGCCGCAAATATTGTCCTTCTTATGTAGCTCAGACCATCAAAACATTGCATGTTACAGCCACACAGATGGATCCGCCTTTCGCTGTTACTCTGGAGGTGACGCGATAATTTCTCAGCCACTGTATGCGATGGTAGAGAGAGAGGTGGAAATGTGCGTCTCCCTTTGGCTTACGTGATTGGCCAAGCGCACGCAATGAGTAAGGAAATTGTATTAAGGAACACACGTCGTTGTGACGAGCTGTCGTTATCACATTGAAGACTGAACAACTGCCAAGTGATCACTACCTATCTTTGACTGTTTCTCCGTGATAAATTAATCAAATGGAAATATTATTCAAATCGCTCGACCACTCACGCTCTAAATTTACTGATTTGTACGTTCAATGCGGTGTCAATGATTTAGTTCGTCAGAATTCAGGATTGAATTTGCACTATGTTCAATGGAAAATTGATCTTTCTGGCGTGACCATCAGTATTAAAAATGTCATTTCTAGACCAACAAACGCAGACAAAGCAATTTATCTCTGTGGTTACACCAAACTATTGCAAATAATCAAATTTCAGCCTCCTCTACAATCGCTTAGTCTGATCATCAATCGAAAAGACAAATAGGCTACAGTGATATTCAGAATCATATCTGTTTCAGTCATCTGCTAGACAGAAGCCACACACGAGTGTTCTCTCTTCTGTATTCCTGTCCTCTGCATTGCACTTGAACACCAGACAGCGTTACTGAAGCGGATAATATTGCTCCATTAAGAATCCTACATAAAGTGGTGTCACTCCTTTAACTTTCTCTCTCCATTATACCTTCATTTTCAATATTAGTCCTCAAGTGATGCCATCCGATTATCTGGGATGTTATGGCGCCTGTTGAAACACTTGCAGCTCTCAGGACCCTTCCAAGACTTGCACTTGTTGATCGTGAACTTATGTAAATTGCAGAGGATTGTGACATTGGAAGCAATCCAAGCAGTCAAGTGCCGGTCAAGTTCATTAGAGACAGATTCCGGTGGTCTGGAGGCCACCATTTCCAATCAAACGCTTCTTATTGCAGGTTATGAAATCTTTCGACTGGTCTACGGGTTTCAAAATGTGTGCTTCGCGACACTTGGCCAATCACAAAGCCAATTTCAATACTGTCACAGCAGGCGTCAAAATTTCATGCAAATCACTCTCGCTCATCAATTGGTATGACAATTTAACTCGCCAAGAAGACAAAACTATGCCACTTCAAAGTATTACACATGGTTATGAAAACGGAGGGCAAAACGTAAATACTGATTGAAAATATATGATGTACGGGTATTCATGTAAAGATTCCACTGAATTCAACATTCGATAATCACTGCCTTTAGGATTGCTTCCTTTCATGGTTGCCAAAAAGTGACGGGGGTGTTCCTGGATCGATGTCTTTACAACATGAGAATCCCATGGACTCGTGTCTGAAATATGCCTATATCACGGTGTCCGACATCATTCCGGGAATGGACTCGATCTTGTGGGTGTACGATGTAAAACATCTAATGATGCTAAGTTTGAAAAGTGGCAGGATTGCTGAAATGAGATGATTTAATCAGAATGATTACAGATTACTGTGGAAAGATTACTTTGAAAACTTTACCGAATCATGACGTAACCTATCATCAGACACAGACTAGCTCTACACCAGTCCGCATGTTCAGCTTCTACATTGTTCAGTTGATTACATCGAGAGAACTCTTGAAAACATATTGCTCTACCAGCTTGCAATATCAATATTTTTATGAGGTCATTGCTAGTCTGCTTGTCATTCGATCGTCACACTGCTTTCTCACCAATATTTTGAATAGTAGCATCAGTTAGTGGAATAATAGTCGGAGACCATCCTTGTCACTATCTCCTTTTTGATTAGATGAACTGTTATCAGGTGTCATTTCACTAGGAAGTTTTTATTCCTTGTCAACAGAAAACAGAAGACAGGATAGGGTGTGAGTCTGATTCTATTAGCAATAGAAATGTAGTGAAGTAAACGGTAGATCAAATTGCGATGCAGAAGATGTGCGGCTGGTAGGACTCGAACTTACATTAGCTAGACCTGTGCCCTACCAGCCAAGCTACGAACTGCATGCGTGCGACCATGTCAATTGGACGGATCAAGCCATCACTATCACACATAAGTTGTAATAGCAATTTTGACCGGCAAACAAAATCGTCACGATTGTGACTGCCGATGTAAAGGCCAGTAACTGAGGATGGATGTCCGCCAAACCATCTGAAGTCATATCGTACATGTGGCTATGTGATATTCGCGTAGATGAGTGAAACTGATATACACCGAAAATCACAGGTGCGATGCGGTCCAATGATTCCTAACTTTCCTACTGATAATGCAAATAACATTAATCTAGTACATGTCAACCGAAATACGACATCTGTTTGATTTATGAAAACTCACCTGAGAATTTCTTTGCCTAGAATCGGTAATGACAGTTGGTGATGATGTAGAATTCGGCTTACTAGAGCCCTTTGGTTGAGGTGTACTGGGTTCCGGATTATCTGAAAATACGTTTGGAATGATTAAGTGGAACAAAGGAAAACTGAAACTATTAAATGCTCACCAGAGTAGGATCCACTCCCTTCTGATCTCAAACAGCGAATAGCTGATCGAATTTTTCGACGCTCTTCGAATTGAGAAGCTTCACGAAGCTGGAAGAGAATTTCTAAATGAATGACATTGTCGGAATATGCATAGGATCTGATGGCACATTAGAGAATCAAATGTATCACACAAAAGGATCCACTAGTACTTGTCTTAGCAATATTTCGGTGTAAAGGTCGATCCCCGAAAGTGTCATTGGAAGTCGTCAGGAAGGGCATCTGGACTTACAGATCACAACGCTCTCGATTTGAGTCTGGCTATGGCAGCACCGTCCAAGCCCCGTTGGGGGCGAGTAATGACGTTATACCATCATCATTCACAGTTAAATACAAATTCTGCTTCAAACCACGGCTGTGGAGTCGGAGGTGGGGTATGCTATAGGTTGGAACAACCGCCTCGACAGATCTAGTTCAAACACATTAAATGTTCATCAAACTTAAAAGAGAAGACGATCACAATCTGAAGATGAGCAGATCTTATAGAAAGATTAATTAGTAAATTGATAAAACTCATAGATCATGATATATTTATAATCCGTAACGGTGATTTACTATCACATGAGCTAAGGATTTCGAAACGCACGAGAGGAATTTTTGTATATGTAATGAAATAAACTCTGTTTAGGCGGTATTTGTAATTCCATAATAGTGGAATTCAATTAATGAATCGATATCAGTAAATGGAGTTTTCGATATAGTATTATGCGAATGGAATATAATATTTGTATTTATATGTTGAGTCAGATCTTAAACTAAAATTACATAACTTTAACAGATTACATAACTTGAGATTCATTAAGTGGATTCTACCGTAACATGCTAATAAATGAAGAGTATGAATAAGAAACTCAAATGATTTTTAGTTCAATGGCTCTTGCTCACATCTTATAAAGCATACGATTAACGATATTCTATCCCTTGAATTGAAATCACGGAAGATGCTTAACCCTGAACGTTCCCAAGGTTTATATTTGTCATAGGTTTAATGTAGATATTTATAAGTACGTATGTTTATATGTAAATGATAAACCGATTAACCGGTTAAAATATCTAATTTCACCATTGCTTGATCGAAATCAAAAATCAAATCTCTCCCTTTTTATGCCACGAGGTTTTATTGAAAATAAAATAAAGTGACCCGACGCGTTTCGTCTTAAAGACTGTCTCAAGCATAGAAATTGACAACAATAAAACCTCTAGAATGGAAATTAAGCTTCATGCAATGCACAATAACGGCACATAAATCGCACGCATTTTCACTTAGATGCACCTGCCAACGTCTGTATCATTGGGTTAGAATCAGTCACATGAGTAAATCGAAGCTTTTAATTGGTTCTTCATGCCCCAACTTAGTTCCCCCGGATGTGCCGCGACCTTGAGAGTCAATTTCCATTCTAGCGAACTTCAGATAAACAGTACATTTCTATGGTCTCAAGGGTACACTGACACGGCTACATGATGCGGGTTATATACTCAGGTCTTGGATTCGATATCTCCTCACTACAAATGTTATAATGGCTTTCAACCATATCAAAATAACAGAAAAATAAAACCATTGGATAAGCCTCCTAATTGGATAAACTTATCTTTAGACTTGTCAGCGATAGCTGTAATAGAAAAATGAATAAACTAAAACGTAAATATGGTCTGCCCATGAGAATTACAGCTAGACCAGGCAAGAGACTACAGAACACAATAAAATCTAAAATAGATAATAAAGACTTTTGTCAATGTGACATTTGTAAACAGATCGGTCATAAATATAACTGTAACGACAAATATTTAGTTTACGAATTTTCGTGTAAAATCTGTCAAATAAAGTATATTGGTCAAAATAGTCGACCTTTTCGATCACGGTATAATGAACACGAACGTAGTGTCAGAAATAGAGACAAGAAAAGTGCTCTGAGTGATCATCATCTAAAACACCATACCGCTGAAATGATGGACATTAATTATTTCAACTGCAGTATTTTGGATAAACAGAAATCGGCGATATCTACTAAGACGGCTGAATCTCGCTGGATTGCGTCGAAAATGCCAAATTTAATGAATAGACGTCATGAGCTAGTGTGAGGAGATATCAAATCCAAGACCTGAGTATATAACCCGCATCATGTAGCCGTGTCAGTGTACCCTTGAGACAGTCTCTAAGACGAAACGCGTCGGGTCACTTTATTTTATTTTCAATAAAACCTCGTGACATAAAAAGGGAGAAATTTGATTTTTGATTTCGATCAAGCAATGGTGAATTTAAAAAACCTCCCGTTCAGTCACCTAATGAAGTAAAATATCTAAGATCCATGGATTCAAAGCATTAAAGGATAGATTCATATTCATTATCATTGACAGTTCCAAATTCCTGTGCTGAAAGCGTTGGAGAGTGGACCTGGCACAAATATTGAAGAAAGCAATTATTGAATGATTTCATTGACTGTGACTTCGTAAACATATTTCCTTTGCACTTGATCATAGTGCTCATCTTGGTCAACTTGGACGGGTTCGGTTCAGTTTAAGCCTCCTGAATGATCGCGCAGTGCCGGGTTGCACTGATCATATTGTTTACAATTCTTGAGCGACGCGCATGACAAGGGCTGCCGCCAATAGGTTTCTCAACCGTAAAATAAGTCGCTATGAACATCGCTTTAGCGTTTAATACCATCGTTTCTAAAGTGCGTGAAAGTGCGCGAATTTTTCATTTATCTCAACAAAACCTGCAATACCATGCACTTAATCCGCAGAGATCACAGTCTAAATGTCAAAATAACATCCTATTCAACAATTCAGCTTCGAGGTAATTACATAATTGGAAATCATTGATGAATTTGTTTTGGAGGAGAGAAGGGCATGTGCATAATATTTCGATTTCTTGACAGATCCATCAGCGAACACAGCTGGACATCGGCTAAAGTGTGATGGCCCTGCACTAAGTATTAGTCATTGTTGGTCCACGACAAGTCCATTGCCGCTGAAGATGCTACAGTAAAATGTAGGAAGCACCGCTTTGATTAACCGATCTAATAGACCACGATTGAAACTCATGATAACAAACAGAATTACACTGAGACCGCCTAATCAAACACTGCTGGACCGACTTCACAGTGGTAAAAGCATCACGATTCCGCCCGACAAATGTCATAAGCTCTGCGTAGACTGAGCTGAATATTTTGCCTAGATGAAGCCATCAGCGGGGCAAAGACCGTTTGAAATCTATGCAACCGAGGCTGAAACGACTCTGGTGAGATAAGCCTTCATGTCAGACTAGAACGCACGTGCAAATCCAAGCATCGTCAGTAATTTTGATTGCGGTATCCTACACAGATGTTATCAATGTGCAATTAAATGTATTGACCGCAAAGTTGTTGGCGACCATCTTTCATGATTATCTCAGTGTCAAAAGCAATCACCTCGTTAATCTAAATGGAGTGCCATTTTAAAAAGGTAGATAATAGGTACTGCCGACAGCTTGCTATAAATCACCCAAAGTTTTTCGTGCTATCATAAGACTATCAGAGATAAAAAAATATAGCTGACATCTTAGATTGAAAGCATCTCAAAATAGACAGTTGTAAGCTATATTTGTGATAACATTAAGATCGAATAGATTCTTCTCAAAACTGATGGATCAATAATAGCGCAAGTCAAAAGCATATATCGTTGCAATCTGTCACCTCATAAAATCGAAGAGCCCTGCATCCTAAAGCGGTGACAGCTAACTGAGTCGCGTCTAATCGAACCGCGTCTAATTGATTCGCGTGATGAATTCAGTATATCACTGAGCCGCGGATTTCCTTACCTATTAATAGTGCCTCCCGTTACTTCTTGATGACTGATCCCTCTGGTTAACACTGACGAACAATCAGTATCGAGTTTCATATAAAACATGAACATCAAAACAATTCAAGTACATGTAGCTCATAATCCCACGTATAAATCCCACATTAAAATGGTGTGTTAGTCCGGCCGCCAACACGAGGGTGAAAATCAAACTTTCACAAAATGATGTACACTATATTGTAAATGCGAATCTACGTGTCTGTTGAGTTCTACCTATTTTCTGCTAATGTGAGACAGGACCAAAGAAAAAAGATAGGTAAATCCAACGTGATGCAAACTGATGTTTATGGTAAAAATGAGATTTTCTATTTTTCTTGTGATTAAGTGAAGAAGTACACAGGCTCTCAAACTTTTATGCTCCATGGCCCCCTTCCAAGCTAATCATTTTACTGCGGCCCCCTTGTTCCATAGGCCACTTGATTTCATAGTTAACTATTTCTTCTTTCAATTTCTTTGTTGCAGTGCTATCAAATTTTATGTCTTCATTAGTTCCTTGATCCACCTCATGTCAAAGGTCGATTTTTGTTTTACAATAGATGCTCTCTTTTCATTTTTAAGTTGATTTACACTAATGTACATGTAAGTACTATACATGTATTTTGAAGAGATTTAAATTTTGAAATAATCCTGTAAAACAAAGTACTATTCGAGTTACTGTTTTCGATTTTTCTCTAAATTTGCAAGAGGAAGGCTAAACAAATAAAATATCCGCTTTTAATAAAAACAAATCACTATGAACAATAAATAATCTGAGTTGAATGTGATAGAACTATTACACAGATAAAGTAACACCAGAAGATTCAAAGGGATTTCTTTTCTTGTCCATTAATCACAAGCTTTTTGACATTTGGTTTTGTGTTTGAAGTAGATTTACGGATATCACTCCGAACATCAAGGCGATTTTTATATTTAGTTTTGTTAAAGACCAAATTCTCTTATCCTAACGCACACATCTGTGAAATATATCTCTTATTGTTTTCTTGTCCAATGATCTTCACGCAATTTCTTCACTTAATTTACGGCGGTGTTGCTACAAATACAAAACCCAATATCTTAACAAGCTTGACATTTTCAAATTTGACGTCGTTGCAAACTGGGAAAGATTTTGCTCATTTTATCAATATATTTTCATCAATCTCTTTTTCATGTTGACAGATAGACCAATGTTGAAAAGACAGTTTACAATGTCGTCTACCTCAGACTTCGTCGGATTGTCAGAGAAAATTGGATCAGTGACAGTAATATCATCAGAATAATTCACACCTTTACACAAGTCATTCAAAGAAGTAACACACCCCATCATAGCGTTAAACAAATATGGGTCAAGAATTGACCCCTGAGGCACCCCTGAAATGACATTAGATACAGCACCATGATGACCATAGAGAGATGCAAACTGTGCCCGATCAGTTAAATAGGATTTCAACCAATTCACCTTCCAAAACACCTTCCATCCCAGGTGATACCAAATGATTCAGGAGTATATTATGCAAAATATAATCGAAAGCTTTCGTTATGTCCGATCAAGAAACACGTACACCATTACTATCGGAATTTTCCATGAGAATTTTAATTTCATGAATGATAGCAACCAACGCACTCGTGGTAGATCCCAAGGGCCTGTAGGCGTGTTGTTCAACACCATTACATCTGACCAAAGCAGCCTTTACGTTGTTTAGCACTAATTTCTCAAAAACTTTAGACAAAGCCGATAACACTGAGATTGGACGTAGGTCATTAATGGTAGGAGTTATTTTCTTTGGAATGGGGTTTATTCTAGCAATTTTGAGTTCATCAGGGAATCTTCTTTGAGAAATAGATGCATTCATAAAATGAGAAATCGGAGCACTCAAAATACTGGCAACAATACGCAGTAGTCGAGGAGGAATTACATCCGGACCGGTTGACTTATCTAATTTCAGTGTATATATATTGCATCAAAAACAGAAACAGAAAAGCTCCATTCATCTGTAATGTGATTGGCAGGATCGTCGTCAGTTGTGTTGTTGAAATTACTCTGGAAAACTGAAGTCAACAAGTTTATTAAGTTGTAGTGACCACCGAATTCACTAATTAAATTTTCGAATACCTCCCTCTTTTTGCCACGAACCTCATTAACCACAGACCAGCAGTCCTTTGACGATTTGGAGTGCTTTTCAGTCCATTTAACTCTCGCTTTAAAAATTTCAGCCTTTACGCGTTCTTTGTAATGTTCAAAAAGAGACCAGTTTTTATCACGAAATGCGCTCCATCGTTTGTTGATCAGGGACTTTAATAAGGGAGTAATCCAGGGTTTGTCTTTCTTTGTAAATGTTACAAAATCACGTGGAAAACATTTAGCTGCAGAATATAACACTACATGAAACCATGGAGTGTATCATATCATTTATGGAGCAGCAACTTTCTAAAATATCAAAGTTGACAGAGCAGAGAAAAATTTCTGAATATTTGACTGCAATGATGCACAGTTCAATATTACACATGAATGGAACAGTTCATTCACATTTCATTAATAAACCTAGGAATTATTATAAAGAACCTAAAAAAGCTGTCAAATTAATGAATGGTGATAACCTGAAATTGACTTTAAGACATATAATTGGATAAGAAAGGTGGCAGCTCTCTTAGACTTCTTGTCGATTTAATGCAGCAAGCGAGATGCAAGTGACAAATGCTAAATCACAATGACAAAGTAAGTCACATGAATGCATTCTGAATCTCATTTGAAAATATTTATCAATTACACAGCAATCACTTGAAATTAAGAATCCTTATCTCTTTTCAAGTTCACAGAAGATTGATACAGAAGCGATAAACAGTTACAGGTCAACTTATGTGAAGATTTTCTTCAACTGTTTATTTTGTAAGGACATATTGAAATTGCCTTGAGTGACAGGTTCTTCAATGTGTTGAGACACATCAATGATGATAATTGTACAATTGAAACAGAAGTCAGTCTCGCATCAGTGGAGCACACAAAAGCAAACGATCGAAGACAGGATGTCACCGCTCAATTGATTGTTGAAGTCATCAGCTTTCGAACTTCACGCAACTGCACGCGTTTAGCTCTCCTTAGCCGTATCTTGCATGGAAGAACTATTGCCACCTCTTCAGTTCTCAAATGTGCTCCTCAAATGTGTTCTCCGCGCTCCATTTTGACTGACCCAAGTGCGTTCTGCATTTCCCGTTCCGATTTCGGAGAATTTCACGTTGCCGAAAATCTCCACAAAAGTAAGATCACATGTGACTTACTTTTTGATTATGTGCGAGAATTACTGCACTTTAGCTTCTCCTACCTTCTCATCTGGTGTGCACTTCATCTGTTCATTATAGGGACCAAAAAGTGACTATTAAGCCATTAACTCAACGTTATTCGAAAATAATTCTTCTGTTATCAGATCAATTGGTTATGCCTTTTTCATTTCCGATAGAAGAAACGTACCCGATGCCGAATATGCAATTTCAATTTTAATTAACACTAATTGTCATTTTACCTTCGGCATTTTGACAAGCATAAGTTTTGGATTCGGAATGTTGGAATTCATCTTTAATATCGGGAACTGACTTCGAGAACAATGTTCACAAACATAAATGACAGATAAGCAATTCTACCATTCACCACACCGATGATGTATGCTTTGAACGTACATGTCGTCTTACTTTGAGAAATAATTTAGAAAACTAGGGTTGAATGAAGTCAATTGAATATCGTAAGCACACTTGACAGGCTTCTAATGAGCTACAGTGTTTGTTTATGACTATCTTTGTGCATTGAGGACTCTATTACTTTAATGAACTACAATTTCATGAAGAGGTCTAGTAATTTAGCTATAATGTACATGTATTTCACATTGTCTGCCAAAGTTTTTGCTGCAGCTTAAACGAATGTTCTTCATTAATACTTGCGACCTATAGATTCATATTAAATTGTCTAAGTAAGTAGACATTCCTCTAATTTATGCGTGCTGTATATGTCGTGCATGCATAAGCTTGTGTATCCATAACACCTCTGAAAACTACGCAATGATCCAGCTCAAAACTGCTACATTTGAAGTGTAACTGACAGGAGAATGAAACGCTTTTGTATTGGTGTTTAGATAAAACAGTGGCGTTAAGATGAAATTGTTTAGCCTGACAATACGCGAGTTAGGCAAAATATTAATCTGCAGAGACTCGTCATGCCATTTGGAGTCGAGCATTCAGCAATCGACTCGACTTGAGAAAGCTAAAGTCACGATGCGCAGGTTCCAGCACACCAAAGTTGCAATGGGAATCGGCATGTACTATACATGTAAAAGGAGTTGAATTTACGCTCGTACATTTTATGCTTGGGCTTCCAATCTACAAAGTTTTCTATGCTACACATATTCATATAACACTTTCCTTATTAGATTGAAATATAAATATAAAGCCAAACTTTGAATCTGAAATGAAGAGAAGTTGCTCTACACCGTACTCTAAGAGATGCCTACTTTTAATGTTATCGCATCTAATATTGCTTTGACAAGCTATGTTGTCCTCATTTTTGAATGTTGAACTTTTATCCTAGATAAATGATATCTGAACTTTTCAGTGCTTCAAGTGTAACGAAATACTCGTAACTGACGAAAAGGTCTAGTTTGCATTACGAAACGGATACATATGTAACGAATTAAGTGAGAAACAACGACGATTAGCGACATTGCAAGGCAAGGTTTTCTACAGTTATCAGCTCAAATTGTTGACGAACACTTAATGCCAATACCACTTTCTGAAAGTATACTTTGGGAACGAAGGTCATTCAATTTTGACACTTTTTGCTACATAGAATGTGGATTAAATAGTTTGTTATCAAAAGTGAAATGAAAGTCGCAGTTGTTGCAATAGATTAAAGCAAATATCCGACTCTTTTGGAAACAACCATACATGTTTTGGGGTGGATTCACCACCCTTCATCAGTGCACAAATGAGAGAAAGAGCAATAAATTTATGATATTCATATACATCATTTATTATATTCATATACAGAAGTTCAGATCGTCGGAATTGATTACCACAAACCCAATTGCGTAGTTCGGGTCTGGACATTCAATAGGTCGTCGGAGTTGAATTCTTTGATGAATAAGGCTTCAGCCACTTTGGCTAGCCACGGATTGGTATGATACATGATCTGGAAATTAATGACGTCAGGAAAGTGCAAATGCATGCTAATTTCAGATGGCGAACTGCCTTTTATGTGCCAAATGAATTCACACAATTCACATAATTTCACATGGATTGCCACATGAAAGGCAGTCCGCCATCTGAAATTAGCATGCATTTGCACTTTCCTGACGTCACTAATTTCCAGATCATGTATCATACCAATCCGTGGCTAACCAAACTGGCTGAAGCCTTATTCATCAAAGGATTCAACTCCGACGACTTATTGAATGTCCAGACCCGAACTACGCAATTGGCTTTGTGGCAATCAATTCCGACGATCTGAACTCTGTATATAAATATTGTAGATTTATTGTTCTTTCTCTCATTTGTACATTTATGAAGGGTGGTGAGTCCACCTGAAACATGTATGGTTGTTTCCACAAGAGTAGGATATTTGCCTGAAATATGAATCTGGGCACTATTGCTTTTCTATCAAATATCCGAATTGTCGTTTATACAAGGTATATTTAAAGAATAAAATCACCGAAATATTCCATTGACGTTTATGTAATACGTTTTTAGCCTTGACATTGACAGCAAAATTGAACATGAATTATATATTAATGTGTGCGAAAAGGTTGTTTGCCTTCCTTTCTTTTGAGAATTAGATTTTTCCATACAACCATTGCAAAATTTGCATTGAATTGAAAATAACCATCAGACTGACTTCGTAAACTTCACTTAAGGGGAATACAATTCAACGTAGCTGTCAACCAGTACAGATGTAGAGAATAGTAAATAAAATTCACACAAAAAGACACTACACATATCCGTGAGACAAAGGAAAGTCTAAAAGAAATCTTACAGATTTGGTATAAACGGAAAATTATGCATTATTTACAGTATTTTGTTGTACGAGTATTATGTCTTTTTGCTTCAATTGCGAATTTCATTACTGTTCTCTAAATCTCCAGCACTAGTTAAAAGCTATGATGAATAATGATCGATTTGCAGCCTGCCTGAAGTTTGAACTTTTAAAATCATCGATTTCCTGAGCAGGGATGTCGCTAATTATGGCATTGCCCGAAAGAAAAAAAAACAAGAGATGAGAAAATGATCAGATTTAAATCATCACGGGAACTACTAACGTTTGTGGCTTGTTTGTCGTTATCAATGCAGTATATTCTGTTGCAAAGAATCAGCAACTCAGATGCAGATAAATCATCATCCAAAATAGACTTCTACAATTAATTAAATAATTCAAATAATATTCTCAGAACTCGGGTTCGAAATTTGAACTTGCAAACACGAATGGAAATTGCTAGTTCGTGTTTTCGTTTCATGCACAAACTATTGTTTAATGGATGTGCAATGTGCGCAGAAAGCCGCAGATGACATGCTTGGCTAGTAAAAGAATAAATCTTAAAACAGCACATCGAAACCCTAAAAGGAAAGAAGTTCAATAGATGAGAATCAAAATCTGACTTACATCATTACGGGAACTGCAAACATTTCTGGTTTGTAGTTACCGTAATGGTTTAAATCACATGGTATTCTCATTTCTTGATTTTTTTCTATCGAGCGTGAGTAGATGTTAGATTAGAATAGTTACGATTATATACGCATATATCATCTCTCATTATAATTGATGACCTATGTAGTTTTGAAAATGTCTTGATTGCTATGCAATGTTGTGGCCTGAGGTATACATGTAAATGTATTCGCTATGGCCTTGTGATATGGCGAAATGAATGAATTCATGAAGTTAAGAATTTTCATGAAGACGACAACTGTTTTCTTTACTTGCGAAATTACAAATATATTTCACAAAAAAAGATGGTGTATTTCTGGAAACTATTCATATGCATTCTTCCAAACTGGAAAATGGTTCAAAATGAATTCATCACAATTGTAGAACTAAATCCTTATGTTGAGTGAGGATGTGATGTTGGCCTTTTTCATTTTATTAGTCGATTTACATCGATTTTATATGAGTACTGTATTAGTTAAACCATTATCGATCCAAGCATCATTTTGATAAGAAATGTAATTCATACGTTAAGAATGAAAATACTTCTAAAGCAATCAATCATGATGGAAAACAACACCGAAGACAATAAAGTAATAAGGATTTAAGTTACAATCATCTTAAAACCAAGAGCATGTGGTTGGCCTAACCGTTGAACAATGATTATTATTAACAGTCAATTGCTAAGTGATAGAAAAACGTCATTTGGCAGTCACACTCCAAAAGTAGTAGATTTGTAATAAAAATATAAAAAACCTCTTAATTGATAAATATAGATGCAGTTTCAATTTGAGGGTGAACTGATCATTTTTTCCATTCAATTGCTCGAAAAATGTGTTGATAAAATCAAGTACATAGGCCTATAGAACACACGCAAGTATTCAAAATTTGCTTAACTCAAAATTCAAAATTCATGGGTTTTATTTCAAGTTGAAACACCCGAAGACGATTACAACTATTATGATGATGAAAATTGTACTTGTACATGACGAGAATGAATATGCAGAGGAAGTATTGTCAAGTGAGGTGATTGTCATTTTAGATGATGAGTAAAATCAGCACATATAGTGTAATAAATCTCATGAAATCAGCATGTCAACAGAGAGAAGTCTTATATGAGGGGGGGAGGAGACATGAACTTGTAAATCAATCAAGCAAAACACAAGTATGAAGAGTAGGCTCCGGCGCTGTTACCACCGGCGCTGTGGCCTTGTAGTAGAGTGTTCGCTCTGCGTCCGGGAGACCTTGGTTCGAACCTTGGTCGGGTCAAACCTAAGACTTTTAAAATAGGTGCACTCTGCGTTCTTGCTAAACACTCAGCACAAAAAGAATGAGAGTGGGATAAAAGGAACTCGGCCACATGGAAGAGCGGTGTTTCACCAAATGTGCTTCCGAGTATAAACAAGGAACATTTATTTATTTTTTTAGGCCTAACATGCAAATTATGTCCATTTTATTATTTTGCACTAAGTTTTACAACAGTCAGGTTCGACACATTTTATTAAGTTTGGAGATCGGTCAAAGGACATGACATATACAGATTCATAGAAGCTTGTGTATACTATTTTATAAGCAAATCAAGCAACCATTTCTACTCGTGTTTTGCATTTTCTGATAAATTGCATGCAATGTACTGCCTTAGATTACGCAGTTGAATAGTTGAAAGAACTTCTAAAATATCACTAAAAAAAGGAAAAGAGAGCAATCAAATTTTGCAGACATCACTTTACTACTTTTCTTTTTCAATGAACGTGATTTTGCTGCTACATTTATTTCAAGATGTGCTGAGTTGAAGAATTTCTTAACAACAAGCCCCGTTACTTTAAAAGCTATTCAAAGGATAATATTGTGATTTAAACGATGCATAGGTCACGGAATTTCTTTTAAATCGAAGAACAAAAGCAAATTGAAAACCTCTTTCAGATCACTTTCAGTTCAGCTAAGTTCTTGCGATGACAAATGACTTCTCTTTTTCAATGAGCGTTTTTTTGACTACTTTATTTATTTCAAGATATTTGCGGAGTTGAAGAATTGTTAAACAATAGACCACGGATCATATAAATCAGCTGTGAAAAACGTCATACTTGACAATCTTAATTATACAATGAATTGAAAGTTCTTGAATAACAGTGCATCCTTAAAGACGCCTCTAATGACCATCTTCATAATTAGACAGGAAGGTTCAAAGAGAATAGCCGGGTTGCTGTATAATGGTAGATAATTAAAATGACATGAAATCGTATCTGAAAATTGCTGTCTGGGCCCTTCAGACATTGTTTGAGACGCAAAGAGGCAGTAACTATTCTATGAGAAATTGAATTATATCAGTTGACAAATCTCATATGCCTGCGATTGCGGAAAGTTTTGAGTAATTAAATCATGTAATAAATCGAAGATCTTTCAATTCCATATGCCAGTTCAGAGGTCTGCAAACATTGGAACGTGTCCCATATGATGGAACGCCTGATTATTTGTATGGAATACGGTTCATTAAAGATAAAAAATGCTCGTTCCAAATAATTTATTGTTAACATTATATAAAACAGTATTATATTTTGCTGGAATAAATCGAGCAATCATCCTCCCACCATGAATGACGTAACCCTATGAAGTTTCAAGATCCCAAAGACAAGCTTGATTGCAGTGTCTGCAATTATTCGGAAAGCTGACCGAAAAGGAAACAACCAAGATTCGTGAGCTTGAATTGCAAAGATAGCAGAGGTAGAAATGTACCTATGTGTATACCTGATTGCTTCTATCACCATCATACCAGGGATCTAGCAGATGAACAATAGGATAGCAACAGTGAGAGTGACTATAGCCAGAATTGATGAAAAATGTGTGTTTACTTATCGATTACTGTAGGAACATGTGCATTGCATTTGATATAAAGTTGATATGAAAAAGCAACAGTTTTCGACAACAAGCGGACAAAATATGGGGGAAACTGTAAATTTATCTCTATTCTGGATGCTTAATGAGGCATTTGGATAGAGCTAATTTGTGCAATTATTAGGGAAAAATTTTGTTTCTATATTAGTAAAATCAATTTAAAAATACTTTTCATTTGCTTTTCGAGAACAGAAAATTCTCAAAAAATTGCCAGCATTGAGAAACAATGCAATTTGAAAGGGATATTGTTGACAGTATTTTCATGCAGCTGTATTAGAGAAGAGCTTTCGATTTAGTTAACAGTAATATGCAGAAGTGAAGCTATCAATTATCTTATACATTACACATCATCGATGATATTTCCATTCTCAATAAGTGGTTGTTTGCAAAAGGAGAAAACACGATTATTCTACAAACAGTTTAAAGGGATGCCACACCCATGACTGCTGTGGTGACGAGAGTAAGCATATCTATTCAAAAGCGTACAATCAACATCGCATTTTCACAGCAATGGAAGTTTTTGCTAAAATGTGGACACACATATTGAAACTATTCAACTATCTACATGTATAGGCAGAATTTTAGCAAGTTGGGGTTTCAGTCAGTCAGGCAATTCTGTAGCGATGCCTTTTGATGTACAGCATAATCCCGTTATGTCGTAAGCTGAGACCAAAATAGCTATCCGCTATATCCCCATGTCCCCTCCATCGAAGATACTTTTGCGTCAGAGGCGGGACTAGTCATCTGGATCGAAAGACGGTTGCTCCAGCGCGAAAGCTGTTACGTTAATCTCCTCCGGCAAGCCGTGTGCTGAAGCCCCTAAATAGTATAACGCTCTGAAGAACCGCCCGTGGATGCATCTCACAGGAGCACCGGCATTCTTACCCTCCGCCACGAGGACATATTGTAGCACACTTGGGTGCCTCTACCCCGACAATCTGCAAAAAGCCGGTAGTGCCGCCTCGTTGGCGGACAGCCTGACAAAAGTCGTAAGGCTTCGTTACAGTATCTGAATAGCCAAAGGCGACACTGTCAAGACTGCCTACAGCATCATCATAATTACTTGTTTGAAATAACGGATCCTTATTCATTGCAATAATTTCTAGGGAGTCCGCAAAACAGATGTTCGTTTTTTTCAAAACAGATGTCGCCTATCCTGACGATGATCGTGTAGAACGGTCGAAAGATCTCGACAATAAACGATCGGAAAAAAACGAACATCTGTTTTGCGGACTCCCTAGAAATTATTGCAATCATAATTACTTCGTTAAACAGACAAATCAACAAGGATGAATGACCAGCAAATTGGCATGTCTTTTTGACCGATCCCAATTTAGTCACCTCCTACGACATACATGGGAAACAGAGGTGTTATTCAAGAAGTTCCGGAAAACTCACAGGGGAAAGGAAATTGTCAGTCATTCGTTATTTATCATACATATCTATTCCTAGTGGTTTGAAAAAATTCGCCTATGTGTGCAATATTAATCATCTTGGAGAACATTGACTATCAAATTCAGGAATACACTGTGATTGATTCCATTAAGAATAATCTTACAACACGATGGTGATGTCGAGTGTTGGTGAAATCTACGCGACTGTGAACCGATTGGCATAAGATCAATGAAATATTCATTTGAGTTACCGACTCACTGCAATGCGCGATACTTTGATAATAATATCGATCACATCAATCTATTGTTTAACTCACGTGATAACATACTTGCAGGAGAATTGTTGTAGGAGTTTATGTATTAGACAATACCCTTGACCAGTTATTTCAGAGTATAAAGAAGATTTCAATTGTAAAGGAAGTTTAACTCATCGTTGCTGAATTATATGCAATTATGCAAGTAATTATTCATTACTTAATTATTAAGCCAGGGAAATCCATCAGAGGAAACGCTCCTAAACTGCACGATTTACCTGCAACAATGCAGTCATTCTTCAATTAAATGATATCAATAACTTAAATGCAGTCATGGATTTCACAAAACATACAACCCCTATTAAAGACTACAATTCAGGGACGTCATGTAGCTTATAAATAATCGGCATCGGTAAATAGAATAGGAACTTTCATATGAAAATTATGCCATTCGGATTTAAAATCAAAAACATTCGAAAACTCAATTTTCGCTATTTGCCAATTCCAACACTTATTTCAACTTTTACAAAATGTGAAAATATGATCTATCTTTTGTGTAAATTTGGTAGGATTACATGTCGCTTGTGACCACATATCTTTTTCATTCACGCCGTCATTTTAAGCAGACATTTTCAAATATTTTACATTAGACTGATGATTCATTGATAATGATTACATTATTACAAGAATATATCTACATTTTCATCTACATTCCTACTTGTACGATGCTGAAGAACAGTCTTCGTGATTATGATATCAGGTTTACGCACTTCAATAATATTTTGTCAAATGCAGCATTATCGTTTCAGATTTCACTAGCCATCCATTTTCTTTGAAACATTTGCGTTTGTTGCTTTACAAGAAGCTGTATTTGCCGCCTGACGAGCGTAGAACAACTGAACTTTGGCTAAAATCAACTCACGTTGCACAGTTGCGTGATAATCGCAAATAATGTAAAGTGCTGAATGTCAGTTCTTGGAGATCCCTCAAGCACGTTCGAGCATAGCTGCGCATTTTGAGATGACATTTCCAGATTTTATGGATTTATTTGCAAAACATAAATGATGTGCATTAGCAAAGATATGAAGTATTTGCGATTCACATCCAACGTCTGATAAAATTGCTTTTATTACCTACATCAATTGAGAACCGATTGATAAAATTGATGATCGAGGGTAGAATTGTCGTAAATTGACATTAAAATTTTTGCTTCGTCACTTTGAACAACGGTCGAGTGTGCCCTTGCAATACATGAGATGTTGAAGTTAATCTTCATTTTGGATTTCAGTGATTCAATTACTGTGATTCAGTTTGGAAATTCATGGAAGTACACTTCTCAATATTAAAAACAAACCAAACCAATTGAAAGTTATTCAACTGCATGTATGCAAATTGGAGTACAAGAAACAAGGTATTAGGTGTAGAGGAGTGCACTCATCAACGAGTTCACCACCAGAGTATCACGGACCAAGTTCAGTGAATTGGATCTATTGACTAAAGAAAGCTTAGCAGACCATAAAGATGACTTAACATAAACAGCAAAGTTTGTCGATCAGAGAAGCCATATTAAACTTTTCCTAAGTAAAAGCTGCTTGTATTTTGAATGCAATTACACAGCAATCATGTCCCCTTATTATACATACTACAGTATATATAAAGCTTTATAAAGTTATCAGCAAATACTGTACATGTGTAAATAACCTTTTTAGTAGAACATTCTATTTGCATTGTTGATTTAATCAAATTCTGGAAATATTTTTGCATAATAGCGCAATTCTCAAGTTATTATTTACGAGTGAAAATGATTTATTTGCCGATGAGCATGACTCAGTTCAATATTTAGTAGATAATGATAATTGCTCGTTATTCCCCACCATTTCTCCGTTCTTAGATGAAAGGACCACAAAAAGTCAGTTTAATGGGAGATTCAAATACTGTGAAATGCTTATGATATTCAAAATAACAAGAATTATTCAAGAAGTGTGAAATCAGACTATATTTAACTTAAAGATGATTTCCACGCCATTATGAAAGTGTCATCAACATCACGATTTCCCTCTGCAGAATATTTTCAGCATTTTTCAGATTATTTAATCAAAACTCATCTTACTTTTTAATGGAAAACGTAATTTATAATCTTATAATTTCTGCAAAATATATTATAAAAGATATAATGCACAATGCAATCACATGTCGGCCGATATACATACAAATATGTAATTATGCAATGTATTTTGTAAAATACAAAGCAAGCATTATACCACAACTAATAAAGCAACAGAAATTCCGCAAATACATCTGGACTATTATGATGCTTGCGTGAAAGATTAAAGTCAATTTAATAGTGTGAGTGATTCCCATAATTTTCGCTTTGTCATGTACAATATATTTCAAGTGCCCTACAATCAAACAGTTACATAATCCCCTTGTCATCACGCAAGCGATAAGCTACGTCGACAATCCATGAAATTGAAAGATCAGATAAATCTATTTCATGATAAGCCATGATCAAAGTCTTCATCAATAGTCATTCAGTGTAAACATTTTCTCAACGCGACGTTCAATGTAGTGATAACTTCCTTACCATAAAACTATGTGAAAGCAAACATAATTAATCATAAAATTACTTATGTCAATAAAACTTTCCAACTGTTTCAATTTTAAATGATCGCTGTAGTTCATGGACCTACTTCATGCTGATAGTCATGAGGTGCGCGAGCAAATGAGGAAAATCACGGAATTTTCTAAAATCGGAGAAATGCATGTATAATAAGAGTATTCAAAAAAAGGGCTAGACCCATATAACACAAAAAATCAGAGTTACAGATAGTGTGCAGAATCGATAACAGAAGAATGTGAATGTGGCTCTGAGTTTTAAAATAGAAATTCTCTTCAAAAGAAGGCATTTTCCGAGCTTAACGAAAGAGGATAAGAATATTTGCAAGTTACTCTTAGATCTCAGAGTACCACTTGTCCATTAGTCTCTATTTGTGCGTCGCAAATGCTGGTGAATTTAAGCAGTCTGACACACAGTTTTGCTTCACTGGGAAAGATAATGTATTTGGGAGAGACTATGTTGTGTTTCATGAGTGTCATCCAAGTTGTTGCTGCTTCAACTATTTAAAATTGCTTTGAAGCTCTTCGATCGGAGTTTGCTGTGTAAGATTTTTTCATGTTTCAGAATTATTTGTCTTTATGATCTCTGGTCGATTTGATGCTAAGGGGGCATTTTCACATTATCTCAATAGCGATCGGGCAAACAGCCCGAGCGAAAAGTCGTCTAAGATATCTTGAGCAAAGTGTGATCTTGAGTATCAGTATCATCAGTATGTAGTTGTATCTTGCGCCATCAATTGGTCATGCAAGCTTTCCAGAAATAGTGCAGAAACAGAATAGATATGATGGTATGGTGGTAAATGGAAGATCTAAAACCTTTTTTTGATAAATGCTTCAAAAGGCTGTTATGAAATACATGATTGTAAAGGAAAAACCATTGCAAGCACTAGCTTCTCATTTATTTTTTTATTGGGAGCTTTTCAAGCCCTGATTTTATCTTTTATCTAGTACACTTGCATGAAGTAGGCACTACTACCTGATATATGCATTTACAGTGCCTCGTATATAGAATATGAGTCAAGTTGGCATTCTGTCTGTTAGTTCCAAGGATGGGTTGAAAATTTATTCGTCCTCTCTAACATTTTGCTGTGATTCTGATATGACAAATTAACTGCTCAACCATTTCACAAAATATGAAGAAAAATTAGATATTTGATTCTAAAAAAATCCAAAATTAGAATTTTAATTCGATGGATTTCTTGTTTTGTTGCTATGCCATTTTGTATTTTCCTATACCACTATTTAAAACTTACCTATGCAACGTCTCTTTCTAATTCTTTGTGAATCTGCTAGTTTTGGTAAAAGAGTTGACTTTTCGGGATGCCATATGTACTGTATGCGTTGAAAACAAACAGCGAACTGCTAGATGTCTTATTCATTACATTGATATTCGTTTATTGATCTTTTAGCTCACATCCTCTGATTAGCTTCCGGTGAAGAGATCATCTTGACGTCTGTGATCCGCGCAAATGATCCTTAACAAACGCATTAACCACTAATCCTGAAATCTCCAGCCCTCTCAGCCATATTTTTGCACAAATACTGCTTTGACCTTATTAATCCACTGCTGCAATATTACAAACCTTGTCCTAAATCTTAAGCCAATGATTCTCAGCACCTTATTGGAATTTAAGGTTGTTGGAAAAAAGGCTCATCACTTCGCTAATTTAAGCAGAAAGATGGCATCAATTATCGACGGATCAGGAAGGAATAGATGCAGATCACACTGATCATGAGTGATCACATATGAAAGGATGCAAAAATCTTCTATATCTGTCTGTGAAATTCATATGGAGACATTGATACTTTAGATTTTCAAAGATATTTTCAATTTCATATGTCATAGCTGATTGATGAAAAATGTTTCAAATCACATGATGCTCATGCATGTATTACATCAGCAACTTCTTTAGATACGCAACTTTTGCGATTAATTTCACGCTGATTTCATGCCATCAAAAGCTAGATTCTCGAAATATCAAGACAATGACATTGATTGCAGAATGCCAGTTTACGAGGAAGTATTTTTTTCTTTGTGCAATCAAACTGGTACTTTCCACTGTCTTAGTGGGATGCCACACCGCTAAGATAGGATAAATACATGCATGCCACAATTGTAATAGAATTAAATTCTTACTATTATGAATAGTCAATTTGCTGAATAAGCCTTGGTTGGTCATTTTTCTGGTGGGTTTTAACTAGGAAACCAAATATAGAAAATGATATAATAATGCATATAATATACATGCATATAAAAATAACATAATTACCATATTTTATACTTGGTTTCTAAGTTATAACTCATCAGGAGAGTAGTTAATTGAAGTTGACTTGATGGGGACTGATGATGCTCTCCAATCCGTAGGTTTACAATTGCAATGATATTATAACAATTCTTAAAACATAGATCTTATCTACCAAAACACACATCTGAAGAGCATGTATGCAAAACTCGAAAAGAGGCAAATTTGAAAAATTGGCGATAATCTACAGAAAGAATCCTCAATAGGGGTAGACGGATGTTCTGGGTAAAGCGCTAAGTCGAAATCATTTCAATTTCTAAGCAGCACTGACTGAATATTCTGTTTGGATGCAAAACTCGATGAGCGCCACTGACACTTGGATGCAAAACGAGATAGGTGTCAATAGACTCATTGAAGGTACTCCGAACACAATAAAAGGCCGCCTTTTCCATTTCTCGGATTTATCTTGGATTCATATTTACCCCGATTTCAAATGCGCAATAATCTTAGTTATGGTCTGTGGTCAATTATTCACTCATCGCCGGTAGTGGACTGAAGTCACCTTTCTTCACTCATTTCGGTGAAGTCTCCACTAATTTATGAATATCAAAGTTAGGAACCCAAGTATTTGTAAAATATTTCTTTTGTCATAAACCTTCATGCATTTCGACCAGCTACTTGGTCATCCTCAGAAGGAGGGATTTTACAGGGAGACATAATTCGAAATTCATGTAAGGGCAATAGCACAAAGAGATAAACAAAATGATATCTCTATAGAAATGATGGAAATCATAGATTGGAAACCTGAGAAGGCTTCTTGTTCTTCCCTGTTGTTAATTTTTGTGTTGAATATGTTTATGAAGATTGCTTCTCTTTTTCTGAGATTGCAATTGTCGCTGTCAGATGACGGGATATTCACTGAAATATTCTTGTCATTATTGCTACAAGTACAAAAGTGTTTGAACAATGAACTGGATTTGTTAGAAATATGTTCTTTAACTCGTGTATGCAAAAATCGTATAGTGAGTGATACCGACATAAATGTTTCTACACTTATTGCAAGTAATTTGATGCAATCTTGCGAAGACACTTATCACTATTGTTAAGAATGCATCCTTTCAACGTGCAAGTATTTTACCTTTATGTCTTGTTCAAGCAAGTATTGACGGATTGTGTTGCCTTTCCTCACTAATCGTGCATCAAGATTTTCTTCTTTAAAAATACGCTTAATTTGACGATCGATTTTGTCAGAAAGATACGGGAATTTAAAATTGAAGTATTCAGTTGTATTACTTGCTTTCCTTCTCTTCGTTGTTTTTGCTTTCTTTAGTATTTCTGATGGATGGTCATTCAGTTGGAGTATGCGATCAAACTCTTGAATCTGCTCTATGTATGTAGTCTTTTGTAAACAACGTAGTTTTCTTTGCATGTAGTATATTTAAATGTGTAAAACTTACCTCGAGCGGGCATCTGTGGTTCCTTTTTTGTGTAACCGATTTCCTCATCGATTTCATCGACAACACAGAACAGAGATCACAGAGGCCCATTTTCTTCCTTTCATTCGAAATCTATGATTTCCATCATTTGTATACAAATATCATTTGTGTATCTCTATGCTACTCCCCACACATGAATTTTGAATTATGTCTCCCAAAAAATGACGCAAATCCTCTTTTCATATCACTCATTGCCGCTGTCTTCAGACAATTAAAAATTAAGATTAAGTAGCAATAAATCCCAATAACAAAATACAACCCTAGAAAAACTCAGATATAGTTTTCCGATCGGTTTCACCTTGTACGTGAGACTAGTCAGGGGAATGAAATAATTTATTTCAAATTATTGACATTCATTCAGCTTGGGCTGATGAGGCATAGAAACGAAAAGTCTTTCTTTATGCTCCCGATTAATCTTGGTAGATGTCGGTGGCATTTTATAAATTGATGCGTCTCTAAATTTTGGATATTAGGGTAAAGAGATGTTTGCTGCACACATAAAAATATGACGACTCACGTCCAATATCACATACTGTGGTCTGCGCATCAGCTGTCAATGTGCAGTAAAAATACACTCTCCCTTTGGTTTTGCGAAAGTTAAAACAATATTTACAAGTAGTCTTCTTCTCAGACGTTTTGGGTCCCGACCCTTCATCAACGAGATGAGACCTATTAATGAGAGTGACTAAGTGAGCCTATTCCTTAAACTGCCTCCAGAATGTCATGTGCAACAATCTTGATAATTCTTACATTGAATGACATACCCCATTTTTCCGTGTATAATACGCTCCCATGTATAATGCGCACCTAAACTCAGCAGCAAAAACTGTGGGAAATGCCTATTACCATGTATAAAACGCACCCCAGACTCACGCAAAATTTAGCTGAGATGTATCGCGCAATAGGAAATATACTTGTCGCTCCTGGTCATATTAAAAAAACAGAAAACACATGAGACAGTGCCTGTAGTGGCTATGACTTGACCTTTCGATTGACTCTAATATCAGACCATCAAAATATTTTGTTTTGCACCGTAGCTTGTTTTCAGTTTAAAAGACTACCCTTTAACTTGTTGAAAAATTCCGTTGATTTTCATTTTTCTACGGTAATGAAGTCATAACAGTCTAGAAGTAAAATTTTATCTTTCGTTGTTACCATGTATAATACGCACTCCAAACTTAATACTGAAATTTTCGAAAAAATTGCGCATTATACACGGAAAAATACGGTATATGGCATTACTGGAGTAACAGTTAATTTTGTAATTCACATTAAAACACTTGCGAACACCATTGACATCAAAGTCGATTGCGTTGTCTATAATCAACAATTCGCAACATGTACAATTCGTCTCATCACACCTGCTGACACCATAAGTTGCTTTTTAATTATTTTTTCTACTGACAAGTGTTTTCAAATAACCGAAATCTTTCCGTAGATCTCTTTGTCAAAACAATATAAGAACAATTAATGGTGGCAGTAGGCGTCAGAAGCATAACGAAAGCTAAAATGTCATCAAAAAAAAATATCAATTAGCTTTTACAAGAATAGAGCATATTGCATGTCATTAGCTACATGTACACTAAAATCTGAAAACAATGACAGGTTTGAGAACATGCAAGTCCACTCTCGATTATGATAATCCCGGAAAGGCAATTTTGATAGCAAATGGACGAACATGTAACCTAGGTGAGTTAGAAATTGTTTTGAAATTATGCACGATGTCATCTACGTAATCTGATAACATCTGAGATGACTGATTTATTTCATTGGGAAGAATTGCGTAATGATGATTGCAATTTACTTTGCAAGAATGTTTCAATGACAGAAGATCTAAGGAAGATGTTTCGTAACTCATTGGATAATTTGATCGCAGAAATCTCTAAACGATTAACTGAAGTCGATGCAAGAAAGTGTCGATGGCATGTTCAGAGTTATTACTCAGCTATCTGTTCTCTTCACTCAAACTGTTTCGACAGAAGCTTTCGTTCATTTCCCAATGGGATTAGAAATGACTCATTTCCGAACTTACATGAAGAGGCAAATAATTGATCATCAGGGAGAATTTACGCAGATCTCAAGTTATTGATCATAATCTTCTATTCCTTAAATTTTGATTATCTACTTTTTAAGATATTAGGCGTATACAATTGTGTTGGACAGGACGAGATAATTCTATTCATTTTCACTCTGTGATGCTGTAAGGTTACCTCATATGTAGATATGAGAGCTAATGCAGATATACATTGTAAGCTGTAATATAATTACTTATTTAACTATTGAGTTGCATCAAAGTATATGTATCGTGTTGTGTAATTCACTTTAGTATCAATATATCTGTTTACATAGTATGTAATGAGAGTGCATTTAATAAAATACGCTTGAAAACTAATTCTTCAGAAGAATTGAGAGAAATCCTATTTACGAAATTATCGCAACTAAAAGCTTTCTGCAGTAACTAACGGTTTGAATGGTAGTGAGCTACGACAATGGAAAGCAAATGCACACAATCGACACAAGGTCATACACATGAATGCAGCATGAAGATAACGGAGCATCAAGGTATTGAATATGATTACAAAGCACCACACTACGAAGTGATAACATGCGCTTTTGAAGCTCAAGCTAAGGATAGCAAATGCTTTAATAAGGTGGTCACATGAAAAAGATGCAAAATGTTGGAATAAAAATATATAAATGCAAAGGAGCAAAAAAGAGTCAACATTTTTTTTGCTTTAAAACATTCTAAAAACATCTTCATTTAAACTAACTGAAAGTAACAGATGTCCTAGTTCTATGACATTCATCAGGTGTCATCAGAGCGATGGTTGATGAGACAGCTATATAAAGAGCAAATAGCGTTGAAAATTTACATGTCATATGGCAGAGGGCGGGAGGGCCACAATGCAATGCGAATGCAAAACGGACTAAATTCTCTCCCGATTATGTTTTATGTCAAGTGAAGTAAATTAAAATTAGAATAAAATATATCGTTCTACGAAGTCTTTTATTTTTGTAGCACAAAGTCGGTTAGTTTCATCAGTTGCTATTATCGTGAGCTCATCATCGCTAAGAGGAGCCTTCATGTATTTAGTTTGTCAGTAAATTCTCTATAATTTATTTTCTTCTTTGTGAACTCCACTTCTTTTTTTAACTGACTCTAGCACTTCAGTTTTAAACAACATTAGACTTATCTTCATTAGACATAGGTACAGACAATTTTACGCTACTTCTCTGAAGAGGTATCCTCCAACGAAAATCATCTTGATCAACATTATCTGAAACTTGGTTGCGCCAGCAGCGGAGACTGTAGGAAAGGCGATCAAGAGCAAGCTCAACATCATTCATAAAATCAGAATTTAAGTTAGGTGGAATGGCATAGTTTGGACCTTTTTGAACGAGATCAATCAGATTATTAGGAATAACCATGTCGTTCTCATTGCTGTACTTAACTTTATCGTCACGATACAAATGGACTCACCTGCAGCATAATCCTGGCTGCGACACAGATAATCATCCGCAAGGGTATGGACACTTTAGTCAAGTGTTCTGTGACAAAGGGTCCGCGAAACGTCAGACGATGTATTTCATTTCAATTTCAATTTACTTCACTTGGCATTAAAGTTTACATGTACATGATAAGATATAAGTGCAGTGTTACAGCCAGATACAAATAAACAAGGCAAATCAACCAGATAAGTCATTGAATGATATACTTGCTGAATGAATATAATAACGGATTGAAATACAGTGGAATTCGTAGAATGACATAAAAAGTAATTAAAGAGAACTGACGATTTCTACAGAATCCAGCTGACGACTTTCACTATGTGCAACACACAAGTCTTTTACTTTTGAACAAATTGTTCAACCCAAGCCATTTCTCTTTATAACACAAGTTTGCATGTTATAAAACTATTCCAGGACTTTATTAAGCTTACTAAGTTTGATGAAACAATGCATTCTTGAAAATAGTTTTCTGACGAAACTCAGATCTCAAGCAAAATGTAACAAAGCATTCACCACAAACAATGTTTGATTCATCTAAGTGTGAAAGCGAATCGATGCCATGAAGCATTGGAGGATATGAGCCCAACTTGCCAGCAAAACAAAATCTTTTATTGTTTGACATTCTAGATTTGATAAAGAAGCAATAGATTGACAAACAGGCAGTTAAAGCTCGTGTACTTACAGTGCATGCTTTCAATGTTCACAACAGCTGTGCCTATCTGTGCGGTGCTTGTAAATTAACAACAGCTTCGCAAATGCTCACCCTAAATAACACATGATTCTTGGTAACTTAGTAAAATTGGTGGATAAAAAAGAATCTATTCGCCATTTAGACAACACGCGTATGCGATATTGAAATGGCTGCAATATGGACATAATACACACAATATGCCGATAATAGCAATGCTGTGACTGAAGCATATCAACATGCAACTCGAACACGCTATTTTTGCATTACATGCTGAACACTAGTGGATTATCGTTCATAAGCTAATTATTTTTCACGTTTGTCTTTATCATACGATGACGAGATTTACTTGTTGTTAACCGGAAAGCCGATTAATTCGTAAATTTTTAATTCGATTTTTTTAATTTTTAATTGTAAAATTCACGAAAATTAGAATAAGCGAACATTTTCTTATTTAACCTCTCTCATATAAAAAACGTTCTAGAACAAATATCACAGATCGCAGACTACAGATAGATTACATATCATACGTGAGATCTTCTTTCAAAACATTTTCACTAGGATTGGAACATTTTGACTCTGGATAAGCGAGATTCATGTTATTGTAGTGAGTTATTTAGCTGCTTAAGTATTGTAATTTATGTTCTCAATGTGTTACAGTGATTTTCATAGTCAGTGCTCTGCTGGTTAAGCGGATTCACAAAAATATGAAGTCACAAAATTCGTTTTATACCGATTATCGGCAATTTCCGAGTTACCAGTATCATTTTCTCATTGTATCAAGGAAACAATTTCATATTTTGCGCAAGAAGTAGTACAGTGATATTTACATTCAATCAGGCGAGAGATATTCACTATCAAGCGAGAGATGCGTCAAAGTTCATTTCTTCATCATTTATTTTGTATGTCATTTTTTACTGGGATTTTTATAATTTGGGATATAGATAATAATGTGTGTGTAAGTTTGTAAGGCGACATTAATCCACTCCACCATCTGTGGCCCCGTATTCTACCCAACTCCAAGTCCTTTGAAATCCCCTTTGTAGAACATCCATTCATCAAAACAGTTTCATCGTAAGCATATCTAAGCTTACTAACCGTGGATTTTCAATTTAACTCTGCTTCAAGTGATTACAGATGCTTTAACTTGAATGAATGTATCTGCAATTCTTGTTATTTGTTGTACTTGATTTTGTGCTAACTTTTCTAATTACTTGTATGAAAAGTCTAACGATTCCTAAAATTGAGGCATTTTTCAAATAAAACGACATTATTATTGTATAGATTACATCGGTCATTCGCCTGAAATCTATTGGCTTAATTAATGAAGGTCTGACGTTGATTGTGTCATCCACTTTTGAAATACCTCATGTAGAATCGACTAAGTAAGGATGCTTCTAGAGTTTGAAAGTGAGCTTCAAGTTCAGTAACCTGTTAGGCGTATTCCAAGGTCTTGAAATAGAGCAAGTAACTCACCATTTTTTGAAGATCCTCCTCACCATACCCTTTAAATTTGGGATCCATGACATCTGTCGATGGTAGACGATTAGAGATGTTGCTTACACGCTGCTCTGATGTACTTGTACGACGATCAGATTCAGAAGCATGAGCATCGAAAGAAACTGACGACGAATACGCAGAATCAAAAAAACTATTCGATTTCTGCACAGAATCCTTGGCATCTCTCTTCACAGCTGAATGATCATTAGGAGCAGCAGTTTTGGAAGACGATGGCGACGCTAAAGGTTTTACAAACTTAGAAGAAATTTCACTCGAATGTTTAAAAGGTTGTGGGCTGACTTCTGGAGCTTCCTTCGCTCGTCCTGGGGAACGCCCATTTGTCGAAGGAGAAGTAGAACTGGACGGAGATCGCATCGAAAGAGAACGAGAAACATTTGGGGTTCCGCGAAGCCCCGGATTCGAAATTTGAGGCCCGTCGGTACTGAGAAACACATCAGGAATTTTCAAGCGACCAGGAGTTCGGGCATTAATAGCATCTCGATAGTCAGAGATGTCACTTTCGTCGCGTAGCGTGTGATGTCGCCGAAGAGGTGAGCCTGACTTAGAAGGACTTTCATTCTGGCTCGACTGCTTGGAGTTTTGAAGAGCTCGCCGGGCATTTACCTTTGCAGATGCCATGTGCGATGTCAATTCAAAAAGTCGATCCTCTTCTTCTTGCACCTCCTCCTCAAGGGACCGCTCAAATTCGGAGACAGGTGTCTGATGGTAGACTTGGCGGTCAAGTGGAGCAATGGGTCTCGGTTGCACTGCCTGAAACAGCAAATGAAGAAGTAATCGAAGAGGTCAGATGCATGCAACTTTTTGAAGGAGTACTAAATGCGGGAGACGATTACAAAATGTATTGTTTCAGAGTTCTCTGTGGGCAACAAATAAGAACGTGTTCATACACTGCGGTCAGCACGCCATGAGCCGCGTGTCAGGTTACCAGTTGCAAATGCAAGCCAATGGAGATACATCAGTGAGTGTAGTGTGCAGGCTTGCACGCAAACTGCTTCGCCTCGTGCACTTACACACAAATCATACAAACTGATACTGAGAAATCAGATGGCAGACAATGAATAAACATAATGCAACAATACAATTACGAGACAAACGGCTGCATTCATCGGACAATCAGGAGAAGCTAAAAGTTCTGTTTGATTGATACGCTGACTTTTCCTGAATAAAACAATAAAAGGTGTCGTGGGGCCTTTAAGGTGAAAGGGATTTTTCTTCTTATATAGAGATGAAAGATAATCCGATTTCTCTGATAAAGCGAGTAAATGATCCGTATGTCTTATATTTTATGTAGTAACTTGCCTAAGGAAGGATATTGCCCATTAATACTGCGACGCATTGATATTTGCTTTCTGAAATTATAGTTGTCTTTAAAATAACATTAATACCTTTTAGTATCCGTTCAAAAGGTAGAGCAGATTAACCTTAATTCGCCGCTTTGTAGCGTATTAGGTTCCATATCTAGTTCTTAATGGAAAATCCACACTATTGGTGAATCTAGCTGGTGGCCTGTTATGAAGTACGCGTAGATCTCAAGTGTACTTCTCAGTAGGGAGTTTATCAAAAATAAAATAGAAGTAATTGTTAAAAAACGAAGTATGAAAATAACTCTTTTTGCGACACATATGTCTCTAATTTAGGCTTAAAAACATTTGCTTTAGTTTCCACCGCATTGTCCCAAAATTCGAAAGTGAAGTTACTGCAAAGCAATGATATTTGTCGTAATTTTGATAAAAAAATCCATTATAATCAAAAAGCGGAAGGACCCAGGTGTGAGTGATCTTTAATTTCTTTTAATTTCACTTTAGAATGTTGCAAGTTGTCGAGCGTCATCGGCTAGCGTCCATCAGTCATGATCACGACAAATTGATAAAGACGTTTGTGAAGGCTCTTTGCTAATGGGTGAGGGTGATTAAACGAAACAGAATTTTTGGACACAAACATAGCATTTGATTTCTCACGATTAAGTGTCAGCTATTAATTCACTGTCAATGTTACTGTCGATTCGTGTCACTGTAAATGTCACAGTGCATGCACTCCAAATCACTACTTTTTAATGGCATCAGAATCACTGCATCATCAACATCTTTAACAGTTACATGCAGCATTGATGCTAGAAAATCACTGATAAATTTATGCAAAAAATCACAGGTCCCATCAGAAAACTACTGCTATCTATAAAACCCTTTCTCAATGTTTAAAATACAAGAAACATGATCATTTAGTTTTACTATTATTTTTCTAACATGAAGATATGAGACCAGCCAAGAAATCAGACAAGATTGCAATTTAAAATCAAATTGTGATCAATACTATCGAAGACATGAGATGAGTCGTTACTCAAAACATCACACCAAAATAGATTGGGATCGTCATAGAATTTCAGAGCTGAATCAATACCTTTAATAAGAGCCGTGAATGTTGATGTGAATGCTGTTCGTTACCGTAAGCATTTATAAAACGCTTACCAAAATGCTTGAAGCCTCCGATCCAAGATTTTTCTGCTGGAAAGGGAGATACTGATATGATACGCATATTATCGACGTGCGGAAGTTTTTGGAATAAGAACAGCAATCTCAACTTTCCATGTTGATGGAAAGACCCGCTCTTTTAATGAAGCTGCAAAAATTGTTGCCATTAGCTGAGTAATAATATCAGCAACGATCAAGTCGGCGCTGTGTCTATGCCACCACTTCTGCTTGTAAGTTTAAACGAGTAAGTTAGCTGTGTGCTTCCATTTCAGACATTTCGATATTCCACTGATCAGTTCCTGCATGATCATAACATGGGTATAGTACCGTCATAGATAAATGAACAAGATGTTTCATCAACTACATCTCGACTAGTCTTAAAAGTGAACCAATACCAGCCACTAAGTTAGAAAGAGGGTCCTTCCTTCTGTTTTTATTATGTTTTGCAACAATTTTTCATAAACCGTTTGTAGGTGACACTGTTCTGTCTGCCCAATGTTGCTTCGCATGCATTATTTCAATGTCAACCTTCTCCTTCATTGTCCTAGATGGTGCCTCTTCCAGTCTCTAGCTCGAAATGCTGCCCAACCGTCATTGATCATTTTCTTCGATAAAGGTAATCCACTCTTTATCATGATCACTGATATGCATAAACATAGCATGGAATACAAGAGTCAACAACTAATGCCATTAGAAATTCATGAAACAAATTCCATTGTGATTCCACTCCGACAAAACTCATCAAAAGGTTATTCCAGTCATATTCACTCGCTTGTCGGAGGAGTTCATCGAGATTTAACTGCCAGAAATCATAAACATTGTAATAACGATCATTTTCTGTATCATAGGGCATTGGGCATTGGGGCTTGAAGAATTTGGATTACATGTAACCAGCAAATAATCCGATGTTGATAGAAGATCATCAAATGAGGCACCATCATCAGCAAGATGCTAAACGGACGAATATCAAGAAAAAGATAGTCAATATCATAGGAAATTGCACACTTAGGCGTAATATCACAGTCACACTTTCGCCATTTGTACGTCGACTTTGCAATTGCTTCGTATCGTCCTGTTTCTTCCTCTTTCCACTTTATTTTGATCAAGGCTTGTGTGCACATGTCTGAGCACTGAGTCATTTCTGAGACATTTAGACTTGTGCGGAATGTCCGCTCGTGCTCTTTGATTCGAAGGAGTTAATAATTCTTCCATAACTGCCGCCAAATGTCACAATTCCATTGCATTCGGTTACTCGATCGGAATCTACAGTTTCTACAGTCATGAGTTTATCTTGGCCATATACTGAATTGAGTATATATTGCAGATTAATAAGCCTGCAATATTGCACTTGTGGATTGCGGTAATGGGGGGAGAATGCTTGATAAAAAATGCAGAATTCATGAGAATAGGCGAACAATATTACAGTTGAGCGGTACGGCTGTTCACTTTGACATTTTACATCAATATAAATGACAAGACAATTCGCATCTTACTGCAAATCTAAAATTCTTTGTACTTATATGGCATCACTTTTAACATTGATAGTTAATTCTCGACAGTTATGAAAATATGCTCTCTTAAATTTTGAGAAAGGGATTTTGGATGTCAGCCTCATTTCAATCTCAATATGCTTGAAGCATATCCCTTCTTTATGAGATGCGCAATTAGCTGGTTAAGTTTGTTTCGGCGTGTATTAGCTAAATACTACTTTTAACACATTACTGAGACTGACGTTTTGTCGCTGTTGGTGTGCCAGATAGTTACAGTGTACAGTTGGTGTACAGTACATGTCATGGTGCATGCAGGCCCATATAAATGCACAAATATTAAATAGTTTGCAAAGAAGCACATCAAAATGAAAAATTTCAAATATAGCGATTGATAAGAAAACAGCAAAGCCAAATTGCAAACAGCTTAAACAAATTGATATTTCAATATTGCACGTCAGTTGCATGGAAAACTGACTATGAGACGGACTAACTCATTAGATCAAAGTAATCACATAGAGCAGAAATCACGACGGAGATCCAGTTTCATATACCCGATCAGTAGTGGTCAAACGCGGTTACGTTCTTTTCTATTGGGGTGGGCGAATTTCATTCTCTATATTTTCACTCTTGCAAATAAAAAAGAAACCTCATCCTATTCATTTTTCTTTTTACAAATATCATAAACAATCTGAAGAGGCTATGCAATTTCTGGGCCCTTCAAATTACGTGAAATGGCGATTTCTATCAAGCTTAAAGGCAACCAGATACTTCAAGTGTGTAGTCAATCGAAATGTAATTGATAATCGGTGTTTAAATCTCTTCACTTATAGTAAGTTTGATTTGATACGCCCCTTCATGTGCAAATTACGCAAAAGCGCATGCATTGACCTTCCTCTTTGTATTATAATCTTACGGCGAATTTCTTTGATGCAAATTACCTCACAAATTGTAACAAACACCAAAATAGCCATTTTGCGATCCGTATAATTTATAGAACCCAAGGTTCAAGGTTATTAAATTGCAATCATTAGTTTACGAGTTTGTAAACATGCAGCGCTGTAGACGTTCGCGGTAATTATATTAGTAAAAATCCATTGACGAAAGCACGAATATCTTGAAATCATTGAAATTAGATGACATTTTGTCGGATATATGATGGCCAGCATGTGAGAATTTCTAATAATTAAGGTAATGAACTTCTTTCATCTATACACCAGTCTTACAATCTCATTTACGAAACATTTTATTGAATATAAGTGCACCAGTTCACCCATTTCACACACAAGTAAAATGCTGCATTTGTGCTTGCAATTAGCGAATATCATAAAGCTGTCATGTTGAAGTATTATTGGAACAGGTATTGTGTTTATTACGAATATGATAATTGAATTTGCTAATACCTGAAGAAATAAAACACAATGTAGCTGTACATAATGCAATCTGCGTGACTAACATGTTATGCAAATGAAGCAAGACAGCATGAAATATTGTTAGGTATTATAATCAATTAACATTAAGCTTTCTGACTCTTTATGTGTATTCCCCAATTTTAAGACTAGGACCGTGACATGCATAGAAATAAATTGTTTATCTGAAGTTGACTAGAATGGACATTGACTCAAGGTCGCGGCACATCCGGGGGAACTAAGTTGGGGCATGAACCACCAATGAAAAGCTTAGAGTTGCATACTGATTCTAGCCCATTGATGCAGCCGTTGACAAGTATATCTAAGTGAAAATTATGTACCACTGTTGAGTATCACATGAAGCTTAATTTCCATTCTAGAGGTCTTATTGTTGTCAGTTTCTATGGTCACATGCATCTGCCATCTAAGCTTTCGGACGTTCCGATTTCTATGCGTCTCCAAAAGGTAAAATTTGCATGTGGATATCAGTCAGTGACAGAGTTTAATTGCAATTAAATTCTCGCAATAAATTGATGCTGTCTAAAATTTGCAGCTTCACTGCTGATTATCATTACAAAACAATTTTGATCCATGAACTTACGCAGATAATTAATTTTTTAAATATTCACCTTTAATTAAGAATAAAGCTACAAGTATCGCATGTAGTAGGTCTACTCAATGACCAGTTCTCTACAACTGAAGCTGTGCGACAAGTAAAACTGTATGTGCCCTAGTGCATAATTGAAGCGAAATGCATAATGGCAATTTCTTGACTGCTGTTATCAAATAATGGTAATAAATTATCGATAACCTCTGTCCGGCGGTCATATGCTGCATCTTAAAACGAACTTGAAACTTTAAGCTAGTCGTCACGATTTCTGTCTCGAAAAGTGGAGTTTTTACTGAATTTACCAAATTACGACGTTGAAGTCAGAAAATTTTCAAAATTTGCCTTTTTAGAAGCTTTCAGAAAAAATCAACCAGTGTCGAGAGCGGCACGTTTAGAAAATTATGAAGAATATTGGTTTCCTCTTTTATTTGGATGCAAAATGACCTATGCAACTTTGGCCAAGGTTTCGGGAATTTTCGCATTTTCCCTAAATGGAACAAGGGACTTTAAGATATTGAAATGAGCGACAAAAACATCGACTAAGGAATAAAATGGATCTGGCATTGAATAAAATATTTACTTCAATGAAGAAAAGAAACTTCGTCCGCAATAAGCATCACACTGTACACTTGTGCATGCACACGACTTTAGAAAACGTCATCGGATAGGCGGATTGTAGCGGAAGTTGATGCAGAGTGGAAACTCATGTCAATGGAACGGATTCGAGAGAGATTTGAAACTGCGCCATATCGCTTTCTATTACCGTCAAAAACTGTATAGAGTTTTCATCATTGCGTATGCGGATCAATGCGCAACGATGTCTGAATCTCGAGAGATGTCTGTCGAGAATAAAAATCGGTGACTTTGAATATGTCAATAATGTAAACAATTAATATCAAATAAACATTTCAAGATAATTTCTTGCTACATATATGAAAAATGTGGCAAAATGACAGCAAAAGTCCATACGCAACTTTCACTAATTTCTGCTACGAAGGCGATGAGGATTTAAATGGTTCTGTTTAATAGGAATTTGAGTTCCACTTCTCCATCTCAATGCGTATCTCAGTGAACGTGAAATCAATGCAGCATTTCAATATCAACAGCATTGAGCGAGAACGCACGCGAGAGAGAGAGAGACGATCAAGAACACTGCGATTGATTTTACCAACTACAGGACTGTGCCCAGTCGAGTGCTTGGCAGCTGACTATCAACAAGTAAATCTCCGGTCAATAACTTCCCTTTCATTTTTGTCAGGGAGATAACAGCTCTCCCATCAATTTTTCCTATGAATTGATTAATTTTTATTCTGTAGTTTACTGCTCTTAGACTCAAATTTTTCTCAAGATAAATTTCACCATTTGAATTAGGCATTCTAACCGGTCATTTTGTAGTGATCCGCTTTAACATCCGTGACGGTTGAAAGTGATCTTAGTGATCTTCTTTCTCGGAATTGAGACTAAACTTTATATATGAAAACTGGTTTGTCTAAGCTCTCGGGACGAATTCGGCTGTCTACCGATAATTTCATCTCAATAACTCAAGACAGAAATAGCGCAGTTCATCTGTTTGGCGTCTCGAATGTGAGACGCTAAAAACGAAAAGAAATATGATAATATAAGTCTCCTAATTCATATCATTGGCGCGGTAGATTGCCTTCGTTTGCAAGCTATAGTAACAAAAATCAATCTAATCAAATGTTTACCCATGTTTGCTGAACTACCCTTTTTTTCTGGTACAGCGAATTTTATAATAGTTCAACAACGTCTTGCTGATGTAGAAGTCAAGTATGAAGCTGAAGTTATTTTTAGATGATATTTTTGTAACTCCTGTTCATCAATGAATCAGACTCAAAGGGCAGCTGAAACAACTTCTTATAAAATTATGTGTCCCATTTATAGAAATCAGATTCGATTTTCTAATTCTGATAGAATTTCATTTTTTGTTAGCTCATTTCAGTAGTCTATAAATTGCGAGTAGGTTAGATGGCTAGATCAATGAAAGTAAGAAAACTTAGTTTATTAGTTACTGTCCCCATGCACAGCTGAATGCATGAAAATCATTAAGTAGAATCAGCAGTTGCATTTTTACTTTTCAAAGTCCTTTCATTTCGACAGTAATCAAAATTGAGGAATCACTTACATGGACCTTCAATGTGATGTAGAGATATATCGCATTAGATAACAAAAATATTGGAAATTGGGTAAGTTTTCTACCTAATTCATTCATTACATTCTGTGTCATTTATCAGAAATCATTCAACAGTGATTGATTGCTGTTGTTGCACAGACTATCCAAATACATATATTCTACCATATTCTTGAAAGATTGATTGCACAAAATTTAATGTATATTCTTACCTAATCGCACTCTTTTAGCACTCCTTTAGAATATCTCCAAATGATCTAATCACGCGTACTTCTTTTCCAACATCATATAATTCATCACTCACCTAGAATTTTCATAGTCACGTCTGTTGTGTTTCACATACAGCATTTCTTTATGATTAATTCAACAGAAAATGTCTTTGTGTCTCAGACAGTGGTCGCACCAAGACAACGTCGCGATTCTGATGATCAAAATGTGTGCAGACGTTATCATTACGCAAAAATGAATAAAACAGTAATCATTTGAAGTCATTTATTTTCTTTTTAGACTTCTAAAATTCATGAATAATGGATATTGAAACTTTTTGAGATAATGATGCACATAGTGAGAACAACACATAGTTACAAATCTTTAAACCTCAAAAAATCATCAACTTAGATTTTGAAATTGACAGAAAGCACAGTTACTAATAAGACTGAAGGTTATCACATATATTACTATTCCTGTAGACTGAAAACGTGAAATAGCAATTTCTTGGGGAATTTAAGTAGCAAAAATAATAATTTTAAATTTTAATCTTGCCATGTTCGCGTGGTTTGTTGAAGAAGGAATGAAGTTTTATCGCTACTAATCCCCGCATGGGGCCTTGGACGGAGCTGACATTGCTGACTTTAAATGGAGCGCTTCAATGCCTTTAGCTCAGATGCTGTTCCTGCCAACTTCCAATGACATTTTCGGGCCTCGAAATCTATAGAGGCCCAACGATCACTATGCCAAGCGCGCACCCACATTACCACGGGTTGCTGCATGTTAAAATGCCTGCATTCAACATTTAATTTTCTCTATAACCGGAAAAATTGATTTTAAATGTTTCCTCTATAATGGTGTGACGATTAAGTGCTTTAATTATGACATTTCATGAGTAAACACCACTTTAACTAGCTATAGCTGCACCTTTTTTATTTATGGCAACTCTCATCACTGAGATAATACTTGAGTGGAACCCATCAAAAATACAGTTTAATGGAATACAGTACGACACGCGCACACGCTCATGGATGGCTTATATGTAGGATAATGATAGCCATAAAGTTAGTATCAAAGTTTCGTTTTAACGCTTTTATAGGGCAACCTGATTTAAAATTATGAGGATTTTCCTGAAAGCGATTGTTTCGTGGCCATAACTTCTCAACCAAACATCAAATCAACCTAAAATTTGGACAATGGAAGGTTCTGTGCATTACTAGCAAATATTGTCGACAAATTTACATTAAACATAAATGCTCTGTGTGAATGTGAAGGAAAAATGCTAGATGTGTGAACCAGGCTTGTAACCGGTTGCCCGGTTTTTGCCCGGGTTGACGCTTTCAAGACCGGCACTGGCTAAAGAATCAGTTGAAGGTCATCCAAAAAGGGTTCTTGAAAAATGATCAAACGCATATGAAAACTAATGAATATTTGTTCAAAGGTAGTTTGCACAAGATCTCTAGGTATGGACCTATGCATTATTGCCCTTCTACATACTGTATCTAAACTTCAGTATCGCATAGTGAAATGATTGTGATACGAAAATTGAGTTGTGTTTAGAAGGCCCTATGAGTAGCATCTTTATTTTCTTCATTTGTCTACTATGTTTCATGTCAAAGGAAATTTTCAACGTTTTCATATTGATTCATTTGAAGAGATGACTTTTATTGGAGAAGTTCAAGCTTCAACACATATAAGAGAAGAGCTTCGAATCTACAGAAAATAAGTTTCTCTATGTAAATAGTACCGGTACACAGTTAGATTGTAAAAACAGCTGAAAGGCCTACTATAATTGTTTACTGAATAGGCTGCATTAAGTAGGCGTTTAGGAAACAATGTATTCCGTTCCTGATCTACGTAGAGATGATGATGTATAATATGAAGGATTCGTCAGAAAAGGATGCAAGCTTAATTCATGCACCTGTAAAAACATGACATTGAAAAATTGCCGGTTGGTTTGGGTCGAGTAAAATCTGATCGGTTACAACCCTGTAAACTCTCGCACATGCATATATTTGGTCTTTCTCTCATATATGTATTCGACTGGATTATTATGATCTCATCACATGTTCAAATATTGAATATACCGACATGACATCATCTACTCATGTGACTTTCGAATCGCCAGCTTCACATTTACATAGAAGTCACTTAATTTTATTACATTTAGTTTAATTTCGTTACTTATCAAATTCTGAACTTCGCATACGGACTGTTATCATTAATTTGAATTCAGGGAACAGATCTAGTGACCATGCAGAGCAGTTCCATCGTCAGCTGGCAAAGAACGCTCAACGAGATTCTTTTTGAGATCACATAAGTCCTAGAGCGGTTTGCTCGTTGGCTGTGGATGGGATGGTGATGGTTTTGTGGTTGCAATGTTGGTGGGTTCGTAGCTCCTACGAGCTAGCTCTTAAGACAAATCGGAGTATAGTAGTTTAATGGGAACCTTCCTTTAAGCCAGTGATGGGCAACGCGTGGCCTGCCGGGACATATTGAGTGACCCGCCATAGCTTCTAATATCTAAAGTGGCCCGCGGACATTATTTGAATCGATGATGTGAAAATGACTCACTCCGACTTCGACCTTTGGGTGGTGCATCTCAGGGTGAGGGTTCCCCTTAGAATCCAACCGCAAGATTTTGACAGGCCAACAATTTTTTCAAATATTTTTGCTGAATTTCATTTGTATACTACTACAGTAATATATATTCCGTATACTCGATTGGCATTAGCACAAGAATACCATTTGTGGAGCTCATGTACAGTTTTTGAAAGCCGGATGTGTTAGGGTGATATATGTGCACGTATGTACATGTGGCATGATCAATAATTGTAGCAAAATCAATTTTATCTCTGCGAGTGATATACAATCGTTCATTACAGGCAAGAATCTACCCGGATTGTTTCAAGCAGGCATGCACGCACCCAGTTCCCAAGAAGAGCAAACCATCTATAAAGGACTTCCGTCCGATATCGATATCATCTGTTTTTGGTAAGGTCTTTGAGAGACTAGTGCTGCGTTGTATGAAGGATGATTTGATTAGGTGTTATGGTTTGAATCAGCATGCATACAGACCACATGGTTCAACTACGAGTGCTCTAGTGGCAATTCAAGATCACATTTCTTCATCTTTAGATCATCGAAGTACTGCTGCTGTACGTGTATTGTGCTTGGACATATCGAAGGCGTTTGACCATTTGCAACACAACCGATTGCTGAATTTTTTAGAGAGTATGGGACTGGATCATGGCTTTTTGCAGTGGTTACTATCTTTTCTTACTGCTCGATCGTATTGTGTAACGATCAATGGGAGATGCAGCTCAACAATCTGTGTTCCATCTGGTGTTCCTCAGGAATCCGTTTTGGGACCCTACTTATTCGCAGCTTTTATGGGGTCAGTGAACTTCAGTTGGCCTCTTACACAGTGTGTCAAATACGCTGACGATATAACGATCATTGAAACTATTGAAGGTACGAGTCAGACTTTGTTATCCATGTCAGATATTGAAGAAATCTTTGTGAGTGCAGGTCTTCGCTTGAATAAAAATAGGTGTAAAGAAATGATTATACCACGCTCTATATTATATTTTCCTCCACCGATTTCGTAAGAGTTGATATTCTTAGAATTCTTGGTTTTGCTCTCACTACAAATCTTAGCTGGGAGGCACAAATCAAAGACGTTTTAAAAAAGGCCTCGCGTCGTTTGTACATAATCCGTTGTTTACTTGATTCTTTGTGTAAAAACGATTTGGTATCTGTTTATCACGCAATCATCACAGCCTTGTTTATATATGCTTCTCCTGTATATGGTAATTTGTCTCTAGTTTTATTAAGTAAATTAAATCGCTTTCAAAAGAGGGCTCATCGCTTGATTTGCAGTCGTCATTGCTCGTGTAACATGTTTGACGATATCTCAGATACATTTCTTCAATGTGGCTTAAAATTGTTGCTGAATTGTGAAAAACCATGTCATCCGCTTAGCACGTTCGTACCTAATCGTTTGTTGTATACTAGACATTTTATGTTACCAGTATCACACACTGCAAGGCGTTCGAATTCATTTTTTCCATGGTTTTGTGCAAAGTCAAATGAGCTAATGTGTAAATACTAGAATTTTTCTTGTAAGTATCAGATATTATTTGTCTTTTATGTGATATGAATCCTGTCAGCGTTTGCGCATTACTTTTCTTTGTATTTATCGATTTTCATTATTTCAAATATATACACTTTTTATCTTCTCTCTCTCATCTTGTACGACTTTCAGTCGGATAGTTGCAGGGCACTTACGGACCGTTGTTTTACGATGAAATAAGGTAATGTCGGTCAAATCACAAAAAAGTCAAATTACCGTTGAATTACACAAAAGAAAAGCTTCCATGATTTGTTACAGGCCTATTCGCTCTTCAATGCTCAGATGAATTGTAGAATGTAAATTATGATTCCTTAATAATAAATAAATTAGTTGCGCACAATACGGCTGTATACATTTACGTGCAAAATTTTGTTGCCTAATACGACCACTATATATTCATGTACGGTACAGCAGCCTATAAAAGCACCTAAAAGTACGGAATAAAAGAACATTAAGCCTATACACTGCTTTTTAAAATTGGTGGCCCGCGAGCCTTTTCGAGGGCCACTCCAGTGGTCCGCTATCCCAACTTTGTTGCCCACCACTGTTTAAAGCGAATCTACATGTATGTCCGTTGTCGCTTAATGGAGCTTCCCGTAATACCTTCAGCAATTGTAACAGATCAGGGCCGGTTGGTGCAGGGCTGCTGTTAGGTTGGAACTTGTGAATTGTTCGCATTGTGGGGACCACATCGCACCTTCTGTACAACTACTACTACAATGATCCTTACATGTGTTTTGAATACAATTATTCTATATTTATAACATTATCTAATTCGCTTATTCAAATGTGGTAATAGGACCATCTTTTCGGATTCGGACCACCCATTGTTCTCTTATTTTACCTGACTGAATCTGATTAAATTTGTTATCTGTCAGCTGAGTGAAATCATCGCTTGTAATTATGGCAATGCCGATGCAATCATATAAACAATACAACCTACAATTTCTGTAAATGAAGAGTTAAAGAGGCAAATAGAAAGGTCGAATTTACAGCTGGGCCTTTGCTTATGGTATATTCACATCAACATTTCTGTAACTTCTATTTCTGCCATTGACTTGTGAAGCACTTACATCTATGTGAAATCACACACTTGAATTATGATAGATAGACGTCGCAATGCAATCTGTATTTCTAGATAAGGTCAATAGTCTACGAAATGCCATTAATCAATCGTACATTTTGTGAATGGTGGAAAGAATTTTGATGCTAAACTTTTAATTTTTTGTTTGTAATAAATTTCGGTTAATATGCATTGAACATTATCAGACAGATTGATCGCAAATTATTGATTAACAAAGCATGCTCAGAAAATATTAACAAAGTTACCATGCAATTTTCTTGTTTAAGAATGAGATGTTGCTCAATGGTCTAAAAATGTTTTGTTTATTTGAAAAAAATTACATAATAATAAGTGCAATCTGCAATATCTACATGCATTTAGTAAATATTTAACGAAATTATCCGAATGATGATTAAGTTGTATTTAAGTATGCATTTATAAGTATATAATATACAGTGCGCGACAGCAAGTTGGAAACTTAGCATAAATCTACGGACACGTATTTTTTCCAACACCTAAAAATTGTTTACTATCAGGAAATATCGACAAATTTATAATCATCTGAAAGAGAATTTTCGGATCTATCATTTGAATGTTGTTGAATTAATTGGTTTTGAAATTGGTGGTTCCTAGAGGCCCATAAACCCGAAAGCCCCAAATTTTCTTTGACTTGTTTTGACAAGCACATAAATCAATTTGAAACATTCTACTTATGATATTCAAAACCGTCACAAAATAGGCTTTCAGAAAATATATAGTTTGACAGTGTTTTTCGAAGTTTATAGGCAATATTTTAAAAGTAGTATAGATAGATAATGTGGCGATTTTTTCATTTTCAGAATATTTCTTCGAAGAGCCTTAAATTTACCCAACAAAAGTAGAAAACACTAGTTTTGAGGTAAATAAATGCCACCAGTTAGTTAACAGCGTTATTTCTGTTATTATCGCAACACATTCTGAAAATGAAAAAATCGCCACATTTTCTATCTATACTACTTTCAAACTATTGCCTATAAACTTCGAAAAACACTGTCAAACTATATATTTTTTGAAAGCCAATCTTGTGACGGTTTTGAATATCACAAGGAGAATGTTTCAATGTGCTTTTCAAAACAAGTCAAAGAAAATTTGGGGCTTTCGGGTTTATGGGCCTCTAGGAACCACCAATTTCAAAACCAATTAATTCAACAACATTCAAATGCTAGATCCGAAAATTCTCTTTCAGATGATTATAAATTTGCCGATATTTCCTAATAGCAAAAAAATTTAGAAGGTGTTGAAGAATGTACGTGTCCGTAGATTTATGCCAAGTTTCCAACTTGCTGTCGCGCACTGTATAAGAATTGTATATAACATCTATTCAAACTGTCAAAAATGGCTCTCGAAACAACTTATGCTGCGTTTATGTTGAAACAACGTCAAGACAGTCAAGAATAAGATGGAAAGGTTACCTTCTCAACTTGATGCCTGCTCAAAGCGGCTTGCCAAAAGGTTATTCAATTGGCCTTGATATATTTGGTAATTTCACAAATGTGTTTCTTATCAAGATGCATAGCAAAATACGCTCATGACATACAAATTGCAGATGTAATTGGCAAAGACAGTACCTACAGTTCTCTTCAGAATTGAATGATGGATGTTATCAGTTGGGCCGATGATCATAGAATGATTTAAAGAAAATTTTGCTGAAAGTTTCATTCGAGTTTCCAGCACTCATGATTCCTCTGTAATTTCTTTTTTGGATAAATCGGTTGTGGAGAAATTAATTTTTTTAAGTGAAAATTGAGGGGAATTTCAAATGGTCTGCAGACATAGCGGATATTACCAGAAAGGTCTCATCAAAGCCATCAGTTTTGAAGCAGCTTAAGCCGCTTCTTCATGTAAGCGATTTAATATCCATGAAAGTTATGAAAACTGAATCAGAAGTGTCTTGGAGCATGCTGCTCCTGTATTTTGTAATATCATAAAAATCATTTTTAGTTTTATAGCTGATCAAATGCAATTAGAGCTGGATTAATCAATCATTTGATCAATTAACTTTTTGAAGCTAATCATAATCATAGTCACTTCATTGAAATTAAGTTCAATCATAAATCATTGATCAAAATCACGTTTTTTAATCAGCAAATTTGATTAATTTTGATTTTTGTCATCCGAACATCAGTTGAGATCAGAACACGGCCGCCGATGGCAGAGTGACAGCTAGACTACGTAAGGACGGAAAGTACGCAATGTCGCAGAGAGTGTCAATCATTAATGCACGGTCATGAACAATATTCACGCCTCGTCATAGAATATCTTCCCTACAGATCACTTGACCTATCATCAGCATATTCAACCTACTCAACGCTCACGATAAAACGTCTGACCACGTTAATCGTAATCACAATTTCGAAACCTTTATCAATCATAATGATAATCAAGCCTATGGCCGTCTTAATCATACAATCATAATCACATTTTTGAATATTGGCTAATCGTTCCAGCTCTAAATGTACTAGCGAGACTTTCATGCCCTATCACAATCTCATGTCTTTTTGTTGTGTAAATGAAAAGCGAATACCGGTTTACATTATAGGTAAACTGCAGGTATACGGACGGAAATTTCAGATTCTGCGAGTCACAAAATTGGTAATGGTGCGTCATTTATGCTGTTCAAATGCAACACCGGATATATGGGTCGGATATTCCTTTATTTAGACACATACTTCTCTCATTCAAATCAATTCAATTGACATCCTCTGATACACTACATAAACGGTGATCGTACTCATCGATTTGCAAATAATCAGATCATTATCAGCACTGAAAATATCTTTTCATTGTGGCATCCAGGTTAAAGGTTATTGATGAATGATGTACATACATGAACCATAACTTTCAACTGTGCAATTAGTCGCATTTCCTTATCAAAGCAAAAATTAATGCATATTAAGTTGCACTTCATGAATTCCACTACTCCAAAACATTCGCTTTGCTTAATTTTCTCTATTGCCTGTAAGTTTTCGCCCTCTTTCTCATTTTACATATATATATATATATTTTTTTTTGTGAAAATCAAAAAATCTGAGTTCCGTACGCGTTTCAGAGCAACTTTATTCTCCTTCGTCAGCGGAAAGCTAAAAGAACACTGTTACAAACTAATTGAAGCAATTAGTTCTAACTCAAGAATCCCTCAAATTAATCAGTTTAGTAACATCATGTTGCATCAATTTCTAATTTAGTAGAAAGGACTCTATGTATCTCTTCTTCTCTCTCTTCAAGGTATTTGTTAAATAATAGCAGCATAGGCTAGGGGCCACAAGGTGTTCTCCATAGCATGGTTAATCGAGAAAAGCTAAATAAATGGATGTGTGACATATTCTCCATAATTCAAAAAGTCGATTTCACGGTGTCAAACTTTTTTCTATGAAATGGAGTACGCTTCTTGTGGTGTATTTCAGTCAATCACACAGGCCTCATATAATTTCTTTAGTTATTGAGTAAGACGATCTCATTGACATTCTTTTTGCTTGAATGCTCCATAGGCCTATTATCACGATTATGCTGTAAGTGTCAAACATATGCGAAGATGAATGATTCATCATAGAGGGTACCATCATTTATTTCAGTTTTAAATGGCGTTATCAATCTGACATGGACATGAGACATTCATCAAAATTTCCTGACGGAAACGCAAATCAATATGACTGAACCAAGCCTTAAACAGATTACAAAACAACTTTTATTGCTTTCGCGCAAATGCACATAATTTCGCGATAATTGATGGCGTGGGCTAGTGAGTGATTCCTATTGCTGGTCCGAGTCATTTTGATCGCGTTGACCTTAATTGTTGTATCATCATGAATTCAGGCAAAAGATTAAGTCTCTTAAAGCAGCACACTACAGGGTAATCAGATCAGTGCAAAAAATGATTTACTGATAACGGTTAAGAATTTCAGTTCTCTGATCTGTAGATGCGGGTCTATTTTTGTCAGTCTCATTCATAGTCCAACAAATCATTGAAGTGTTAAAAGAGAGTAAAATTCTACACACCATACAGAATATAAGATTCTAGATGAATGAAACATGTCTGAGTATTTACGAATTTGATTGATGCTTTCAATAGTCATCTTCTGAATGTAGTTTCATCTTCTAAACAATAATTTTTTCTTCTATCATTAAGTCATTGCATTCTGTCCTTGAAATACAATTTTTGGAACGCGCTAGACAGAGTAAGAAGTCGACCAGTTGTTGAGAGCTATGACGCTTTTCACGTGGAGCTCCCAGTCCTTTCTTCTCAAAGACAACTTTGTCCGTGGTTAGTTATAAACGTATTACATCATAGAAAGTAGAAATGTTAAAATGCAAACTCTGAAAATATTTATGACATATTCGTGCTTGTAGGAAATTCATACTAAATTCGATAGAATATGTAAAAAAGTTTCTAGAAAGAAGAAATTAGGATCATGATGAAATCAAGCAAAAAATGACGAAAACTTCACAAAAGTTAATAGGAGTAGGAATGTGGAATCCTTATCAGAGGTCTAAGACATTACCCAGTGAGCAACGGGATCACTCTTTAACACGTGTCACATTATTGAATAATTGAGAATCATCAACAAAACGATAGACAAAAAGAACTATGCATGTGTGGTTATTGTCAATTTCATTTATTTTTGAAGTCTGTCTACCTGATGTGTTACTTCTAGCAGTTTTAGGAAAGGACGACTCACCCCAACCCTAAACTAATATTTCAAGCAGTGATTAGCATTCTTTCACGCCCATGCTATATGCTGTGTTAATCCGGTAGTAGACATGCGTAAAAATATGCTAATGTCGAGATCAAACACAACTGACATGAAAAATGAAATATAATGGTAAGATCAAGATAGTTCGTGGACAATAGGCAATTCCTTATTTGACTGGTCATTTATTTGCCTCACTATAATTTTATTTGTGCTAAAATTTCACATTTCATGAAACAGTAGGACATACACTGTAACTAACAAATTTGCTGCATCCAATAACCGTTGCCAACATTCATTTTGTATTTTGAGTTGCATTTGTCACTATAAGTAGCATTCTAAAATTCAAATGCATGATCTTGTTACATTTCATAGCAGCTGATGAAAAAAGGCAACTAAATTCTCTTCATTCTCTGCATTATATTTAGGTCAAAGATACATTGAAAATTATAAATTTGGAGATCAGAATTGTGTTCTATCATTACATATGCCTGTAATGAATATGAAGTTATCTGTGACGACATATACCGCTATCTATCTCTATAACGTCGTATGAGCAAATTACTTCACAAATTACACCCCTGAAACTTTCTCCGGTAGCAAGATTACTATTTTATACTTGATAGAATTTTTTGGATTGAAATTGAAAGTTTATTTTGATTTTTACTTGATTTCTGGTTCTCAAGTTTTAAATGTTGAAGAGTTAAATGTTGTGGCTCACTGGTTAATGTCTTAGACCTCTGACAAGGATTCCATCAATCCTAATCCTACAAATATGACTCTTGCGTGTTGTAATTGAGTGGCTCTAATTTGTGCACACAAATATAAAAAAACAGCAGCAACTATCTACAGCGAGGAGTTACAGAAATTTATTATTTCCACTAAATGTTTTCGCGCTGAGCAGGTCAGTATCGTATAATAGAAATGTATCCCATGCAGTGGTTAAAGACTTTAATTGTTGAATTGTGTGAGCTTGTCTATCAACTATCTGAAGTACTATTTATCTGATGACAACGTACAAACTGGCTTGACAAAGCGAGTCTTTTAATGACATCATGTTCGTCCCAGATTTAAAAACTGTGACATTAAAGTAGTGTGAATAAATATTTACACTTTATCAAGTTGATCACTTTTTATTAGCCAGATGAATCTTGTCCAAATACTAATATCGCAGTGTCTAAAGTAACTGATCCGTGATCTGCATGCATCCAGGAAGTGTGTCACATTTGATCCAGAGCACGATATCAAATGGCTGGATGAAATTTGGTAGAAATTACGCTTAGGAAAATCATTGATGCCAAAGCCAAAAAATACCGATTTAATTTGCATATACAGTACAGTGGAATAAACGAAATTTAGTGATTGAGTCTAGAGAAAACCAGATATAATTAATTATGCAAATTATACAATATATTCACCACACGTGCTCAAGAATGGTCATTGTTATTTTTGTTATTCTTTGTTTCTATTAGGGTATAAGGAAAAGTCTTAATTTCAATTTTTCCTTGATTACTGTTTTTGCTGTTATCTAGAAATAATAAAGTAAAGCGTTGTTCAAATCTTGTCTTCGATTCGGAATACATGACATTTGATAATTGTAGATTCTGAGAATTCATCCTCAAAAATCGGTGAGATATCATTAATATACTATATAATAGAAAGACGTCCTCAGACTTCAGCAAATTTAAGCCCAATTGCCCTAATATTTTGTGCAGCAAATCCGACCTAATCAAACTATAGCCTAGGCCGAATGGTTAAACTACGTATTGTTTGACATTTACACGTAGACCTCCCCAAGTAGGCATGGATTTCGATTTATCAGGTAACTAAATACAGGTATGCAACAAAAGAGCACTAATAAGAGACCAATTGCTAAACATGCCAAAAATAGGTAGGTTGTCTACTACACTGTATTGGTGCAAGCTTCGACTTTATCGTAGATAATGTCTATGCTGAATAAGCCACAACCCACGGCATCATTCATAAGCTTATCAAGAATCAATTAATAAGTAAGTCGTAGCCTATAATGTAGGCCTAGGCTTGCTATCGGGAAGGTAGACTAGACTTAGAAAATGCAACATTATGACGGTCACCTTCTATATAGCCTGCGATTTATCCTATAGGCTAATTAGATTAGATTTGTTAGGCCCGACTATATGGACCAAAAATCCATTTCGCTTGGCTTGATGGGGTGATACAGAACCTCAGCCTAACTAGCAACCCCATGCATATGCTATAGGCTATCTATCGCCAAGACACAGAATGGCCTAAACACATGACAGACAGGCTTAGACACAGTGCCAGTGCATGACCCGGTTGCCATGTAGTCAGGTTAAGGCGTAGGCCTATATAGTATACTTTATTAATGGTGTAGGTCTATAATAATGGCATGGGCCAATTGTTGCTAGAATTTTGCATCATGTTAGGCATGCTGAGGAGGCCAAGCCCTCTAGGAGACCTAGGATGCAATTGGTAGTAGAATTTCGCATATGGTTATGCTTCGGTCATCAAAATTCTTGCTTGGGGTTGCTTGGGGCTTGTGGTAAACCCAAGCAAAGCCCAAGCCGCTTGCCTTGGGGTGACCCAACCCAAGCACTGTAGCAAATAGATGTACGTTATCATGCAGCCACCAACGTCATATTATTACTTTTCAAACTCAGTTTTCCAAAATCTTTCTACAGTAATTTCTTCAACAGAAATATAAATATGACATTTCATGGCATTTTCAATTTTACTTTAATTATGTTACAAAGCCATTTGAGTGGACAAAGAAAGAAAAGAAAATCAGAAAAGAAAATAGCCATTGCATGTTTTAAATGTACTTTCCAATAGTGGTCGAATAAATTCTTGATTCTATAAGATGATTACCCGAGAAATTATAAAAAAGAGAGACCCAATAGCTTCGCCTGTCCCAGTTTAGTAATGGAAAATAACAACCTGACAGAAACGATTCTCCAGTTACTATTTCCTGTTTCTAAGTCACGTCACGATCCTCCATAAGCCAAAAGCCACAAACCGTGCGGAATGAGTCATTTTGACAATATTTTCCCTTATGACAGGTAATACAAGCAAGTAGAAGAAGAATATAGATGACATTTTTCTAAGTAGGCCTATAGAGAAATGCGTGTTATATCACAATAATAAACAAAGCACATGTATGACAAACGATGCATTGATGAAAGTGTAAAGTCTTTATAATGTCGGTTGCATCTAAAATCATTGCCCAAGGATTTTCATCCGCGTGACGACTTATGGCTGATAGCCTAAGACTAATGGCTTATGGTTTATGGCTAATGGCTTGTGGCTTAGGCCGCTGTCACACAGGAAAAGGCGTCTTCCATCTTCCATCATCCATCATCCATCATCCATTTGGGATTTCCCTTTAACTGCATGCAGAAAAGAATTCAACCTATCTATCATACAGAAAAAGTCATCAGCCACCTTCCATCACGCTGTCACACAGGAAAAGGCGTCTTCCATCTTCCATCGTCCATCACGCTGTCACACAGGAAAAGTCATAAGGCGTTGTCCATCGTGGACATACGGCATGAAATTATGCGGTTGATGAAGTTCATTTCCACAAGCCGTCAGGCGTCAGCCGCGAGGCTGTTCTAAAAACAGAACATCGTGAAGTGACGTCTGAGGGAAGATTTAGGAAACTGTGATTTGCAAAGAGAGGATCAAGACAGTAGTCATAGCAACGGTAAATAGTGAAAAATAGCGCTGACTGTATCGGAAATGGATTTCCCTAGTGTGACTGCGGCATAGAGGTAGAATATCTTCCCTGCTGATATTTATCTACAGTTTGGAAGGAACAGCAACGGCGATAGCCGACAAGCTTTAACTGTGTTTGAGTCTGAGGAATCAGAAGAAGATTCAGACATGGTATTATCTAAAATGGACTCGGTGTTCGATCTTAATGGAGCTGATTGGCGCAGAGACGTTCTGTATTATATCGCTGGCTTCGTTTCACGAAAATTGCGCAAAATGATTACATGTCCTTCCTGCAACCTTGCATTATTCAGGCAAGAAACTGAGGAACCTCTCTGATGTCGACTCCTTTTTGAAACGCAAAGACAACGGCGGACTCCTGACTCCCTCAAAAGGAGTTTTTGAAGTAGTCTTAGCTGCAGAAAAAGCTTTCCGTAGTTACGTCCCTGCAAGCGTGGCGGCCGAAGTGCTTCCGTCAATTACGAGTAAATACTTAGACCTCAAGATCGAGCACTCTGTATTGAAATATATCAATCCATGTGAAACATTCATAAGTCTTGGAGAACACTTTGAAGATCATGAGATCGGAATTACGGAACCCCATCCTGTGACCCTTATTCGTGCTGTAATAAACTGTTATTTGAAACTAAGACTGCATAAGTATAGTCGTCTATACAAAGAACGTCGCTTGTTGCTCAACAAAAGCTCAATCCGCCAAAAATGCAATAAATTTGTTCTGCTCCGCGGCATGTAACAGTGGTGCTACTGTCACACATGCTTTGGATGCTGTTGTCACATCGGTAAGCTGCATTTCCTACATATTTGCTTGAGTCATTTGATTATGTTGAAATTCATTCATTAGGGATCTGATGAGAATCAAATAACCTCAATTAACAGTTAATTATTCAAATACTCCCTGCCATTTTTTGAATGTATTTAAGAGGTTGAACATTCCTTAAATATTAATAAATGTTAAACTAATCGCAAACCTAAGATATTGAATGAGCCTGTCACTTAATTACAGGTGCGATTTCTATTTATCATTTTGATTGTCACTTTCAGTCAATATTGTACTGTCCGACAAAACAGTCCATCTCTTGCCCCACATTTCGCGTGCGATAAAATCCTCATGCCGGTTACACTTCCCATAACGCCGTCCGCCCTCTAGATAATAGGGAAGATATATTCTACCTCTATGGACTGCGGTAGATGGAAGATGGAATATGGAAGACGCCTTATTCTGTGAGACAGTGGCCTTATCCGGTGTGCCTCCGTAATCAAAGGCGGTTTATGTCTGATGGCTTATTCTGTATACCAGCTCTCATTGAAACTTAAGTGTTGTAACTCTATTTGCGGTTTGCGGCTTGTTGTGTGTGCCTCCGACCTTAGGGAAATGTAGAATCCCTACAATAAAATACATGTAGATATTAATTATAGCAAATAATCTGCACCTTTGTATCTCTTGCCATCTGATTCACAGAAGAAGCGAATGGAGATGCATAATTTTTATTACTGTTCTGGTGCGGATGCTACTTGTAAGCAAAGTTCAATAGCATCACGAATTTTGATAAATCGATTGTTAAATGGGTCTTAGATTTTTGTCCGACGTTATTGATGATGCACTGCAACGAGTAGTGAAACAATACTTTAATAACAGGAATGACTTTTTCGAGGAAATAATGACTAATTCTGTGTCTGAGGTGATCAATTGACAGTCAATATTTTGTGAATAATTGTATTTGAACGTGACATCAGAAGCGTAAGATTTTATTTACTTCTGCGATGCATAATTTATTTCTTGAACTAATTCAACAAAATGCTGTCTTCGGTATCGCTTTAGTATTGTTTTTAAATTTTCTATTCACCGTAAACAGTAAAACACTGCAAAAATGGAATCATGGTTTGCCTACAATTCCCTAGTTCCCATTACAATTTGCTTTACGAAGTAAAAAATCTCTAGAATTGATTTTCGTTCCGCTGCTTCTTTCATTCAGTTAAATAAATTCACCGTGTTTACATATTGGAATGATGTTGGCATTACCGCAATCTCTTGTGCAATCAGGTGAAAACAAAGTGATGTTTGATTGAAATATAATAAACCACACACAAATGAAATCTTCACTGCCATTTTCACCAAGTTTATACAAACATTTTGCGATCGTTGACATCTCATCAGACTTCGTTATCAGCTGTCATATTCATGCCAAGCAAATGACGATGGGTAGCCAAATATTATGTTGCATAATCAAAATCATGAGCGTTTACTTCAAATCATTGGTACTTGAAACTAGGACATTCCTAGTGCAGAAAACTTTAATGAAAGTGAAATGCAGTTTTAGTAAATTCTTATATACAACTTCAACGATTCCTTGCTTTTAAGAGAACAGATGGAGCTTTCTCGCCAGCAGACATATATCGTTCTAAAGTATTAGACTAAACTAACTACTTGTATTTTAGTGACAAATTTGACCTAATCTGTGGGAGGACCTTCCCGTGGTCCATAACTGGCGTTTTATGGGCTTACTGTAGACCCTCTTTTTGACAAACACATGGTCCGTTAACAATCAATCTACCAAGTCAGTTATCAGGGTCGGTGGATGACCAAATGCATTAATAGACACTTAGGAGCAGAATAACAAACCAGCTGAGAACAGCAGTTGAGAACACTATTGTAAAAGATAGCCAAACCATTATCATGCTGTGAACGTCCATGATAATCCTTAAGATTATTCCTTGTTAAGAGCATGTAGGATGGGCGTGTACCTAATAAAAGTCTTCAACAAATTCTTCAAATAATGAATTAAAAATAATTATGTTTGTTTGCTGACTTCCATGGTCATTATCAGTTCGTAAACGAATACAGTAGAATTTCTAAAAATCGAGACACTGTTTTCTATAGAAATTGGATATTTCTGTGTCCAGCATATATGAATGAGATAATATCAACAAGAAGCAAATTTAAGTAATTAATGGTTTTTGCTCCTGAGTTAATTAGAATGATGGTTTCTATAGCAGTGCGATAAATCGACTATCGGGTATTCATAATCTCACCTGGTACTTGTTTCAAAATAATTGCTGGTAAGCAAACAAGTGAGAGTCTCAATATCAAAAGGATAAACCTAAATAAAGGAAATTCCTAAATAACACAAACGCTCTCGAGATTTGCCGTTGGCTAACTCAGTCTCTACAAGGCAACCGTTTGAGTAGAACTGAATAGAGCTGACTTTGATGTGCGTGGTGATAAAAATCCTCTCTTAATTGCCTTCAGAGGCAAACTACACACTGTTTATTCTCCTCTGTCACCTGCAAACTTCCGCCCTCGGAAATCCTTCCCACCACTCACCGGAAAATCGCCACCAGACTCCGTCCTCAATCTTGGAGATGCTTTAGCATCCGCAGTTCTCCGTCAACTGACGACCCCAACCTGCATGCCGTCTGCGATTGCCAGAGCAACGCTAGCAAGAACTGCTCCTCCTGAGATGGGAGCGAAGCATGAGGAGAATTAGGGCGCTTTGTTCTACATCGCGGCGATGGGTTGGGTAATTGAGAAAGGACTGCACAATGATTATTTTTGATGATGAGGACAGACAATAACTTGACATTGCATTCGATTCTTGTCATCTGTTTTCATCTTAACGGTCTGATGATTTTGCGTCGGTGACATTGTAGTCGCATTCTATCCCATAAATTTTCACGTTGTGCGCATAACTCACTGCTGTAGTGAAGACAGATTTTGACATAGTCCCTACTATACCCCGTACCTTTTCGAATTACAGAAGACACTAAAAATTTCTTGTAGAGAATAGTTCAAGTCCAGGTGACAGGCTGGAGGAGATTTCAGTTTCCTGCCTACGTGTTGCTCATCGCTCAATTATTAAGCACATCGAACAGCAGCTGCGTGCGGCTCTTCGCTGCTGGCGTGACGGTTCAATGTCATTTAAAAGCAGCCGAACTTTTCATGATATGGGTGTGAAATGGCTAAGTAACAGATTGTGAATGTGTTGCTGCATATTCTTTGGAATATTACCGGATTTGCTAAAAAATAAAAATTATGCAAAAATAATATTAGATGTAATTAGCAGCAGAAAAAAGAAAATTTCATATTCAAATAAATTTTGATACCATAATTATTTTTCCTTTTCAATGCATCAATGAAATCGCATGGAGACTGATTCACAAGTTGCTCAAAGCATTACAATGGGGATGCCATGCATGGCCACCCGCTTCCGATGTGTAAGTTTACCCAAAGAACACTGAGGAGAGTTCACACTGACTTTTAAATAGTCCACAACCATCCATATGAAGCCTTGGATATGATTCTCTCCTGAAAAACATCGCAACAGAGTCTGCTTTGTTACATGAGGTAGTGCTCCATTATTTTGCATGCATGTCTTCTGCAACATGACTCTGTGAGTCAAGTGAAGTTTCACATGTCGTCTTCAGTGCACATGGACAGATCATTTCTCTACGGTTCGTACATCTGCATCCAGACGGCTTTTCCGTCTAAGGTTGCTCAGACCTTACTTTGGGAATTATTCATTGAAAGGTAATTAATTTCTTGAGGCTAAAAACTGTGGTAGTAATTTAACTAAAGGTTAAATTACTATGGCATCATGCGCTCAAATTTGGAATATGCTGGTCCGCAATTTGCTGATGTCACACGGGAAGATGCAAACAAATTTGAAATATTGCAAAATAGATTTCACATACTTCTCTGTGGCCGAGATTGAGCCAGCACATTTGGATCGTGACGAGTTGCAAATAATATTTCCATTTGACGAATTTATCACAAGGAAAAACTGAGTTAAAGATATGTATCTTCACTTGACAGGCTTGCCCATAGAATTAGATTGTTTAAGCGTGTCACTTTAATAGAAGTGCAAACTGATTCAAAACGATGCCACATACAGGAACTTACTAATATCTAAAGAGAATGACAGCTATTAAGTCAATACAAGACACCAACACCCTTGATTCCCCGACCGCACTCGCCCGACCTAGGAATCGAATCGCGGACTTCCGTTCTCTTTAGATATTCGATGAACTACGACAGACCTTTGTTGTCAAGGAACTTACTAAGTGGGAAAAGGAAACTTTAATACCTTCCAGAGATAGGAAAAATAGTTGTGCGCCGCTTGCGGATTGATGTAAATTCCTTCAAAATGTTCCGATCGCCACGATTCCTTCAGATTCGAAGAATTCAGATCATTTCGTTAAAATTTTCTCGTTAATGTTGGACCTTCCGACCAATATTTGAAAAGTTAGCAGGCGCACGAAAAAACGTTCACAAACTTCTCTGTCGAACTTGACATCGACTGTGTCTCTTTGCTGTGTGGTACGGTTGATAACAGTCAATTAGGCGTGTTTAATGCTGAACTGGCTGCTCAATGTTCGATTGCTATGGTATTATGTCAGCAGATTGTGCCATTTCACTAACGTTACATGTTCCAATGTTTCCTTTCTAGTCAAGCAGAAGAAGAGACGACCTGTCCAACTCTATGGGCTTGCCTACAATATGACCGACGTCTAGGTTCGAGTACTCGCTGATAACAGCTACTTCTTCAATGCTCCAGCTTGGACAGTCATGCAAGCCAAAGAGAGACGAATATCAATGTCAATCTCTGTCGCATGCTGCCATTGTAAGTAATGGCTGGGATAGGATTATGTCCGCTCTAGACGAACCTACACGCAAATATATATATATATATATATATATATATATATATATCTGTGGCTGGTGTTATGCTATTCACATTCTCCATTCACTTATTTTCCCCTGGAAAGTTCAAAACTTACATTGATGTTCAGGTTCATGTGAATAAAGGCAGATCTGTTTTTATTCTCAAGGATGACAACGGTATCGTCCTAGAGAAGGGTGTTTGTCAATGGTTGTCACCTTAAGAAGTTTGTTGATTGACTTTCAAATTTACTTTCTAATAAATGTATAATTGGGTGAATAATGCTTTCTGTCTTAAACTGAAGTGAGAGCTGTAATGAGAAGGGGGAAATATAAAGCACAAGATAGTGAAAAATCTGGGGGGAATAAAAGGAGAAATTAATAGTACGCTACGAAATTAAGTGCTACGTTTCCCCGGAAAATGAATATAGCCATATGTTTTCCGATACTGGAAACTGTGTGTAGGGGAGGGTAAATAACATAACACCGGAATAGAAGCTGTCGTACATCAAAACATATGAATACTCATACTGTAAGCTGCATACACGCATGCTTCATGAAAATTGCAACAAGAGTAACGATGCAGTAACAACAATCTCTCATTTTACTACATTACTCATCTCTCACTCGTATTATGTCAAAAACTCACTTCTCGAAGTGATCGCTGGATTTCATAACCGTTATCCGTCGCCATTTTATTCAGGCGTTTTTGTTGCTGATCAAATCCAGAGTCAACGCTGAACGAAAATTCTCCGCAATAGTTCAACATGTCGACAACTGCAATGCGTCAGGAATAGTGCAGATGGCAAGATCTTTGGGGACTTTGTCTGTAAAGATAATTACACAGGATGAGTAGAATATGAAATGATGTGGGTGCATACGTGCAATCTCAACAACTAAATAATATGCGCTGTTGGTCGACGTCAGTCGTAATTAGTACTAAGTTGAATTCCCTAAAACAGTAGAGGTATTTCCCTGCTGTTCTACTTTAGAACCTTTTCTTAAATACAAATTCATAATTAGTGAGCATCTCATCGCAATTGATTTCTTACAAACAGCTATATAGGCAAGCTACTCTGTTCACTTTTCTGTGATGCTTAGGCCTATTAAAGGTGTTAGTCCGGCAGCCAGAACGAGTTTCTGCAGGGAACGAGGCTGAAAGTGAGACTTTCAGAGAATGATGTACACCCTATGCCTACTTCGAATCGGCACGTCTGCCGCGTTCTAGTGAGTTCCTCTTCTTGTCAGACAGAATCAAAGAGAAACACATGTAAATCCAATGGGAAGCAAATTGCAGCTTATGGTTAAAATGAAATGTTCTATGTTTTCTCTTATCAGCTGAAAAGCATGAAGTCTAGAGTCATAATTTTTGACATGGAATGTCTTCAGGTCATTTCCTATGATATGCATGTGATATTATGAAGCTTCTGATCGGCGATGTATGCGAGAATGTGGTTGAAAGTAGATAAAGCTGTTCAAAATGTTTGTGTTTGCCGACATTAAGAGGCTCGCCAAATCTAAATGTGTTAAGCTTTATAGACAGGGGTGCATGAAGATGAAAGGAAATGACCTGAAGACATTCCATGCCAAAAATTATGTTTCTGGGCTTAGTACTTATCGTTTAATTAGAGAAAACATACAAAATTTCATTTTAGCCAAAAACTGCAATCTGCGTCCCATTGGATTTACATGTGTTTTTCTTTGATTTTGTCTGACAAGAAGAGGAACTCACTAGAACGCGGCAGACGTGCCGATTCGAAGTAGGGATAGGGTGTGCATCAGTCTGTGAAAGTCTCGCTTTCTGCCTCGTTCCCTGCAAAAACTCGTTCTGGCTGCCAGACTATGTGCATTCGGGACCTGAACACGATAGGATTCGTTTCGGGTTGCGTGAAACAAATCATCATGCTTTGAGTTACTTATAGCTGAATTATGGATTGCTGGTATCATTGCTGTTAATCATACATCGTGATAGTTATCTCAATTCTCAATGCTAGCGCATTTAAAACACATTCTCCTCGAGATTGACTTCGAATTTTCGAAGATAGCTCGGCTAAGACACACTGGATGGACAAACTTCCCTAGAATGCAAACAATAAAAGGAGCTCTTCGTGACTGGCATCAATTAGATTATAAAAAAGCATGAAACGAATACTGCACATGGTCGGGTTCGGGCTGCTTTCAAGCAATTACGGGCTAGGGTCGGGTTGGAAGGCAGCATTCGGATCGTGCTCTTCTTGGGTTTCCGAGTCGGGTTGAAGCTAGATTTTGGGACTACTGCACACCTCTAAAGTTTATCAGGGACAGCTACGAATTTTACCTGGCGTTGCTTTCGTTCACGAAAACAACCGAACGGAAATTTTTCAACACTTTTATTTTCTCTTTAAATGTCGGCAGACGAAATAGTGCGTGCCTTCCTTATAAGGTAAAATAAATGGACCTAGCTATACCGTGGTTTCAGTCTTTGATATTGGAGCTGTTTGAACCGAGCGAATACTGATAATCGATCAAAAATTAAAACTTCTCAAAGGCCTCAGAATGGAGCATTTATTACTTCAAATAAGGCTATTTATGACTTTTCTCTGTTTGATCAAAACCCGGTTCTATGTACACTCGTTACTGCACATTTCTCTTCAAATAGCCTTATTTGCTCACAACGGTCAGCAAGGTGAGCAAATAAGGCTATTTGAAGAGAAATGTGCAGTAGCGAGTATACATCGAACCGGGCTTTGATGCGTCTTCCATAGATAAAAGTCATAAATAATACAGCGATACAGTACATCAACAGCTGACAATAGAACTGCAACAAGCAAGTGAAGGTTTCGACTGATGTCAATCCGTCACAAAAGTGGTTTTGCAAATAATATGGAAAAGTGCCTACCCTTCTAACGCAATCGCCAGCAATACTTTCGATAATCCTTCCCCTAAATTAATTACATAATTTCAGTACTGTTTCTTCGACAAGAAACACTACAAGAAGTGGGCCTGCGCTTATATGAGACAATTACGACGTAATATGTCTGCCCATGATTTGGAAAGCTACCACTACTGCTGTACATGCACAGAAAGTATCTCAACCCGCCCCCAAGACGAGTCTAGCGTTGTAAATTATGTGTGGCTGGTGTTAGCACGGCTATGATTTAATACTACATAAAACATATCTATGCTATTACTGAAATGTGACAATGTTTTCTGATACATAAATGGAGATAAGATATATTAATCCCAATTATGTAAAAAAAGTAATTGATATTTACATCCATCATCAATAGCTGCCACAATAGGCACCTGAAATTGCAATGAACCTAACATGTTTGCAATGCACAAGAAATGTTCTCAACGAGCTCTTTGCAAACAATGTTAACAAGTGATTTTTTCTGTCAGAATTGATTTGAATATTTTTTTGTGCGTGAATAGATTCATTCCAGTTCCGAATTTGAGACTTAATCAAAATCTACTATACTCTATTCTAAGCCTGCTAAATTTTCTTCAATTGGTTTGTTTTGCTTAATCGCAAAAGGAGACGAAGTTTTCCTAATGAGCAATGAAAGAAAAAATGAACTGACTGCTGCATTTAGACTTCCACAATTAGGCATCATTTACTGTCTTAACCAAAGTTAGTTTTAACACTTTCCATGCCATGGACGGGAGGCGATTCGGTCCATAAATCCATCGTTCTCCGGTCCTCGTAAAGCTTAGCAGGTCGACAAACGCTTTTATGACTTTTGTTTTATATCCAAACTTTTCACCAAATCCAACTATGTCAAATTGATGATCAATTAAATAAGTATTTTTTTCCTAGGTCTGAATTTTGTCACTATCTGCAAACATTAAGTGCATGAGTACGTTGTTGTATCGAGTCTATGAATCATAGCACGATCATATATGATACCATGCACATCGAATATGGCATTGGAAGTTCAATTAAGATGTAAACACTACTTAAATGGCACTTTGAAGTAGTCATTTTCATGTGATCTCCTTATCATTTGAAATCTTTGAGTATCTGTAGTCGTCCATCTTTTTATAGCCACATTTGAGGCAGCGTAAGTGTGTAGAATACCATTTCACAAACATATTGGAATGGCCACGGTATTATGGGCATGTTTCATGCATAGAAATTAACAATACCATAGAAAGTCCTAGAATGGAAATTGCATGAAAATTATGGCACACTCCGGGGGAACTTAGTTGGGGCAAAAAGCAAATTTTGTGAACTGGCTTTCTTGTTTTCTGGTTGGCATTTTTAATTATCAAGTCAATTTGTGATCTGGATTGTTGCCTCTTGTCCAACGATCATGTACACAAAAGCGATAGTGAATTTAAAAAATACTGTAGCGACAGGATGACAAAGAAGGAAATCCTGTAAAACGTTCTGTACGTTCATCATTTTGAAATATCGCTCCTATAATCAATCAAGAGTATAATCAGACACATATGCAACTTGTAATGTCGATTTACAGAGCATGCATTGCTCCAGCTGGAAATCAGAGGCCAAGAAATCTTACAGTATTCATTTTGCTTTGAAGGATTCCCCTGTTCAATTTTTAATACCTTTGCATGTCTTCGAATATGAGCCTCCAAAATATCATCACATTATATTACATAAGTCATTTAGTGATTAATTAAAAAGTTCCAGCGACATTTCATGTATCTGATAAATGACTGTCGCTAAAGAAGCTACCGATGTGTTTATTCCAGAAAACTGCTAGGTTTCTTGACCGCCGGAAGGAGAAATTATCCAATAATTAGAATTTTTTATCTTTGAATTCTTGAGATGTTCTTACAACCAGTACACCGACTACTTTCGATATGACTCTGTGAACCAAATTTCAATTCGTATTCCAGTGTTGAAAAATTGCAAAGTAGTTGTCAATGACTGGTACAAATAGACGCAGTATATTAATCCATGGAATAGTAGGCTGTTTCACATAAAACAATGCCACCATCTCACTTAAAATTCTCTTCATGAAAATCCTACAATTTGATGTCAACAACTTCCACAGCCAACTTGGCAAATAGTCTGACTATGATGTAATGTATTAGATCGAAGTAGATCTAGAGACCAAAGATTTTTCCATGTGCCATCATTGTACATAGGCAAGATATCAAACTTCCATTCTAGTGTACTCTTATCTACTTCTATGGTTTTATGTCACGACCCACTGAGGCCACCAAAAGGATTCATTACTATTTCTACCATGCTTATATTGAAGACAAATTAATCAATAAACAATATGTTATAGTGAACAAGTGACAAAACATTTTTTTGCTCGTCCACATAAAAAAATACAAAAATGTCCAATTTTTCCATCGAAATTGGTATTATGGGTACCCCATCGGGGTATCATGGGCATCCAAGATGAAATACAAAATCACATAATGCTTACGTGTGAAAGTTGTGTAAGTAGCATTACTAAGTAATCTTCATTTCCTAAAGTATCGTTTTATGTGATAAGGTTAATTTATTGGCCATAATTGAGAGGTCAAAAACAAAATCTTTTAATGAAAGTATCGACTCTGGCTATCTGTAACAAAAATTACATGGAAATTTATTGCACACTATACGGTACTATAGGCATGCCCATTATACCCGGTCAAAAGAGCCCAAAATACCCCGATGTCGGAAAGGATATACTTCATGCTCTACAATCGAAGGCATCAGTAATTCAGGAAAATTTCTTGTATTCTGTATACAGCTACAGATACACTATAAACAATCAAAAGTAGACTCTAGAATATCACTCATTGACTCAGTAGGTCTATTAGATATATCACAAAAGCATAAGAATTCTGAAAATGTTCAAACATGTTCACTTGAGCATCCATCGATCCCCATAGTGCCAAATCGATACATTACAGTGCCTTGTGACCGTATGTAGTTTTTAAAGATGGGAAGTACACATATTGAGCGAATATGCGATCCCACTACAAAAAGATTCGCCGGAAAGACGTCGGAACGAGGTATGGTAGTCGGAAAAAGGTCGGGAAATTTTTTGACCTTTAACATGCTAATTCTGACATCATTTCTTTGAATTTATGCAGAAATTATGATAAAAATGGCTTTTTTGATTGAGTTAACTGTAGCAAGACATTGAAGACATGAAGACGTGCGGATATGATTGTGATGATATTGATTATACTCAAACAAGCTTCAGAAAGGGAAAGGAAAATATATAACACTTAATTCCTGATCAATTGACGTTTTCATGTAATTCCATATACATCCTAATTGTGAAATAGCAGATAGGAGGCCTAGGGTGTCTTTTTTATAATGAGGCTTCGGTTTCCGACGTCGTACCGACCATCGGCCATGCGGACATTCTGTTCCTCGGAACGAGTTCGTTTTCGACGTCGGACCGACTTTTTTTTGTAGTTTGATATTTGTTGGATGGATTAGTCTGGAGCCTACAAGCCCATAACACCCCGGTTGCCCATAGTACCCCCGCCTTCCCCTACATTACAGGCTCACTTAAATCAAAATGTCTATCAGCACATGTGCACCTATCTTCGTAGATTGCATCTTGAAATGCTGCAGCTACGAGAAAATTTAGAATTAAATATAAAAGCAATATTTTTTTTCGATTGTCTAGGTCTAGTCAGACAAGAGTACCATACGTTGTATAAATTTCTAAGTACAATGCTTCTTCCTTCAGTGCATATATACTGTTGAAACAAGTCTAAAATGTCATTTCAATTACTGATAAAAAGCTCAAAATTAGCCGCATTAGTTGCATCTTGCTCTTAGATAATTTTCTTCAAAAGTAGAGAATTTATCTAGTTTTCTCAAAATGGAATCAATTGATATCTTCAAACTCAGTGAATGCTTTCCTTACGTGCGTTTTTGTGGTTCATTTTATTTAAGTCACTCTGCTTCTGTTAATTTTCAAGTTTCATCAGAGTTGGCAGCATGCCCCATAAATTTAAGTCTAAATCAAAATCACATTTCAAATCAAGAACCTCAATAATAAGGAAGCAATCAATTTAAATTCGGAGCTTGAAACATCCAATATAACAAAAATAATTAGCTTACTTTGTATTGATCAAGTGCGAGTCTCAGAATCGTGCAACTTCGTATAATTTAGTAGAGAAAGTGGCCAGCAGTGTTGACATTGACGGATCAGAACAATATTTCCGATTGTTTAATTTGATTGTAATATCAAGACCATTAATACATATTATGCAACGAAGAAGGCCACCGGCATTTAATCCATCAGTCTAATCCACCCAGGCTTACTGTTTCAAGGTGGAAAACGAAGTTCGTGTGTTTCAGCTAAGCGGAAAGAGATCAGCACAGCTGACTTGAGTCATCTGATAGCTTTCTGCGATCATTTTCTTGGAGCAGCAGAAAGCTGTCAGTTGCCGGCATCCATTACTGTAGTGCATAAGAGAGGATTATCTTTGATCTAAGTAGTGGTCTGAGAATATACAGCAAGATGTTTGTGCCAAGAGAAAAGAAGGCCGTATGACGTCATAGATTTACATCATGCAGACAAGGAGAGGCGTCTGACGTCTAGAAAACAACACCTTTAAAACGCGCTAAAGTAAGCTTACCAATAAATGCGAGCAGGTTAAAGGCTTATCACTATTTTCAAATACTGAGATCATCACATTGCAAAGTGACGATTTCAATAATGATGTCCATGGAAGCCAGACAAAGTTTAAGATGAAATTATTTATATTAGATCCATATTTAATCTTACAAGAAAGCAAACGTGTGAATGAAGCAACTTATTGACGGGAATGATTTTCAATTTGAATCTGAAATCAAGTATTTGCTCTCAATTCTGTTTTCAAGGCTTGTTTTAAATTGTAATTATATTTTATTGATTGGTCTTTATGAAATTTATTTGTAATCATTGATTGAAAGTTCAAATACTTCCGGATATAAATATTGAGGTTCATCGATGAAGATTTATTTTATCTTTCATTGGCTATGCCTGCTACCTAGCTCTACATGCACTTATGTGCCACTGCACACTTTGAAAGAGACACTAAAACGATCTGTAGATTATGATGCCAGTTAATAGCGAGCACTAGGTTGGTGAGTGGCTTTCGATAAATTCGGGAATCGAACTTGTTTTTTAAATGCTAGCATAGCATCAAATACAATGATGTGAATTATTACTTGATAAAATACATTAAGATGCTTATGTGATATGTAACTCTTTAGCATAATATTTGACCGTTTGTGTTTGTTCTCCATAATCCTGAATTGTGTACGTTGTGTCGACGTGTGGTGCAATTCCACCCATAGAACACAATGGAAATTTTAGCATTGATTTCCCCATAAATCTGCATCAATTATTTCATGAATGTTCCAGCATCGACATTAAAGCAAATGCATTGCTAGTTGTTCATTTCATACTGCTTGAATTACATATTACAGGAAACTTTGATTTTAGTAAGCGGAATTTTAATATTTTTAATAACTAAACACTAAAATTCCTCACATGCTTCTTTTGCAGATGGCTAGTGACCAACTTAGGACTTTTAGAATTCAAATGTTGCGAAATTATAGAATGCATTATATGCAACTTCAGCCGAAAAATCAATAGAACGCCAATGTTTGAAACTAAGCCTATTCAGACCTACGTCTACGAACTGCAAGAGTCCAGTGATTTTGCGACTTGAAAATTAACGGAAGCATAGGCTTTATATGCTGCTGAGAATGTTTCTGCAATTCAAATTTTGCTTCGAAACTATCAAAGCCGAGTTTCAGGATCACTGCAAACAGGGCCTGTCATAATTATATAATACAGACTGTCAAGCGCACACAATGCAAAATAATTTAAAAAGTGGATTTTTTCCTCAAAAATAGAAAAATAACAAAAATGAAAAATGATGAGCGAAAGGCAACAGTGATAATTAAAATCCAAAACACACTGTACATAACACACACTGCAAAGTACATTTCAATATTATTTTAGCACACTGATATCCCAGAAAGTTGCTTCAGATTGCTTGACTTTATAGAAAGTTGAATATGCACACGCACATTTCATCACCATATTTCATATGTGTATGGTGAACGAACAATTATTAAAGGAAGTTTATTGTTGGCTATCTTTTATACTATTTCGACAGTAATGCGGTGCACTTTAAGTCGGCTGGAAACTGACTCCACAAAATACCGATATCTTTAAAACAGGTATCTTCCTAAGCTTTCAAACCTCAGTCATGTTTCTCAACTAACTACACATTAATGCAAAGGATACTCGTACATGGAAATACTACAATAATTATGTTATTACTGTGTGTTGCATCTATTCAGCGTTTCAAACTTTTTCCGTTCCATGGATTGCCGATAGGTGAATTCGACGGTAGCGACAATTTCTGTTTGCTGCTTGATTTTCAAGAACGATGATGACGCGAGACATAGAATTGACGTTACGAGTTGACGCTGACGCTACCGACGTTATTTTCAGGATTGGTTGACGGTTACGTTGACGGCGTCAATAATTTTTGTAATTGACGCTGACGGCGTCAATTTTTTCATTGACGCAGACAACACAATCTTTTATATTTGAGTGACATCGTTGTTTCAGTGTCATCGATCTTAATGCCAGATTTTCCTGGTTGTAAGTAGTAGACTTACTTGTCGTCGTATGGTTTAACATGCAATTAATTTAAGTAGATTAATGTAGAATTGCGTAAATGTAATAACGCACCCAACGTAAAAATTCTGCTCCACAGCATACGCAACAATTACACAAATCTCATTCTCAAGTTGAAGTCGATCGTGGTAGAATTCCTTAATGGTTCACTCTAATAAATTTTTCAATGACGAAATCTGAGAGCTGCCACATCCCGACTTCGGAGCCGGAGTCCCAGAATCCTATCATCTTGGTTGGAGTCGGAGTCGGAATCACACAACCGGTATTTTACGTGTAAATAATAGTACTTCAGAATCCAACAGCAATGCAAAGAAGCATCATTTCATCGTGAAGGACTATTTTGTCAGCAAGCAATTGTATGTCATGTTCTTCATGTTTTTACCTGAATTCTTCATTAATTAAGCCATTTAACACGTGAATTTTCTATTGATCACTTTTTAAATAATGCTATTCAACAATTCTGCGTTTTCCTTAAAAAAGAATCCGGAGCGTATCGTCAATTTTCCGATGTACGCTCTGACTTTGAAATTAACATCCGACGAAAACACTACATTCGGTCATGGAAATATACTTTCTTTCGCCATCGGCTTAACCCCTAGGTAAATTTGTCAAGAAGGGTTTCAGCATGCGTTTTAGGATTGCAACTGGTCATTTCCAAGCAAAAGCAGACATGGCGACTGAAAAATTAATCATTATTATATATAATGAATTATATATTGCACATGCTAAATTATATTCGAACCGTAATACACTGAAGTTTTTCAAATAAGTTTGATTCTCCAAGATTGCAATTGGAAGATGTTCATGTGATCTTATGACGGATTCACTTCCGTAGCATAATGTTGTATTTTGATATACCCGTTCAAAATGTCTCCGCTTTGACACTCTAAAATTGCCTTCAAATATTCTAAATTATCTTATCTTTATCTTAATGAACATAATTAACTAGGAAGCTGGTGATCAACCATCTAAATTTAGTAAGATGGACTCGGCATACAGCCGAAAACCAACAATTCAATGTATTGTCGCTCGGTTTTTTACTATGTTTTTATCTTTCTGTGCCATTAAGCAATGTTGGTGGAAACTGTTTCGTGAGAGTATTACATTTTGTATACTAACACTACAGACATATGATAGTCATTTGCTATTCGTTGCATGGCTACAGAAAAATGACTTAACTTACGTAGTCTCGTTCACGGCACTGTCACTCACAAACAAAATTTCGAAAAAGCCGTCTTAACTCTTCTCATCGGTTCAAAAAGGTGTCCTCGTACACAGTTAGGTATCAGACCATTTCTGTAGACAACAGTGATTACAAGGAATTTTAATGGGCACGCATGGGACCTCAGTTCAAGTGCGACATTTTGTTGCACAAAACCACGGATGGTGAAAATTAGGGCACGAGGACGATGCACGTGGTATGAGGATTCAAAGATCGTAGGACGAGCAAAGAAGCAGTGTCTTTAACTGTCTATAAATGTAGTGTCGCTCACGTTTGGAAATGGCCAACTGGACCCTTGACACTAGATGAGATGTCGTCATTCTTTTGATTGCTTCTACTTGTGCAAGAATCGCTGACTGCTTTGACAAGAAGAGGTAGGTGAAATTGAGGGAAGGATGCACGAAATATTCCGTAATGAAGACCGTGCGTTACAGATGCGTGTGTTGAAAATTCTTTTGAACAATAAGCTTGAGAACATCATATAGCATCTTCACTGGATGAGTAATTGTATAATGACATGAGTGGTCAGCAGATGTAAAAGGAAGGGATACATTAATGGCACAGTAGGGTACCGGATTGACTGTACGTGTTGTAGACAAAAGGCAGGCTCTGTTAGCGCGAATACAACTGGAAAAGAAAAAAAACACGAGAGTGGAAACTCGGGACAGAAAAGAGTCTTTGGCCGAGATGAGACATGACAGGAGGGAGGAGAATCATGGGAGTAAAGGAGAGAGAAAGCGGTAAAGAAACGTTATGCTCTATGTTTCCTGCTTCTATAGCTTCTGTCGAGATTCCTTTTCTGCTATTTTAGATTAATCCAACAATAAATATCAACAAGCATGATCTACAGATTGCTACATGGAATACTCAAGATACTCGACATTATGGAACGAATCATTTATATCATTTTAGTCATTATCTCAATAACAACATGTCCTCAGTACACTCAGCTCAGGAGTGTAGCTCCATTATCAGAGTCGTTCATAAGTTTATCTATGAGTATAGTCAGGAGCGTAACCCTATATCATCCTAAATCGGAGCTCACTTGAGTCAGCCAAACCGGAGCGCGGAGCGCTAAAATTTTGCCGGAAGCGCACACTTCAGAACTTTTTCCTAAAGTCAATATTATGATTCAAATCTACTTTTATAAATATATGTGAATTGACTCAAACTAGAACATTTAAGGTTAAAAAAAAGTCATGCATCATATGCCACAGTTCAGGCAAAAGCATCGATAGTCACTTGACATCCGGTGAATTGAGAAACTGGAATGCTGACATCTCGTATAAAATGGAAAGTAGCCGATCTACTAGTAATAGAAACCATGAAAATTCGATGAAGTCATATCAAACTAGTTCGAATATCCATGAATGTCGAACATGAATGTTCCGCAGCTTTGAAAAATGGTCTTTAACGCTAGGACAGCCATATTTGCAATTTTTCAACCTTTCGGAGGATTTGATTTCTTTAGGTTTTGATAAACCTGCCTTCGCGATTTCTGTCTTCAAAGGTGGAACTAGACGAAATCATCAAGAGTTTTCACTTGATTTATTCTATTTCCTCTTGAAAGTAAATACAGTATACGTCACACTACTAATTTGTTGGTAAGAAGTATTACGCTTTTAAAGGAATTGTTGCTGAAAATTTCAAAGTGTTGTGATATTAACCGTTTCAAAGCTGGAGCAATATCGTGAAATGCAGATGCTGAGAACATAAGATCCAATTGTGCAAGTAAGTCGCCATGATTTCTTGAAGGGAGGCGGTATTGGTAAAATTTTATAATGATAATTGTATTTAGTCCGTCGTTTTCTTCATTATATTTCCTGCGTCTTCCCCATTGCATTTCAAATAAAGCAATTAAATGCAAATATTGCTAATTCATACAGGATATCCACGTTTACCAAAGAAGAGGCAAACCTCACTCACGAGCTACGGTATATCAATTACAGGTCGCTGACACCCTGTTAATCAATCATAAGTCAACATAGAAACCTGCAGAACACGGGAATGAAACAGGGGCTATCAAAAATTAATTGCAATTAATTGATTATTTTTTAATTTTGCATGCAGTCAAAATTTGCACTTAATTGGTTGATTTGAAATGTATATATTTAAGTAATACCTAAATATACCGGCATGTAAATAGCAGAATTGTAACTAGAATACTTAATAGAAAACGTTTAAGAAATCGCCTGCTACCCATGCTAGAATTAAATATAGAAGTAGGTAAAGAAGTATCGGTAATAAGCCCTCGGTGTCTTTTTGCGTATCAGTCATGTCGAAGGGGAGGACGGCCGCTCATCCACCCCTCCCCTGACGACGCCCGTGCAAACTGGTCAGAGTTAATTGTAACTTCTGCAACTTCAAGAAACGAAAAAATCTATTTAAGAACCTATCTCTGACGGAAATGCTTCTGTGTAAATAACAATCAATAATAACCACAAAATTTATTTGAATTACGACAGGAAAGGAAAGCTGGCATGTCGGGTTACCAATTTGAAAAGGCAGTAATAAGCTATAAAGCTCCTTTATTCTGCACTTTTGAGTGCACGTAACGGTTGCTGCACTACACATGGCACTGACAGTATGCCTACATGACACAACTGAGCATGAATTATACGCAATTAAGTGGACCTTTATACTTCAACTAAGTGTGAAAAGCATTATAATCCAGTAGAATCTATTGCTGGACATCTCAATACGCCCATTCATGCAGAGTACATGTCGGAGGAGAATGTGCACCTACTATCAACGTTCAATTTCAAAGCACATTGATTGGAATGGTGATGGAAAGCAAATGCGATGCAAAATATGCAAATCCAATGCCGTAAATATATCACTACGATTCTTGCAAGCTAGATTTGCATTCAGATTGCTTTGTTTCATGTCTAGCTATGCATCTTGAACTACGTGGATGTCCGAATATGTGTCACAGACTAACTACATAGAATTGATTTCAATGCTGTCGAGTGAGTCGATTAAGTCGATTATGACGATGTTGCATTTGGTAGCAGAATTATGATGCTATATGCACTTTTACTATCCGCTGTTTTTTTTACCTTGTTGCAAGAACTTGCTGACAGTGACTGAGCATGAACATGAGAGTATTCTTAATTACGCTTTCAAAATGATTCATAACGATGTTGCATATACGCAACAATGGGCTCTAATGGCTTTATCATTAAAATTGTACATCAATTCCCGATGTTTCTAAATAATTTCCTTACTGAAGGAGGGCAGGCTTCTTTAATGTAGGCATATAAATATGTCATATTTTGTCACATGCTGATAGAAATATTTGGCCAAATTTTTGACAGATAATAGGCATTTCTCAATTTTGCTCTTTAAGTTGAAATTTAAAGTAGAAGTTGAGCATATGACTTCATATTCACAACACTGTATGCGTCAAGCGGTGTTATAACGGTACAAAAATCGAGAAGCTTTTAATGTATTACTGACTATTATTCTTTATTATTTATACAGTTTCGTAGAAAGTTGTCTTTGAAGGCATCCAACACATGCTGAGCGTGGGTAAAATCGGGACATTTTTAATTTTGTTTCAAATGAAAAATTAAATTCAAACGTTTTTGCTTAATTTCCCTGAATTCAATTTGATTGTAAATGTGGATAGGCCTATATAATAAACACGCACTCCGAACAAAATCAACAATATGAATTCACTGACCACATATTTTGCAGAAAAGAGATACACTCATAACTTTTCAGTGAAGAAATGCCGCCCAGTTTGATTACTATTCCTATTCTTCTTTCATATAGGTGGTAAAGATAAATATATGCCCTGCATTATCCGAAGTATACATTCACAGGGACTCCTAAAATCTAAAAATAACAATAAAAAACATATGGTCACACAGAATGAAAATGACAATCGGGCCACGGTTCCAAGTTAACTTTGAACAAACGAGCAAATTTAACAACATGATTTACTTGGCGGAAGTTACCATTGTTAGCAGAAAAGAGAGTTTTATCAGTCTTACATATCGATAGAACAATTTACCATCAAAGAATAAAAGGACATTAGAATAATGACTTCTTTAAATAAACACACTTCTTTGCTGTTTCCCTCAAAAGAAGTTAATGTTCTTCTCTGAATTTAAAGATCATTATGTTCTGTCATACTAACGAAAAATACTACATTATTTTTTGATTTTGTGAATTTGTCACATTTTGTCAAATCAACAATGTTTTTGACACATATCTTGTCACATTACATTTCAACATGAAAATTTTGATGACCACTTGTGTGCTGGAGGCTGACATAACTGGAAATTCAGGTAAATTATATTCAGGTCAAATATATCTAGCAGTGCCAGTTAACAGTAGTTCGCGAAGCCTACACGTCCTGCTGAAATCTCAACTCGAATCTTTACACAGAGCGCGCCGGATAGTGTGCCAGCTGATTCCTACGGTGCGCTAGGTACGGTGGAATAGTTTTCTATACATAGATTCTTCCATATTCGATAGCGACAAAAAATACGAGGTTGTTGCACCAACGCGCCAGACGCATGATTTGTTTTAAGAAAATATGCCCACCGACTTCTCCAATGAGCGCCGGATTTATCAGGCTAAACCCCGTAAGGATACCAGTTCGGGCTTGAACCAGGCACAATTTCACGGAACATGCGATATTGGCTTGCCGCATATGCGTCTTGTGGTTGGACCTCTTGCCTTTCAGCACTTGGCTGGTCAAGGCAATTTAATCACTGACTTTCACGGGCCATGATTATTGTGACATCGCGTTGAAAATTTTTTACTGCATATTCATTGGACCAGCTGACTCAGTAAAATTATAAAAGCAAACTTCGACGAAGCCTATGCAAATCTACAAAATGTGACGCATCGATGACCTGCCAGCGATGGTAGGCTATCGATGCGCTACCTTTTCAGGGAAGTTATTAATTTCTTTCACAAAACTTGGACAACAATCAGTAGGAGTCTGCGTTGTAGCCTTCCGTTGTCAATTTATAGAGGTGGAATTCATGGAATTCTATTCCGAATTCAGATTTTATATTGCCCATCATTTGCGATCATTAGCATCACTTTGTTCTTGTAGTGTTGGTTGCTTCATTAGAGTGAATATCCTGGCTGGTATGGCAATGCTTGAAATTTGTAGACGAAATGGTTAAATTTCGGAAATTCTATGAAATTAGGTCAACTTTCAGAGACTGTCGTGTCCGTTGCACGGCACGCAGGAGGATGAGGACTGAATTGCGGCACATGCTTTGGGATCGTTAGCATTACATTGTGATATTGGTTGCGTTATTAGAGTGAATATCTTCGCCACTATGTCTCTGCTTGAAATTGATTGGCAGCTGACGATTGCTTGAAATTGTTTGAACAATGAACTATAATGGATTGTTCCGTTGAACGCGTGTTTTGTACAGGTGGCCTATAGTTAGTATTGTGCTATTGCTTGGGTTCTGTTCATGTCATGTACGAAGTTTGGTTTCATGATCTGATGTATTTCCTGAGTTATGGCTATCCTTTACACTTTGTCAATTTTCTATTGTGACTTTGCTTGTTGTTTGTAACCAGCCGTTCAGTATGTCACTTATTTCACAGTTCTGTGTAATCTGAAAGGTTCTGAAAAGGTAATGACATGTGTACTTAGAAGTCGTGATATAGCATTTCAAGTGAAATCGATTGAACGGTGTACGTAGTACGTCGTTTTATGGCCCACGGAATACTCAATTGACATTATGGGTTAGAAGAATGAAGATGCAGACACCAGGAAGATGCAGCATTCAATGTGTCGACTAAAGAAATCAAATTGTGTCTCATCGGCAGCTCCGCTGAAATTTTCATGCGCACAAATTGCAGGGATGCGGACTCCTATCATTTTGATAGGACTCCGACTCCGACTCCGAGGGTTGATAGGACTCCGACTCCGGGTGGCAAGTATACATATCCTAGTTTTCTGAAAAATACTGGTAACTTACATCATATATCATTATAGGCTTACCTAAATTATCTTTAGTGATCATTGCTGCATCAATTATTATCAATCATTTTCGTTGAAGTTTATCAGATGTCGATTTAAGTTGGATGCATGCGAATCGGCTCCTCTCATCTTGTTGATGTGTGCTTTACACGGTTTTTTCTCCAGTCTCTACCAGGCAGGAAATATGAGAATATAAGCACACTTTCGATTTTAATATGGGCTTTGGAGGAGGCATCACACACGATTAACGTGAGGGTGAGAGGTAATGTTCTCAAATAAACTAGTATTTCATTTTTTGTCTCTGATGTGACCTGTGGTCTGTGGGTGTGATCGAGGCTAGGAAGGCTTGTCTTCTCTACTAAATCATCGAGTGATAGGACAATCCTTTTCTCACTATCACGGTTCATTCCCTCAGTTATTACAAGCTTTGCATGTAGCAGTGTCTCTGTATTTTGTTTGTCGGAGAAAGTTGACATCAAGACAGTGACAGCTATGCACGAAGATTAATAATTTGCTTGTATTACTGTATATTTCGGGTCTTGTTATAGGCCGAGGTATCATTTGATAGGACTCCGACTCCAGCAAAAATGATAGGACTCCGGGACTCCGACTCCCCATCCATGGCATAAAAGCACGCTAAATAGCTCAACTGCGATTTAATGAATGCACGCAAGACTAGGTAACAAGATTCGGAATATTCTGGAGTCGAAGAACAAAAATGACACACCGTCGGAGTGAGATAAGCAGAATACAAGGCACACTGAGTATGAAATCTGCTAATTAATCAAGACATCACCTTTCTTGTCATAGAGGCATTCATTCCTAGGTAAACTGGAATTTACTATCTAGTAGAATTAGGAATTCACTATCTAGTAGATTTCTTGAAATATACGACGTAGAATTGCTGCAAACCCGGTGTGTGATACAATCTCGATCATCTCAAAGCACGGATGGCTGAATGGAATTCAAAATTAATTCCAAAGTGCAATTAAATATAAAACAAAGTTTTCTAACTTGTTTTTCTGTCTACTATCTAGTAGATTTCTTTACTATCTAGAAGATTTCGGAAATAAACAAGAAATTTTGTATGTGCTTGCAAAATTACGTGCTCGCGAATGGAATATTAACAAAGTTACAGACACATAAAAAACCAAGCGTGTTATTAAAAAAGAGGATCTGAATTATCAACCAATTAAATGCATGAACTTTTTCAATGCTTCTTAGCCAGCTGTTCCAAGCTTTGCAGAGATTAGCAGCATGGTATTAATTCTGGCACTCCTATATTTTTTCACTTTAACACACCCTAAATACATCCAAGTCGATTGGAAGCCCTACAAACCCTTCACATAATCTGTTATCAGTCTGAATGAAATTTCTCCGAAATTCCAACTATAGGCCAACTGTCAGGTAAGTTAGACTTAAGTTTTCGATTAACTATCCAGAAGATTGTCCAACTATCATGTAGATTTCTGAAACTACATACCCAAAAGTACATCCCAGTCGATTGGAAGCACTGCAAACCTTTTGCTTCATCTGCAATTAGTCTTTGAATGAAATTTCTCTCCCACACAAACTATAGGTCCTCTCCTCCAAACTAAACTATGTTTTCGATTAACTATCCAGAAGATTTTCCAACTATCAAGTACATTTCTGAAACTACATACCCAGAAGTACATCCCAGTCGATTGGAGGCACTGCAAACCTTTTACTTTATCTACAGTCTTCGAATGAAATTTCTCCGAAATTCCAACTATAGGCCAACTGTCAGGTAAGTTAGACTTAAGTTTTCGATTAACTATCCAGAAGATTGTCCAACTATCATGTAGATTTCTGAAACTACATACCCAAAAGTACATCCCAGTCGATTGGAAGCACTGCAAACCTTTTGCTTCATCTGCAATTAGTCTTTGAATGAAATTTCTCTCCCACACAAACTATAGGTCCTCTCCTCCAAACTAAACTATGTTTTCGATTAACTATCCAGAAGATTGTCCAACTATCAAGTACATTTCTGAAACTACATACCCAGAAGTACATCCCAGTCGATTGGAGGCACTGCAAACCTTTTACTTTATCTACAGTCTTCGAATGAAATTTCTCCGAAATTCCAACTATAGGAGAACTGTCAGGTAAGTTAGACTTAAGTTTTCGATTAACTATCCAGAAGATTGTCCAACTGTCAAGTAGATTTCTGATACTGCATGCCCTGTAGTGCATCTCAGTCGAATTTCAGGTCTGGAGACACACCATTTCAAGGGGTTCATCTTCATCAACTTCCCGTATCACCAAGAGGTCAGTCATGGTCTCAGATATGCAACTCTCCTTAACGTCGGCCCTAAATCTAAGTCCACTATCTGGAAGATGCCTCTACTATCTACTGGATTTCTCATGCAGTTTCAGAAATCTACATGATAGTTGGACAATCTTCTGGATAGTTAATCGAAAACTTAAGTCTAACTTACCTGACAGTTGGCCTATAGTTGGAATTTCGGAGAAATTTCATTCAGAGACTGATAACAGATTATGTGAAGGGTTTGTAGGGCTTCCAATCGACTTGGATGTATTTAGGGTGTGTTAAAGTGAAAAAATATAGGAGTGCCAGAATTAATACCATGCTGCTAATCTCTGCAAAGCTTGGAACAGCTGGCTAAGAAGCATTGAAAAAGTTCATGCATTTAATTGGTTGATAATTCAGATCCTCTTTTTTAATAACACGCTTGGTTTTTTATGTGTCTGTAACTTTTGTTAATATTCCATTCGCGAGCACGTAATTTTGCAAGCACATACAAAATTTCTTGTTTATTCCGAAATCTTCTAGATAGTAAAGAAATCTACTAGATAGTAGACAGAAAAACAAGTTAGAAAACTTTGTTTTATATTTAATTGCACTTTGGAATTAATTTTGAATTCCATTCAGCCATCCGTGCTTTGAGATGATCGAGATTGTATCACACACCGGGTTTGCAGCAATTCTACGTCGTATATTTCAAGAAATCTACTAGATAGTGAATTCCTAATTCTACTAGATAGTAAATTCCAGTTTACCCATTCCTAACAGGATGAAATAACAATTCCTTGCAAGCTGACAAAACTTAAATTCATAATCTTAATTTTGACTTCGTATTCATTATTAATAGCACAGTAAAACAATGATTATTAAAATGTCTGAATTCGATTCAAAGTCTTTTATCTTTGTGTCAAATCGCAGTTAAATGATAAAAAAAGTAAAAAATATTTTCGATGCAAAAATCATGGGCCAGTGAATAGATGGGAAGAACAACAAACTTTGCACATTGCGGTTCACTACTATAATTCGATTTGACTGAAATAAGGAAATGGATTAGTGAAATTCTTGCAGTGTCATCTCATTTCAATGAGGTCATTAGACACAAATAACAACTAGTCGACTTAAATAATGAAGCAGACCTTGGAACTTTTACAATTTCCTTGAGTCAAGATTTCATGATAGTTGCCAGGGACTATTGACAGATAGTGGTGCTGCTGATGCATAAATCTCGTAACCAATCACTCTACTTGCAACTGTCACTGTATACTCGTTTTTGAGAATGCTCGTAGAACATCATCTATTTTTTTTATGAAAATGCGAATTGAAACAAAAATGGACAGAAGAAATCGCCATAACACAGAACCCAGCAACCACTGCGTGTTTAACATTGATTGTTTTCATCATCATCATTGTTCGGCAAACAGCCGAGCAGTTGAGATTGCAACCCTAATATTCCTGTTCTCTCATTAATCAAAATTAATGCGGAAAATTGGCTTTTAGAAGTGAACCTTTTTTGCAGTCTTGCTTTTATCTGACTCTCTTGCTTGTTTTACTTCAACAAATTATTTTTAGTTAGGAATTTTTCACTTCCCAGGAAACCCCCAGCTGAAGTGCTAAATTACACTAAAGTTCCCAAAACATTCAGATGTGTTTGCAGTTATTTATTTATCATGTCATAGAAAACCATCTGAGTTAGTGTAGGGAGCAGCTCAGCATGATATGAATACCAACAATGAATCATTTCACGTGATACAGATGCAGAATTTCTTGATGCATTTGTTCAACACTCAGTTATGGAAGTGACTATCACTGCCGCTTAGCTATTGTCACCACTCATACATTTTGAGCCACTCGCAGCTGTTGTCGTCGCTTTGAAGATGTCAAACGATAGACCACCTCGATGATTTTTAGTACTGAAATTTTCTGAAATTTCCCTGCATAATCGATGTACAGTGCATTCCGGACAAGCGGGACAATTTGGCAGCGAGATTTCTCTCGCGCTTAACAGGAGCAACAGTAATCAAACGAAAACATAAAAAAATATCATTTCCATCAGGCACAAGCATTATGCAATACTTCTGATGAGAGAGACTCTCATTTTCTATGAGATCATGTGGATGTCTTAATGTTGCCAATAAAATTTCAAGATCAGTATTGTAATTAGTTTGGCTATTTAGTTGTAGCTATTAAAAAAAGTATTAAATTAAAAAGTCTTAAATATTAAAGTATTAGCTAGTAGCTATTTGGTAGTAGTTATGAAATTTTCTCAAAATAAACAATTTTGTCTGTTTCTGAGAAATTTCACCAAAAGTGAATTTCATGCATATAGTTGATCTAATTGGTTACATAGTTGGTCACATAGCGGGTTATATTGATATGTATTGTGTGATTGTACATGAAGATTCAACATGTCAAGGATCAAAATCGTTGTGACAGTAGCGTACACATTTTGAAAATGCTTAGGTGGTACCGGTCGGTATCGTACGTCGTAGGTGTCGTACCCGGTACTGTTACCATTTAGTGACAGTAGCCACTGTCATATAGTCGATATTCGATGATAACAATAAATTCACCAAATTGCCATTTGACAATGAGCTATTTCTAGATTCATCTAATGAGATGGGCATACTAAAATCGTAGAAATTACTTTTTTTAAAAGTTGGTGTAGCTGCAAATTTTAACATAGAAATTTCAGGAAAATTGTCGATATACTTTAACGAAAAGTGTCTGTTTGTACACTTTACTTCATCCTCTGTCACAAAATGAAAGCTCATTTGAAAGATCATGATCTTAGATGATTTCTATAATAACCAGTTCAACAAAATACCAATTTGTGTAACTTTTATGACAAAAATTCGAAAAAATGGAGTCAACACCTTAAATGTCACAATTTTACCACTGGAAATACATAGGATTGTGTTATCCTCTCTATTTCTGAAAAGCAAATGATCTGATCCGGCAGACGCGAAGTTTTGCAGTAGGTTGGAGGTGTACTACGCTATGTGAAAGTTTTATGTACTACCTCGTTCCCTGCACAACTTCACGCTAGCTCCCGGACTGTAAGCCTATAATGATCTATGACGTAGGTTACCAGTTAAAAATCAGGCTATGTATGCTGGCCACCCGGAGTCGGAGTCCCATCAACCCCCGGAGTCTGAGTCCGCATCCCCGATATGAAGATAGTGAACAAATGAAACTGTGGACCCCTCTGTAGCGTGTATTGTATGTCAGATATATTCTAACGACATTCTGACAATATTTAGAAATTGATATTGACTTTGTCGGACTCAGACTTGGTAGGATCTAGGCACAGAGTTCGTGTCGGAGTTGGAGTTTATAGATGCGAGATTAGTTTGTTTGAAAATGATATTTTTAATGAGGAGATGTGGCATAATATAATGTAGCATGATCACGTTGTCATACTACAAAACACATTATGCCATATCTCCTCATTGTAGCTATCATTTTCAAACTACATGCAGTTTCGCATATGTTATATTCTTTTGTACCTGAAGATGATTGCCGAATAACAGTCGAAACATTTTGTAGATGTGTAAAAGTAACGTCATGAAATAATCCTCACTTTTTCCAAATGCAAAGCTGAAAATGACTAGTCAGGGCCTCCTTCATCATTCTAGAGGAGGATTTGATGCCGGAATTCATAACTGGATTAGCATTATAACACATTTCCTTGAAAATATTGAAAGTGCAGTTACTTCTGGACGCGAAGGCAGATGCAGTTGAAGAAATTCTAGCAAAGCTGATTAGTTGGGCAGCAAATGTATTCAAGCCTGTATTTAGTGGCATATAACGAACATATTAGCCAGGAATATCAACTCCGAAAATAGGGACTCCAAAACGAAGGCCATTAGTATTATTGTGCTACACTAATATCTGAGAGTCGTTGTCTTCATTCTTGTAAGTGAATGTCTGCATTATAACAATGTTTTCAAGAGAATGTTTTATGTTCGTTGCTGGCGTATTATTTCTTGGAAAAATATGTAGAACCACTGTAAAACTGAAACTTTGTGATGAATATCCTTTCGGTGCAAAGGTAATTCTCTCGCGGAATATAGCCGAAATCCGGCTCAGTAGGTTGGGCGGCTTAATTTTATTAAGATGTTCACAACAAAAAAAGCGACACGGGCCGAACCCCTTCTCTGAAGGGACAGTCTATTTACATTCATTATACAGCGTAGCGCAACGTACGTTTCCACAATGGCCTTCCAGAACTTAATGCCATTCAGTAAAAAAAATCGAGGTGTGGTCACCAGATGAATGATAAATTAGCTATAGCCTACATCCAGCAATAACATATCCATTCTACATAACCTACAAGTACATGTAGAGTGCATGGTGTGCATTGATGTAGCAATGCTTGAAATATCTTTTACTATATACTGGAAATAAGTGAAAATCATAAATAAGAAAATAAAGTTTGTATTACAGAGCTCCGTAGAAGAACGATAAGTAACGGCAGTGGGTAAAATACCAGAATTTCAGATGCTGAAAATCCGGCCGAATTAGAAATCCAGTGCACCCTTTTTGTTTATCCTTTATTTTGCATTTGCTACTTAGTATTATTTCTTTTGATGAAGTTGATGCTTGCCACCAGGAGTTGAAGTCACTTCAAAATCGTGGCTCTGATATGTACATTGTACATGTACGTCTCGCCTGTTTAATTACATTAGCTGTATTCTTCAACTTGGATGAAGCCGGTCGTATCGGCATTACAATAACAACCTCTTAAAAAATGCTGCGCGTCTCTGATGATAAATCAAGTAATTCAGTCATCTTTTCTTCAGGATACAATTACTAGTAACGGCGGATTGTATTTCCGCTGGGATCCCAAGCACTTGGAGATTCGCACCAAGTCGGTGGAGCGAACATTAGAGCCTTTGGTTACCCAAGTTACTTCACTCGTGAACCATAAAGCTCCCAGCAACCGCCGTAAAGGTCGCTCGCGCCGTGCTCATGTTCTAGTAGATTCCGTTCGCCAAGCAACAGAAAATTTTCTTCTTCGCGGTGAAGAAATCGCTAACCAGAATCCGGAGATTCGCGCCGAGATGTTGGCAGCAATAGATGACGTTCGCAAAACTGGAGAGGAAATGTATGTGGCATCAAGGGATTTTGCGGACGATCCATGCGCTGCACAGAAAAGAGGAAGTATGGTCCGTGCAGCCAGGGCTTTGCTCTCAGCTGTGACCCGTCTTTTGATTCTGGCTGATATGGTGGACGTTCATCTACTTCTTAAGTCACTGAGACTGGTGGAGAATAATCTGGAAGCGATCCGCACATCCTCCAATCAACAGGAGTTAATGCAGCGTTGGACTGAGTTTGGGGAAAATGTAGTCGGATTGATTGATTTGGCCGGACTTCGTCAACATGATCTGATCGATCCTCGACTTCGGGACGAAATTGCTGCTGCGCGAGCGATGCTCAAGAAGAATAACACCATGCTGTTAACAGCGTCGAAGGCTTATGTTCGCCATCCGGAGTTAGCTGCAGCCAGAGCGAACCGCGACTTCGCCATTAAGTCTGTATGTGACGCTGTAGAGGTGATCAGTGGTGCAACACAGGCAGGACATGCCGGTGATCCAAATCAGCTCATGTTCGCTCATGACGGCCCAGGAGAATTGGCAGCTGCTCTCGATGAATTTGACGTGAGTTTTTTCGATGTTTTACTTTTTTTAGATCATTCATCAAAGGAAGAAACAGTCAGAGAAAATAGCTTTAATCACTCAAATCGAAAAATAAATTTTTAAGATTATTTTTCACGTGATTCAGCAACCAGCTATCTTTGCGTGAAGATAATTTTCAAGAAGTCGGGGCTCGATGCTCTGACGCTTTTTAAAAATCGCACAAGATTGTGAAAAGTAGACTAAGCAACAATGGTTTTAGCAAAATGATGTGTACCGCAAAAATAGAGATATAAGAATCAAAATACATGGAAAAAAAGAATGTGAATTTGACACTTGATTTCGTTGGCGATAGTTTCTTGAGAAAAATCAGTAAAATGAAAAATAGATGTTATTCTAATAAGCATCATTAGTAAACCTGGAAAAAGTTAGGTTCGAATTTCAAAAAATCGGGTAGAAATATTTGTTCTTGTAGTATTTGTGAAAGCATCAGCCCAAAGTATAAGCGTGGAAGTAAATATTCCGTCTATGAATTTTCCTGCAAGAAATGGACCGGAACTGCATCGCTGGAACTGGAGCGCTCGTAGACCATGAGCGTAGTTTGCGGGATGAAGTCAAGAAAGGTGCAATTAGCAGGTATGAGAATCTTCCGGGTTTTCCGGGTTTTTGGTGCTGAAAAGACCATTCTCGTAATTCACCTAAATATGCAATAAAAAAGTATACCCCCTCCGAAAGTTAGATTATTTAAAAAACGTCCATTTTTTCGCCCTAGCCAACTATTTTTCTTACATTAGAATTCAAAAATTTAGATCACAAAAATTTCAAGACCAGACCCCCTTCGCAAATTTGCTCGCTCGTTCCGGGTTTTTTATTTGCCCTCAATCTCATGCCTGATTAGTGAACATGCGATGATAGTCTACAGTGATAAAGTGATGACCATTAACAATTTCGAGTACAAAAACATTGATAAACAGCAAAAACGATTACTACTAGGGTGGCTGAATCACGCTATATTGCGACGAACATGCCAAAGCTAAGCAGACGACATGTGCTGAACAATTGAGCCGCTTCACTGACAAATTTGTATATAAACCCACGTGTACAGAAACAGTTTGCAACCTTTGACATAGTCTATGTTTACAAGCGGTTCCTAACCTAGGGGTAAATTGCCTCACAAAGGTAATCAGCCAATTTGCTCGTGGTAATCCTCTCACAATTTATGCAGATTTTTCTTAGATTACGTTTCTATAGGATGTTCACTTGTGGCGATGTGGTCATGTGTACTTCTTCCCTGTTCCATGTTGTTCCGCGTTTAGATGCGAGGATACACGATTCCATAGCATAGAGGATTCTCTATGCACGATTTCTGGCTGAGCAATCAACACGAGCACACTGAGTTGTGAAATTGTCTTGCTCTGTCTTGATTAAAAATGAGCACTGCGGTTTTCGTTAATCCCTCCACAAGCCAGCAAAGTAGCGAAAACTCGCCACAGTTCACTAGTCAATGTCAGGGTTTTTTAAGGTGTAGTTCTACACAATTCGTACAATTGTAACTCGTTTTATTGTACTCGTTTTTATTTTTCTTTATATTAATGAGCTTGCCTAGCTACTTGAAGCAAATGAATTAGTCCAATTAATCATCCCATCTTCCGTTTTAAGTTGAATATTTTTGGGATATTTCAAGATGCTGATCTATCATTGTTTCTATCTTCAAGATTGAAATTATTGAAATTCTGAAAAAATTGAAATAATATTGGATACCTAATAATTTGATAGTGATGTTAGTCCTACGTGGGGGGAATGAGACAATTTCAAAGAATAGCATGGGCAACAAATCATGCAGGGTTGGGAACCACTGATGTAGACGAGGCGTGTCGGGTGAACTTAGTTTACAATTAAGTTAGCAGTCGCAAAATCGAGAGAGGTTTTTCTGTTGAATTTATCATATCCAAAAGAATGATGTGAAAATTTATCGAAGGCAAATGTAAACAATTACTTATGGTAAATATTAATGTACCATAGTTGTTGGTATTGGTAAGCCAGAAGATTGTTATCTACTTATTCAACTTTAGTATTGCGTTGATAAGTAAGTTCCATAGAATTCGTACTTTGTATTCGCATTTTCGTGAAATTTTAGATTCCTGATAACGATTAGATAAATGACCTATCTTAAAAGATCATTGATGAGCCTCTACTAGCGGCGTTAATATGGTCGTGGCGTTGCAAACATTGCTGAACCTATTGTTTTACCCATAGTTGTTCATTTTTTAGTCTTTCTGTGGCAAGTTAATTCACCCTACATTAAAACAATATAGCTGTATGCTGTGATGTTGTAGAATCACATCTTGATGGACCCCTACACATTCGACGCTTCAGTAATGCGTCCTGCATTGGAATCACGTCTGGAAAATATCGTATCAAGCGCTGCATTACTTGCTGATTCACCATGTACTCGCGCAGATCATCGACAGGCCATCGTAGAGGAATGTAATAATGTTCGCCAGGCACTGCAAGATTTGCTGCGTGAATATCAAAACAATGTGAGTTGAAAGCTGCCTATTTTTTCACGAATGTTGTTGAACTTTTTGATTTTTTTTAAATTATTGATTTTCAGGCTGGTCGAAAGACTCCAAGCGAAGCTTTGAATGCTGCAATGCACGCTATGTTAGGTCGCACAGAGGATTTGCGGCGTGTGTTACGAATGTCTGTTGTAGATCACGTCTCTGACATCTTTATGGGTGCCTCTACTCCAATGCAAATGATGGTGGACGCAGCCCGTGCTGGGCAAGAAGCGCAAGTTGAAGCTTTATCAGTGCTGTTCCAGGAACATGCGAATAAGCTGGTAGAGGTGGCCAACCTCACATGCACGATGAGCGCCAATGAGGAAGGCGTCAAGTTTGTACGCATGGCAGCTTTGCAAGTGGAACAGCTCTGTCCACAGGTGAGAAGGTGTACATTTGTTCATATTAAGGGTAACGCAGTAATCTGAAGGGTTGAGAAATTTCAATCTCTTGTAAAAATTGAAGATATGAAATCCAAAGTATTTTATCGCGGGCGCGTTTTTGACTACGGTGCGTTTTCGTTGTTAGTTTGGCGACTACCGCTTTCCCTCATTCTTTAAAACATTTTAAGTAATGTCTATACTTTTTTAATTTCACACTGATCTCTTTTGCAAGCAATATATGATAAACATGTAAATAGACTGTCTACAAATAGTGAACATTCACCAGTTCTTTTAAGAACTAAGCCTGTAGCTTCATATTTTTCTTCGGGGATGAATTCGGCGTTTAAATCCAAGTTCATTTCCATCGTTATTTCGCTTGCTTTAAGGTTTTCGAAATAGCACAATTCTGGTATGGGGCCTACCTCATTGATTCTCACGTGCGTGATCTGCGAGGGGTGGCTATCAGAGATTGGCAATACTGTCCTCAAGATGAGACATTGTACCAACATGTTAATCTATTGAGAGTAGTTTGCGAATCCCGAACTTAATACATGTATATTGTCCGCTTCCAGACAATCATGGCATTTGAGTGTGCCATGGTCTGCATAGGACTTCGGGTGACGGTTAATTTTAATCATAAGTATAAGGTTGCCTATATTCCATGCAATTTTTATTATAATTAACACTGGATTTTAATTATTAAGATGAGTGTCAGTAGCAATTGGATTAACATGTGAATTATCGCAATTACAGATCATGCTTCTCGTATACATAATTGAGCATTTGTGCGCTAAAAGTAAAGCACTTCGGCAATTGAAAGTGCTTTTCGTTTGGTAGTTCAATGGCAAAAGAAATGATGTAGCGCTACTGCTGTTGAAAGAACGAGTTGATATTCAATTTGAGTCACTTTAACATAGAAGAATAATTTTCTAACTTAATGCTTGTGACAATAGCTGTATCTATATGTTTGCAGCGAATTTCACATACTCGGTTGAATTCAAGCTGGAATTTCAAACCATTTTAGTCAATGAAATGTTACTTCCATGATAGTTCTGGTCAACCTTGAACATATAGCGCAGTTACGAATTCAGGAGATCAAGTAAACAGGATTGTCGTTTTTGTTGTGTTAACTTAATAAAGGTGGTTGATATGTCATGTATGTGTGTGTGTGTAATGTCAATTGCATCGCAACATACGAGGCGACATTATATCACCTTAAAAGTGTATTGTCTTATGACACCTGAATAGTTTCTTGCTGCTTTCATGACTTGCCTTTTGTTAATGATTTATCTGACTATACAATAAGCAATAGTAATAGCGTTCCTCAGGGATGAGAATCTTTCGGATTTCTGTATTTTTAAGATCAAAATTGGTAATTCTAAATGTACATTTTAGTGACCGCAAGTGCCAGTGATTCCATATTTTTTATGCTGTAGTGCTCTCATCTCTGCTGTGTTCTTCTAAACTCAGTGCTATGTTTTATAGCATACTACACGAATGGATGCACTAGACTAGATGAAAAAATATGGTTATTTGTTGTATATAGTAGGCAGTGCACTGAACTACACCTTAGCGCATGCAAAAGTCGCGTCTGTGTTTACAAAACATTTTCAAATTTCCTCAGAACGAAAAAGAGTAAATTGTTGTTGCTTGTTTAATGTTCCCTGGCAGTGGTGTGCAACGCCGACCCATGTTTGGTGGCCTGCCACCGATTCTAATATCCAAAGTGGCTCGCGGACATTGTTTGAATTGGTAATGTGAGAATGGCCGTATCCGACTTTCACCTCTAAAGGGCTGAACGTTGATCTTCTTGAGAATTTGCAAAAGCATCAACTAAAGATTTATTGAGCAATATGATGACTCAAAACTTCTCATTCGATTGCTCAAACCATGTTCCGTTCAACATGGATGTAGGTGACATAGTCATCAACTGCGTGAGTGCTTATTATCATATTACAAATAAAGTCAAATTACTATAATTTAATGACACAAAAAAGCTTTCGGAATTGGTTTTCCGTATTAGTGCATTAATCATATAGATTTTAGAATGTAAAAAACGGTTTCTTAAAATATAGCAGTTTGGTTGAATAAACTGCTGCTGCATACCTACATTTACAAATACAATTATGTCATGTGCTATCAATATGTACAATTGTACATGTATAGTGCAGCAGTCCTTAAAATTTCGCTCAAAAGTATTCAATGAATGAATTTTGCCTTTTTTGCCTTTTAAAAATTGGTGGCCCGCAAGCCTTCTCGCGGGTCACTACTTGTGGCCCTCCATTCCAACTTGGTTACCCACCTGGTAAGTATAGGGGCTATACTAAATGTATTAAGTGAGTCGGATAGAGCCTTCGATGACTAACAACTTCAATTGTGAATATTTTTGGATCGGAACATGATTAGAATAATAGACAATAATCTGTCAAAGTTGACATCTGTCTTGCATTTTCCTCCTGAATTTCAGGTGATCAATGCTGCCCGTGTACTGTCAGCTCGCCCAAAATCAAAAGTAGCACAAGAGAACATGGACGTATTCGAGGATGCATGGAATTGGTCAGTGAAGATGCTGACTGAGTCTGTTGATGACATCATCAGCATTGCGGACTTTCTCGCAGTGTCGGAGAACCATATTCTTGAAGATGTTCAACGTTGCATCGATGCCCTGCGACAACGTGATGGTGATGGATTGGACAGAACAGCTGGGGCTATTAGAGGACGCAGCGGACGTGTTTGTGACGTTGTAACCGCGGAGATGGCCAGCTATCGAACTAACTCGGCGTATGTGGACCGAGTAATGACTGCTGTGGTCAGTCTGCGAGATCAGGTGAGATGAGTTTCACTCTCGCCCGGGTGCCCGGCATGGAGTGTCACCGAATTTCTTTTTTTGTCTAGTCGGAACTGATCTTGACGAGAATGCTGTGATAAAAGTTGCTTTTTCTCATGGTTTGTCCGTGCTACAAATTAATTTCAAATAGTCATAATTTTGATTTTAAAACATAATTGTTGAAGGTGTTTGAATTGTAATAAAGCTTCATGATTTCTCAATCAGCCATCGGTAGCAAATGAAACAATCCAGCAGCACTCACAGTGTGATGAAATGTTTCCACAATAAGGAATTCCAATTTATTCCAATTCGTTTGTAGTTCTGATCCGCTGGTTTTTCTGAATTGAGGAGTTGTGAGGAATACGACAAGTTTTTCAGCGAATATATAGCGGTAGGATATCTGCGACAATTATTTGATCTATCATATAATGCCTAAAATTGCTTTGTTTTCATGCGACATAAGGCGAACCATTTAATCGGTTGTGCTAATTGATAGGCCAGTGAGTGAAATTTTGAAAATAATTTTATCGGTCGCTGTATTCGGCAGCATTTAACGTAGCCGGCGAATCCTTCATTTGAAAGGTAGCTGAAGCATTGCATAAATTTACAGCGGGTAAATAAATAGCAAATTGCGCATTGACTAATCGCTTGATTCCACGAGTATTCCAGCTGCATCACATATCTAATTTCATTTCAATTCAAAAATACGTAGTCGTAAACAATCCTATCTATCTGCTTCCAGGTGGTTCCAAGTTTTGCGGAGAAGGCCAACCGTGCTGTCGGAGCATTAGACTCTGGCGTTGGTGTTGACGAGCGAGAAGTTGGTGGTGCTGCGCGCCGTGTCTATGACGGAGTGAAAGAGATCCGGCTGGCAGTTGTTCTGCAGCGCGACGCTGACGGCTATGAAAGTGATTATGGACAGGAAGGATACAGCTCAGGCGAGGAAGTCGTCCAGGAGAATGTGGTGGAAGAGCATGCAGGCCGCTCTGATCAAACCATCATGCGCATGCTGCCGCCGGAGCAGAAAGCGGTGATTGCCGCTGAAATGGCTGGATTCTTGGAGGAGAAGAAGAAATTGATGCGCGAGATGACCAAATGGGACGACTCTGCTAATGATATCATCGTCTTGGCAAAGAAGATGTGCATGATCATGATGCAGATGACGGATTTCACGCGTGGGAAAGGTACCCTCAAATCTACCATGGATGTGATCGCTGCTGCTCGTCGCATCTCCGACTGTGGCACGCAACTGGATCGCCTAGCTCGTCAAGTAGCTGATCAATGTCCTAATTCGGCCAACAAGGAAGATCTACTCGCCTACTTGCAGCGAATTACTCTCTACTGTCATCAACTGAATATTACTAGCAAGGTGAAGGCTGACGTACAGAATGTAGGTGGAGAACTGTCCATTTCCGGGCTAGATTCGGCAACTTCACTCATTCAGGCAGCTAAGAATTTGATGACAGCTGTTGTGCAGACAGTGAAAGCTTCCTACATCGCATCTACAAAATACAAAAGCATCGGAACCACTGGACCAGTCGTTCAATGGCGTATGAAAGCTCCTAGCAAGAAGCCACTTGTACCAAAAGAGAGATTGGATGATATGCGGGCACAAGTGCGACGATCTGCTCGCTACAGACCAGTTGAACCAATCAAAGAGCTGTCTCAGTTTGATCAACCCACCAATAATGTAGGGGAGTCGATGGCTTAACACCTGCTGCGCAAACATTCCTTCTGAACGTTTTGTATATTCCTATCTTCAGACTAAAAAGTATTGCCTTATGAAAAGTGATGTGGAGAGGTATATCAACCGTCTCTACTGAAGATCTCAATGTAATTAGTTGTTCTGTTAAATCTGCAAATACTTTTTGCTAAATTTGGACCAAACTCATTTATTGACTCATTTGTTTGCAGTGATCAATTTCTTCCTTGAGATTTACTCACATACATATACATTGAGATCTTCACCTTTGATTTACCTGTTGAAATGCAATTAACATTATTTGATAGTACGAGATAGACACACACTTATGTATAGAATTGTACTGTTATAGATGCAGTGATGTTCGTTGACTCATCGATTGAAGAAGATTTACACCAAAGTATCGACTGATAATTAGATGAGAACAATTGAATAATGTACTCTTCTTTTATTTAGCCATCAATCTGAAGGGAACAGTCAGTATATCAACCTAAACGTAAAACAATATTGAATCCTCATTCATCGTGATATTCGCATATAAAGTCAGCGCGCGGCATATGTGCAGTTGCTTCTTATTGCTGTTGACGTCATCGTCATTCAAGAATATGATTTCAAGGAATAGCATCCATCTTGACATGTGACCGTAAAACAATCTTCAGGTAGCAGACGACGAATCTATTCCACTTTGTTTTTGGATAATAACATCACACAGAATTTTCTGTCATTTTCATGCATTTTCACTGCTCTGAAAATCATGGCCAGACGCCCCATTGACTTCATATTTGAAATAAAAGCGATTCAGAGTACATATATCACTCAATCTATTAATGCATCAGATTATAAATCAAGAATTTAAGTTATTGGCTTGATGACAGAATACAATTCATCTCAAAGGTAGATTAAATCGGGAAATATTCTTGTGACAGAACACAAGTTAACTTGATTCATTTGATCTGACTAATGAATGTAATAAAAGATGGTCATTATCTAACTACTTTTTATGTCAAATATACAATCAAGTCGACATCCAGCGGCGATTTTATAGCTGCAGATATATAACAGCGATAAATATTCCATTAACGCGTTGTAAATTCTTGCCATCGTCATGTAATCAACTAAAAACATTGCAGTTTTCCTCTTTCCTCGACTAATACATTTGCGACAGCTCGTATCCATTTGAAATTTTGTGGAACATCAATTTACGATTAGATGTTAAAATAAGTGCTATTCTCCATTTTACACCGCGCTTATCATTCATCATGTATTGATGTCTCTTCAATCGATGCTGCATCGACGTTTGTTAATTTCAGTTTTCAGATACCGCACTTCACCATTTCATTATCTCAGAAATTGTTATTTTGTATCATGTCATAATTTTAACCTACAGTGGGACTCATGACCTTTTCGTTTTTTACTTTGATATTGTGGTAAAATATCCTTGCTCATCGTCACTATTATGGCTGTGATCGGACTGACCAAATCTTCAGACTTTTTAGTGATTTATGTATTGTCTTCTACTCCGGCCTTGGTGTCCACTGTCCAGTTACTTACAATGTAAGAATTCGTGATTTGAATAGATTGCGGACGATGTATTACGCAGACGCGCAGACTTTTCACTCGGGTGTGGTTGGAATGTGAGGGCGTAGTGAGCCGGTTTTCAATGGCTGCAGACGTGCGACGATTGTCAGCGTTGTTGACTTACAATAGAATAATAGATTGGAAAGAATGGAATGTTTTATGATTCGCGTGATAAAGCAGGAAGTGATTATTGTCTTTCACAGCTCAATTAGTGAGAATAGAGAGATCCCAGAGCAGCAGCATGAATTGAAGATCATTGTCTCAGTTGTACATGGCAAGTAATTTTCAAGGACATGTAATAATACTTGACAGGTGCATTTGTAAAATGTTGCGGAGACGACAAAAACTGTCCGAATGATTTATGTATGAGGCATTTCATGCATTTTGAATACTCGATAAATGCCCTGTGGGAACGCATCTTGCTAATATCAACAGATTATCTGGCGAGGTAGCGATTTTGTGGATAATTTTTCAAAGTTTCATTTTCGTGTAAAAACTATCTCCGCATGTGAAAATGGTCATAATTTATCCAAAAACATGTGTAAAATTAAAAAACGACAAGTGGCGAAAAAGTTGCTATAATTAGTTGGTAGATATTTGTTTACTAATGCGAGCTGATTTTTCGCCAACCGGCGAAATCGTGGATCTATTGTAGCAACTAATTAGTGGTAAGTATAGTTCGTATATTACCTTCACATGAAAATATATTGTATACTCAGTCTGATCTGATAAAAAAGTGATCTTTTTTTAATTCACGAAGGCTTAAACTAAAAAAAGTATTTATCTTCCATAAATGTCGCAGTAAATACTATGATATTATTCAAATATTTGTCATTGTTGTAAATTATTGAATGTCAAGAGATGTTATGAAAATTGATATATGCGGATTCACTATATTCCTATCATTATCAAAGAATGATAGTCTGCACTTATTTCTTAGATAGATTAGCCATATGTGGGGGATGGTGAGGAGGTGAGGGAGAAAATAGAGCCTCGGCTGTGGAGGCGAATTACTAAAGGAAATAAGAGAGAAAGTCAAAAGTAAAAGGTGACATACAGAGCGCGAATTGTCGCCGGCGAACTTCGCCAGCGAATATCCCGCAAATATGACTGAACTGTAGCATGATATTCTGCAGCTGACATTCGCCAGTTTTTCGCAAGATTCGTTCCCACAGGGTGGGGATAATGGCTTTCTAGCAACACTGCATGGTAGTTCGCAGTCGTCGGATATTAAATAATAATCATTAATAGTTCGCAGTCGCTGCATAATTGTCGGAAAAACATGTCAGGAATTGAATATGACCTTGAAAAATCATGTCAATTGCTTGTTATGACCAATTGATAATTTGACCAAGAAGTGACCTACATGTAGGTACTTTTCTAACTGCTTTTCAAAAGGCTGTCATTCTTAAAATATGCGTCTTTTATGCAAATGAAGTGAGTTCCAAAATGAGAATACACCCAAAAAACGTATGTTACAATTTCTTGGTTATTGAATAAATATTTGCCGAGCAATCTTATTTCAAAAATAGCACTTTTAATTTTTCCGAGGAAAAATATTCTAAAATTAGATGTTTTGTGCATTTGTGAAAAAGTAAGCATTGAAGAAAGTGACTTTATTACTGTACTGATGAAATTTACTGTATTCCTGACCTACATTTGTAATATTTAACGAATACATAGTATATTGAATCCATGACATTTATCTGAAGACCGGTAGAAAAGTACCTACATGTAGGTAATTTTCTATGTATTGGTATCTAGTCAAGATATATTTCTTACTAGCCGTAGTCAGCTTGCTTTTCAATATAAGAACATCGATGATATACCAATAATAAATAATGAAGCCATTTCTTTACCTAAAGCTAATTCATACCTCGCTATAATCGAGCTTTGAATATTTTTCCTGCTTCTTTTCATTCGAAAATTAAATTTGCTTCGCATTTTTTTCTGAAGATGGCTCACTGAGATGACTTTTATCTAAAAAATAACATTCTGCGATACAACTTTGCATTTAGGACAGCTGGATTTGCATGTAGGCCTACCTATATTTCTCATCTGAGTTCCAAAGGGTCAAAGGTTACTAAGTATTGTACCTACATGTAGGTAGTTTTCTTATTATGGGGCTGAATATGGATTCCCTTTCGAACTTCGCTGAACTATAGACTTCTTTCTTCATACTTTCTTCCTCAAGTCTACATGAGAGAGGTGATGATAACATCCACGAATCGTCACGCCGGACAATCAGATAACACTTTTCGAGAATTGACATTCTCAGCAGCTCCATTTCTTCGGACTTCTCTACTCAATGGAGTCTTATCAGCTGCCAGAAAGACGAATGTACTGGAGAGAAGATGATAACGGACTATTCAAAGGATTAAATTATGGTAAGATAATGAGACGAAAGCGATATCATGAAGTACTTGCAGTTCTCATCAAATGAAAATAGAGACCAACAAATACTTGATTTCTTGGAGGCAGTGAACAAACGTCTCAAGGAAGCAGTGATAGCTGGAGATTATCTCTGCGTCGACGAGAGTATGGTGAAGTCATTTAACCATGACCTAAAGGGCAAAATGAAAATCATCAGAAAACCTCGACCAATCGGTAATGAATTGAAAACCACTTGTGATGCTCGTTCCAAGATCGTGTTACACATCGAGTTATGCGAAGGGAAGGATATCATGGGAGACAAGGAGTACGTCAAAGAGTTTGGATCAACTACAGCATGCACCCTTAGGTTGACTAGTCCTTGGAAAGCTACTGGCAGGATCGTAGTTGGCGATTCGTGATTCGGCTCTGTGAAGAGTGCCGTGCAGCTATATTTGATCAATGGTTTGTACAGTATTATGTTAGTCAAGACTGCCCATCGTTTATATCCGCGAGAACTCCTGAATCGAAACTTAAATAGAGGGGAATGGATGTCGGCCACGTCAGCAGTAGAAAACGTCGCTCTGCTTGCAGTTAAGTTCCAAGATTTAAAAGAAAAGCAATTTATTTCTACATGCTCAACAGGCACTGTCGGGCTATCAAGGACGACGAAACGCGGCGACATCATTTCAAGACCCAAAGTTGCTGAAGATTACTTGAATTATTCAGCTGGTATTGACATACATAACCATGTCAGGACGGGGTCAGTTGGTCTCGAAGATTCATGGAAAACTAAGAGTCCCCACTATCGTCAATTTGCTGGTATAATCGGCTTCCTGTTCACTAATGCTTTCCTTGCGAAGCAGTACTTTCGTGTACCAACTCTGAAGCACTGCTCGTTCAAAATGGACTTGGCAAACGCATTAGTCAGTTACCAAGATTTTCAATCGACAGCAAATAGGCCAATAACACGTCCACGAGTCTCCGTCGATCAGCAAGATGTCCCATGTGTCCACGTTCTTCAAAAATTCACTCCCGTGGGAAAGCGCCATCAAAAATTTTGCTTTTATTGCCAGCATGGACGAGCGACTCCAAGCAGAATAAAGACCAGGTAAGATGCACTCACTAACAATAACTGCCTTTAATATGCAATAGGGATGTCCATTTTCAGCTATTACTGCGATCTCTGTGGCCCCAACTACCCCATCTGTGCTCCGACTACACGTGATTGCTGGGCCCTACACGTTCAAAAAGGAATGCCGCTGAAAAGACGCTTCCATCAAGATTTGATTGAAATTAATGTGACTTGTTTATGTAGTTTCAGTATGCTACATGAATAAGCATCGTGTCTGTTAGAGATATTCTGGCTCTTACTTGTGAATCAATGATAATACCGTTTTGTTAGCAGCCTATGTCTTTTCAGTTAATTTTTGTATAGGCCTTAGCCTAACTATTGCCTTAAGTTATGAATGAATAAGCATAAGGAATCATAAAATTTATTGTTATCTTTTGAATCTAGCTTTTTTAATAAGCGCTTTTAAGTGAAATTTTGGCTTCCCAATCCATAGTTGTATTTTGAATGATTGTCCGCAGTAGCCATGCATTATATTATATATCAATTTGTCCAAAAATCCTTAAGAACAAAAGTACCTACATGTAGGTCATTTTCTAAAATTTGAACTATTTCGTTCAATTTGGATATTGGGCTTCATGATAAGAATATTTGATATAAGAGCTATGTAGATGATATCAGCTTGTTAAAATAAGTGAGAAACGTACCTTAGAAAGGATATTTTGATAAGGAAGCTAAGAGAAACGATGATTTGGTTAAAAAGGTTGTCACTTCATCTCATATTTCAGTTCTATGTCTATAGCTTAAGATGAAATAAATGAATCTATACTCTAATGGTTGCTCTACATTTGTCCTCATCAAAATTACAGCACTAAATATTTTCAGGATTATCAGCCTAGGCTAAAAATGTTAAAGAGTCAAAATGGCCTACATGTAGGTACATTTCAGTCGAAGTCTTCCAGATGCTCCATCCCTGTGGGAACGAATCTTGCGAAAAACTGGCGAATGTCAGCTGCAGAATATCATTGCTAACAAGGGGAGTTCAGTCGCGGGCGCGGATTATTCGCAGTCGAGTCCCTACCGCACGACAAAATCTTTTTCTCTTTCTTTTCTTTTTTACTTGACTTCTCTTCTCTTTTCTGAGTTCTAATTCCCCTCTACAGTCTAAAATAAAAAGGGGGTGGCTCTATTCTCTCCCTCACTCACCTAACTAGCCTCACATAGATAAGGATAATCTAAGAATAAGTGATAATCATATCATCTTTGATATAATGATAAGATAATCAATTTTCGCAACAATCATGAACAATATCATCACTATATACAGCGACATTGTACAACAATGAATAATATTTGAACAATTCATCATAGTATTACTGGCGAATTTTTTTTATAGACAAGAACTTTTTTTAGTTTGAGCCTATCGTGAATTAAAAAAGAGCCACTTTTATTACAGACTAATAATACCATACCATATATATTTTCCATGTGAAGGTAATATACAAATCATTACTACTACCACTAATTAGTTGCTACAATATCCACGATTTCCGCCGTTCTTAAAAAAAATCATTCGCCATTAGGTAAACAATATCTACCAACAATCTATACAATAATGTGCTGCCACTAGTCGATTTTTATTTTTTTACACATTTGGATAAAAAAATTATCTTCACACCATGGAGACTAGTATTTTACAAACAATAAAGCTCTGAAAAAAAATTATCACCAACCCGCTGGATAAAGTTGTAACTTGGATTCCAGACCAATTGAATGGTACAGTAATATTGTCCATTCTTTGTGTTAATTGCTCAACGCGAAAAATTCCACCTCACCGGTATTTTAAATGATGGTTTTACTCTCAAGCATATTTAGTCCTCATAAAACTCATCAGTTATTTTCCATGAACTGCTAGTAATCGCCTCTTGGGAACCATGTAGCTAAGGTAAATAATATGTCGCAATATTAATCTGGAAGGCTTTGTGAAACAGATAGTGTGATTTTTGCAAATCTCAGCGCTGTAGTTTGTGATATAACGCTATTGAGAAAACAGTTGGTTTTGTGAAAGTTTTGACAAATTTCCACTTTTTTGTTTCGATTTAACTTCATCTATTTACAAATGAGATGAAGCTATGAAAATTTCAAACACATTTTCTGAATTGTTTGATCGTTATCTTTTCAGTGGTATAAGTTGTTACACACTCGAGCAATTCTATCAACACGAAAATTGTTGAAGAGTGAGATCAATAGAAAAGTACCTACATGTAGGCATTTATACCTACATGTAGGTACTTGGTCAAATTATCATTATGATTGTTCATTAATACATTCAATAAACACTTCACTTTATTGGCATTTTATCGTACTCTACACGATCTTATATCTTTAAGTTCATCCATATGTGTAAACGTCGCTTAATTACTGATATCAAAAGATAAGGCTATAGCGATTTTGTGGCAAAATTTATTTCTTTGCTCATTTTCGTGATAAAGTTCGTATGTGAAAGTCATCTCTATCTTTTTAGAAATACCGGTAGGCCTACGTCTAGAATCCAAAAGCGGCAGGTGGCGAATTTGCTAGGCCCTATATAAATTTAACTATAATAATATATCGGCCCATGTTTATGATTTTCCACCAACCGACGAAGTAGTAGCCTAGGGATAATAAAGTATAGCTGCAATTAGCACGTAAGCCTAAGTATCGTAGGCCTAATGTTTGTATGTTATATAGCTTCAAAACAGGTAAATGAAAATACACGATCAATATCAGTAGAAAGGACTACTTTTTTTAAAACTCGCAAGAACTTTAAGGTTTTTTCCCCACAGTGACATGCGGTCCCACGGATGTGATCGACTCATCAAACTTGGCCTGAGGCACAATTTGCACATTTGCACCCACTAATGCAGTTGGATAAAAAGACTTGCATCACGTACGAGACAGTTTCTAACTTTGGTGCATATAACGGTGTATACACAAATCGAAAATAGTTTCTATGTTTTTCCATATATTTTGTCAAGGATGTCATCGTAGCTTATTTGTTTTTGATGGACCCATCTACAAGTAGTAAAATGCGCCATAAAGCTCACCTTGACAGATGACAGCGTCTGTCGAAACGTTAGCTTTGTAAGCTTACATATATTTTGCCTGTAATATGTTTTTTAACCTTTTTTGTAATATATAATTTGTAAACTTATTTTTGTAAGATATAACTTAACTCAGTTGAATTTTCATTTTTTCCTCACAAATGACAATGAAACTTCCGTATCAAGCAATTAACTAAGAAGAATTATGACGTAATATCGAAAACAGTTCATAATTCAATGATGTTTTATTCTTGAACATCGGTGGTTTCTTTCGGTTACAATAACGATGCGACTTACATGTATTTATCAAAGAGACAGCAAACTCAGCTGATGCTCAATGCAAGAAGAAATTCCATGCAACAATGAAAATACAAGCCCAACTTGTCCTGAAGTTCATTATCAAATAATATTGTACATACACTCTGTAAGTCATTGCATGGACAAAGAAGCTTAACTAATATGCTCTTCTGCGATCACAAACTTTTTGTAACATTTTGTAACCATAGAAAAGAAACAAAAAATGATTTCTTAGAAATAGCATTGAGAGCTTGTAATTGATAATTTCGTTGCACCGGGAAGCTACATGAAGGTAAGTCAGATTAAAACAAAGATGCATTAAATCATTTCATCCAGAATAGTCAATATAATTAATAGAGAAGAAACAGAATAGAAAAAAGTTCGATTTGTATTCCGTTAAATCTCGAAATTCATCATCAGGCCTAGAATCGAAGCGGACAGAATGGAAGTCGCTTTCATCAACATCAATTGATATCGTAGCCATGAGACACATGTATCATATTAATGATATCAGCGTAGGCCATTCCAATATCTGCAAAACAAAGGTGATGAGTGTACGGATCAACTCTTAACATCGATAATAGATCTGATGAAATTTGATAGATTTGCAATATCAATATTTATCATTTTCAAGAATGAAGCTGATTGGGTCACCGGTTGGCATTCTATAAACGAAAAACTGCAAAATCAACAAAAGGAAGCGACGCATTAGTTAGTCTGCTACTTTCTCTGTATCACATAGTCGACTACTTATCCGCAAGTATCTAGAAAGAAAAAGTATCTAGCGAAAATATGGTTATGCATGATCATTGTATTATGAAGTATGTATATTTATTGAGTACTACAAAGCGTAAGCATTACACCAATTTGACCAAATTGCAAACAGCATTTTCAAGAGAAAAATCACGATTGAAGTGAAGAGGAGTATGAGTTTACATGTAAGTGCGATTATTTAGCAGATACGAAGTTAACCCAAAATTGATACTCAGGGTGTAACCTTCGGAGTGACTTGCGAAAAAAACCGGTAGATGGTAGACACAGGGAAAGAAGTCTGATGGGCGAAGAGGGCAACGTTCTAGATTACAGGGCCAAGAAATTCTCTCCTAAACAGGGATGCTGGAACGAATTTTGAGCAAGAGGGCAAGAATGTTGGAGCAGGGCACAAATTGACATAAATTTTCAATGCCAAGAAGCTCAAATCATCAATGTCTTCCACACACAGATCAGGGTAATAGTGCTCGACACGAGTACTCGAGTAGTCCTACTCATTCTAAAATTGCTACTGCTGGAGTAGTATTTCCGAGTACTCGAAACCGAGTAATCATGTGATAGTTTGCATAACTCATTGTTTTGCCAAGAATCTTCTGCAACTTATTTCATTGTTTTCTTCATTAAATAAAGATCATTCTTAGATCTAAAATATCACATTGCAACCTATGACTGCATGTGCAAGATTTTGACGATCAGAAGATTTGAAGATTTCTATTCGCTATTATTCATATGTATGATTACCTATTTGCTGCATTTAATTATTCAGCATAAGATAATGCGATTGAAGGTACCAGTTGTTTAGATTAAAATCAGCTGCCATTAAATATCTCAAAAAGGCAAACACAAAGAGAAAACATGTTGAATAGCAAGAGAATATCAGCAATATGGGGAGACTTAGCTGCTATGAGCTCACCTTGTAAACTTCAAATTGAAGCTCCCGTTCAGTCCGCCCTCACACAAATAATCAATTGTTCAGTGTCCATAATAGTACGTTGCTGATATACAATTATTCAATCATGTATATTGTGTTATTCAATCAACATTTATACATCGAAATCAAAAAAAGGGCAAAGTGTAATTTTATTTTTGAGTACGTGAGTTAAACCTACTCAATTACAGTATACGTAGGTTCATGAAGCTATAAAGCTTAGCTGGTTTCATCACAGAAGTAAATGAGCATGTATTCAGCAGATTATTCATGATTTATTAAATCAGATAAAAAACTCGAGTTATCTCAATCAATTATTTTCAGGGGGTAAATTTGTCAAAACAAAACCTATAGTTGACCAATGGCAAGAAATAATTTTTAATGACAGCAATACAGTGAAGAGGATCAACTTCCTGCTTTTTGTAGGACCGATTTTGTAGTGTGCATGAAACGTTTACAGTTGATAGGCCTTCTACAGTCGATCTTACAGGATGGCATGAATGAGTAAGTCTTCATTCTTAAATTATGCACTTTACGAATATGTAATTATTTATGTTTTGTAGAGTTACATCTCATCTTATACAAACAGTACATTGAATTAAACGGCATACTAGTATTACATGATATGCGATGTCCTATATACATTGATATTTCATTCGAGCACTTGAGTAATACTCGAGTAGTGATCATTCAAGTAATGCCGAATACTTGCACTCCAAGCATTTGTTAATCTCATTTTGGTTTCCTCCCATTTCTTTCGGAAATGTAAAACCCTGCATTTTCGGTTCTTGTAGAAGGCGAGGTCTCGTTTGCAAGCACATGGAGGGATGAGTCAGAAATATGTAATTCCGAGAACGACTAAGTTATTATTCTTGATGGTGTACAAAAAGCAGTTAACAGCGGTGGTGGGCATCACGTGCCGCCACCGCTTCTCATATCCAATGTGGCCCGCGGACATTATTTGAATCGATGATGTGAAAATGACTCACTCCGACTTCGACCTTTGAAAGGTTTATATGAGGATGAGGTATCCTCTTTAGAATTTGTAAAACCATCAATTAACAACTAAATGAGCAATATGATGGCACAAAAACAAAAATTCACATTCGAATTGTCCAACCATGTTCCTTCGTAATGAATATCTTCTCGTATAACCGCAAAATGGTCATCACCGGCGCGAGTTTATGCTAAATCACATAGTATTCGATGCCCTGCTGAGCATGCTTCTCCAAATAATAAACCACGCCTTAATGAACATAGAAAGAGGCTATATTAATTAGGCATTGACTACGAATGGAAGAATCCAACCGCAAGATTTTGACAGATCAACATTCTTTTCAAATATTCTGGCTGAATTTCATTTGTATAGTACTACACTAATATATAATTCGCATACTCGATTGGCATTAGCACACGACAACATTTGTGGACAGCAGTACGGTACATGTTTGGTGACATATGTGCACGCATGTACATGTAGCATAATCAATAATGGTAGCAAAATCAATTTTATCTTGTGCGGCTTTCAGGCGGATAGTTGCATTGCACTTACAGACTGTTGTTTTTGGATGAAATACGGTATAATGTCGGTCAAATCACCAAAACAGTCAAATTTTCGCTTAATTACACAAAAGAAGAGCTTCCGTGATTTGTTATAGGCCTATTTGCTCTTGAAACTCAAATGAATTGTAGAAAGTAAAATATGATTCCTTAATAACTAAACAAATTAGTTGCGTGTCGGTGCAATACTGCTGTATACATTAACATGTAAGATTTTGTTATGTAATGCAACCACTATATATGCACATACGGTACAGCAACCCATATAATAATAAGTGTGTATATTTGAAAATGAATGAAAATCATGTCAATACAAGGAACGTACAAGTTATGAAGATAATTGATAGAAATGTGACACATTAGCAAACACAAATCTCCGAATGACAGACATTGTAAAATAATACGCACATATACTGTGTCTAACGTTTAAATTGAGCATTGATGCACATAGCAGTGTATGTCGCGAAATAACTAAGTTGGCGGTAAGTATGCACGCGAGGAATGATGTATCGTCCTGAAGCTGCCCTATGACAAATCACCTTGTTCAAAATATGATCAGATTGTATTGCAGCCTGATACAGCACCACTGCCATATTATTTCTCCGGGACTCGAGTTGTTCAAGGCACTCATTCCTGCAGTTGGAGCCACACAGTAGTCTATGGAAACGGTTTTGCAATACTTGCAGATGATGGGAATCTCTATTTGTCAACTCCACAAATAAAGGTGCAGCATACTCCAAAATCGAGTGCATTATGCCATGATGCGCAGTCTTCAGATACGAATTACTGACATGTGGTCTTAAAAGTCGAAGAGGAAAAAGTCGCCGCGAAGCCGATTTTGTGACTTTGTCCATATGATCAGACCATTTACAGTTTCATTTCAGAGCCATTTCCAAAATAATCAATTTTTCAACCTTGGTTATGCCAGGTACATGCACGGGTTGACAATCTCTGGGGCTTGTCACAAGTAGAAACTTGCTTTTACTCTTATTCATGGGTATTTCGTTACGAAGGGACCATTCTATAATGACGTCATGAATTTGTCGGACTTGACTGTTGCATGAGTTGCGATAAATTGAGATGCTCACAGTTATATCATCGGCATAGGCTACATAATCAAGCAACTGTTTCTATCAGGAATGGTCAATGAACCCATAACTATAGAAAAGAGGAACGGTCCTATTACGGAGCTCTAAGTGCACTTCAAAGTACGGAATAAAGGAATATTAAGCATATACTACTCCCTTTCAAAATTGGTGGCCTACGAGCCGTCCACTCCTTGTGGGATGCTATCCCAACTTGGTAGCCCACCACTGATTTACAGCATGCATCGCCAGAAGGACTTATTGAATATTATGTGTAAGACATTCTAACAAGTGTTTAGATATAACATACATCATACCCTAAGTTTGATATTAGTCAATATTATCTGTTATTGATGAACATAATTATCCATTCTTAAAAATTACCTATTAACTAAAATTGTTTCAGCCATCGGTGATGATAACATTAAACTCATGATCTTTTAGTGTAGTGGTTTATTCGTTTACAAAGCATGTTATTCATGCTTTCGAGTTACTTTGTTGATTGATAGGCCCTACTATCTTGTCAATTAAAAAACTTAGAAAAACTGGAGATTCATGGAATCTGCTGAGATTTTCATTGCCAAAATGAGGTAACACAAGCTACCCTGTAATTATTCAAAATTAATTCGCTGCTTCTGAGAAACCTCTGAGCAAAGAGCTATTTCATCATAAATACTAATTCGAAGCTAAATCTTAAAAATTGCTATGTAACATCATTTATGCTCAAGGTCACCTTTGCCCCTCCTCAATCAGGGCAAGGAGGTGATACCCCTACCTCGCCCTAAATATTAAAGAAACACATTTTTGCAAATATATATCAGAACTTGCGATTCCACGATCATCTGCATAACACACCAATAGTTACACAATGTAGATAATCGTCGAAGCCCAAATTCTGATGTAGCTACAATCTGATCTTTAATGTAGCTACAAAATTGTAATCTAATAATGCTACAGTCTGTCCCGGATAGAATAGCGTTAAAAATGCTATAAAGTTATCACTTCGAATTTTTTTGCTCTGGACAATAAAATAATGGTTTCATGCTACTATTAATGCTATTACAAGTAGTGCAGTAGATATAGTCCCTGCTACTTTATGAGGCAGAAGTGAATTTCTCTGACTTTAACCGTTAAAATTTCAACTGACAAGTAAATAATGAAAGCACCACTGTAGCAAATCTGGAACGTTCATTATTTGCGCCGAAGTTGAAATTCAACGGCAACCTATGAACCGGATGACTGCCAAGATGTCAAAGTCAGAAGCTTAAAATATAGACATGAATTCCAGCATTTGATATCATTAGCACAAAATTATGATTGATATCCTCGTTTTAAACCGGTTCAACATTATACGAACAATACATATCTATCCCATATTTGATTCATAGAATGACATAACTAACTCAAGTAAGTAAAATAAACATGTAGTAAAATATACACTATATTTGCTTCTAAAAATCGTCATCACTGAAAACCATCCGTCTTTTCTTTTTTGGCACTCCATGTGACCTTTTTAGTTTTGAGTCCTTCAGTTGTTGCTGGATCCTTTTTTCAATGTTCGATGGATTAACCAGCACTGGAGGCACATCATCATCCTTCGCCTTCCATATATTCAACAATTTAATTGCATCTGGAAAGAAATAGACAACATCAAATACAAGTCATCTAGGTTTTTGACTATCAGTCAATTAGTTGCATTTGGGATTTTAAAAAATAGAACAGTATTAAAAAGATAGATAAATTTGAACAATAATGAGTCACTGGACTTCTACTCTCGCATCCTCACAGTCTCTAGCACACGAAGACCGCACCTTGAAGGCTGTGAGAGCAAAAGTAGACTCACAATTTTTTCACTTCTATAATTCAATTTTACCTGACCCTAAGTACATAGCATGACCTGATCAAATATCCGTTGTGATGAAAAATAAGAATATTACTTTTACGATTTAATCATGTACAACAAGCTCCCAACCCGTTTGTAAAATTTATCAAAACACTATAGGAATCTTGAAGAAAGCACTCCCCTTGCATAATTCATAAATGAAAAATGCCACAAAGATGTTGGTTTATGACATACAGTATATTCGCGAGGCCTCTTGTCCGCTTCACGTCTAGCGAGCATACCGGAATGACTTTAATTGTCTTTCCTTTGTCTGTCTTCGATTATATTGCTTGGTGTGATGCGCTTTCATCAGAGATGTCATGTCAAGCTCATGTATATTTATGCATCAGGTGACATCCATGTTCAGTTAAATTGATTGATCAATGCAATATCATGTTCATGTTCAGTTAAAATGATTGATCAATATATGTAAAGTCATTCCGGTGTGTTCGACAGACGAGAACCGGAAGAAAGGCCTCGCGAATATATGTCGTAATCAACCAACATCTTTGTGGCATTTTTCATTTAAAACACTATAGGATTTAAATTTTTAGCAGAGAGCAGAAAGTGTACATAAAAAGATTCTACTTAACATATATATATACATGTATGATATATTCACATCCTTTATATGCATTCGTGAGCCCAAACAGGCCACCACGAAGTGAAAATTTCCCGAGATAGCTAACTGGCGTACAAGTTTTGAATTTGACTTGAAATCAGGAGTTGCAACATTTCAAGACTTGTGACTCGAAAGTGATATCTCAACGACACATTTTCACAGGATTATAAGGATATGCCATTATTTCACTTTGGATTCAATTGTGTGTGAACAGTCTGTGATACAATCAAGTTCATGGACATGTCAGTTTCATCCGACGAGAACAGATCTATGACGTGAATTCATATTACATTTTTGTCCAAGATTTTGGCCATTGCGGATCGTTATGTTTTTGAAATTAAAATCATAATTGTTGGCCTATTAGCCCTTCTTCCGCAAATAAAACAACTAGGTAGTTCTCCCTTACGGCAGGGAGAACTACCTAGTTGTTTTATTTGCGGAAGAACGGCTATTAGGCCAACAATTAATTGATTTTAATTTCAAATTCATATTACATCGTCTTTGGAACATATCGTCATGATGAAATGAAGTGTTGATATGAGCAGTCGATATTAAGAGCAATCTGTGATACTGTATGATGTGCGATTTGTGTCTTAGGCTTTGATCCCCGGTGGTAAAAATTGATCGGAAAATGCTCGGATTCAAAGCGTTTTCTCGATTCAGCATCGAGAAATCGTGAAATCGTGCAATTTCCGATCAATTCATAATCGGAAAGTGAGCGACTTGTATTCCATCGACCGATATCGAATTGTCGCCCTATTTCCGATGCTTCTCATATCGATATTATGTCTATGAAATCGTTCATTTGCCGATATCGAATTGTCGCTCAATTTCCGATAATTCTGATATCGATATCAAGTCTCACAGTGAAAAACGTACATCCCATCATTGCTCATGGATATTGCGTGGGCGATCGTCATCCCACCATCAGACCATATGGGCGTTTGATGGGATCTGACATGGAATTCCCATATCATTTGCCCATCATTTTATCATCTTATCCCACTTAAATTCATTATTGTCTAGTAATGCGATTGGTCTCTTTCCAAACTCAAAATTCATAGGTTTAATTTTTATTACGGAAAATTCACTCATTCTCTCAATAATTATTCTCCTCTTCCTATTCCCATTATCTTCATAAATCTCTATCCCACTATCCTCTTCTTCTCTCTTCCTTCTCTCTCTCTCTTTCTCCAAAACATTCCAACTCCTTCTGCTTCAATCCCAATTTCTTTCATCTCTATCCTCCAGTTCCACGATCCTCTCCTCTCGATCCCCTTTTCTCCTTTCTTTCACTCCGTTTCTTTTCTATTTTCCATTTAATCTTCTTCATATCCCTCTCCTTTTTTCTCCTTTTCCCCTTGTTCAATCTAATCTCTCTTATACTCTCATCTATGCATTTGGATACATTCGATGCGATGTAAAAAATGTAGTCTCTTTCACACGACATTATGTTTTTGCATTGCAAACTGTCACTTAAATCTCACAAGAAAGAAATTCGCATTTCACAATTAAGTCTTCAAATGAAATAAATTATCTTTTTGTGTGCTTGCGTGTTTTTCTATCAACTTTGCAGCTTTCTCTTTCCGAATTATTTCATTACCTTGGATGACGACCTAATTGTAACCAACTATAAAAAGATATTCATTACTTTTAGTAGTATACTTTGCATCTGAAATCTGCGCAAGTGATGTGTTTTTGAAAGCTTTTACACAGACAGGTTCCGTTGCGCAATCTCCCCGCCCTTCTCGCTTTAGCAGATTAATTCCATCCCTCTCCATGCTTCGGCAGCATTTGTCTTTGTCCGGGTTCGCCTGCCGACAGCTACAGATGGATCGATGACGCTGACTCTCACTTGCAGCCACACAAGCGCAATAATCAAGCGTCAAAAATGCAATAAAATGACCTTGCCATCAGAAAAGTCAAGTTGGGGCACCATGAGTAAGGCGTGTAACCCCCAATTAGCAAAGTATAACCTCGATCAATTGTCAGGATCAATAAAACTTTGGAAGTGTCATGAAGCGATACGAAGTCACGAGGATCAACACGCATATGTCACCGAAAGCAAAAGGATTAGTCGATCAGATTAATCTCATCTAGAAATCAGGTGTTGTAACATTTCAAGCTTTGTGACTCGAAAATGATATCTCAAAAATACATTTTCACGAATTACGAAAACATACCAACTAGGACAAATTAGCTGTCTCAAAAAAGCACGTATTTTAAAAATAGCCCTGTGATAGGTCTGCAACTGTAGCAATACAACAGAATTCAATAAATTGATGAATATTTTAACTCCGAAACTGGTAAAATCCATCGCGAGGTTTCTCAAATAAGCAAACGACTTGCGAACGATAACTAAGGAAATCACTAATCAATAAATGTGAAATCTGGAAATTTATTTCGTCATTTCTCCTCTCCTTCCTGTTCAGATATGTTTCAACAACACCGACCGCACGCTGTTTTCTGCATCAAGCTATGTTTTTTGTGGATATTGTGTGAGCACACATGCTCCTGTTTTCCAATCTTATTGGAAATAAACATTTTTGACTTTTGACTTTGACTTTATTTGATCAAAATCACTATCCGTTCGTCAATTTGTACTTTCTGAGTATGAACCTGCATTCAGATTTTAGAAATATGCTGTCGTCGCGCTTGCATTCGAATTTAAACATGTAGTTGGTTTCAGACGTAAACAGAGCCAGCCAGCCAACACAATCTTGTAGCTCGCTGTCATGATAATGATAAAAAAAGTCTACAGCAGAGTCAAAGTTAAATCAGTGCATTTGAATTTTGACACGATTTTACTTTTATGAACAGCTCAGCATAACTGACTTCTCTACAATAAAAAAAAGTCTGCATATAACAATCAGTACTTGCCTATTATCAACGGCTCGAGGTGGGTAGCGAAGCATTCTTTCCTCGTGTCCCCCGATCCTCTTGGATCCTTTCGACCCGTACGATTGAATTTTTGCTGCATGTCGATGGATAGCAACATATTTATTTGGCGCTTCACGCTATCATCGTTGTCGCTTCCACCGAGACCAGCCAATTGTTGAATCTGAAAAGTGAAATTAAGATAGTTATCGACTATAAGCCATTGTATGATGTCTCCGTGGCACAGTGGCTAAGTGCTTGGCCTAGCGATCTTCTCGTCCATAGGTCGAGCCCCGATAGTATTATTGGAAGTCGTCAGGAAGGGCACCCGGACCAAAATATCACAGCGCTCCAGTTAAAAGTCTGACTATGTCAGCACCGTCCAACGCCGCAGCATTGGGAAGTAGTGACGCTAAACCATCATCATTCATCGACTGTAAAGCCCATGACACACGATCCAACATGTTGGCCAACAAGTTGGATGGTTTGTTAGTTTGGCTGTTGGATGCCTATGACACACGATCCAACAGGTTGGATAGTTGATAACTAAAAATAGATTCATTCTATTGATTGATAATCAAATATGTGTGTCTACCACTAGGCAGCAATGTATGTATGACATTTTGTAATTAGCAATGGCTCCGGTGCATTCAAAACTTTTGTGGGCGTCGATCGCTGTGATTTGTTTAAAGAAGAAGGAGAAGAAGAGACGAATATGGACCAAGGAATGGTTGATGAAGCGATCAACGAAGTCGCATATGAATTTGGTACGTGAATTAAGATTAGATGGCTACGAAACTGATTTTCAGAATTTTATGCGTATGAGCCCTGATCTTTTTGATGACCTGTTGAAGCTTGTAGCTCCTACGATTGCAAGGCAATCCACAAACATGAGAGACCCTATTCCTGCGAAAGATCGTTTGGTAGCAACCTTACGCTTTTTGGCTACTGGTCGGTCATATACAGATATGCAGTACTCAGCGAGGATATCCAGGACTGCCCTGAGTGATATCATACCAGAAACATGTCAGGTAATATATGACGAATTGAAGGATGACTATTTGAAGGTAAGAATTTCATTCTACTTAAAATTCAAAGCCTATGTTTTTGTAAACTATACATCTGTAAAGTATAGGCGTACGTAGCCTACCTTGATAATATGTGTAGGCCTTTGTTTTCTTTGTATTAGGGCTGCGCGCGGTGCACCGTTTCTTTTCCTTTCACTGCTGTTCTTGGTGATGCACAGAGATATATGATTAATTACTCTAACACCTGAGTATTTGGAATGATTTTGGAATTGACCATCAACATAAGGTTTCTCTTTCACATATCTCGTCAATGGACATACAAGTTAAGTATTTATAAGTATATTAATTAGAAGTTAAACAAACGAATTCCTTATATTCAGTTCATCATAATTTTTATATAACCTATCAAGTGCAGCCTATCAATCTAATTCTGTTTAGCGAAATTTGAAATACTTTTTCATTTCTTAACTTAAAGTTAACTTTCTTTCAGCCTTAACTTAAATCAGTCAATGGAATGTATCAGTGTACTGATACATATTGATTTTCATATTTTTTTAATGTTTAAAGTAAGTGTAATCTGACCCTTAATTAACATGATCAGTGAAATCAGTTATCTGAAAACATTTGTTAGCAAAGTCAGCATGACTGGAAAAATCTGTGTTAACATTGAAAAGTACTCAAAGTGAAAAACAAATTTACTAATCAAAACTAACAAAAAATCAATATATCAAAATATCAATTAAAACTTTGTTCCTCAGTCACTTCAGGACATTCTAACATTGCCACGAAACTGTCCTTTCTGCTGATGTACGATTTCTCGTGCAATTCTCCTGCCCGGGCCTTGAAAATTGCTTCGATTATCAGTCTTTCACACTGTTCGTGTTGATAAGTATCAGTTATGGATCGCATTTTTGATGCCACGTATTCACCAAGGTAGATTCAGTATCATTAATGGTGGTTGACCGCAATTGTTTATCAGCTAATATCAATAATTCATCTAAAGGTTTTCTTTTCCTTGTGCGATTTCTTCCGGTAGGTGGCGAAGACGTTCTTGCTTCTGAGTTCATTGACAATTCAGCTACTTCCAAATTCTCGTTTTCTTCGTCCTCGTCTTGTATGGAAACAATCTGAAAATATAATAGTTCTGATATAATACATTGTAAAGGGTATATTAGGTGCATTTGTACGACTGTACGTACACTTTTACATAAATATATATTTGTGCGCATTTGTTTTTACTAATGCCTACTTGGCATTTTACTAACCTACTTGGGTTCCAGTAAAATAAGCATAAGTAAATAAAGCAAATTCAACAATGAAATTATCCGAATAATCTGAAACCTAAAATGTACAAGCTTGAATACAAGCTCTTATTGAGTAAAAAAGAAAACAATGATGATGTGCTACTGATATGTGACAGTTCCTAAAAGTGAATAAATACGGTATAATATTGGTATGAAGTGAGTAAATGTAGTAAATGTTTTAAATGTAATTATAAAGTAATGCCGTTATCAAAAGAAAGTTATGAAACAATAAATCGATTATGCTTGATATACTCATTTGCTAATTGCATCAAAATAATTTTTGTGTCATAAAAAATCTACGTGACAGAATTACACAAACTCAATCTGACGTAGTTTCACGACATAGCAATGCTATAAAGAAGTATTCGAATACAACTTATACGACACCAAGTCTTGTCCTTCCTAAATGTCCCTATCTTCCTTTTAGACTCCAATGACAAAAGAGGAATGGATATCAGTAGCTGATGAATTTTCTGATCGGTGGAATTTCCACACTGCTTGGGAGCGTTAGACGGAAAGCACGTGCTAATTACACCACCTCCTAATTGCGGCTCATATTATTATAATTACAAATCTTCAAACAGCATTGTACTGATGGCTGTCGCAAATGCGAATTATGAATTCATATACGTTGATGTAGGTACAAATGGTAGAGTGTCAGACGGTGGTGTCTACGCTAAATCCACCTTCAAAAATGCGTTGATCAAAGGCGACTTAAACATTCCTCTACCATCTCCTATCGTCGAAGGTAGCAAGGAGTGTTTTCCCTTTGTATTTGTTGCTGATGACGCTTTCGCTTTGGGACCGAATTTATTAAAGCCTTACAGCAATCAAGGTTCATCTGAAAAGCAGCAAAAACGTATTGTCGAAAGTCAACGTATTTTCAATTACAGACTATCGCGAGCGAGGCGAATAATTGAGAATACTTTTGGTATTCTTGTGTCAAGATTTAGAATCTTCAAGTCACCTATCTGTCTCGATCCTAAGAAAGTCGAAATTATCGTTCTTTGTTGTTGTGTGCTACATAATTTTTTGAGGCGAAAAGTCAAAAAGTATATGACCTCTGAAATGATCGATCATGAAAACACTGACACGCATGAATTCTGCGAAGGTTCGTGGCGTTCAGTCACAGCTCAGGGTGTTCAATCTTTGGTTCATTCGAAATCGAAAAATCCTACTGTTCATGCAAAGAATATCCGAGAACAGTATCGGAACTATTTCAATGGAACAGGTAAAGTGGCTTGGCAAAATGAAGCGATTCAATAATTATTTTTTCCATTGATAAATATGGACTGCATACGTGTTCTGGTATACTCCCGTGTGTTTTCTTTTGTTGAGTACCGGCATATTATTTGTATAAACAACACGATTAATAATAAATCCTAAAACGCATCTTTTTCAGTTTTTGGTATTTTACCCATACAAAAGTTTTAGAAAAATCGCATATTTTTATTTAGCCTACGGTAAGAATGAAGTTAAAATCTACTTTTATATCTTTTGTACAATTAACGTATATATACATGTATACCACGATGTGTATCAGATATTCTAAATTTTTCCACACATTATAAATTAAAAGTTTCTTGTTTTTTAATTATCTACGGTTGAAATGAATGAACAATACTGATGAATTTATCATCGACTATATTGCCAGACCCTTGTGACACATCGCTGTCCATCCAATAAATGACGGGAATGGCACCTCTTATCCTAATAACCTTTGTATCATTACGCTCATAAGTTTGACCAGTTCCTATCACACATACTCATTGACAACGTAATTCATTCGTCTCTGTGATGAAATGTATGTGAAAGAAGATGTGACACGGTTTTTACGGTAACAATGACCAAGTCAATGTCCAAATAGTCTGCTAATTATGTACAGCCATTTTATGAGACAAGATAGGTTGAAAATGTGGGGAACACTGCAGAAGAGTCCGAGTATCTAGTACAAAGGGGTTAGAATGCATACAAATAAGCTACATGTATTCGGTAAGCTTACCTCTGATTCTGTGATGTCGAGAGTTGACTTGCTACTTCTAGGGGTTTCTGAATTCTTGATAAACATCATCTTCTCGTAAAACCACAAGCTCGGGGTATAAATGTCAGTGCATCCGGCACCAGACTTCTTTGAGTCTTCGACCTTCTTGTATTCCCGTCGGAATGATGTCCGCAAACAATCAATCTTCTTTTTAACATCCTCGACTTTCAAATTTGACAGACTTTTGTCGTATTCCTTTAAAAAACTCAATAACTTATCGTACGCGATTTCTCGTTTTAATTTATTCATATATTCGGAACTCTTTACTGACCACAAACATGGCAGACTCTCATACTGTGACAGAAATGCTTCGGTTGTCGCACGAGACCAAGACTCGATGCACATTTAATGGATTCTGAGTCGTTCAGATTCGTCATGTGAAATTCCCTTAATTTTCTGCAAAGCGTAGTCATGGTATCGAATGGCGTTACCATCCGTGCGCGACCGCGCAGCCAATCACTGCGCCATGTTGGTTGGTTTGTTTGATAGAATATTCAACTCATTTAATGTCGTGATTTCCGTCCATCCAACATGTTGGCCAACCTGTTGGATCGTGTGTCATAGGTATCCAACAGCCAAACCAACAAACCATCCAACATGTTGGCCAACATATTGGATCGTGTGTCATGGGCTTAAGTCATCGTCGACGATGTCTATTAAGAAACATTCAAAAAAGTTACCAGTCAGTTAGAAATTGGACAATTCGGAAATAGGAAACATGACCTAATTTCCAATCGTCTGTTTCTCATTGCAGTTTTTGTTCATTTTCAAAAAAAAAACGTTGCATTGATTAAAATTTTCTTCGAAGTTTTTATTTTGCTTGAGGAGTTTTTTTGGATAAGTTTACTTGTGGCCAATTGTGGTCATTGTAGGTCTGGGCCATCAAAAATTGACTGCAATTATTGAGCTAAGCCGTCAACTGACTTTCAATTTGTTGCAATTATTAATTATCACCATTAGACTCATTCTTGAATGTAATTTTCGACTTTAACCATAATGCAGAAATCATTTAGTTGTAATTATTTTGTGTCAGCATGCAGTTAATCGTTAATGTTGCTCTGTATTTATGATTTTTATATTCTACGTTTTTTAGAGAGCTGAACAATGAATTGATGGACCTATTATATGATGAAATAGGCTACACGTAGTAATTGACAATGAAACTGAAATGTTAATATCAGAGACATAGGTTCATGAATATGCATGTATCATGTTTTGTGAGATAGTGATAGCTGCCCAAATCCAACAACTAATGCATGAAAGAAAAAAACAATCTCCTTCAGAAAAGAAGATTGCAGTTGAAATTTCCGTCAGCTATTCTGAATTTTTACTGATTGGCAATGAATTGCATCACACATTTCGGTTAAGGTTTAGATTCATCCGAATAAATCTTCACTATGCGTGCAGAGAGTCAACGGACGAAACTGAAAGTGCAGTCAAGTTTCGGTGGCGTTGTATGCTGAAGTTCCAAACTGACTTCCTCTCAGACCATGCACATTGCAGAGACTCGCAAGTAGGTTGAATGTTTCAACTCTGTGACCTCTGAGTCATCCAACGTTGACTGCTCGAGTTGGTGTGCGAGGAGACCGAAAGAAGTGAAGGGAGATAGTAGATGATAAACAGAGAATTGACTGCCAAAGCGAGTTGAGCGAGATAAAGGTCACAGTTATGTAACGCATGAGACAATTGCTCCACGTACTAACGAAGGAAATTTGTATGTGTATTGGCGTGCACTATCTTTCTCCAACATTGTAATGTACTTCCTTCACACATTTGCAGTTTGGTTGATTTATCCGTTGGCAAAATAAACGGACGATGCATTCAAAAGGATGTAAATGATATTGCTTGTGATTCACTGAATCTCCTGTAATCTCGCTGTAATCTCCTTGGTGTCGTTGAGCCTTCTCGTGTAAACACATAAAGCAACACAAGTGTATTATTTGTAAAACTCAGTCTCCACGTATCCGGACGGAATCATAATCAGAAAAATTGCTTCTTCGGATGTAGTTGTTCACAGAAACCAGCGGTCAGTAGAACAAAGCTATTAGGCCATCTTTTTTTGGAAAATGAATGAAAATCAGTCGTTCGGAGCATTTCCATGCGTCGTCTTATGACGTTTGAGAATTTTGCATTCTTAAATTGATTATAACTAGGAATTAACTGATCGCTTTGGACTAGTTATTGCTGAATAGCTAGATTGGATTAACATGCAGACATCCATTGAGTCAATTTTTTTGCAAACTTATTTATATAGGTCCAACAGCTGTGCTTACCAAACGTTCTATCATAATGCGAAAGTCAACCTCAAATTAAGTGCATGTGAGTCTCGTTTAATTTTCTTCGAGTTGCAATGAGTTATTGAATCTAAATTTTAACATCATGCATTTAGCGACAAATATAATCAATTTCATCCGTTTATGATTCATTTAAACGTATATGTGAAAGCTAGGATCATAAAAGGAAACGTCCTCTTATGACGAAAAAATGTCAATTCCTACACAACATTTTTTTCAAAGATAATCACAGCTATAGAGATCTTGATTATCTTCTGCAACGCAAAACTTTGACCTCTAGCAATACAGGTCATGAAACAGAGCACTTGTGGCAGCATAGTCAGTGTCAATTATATGAAAATTATGTCCTCAAATCCGATCATTCCGTCAATCAATTTGCAGGGAGTTTGCCGATCATTTATCTCGTCAATATCATCAGCGGCAGGAAATCGGGAGCGATTTATTCCGACATTGTTCATATACCACAGTGAAAATGTGTGTCATTTTTGTTAAATCCACAGAAGTGACTATTCCGGGAATCCAACCATCAATGTAGGTCTATATCACAACCACCCAATCAACAACCACATTTCATGTGTCGGTATGGGAATTTTCAGGATCTAAGCCTATTAACGTTGATGGAGCATTTTCAGTGGAAACTTTTGCTTGACTATCATTTCCAGCAATTGATTTGCCTTCAAAAGGAACTGGAACTAAAGATCTAGTCAAATAAACATAAAAAATACTCCACTTTCACGAGAGTCCTTGAATTTCCTGCGCTTGTATCCAAGTCCTTTGCCATGATTTCGACATTGTGGAAAAGTTTTAAAATACGGAAAGAAAATATTGCACTTTTGAAATTTTGACTGATCACATCTCAAAATGTAGGCCTGCAACGATATCATTTACTATTTAGCAAGGCCTAATGTGATTCTCAATGGCAGTGCCTAACATCGCATAGGCCTATTGAATTTGAAGCTTCTATTATTGAGACGTAATTAGTTGATGCTACATGTATATATAACAAAGTAATTTACTTAATTTTGGCTCTTTGATGGATCCACTCATCAAGAGGAATGCCAAACATATCACAGTTATCTGTTATGGACACATTTGCCGCTAGAGGAATATGCTACATGTAGAAAGAAATAAGCTCATTTTCTCAATGTTTCAATCGCTTTTACTTTCAATATTAAACAACACTAAGAGTATTCATACAGGGAAGGTAAATTCAAGAAAATTACTGTGGCGTCATATGATGACGACTCTTCAACCGTCCTCTTATGACGCAACTGTGAAGTGCTACACCTATCTTTGTATAGACCTATCATAGACAAATTCAGCAGTGCTTCAACAATCCACATAACCAATATTTTGAAGATTTCTACACGAAAACTTTGCATTTCAAGATTTTTCTGTGAAATAAAAACAATTAATAAATTAATTGAAACAATAAAAATTAACGTGAACGCATCCTGTCCTCATAAGGGTCAATCAGACTCCCTGTCGGCCAAAAATTATACAAAAACTAGATAATTTTCAAATTTTGCTGATAAATAGCATTTTGCACGATGCACAACGATTTGTGAAAATAACTTGATAAACTTGATAACACATAAATATATGAAGGAAACGAAATACACACATTTATCAATCATAATCTCATTCACTAATATGTAGCGTTAGATGCATTACAATTTTATTTTGATATTTCATGTTATGCTTACCAGTTTCGATTTGAAAATTTGATCTTTCAGCTTGGGAATGAAAGCATGATATTCCGCCATGCTTTTTAAGGGCTCCTTTAGCACCCTTTCTTCAAGGGTGGCATCCGAGTTCAGCCGTCGCTGCTCTGTCAGCGCCCTTACCTCTTGTCGGAGCTTGTGCATTCCTCTCAGGAGGAAAAGGATCATCATATGTAAACCTGAAAAGTGGAACTAGTAATGACGCTTCATAATGGTGTACGATGTATAACACAGTCTACTCAGATGCTGCTACAATGGGATTTAGAGAACTGAAATTCAACATTACAACTCTCTCCCTGCCCCTCTATCTCTCTATCGTCTCTAGAATTTCGATTGTATCGTTCGTTAGAATACGATACTGTTTCAAAGAAGATTTCATATTTGCAGAATAGTATGTAGCCTATTCCGAATGCTAAATTGAAATGTTATTATATGACTCACCTTCAGGGCTTCCTGCTTGGTAGCCACTCATCCTTAAAAAGGTTCTGGCTTCTTTGTCCACATCATGAAGATCAGGTTGGAAGCGACCGATCATTGAGTCTGTAAAGGACATTAAAAGGAATAAGAATAGGGATCCCATTCCCGGCATTTATGAACCAGTTCTTCAGAGGAAGTCGTCATCCAAAATAAGGAGGCGCTCCAAAGCTTGCATACCTGGAGAGATGTGTGCGGGTGTTTTGGATCTGTGCTCTGGATACACTTGAATGATAGTAGGTATTCGCAATTAACCGGAAAATATCAACGTGTCAGACAACAGCAGACCAAAAACAGCATCTATGAACTGGCACAGGCACGCGAGAAAAGTGGAGTAGGCAGGGCTCAGTCCCCCTCATTATTTCACTCGTTCTCAGCAATTCAAAAACCTTCAGCAAATGAATAATTTTGAAATGATCGATGCGCCATATCAATAATTTCAATATGATTCATTTTAATTTACCATCCATGTGCTGATCCATGTGTTTTAACAGACACTTAGCGTACTACCATACTTCAGTTCTGTCGATCTTGTCAGTTATGGAAATCATGTTACATTTCTATATTTCGAAGGGACACTCCACTTCATTCTGCCATTTTCATAGAAGTGCTGATATGGATACAATGCTAAATTATGCATCATTCTTCCTAATAGCTTACAGATGGCAGACCTAAACGGGAGTTCTAAACTGCGCTTTGAATGTGTCATGGATGATTCAGATGGGCCGCGGAAGTGGGGGGGGGGGCAGGGGAGGCCAGGGCCCCCTCGAAAAATTTGCCGGGGCCACGTGTGTGTTTGCCCCCTCCTCAAATTTGGGCTGTTAAAATATTCATCTTGATGATAATTTGCAATCTAATTCTTTATTAAATGAGTACAAAGTCGGGAGATGAAACGACCTCTATCGCGCTGCATCATTTCCGCTAACATCAACTGACAGGAAGCCAATCAACATATAAACATGTGAAACCAAGGATTGTAACCACCTCCGCCAAGTGTTTGTTTATGATACAGCAGCTTTGGCTGCCGGCAACTGCTGAGATATTGCGTATTCATCTTTATGCACTTAAATTAACAGATGTTCTCTTCATCAACTCTGCGAGTTCTGACGCAAGAAAGTCGACAAAGTGCTTTCAAATCCGTGCGACCCATGGACCGTCCACCCACATGTGTAGTGGTTTACCAATTGAAATGCTTACAACACGTGCTCGCTATTCGATTCGCTCTCAAGACGTTTAGCGGATTTTCTGCACTTTGACTTGAATTCACGGTAAGCAAAATTCATTATGAAATGATGAAATTGATGTTTTCACACTCAAGGTCGGTGGTACAATACGGTATAGGGTAACCCCTTCAGCGGCTCCAGAAGCCCAGTCGCTGTGTCGTTCCTGGAAGCAGTTACGACTAACTTCGACGTGAGAGACTTCGGCCCCGGACTTATGTCCGGATGTTTCTCTTTGGTTGGAACGCGGAAGAGATCCGCTAATGAAGCAGTCGAAGGAAGAATAACTCATGGGCTTAGCGTACCACCGATCCGGCCAATAGAAGTAGGATCACCCTCAGAAACGGTTGGCCACCAGTTACTGTATGTTTAATTAGACATTTTAGCATTCCTCCCATACCTGGGTCGGATGACCTGTCTGGGTGTAGTGTCGACAAGCAACAACTTTGACAGTCTGAGAAGCTAGCAGGCACCATGATTGGATCGACCGTCTGAGAAGGACCGGCCTGAGAGTGAAGACGGAAGTTTAAAATTGCTTTCGATTCGCAGCAGCTCCGATCATGAGATGGTGGCACGTCTCATCTTGTGGGTAGCTTTAAGGTAGGATTAAATGTGTTGAAATAATTACTCAAAAGTCCACGCTTTCGAAGACACTCACACTATAATGCATGCACTCAAATGCTCATTGCATATTATGCTCCCTGCAAGAATGTAAAATTCTATGTAAATGTGATTCTTCATATCAAATGAGATTGGAAAATAATGCTATGGCATCGAAAGCTGATTCGAATTATAAGAAGATGATGAAATTCGAAACAATCTTGGGCTTGCATATTTCTCTCACAATTTTTGAAGAATCGGAAAAATTGACAAAGAAACTGCAAAGTCCAAAGATGTCAATCGGACATGCACATCAGGCGATTATCCTGTTAAAACACCACATGAAAACCTTGCGTACGGATCAGTCCTTCTCATATGTTTTGGAGAAGACAAACAGTTTTCGGGAAGAGAATGGATTACCTTGTCCTGAAGCAGTGAGAAGGAAACGTCTGCCTAAGTGGTTGGATGAGAATCCTTGGTCGACCTTCCATCATTCATCAATTTATGACCAATACAGAGTAGATTATTTCAGCGTAAATGATAGAATGATTCAAACATTAGACAAGCGATTCGATGACAACTTTTTGAAAGCTTGTCATGACATTGAAACATCTCTGGTCAATGCATGCAAGGAGGAAAAGAATGCGCGAGAAATAGAAAAAGTATGGAGAAGCGAGTATTTCCCAACAGTCGACGATGATGCCCTTCAACATGAACTAAAGACTTTACCAAGATTAGCAAAGCAGACCAAGTCCAATCCGACGTCGTTCGATGAATTCCTAGCGATGCTAAGATCAAGTCCTGAGACATCACTGGTGTTCTTTCCGGAGGTGACTCGGTTAGCAAGACTCTTACTAACATTTCCTGTTTCTGTGGCTAGTGCTGAAAGAACGTTCAGCACCCTTCGAAGACTGAAAAATTGGCAAAGAAGCAGCATGGGACAGGAACGGCTTACCGCTTTGGCAGTGTGCAATATTCACAAGACATTTCTCGACAACATCGACACGAATGACTTATGTGACAATTTCATTTCCAAGACTGATGAACGACGAAAAGTGTTCTCTTCCAAGCGCATGTGATTTCTTCCGCGCGAAATATAGTGTTATACACAAACAAGCACTTGTTTATAATAATCACAATCAGCATGAGATTATATTGAAAGCCCTACACTAACAGGTACTTATTATTGAAATTTTGAATAGGCTGCTTGCTTTTTCTTTCATTTCATTTAACATGGCAATAAAGTATAATGGTGTAGTACAGAAGTGAGATATCGCTAAAATTTATACAGTGAATTGATTTTTTAAGATGATCGATGAATTACAGTGATTTCAATTAGACATGTGATACAACTGTATTACTTCTAACAGAGCATTGGAGCTACTTATACTGCATTGGTATATTTCGCAAGAAAGATGTTCACTTTGATCAACAGATTTTGTCTATCAATTCGTCGAATTATATCTGCAACTTCTATCTAAGTTTGTGATTTATGATTAGCTTTCATGATTATACTTTGCACTATGACCATAAATCAAATAATAAAATAGATAGAAAAATAGAGAAAATAAATAAAGATACTGATGCAGATCAATAATGCCTACATTGCGATTGCGAAAAATGTTTGTAAACAGAATCTTTTATGTCTATACAATCTTATGGTGATGAAGCATTGTACAAATCTTATGGCCCCCCCTCGTGAAAAATTGTTCCGCGGGCCCTGTCCGTTACCCTCTCATTTTTAAAACACCCAAACAGCTAGTCCATCTCCACTACTTAGAATCGCTCTTGCGTGTAATACATGCATATAATACATACATATATGTGGTACAGAGATTTGTAAACACTAACCAGCATCATTGCAGAACGAGGTGGATTGGGCACAGGTAGGCTCTTCTGTTACCGATGTACTTGACCGCAAAAATGCCGGTGGTTCTTTTCTTGGCGTGTATATGGATGGTCCTACAAAGAAAATAAAGAACTGAGAACTTGAAAACCAAAAACAGGATGATTTTCTGACAGATGTACACTAGGTGACATTACATGCTCACTTAAGCGTGAATTGGCGTGGACCACGCGTAATTACAGATAGCTCTAAATGGTTACGCATGAATCACGCTCTAATGCATAATTGTTATGTCATCGAAAGAAAATGAACTATTTTTTCCTTAACTCAGATGACTTGGGATAAAATCGAAAAAATATTTTCGGACTGAATTCCTGAAAATGGATTTACATCACATTTTTCATCAAAGGTAAAATGTCATTTGCAAAAGAAGTTCTGTAATTTTTGTCTCCATGTAAGTAAGTAGGCAAGGTCATTTGTATTTGCTCAGGAAATTATGTTAGTAGTAGTACGCTGCATTGCTCTCACTACTTGAATTTCATAAAAAATAAGTACAGTGCGGAGTATAGGAAAATTCATATTTTCTCCTGAAGTCTGGCCATTCGTGCTAGACATCAAACTTGACCCCAGGATCTCTTCCGCTATATTGAAACTGAAGAACCGCCGACTCGTGCTGGCATGTGTTTATGTACCAACGTCGCCCTCGAGAGGAATTTGCAATATGCATAGCATACTGTGAAAGTTGTCTCTTTTATTTGTTTCCTTCGCATAAAAGTATTTTCATCATCATATAGGAAAGGTAATTTAAGCCATATAATTATTCACAACTCACCTTCACCTGTCGGCGTCGTTGATTTGGGTGGAGCCAAACATGGTCGTTTACATGGTTGTTCGCCGTGCGTTTCTGATGTTGCATCGACATCCACTTGTTTCAACTGTGCAACACGATCTGTTAAGCCGTACAGCAGTTTGTGGTAAAAATATGTTGGCTCAAAAAATAAAAGCAGATTAACTTACTTCCTTTTCTCTGAATTTCACGAAATGACCCGTGGCAAGAGCGATCGTTATCATGAGTGGTTCCTGCTACACTTTCAGTATCTAAAAGGAAATCGAAATATGAATTCTATACGCCAATATACGCGTATTTGTTGAAATGAAATTACACCTCATCGGAGAATTTCAATACATTTCAGATTGACTTCATAGTATTTAAGAGCATATGAATCGACTTCAGATCTAGCGTTTTGATAACATTAAGTCAGAACTGGGAATGCGTATATCAAGCCAATTCTATGGATGTTGTCAAATTTAAATTATTACCTGACGCTGTGGTATCCATTTGGTCAATGAATCGCTCCACAGGCTTGTGCTCTCGAGGTGCTTCTGTATCTGTAGTTGCCAGATCTGACTGGTACACAGCTCTGCGCGTTTTCTTCTTGGCTTCATCTACGGAAACTGAAAATGAGAAATAACGGACCAGCATGCTGGTATGCAGGCCAGTACATTTCCCATCGCCCATTTTACTATCGCATCTATCAAAATAAGTAGACCTGAAATGGGGAAGCGAGGTAATCATTAAATAAGTATATTAGTAATAGGCTGCAACACATAGGGGAGAATGAGGCACACTGAACCACATTCATTATCTTCGTAGCTACATGCAGCTCTACATGATGATATGTAAATGGGCATATGATGGGAGCCCCATAACTCCTGGTTAAATTGCATTTTTTAATATCAGCTCACAGCTAGCGGAAACCAAAAAAACGTAAAATGTTCAATGTACCACAATCAATCCACTTAAGGTCAAAACCAGAAACAATTCGTTGAAACTTACATGCCCGGCCAAGCTTCCGAATCTTGTAAGTTGGCCACGATTCATCAGGATCCTCACATCAGTTGATCGCTTTTCTGATAGCCCTCATACCCTTTTTCGGCCAGTAGGCGTCCTCCATGCCGACAACCCAAGTGTCAGGTACATATTCAACCTGTTTGAATTCTGAAAATTCAACGATGAAGAAAATGTGTTCTGCTTCGTTTGAGGATTCCATGGTGATTTTCGATTATCTGAAATATCAGATATAATCTTATTGATAAAGAAGAATTTAAAACAAACATTTTAACACAGATAACTGTTCAGCGAACTTCCAATCACAGAGACATTATACATGTAGACATAGAACTCGCTATCGTTACATGGGCATGTCATACCCCAAACCCGCAACAATATATAACAACTATCCACTTCTAACTGTTATCAACTGCTATTTCATATCATCGAAATGCAATCAAACAGTTACGGCTCTTTATCCAGTTTTACCATGTGTACAAATACTGAAGTTGATTCGATCAAAAATGTCAGAATTTTATTGATGTACTTATTATTAATTTAAAACTTTTAAGTGGCATCCTATGCATAACGGTCATTTGGGGAAGTGCATATGTAAGTCAGAACATGATTAGCACATCATTGTTAGCTAGAATGTGTAGAATCTTGTATATACACATATGTACCTGCTCTGTGCATCGAACATAAACACAAGTACATGGGAGAAATAAAAACACATGGATAGTTAGACCATAACAAGTTTACTTCATTGACATGAACACATGACCAAAGACAGTTGATGACCAGAAAATATCCATCCCGAAATGTATCGGTTTTAATGAAAGATTTCTGCTTTAACAAATAGTTCTACTTGGCCCTTTCCAAATAGTCACTTAACAGCTAGAACTTTTACCAGTACATGCATAGAGATGTGTCATCACCAGAGAGATGGGTAATTCATATACACTACACCGATGGATACCATAACCAAACTTTCCACAAAGTATCAGCAAATTATGCCTAATTTTCACACATCTCTTTTTTTAACTTCAACACTCGGACTACCCTTTTTCTACGGGTTAATCTGGATGTGTAGAGCAGACGTCTAAACAACATCTAGCGCAGACCTTGGTACTGTCAAAAGATGACATTCTTTGTGAGCAACCTCTAAAATGATCTGCAAAAACGAAATATGCAAAAAGGTTTGAGACATCACAACTTCTCTTAGCCGAAGAAAATATGAATATATTCAGTAACTTCTTTGGATTAGCGCAAAACCATCAAATAGACGAATCCCTATATTTTGGATTCGAGCCCAGCCCTGGTGCACTGTACCAGGGAAGCTGAGAGCACACATTCAATTCACAAATGGAATGATAAGATACAGGGAATCACAAGAGTGTATTATAGCCTTGTTAGCGGGTGAAATATTTGAAACATAAGTAGTCGATTTCTTATAGAAGCCAATACCTAAAGTTCTGGATTCATATGGATACGCATACAAATTCTTTGAAAATATCATCAAATATCCATCAACAGAAATTTTGTTGTCCTTTTCATTCACCTTACTAATCATTATCACACGACCATTAGAATCTATTGTACAGTTATTAGGATGAGAATCTCGAAAAATCATATCATTAACAGGACTAGAAAAGCTCAAAGCGCGAAGAATGGTGAGCTGATTGGTTGTTTGTGCAAATATACCATTGTTGCTTCTTATTCGACGTTTAAGCAAACCAAGGTAATTCTCAAACTTGAACGCAGAAATATCATCCAAAGTTCCATATGCTTGAACAAACGATGGAATATGACTCAATACGTGCACGTTGTATGAGTAAAAGAATTTACCAAATAGTTCTTCAATTTGATATACAAACAAATCAATACAGGATTTTGCTTGATCAAAAAGAGTGGCGCAAAAGCGTTTCGAGCTAAATACATAGCATGCATAGTGAAGCAACAAAAAGTGATTAAGATATTGCTCTCTGAAAATTTTTCGAAATAGGAAGGGTCCCCAATACAGTAAAAAGCTTCTAAATTCGGTTGCTTTAAAATGTGGAAACTCAGTTAGTGGCTACATTTCCTCTGAAAATCAAGAGGTACACATTTGCTGAAAGATTCTATTTCGCAATTTAACGAATGCTTTTGTCCTCGAGAAAGGTTACATAGCAGTCTCCTTCCTCTTACTCCTAAAAAATACGCATTAAAAAGTTTTCTTACCACTCCTAAATAAATCGCATGCATTGAATCAGGTGGAAACCCGCTATAAAATGGAACAACTTTAAGAAGAGGGGACATATTTAATTGGTTGTCTTCGCGATATTGTGTGTACATTTGGTCGGACCTTAAGGTACAATTTGAATTCGGGAAAACAACACGCCCGTCCACATAAACTCCATACTGTTGGCACCAGTTGCAACCATTGTATCCAGTGTGCGATTTTACGAACATTATTGAAGATCTGGCAGGAGCATCAAGAACAAAAAGGATGCGCATTAATTTAGCATAAATATTTTTATGCCAAAAACCGTCGACAGCCTTCGTGAGATCATCAACAAAAGCACTCAAAAATGTTGACATGTCGGGTTTCCCAATGCCACGAAACACCGAAATAGGTAGCGGAGAACGTAACCCATCAATCAACATCAAAATTGGCCACAAAGTAACCCTAGAACTTCGGAATAATGGTATTCCGTCTATATTGAACTTGACGTCGATGATCATTTCATTGGCATTGCATGGAGAAGGAATCAATTTCTTTTCATCCATTAAAAACTTAATATTTTCAAGTACACCCAGGTATCCTACCTTGCCATTCTGCAAATCAAGAGATTCAAATATGTTTTTGGAAATGCTTTTTTCAGCAAATATAGAGATTTTGGAACATCCACACCATGTCTGCGTAGAATTCCCAACAGATGAATCATGGCCCGATGAGGAATGTTGAAGATCATAAAGAATAGTAGTAGTTCGTCCTCCAACTTTAGGTCTTTAGTACCAGACACAGAGGGAACAGTGTTTTCTTCAAGAATATCCTGGTCGTTGAATGAAGGGTATGTTTGTCTTTCTTCGTTAAATAAAGCATTCATGAAATCTTCAAAAGAAACATCATGTGTATCAATGTAATCATCGAAGTATTCAGATGACTTGCAACCACCATTGTCAACATGTGGATGATCAACAATAGGAGGATCTGATGTCGTTGGCATGACGTCATCATTTTCATTGGTACCAACCCCTCGAAACATGTTCAGTAATTCAGATTTGGCCTCTCGGTTCCACGTTCGCTTCATTCCGTGACACCTACAAGGTGTATTATATGGAAACATTAATATAGTGACTCATTCCAGAAAACTACGATAATTATGTGGCAATAAGATTAATGAATCAACTTAAAGAATTCAATAAATTCTACTTTCATTATTTTGATAAATGGACGCAACTGCTTTCATTCAAAAGGTCAAACGGATAATAACTTAAACTGATTATTACACTCGATAGTTAATTCTAATTACCAATAACTATCAAAGAAATATGAAGACCAAAATTCAAATAGTGAGTATTCAAACCCTATCTCACTCGTGGTTTGGTTCTGTGGCATGCTTTTCTTGATAGTCTATTACTCAGATTAAACAAAGATCTCAATGACATGATGGATGCTTCCTGATCCCAACATCGCGAGATTGCTGACGATTTCTTAATCATCTGTTCACTACCAAACTGAAATGTAGACCTCATCCCAGGCATCCCAAGAACACCTGCTTGCAAATCTAAAGCGGTGTTTCAGTTTATGCTGGAGGACGATTTTAGGGGATTTATAGACTTCCTAGTCGGCTTTAAAAATTCATAGTATCGTCTATTTCGATATACCTTTCTTAGAAATACATCATAAATTTTTCTTATTTAATCGGTAGTTCTGCCGATTGATAATTTTGAATAAGAACAGGGTGGAGAGCATCAGGCGAAATTTAATGAAGAATTAATTATCATTGAATTGAAGCAAGACTGATGAATTAAAACCTCGACATGTTTCTCCTGGCCTTTACTAGAGGAACCTAGCAAGTGATTTGGACACGGCATGTACATCAACGTGAATAACATTCATGAAAACGGAGACAAAGAGACACGGGCTAATTGTCAGGTCAGCCACGTGCGTCTGCTGTTTATGTAGAGATTGGAGGTCACGCCTTATAAAAAGAGCTTTTCAAGTGCGCATAATGCGTTCATCACTACGACAACTTGCTACTGCAGATCTAGCCAGAAGTCCGTGCGATCGCAAATACAGTTTGCAAGATGTTTACTGACGGCTGTTTGACAAATTCCTCAACAGGCATCAAACACTCGTCACAGAAACGACCATCACTACTACGATGTACAAATACTTAGGGTAAGGCATAGTCTCTCTCAAGCTTGTGTGTGAAATAACTAAGGTCATTAACATTGTAATAAATTTTAGAACACTGCGTCTATCATGTGTGACCACGATAGTATCACATTTCTTACCTTTTTCATCATTAGTATCATTTTTCTCGATTGGCTGAATTGTTTCATTATAAAGTGATGGTTGATTTCATCCAGCAATGGGCGTGCACATCGGCCAATCAAGCCAGTCACTTCAGCGTACTCCATGCAATCAGCCAGTCTTATACGCCTCATTGTGAATTTCATTCATCTACCATGCTCCTCAGCTCGACCCGAAAATTTGGGGATTTGTTCCATAACGCACAGCTATTCTCCTCGGCGCGCGTCTCTAATTTCTCCTGTGAGTGGCGCAGTGCATACATCTTCTTAATTCTTGACTGAGGAATCCCGCAACCATGAATGAAGGTGCTGACTGATGCTAGTAATCTGATGAAGCCTTCATCAATGGACATTTGTAAGTGACCACTTTTTGAGGAACCCGCCGTGTTATTGTCACATTAACTAGAGCTTGCGATCCCGAATCCCGATATTCCGGAAATTTTTTGCCCCCCCCCCATCACTCGAAACTCTTTAAATAGGCACTGATTAGTACACCTTCAGCTCCATCGTTGAAATCCATTCCAAGAGATGTAATTTCGAAAGAGAACCCGGGTCTCTCTGTGTAATGATGAACAAGGCTTCAATGCTTCGATGACTGCAAGTCATCATGTCACAGTCTAGCTGATCGGATCTTCGCCATATTTTACCGTAATAGTTTAATCAAGAATGCATGTACATTGAGAAGACGGAAGTCATTTAGGTATGCATTTATTTCTCGCCAAGCTCTCGCTGCCTCTTTGTAGCGGGACACAGAAGAAATGAAATTCAACGGCAGCGAGAGCTTGACGAGAAATAAATAAACGCATGGATGACTTCCATCTTCTCAACGTATTGTTCAGATTCGCACACTCAAAGAAAGTTCAATTGTTTCATGGTAGTGTTTTCTCACGCTGATCGTTTCAAGGCACAAGCACAAGTCAACTTCTTCTGACCGAAGTCGTCGCGGAGATGTCCTTAGACCATATTGTCAGATTTTCATACTGGCAGAAATCAATCATAATCTTATGTGCACAACATAAATCGAAAACGTGGATTTGATTTCCTCAAATTTTGATGAAATTGTGACAGTTTGAACATTCCGAGCACATTCACAAACAAGCAAAAGCGATGAAAGACAGATTTTGCTGTTCAGCAGAGGCACTGAGATTCTTTGCCCACTCCACTGAAAGGGCCGAATTACCGTTAATCGCACATATCGTGAGAAGGAGCTGAGACAATTTATATCTGTGGAGTCCTGTATCAGTGAGTGGGCTTCGCATCTCTGAAATCGCTGTACAGAGGCTTACTTTGCTTGCATATCAAAATAGACTTGAAAAACACATGAACGGTGGTGAATAGTAGATCATTGTGAAATGACTGACATGGCTTGTCGATGAATAATATTCCATTATTGCGGAGCTCGCTGAAATATTAAATGACCAGATACTCGAGGAAGTGAAATTTGTGGGGAATCACAAGCCCCCACACTTTCCCTAGCACCCTCTCCCCACAAGTGTTTCATGTGTACTTTCCTTAACTTCTTTATATTTGTTGCTTAAGTGAAAATTACCAAAACGCATACATGTCTGATGAAAATAGGGCCATTAGGCTCTGAAAATATAACAGGCTTAAAAATCAAAATGAGTTCTGAAGTATCAAATACATATAAGATGGTGAAGTCAAACGAATTTTACATTTTCTATTTATTTTGTTTCAGCTATTGTGTCAATATCCTGGCTAATGTGTCATCAACTAGTTCAAGGAGGGGGTTACTTGGAGTGAAAATCTTTTTAATATACATTTCCATTATGGTTTGAAGTTACATCACCATTCAATGCTTGACATCATAGACCATCTTCCCATGCGAAATCAAACACAATATATGACCCTAAATTAAGAAAAAATAACAGCACGCACTCTTACACATAATTCAGCTAATATGTAGGCCTATTTGAAAGAATATTTGTAGGCCTATTTCAAACAGTGTTGGTTCTTGAACATTGAGGGGACCACGAGTGCCTCATATTTATTGATCTGACAGCTCATGTCCGTAGTTAAGAACGAGGAGATTTTTTCAAATGACACTGATATTAAATAGTATAACAGAAAGGTGCTTATAAGATATCCCAAAAAAATGTCGACCTTGTGATTTCAACTCTGTTACTTGTAAACATATTCACAAAAAAGCAAGAACTAAACATCAACTTATAAGAATCTCAAGTGCAAAGCAAAACGGCATAAAACAAATGGAAAACCAACTCAACTAAGCAATGACAGCACAAAGGATTTATGACTCGATCAAGTACGTATTAAGCAAACGAGAATTCCTCGCCAAATATCTCTATATTAGCTTTCTATCTCCAAAAATACACCAGTCTCATAAATTTTGCAAGTCCAATTGCTTAGCGCTATGCTTATTGGTAAAAATATAGCTTTTGATAGAACTGCTAGCATTGAACACGCTAATTTCTGATTCCTAGAAATTGTTGAACAATGCGCAAACAAATATCGAAAATCAGTTGATGCTAAAAACAGCTTTCGTCTCTCCTTGAAATTTATTGACCAGATTAAAATAGTTAATTAAAAGATATGTACAACCCCTACGCGTTTCGAGCGTTCGCTCTTCCTCAGGGGGTAATTCGCTAAAAACCAACTGATCTGGCCGCTCATGTTCTGGCCAGATCAGTTGGTTTTTAGCGAATTACCCCCTGAGGAAGAGCGAACGCTCGAAACGCGTAGGGGTTGTACATATCTTTTAATTAACTATTTTAATCTGGTCAATAAATTTCAAGGAGAGACGAAAGCTGTTTTTAGCATCAACTGAAGTATGAAGAACCTCCTGTTGGCGGCCATCCTGTATGTAAATATCGAAAATATTGTTTTAGCGCAGTAAAATGCATGATATTCTGTAAATATATTTCATCTATAATTTTCATTTGTATTTCTTGTGACCTGCCTTTAATCTTGGTATTTTGAGGGTAGGCTTGAAATAGTTGCTAGTACATGTAAATTGAGCAATCTTTTGCAATCTCACGTTGTAATATGAAGCACTGAAATCATCTTTTTCTAATTTAAAGCTTTCTCGAACACGTCTATCCTCAGTCACAAAAATAAGAGAAAAATTTTACAATCATGATCGAATTCAAATCATCAAGTCTAATTTAGGTGCTTGATATTTCCGCTTGCTTATTTGCAATAGCCTGTTTGACCCAGACGTCTGTTACTTGAAGTAAAAAAAAATTTTCAATAAGAGATAATCAATGTACAATTTTAGCCAAAAATTATCGCTTACGATCAATTTTCAAAATTGCTTTCTATGTCTTTACAGGCGAAATATGAGATGAAACAACATCAAAAAGGAACATTCCTCATATGTTTTCAAACGATTGAATGATTTCCTTAAATTATCCTTTATCCCTAAATTATAGCTATATTGTCTTTACATTGTCACTTAGCTTTTTCACCGGGATAGTTGTAGATAAACACATCAAAGCAAAAGCCCACAGGTTTTGAAACTAAAAGTTGTAGTTATAATGCGGATACTTATTCGTAGCATAAAAAATGTTTATCAGCTTAAAAAAGGATAATTCTTGTGGAGTTTTTATGACACAAAAATCTAAAATAAATAGGTGCTACTTTTAGCAATTGCTGGAGACCAATATTCGGGTTGTAGATGTCAATAATTGCTGCCTACAAATGTACTGAATAACATTTTCGAAGGTCTACAATAATTGTAACCTAAGCTTGGAAGTTTAGCTGCCTTGATGAATAGGTTTTAAGTTAGAATATGCAGATAAATAAGTGAAGGGAGCCGATATTTCATAAATTACCGTAACTTACCGGATAAATTACCGTAACTTACGGTAAGTTACCCGAAAAATAAATTACCGTAATTTATACAACCCTAGCCTAATGTTTGTATGTTATATAGCTTCAAAACAGGTAAATGAAAATACACGATCAATATCAGTAGAAAGGACTACTTTTTTTAAACTCGCAAGAACTTTAACCGGTATTTTCCCCACAGTGACATGCGGTCCCACGGATGTGATCGACTCATCAAACTTGGCCTGAGGCACAATTTGCACGCACTAATGCAGTTGGATGAAAAGACTTGCATCACGTACGATAGACATTTTCCAACTTTGGTGCCTATAACGGTGTATACACAAATCGAAAATAGTTTCTATGGTTTTCCATTTTGTCAAGTATGTCGTCGTAGCTTATTTGTTTTTGATGGACCCATCTACAAGTAGTAAAATGCGCCATAAAGCTCACCTTGACAGATGACAGCGTCTGTTGAAACGTTAGCTTTGTACATATATTTTGCCTGTAATATTTTTTAAACTTTTTTTGTAATATATAATTTGTAAACTTATTTTTGTAAGATATAACTAAACTCAGTTGAATTTTCATTTTTTCCTCACAAATGACAATGAAATTTCCGTATCAAGCAATTAACTAAGAAGCATTATGACGTAATATCGAAAACAGTTCATAATTCAATGATGTTTTATTCTTGAACATCGGTGGTTTCTTCCGGTTACAATAACGATGCGACTTACATGTATTTATCAAAGAGACAGCAAACTCAGCTGATGCTCAATGCAAGAAGAAATTCCATGCAACAATGAAAATACAAGCCCAACTTGTCCTGAAGTTCATTATCAAATAATATTGTACATACACTCTGTAAGTCATTGCATGGACAAAGAAGCTTAACTAATATGCTCTTCTGCCATCACAAACTTTTTGTAACATTTTGTAACCATAGAAAAGAAACAAAAAATGATTTCTTAGAAATAGCATTGAGAGCTTGTAATTGATAATTTCGTTGCACCGGGAAGCTACATGAAGGTAAGTCACATTAAAACAAAGATGTATTAAATCATTTCATCCAGAATAGTCAATATAATTAATAGAGAAGAAGCAGAATAGAAAAAGTTCGATTTGTATTCCGTTAAATCCCGAAATTCATCATCAGGCCTAGAATCGAAGCGGACAGAATGGAAGTCGCTTTCATCAACATCAATTGATATCGTAGCTATGAGACACATGTATCATATTAATGATATCAGCGTAGGCCATTCCAATATCTGCAAAACAAAGGTGATGAGTGTACGAATCAACTCTTAACATCGATAATAGAGCTAATGAAATTTGATAGATCTGCAATATCAATATTTATCATTTTCAAGAATGAAGCTGATTGGGTCACCGGTTGGCATTCTATAAACGAAAAACTGCAAAATCAAAAAAAGGAAACGACGCATTAGTTAGTCTGCTACTTTCTCTGTATCACATAGTCGACTACTTATCCGCAAGTATCTAGAAAGAAAAAGTATCTAGCGAAAATATGGTTATGCATGATCGTTGTATTATGAAGTATGTATATTTATTGAGTACTACAAAGCGTAAGCATTACACCAATTTGACCAAATTGCAAACAGCATTTTCAAGAGAAAAATCACGATTGAAGTGAAGAGGAGTATGTGTTTACATGTAAGTGCGACTATTTAGCAGATACGATCAGAAGATTTGAAGATTTCTATTCGCTATTATTCATATGTATGGTTACCTATTTGCTGCATTTAATTATTCAGCATAAGATAATGCGATTGAAGGTACCAGTTGTTTAGATTAAAATCAGCTGCCATTAAATATCTCAAAAAGGCAAACACAAAGAGAAAACATGTTAAATAGCAAGAGAATATCAGCAATATGGGGAGACTTAGCTGCTATGAGCTCACCTTGTAAACTTCACAATATGTAAAATTGAAGCTCCCGTTCAGTCCGCCCTCACACAAATCATACATTGTTCAGTGTCCATAATAGTACGTTGCTGATATACAATTATTCAATCATGTACATTGTGTTATTCAATCAACATTTATACATCGAAATCAAAAAAAGGGCAAAGTGTAATTTTATTTTTGAGTACGTGAGTTAAACCTACTCAATTACAGTATACGTAGGTTCATGAAGCTATAAAGCTTAGCTGGTTTCATCACAGAAGTAATTGAGCATGTATTCCGCAGTTTATTCATGATTTATTAAATCAGATAAAAAAAACTCTAGTTATCTCAATGAATTATTTTCAGGGGGTAAATTTGTCAAAACAAAACCTATAGTTGACCAATTGGCAAGAAATCATTTTTAATGACAGCAATACAATGAAGAGGATCAACTTCCTGCTTTTTGTAGGACCGATTTTGTAGTGTGCATGAAACGTTTACAGTTGATAGGCCTTCTACAGTCGATCTTACAGGATGGCATGAATGCGTAAGTCTTCATTCTTAAATTATGCACTTTACGAATATGTAATTATTTATGTTTTGTAGAGTTACATCTCATCTTATACAAACAGTACATTGAATTAAACGGCATACTAGTATTACATGATATGCGATGTCCTATATACATTGATATTTCATTCGAGCACTTGAGTAATACTCGAGCAGTGATCATTCAAGTAATGCCGAATACTTGCATTCCAAGCATTTGTTAATCTCATTTTGGTTTCCTCCCATTTCTTTCGGAAATGTAAAACCCTGCATTTTCGGTTCTTGTAGAAGGCGAGGTCTCGTTTGCAAGCACATGGAGGGATGAGTCAGAAATATGTAATTCCGAGAACGACTAAGTTATTATTCTTGATGGTGTACAAAGAAGCATTTACAGCGGTGGTGGGCAACACGTGGCCCGCCACCGCTTCTCATATCCAAAGTGGCCCGCGGACATTATTTGAATCGATGATGTGAAAATGACTCACTCCGACTTCGACCTTTGAAAGGTTTATATGAGGATGAGGTATCCTCTTTAGAATTTGTAAAACCATCAATTAACAACTAAATGAGCAATATGATGGCACAAAAACAAAAATTCACATTCGAATTGTCCAACCATGTTCCTTCGTAATGAATATCTTCTCGTATAACCGCAAAATGGTCATCACTTGCGCGAGTTTATGCTAAATCACATAGTATTCGATGCCCTGGTGAGCATGCTTCTCCAAATAATAAACCACGCCTTAATGAACATAGAAAGAGGCTATATTAATTAGGCATTGACTACGAATAGAAGAATCCAACCGCAAGATTTTGACAGATCAACATTCTTTTCAAATATTCTGGCTGAATTTCATTTGTATAGTACTACACTAATATATAATTCGCATACTCGATTGGCATTAGCACACGACAACATTTGTGGACAGCAGTACGGTACATGTTTGGTGACATAGGGTATTTTGTTCCAAACTCGCCCACCGGAAAAACTCGCCCACCTACGTAAACTGCTTTCCCACGGTGAGAAACCGATACATTTGCAGCCGTCACGATTGCGTTCCTCAAGATTAGCGCTTCCTATTTGCTATTCGATCGGCCAATCAAAGTTGGCTGCAGCATTTCATCAGACAGATCGCCTTATTCATTTCGTGTGTGAAATCCCGGTGAGTTGCACGTCATCTAAGTGAGTTGGCGTTTTTTGCTTAACTTGTCGCTCTAGCAGTTCATAAGGATAGTCAGAAACATTTCAACGTAAATATCATGAGAACACATCATCACAAAGCTCTATTAAAACTATGAAAGTTATTATTTCATTTAGTATTCGTTCATGCGACAAAATGTCAACCGTTTTATAGAATAAGAACAATTAGATAAAGTCGCCCAGCTGGATTTATGTGGGCGAATTTACCCTAACTTTTGAAAAACTTCAAATCGTATCCGATTTTGCTATCAGACTTATCCATTATCTTATGTGGTATCATCATCCGTCAATTCTATACAGAAATTGCATAAATGTACAGTAGTTATTTGCGATTTGGCCCACAAACCTTCAACATAGATAGGATATAGGCCCACTTAGATGGGAATATATATGCAGTAATTTTTTGTAGAAATGTCTTCACCTGGACGAAAATCAAAATCAAATCGCCTACAAAAAAAGAAGATGGCCAGAACGGGTAGCTGTAAGGCATTTAAGTTAAACAAGTGGGATCCGAAAGATATGGAAAGAGCCTCAGAAAGTTATTACAATACTCGAACCGAGGTTGACGCTTCATCTGTTCGCATGATAGCACGTCGATGGAATGTTCCGAGAACTACATTGCGAGATAGAATAAGTGGGAAGACAAAGTCGATTACCTCGTCATCAGGAAGAAAACCAGTGTTTAGCAAAGAAATAGAATCCGAATTAAAAGAATTGATAATAAAGTTAGCAAAACAAGGGTTTGGTCTTTCTAAATCTGCGGTGTGTAAGCTTGCTTACGACTACGCTAAGGCTAATCAAGTATAGTTCCATTTAACGAGAGTAAAAAGTCGGCGGGATACGAATGGCTGTGCGGTTTTCTGTCCAGAAACCCATCAATTTCAACCAGAAAGCCTAAAATTCTTTCGACGTTTCGGGCAAGCGGGATGAACCGGCCTCTAGTGACGAAGTTCTTTGATGATTTATCCGCTTTTCTGATTGAGAAAGAGATATTAAATGATCCAAAGTACATATACAACGCAGATGAGACGGGATTACAAGACCATTTCGAAGCCAATGCTGTTCTAGCAAGTGCTACAGGCCGTGTTTTTCAAATCACTCCCAAGGAAAAGGGCGAAACAACGACATTGTTAACTGCCGTTAATGCGAATGGAGATCGCTCTCCGATGTTGATAATATTCAAAGAAAAGATTGTTAGAAAAGAATGGGCAGAATATGCTCCACCTGGTGGCTACATTCGATGCAGCGAGAAGGGTTGGATAACATCTGAACTGATGGTTGAATTCGGAAGAAAATTTGCTGAGTTCATTCAAACGAAGCGAAGATATGGGGACATAGATAAAGAGAAAACTGTTTTACTGCTACTGGATGGACATTCAACCCATTCATTCTCTTAACTATGACTTTATCGTTTCTCTTCACTCACAGAATATCGAGGTTTGGTGTCTACCCCCACACACTTTTCAGTATTTGCAACCTTTGGATAAGGATGTCTTCGCAACAATGAAGCGTGAATGGCGATCTATTGGACTTCAATTAGTCCGAGAAAATGGAGGCCGGTCACTGTCCAAGATTGAACTTCTAAATTTGATTACCAAAACATCAAACAAAGCATTTGAAAAAAACGTAGTGATTTCGTCTTTCAAACGTACAGGCATTTTCCCGTTGAACATGTCAAAAATACCTGCTGACGAATTCCTTCCAAATAACATCACAGAAAAAGAAAATGTGCCTGTAGATAAAGACAAAAATGACCAGTCGACACTGACGCAAACCGAAGAGATTCCTTTAGAGCTTCCAGTCAATGAAGAAAACTCACAGTCGACACTGACCCCAGCCGAAGAGCTTCTAGTCGATGAAGCAAACTCACAATCGACACTGACCGAAGCTGAAGCGTTTATAGTCGATGAAGCAAAACCAAAATCGACACTGACCGAAGCTGAAGCGCTTATAGTCGATGAAGCAAAACCAAAATCGACACTGACCGAAGCTGAAGCGCTTATAGTCGATGAAGCAAAACCACAATCGACACTGACCCCATCCGTAGATTATGTCGAGCAGCTACCCGAACTGAGTCCATCGATCGGCGACAACGATCCCTCTTACAACCAAGATCTTCCTCAGTGCAGCTTTTGGAACTTATGTCCAACTCCTAAGAGGATCAGGAAGAAAGAAATCAAAAGGAATCGAATACCATTTCATCTGACAAATAAAACTTACATCAATGAGTTGAGCCAGAGGAAACAAAAAGAGGATGGTAAGTTCAGTTTACGAAAAAAATAATTAGGGGACCATTTGGGGTTTGTATTTAGATATTTGAGATTCTTATTCAGATCCATGTATGGGCTACTTATTAGTGATATACTCTCATGGACACAAGTTTACAGAAAACTTTCATCTTTATTAGTCTAACATTTAGACAGAAACCTAAACCAGACACTTAGATAATAAATAGGCTATGAATAGGTCTATTTTTTCACCTTCGACTTACGTATGTATATCCTTAGACATTTTAAATCATGCACAATCTCTTTTATCCGACCAATATGTTGTGCCTACCGTTGGTGCATGTCTTCAATAAGTCGCAAGTCTTAGGGGCTTAGCTTAGTTATCGAAGTTTGCAACATGTTCTGAATGCTATGTACAATGTAATTGCACTACAGAAAATATGCAATTCTTTCAGTTCATCGCTATCGTTCGAAGAAGCGTAGGAAGGTTGAGAAGAAAGCAAATGTACATGATTGGTCGTGCTTATACTGCGAAGAATCATGGTCTTCTTCGAAACGCGGGGAACAATGGATCCAATGTAGTAAATGTGAGGAGTGGGCTCACATTCTTTGCACCGGATATGAAAAGGCAAATGAAAAATTCGTTTGCGACTTTTGCTGACTGCTAATTTCAATGCTAAATTGGGATGTGGAATTCAAATTTTATATGAATTGACTAGTTTTTGTTGCATTTCATTTTGGGTTTGGTCTAGGCTTCAATGAAAAAAATCCATATATTTCTAGAATGTAGGCCTGTATCGATAAGACTGGAGTGGAATATATTTTCGATATTTTTAAACGCCTATGAATCTATAGGTGAAAATACTGAGATTAAAGCCTTAGAGTTAATAAACAAAATAATAGGTAACATCGAAATAGACTGTGTAGAACAAATCTGGTGGGAAATTATGATTAGCTAATTGTTTCAAAATAGGAGTAGGCCTACTTGTAGCATAGTTAATTCTTGCTTAAGTGATCTTATTGATGGCTGTAACAGGCTAACAATATCTTAATAGACCATATCCTATAGAGGGATAGACTTAAAGCTGTTCTATATGTAGAGCTATATTACTGGGCGAGTTTACCTGAGTTTGTGGGCGACTTTATCAAGCATGGGCGAGTTTGCACAAAATCAAGTTAAATTTTGTGCCGTGCTTAAACCATGTGTGGAGCAAGATTTAAATGTCTGACAGAGAGTTCGTTGTCATATTGTTGTTAATTGGATTATTTGGAAATGATGAGGCTGAAATCGCACATATATCAGCATTCTATTACGAGCACACGGTCGTTGAAAAACACATTGCCGAAGTGGGCGACTTTGGAACAAAATACCCTATGTGCACGCATGTGCATGTAGCATAATCAATAATGGTAGCAAAATCAATTTTATCTTGTGCGGCTTTCAGGCGGATAGTTGCATTGCACTTACAGACTGTTGTTTTTGGATGAAATACGGTATAATGTCGGTCAAATCACCAAAACAGTCAAATTTTCGCTTAATTACACAAAAGAAGAGCTTCCGTGATTTGTTATAGGCCTATTTGCTCTTGAAACTCAAATGAATTGTAGAAAGTAAAATATGATTCCTTAATACTAAACAAATTAGTTGCGTGTCGGTGCAATACTGCTGTATACATTAACATGTAAGATTTTGTTATGTAATGCAACCACTATATATGCACATACGGTACAGCAACCCATACAATAATAAGTGTGTATATTTGAAAATGAATGAAAATCATGTCCATACAAGGAACGTACAAGTTATGAAGATAATTGATAGAAAAGTGACACATTAGCAAACACAAATCTCCGAATGACAGACATTGTAAAATAATACGCACATATACTGTGTCTAACGTTTAAATTGAGCATTGATGCACATAGCAGTGTATGTCGCGAAATAACTAAGTTGGCGGTAAGTAAGCACGCGAGGAATGATGTATCGTCCTGAAGCTGCCCTATGACAAATCACCTTGTTCAAAATATGATCAGATTGTATTGCAGCCTGATACAGCACCACTTCCATATTATTTCTCCGGGACTCGAGTTGTTCAAGGCACTCATTCCTGCAGTTGGAGCCACACAGTAGTCTATGGAAACGGTTTTGCAATACTTGCAGATGATGAGAATCTCTTTTTGTCAACCCCACAAATAAAGGTGCAGCATACTCCAAAATCGAGTGCATTATGCCATGATGCGCAGTCTTCAGATACGAATTACTGACATGTGGTTTTAAAAGTCGAAGAGGAAAAAGTCGCCGCGAAGCCGATTTTGTGACTTTGTCCATATGATCAGACCATTTACAGTTTCAATTCAGAGCTCCACCCCAAAATAATCAATTTTTCAACCTTGGTTATGCCAGGTACATGCACGGGTTGACAATCTCTGGAGCTCGTCACAAGTAGAAACTTGCTTTTACTCTTATTCATGGGTAGTTCGTTACGAAGGGACCATTCTATAATGACGTCATGAATTTGTCGGACTTGACTGTTGCATGAGTTGCGATAAATTGAGATGCTCACAGTTATATCATCGGCATACATAATCAAGCAACTGTTTCTATCAGGAATGGTCAATGAACCCATAACTATAGAAAAGAGGAACGGTCCTATTACGGAGCTATAAGTGCACTTCAAAGTACGGAATAAAGGAATATTAAGCATATACTACTCCCTTTCAAAATTGGTGGCCTACGAGCCGTCCACTCCTTGTGGGATGCTATCCCAACTTGGTAGCCCACCACTGATTTACAGTATGCATCGCCAGAAGGACTTATTGAATATTATGTGTAAGACATTCTAACAAGTGTTTAGATATAACATACATCATACCCTAAGTTTGATATTAGTCAATATTATCTGCTATTGATGAACATAATTATCCATTCTTAAAAATTACCTATTAACTAAAATTGTTTCAGCCATCGGTGATGATAACATTAAACTCATGATCTTTTAGTGTAGTGGTTTATTCGTTTACAAAGCATTTTATTCATGCTTTCGAGTTACTTTGTTGATTGATAGGCCCTACTATCTTGTCAATTAAAAAACTTAGAAAAACTGGAGATTCATGGAATCTGCTGAGATTTTCATTGCCAAAATGAGGTAACAAGCTACCCTGTAATTATTCAAAATTAATTCGCTGCTTCTGAGAAACCTCTGAGCAAAGAGCTATTTCATCATAAATACTAATTCGAAGTTAAATCTTAAAAATTGCTATGTAACATCATTTATGCTCAAGGTCACCTTTGCCCCTCCTCAATCAGGGCAAGGAGGCGATACCCCTACCTCGCCCTAAATATTAAAGAAACACATTTTTGCAAATATATATCAGAACTTGCGATTCCACGATCATCTGCATAACACACCAATAGTTGCACAATGTAGATAATCGTCGAAGCCCAAATTCTGATATAATTTCACCGACGTGCAATCCTATCTTCAACACTTTTGCAGTTACCCATGCACGTACATGATGGTACTTACATGATAGTAATTGTTATTCATCATCATTTACCGGATGTATTCTCTTACTACTCTTTTCTCCATATCTAATAGTCAGGTGTCTTTAAACCTCCATAGAAGTAAAGAAAACAGAATAGAGATCTTGCGCGCGGATCTATCATATTCACGTTTCCGCTTGTCTCTTCTCTGCGTGTAAGTTTGACAATAGCTAACGAAAAGCGCCAATATAGATTATAATCTTTTATGAATTCTTAATCTAACAAATTGAATTTTTATCATCAGACTATATCATAATGGTAATCATACATACTATGAGGCGTGTTCAAATGAAACCCGTTCGCTATACTGTATTTGTAGAACAGTAAGCAGACAAAGTAAAAGCACAATTAATTAGTAACAACTGTGTATTATTAACATAAAAACAGAAGCAACAATCAAAAAAAGTCTCCGTTGACTTCCCGGCACTTGTCCCATTGCTTGGGTAGGCGTTGAATTCCGTCGGCAAAGAAGGACTTCGGCTGTCCTTTGAACCAATCCCTAACAGCTGTCTTCACTTCTTCATCTGATCGGAATCGTTGTCCCTTGAGAAACTTCTTCAGGGGACCAAAAATGTGAAAATCACAAGGTGACAGGTCAGGACTGCATGCAGAGTGTTCCAAAACTTCCCAACACTTCCTTGTTAATGCGTCAGATGTCGCCTTCGAAACGTGTGGTCTTGCGTTGTCGTGAAGAAGAATGACACCTGAAGACAACATACCGGGTCGCTTGCTCTTTATCGCTTGGTGAAGCTTGTCCAAAGTCTGAATATACCGCTGCGAATTGATTGTTTCGTTGGGTTCAAGAAACTCGAGGAGCAGCGGGCCTTGAATATCGAAGAACACCGTGAGCATCACCTTCCCTGCAGATTATTGCACTCGGAACTTCTTCGGTTTGGGTGAACTTGGATGCTTCCACTGCATGCTGCTCTGCTTCCCTTCCGGCTCGAAATGATGGCACCACGTCTCGTCTCCAGCCACAATGCGACGCAAGAACTGCTCATTCTCGGTATTGAAGCGAGTCAGGTGTTCCAAACTGAGTGTTCCCCGTTTTTCCTTGTGGTCTTCAGTAAGCATTCGAGGCACCCGTTGAGAGCAAACTCTGTGATACTGCAACTTTTCCTTCACGATAGTATGCATTGAGCCAATTGAGACATTGGAGTCATCTGCCAGATCTCGAATGCTTTGTCGACGATCGGCTCTGACTGCGGTATCGATGGTCTCAGTCAGACTTTCAGTCACCACTTTGTGCGCCTGTCCAGGACGTGGCAAATCAGATGTTTCAGTTCGTCCCTCTCGAAACTTCCTTGACCACTCTGTCACTGTGGTCTTTCAGACAGCTCGATCTCTGTATACTGATGCCATTCTGCGATCGATCTCTGCTGGCATGCATCCTTCTGCGGTCAGGAATTGAATAACCGCTCTCTGATCTTTTTTGGACAGACTTTCTACCATGAACGACATTTCACTCGTCATTAACCGTGAACAACAGATACACTTGATGAACAAACACATTGTCACTCTGTTTTAAAGCACTGAATAGTACTCCACAGGTCTGCTATGATTAATTGGTCATGCATGAATCCGCTAAGATAAGTCGAACGGGTTTCATTTGAACACGCCTCGTATGTTACCTTCTATCTATACAAGATCTCGAAGGGACATAAATTCTTTTTAAAAATCAGCTCGATGACAAATGCAACATCCTACCTTTCGTATCAGCAGTGATGACACCGTGTCGCACCAAGAAGTCCACAACAACGAGTGCCGATGTAACCTTGAAATTCGAGTCCACAACCAGCGATGGCAACTGAAAATTAGGTATCTGTTAATTGCTATACGTATGTATTATAATAATATTGACAATTAAAATAAGTCAACATACTTTTACTTTACATGTGCATGTCAACTTGTTTAGCTTCACTAGATATAGCTAATAACAATCTTATCCTCGGTATTGATGGCATTAACTTCCGAATTTCACATGTTCATTCCCTGGATTGGATAAGTAAAGCGGATACAAGTTAACAACTGCAACATGACACTTGATAATTGCCACAAATGAAAAAATTACTTGATAATTTTCAGTTTTATATTCACATTATTAGCGAATTGAACAGAGAGTATGACAATCAAGCGTTAAGGACAAATGAGACACACACACTTACTTCTGAAATGGGAACAAGTTTAAATGCACCAACTTCACCGTCGCGATTTTTCGGTTCGAAGTCGGGTGGCAATTTTAAATCGTAAACATATTCAATTTCTGGATTCAGACCATGCTTGTCTTCGAAGAAACAGCTGAAAGGACATTTTCATTTGAATAATCTGTAAATTTCAAGTCCATAACTAACATTAAAAAAATGATGATCTAACGCCACTACTCCTCATACTGGGGACCTGGACGGTGCTGACATAGTCAGACTTTAATCAGGAACGTTGTGATCCTTTAGTTCGGATGCCCTTCCTGACGACTTCCAATGACACTCTTGCGGCTCGACCTCTGGACCGAAAGATCACTAACCCAAGCACTTAACCACTGCGCCATAGAGACCACAATAACTAACATTAGAATTCCATATTCCAGCACATAGTGTACATCAGGCATAAATCATCAATTAAGTAAAACCTCTCTAAGTTTAACGATTTCAACTCTTCTCTAACAGTCATTTGATGTACAAGTGTAAAATCAAATGCACATACAATAGACAGGCTAATACGAGCACTTGGTAATCGAAATACCATATAATAAATGCGACTTTGATATGACGGGTGGAATACAAAGGCCAAATATGGCCCGAGAACTATTCCAAGCCAGATGCAAACTTCAAAAATGTTACATCGAAATTGACTGTGACATAGTCTATGCTGAACTTATAGGAACTTATATGCTGAACAATCCTCCAAAAAATCCCCATAAAGCACCGTCACTTTCCAAAAATATTTGTTTACATTAAAATGTCTGACTTTATCGAACACAGAGGAATACGCCCATGCAAAAGTCGGAAATAATTCTGAGCACGATCCTGTGCTGCATCACTGATCGCGACTTCCGCGACAGCAGCCAATCCACATTTGCTTGCAAATGACGCGTTTGATGTATAGACATGGGCAGATTTTCTATCGTTGTGATTCAGAGTTCCATTTAGATCACATGTCAAATGCTGCATTTGGTTTGGAATGGCCATATTATATGTAGGCCATTACATATGTAGGACTTGGAATGAGGATATTTGCTTTCATAATGTCGCATTTAGATTTGTAAACCTTCAAGTTTGGGTCTCAAATTCTATACAAGCTGACGACAACTTTCAAAAGGAAAGTTTTCAAAAATCAATGATATTTTCTAGTTATTTAAATGATTTTGAAATTTGAATCTGCTTTTATAATGCTACTTTGAATCTGTTGAAACTGCATGTTTCAAACTGCAAAATTGAGGATTCTTCCACGTGAGCAATGTTGTAACTTATTTTCATACCCACTTTTCCTTCCATTTTCTCACCGGTTGAAAAGAGACTACAAAAACTGTACATTATCCTTTCATTTTCTGAACGACTGTAGTAGTCTAGGTGGTAGGATAGCTCAATTGGCAGAAAGATCGCACTTCGGTACGAAAGTGCAGAAAGTCAATGGTTCGAGTCTGTCCGCCACGTGGAGAGGCATCACCGCTCCCACTAAGGACAACTTGTCCAAACCTGATGAGAGATGCGAGTCCTTGACTCGCAAAATGACTCAAAACTATCTAGTGTGGCTTCGTGCATCGAATGGAAAAATACTAAAAGTGGTTATTGAGGATGATCATCAAAAAGAAAGCTTGGTTGGAAACGAAACTGGTTGCAGACCTTGCTGAAAATTCTCTGTTGACGCTGCGCTTTCAATTGTGATGCGGATAAACACCTGTGTTAGATAATGTCACAGCAGTTGAAATGTAGGCAATACCTAACCGCTCCACAAGGCTTCAAATGTTCTCTTGTGTAGTCTTCCGACACTCCTGCTTCTTCGTCGCATTCTGCGATGGCGCATTCCAATTCTGTCAGCTCACAATTGAGACCTCCTGCAGCCTATGAAGAATGAAAGAAAAAGGCAAGCAAAGTATGATTGAATGCACTTTGACAAGAAATGGCAATCATGACATGGGATATTTATATGATAACCAAATAATTTACAGGATATTATTTTTATTTTTATGGGAAATAATTAAGGATGACACGTAGCAATATTGGACATGAAAACCCAGCGCTTTGAGAAAGTGTATGGTAAATTATGAAGACCCCCAAGTCACTTTTTGTTAGTTTTGAGTTCAACGTTATCCCATCCTGACTGTTGACTAAAATTACATTGGCTACAACCTGATAAAAATGCATGGACTAACTATAAATTTGCCTGACATTTTGCCAAGCAGCAAAAAGTGTTTCAACGGACATATTTCAGTATGAGTCTCTAAGAACTCTCTAAGAAAGAATAGAGATAATGCATGTAACGTAATAACGACACATTTGCACACATATGTGCTGTAATTGTGTTAAAAAACGCGTAACAGGTTGCACTGATGCCTGCAGTTAGCTATGTTATCAACTACAGACGTCTTAGATAACGAAAGGTAGCAATGAAGATAAGTTATAATATTCCTCAGGCGGTTGTATTGAAGGGGGACGCTTATTAGAGATGGGGCTTCTATGCTACTTTTAGCATTATTGCAATTTTCATGGGCTTTGATTGGAGGGATGTTTATTAGAGAGAACATGGTACATATACATTTCGGGCGCATGTAAAATGTATCTACATGTGAGATGAGTCACTGCGTTGAAAGCCATCTGTAATATATAATTCGAATTTTTGAAATAATCTTATGTAAAGTTTTTTTGGAGTGAAGAAATACTTTTTAAGTTAATTTTAAAGTTTCGAGTCATGGCTACATTAGCATCCTATTCATAAAATTATGTGTATTCCGATGATGTATGAGTATGTGCATTATTATTAGGCATCACATTTACAAGGTGCTAAAGAATTGCCAGTCATGGTAGCATAGGTGTTAAAGTAAACATATTGTAATCACGTGTTAGTCATGTACAAATCAACATGGTTCATCTGACTGGAGCGCTGTGGAAGTTAGTGGTGAAAGAGGGCGCATATATGCACATCAAAAATAAGGAAATGTCCCGGGCAACCAACTTGAACTGAAACTAAGCTCTGACAGATGTCATCATCTCTCACTCTCAAACATCAGTGAAAGCAATCAACATAACATGGATGCAATATATACAGGACTTGATGAGATGAAAAATCAAATCACGTGAAAGATCTGAAAGATTCTGTAAGGGTGACGACCACGTTTTAGATTTCGGCGAATACGTACAAAACAAGAACATTAACTACATCGTCGCCACCCTACTAAATGATGGTAGCTTGTCTACTGAAACATGTCTGTCAAGAGCTTACATCTTCTAACTGTCAATTCTGACAGAAGACTCGAACAAATTGGCAACCATTGCCGAGTTCTAGTAAGTGTATTTGCACTCGTTAAATAATCCACTAGTGAATTAGTCAACAGAAATGTGGTGGACGTTTCATCTCTACATGACAATTTGACAATGAGTGAAATAAGTCAATACTCACATATGTTTAACTTACCACATTATCAAGCATTCCAGGATATGTGGGTTTGTCCATTGACCGCACACCAATCCACATGTATTGTATACCATCTTTCTCGGTGAAACCGTTGATGTGACAACCAAACTTGATGACGCCCAGCATGCCTGAAACCGATCAGCAGGAAGACCAATGATAACGATATTGCAATTATCTCCGTTTACTGTAATTATCAAGTTACTGATCCAACGAAACATCAACTTCATTATCAGATTTTAAAAAGAGTTTCATCATATATCTCTCGTCGTATTCCATCATATATACTGTAAAATGAAGAAATTCGGACACCAAGGGATTTTTAGAAGGTGAATACACATTTTGTTACATTACTAATCATCTAGATGAAAAACGTGACATTTCTTTCAAGCACATTGTTAATAACTTTGGATCCAATAGACGTCTCATGGGCGCAAATTTGTAGAAATAAGATAGAAATCGTAAAAGAGATAGAAATAGGCATTTATCCGTTGCCATCTTTTTTCCAAGGCCTCGCTTGTTCTCTATGTGACACACTGCAAGAATGATCAAGATAATCATTGGAAGACCAAACAGCACACAAACATCGTTCACACTGCGTTAAATGGCACAGAGCATTTACCCGGATAATGAAGACAACAGATAAGAGATAATGCAAATAAACGGCAATAGAGTAATTGTCGGGATCCATACAGATACAAGTGAGAACGACAGATAATATAGCAAATAAGAAAACTAATTAGCATTAAAACTGAGTGCATAAAAAATAAATAAGTATGCAAACAAGTCAAGAAAGGATAGGAAAAAAACAAATGTAAAACCAAACAATACATGCACAATGATGTAATACACATAAAAGCAGTGGAGTAAGTAGTAATTCAACTAAAGAGAAATGATAAAAATCAAATAATACAATAAATAAAAAAGTAAACGAAATGTAAACGAAAAATGTAAAATAAGAATGTTACTAACAGGAAGGAAGAAAAGAAAAAAAGAAAATTGAACTATAACTCAAGAATGTTACAACAGCCGCAGTGCAAACAATCTATTTGTTTGTGCACACAAATCAGACTTTTGAAAACGGATGGTAACCCTCTCTGCTATCTTTAAATGAATGTCACTTTGAAAAGAAACTAAAACATGAAATCCACAATCCTCGGTATTTAGCAAGTCAGATCGTCACTCACAAGTCATTAAATGTCGAGTAACTGTTGACGTAGGAACTTTCATTCATTAAACACTATCTTGTACATATCAATCGTTATTGTGACAAATAACAAATACACATGCACCGAAAGTTGAGTTTTTGAAAGAAAAGGGCACCAGAGCCCATCTCAGTAAGAATTCGATGCAATGAGGAAATCAAGAGAAGAAGAGCGATCTCTGAAGTGTATGCTGACCAAAAACTTTCCATGTCTACGAGGAAAAATGATAATGAATTAGAGATGTTGAACTGTCTTCTATTGCAGAACTATGGATAAAAGTAATGAATTGGAAACTTACTGCAAGCCGTCCGCTCAAGTTGAAATAAACGTGTCAATTTTCTTGGAATAACAACATTATATTTCTGCAATGAGAGAAATTCTTTTTGAAAATCTATTTGAAATTTTTATAGATATGGATATAATCTTAGTCATCACTTTTTTCACACACCATTATGGAATCTGAGAACGAGAGAATTAGGAATTTGTACATATATTACACCCAGATTAAACATGAATAAATTAAAGATGTTTTCCAAGAAATACTTTTGTGAATCCCGGTTGATTTGCAAATTAGATAAGGCGCACCCAGAGGAATTATAATTTTCCTCAAGATATATCAATTTCGAAATGTTTTGCGTTTTTGAATGTGCTTTGCAAATACGATTTGATTTTTTTTGATTATTTGAAAGGAGCAGCCATAGTTTTTAGTTTTTCGAACTTGTCACATGACTTGTCTATAATGACAGCATATGCCACAACGACAGCCGGTAAATTGTCTATACCGACAGTAATGCATACTAAGTCGACACATTAGGTTGCTGAATAACTTCAACCTTTGCAGTCGAAATACAAAGGAAAACAGTATCCCCAAACATCGTTGGCCAAAACAGGCTCTAACAAAAATGCATGAACGTTTCGATGTTTTTACCTGTAATTTTGATGATGCGCTCAAAAGATCATCTAAATTCTGTGACGAAACATACGCTAGCACTATCAGATAATTCCTGGAAAATCATCGTTCGCTCAATTCACCTTCATAGTGTTGTACGGGTCGAATCTTCATTTGCGCACTCAGCACAGTTCCTCCATGTTACAAATAGCACTACAAACTAGACCAATACACAAGTTAAAAATGCCCTGAATGAAACAAATAAAGATTAGTTAGCTTGAACACTACAGATAGCTTCCAAATCAGCAAATCTGCTGTTTCAAATGCGGCGTTCTGCTTCTGAGTAAGAGAAGTTTGATTTGGCAGGTGTGACGTCATCATGAATCCTTGACTTGACTACGCAGTCAAATTAGTGAATAGACAAGTTGAAATTGACAAGAAGTCGTTATAGGTGTTGAATACTTTAATTTTTGGAGGCAATAATCGATTCAGAAATAGACCGACCTACATTTTCAGTACAAAGCCGCTGTCTATAAGTGGAGAGACAGAAGCAGGGCTCGTAAATGCTGATTGAAAAAAGAATGAAAATTCAAAACACTGTGAATTAGCGTGAATGACTGTTCCACAACTATGGCAATAAGACTTAATTTGAGACTTAAGGATCTTCAAGACAGATAATTGACAACTATAAGCAAGACTGATAGATAATTTATTGAAATTTTTGACGATGTTGGAAAAGTAACACTGGGACACAGATGTTTGATAGGACAGAGAAGATGTCAAAATTACGGAATAGACGGAAATTTACGAGCCCTACAGAAGAATCTTATTGGCATGAAAGATTTCATGAAGCATTGAGTGCTGCAGATCCTAGTTGTCCAGTTAAAACGGAGAGATGTCCCGATTGCCGGAAGACTTATACACAGCAAAATCGCGATTAAAGAAGGAACTGGCATTTTCCCAATAAAGTGGCTGTCTCGAATAAACGGGGTGTACTATATTTTTTAAAATATTTTTATCAACTTGGCCGGCCAACAGTCATCCATGAGAAATGTCTATGAAATTCGAAATCAACGACATTGAACTGACTAAAATCATAAACATCTTGTTATGAAAACTGCACGGATAACGAACGCCATTGTTAAAAGTTCTTGTCCAATAAGACAGTAGGACAAATTACCAACCTCGTTCCTCCACCCTCGGAAATATGACAAAACATTGTTGTCTCGTATCTTTTCCATGACATTTTGAACAGCATCTCCACGTTCCTGAATTGATTTTAGCTTATTGTGCAAAGTAACAAAATCGTCCTTAAAAATGAAAACGTCGTGACCGTATTCTTGAAGTATTGACTGATTGTCTCTCCGAACATATCCAATGTGTGTTCCATCAACAAAAAATTTCATATACTCCTTTTCAATATCCTCTGAAGAAAACAATAAAAAGAGTTTAAAATAATTTATATCACTTAATCACATCATGTTCTTCACACATCTTGAATCTGTCATATAAATGACTATGTTACAGTCGGTCGCCATTATGAGTCTCCGCAACGAACGAGGCCGGAAATAAAACTGTCACGTAATGATGTACAGTACATGGCCACGAATCTGCGCGTTTACCGAGTCTGTCTCAACAGACAGGGTAAAAGACGGCAGATGTAAATCCAATGGGAAGCAGATAGAGAAGTTAAAGGTAAAAATGAAGTTTGTGTTTTCTCTGATCAAATGGGCAGAACTAGGCATAGAGCCAAAATTTTTGGTATGGAATGCTTCGCTTCCTCTATGGTTCTCCAGCTACTTTGTATAGAAGAAATCGAGATAGTCTTGGAAATGCTCCGTCTTAGACAGTTCGGGCATTTTCTCCGGAAGTCAGAGGATAACTGGGTCAAGAAGGCGCAAGGCATGAACCTACCAAGGTCAACGCCGAGAGACCGTCCTAAGAAGACGTGACGCTGATTGCAAGGAAATTGACTTGACGGAGAGTAATGCTGCCAACCGCGAATTGTGGAGAAAATTCATTGGGAAAACCCTTCCTCCCCTACGAGGAATGGACAAAGGACGTAAAACGAAAAAGCAAGGAAGCAAAAGTACTCTCTTTAGGGAATGTAAATGTGGTCTGATCAGTGATGTATGCAAGAATGTGGTTAAGACCATCAAGTTTCAACTAAAATTCAAATTTAAACGCTTTGTTTGTCGTAATCAAGATGTTTGCTTAATTTAAATGTCTTTAGTTTCATAGACAAAGGTAACTGAACAATAATGATTGCATGACGAGGAGACACTCCATGTCAAAAATTACGGCTCTACACCTGTATTTTTCCTTTAATCAGAGAAAACAAAATCTCATTATTACCGAAAACTTCAATCTGCTCCCATTAGATTTACATTTGCTTTTCCTTCATCCTGTCGAACAACAAAAAGAATTAGCTAGAACTCGGCAGACGCGCAGATTCGTAGCATGGAGTGTACATTATTCTCTGAAAGGCCTCGCTCCCTGCAGAAACTTGTTGGCTGCCGGACTTTTCATGAAGCATTCATGAAGATGAAGCATTATCTACAAAACACAATGATGAGCAAGAAACGCAATCCAATTACTCACTTTTCAATAAAACATTATTAGCACGCTTGTACAATAATTCTTCCATGCAGTTAGTAGAGAATTGCGAAATCTAGCAAAATCTGTAAAAGAAAGAAAAATCAAGTTAACAGACCACCCAGCCGATTCGAATTTAGAAAAAGCGAAAAAAACGAATCCTTAACTTAGAAAAGCGATAAAAAACGAACCGATAATTGTTACATCAAGCAATGTAGAATGGCGTGATAACGACCTAATATGCCATCAAGCCATACACTACCACGAATACTACGAACCTGTGTAGACTGCGAATATTGCTTTCTGGTACAAAAATGATAACTTGTCGGAGTACATCTTGGGAGGCATTTTCATCGTATCTTGTTAAACGATTCGCAAATGCACCAGACCACATTTATATATAAAACTGGCTTTTGTATTCTATTAATGATCAAACATATAACCAGCATTTTGATTGCTTCAATTTTAGCCAAATAATATAGATTCCAAGATTGTTTCATAGAATTGTTGAAACATAGTGTTGAAAATTAGCTTAACATAGTGGCTAAATTAGCCTTAAACTTTGTACATCTCTTTCATCTGAATATTCCAAAAGAAAATTGATATTTTCAAATATATTTATTAGGTAGGGGTATGTCAGCTAAAGTCATGCGAATTGGATCATATGACGATTAAAGGATCATTATTAAGGTTATACATTAATATGGCAATTCTTTTATACAGTAGTAGAATGTACACAAAAGGTTTCATCTGATAATAATTGTAGTTTTCTCGCAGAACTCGCTATTGTGCTAATAATATTGCTTACTAGGATGCATTTTTGTAAAGGAAGATAATGCACATGATTAAGCTATATTATTGAAGCAAAATTGATATTTTATTAGATGGGTAGTCTCCGTGGCACAATGGTTAAGTGCTTGGCCTAGCAATCTTTTGGTCCTGAGGTCGAACCCCGAAGGTGTCATTGGAAGTCGGCAGGAAGGGCATCCGGACTGAAAGTACTATAACGCTCCATAAGTCTGACTGTGTCAGCACCGTCCAAGCCCCAAGTATGGGGAGTAGTGACGTAAAAGCTTCATTAGATGGTCGATACCGCATAGCTCATCACACACAAGCTATGAAAATACATGTAGGCTATATAGCGGGTGAAGTATGACGTAATCAGAATGACTGCAGTAATGTAAACGGTAATCAAATTATTTAAAAGATAGTGCATTAGGCCTACTGGTACATATATTTTTCAATCTGTAACTCAAAGTTTCAAGTGGTTATGAGAAAATAGGCTACACATATCCGATCATATCAGTATCATATTAATGTCTTTATCAGTAGATGCAAAATGATTATTATACACATCAACTTTTTACGCAGTTACACGTTCTTCACGAAAATCACAGTGAAAGTGACATAAATCAATAGCTTAGTATAATATCTGGTAAAATTCAACAGAAAATATTCCATTGTGTATATTATTATCTCAATTTCTTAGGCCTACTTATCAACATTATGCAATGCATCTCACTCATTCGCATAAACTGATCCGCTTGTTTCACTAATCCAACATCAATCTTCTAAGAAAACTCGATAGTAGGCCTCCTGTGTGTCTATGGAAAGCCAGCATGGATTGACGTCTCGAATTCCTTGACTGATAAATTCGATGACATTCATTTGTTGCATGTAACCCGCAGTACATGTACTTTCAACATGCATCAATTCATACTCGTGTAAAAGCCATAGCACCACGGCCTCAAAGTTACTGTAAAAACTGTGCATTCACCGGAACGCAGTATGACAAGGCTTTGACTTCAAGAATTGCTGCAACATGACTTTTTTGCTAATTAGGGTACATTCTCCAATTCCTCTGTATTTTTTAGTTATTATATAAGATTATGCAATCGTCAAGATATGCATTCAATTGTTAACACATGAATGATGGCATGACTAGAGTATAGGGCAACATGACAAAAAGTCACGTTGCTTTGTCAACATGTAAAAAGGGCCTGTACTACGAAACACTTTTTTCCTGCTCTGCCAAAAAAAGCGAAAAAAAGCGAATGCCACTCGATAAAAGCGAAAATTCAGGCAGATTTTCGAAAAAGCGAATAAAAGCGCAAAAATTGAATGTCTGGGTGGTCTGAGTTAACAAATTGATGGCTTGAAAATCAGTTATTCTTTCAGTAATATTCAATGCTAGGTGAAGGGCACCCCGCGGCCGGGTTGTTGATGAAGGAACATAAACTTATCTAGGTGTCAGAACAGCAATATACTTAATTATAGGTTCTCATTATCTTCTAAGAATAATTTCATGTTCCTTGTCATATACATGCACTTGCATGGATTGCATCTACCTGCAGTTGATTGACTTAGGTTTTGCATGGCCAGTGGCAACGCATATTCATGATTTTGACGAAGTTATTTTATGAATTTCTGCATGAAAAGCTTCAGTCTAGCTAGTTTCCTGCTATATGGATCAATATATGCAAAGTTAAGCTTAAAGAAACCGACAGAAGGTTTATTTCATTCAAATGAAATTTGATGCCGTAATTACCTAGGGGCATCGCCTACATACTCTGGCGCCCAGCACGATTTTCTGCACGAACACGGCCGTAATCGAAACTTTCACAGAATAGTGTACACCCTAAGGCTACCAGGGGCGGTCGATAATAATACATATGGTATTTTCGGTGAACATCATCCATCCAACTTTTCTTCACAAATAGCGCAATATACACGTATGTCGCTCTGTTCTAAGCACTGAGGACTATTTTGCGAAACAGCTGAAGTTTGAATTTACTCCTCGGGATCGCTTTCAGAAATGCAACTTCACCCAAGTTGACCATATTTAATATGGTTGGCAGGCCGAGCTGCTTGGCAACACTGGCTGAAATCACAATTTTCGAGCTTATCTCAGGTTTAGGAGCCAAACTCGGGCTGTAGGAAATATCCCCGATTGCTAGAAATGACGGCTTTATCTAAACTGCACAGTAGAATTTTAGCGAAAATTCCACTGAATGAACAATCTGTAACATTTTATTTTGAGATGAAAAATTGTCACATCGGCCCAACCCTGACATGTAGATTTACCCATCTCTAAAATTGAAATCTTGTCTTAAATCAATCACTAATCTTAATCATTAAATATCAAAAAATGTTGATAAAAATCACCATAACTTCAACAATCGGTTGCTGATATAGCCATAAATTGAATGAAATAAGCCATAAATTTCATGCCTTTGTGTTTCATTTAGGCACTTTATGACCATCAGAGAGGTATGAAGTGAATAATGAAAACGTAGTAGGTGAATGAGTCGGGGAGAATCACCTGGCAGCATTTTTGACAATCATCCATCATGTCTAAATAATGAAAAAATAAAAAATCAAACTTTGCTCGTATTACATAGCGTGTTTCCTTGCTGTTTTATACTAGACACGTAAAATTCTGTAAGAGGAGCTATTGCCCTTTTAATTTGAATATCAAAAACTGCCATGACAGTATTCAGTCTAACTTCGTATGTCCGTCCTTATTATTATTAAAATTAAACTAGAACTCAAATAGCACATTTTTGCCACAACCAGCTCATATATGGCGGTATGCCTATCAATGCAATTTCCTAGTTTTTCAAGATTAAAGTCAGATGAAAGTATTTTAAAATAAAATGTCATTCAGCCACAAATAAAATGACCACATCAAGTCTCACAGCAACTAAGCATGCAAAAAAGATGAGGATAAACTTAGTAGTGCAAGTTGGGCCAAAAATAGGAAAATGCATCTGCTTTTTCGAATTGCTTGTTTGTTTATTGCTATTTTATGTAAGTTTTGCTGCTTTCCACTAATGAATTCAAATTAAGATGTTACTAAAATTTCAATAATATTTAAACTAAAGGTGTCATGAGCTTCTTTCAGATTTCTGGGATTTAATAAAGGGCGATTAATTCAACCAAAGATGGAAATAATATTCAATTTTTATTTATGGCATGGAAAAGACAAGTCTCTCTGATCAGACGTAGCATGAACTCCAATAGGTGAATATTGGTCTGCGCCATAAACATCATTGAAGGACATTGAAGATCATTGACACCAATTTGATTTTGGACTTGGGACATCCATGTCCATTTGCAGTCTAGGAGAATAAAACACAATTTCATAAAGGACATTGAAGGCAACAATCTAAGATCGGAAGTCATGGCGTGTAGACATAGCACACAGCTGGACCATTCTTGTAATCTTACATGAAATTGTCCTACATGTTACTTTCAGTCATTCAAGGTTCGAGGTGGAGCTTCTGACAAATACAGAGATGCAGAATCAAAAAGACAGAACTCAGTCATGCATGCGTTTAGCTGAATCAGCCTGAAAAATCACCAAAAAAATAGGAGCGGGAAAAATAAAACGTATATCATTTAGCAATTGAGACAAGTCTTTCATGTTGCCCATAATCCAGATGGATCAGATTCCGAAAATATGTGGGTAAAAGAAACTCACTTTATTAATATTTCTTGTGATTATATCAAACCAAGCTTGAGTCTCTCACACTGACCAAAATCCAGATAAAATAAAATTGAGAACATTTTTCATATGAAAGAGAAAACGTCGTTCTTAGTTATGATCGATCTAAGCAAGTCTCTCATTCTGAAGAAATTCACACCCAAAAAGTAGTAATGAGGAAAAGAAAATGTCGACCACCTGATCAAGGCGAGTAGTCTCCAACTCTTTGCAGATAGAATAAATGGATGTTCATTCCCCAAAAAGAAGTGGGATCGGGAAAAAGAAAACGCCGCACTATAACTCAAAAATTTATCTCTCGCTTGGCCCCAATGAAGCACGGCAAATTTGACAAATTCCGAAAAGTAGGAGAACGTAAAAGAAAGCGTACACCATTAGATGACCGAAACGTCTCTCACTGTGCCCAAGTAAATCCCACTGTAAAGACTGATCAAAACTGTGTTGATATTTGTAGGCACCTGTATCTTCGCCTACTTCACATGGGCTTCGTCAGTGGCATATGTCCTAATACACGAATTCTCGCACTCGGCACCGATAAAGTACGGCAAATTCCGAAAAATAGGAGTAGGTAAAGGAAAGCATCGACCATTAATGATCGATGCATGTGTCATACTCTACCCAAATAAGTTCCAATTTAGTACTATAATAGAAGTTTGTCAAACCTTGAAGGCACCAATATATTCGCCGACATCAAGGGTTTCGTCAATGGTGTATCACAAAATAGGTCTGTGAGGACTGCTACAGCTATGCATCTAGGCGAATGGAGGAGACGATCAGAGCCGTGAGTCTTCCAAGATATATGTCTGTAGTTGATAAACTGTTGATTTGAAATCAAGGCACATCATTAGCGCCTTTCTAGGGGGCTACCATGCTCTCCAATCCCCCGACTGCCCCCTCCTGAGGATTGAGAAAAATGCTCCAATTTCATGCAATATTTAGTAACACTCCGACCAAGAAAATTTTCTGGAGACGCCACGAAGGCACATGTTATCCAATAGACATGAATGAGAAATCTATGCATCATATACTGCCATGGTTCGGCTGCATAATAATAGTAGTGAACATGTCTTTGATTAATACAAATGTTTACTTATGAATTGAGTTGTTTTCATCAATGTGACCATGAATCACCAGAACAAACTTTCACCATTCGTGTATTCAAGATCAAGTTTCACATGATAGAAATAAAAATGTCATTTGGTAGCTTAATTCTACAGGAGCCTCCAGTGGTGGGACTCTTTTGCACCATATATGTATAATATATTTATGGGAAGACTCTTTCTCCTCAGCTCACATAACATCAAAAATATACCCATTAACAATATATAGCACTGGAAAAAGCTGCAAAAATTTAAAGAAGTGATAATAGGCAAGCTGGAATTCACACTTGAACTTCACAGCTGTAGAATCTGCTTTTTAAAAGATTAAAAACGTTTACAGCAATAGCATTTTAGTTATTCAAACAATTCCCAAATTGTCACGGTACTGAAAAATTTCATCTTCATTCATTCATGGCTTCCGCCACTATGCGGAAAGAAATGTCATTTCTTCTTTCAAACAATTCTATCCATGACACATGTTTGATTATCGAGAGCAGTAGCAAACTGAGAATGCAGTGGTCCCCGATAGCACAGCGATTACAACTATGGGCTGATGTCCTATGTCCATAGAGTAGGGATATATAGGTAGAGTGTCGACTCAAAAAAGGGTCTGATTACACCGAAATTTTTTTAATGAAAGGATTCAGTCTTTTGTGGAGATCACGCGTTCCTGCGGTCCAAAAAATTATTTGAGCAGTTTTTAAAAAGCTAAATTTTCCAATTTACATAACTACCGACATGACACACCTTAATTTATAAGTAGTAGGAAACAAGTTGGCCACCAAAAGGAATGAATATTTGCTAACAAGCAAAATTGTAACTGAGCGGAAATTATGCTGATGATCAATGAAATGTTATGAACGGCATTATAGTGAAAGTCATTAGAAGTCTTGATGAAAAGTTGAGATCTTATTTTGTGGTCTTGGCTGACATCATGCTTTTACTTCAATTTTCATCGTCATGATTTTATGATTCACCAAATTAATGTTTCATTTCTTGAATCTGAATGGTGCATGATTGCATCTTTTTACATTTTTACATCTTTCAAAGTCAATTGAAATCATTGTTTTTGATTATATGTTTTGCTCTACCGCAGGTGAAGGTTGCTTATATGATATGATCACGCTTAAGAAAAGTCTCTCTACGAAATGGTTTTCTAGAAAATCAAATTTTTAGACTACAAATTCCTCTAAATTCCGTTTAGGGGAAAAAGAGAAATCATAGGTAAGTACATATACTGTGGGAGCGTTATAATTGCTTGATAAATCAAGATAAAACCCTGTGAACTACATATGGAAAATGTGACTGGTCAGGTTTTGTTCCAATATGATCGGTCCTCTTTTTGCCCGATATTTTGATGATCCCTAATTCAAGGAATTTAGGTGCTTTCAACCTATACTGCAGATCTAGACTTATTCCGAAGCAACCACCTTATTAATTTCACAGCATTTTCATTTTGCAGCCGCTAATAGTTATGCAAACCAAAAATGCATGTTTAACCGTTTAAGGACGACAATCAAACTAAATATTTTGTGTCAATGTTTCTTGTGTTTTTTATGCCTAAATAAGTAAAGCAACATGTTTCGACTCTAAAAACATCTATTTACATGAATTTTGTGCATTTTCTGTAGGTGGTCCTTAAATGGACCACTAGACGTCAAAGGAGTCCTATATGCTGTACTACTCATGAAATCGATAGTAGCAATTTCGTTCTGAATTCAAGCAAAGATGAACATTGCACACACTGCATTTTATATTCAGCGAAAGTTCGTCTTCTTTGTCGAGCAATGATGACAACGTTGGCTTGAATGAATCGGCAAATGCTGACAGACAGGCCGAACGTCCAGACGATGTTTCTTGATGCCAACCGTTTCCGAAGACGATCTCTTGCGAGATGAAAACGATGCCACGAGTGATCGAACAACAACTTGTCTGAATTCCTTCGAAGACAGTTTTGATTCTGAATGCGCACAATCTTTGACAATCTTTGTATGAATTGCAGATTGACATATCCAACATGTCGAAAAACAAACGAAGGTAGTATTTGTACTTTGCACGAATATCAATTTCGTAACCCTCTTTCAACTGATCGGCCAAGTCAACCCCACCCATTTAGAAGTCTCTGGCTCCTCATCAGACGTATTCCCGAATAACAGTCCGATAGCCGCTTCAGCTGCTCTTCTCCTCGGTCGAATGAAATGGTGTGCGCATTCAGACATTACCTGAAAATGGTAAAGCATCGCTACAGCACATCTCTTCTCGTCAACTGACATAGCTCAGGGGTAGAGTGGCGAGCCTCGCTCTAGCGGGCGGGAGTTCGAATCCCTCTTTTGACGGACGTCAAGCAGGCCTCTACTTCAGTCATGATTTTTCTTTACTGTCATATCATCTTTGCTTTGCAGCCTACATTATCATATGGCCACTTATGTACGTAGTGCACCTACTTCTATTTCATACTGCAAACTAGGCGCAAAATATTATTTAGGCCTACAACCTGTATGCCTACTTCACTGTTATTGATACGAGTCACTAATAATTTCACCTTACCATCTGATGTCAATTTTAGCTAAATGTTATTTCTTTACATGTACATGAAGTCATGATATCCTGCTAGATTTGGTATCAAATATAAAATACATCATAAAATAGTCTGTTTTAGACTCCTTTTACGCCTGGTGGTCCAAATATGAACCACCACTACAAAGTAATACTGAATATTGAAAAATTGTAAATTTTGCTATACCAACGGTTGGAGAGTGTTGGGGATGGTAAGAAGTGATAATAGTTTGTAATAAACATACAAAAGCTTGTTTTGAAAGGAAGATATTCGTCACTTACCGAAACACTGACTTGAAAAAATATTTTCTTGTCGCCAGATGATTGTGTTGACGATTGAATCAAAATGTTTCAACTTAAAACAAAATTGAAGAGTTCGGATTTAATTTATACATCGTCTTGAATATATCCATGTGGCATAACTAGCTCTAGTGCAGTTAGATGAAAATATACAGATCATATAAGAGGTGGTCCATTTTTGGACCACCAGTCCTCAAAGGGTTAATAGTTGGTACCAACTGTACAATATATATCACATGGGTATTAGTCTGCCCCTTTCAAAACAAGATTAAAGAGCTGCAACGAAAGAAATATGACGCATTAGTCATGCATGATTCAAAATTTGTCAGCTCAAGAATAGTTGTAGTGAATTACTATAGGCCTACTGCTTGTAAATGATAAACAGTAGCTAAAATAAGACAATTATATCATATACAAGAATCAATTATGTCTTTGCACACGTAAATGAATATTTAGCCAACTCGCTTCCTTGTAAAAGAGCTCCGTGAATACCAGAAAAATTGACATTCTATTGCATATCAATGTTCTGTAAATAAATCTGAGATTGCTTAAGAGATTGATGTAGATTCATTTTGTAGTCTAAAAGCATGAATTAAGATGCACTTTTTATCTATCTGATACAGTGAATTCGAACAAGCCAATTTTTCAATTTACTCAGTTCCTTGTTCATTTGTTGCTTTTCATCTTTACCAGCTAGCTGTTCATTTTGAATTAGTGCTAAGTTATTTAATTAACTAAAGAGGCAGTTCGCTCTCTTTGTGAGACGGCATATGTGTGACAGGGCCGTAGAGGTGGAGGCGGGGGCATTTTTGGTTCAAGGATGGATACGGGTGTTGAAAAAACCGCTTCCATAGTCCTACTTAGGGGCTGTGTGGGCGGGGGCGGCCTTTCATTGGGAGCAGTGGCGTCTCGTGACATTTGGTCCAGGTGGGGCATAAGCATGAAATTTTTACATAATCAAAAATCTAGTCTAAAAGGATCTTATTTTGTAAATGAAAAGCAAAGAATATGTTAGCAACATGCTATACATGTGTAAGTCTATGTCACTGCATTTAGTTACACGGTTGAAGCAACATTTTGTCTATCATTCAGGCTTTGAATAAAGATTACAGATACCGAAGGGTATTGTATGCTGATTCATGGACTGATCGCTGGTGCTAACCTCACATCACCTCACTCAGTAAAAAGGGAATCACAATGCATTGTCTTTGCATTGACAGTTAACCAATCCGAAGCGTTAGGGCTCCCTCTCGAGTGCCCATTCTGTGACGCATTCATCGCGTGTTAATTCTGTCTATTCGCTCAGATCGTGAAATGAACCACTCTCACGTCATCTCAATCTCGATGCTTGGGCGCGCCCATCAGTCTTGAACACGATTGATGGATTCTGCTAACGTCACTGTCGCGCAAATGGAATAGATGTACATGAAGTATAGTCATGGCCCGCGGAAGTGGGGGGGGGCAGGGGAGGCCAGGCCACCCCTCGAAAAATTTGCCGGGGCCACGTGTGTGTTTGGCCCCCCCCCTCAAATTTGGGATGTTAAAATATTCATCTTGATGATAATTTGCAATCTAATTCTTTATTAAATAAGTACAAAGTCGGGAGATTTAACGACCTCTATCGCGCTGCATCATTTCCGCTAACATCAACCATGGATTCCTTAATAGTAGTTGCCACTACTATAAAGGAATCCATGCATCAACTGACAGAAAGCTAATCAACACATAAACAATATGAAACCAAGGATTGTAGCCACCTCCGCAAAGTGTTTGTTTATGATACAGTAGCTTTGGCTGCCGGCAACTGCTGAGATATTGCGTATTCATCTTTATGCACTTAAATTACCAGATGTTCTCCTCATCAACCATTAATCAACTCAGCGAGTTCTGACGCAAGAAAGTCGACAAAGTGCTTTCAAATCCGTGCGACCCATGGACCGTCCACCCACATGTGTAGTGGTTTACCAATTGAGATGCTTGCAACATGTGCTCGCTATTCGATTCGCTCTGAAGATGTCTTAAATGTGGGTGGATGACTTATGCATCAAAGGATAGACCATAGTTGACTTCTATCGCATCGTGCACATATAACAAATTTTGTTAAACGTTTAGCGGATTTTCTGCACTTTGACTTGAATTCACGGTAAGTAAAATTCATTATGAAATCATGAAATTGATGTTTTCACACTCAAGGTCGGTGGTGCAATAAGGTATAGGGTAATCCCTTCAGCGGCTCCAGAAGCCCAGTCGCTGTGTCGTTCCTGGAAGCAGTTACGACTAACTTCGACGTGAGAGACCTCGGCCCCGGACTTATGTCCGGGTGTTTCTCTTTGGTGGGAACGCGGAAGAGATCCGCTAATGAAGCAGTCGAAAGAAGAATAACTCACGGGCTTAGCGTACCACCGATCCGGCCAGTAGAAGTAGGATCACCCTCAGAAACGGTTGGCCACCAGTTACTGTATGTTTAATTAGACATTTTAGCATTCCTCCCCTACCTGGGTCGGATGACCTGGTTGGGTGTAGTGTCGATCAAGCAACAACTTTGACAGTCTGAGAAGCTAGTAGGCACCCTGATTGGATCGACCGTCTGAGAAGGACCGGCCTGAGAGTGAAGACGGAAGTTTAAAGTTGCTTTCGATTCGCCAGCAGCTCCGATCATGAGATGGTGGCACGTCTCATCTTGTGGGTAGCTTTAAGGTAGGATTAAGTGTGTTGAAATAATTACTCAAAAGTCCACGCTTTCGAAGACACTCACACTATAATGCATGCACCCAAATGCTCATTGGATATTATGCTCCCTGCAAGAGTGTAAAATTCGATGTACATGTGATTCTTCATGTCAAATGAGATTGGAATATAATGCTATGGCATATAACTGACAGTATCTAGCCTATACAAACATGTATCATAAATTCATAAACAGAGAGATATAGATCAAGTGAACAGCAAAGATCTATAGTTTCAATAATTAGGAACGATAAGACAATTGAATTTTTAAATGAGGAATAAAGATGGTGGCACGTCTCATCTTGCGTGTAGCTTTATTAAGGTAGGATTAAATATGGTGAAATAATTTCTCAGAAGTCCACGCCTCCAAAGACACCAAGATGCTCCTTACAAGAATGTCAAATTCGATGTGCAGGTTGCGGCATAAAAAATGTAACTAGATTTCAATGTAGCATAACGTTTTAGTTATCCAACAGAAACTAACGAATAAGGTCTCATTTTGAAGCCAATGCACATCTCTATTGCCACAATCAACATTGCAATTATTGTATTTGAAGATGATAGCATAATGCACTGTAAACACAAAGCGGAAGAACTTGAAAGCCAAGAGACTAGATGAAAAGAACAACGACTGAATGGAAAAGATAGCCTACTTCCAGTTCTTCACTGAAATGATGATCATCATAACATTATGCAATAAAGAATATTTGTAGGTGCAGAAAGGGATCGATGTGTTGAATAGAATATCTTTTGATATTTTTATCTTAGAATATCATTTTGATTTTAATTTTAGATTATCTTAAGATATTTTCATATGAAGATCAATACCCAGAGCTATATATCTATGAGCTATCTGCAAAATCGAACTTTAAATTTAGAATAAGTAAGCTTAATTATAGCCGAGTCTATATAGCCAATAATCTTTGCTCAAATGTGTCACACAATTGTCAGCATAGAAAAAGGGTTTATTAAACGATGCGTTTATAGAATTCTGTGCATATAGATGTGTATATAGAACAGAATATATATATAAATATATATGTATAGATATATAATATCTATAGGGACCCTCACGCCGACAATTCGAAATGAAACAAAAAGACAGTTTCTGTGGAAGACCGGTTTCGCTTATTGAAAATAGCTTTATCAATTCCACACTGGACAAGATGAAAGTCAAAAGTGAACGTGACACAAAGTTGTAAAGTCAGACATCAGTTCTCAACAAAGTGCGCAAATTTGATTGGTTTGTAAAAACACCAGTGACCTGCACATTAGACAATTCTTTCTGACAATAGCGCAGGACACGCTTGCTGCAATTGCTATGTGGCACAATGAAACGCAACTTATTACATTTATTCATTTCTTGATTCAAGCCATTTGGGGTAAGAGCACACATCCGTTTAATCCAAATGTTCTCTTTCAGTAACCTTTTTTCAGGGTTCGGACAATGTTCAACACCAAAGTAAGAAAAATGAGATAGATTACAAAGAGAATTAAAATGTTTTGCAACAGATGTATCATGACATGCCTTGATATTCGCTATGTGTTCAGAAATACGTTTACGCAAACATCTAGAGGTTTGCCCAACATAGGTTACTTTACAATTTTTACAAATTATCACATAGATGATGTTAAAATCTGTACATTGGATCTTATGCACAATGGGAAAAGGAGTGTTAAAAATATTTACAACATAATTACATGAGAGACTGTATGTACATATACTACAATTACACGGCAAAAAGCCTGTGTTCCATGACGTAGGAGTCTGCTTCGTAAGAGAAAAAATGGTACGAACAGCAGATCGTATAGCACTCCTACTATAACCTTGATCGCGCCAAACTTTTTGTACAGTTTTCTTGGTATCTTGAAAATCCTGGTAAGTGGAGCTATGAGAAGCCCATCTATACACGTGACCGTAAACAATACTTTTAAAAACGTGATTCGGATGATAGGAATTGCTACTCAGCAAGCAATGCCTATCCAAACTTTTAAAACCAATGCGAGACAGCAGAAAATTATGACATTTATATAACTCTAAATCTAAAAAACGAAGCTTTTCAAAATCATGATGTAAAGTTACCTTAATACACGGATGAAAGCAATTTACAGATTCATAAAAATTACAAAGATCACTTTGAGAAAAATCCCAAGTTCCAAAAACATCATCAATATATCTTTTCCATACCACGGGCTGTTTGTTTAACATAAAAATGTGCTGTTCCCATTCCATCAAAAAAATGTTGGCGAACGATGCACCAAACGCACACCCCATGGCTACACCATGTATTTGTTGAAAAAGATCACCATTGAAAACAAAAGTGTTGTTTTTCAGAATAAGGCGCAGAAGTGTTAAAAGACTCAAATCCGGACGCTTTGGGTCTGGAAACTTTAAAAATGCTCGAGCAACAGCTTCAATGCCCTCTTCAACGGGTATGTTAGTGTAAAGAGATGTTATGTCCATGCTAAACAAAATAGTGTCCTTATTAACATTGACATCATTGAGGATGGAAATAAGATGCATGGAATCTCTAATATAACTATCAGAAGCTTTGACAATGGGTGCCAGAAAAAATTCAACAAACGAGGCACATGCTCGGGTTATACTTTTGCAGTCAGAAATTATCGGTCGGCCGGGAGGCATCTCATCAAAAAACCAAGTTTCTTTGTGAGCCTTGGGCAACATGTAAAAAGTACGTGAATTACAATCAATAGAGGGAGCTAAGGCTCCAAGTTCTCGATGGCTTATAAAATTTCTTTTATAAAGATATGAAAGTAAATTGTCTAAACGTTTCGCAACAGAAATAGTATTGTCAGTATGAATGACAGAATAAAATTCCTCATTACAGAGTTGTCTGTATGCTTCAGACTCGTACTGATTGCGAGGTACGATTATCCAAGTGCTACTCTTATCTGCAGGAGTAACTTTTACAGAAAAATCATTTCTAAGACGATCTAGCTCGATGCGTTCATCAACAGACAAATTATCATGAGGAAAACATCTATTACAAGTTGATATATATGGATCCGTCCCTGTTATTCATTACATTTACTGATTCTTTGATTAAAATTGATTCGAGTAATTTGTGATTGTTAGTGCACGCTTTTATTCTAAAATTATTCTTGTCTATAGGGTGTGGATGCGTAGAAATTTCAGTTGGAACAGGATAGCCTTTCAAATGTTCATCAACGCGGGTAATAAGATGCTTGGAAGTTTCTCCGAAATAGACGTAGTTGCACCGTCCACAAGTATACGAATAAGTACATTTAGCTTTTAGATCAGAGGAAACAGTCACAAATTACTCGAATCAATTTTAATCAAAGAATCAGTAAATGTAATGAATAACAGGGACGGATCCATTCCTTTATTGTTGAATTTGTAAATAGCTAATGTATCTTTTGACATCTATGCACATCACAGCGTCTAATGATTGTTACGACAATTGATTTTATTGATTTTATTTGCACTGCTGTAGATCGTTGTTGTACATTTTCATATCATGCCATTTTTAAACTGTAATCAAATCATCCATCTCATATAAAAGCATTGTTGTTCGATTTTGTGTGCAACCATTGAGAAAGGAGTTGTACACTCTGAAACGCGTCTGGAACCAACATTGATTTTAACAGAATCAATTTGTTTTGATTTGAATATATGGAGGCCCATTAAATGAATATATATATGTATTCAATATACATAACAAATATATCTATTTTTTGTTTATAAATAGAATCTTTTATGTCTATACAATCTTATTGTGATGAAGCATTGTACAAATCTTATGGCCCCCCTCGTGAAAAATTGTTCCGCGGGCCCTGAGTATAGTTGACATTTATGGTCAAGAAATGGAGTCTACTAGTGATGTTGATGGTTAAACAACATTTCAATAGGTGGGGCAGTGCCCCACCTGCCCAAATGGACGAGCCGCCACTGATTGGAGGCACGGGTACGGAGACGGCAAATATAAAGACCGCCTTTTGTCTCTTTGTAATGTGCTTGTTGAATTTCATACGGATAGGGCTAAATTGAAAATGGAAATAAACCTGAATATCGAATGTCCATCATCAAATGTCAGGGTTCATCATCAGGCCTAGTTCACATTCCCAAACACAAACACACACAACCCTCCATTAAATTCGAACCTATGCAGTCATGCGTGGAGTACCTAAGTTTGATGTATGTATAGACTAACTTAGGCAAAGTCAGTAGTTTGTTAGGCTTAGATTTTTAAAGAACCGGCAGTGCTGTGAAAAGGTGATTATCCCGGTAATATTATGGCAAAAATTAGGTCTACGGGTGGATTTACATGTACATTACAAAAGAGATATAAATGGTAACTATTACCGGAAATATTGCTACAGATAATTGCATTACACTCAAACTCGTGAGTTGTGGACCCCTGACTTACGGACAACCCCGTCTACGTGGCAGTTTTTCAAAGCTCCTCATTTTTTGCGAGCAATGTAAATGTCAAATGGTAAATGTTGTTTTATTCTCAAGCTTATGATGAACACTAACCCACTTCTGAAGGATAAGTCACTCTGACTGCTGTATTTTAGGCATTGACATTATTTTAAGATTGCTTGAGTGAAAGAGAGCTGAAGCTGGTCATTTGCCTTTTATGAAGAAGTGGTGTGATCAGGCAGTCAGGATGGGAGAATAATCAGTGAAGGACGTCGACCCTGAGGTCCTTCTTCACTAAGGGATTATACTTTTTTTAAGGAACGACGTTTTTAAAGACCGAAGGATTGTGAGGATGCTCTGTAAAAGAGTATAGGCCTATGCACCAGGGCTGTGGAGCCGATGCGTTATCTCATCGGCTCCGGCTCCACGACACTGATGTGAAAGGCTCCGGCTCCGGCTCCGACTTCAAATTCAGGTTCTATCTATGCTGGTTATCCTGGATCCGTTGAACGGTTTTTTTGGATAACGGTGTGGCCTTTAGAGGCTTGCTACAATCATCAAATTAGTTTTCATTAACAAGCAACGACTTAAGTTAATAATAAAAATGATAATAGCCTAATATAATGACAAATAACATACTTGTCATATATTTTTGCATGAATTGACTATCTCTGAAAGATAAAATAAAGTTATAGCCAGGATTGGTTAAATTAGATAAAGATCTCCCGCACTGGCTAAATATAAATTGGCCTAGCCTGCAACCAGTCTACTACGAGGCTACATTAAATAAGACCACATGAGTGATGATGATATACCTAATTAGCCGTCACAGGGGCCGAATAGTACATGTAGTATAAGCTTGATAATAAAGCTTGAATATGAAACTGGATAGCGTATGCCTCTAAATAGCTTATAGGGCCTGTATCTACTCGAACATGGAAAGGGTATCGTCTATATAGCCAAATATACCGTATCAATAAAGATATCAATTGCTTTATTGAATATTAAAGTGTATGTAGGCTAGCTTAGGTTCTTATTGCCTTTATTCAATAGTCTGTTGGTCCATGAATAATATGATCGGTGGGTAGCCCACGACTCATCATCTGTAGAAATTGTAATTTAGATAGCTTCATTGCAGTGTAGGCTAGAAATGTACAATTGAAAATTATACTTAAAAAAATTAAAAATATCTAATTTAGGACAAGTTTTGTAATTCTATGCAGCATACTTAATAAGTTAAGGCCTAACTTACATTATATTAATTTCGTATTTTTCATTATGGCGTAAAGTTGCACTAAATAATTCATCAATGATTCATGTATATTATTATATTCAATTTATGTATGACACATTACCACTATTCCTCTGATGATGGTTAGGCTGATGAAACTGAACTCGGAGTATCACACAGTATGTTGCAGGGTGCTATGCATAATAAAAATTTGACTGCGAGCACCGAGCAGAAATCCCATCTACTTTGCTAGCTTTCGAATGCGCGTGCGGTTTAATGTCACAGACAATAGAAAAGGGAGGTCAAAAGGCGCCTTTTTTGAGAGCGTCTCAGTCTTTTTTTATTGTTTACATATAAGTCAGCATGATATCAGCATAAAGTGTTGACAGACGGAAAAAATAAAATAAAATTCTTGAAATCCACAGGTCTATGATATTTGGAGAAATATTATTACACGATACGTCTCTTGTGCAGTCCTCCCCCCCCCATTTTTTCTCTGGTCAAAAGATGCAGCACCATTGGATGTCCGTTTCAGCATCACCGGTTTGAGTGAAGCATTCCGTGCTGTTGTAAAGATCTACGTGGGTAATTGCGATGTCATGGTCGCAAACTTCGTCAGCAAGTCAACATTGTAATTTGCCTTCGGGTTTTTCGCATTGAAATATACCCTTTGAATTTTGAAGTCAAAGGAAATTCATTGTGAATGAGATACCTTTCAAATAATAGGGCGCTACTAGAAGTGGCTGGGTCGCTTATTGCTATAGCCATGTGAGGACTTGTAGTCAGGTCATTCGTGTGAGTGTGAAGAGTTATCCCTCCAATCAAAATTGATCAAATTGAATAATCGATTGTTTTGAAAAATGTAGGTGGGGGACTGCACAAGAGCCTACAATACAATCTAAGGAAATTGGCATTGTCACAGATGCCAGTAGCTTCTGCCAGTAGCCATACCGATAGATGATAGCCTACAGTAACCGTATTAGATTTAAGACATTGCGCAAGAAATGTAGCTATATTATCTTTGCTGACTGAACTGTAAATGTGTACATAAATGACTGGCGACTTGTCTCTAGGAATCTACAATCATCTAGTTAGCATGCATATAACAAGTCTTCAAATCAGGGCTGTGGAGCCGGAGCCTTAAGGAGCCGATGGTTTTGGTCGGAGCCGGAGTCGGAGCCGATTTATCACAAAGGCTCCGGCTCCGATAGTTTGAGCTTTGATATAAATCTAGAATTTTGAAAGTTATTGATTAGCATCATAAAAAAATTAAATCATTTGAAATCTAAAGATATGTCTTTTAAGTATACCAATGATCTGTCCTCCACGATATCTTTCTTTGCAGTTGCCGCCTTATTTTGTATTATATTTATTATATGTTTACACACATGTGTAATATTTTTTTATTGCATATGTTTCGTAAGACTAATTTCCATATTGACAACGTATTCTCCAAAATCCATTAATTTGAAGACTTGTTATATGCATGCTAACTAGAGGATTGTAGATTCCTAGAGACAAGTCGCCAGTCATTTATGTACACATTTACAGTTCAGTCAGCAAAGATAATATAGCTACATTTCTTGCGCAATGTCTTAAATCTAATACGGTTACTATGTAGGCTATCATCTATCGGTATGGCTACTGGCAGAAGCTACTGGCATCTGTGACAATGCCAATTTCCTTAGATTGTATTGTAGGCTCTTGTGCAGTCCCCCACCTACATTTTTCAAAACAATCGATTATTCAATTTGATCAATTTTGATTGGAGGGATAACTCTTCACACTCACACGAATGACCTGACTACAAGTCCTCACATGGCTATAGCAATAAGCGACCCAGCCACTTCTAGTAGCGCCCTATTATTTGAAAGGTATCTCATTCACAATGAATTTCCTTTGACTTCAAAATTCAAAGGGTATATTTCAATGCGAAAAACCCGAAGACAAATTACAATGTTGACTTGCTGACGAAGTTTGCGACCATGACATCGCAATTACCCACGTAGATCTTTACAACAGCACGGAATGCTTCACTCAAACCGGTGATGCTGAAACGGACATCCAATGGTGCTGCATCTTTTGACCAGAGAAAAAATGGGGGGGGGAAGGACTGCACAAGAGACGTATCGTGTAATAATATTTCCCCAAATGTCATAGACCTGTGGATTTCAAGAATTTTATTTTATTTTTTCCTCCTGTCAACACTTTATGCTGATATCATGCTGACTTATATGTAAACAATAAAAAAAGACTGAGACGCTCTCAAAAAAGGCGCCTTTTGACCTCCCTTTTCTATTGTCTGTGACATTAAACCGCACGCGCATTCGAAAGCTAGCAAAGTAGATGGGATTTCTGCTCGGTGCTCGCAGTCAAATTTTTATTATGCATAGCACCCTGCAACATACTGTGTGATACTCCGAGTTCAGTTTCATCAACCTAACCATCATCAGAGGAATAGTGGTAATGTGTCATACATAAATTGAATATAATAATATACATGAATCATTGATGAATTATTTAGTGCAACTTTACGCCATAATGAAAAATACGAAATTAATATAATGTAAGTTAGGCCTTAACTTATTAAGTAAGTAATGGGCAAAAGACCGTTCCAGGACACCATAAAATTCAAAAAAATAGTATCTTTAAAAACGACATAAATTCATGAATTTTGTCCCTTTTTCAGGTTTTTAAGACCTAAATTCATGAATTTAGTCGTTTTTAAAGATACCGATTTTTCAAAAAATGGTACTTTTTAAATGGACTAAATTAATGAATTTTGGTCATTTTTCAGGTTATGAAGACCTAAATTCATAAATTGAGGCGTTTTTAAAAATACCCAATTTTTCAAATTCTTCAAAATCTCAAATTTGAGAATTACAATTTTCACCCCCAAAATCATGACCGTTCCAGGACACCGAAAATCAGAAAAGTTAAGAATCTCAAAATTTGAGAATTACAATTTTTACCTTGAAAATCATGACCGTTCCAGGACACCGAAAATCATAAAAGTTAAGAATCTCAAATTTGAGAATTACAATTTTTTCTCTCTCTTAAATCATGTCCTATAATTGATGTGCGAGTCTCCGATGTATTCAAAAATTCTTCTCATATCCAAGTGTAAGAATATTTTACTTTGTGCTTGCAGATGTATGATTTCCCTTGTTAACTTCTGAATTCTTCTCCGCTTTGTCTCCAATCGAACAGATCTTTCAGTAGATCCAACCATTGTGATGATAAGATTTAAACTAAGATTGTAATGTATCACGTTTTATGAATTGTGTGTGTTTAAATAGCAAGTGAAAATTATGAATGGTGATCTAAGCAAAGCGGCATTGTAGGTGTATGAAGTTTGCTTGACAACATACGGGTATGACATGACGCGTATGATTAAATGTACTTGAATGACAATGGGGAAATTGCACCGCATTGTAAATCATTTCATCGACCAAAACGCGAGCCAGATCACCGACCAAAACCATAAAAGTTGCGGTTTTGGTTCGACAGTCGGTCTCGACTATCGATACTGCGATATTGTATTGAATGATTGCTATAACAACAGAATATTCCCTCAAAGCAGGGAATGAATTAATAGATTGCTTTTATGTTATTAACGCTATGTTATGAATGCACAACCCGTATAATCCCCTAAAACAATCATGCGGTTTGAGAAATGTGGTAACAGATGTTGCTATTGTCTTAATACAGATAAAACAAACAATATCCTCTTAATGAGAGTTCATAAAAATAAAATGGAACATTGTTAAACAAGTCATTTTATTTCATTTAAAATGAGTAACATTTGAGACTTCCTAAAAATATACGGCAAACAAACCACGTCAAATTTCGATTTAAATGAGATAGCTAATCAATTGGGAATAAAGAATTTTCACATATTGATGAGGGATGAATTTCTACTGATAAAAGATGTACGAAACACTAACTCCGCTAATAAACCGATCTTTTACAAATGTACCTTTTCAATTTAGATTAAATTAAATGATTTCAAAATCGAATAAGTAGTAAGGAAAGTCATCATTAGAGAACAGTTTTAAATCAATACCCCCCCTTCTGACTAAGTAGTAAGGAAAGTCATCATTAGAGAACAGTTTTAAATCAATACCCCCTCTCTTCTGACTAAGTAGTAAGGAAAGTCATCATTAGAGAACAGTTTTAAATCAATACCCCTTCTGACTTCTAGGGGTCCCTTAAGAAATTTTTTTTATTATAAAATGAGCAACATAAATGAGTTTTTGAAATTATATGGAACGCAAACAACTACAAATTTCGATTTAAAGAAAATCGCAAATCAATTGGGAATAAAGAATTTTCACATAATGATGAGAGACGAATTACAATTCCTAAAAAATAAGCCAACAATAACTATAAATTTCATAACAAATCTTCATACGTCAGATGAAAAAGGAATACATTGGTCTGCAGGTATCTTTAATAAAAATCGAGATAATTACTATTTCGACTCTTATGGACTTCCACCTACAAATGAAGTCAAAAAATTACTTGGCAATGGAACTTATAATACATTTCAAATTCAAAAACCGGGAACTACTTACTGTGGTCAATTATGTCTTTATGTTTTATTTAAATTACAAAAAGGAGTACCATTTCTAGATATTATGTTAGAATTGAACGAACCGTAGGTTCTATGGCTACGCCTGACAAGGGAATTTCATTCCCGAAACGTTAGTTCCAATAATAATGATAATGATAATTAAAAATCAGTTCGTTGTAATTCATTTTGATAAGATCGGCCTCTGATATCTTCATCATCTAAATCTTTGATTTCGTAAGTAATCGGATAAGTTTGATTTATTTTACAAACTTCAAATATCTCTTTCGTCCAATAGCCAACAAAGCCTTTTTCAAATTTATTCTTATACTTAAATATTCTAACTCTATCTCCAATCTTAAATTTCGGCTTAAGTTTCTGTAAATTCGGATTACTCTCATTCGAATAATTATTTTCGAATATTTTCCTCGGATTAAATCAGGGACGTCAGAAGCATTCTTTGGGGTTTCTTCAATACCAGAATAAACTTTATTATTGTACTCTTCTACAATTCCTGGTAATATCTTCAACCATTTCTGATTTCTTTGCTCAGTAAATTTCTTGAATAATTTATTTTTTAACGTCCGATTGAATCTTTCTATCACTACGGCCTTCCCTGCATTTTCAGTTGAATAAACAGTTTCATAGTGGCTGAACGTTTCGGTTATGAAATTCCGACCCTTTATCTACAAACAATTTTTTTGGCTTTCTCTTACTTTCTTTAAAGATTTCTTCAAACGCATATTTAACTGACAGACTACTTTTATTTTTTAAAGGCTTTACGCAAGCGTATCGTGTATATAAATCTATAACGGTCAATGCGTATTTATAATCTTTTTCATTCGGCATATGAATAAGATCAGCACTCCAAATATCATCTTTATTAAATACTTTTACTTTCAATAAATATTCAGGCCTTCTGTATTCTTTATGAATTTCGGAGGCATAGGTTCGAGCGTTGCTCTCAGACAGCTTTGCTGTCGTTTCATTTAAAACCTGACCGAATAATATTTTAGCTTGTAAAGCTTTCTTAACAAACATTCTTTCAATTTTTTCTCTAAATGTAGGATTTTGAATACTATCTAATTCTTGAATCATCTTCTTATCAGCTGCATGTCGAGAACTTAGATCATGATTTCGATAAGCTAAATCATGTCTATAAGCGGCGGCATCTACTCTATTTATTGGTTCTTCACCTGGTTTCGGATTATTATTCTCATCTAGTCTTATATCTAATCGAGTTCCTGGACCGGTATATGAATGACCAGGAAGATGTTTTTCTTTCGAATATTTACTCCAAATAAATCCAGGAAAGTTTTCTAATGTTTTTTGTATGTTGTTACCTTCATAAATTTTACAATTTGAGTTTTTATTTTTGTTTAATAGATAATTTAATAAATCTAAATTAGCAATTTTTAATTTAATTAAATTTTCGGAATTTGTAGAATTCATTTTAAAAGATAAAATAAAAGTTTTACCGGATCGAACCAAAGGTCCTGAGGTTATTACCTTATCATACTAGGACTTAGATATATTCCAGAACCATCTTTAGTTTCTTTAATTTCAATTAAATGATAGACATTGTGGAGAATATTTTTAAGAACTCGTTTTCCTTCATCAACTAAATTTAATTTACTAATAAAATTATCTACTATTCCGTCACCCCTAGCAACTTTCTCTAACTCTCTATTATGACGTTTTTGTTCTTCTAATGCTGTCTTCTCTGATTTATTTTTATTTACTGCTTGGACAATACCAGCTGTCCCACCTGCAACACTTCCTGCAGCTGCTATGCCACCTATTATTAGTGGAATTAATGGGAGAATCCTGCCATTCTTTTCTTCTTGTAATTGAATATTCTCTATCATTGGTTTACTTATGTAATACTTTTTTTTGTTAATCGTAATAGTTTTAGGTGTATTTTTGTCAAAAATATTACGTAATTTTAATTCAACAGTTTTATTATTATTACTTTTCGCTTGCGACATTTTTAATAAAAAAATTTTAAGTTACGAAATTTTTTAATCTATTGTAGTTATCAAAAATTTTAAGTTAAGAATTTTTTAATTTATTCTAGTTATGAATAAATTTTAATCTAAGAATTTTTTTAATCTATTCTAGTTATGTAAAACTTTAAGTTATCAAAAATTTTAATCTATTCTAGTTATGAAAAAATTTTAAGTTACCAAAAAATTTTAATTAACTTATCCTAGCCATCTTTCCATTATGAATTTCAATAGAATATTTTACATCTTCTAGCAATAAACCATAAGCCATCAATGAAGTTGTGGAATCTTTTTTTTCAATATCAATTGTTACATCACAACCAGTCTTGATAATATCTTCAGATTGTGCACTTAAATCCAAACAGAAAACAGGATATAAATGTCTCCAATCTCCAGGAGTTAATTGTGGTTCAACTCCAAATTCTATACAAAGATTTCTATAAGAATCATATCCTTCCATAAATTGATTATTGGTGTCATCGAATCTTAATGGATCAATTGGATATCGGGTTTGATTTAATGAAACTTGTAAACTTCGAATTATATTAATATGAAAAAGATTGTTGTTCTTATCAAAACTTGGAGAATTATTTCTTTGAAATGTTAGTAATAAATATCTTGGAGTATTCGCAGTTCTAGTAAAATGCCAGTTAAATCTTTGTTCGGAAAAAGTTACTGAACTAGCAGTACGCTTTAGAAAATTTACTGGAATTGGTTTGTTAGTATTTAATCTTTTTGCAATAGCTGTTTCAACATCTAAACTAGGAGTAATATGATTTATCCACCATTCAAGTCTATCAATTTTTAAATATGCTTTTTTCCAGTCTTACCAAAAAAGATTAATTTATTATTTGCTGTGCGATGAATTATTAATTTAAATTTTAATTGATATGATATTTTATCATAATCTAAATAACCGAATAATGGAGACAATGACCAATTTACTGTCTGTTTACTTTTCTTGTTAAATTCACGTCTTTCTTTATATGCAGTATTGTTTGTTTTATTTAAATGTTTTGCAATATTTTCTACATCTTTCGCAATTCCTGCTGCATCTGTTCCAGCGTAAGTTAAATCATCTATAATTATACCATCATTAGTATCAGGAAACCAACCTTCGATTTCATACTTTTTATTATTTTCACCAATTGTTACAAATCTAAGCATTGTATCAATTACACCTGGAGAATCACTTATTGTTTCTATATTTTGAGTTGCAACATCTAAACGCATTTGTGTAAATAATCTTGGAAAGAAATTATTCTCTAGTGCAATATTATCGGTATCTGGTAATGGTGTTGTAAAATTGGCATCACTATATAAAGAATATTCACAGTGTAAAAATGAATCAGATAAATATAAATAACTCTGCTGATTATCAACTTCAAAAATTAAATCACCTCCAGTATTCACTCTACTGGAAGATCCGGGATTCATAGCAATTCTTATATAGTCATTCTTTTTTTGATTATTACTGACGAACGGAGGATCGTCTAATCTAAATTTATTTTCGATAAGCGAAGACATTTTTATAAAAAATAATTTGACTTTTTGTTTTTCTCACAGACAGAAAAAATTTTTACTAAAAAAATTACTAAAAAATTTTACTAAAATATAATTTTAGAAATTTGCTAGACCAGCTCCGCTACAGCTTTGCTGGTTAGACCGAAGGTTGCTGCTCACGCCGTTACCTCTTATTTCTTCAATTGAACGTTTTATGGCTACGCCTGATTTCTTCTTATGTTTACTATCAGACGGAGCTCCGCTCCTCAAGGTTTCCCCAACAGCTATGTTAGCAATTTTATTTTTTGTTTCCTCTGAAAGTTTTTTTAAATTTTTTAGTTCTTCAGAATCATTCCTAAGTTTACGAATAGCTTCTAGTTGTTTTAATTCGTTTTGTGATTTAACAGCATTTGATATTGCACTAGCTGTACTACCTATAGCAGCTGCTCCTTTTGCAGCAGATGTAATCAAATCTTTATTATTTTTAATTAAGTTAACGATACTACCAATACCAGAAAAGATGCCATCCCCTTCTTTTTGAACGGTTTCTCTATTATCATAATGGTAAACCGGATTCATACGTGGTTCATGAGCAATTTTTTGATTTGAAGCAAATTGTTTAAGATTGTGTTTATAAATTATAGGCATTTTTTAGTAATAAATTTGACTTTTGGGAAAAATATTTACGTTAATATTTACGTTTATGATTGGTTAGTAAGGTGAGGACCTTTGGTCCGATCGGCTAAAGCCTCGAGGAGCTCCGCTCCGATCAAGATTTACGTTTGTGAATGGACAACAACTTCGAGATAACTTTATTAATTGTCTGTTGCACTTTATCTATTGCGTCAAGTAGCGTGTGATGTACTTTAATTTTTCTATTAACTTGCATTTTCTCCTGATTCATCTTCAACGCCGCTTTAAGAGCATTTAACTTAATTTTAAGAACATCTAATTGTCTTTTAACAGAATCTAACTGTTCTTTATTTTCTTTAGAGTTTTCTTGTAAATATTTCATTAATTCATTTTCTAAATTGATTTTAAGAGTTTTCATTTTATCAACTCTTTGATTAAGTGAGTTTACTTCATTTATTATTCTATTCATCTTTTTCATTTGTTGAGTAATTTTAGAACTTAATTCATCAACACTTTTTTGGAATGTAGTTTGTAACTGCTTTAAATTTTTTTAACCCTCGGACGGCCAAGGTCGGTTATATTCCTAGGACGGCCAAGGGTGGCTTGAAAAGCCTCCCTCACTAATTCGACATTACCGGTATATTGTTTTTATTGACTTAAATTAGTTCAAGTATGGTAACGAAAGCTTCCTCTCTGAACTGTTAGTCATAAAATTGCATTTTCGCAGAAATTATTTCGATTCTATAGCCTAGCCATAACATATAAAACTTCTAAGATCCTTATTACCGGAAGTGAATGAGTTGTCGCGCTCGTTAATGAACTTCAAAGCAATCAGCCAAGCCTTATGTGTGTGTGTGTGCGTGGGTGCGTGAGAGAACAAACCGCTTTCGCTTGTGCGTGACAATGAATGACAATGAATCAAGTCATATAGTGTGAATAGCTGTTCATCTCGGCTGTCGCTTCTTGTTTGATCGATCGTGTGCAAGAAAGCATGGCTCGCAGACAACCGAAACGAATAGCTGCTTTGACAGCTGAGCAATCTATTTGTACTGTTTTCGAAGATGGAGAAGACGCAGCATCTGATGAATCGGAATTGCTTGATGTTCAGCATATAAGTGACGTCCACGGCGAAGCTGATGGTGGGGTTGAAGATCACGAATTGGACGTGGACAGTGATGATGAAATCGTGCCATTGAGAAGACGCTTACATGAAACCGAAAGCAGCCTTATATCACAAGATACACAGCAAATGTACATTGATAAAAATGGTCAGATGTGGTATAGCGAAGGACCTGTTCAACGCAGACGTGACGCAGCTAATATCCTGCGAAACTCTGGTGGCCCTACCAGTACCTCAGTGAAAGACACTAAAATGGAAACTTGGCAACTTTTCTGGACTGATGATCTTCTTCAAAAAGTTCTCACGTTCTCTCAAATGAAAGCGGATGCATTGAGTTTACCTATTCAATTCACAATGACATCTCTAAAAGCCTATATTGCTATTCTCTACTTTCGGGGAGCCAATCAAGACAATAAAATCCCAATCGATGAGCTTTGGAATGAGAAATATTCGACTTTCTATCGTACCGTCATGAGTCGTAATCTCTTCAAGCTGTGGAATCGCTGTCTTCGTTTTGACGACATCAATCTTCGGGAGGATCGAAAGAAAACTGACACATTTGCGGCGATGAGGGAAATTTGGGAAGATTGGAATTCACGATTGAGACTATTCTTCGAACCGACGTCGTGTATTTGTGTTGACGAACAATTAGTTGCATCCAAGTGTAGATCTCCACATCGAATATATAATCCTTTGAACCCGGGAAATATGGGGAGCTCATTCGTTGGTGTTGTGACGCAAATGTTCGCTACTTTCTAAACGGCAGTCCATTGACGAAACGCCCTGAAGATCACGACGCCCTCCTCCTGCATAAAGAAGAAAACAAAGCTAAAAGGTTGGTAATGAATCTATGCAGCGCCTTTTTTCGAAAAAGGTCTGAATGTCACAGGAGACCGTTTCTTCACTTCTCTTGAGCTCGCCGAAGAACTCCTGGAGAGGAAAACTACCTATGTTGGAACTGTTGCAACCAACAAAAGGCATCTGCCGCCTGTGCTTCTTCAAACGAAAGAAAAATTCGAATCTGTCTTTGTTTTTGGCGGTACAGATAAAAAAGTGACACAACAATCGCATCAATACTCAGCAAAGAAAAAAGTATTTCTCCTATCGACAATGCATCACAATTCCACAATTGAAAATAACATCAAGAAAAAGAGCGAAATACAGTTGTATTACAACTCGACTAAAGGAGCTGTAGACACTGTGGACGAAATGTGCAAGCATACAACCACACGGGTCCCTATGCGACGATGGACAGTGGTCCATTTTCATAATATGTTGGACGTTAGTGGCGTCAATACCTTCACATTGTTCAATTTGAATCATCCTGACTGGACCCTTCTGCCAGTGGCCAAACGGCGCAGATGTTTTCTCCACTCATTGGCACATGAACTGGCTGCTCAGCATGTGAGTGATAGACTTCAAGATCTTATTGGATTGTCATCTGCAACGATTGATATTTTGAAGAAGTTTACGAACACGGAACGAGTCCACGATGAACATGAAATTAGCAGCCAATGCTTATCTGCTGTTCAAAGATGTTTTCGCTGTAAAGAAGGTGGGAAATCTAGCAGAAATTCAAACAAGACACGTTTCTGCTGTTCCAAATGCGAGGTGCCAGTTTGTGGCAAGCATTCACAGCCTATGAGTTATGTATGTCATCAGTGTTTGTGACTCTCAACTTTATCTGTAATAGCCAATTTGGTAATAATTATACATAGGTTTATACCTCCTTTTCTATAGTACATGTACACGCTATATATGTATGCAATTGATAGTAAAAAATTCTATATTATGTATCAAATAGAGTTGAATAGTTTTGAACACTATCGTTTTTTCGTTATTTGATGTCTAAGTGAGTACCTAAAAATTAAATTTAAATCCATTCGTTTCAAAAATATAGTGCTCAAACTTTACAATTCTGATGTCAAGATACATAGGATAAAAGTCATTAACTGTCATCATTCAAAACTCTTTCGTTTATTAGTTATCTTTATTTGAATAAATAGGAGGTTCTGAGAACCACCCTTGGCCGTCCGAGGGTTAAATTCTTTCAGGTAGTTTTTCTATTTCATCTTCTAATTGTTCTTTTAACATTTTTATTTGATGTTTATTTTTAATTACAGCAGATTTTAAATTTAAAGAAAGTAATATTAAAATTTTTGATTGTTCTGAAATCTTTTTAAAAAGTTTTGCTATATCTGTTTCTAGCTCTCTATCCTTTTTTTCAAGTTTTAATAATTTTTCGTTTAATGATTTGTCATTAAGTTTAAGCAACTTGAATTCATTCATCAGTGGAACCAAAACATCGTTTATATATTTTTCTTTGAAGTCATTGATTTGTGTATCAACATATTGTTTATTTGTCAACTCTGTATTTTGTTGCGGAAGAATAGAAAGATGCAATGGACCAGATAAAACGTCTCCAGTTTTCATGATATAATTTTCTATCTCTATTTCTAATTCACGATTATTCGGGATATATGCACCTCCACCGACATTTGGTAGCATCATTTTTCAACAATAAAAAAATGTAATTTTTTCCAATAAAAATAAAAAAATGGATAAAACAAATTTAAAAAAATTATATTCGTCTGCATCATCCTGTTCTTCTTATTCGACGAGATCAACGGGATTTGAAAATAAATGTTTCGATAATAATAATAATCCATGTATAGATGTTAATATTTTATTTGAATTACAAGCCGAAATATTTAAAGAACAAACAAAAGGCTTACCTTCTATAGAAACTAATTACTGTTATTTTCCAGGTGATCCATTTATTAAATTTATGGAGATTGTAAGTAAATATAATGATGTTGCATATGTAGAATTAAATAAAGAAAATATGGTTATAATAGGTCATAATAATGTTTATGGTTTTATTAGAGCAGTTTTGCCGATTAGTAATACTGATTGGATAGAAACTAAAATTATGAATTATATCAATATTAAAGAATTAGTTAAAAAATTAAAATCGTTTTCAAAGGAAAAAATTAGATTATTTGTTGATGAACAAAACCAATGTAATATTCACATAGAAAGTAAAAAACATAATGAAGAATTATTATGTCAAGTATATTATAGAGATACAATTTATAAACAAGAAACATTAGAAATGCCCCAAAGATATGATGATGTTAATTTGTTAAAATCTTATATAAATGGTTTAGCTCAACAAGAAAAAATTTGTATGTGGACGACACCTTATACGTGGACTACACCTTATACTATTAACAATGACCATAATCATGATCATAATATTTTAAAGGAATCCAATAACAATAAACGAACCGAAGGTTCTAGGGCTTTGCCCGATCTTAAAGAATCTTATAATAATAATAATGATAATAATATAGATGATGATAATGTAAATGATGATTCTGAAACATCTGAAAAAGGTGTAAATGGTAAAAAAGATTATAAAAATATTAGTAATTATAAAAATTTAAGTGAAGAAAAATTTATATCTCATGCTGATGTACATGATATTAATACTACATATAATCAAAATTTATCTAAATTTCATTTTCTTACAATTGAAAATAATAATGATGGTATAGTTGAAGATACTGTTAGACAACTATGTGTCGGCTCTACAAAATTTAAATTAGGATTTACATCTAATCAATTTAAAATTTTATCATCTTTAATAAAAACTAAAAGTGATTCAGATTATGGTGGTGTTACTAAATTTTCCAAAAGAGATCAAAGACCAATATTTCTCTCTATTATATTATTATCAGATAAAAAATGTAATTTAGAATTAGATATACCAATAAGAGAATGGTATCCAATCCCAAAAAGTGTAATTTATGATGATGAAGAATCAATTTATAATGATGAAGAATCAATTTATGATGATGAAGAATCAATATTTAGTGAAAATAAATTTAAATTATCTTTTGATAAAACGTTATATGATAAAACTTAATGTGATAAAACGTTATATGATAAAACTTAATGTGATAAAACTTAATGTGACAAAGAAAATAAAATAACTAAAGAACGTGAAATATATAATAAAATAACTCTCAAGACCTTGATATTAGAATGTTTATATCTAAAATTGAAATACAATTTTTTTCTTTAAAAAATAAAAAAATGGAAAATACCAAGTTTTATTGTGTCTTATGTAAAAAAAAGTTGCAAACAAAAAGAAGTTATCAATCTCATTTAAATAGTAAATTGCATTCACAAAATGTAGATCGAGTTGATGAAGGAAATATATTAAAATTAAATAATTATATAAACTATCTAGAAACATTACCTACTGATATAAAAGTTAAAAAAATGTTTGATGATTTTTCACATTCGGAATATAAAAAAGTTTTTAATAGTGAAGATGAGACCCTACCAGATGGAAGATATTTATTTAGCGATACTGATGAATTTAACGAAATAGATGAATTTGATGAAGCCGTAACAGATATCAAATATTTATTTAATCAGTCTGTTGAACATAATGAAACCGATGAAACTTTTTATAATGTATTAACAAACTTTTTCAAAATATTTAAGAAATCTTTCAAATGTTATATGAATGTAGAAGTACTTTATACAAAAAATGGACCTGATGGAATTCCTGAAGAAATAATACAAGGACATTTTACAAATTCACAAGAAATTCATGATGTAAATGATATACAACCCATATTTGAACAAATGATACTTAAATTAGAAAATTGTATAATTGAAGCCCAGTTACGTGAATCTGGTTGGAGATTTGTTAAAATACTATCTAAGAAAATAGTAATTGATAAATATAAAAATAATACTGGTGGTAGTTATGTTCCTTTACCTTTCAGTTCACCACAAATAATCAACATAAAAAATGAAGATGATTATTGTTTTCTGTGGAGTATTATGGCGCATTTACATCCTGCAGAATATCATAAAGAAAGACTAAGTCATTATGACAAAAAAGAATATATAAATGAATTTTCTGATGGCTTACATGAATTTCCATATGATTATAATAGGTTAATAAAGTTTAATAAAAAGAATAAAAATTTAATAGAAGTAAATGTTTTTGAATTAAATGTGAATTATGTTTCTATTGGTAATATTACTCCATTTTACTCAGATTCAAAAAAATTTTATTTGAATAATAAAAATTTATGTCAATCAGAAATAGTATATAATGATAGAGGAAATTACATGCATCATAATATTTTTTACCAAGGAAATATAATATGTACTGAAAAATTTGAAATTGTTAAAACATTATCACCAATAATGATTAATAATAATAATTATAAAGGACGTAATGATGATTATAATTACAAATATTCATCTTTATCTTTAGAATATCAACAAAAATTACAAAATTTACATGAAAGTTTACAAAAATGTAAAACAGATTATCAACAACAAACAAAAATATTAGTACAAGAATATGGCCATAAATATCAAAATAAGATAGAAACGATTCAAAAATTAAATGAAGACAATAAAGAATTAAATAATGTAGAAAATGAAACCAATCAAAAAATAAATGAATGTTTAAAAAAATGTCAACAACAATATAAAGAACAATATGATAAAGAATATAGTTATCAGTTACAAATATTAAATCAAAATTTTCATCGAAATACATTTAATCTTACAAAAGAAATTGATGAAACACATGAAATATATAAAGATAAATTTGAAAAATTAAAAGAAACAAAACAACCAGCACAAGCGAATATATTATATTATCAGGGTCATTTTATATTGTGTAAAGATGTTTCTATATTTACAAAAACTGCAGATAATGCTAATTTTCCTTGTCTTCAATGTATGACAAGTTTTAGAACTAAAGAAGAAATGAATAGACATTTGGAGAATTGTCAACAAAATGAAGCAGTTGAAAATACTTTTCTTAAAGATGATTATTTAATATATAATAGACATTATTTGAAAAATAAAGTACCCTTTACTATTTATTGTGATTTTGAAGCATATAATGTTAATATGACACAAAATCGAACCGAAGGTTCTAGGGCTTCGCCCGATTCTGAAAATGATAATTCTGAAAAAAGTACACCTGAATAAAGTAAAGAAAAATATTTATTTGAACAAAAACCATTATGTTGGGGAATGTACATTCATTCAAATTATCCTGAATTATTTAAATCAGAATATTATCAATACTATGGTGAAGATAGTTCAGAAATGTTTACAAAGAAAGTAGAAGAATTACAAGGACGTGTTTCACAATTGCTTGAAACAAATATACCAATGCTTCCATTAACGGATGAAGAAAAAATTAATTTTGTTAATGAAACAAATTGTTATTACTGTGGAAAAGAATTTACAAAAAATTATAAAAATGGCAAAGGTAGATATCTTGACAAGCGAAGCGACGGCTCTGCCGTCAAAGTAAAAGATCATGATCATCTAAATGGATTATATAGAGGTGCAGCACATAATTCTTGTAATCTTAATGCTAATAAATATATATAACTTTGTTCCTCTATATTTCTACAATGGTTCTAAATATGATTTCCATCTAGTAATGAAAGATTTATTTTCATCTGAAAAATTACAACAACAACAAATAAATGTACTATGTAGAACAGAAGAAGAATATTTTTCAATGCAATTAGGTTGTATTAGAATTTTAGATGCATTTAGATTTTTTACTCCTTATTCATTAGATGTCATGGGAAAAACTTTGAAATCTGAACAATGTAAAATATTAAATAAATATAATTTAAAACCTTTGAAAGGAATATTTCCGTATGAATATTTAACCTGTGGTTAACAGTCGAAGACTGGTTTAACTGGAGATTTTAATTCTGTGAATAAAATTATGGAAGAAAAACAACTTCCTCCAATAAATAAATTTAAACCAACATTAAAACAATCACAATTATCTAAAGAAGACTATGCAGAAGCTGAAAAGAATTGGAGAGAGTTAAATTGTAGAACAATGTATGATTATACAATGAAATATCTACAGATAGATGTATTAATACTAGCTGATCTTTTTGAAAACTTTCGTGATATGTGTTTAGAATATTACGGAATAGATCCATGTTATTGTTATTCTACACCAGGTTTAACATGGTTAGCAGGATTAAAACATACAAATGTTAAACTTAAACATTATAAAGAAAATACATATGATAAATTATTATTTTTTGAATCTGGAATTAGAGGTGGAGTTTCATCAGTTTTAGGTAATCGTTATGTACAGTGTTACAATAAAAAAGTAAATCCTGATGATTATGGAATAATGAAACCTTTATCTCCAGAAGAAAGCGATCAGTTTATAAAATTGTTTAATCAAAATATAGAAGGACTTTTATAGAAGATATATTTTATAGAAGATAGTCAAGCAGCAGTTGATGAAATCATGAGAGAATACTATTTGTTATATTATGATTTTAATAGCTTATATTCTTCTTGCATGATACAAGAATTACCAACAGGTGAGATGGAATGGTGTAATATTCTAGATTATCAAAAAACCTATGATGGAAATTATAATCATGGTTATATATATGAAGTTGATTTAGTATATCCTGATGAATTAAAAGATAAAACAAAATATTTTCCTTTCTGTCCCGAAAACAAAATTCCCAATATAGATGATTTTTCAGATTATCAAAAATCTATAATTCCTAAGAAATACAGACCAACAAAAAAACTTATGTTAACACAAAGTAATAAAGGAAAGTATGTTGTTGAAGGAAGAATGCTAGATTGGTATTTAGAACATGGAATGATTCTCACCAAAATACATCGAAAACTATTTTATCAAAAATCTAAATGGTTAAAAAATTATATAGAGTTCAATATTAAAAAACGTAAAATAGCTAAAAGAAATAAAGATGATTTTGGAAACGTGTTCTTCAAATTAATGAATAATGCATTTTATGGTAAGACTTTAGAAAATGTGCGTAATAGACAAAATATTGAAATAGTTTATGATAAAGATAGGTTTCAAAATTTAACAAGGAAACCTACATATTAAAGAACTACTAGATTTAGTGATGAACTATGTGCTGTACACTTACGTCGAATCAGCGTAAAACATGATAAGTTTAATTTTATTGGATTCACTATATTAGAATTAGCTAAACTATTTATGTATAAATTTATATATGATTATTTAGCACCTGCTTATGGCAAAAACTATAAATTACACTTTACAGATACGGATTTCGTTTTCTTAGAATTAACAATACCGTATAATTCTACACTTGTTAAAGAAATAGATAAAATAAAAGATATCATTCATCCTTCTGATTTATGTAAAGTAAAAGATGAATTAGAAGGAAATGAAGATTTCATAACAGAAGCTATATTTTTAAAATCTAAATGTTACTGTTATGATACAACTAATAATATTAAAACACATAAAACATTAAAAGGAATTTCAAAGGCATCAGTGGCTAATCAAATAACATTTCAAGATTATAAAAATGCATTATTTAATAATGTAATAAAAACAGCATGTAATTATAGACTTAATTCAAAGAAACATAAAATGTATTTAAAAGAAGAACATAAATTAGCATTAGATCCATTTGATGATAAAAGAAAGATTTTGCCTGATGGAATAACTACTTTACCTTTTTAAAGTTTATTTATTATTATTTAAATCCGTCTAGAAAAAATTTTTATTATTTAAATCAGTCTAGAAAAATATTTTTATTATTTAAATCAGTCTAGAATAAAAATTTTATTATTTATTACTCAGTATAAACATTTTATTATTTATTACTCAGTAAAGAAATCTTCTATCGACTTTCAGTCGGGGCGAAGCCCCTCGAGGCGAAGCCTAGTCAGAGAACATTGTTCGATAACTCTATCATGAATTCTTTTATCAATATTAATTGTGATAAATCCATAATCTTTTGACCAAGCATTGTTACACGATTGTTTAAATTCATCTTTATTTCTTACACATAAATCTCTTAACAAATCACTTAAGTTTCTTGCATTTATTTCAAATAGTATAAATATATTTGCATTCTTTCTAATAACACTTCCATCTAATGAATACATACTTTGTGTTAAATAAAATACACTACAGTTATTATGTCTACCTCTTGTGAAATAATTTCTCTGAACTGACTGATTTTTATCATTAACACAATCATCAAAAATTACACAATGTTTCATTGTTTTATCTAGTTCACTAGGATCTTGCATATTACCACTATCATCTATTAATTGTATCTTTATATGCTTATTTTTATTGGATTCAACTAACTGATTATTTTTTGCTGCTTCTTCACACCACGAACTTATTTCTTCTTCATCTTCAGATTTTTCATATTCTTTGAATAATGAAGCAATTGCCGTTTTTTAAGATTATTTTCAAATCTATATTTTAAAAATTGATAGACGGTTTGTTCTGCTGTTGTTGTATAAATTATAAGATTGCTATAATCCAAAAATTTTGGAGTCGTTAAAATTTTAAATAATAGATACGTTTTGCCACATCCTGATCTTCCGCAAATAACTGACAAAACTTTATTAGATAAATTTGGATGATGATTAAATTTAAGTTTTTTTTATTTTCACTCATTTTTTTTAAAAAAATTTTATTTTTATTTTAAAAGAAGAAGAAGAAAATTAAACTTCTCTAGCTTCGCGTGGGAGTTTATACCTCTCGAACCAAAAGATCTATCATAATCTCTTCACCTCCAAAATTTATTTCTTGTCCTTTTTCATCAGTGATTCTCATGTTAATGTTGTTAATAGTTTTTATTGTAATAGGGAAATATATTAATGTTTGTGGAATTACATTTAATCTATAACCAATGGGTACAGTAAAAGCTGGAAAACTGAATATTAAATTTGACAATTTACCATTTATATATCCTCTTTCAATAATGTCACAATGTACAACAATTGAATTTATTTCAGTTATTTTTGGAATCTTCTCACCTAAATGATAACCTTGACTATAGGTTTGTTTATTAAATCCTAATAGCTTTGACAATGATCTATCATGATTAAAATCAACTTGATGATTTTCGTCTAAAGTAAGAGAAAATTTATTAACTGCCGGTTCAACTGCAAAATGTAATTGTTTCTTATCTTTAAATGGTATACCTAAATTTCTCTTAATTTCATTTGATATTGATTCAACTTCGTAAGAACCAGGAAGAAAAGTTTGTATTTTCCATGTTTTGCCTTTATCAGTAAAATATCTTAATTGATCATTCACATCTTTGATAACGTTTTGAATAGTGTTAAATGTGGAGAAACTAGTCAATGCAATTTGATAATTTTTATTTTGTTCCAAATGTAGAATGGGTTCTAAATTACAAGTGTGTGATGAAGTAGTTGTTATAATTTTTAACGTCGTACTAAATTTTGATGAACCCAAAATCTCTGTCAAATTTTCTAAATGATTATTAATTTTGTCTAAATCTGCTGAACACATTTTTTAGTTAAAATTTTGAATAAATATTTTTTTATAAAAAAATTAAAAACAACAACATATTTCAGCTACACTTTTATAATCCTCTTCATTTAGAATCTTCTTTTCTAACAGTCTTTTTAATATAGCATGAATTTCATTGAAACTAGAATTATGTCCTTCTTTTTTTGCCGATATTAAAATATTTAATCTATTTAGTAATTCTTGTGGATCATCTGGTAAAAATACAGTTGTTTCAGTTTTCTGTTTTTCAGATAAACCTTTTCCTACTTTAACTCCTGTTGATAATAAATTTTCTAATTGTTTATAACGTCTAAGAGATTTTACTGCACTAACTCTATCTAACATAGCTTTATATTTTATGAGATATTCTACAGCATAATTGTTTAAATCTGCTCCTCTTAAAAGATTAACAAAATTTCTATCTAAATTAAAAGGAGATTTATCTGGTGAAAAAATTAAACCTCGAAAAGGTTGTGGAAATATTTCTTTTTGTCCGAGATAAAATCTAGGTATTGTTTTTCCATCTATAAATGAGATAGAATGTTCAAATTGCATAGATTTTGGTAATTTCTTATTAATGTTTGATTCTAGTAATCCATAGTCATCTAATATAGTTTTGTGCTCTGGATCTGTTATATCAATTTGTTTATCATTATTTGTAAGTTCTTTTTCAAGAGTTTTAAATGGTTTCATAGTTTTTTCAAAATCAGTTTTTACTTGCTCGGTTTGCTGCATTTTTTCAAACATATCAGATTGAATACCAGCCAATTTTCATTCTATGTTGAAGATGATTTTCTTTCATAATATTTCTTTGTTTTATTAACTCTTCTAATTGTTTTATTCTTTTAAAATTATCAGCTCTAATTTTATCCATTTTTAAAATATAATATTTGAATTTTGTGGTAACATTGGAATACAACAAAAACATTTTACTGAACAAATTATTTTTTTATTGCTTTGTTGTCTGACATCTTTTCGTTTAAAGGTTTCTCGTTTCAAGTTTTGTTTAATAAAGTTTTGTTTAATAAAGTTTTGCTTAAATTTTCGCTTAGAGTTTTTAGCTCTTCTAGAAAAATTTTGACATTTTCTTCATTAGAAATTTCCCATCACTCGAAATTTTGCCATCTTGTTTATTCTTATCATCAACTTTTTCTGACTGTAATTGAAATGATATTGATTTACTTCATTAGCTATTTGATCAAATTTTTCAATCCCATCTAACGTAATAACATTATTATCACATACTCTTTGAAAGTAGTAATGTAGTTTATCATAGACTTCTTTAATATGTAAATGCTTAGTTTTTAATGATTTTCGTTTCTTAGTTATTAAAGATTTATCTAACATTGTAACAAGTGAAGTTGCAAAAACACCCGTACCTGTTAAAGCTGTAGCAACTACTGGAATTACTAAAACACCTGAAGATATAACAATTGTTAAAGTACCTAAACTTATTGTTAAGAATATGCCAATTCCTTGTGTTAAATTCTTAACTTTAGTCCATCTCTTTCTTAATTTTTTATAATGCTCTAATCTTAATAATAATTGAGATTCCTTATCTTTCATATAACGTACTCTATCTTTGTGTTTTTCTTTATTCAATTCACTTATTTTTAACTGAGATAACGAAGGATATATTCTTGCGGTTTCTTCCACTTTTGTTTCATCCACTTTTGTTTCTTCCATTTTTAAAGAAATATTATTAGTCACATGATATATTTTAAAAACCTGAAAGATGGATAAAATTCATGAATTTGAAATTCTTAACTTTTATGATTTTCGGTGTCCTGGAACGGTCATGATTTTCAAGGTAAAAATTGTAATTCTCAAATTTTGAGATTTTGAAAAATTTGAAAAATTGGGTATTGTTAAAAACGCCTAAATTTATGAATTTAGGTCTTCATAACCTGAAAAATGACCAAAATTCATTAATTTAGTCTATTTAAAAAGTACCATTTTTTGAAAAATCGGTATCTTTAAAAACGACTAAATTCATGAATTTAGGTCTTAAAAACCTGAAAAAGGGACAAAATTCATGAATTTATGTCGTTTTTAAAGATACTATTTTTTTGAATTTTATGGTGTCCTGGAACGGTCTTTTGCCCATTACTTAAGTATGCTGCATAGAATTACAAAAGTTGTCCTAAATTAGATATTTTTAATTTTTTTAAGTATAATTTTCAATTGTACATTTCTAGCCTACACTGCAATGAAGCTATCTAAATTACAATTTCTACAGATGATGAGTCGTGGGCTACCCACCGATCATATTATTGATGGACCAACAGACTATTGAATAAAGGCAATAAGAACCTAAGCTAGCCTACATACACTTTAATATTCAATAAAGCAATTGATATCTTTATTGATACGGTATATTTGGCTATATAGACGATACCCTTTCCATGTTCGAGTAGATACAGGCCCTATAAGCTATTTAGAGGCATACGCTATCCAGTTTCATATTCAAGCTTTATTATCAAGCTTATACTACATGTACTATTCGGCCCCTGTGACGGCTAATTAGGTATATCATCATCACTCATGTGGTCTTATTTAATGTAGCCTCGTAGTAGACTGGTTGCAGGCTAGGCCAATTTATATTTAGCCAGTGCGGGAGATCTTTATCTAATTTAACCAATCCTGGCTATAACTTTATTTTATCTTTCAGAGATAGTCAATTCATGCAAAAATATATGACAAGTATGTTATTTGTCATTATATTAGGCTATTATCAATTTTATTATTAACTTAAGTCGTTGCTTGTTAATGAAAACTAATTTGATGATTGTAGCAAGCCTCTAAAGGCCACACCGTTATCCAAAAAAACCCGTTCAACGGATCCAGGATAATCAGCATAGATAGAACCTGAATTTGAAGTCGGAGCCGGAGCCTTTCACATCAGTGTCGTGGAGCCGGAGCCGATGAGATAACGCATCGGCTCCACAGCCCTGCTTCAAATTAATGGATTTTGGAGAATACGTTGTCAATATGGAAATTAGTCTTACGAAACATATGCAATAAAAAAAATATTACACATGTGTGTAAATATATAATAAATATAATACAAAATAAGGCGACAACTGCAAAGAAAGATATCGTGGAGGACAGATCATTGGTATACTTAAAGGACATATCTTTAGATTTCAAATGATTTAATTTTTTTATGATGCCAATCAATAACTTTCAAAATTCTAGATTTATATGAAAGCTCAAACTATCGGAGCCGGAGCCTTTGTGATAAATCGTCTCCGGCTCCACAGCCCTGCTATGCACATACCAAATTCTCCAAAGCCATAAATGTATTTTTGCACCGTGATACTTTGATTCGCGTGTAAGCAGAAGTGTATGAAAACGAATAAACCTAAAATATCATCAACAACCACATGGATATACAAAAAGTATTAATGTTTCTGTATATATATATATATATATTCCTCTGCAGTGATTTTACACATTTTGTAGAAGGATTATAATGATATATAAATGTATGTAAAAAATGATAATGTAGCGTTAAATCATGCCGTAGGGCCTACTAAACAATTTCCTAAGATACAAACAATTTTGAAATACATACAATGCTCGGTTCCAAGGTGTTCGGATGAGAGAAGTTTGAATGGATGATAGGAGTGGGCCTAGACAAAATTACCCAAATATAAAAATTACTGCCGGTAGTTTTGCATCACTAATTTAAGGTCATTATCTTTGTCATCTACTCTCGCTTTTATCCTTATGTTTTAAAATGTCAATCTATCGACATAAAGTTATTTATAAATTGACCGCGGCAGTAATCAGATTAATTATACTTTTCTCGTCAATTCGAAAATTGTGCGAGCTATCATCACTGAATTAATCATTGATCAATACTATGAATTTTTATTGTTTCCATGATAAAATAAATATTTTAAGCTTTTCGCTGACTCATTTCTACATGTCATCCGCCTGACATAAGTAAGATGTTTCTCAATATATACGTAACTTTTATATTTATTTCGCAATTTTTTTATATACGAATTTATTTTATGTAACTTTTCTTACACGAAATAACTGATAGTGATCAAAAATTTTAAATATTAACAGAAATGCACCATTGTGAATAAATGGTAGTAATTTTAAAACAAGAGAAAGTCCCTATATTATCTGAGCATCATTTTGATTTGAATATTCGTAAGTACATACTGAGAGTTTGGGAAATTTGAAGTCGAATCGGTGTCATAATGGACCACTAAAATGGTCAAATTGTTTGAAATGTTGTTGAAAAATGTCAGTCTACTCGACCTACTCTTGCTGAAAATTGTCAGTTGACCCTATAGCCATATGGCGACAGCAAAATTTTGTTTTGCGAAACTTCGCAATAATTTTATCTAACCGAAATTTTTGTCTATACTCATCAAAGGAATCGACAAAAATCTGCCGCGCCTACAGATCTAAATTACTACCAATACATTCAGGCATTAGAATATAAAGTTTTGAATTTGAATGCTAAAATACGAATTTTGTAAAATTGTCGATAAAGGAAGAAACATTATCAGCGTATCGATGTTTATATATCGATAGGAATTGGAAGAATTGGGAAAACATCAGCTCAGTTCGTTCTTCATTTCATAAAGGGCAAATTCCTAGTTTAGTTTAGTTCAATGGCAGTAGTTGGAATATCACGTTCACTCACTTACTCAAAGTTCGATGCACTGATCTGGTCATTGCTTCTTCCTTTCAGTGTACATGCATAAGAATTCGCGTCCCTTAGGATAATGTGATTAGTGCATTTGAACGATCATACAGATCCCTACAGTTCCTCTCTGTTCGTTCATTTTCCCCGATCACTCCGCCCCCCCCCCAATGCAACCGTTTTCTCCTTTCAGCGCTAAAAGCGAGTCATCGGTCCTCTCCGCTCGCTAGGACCTATAGAACACCCGTTCAATCGTTCTTTTTAAGTCAAAACAAGGCATCAAATGAACAAGTAAATCTCCTAGTGAAAACAAGACTACACATGGAAATTACTATTTCTTCACTTGAATCTGTTTGTTATCACAAGTTTCGTAAAACGCCTATAATACTTCGTGGAATTCAACATTTCTTCATTTGTTCTTCACTTGTCTTCATCCACACTGATGTAATTCGGAATACAATACTTCGATCACTACTTCGACCATCTACAGATTAGGGACATAAAACATATATGTAATACTGCAGTCCGTCAGTCATCAGCAGGTAGTCGTCTAGCTGTGTTTCGACCCAAACCTGAACACTCAAAACCCAGACGAGAGCTAGTCTCCTTGTAGCCATTTATCAGAATCTTTATTCTTTAAAGGTGAAAATGATTTGTTAATTCCGGTATTATGCATACTGTAAATTACACAGTTGCACAGTTAAGTTAAACACATTAATTACTACAAAAATTTCATTTTGTGCTAGATCTTATTTGAATTGGATGAATTTTAATCTTTCCCGTAAGATGTAGCAAAGACCTTGACAGAAGTAAAGTCCGGAAACTCTTGGAAACTACTGCATATACAAGTTACAGCATGCACCGGTACTGTTACTTGAAAGGAGTTAATTGCGAGAATTATGTGGAAAAAGTTATTGCGAAGAGAGTTACAAGACAGAAATTTTCGAAAAGAGTTTTTAGGTGCCTCATTATACTTAGTGGGGGGGGGGGTTGACTGCCGTATTCGGCAAAGGGTTGATAAGACGATTACGGATCCGATTATGAGGAATGGAGGAGGTTCAAAAAGTCGAAATGCGATTACGCATTTGCTGCACGCCCGTTTTTGGGCAAGGCGTGTAGAAATGGTATCTCCACCTCCTACAACCGATGCAGGCTAAACATCACCTTACCACAAATAACTATTCACACGATAAAAGTGTCATTTCATCTTTTTGATGGCAGGATGCCATCTTATATTGGAAAATGACCACAAGCACTGTTGCTAATTAAAACACACTGTGTAGGACTACGTAGATTTATTGAACAAAATTGAAGAATTTAATGCCAAGATTCAAGTCGTACGCACACTGTAAATTAATTTCTGCAAATCATATTAACTGTCAGTTTAACAACAAGCAACACACTAATCTGATAAAGTAAAGCTCACATGATGGAATCTTTACAACACATCAGCGAAACGATTTTCAGAAGACAGCTCACACATGAAATTGGCAGATTTGGTTTTACAGCAATAGAAGTACCAATCTTGGGGTATCCAAAAAGGAAATCCGAAAAATAATGACATTTTTCGACTCTGCCTCTCAAAGAGTCCGCCTTTTCAAAAAGTATATACACACGTAGGTTTAGACATGCACACGGTCGAGCCGCGAGCCGATGTAATCATGGAATTTTTCAAGCCGAGCCGATTTGAGCCGTGCGTTGCTGCAGCCGAACCGACGAGCCGTAGTAATCCTATACGTAAAACATGGCCAAAATACAACCCAACAGATCTACGCTACGAGCAATATAAGGCGTGTTCGCAAATGATGGACTGCAGAACATTTGTGGTATACAGAAATCAATGTAGGCCTATGTGTAATCATTGTGCTGTTGTGGAACAATTAATTTTCATTTGCCGATTACAATCTTGAAAGTCAATAATAGTGGTATTACACTCTTAATAGTCAAGGTTGTATGGATGCAGTTACATAGCTAAGCTTATCAGTTGGACTGTTTCCTATCCTGCTACGCCTACTGACCTACCAAATGTCTCAAGCTACTTTTTGCGTTTGCGCCAGCGATCAAAAGTATCCATTGAAGAATGAAATTAACGGAACGAAGTTTATCGCAGTGCAAACTACAATTGCGCGTGGAAGATAAAAAATGAATGAAAAATTAACCTTTAATTAACGTCAGTACTCCCTCACAGGTGCACTGTTATATTTTGACCTTAAATTGAGCGCTATGATACTTTCAGTCCGAATGTCCTTTCTGTCGAATTCCAATGGCAGTCTCTTAGAGGCGAGGAGCAGCGGCTCCAATCGGCTCAAAAGAATAAAGCCGAGCCGTTAGGAGACTGTTTCAAGCTGAGCTGCTGTCGGTTCGGTTCGGCTAAAGCTACGGCTATGTTTAGGTATATCTCTACAGCTGGCTGGCTACACTATCTGTATACCTGAATATAATACGGCTCCAATGCTCAATCGACCATGTGAATGTCAATAGATAAGTTCATTACACTATAATAAGTTCTAATTGATTTGTGTATTGCAATATCTACTCAAGTTTACAGCCAGGCCACTGACTAGGATAATGGATAGACCAGGATAGATTGCGCACGTGTCCATCTCGCAGTGTCGGGAAAGGGAAGCCGCTTCGTGTTTCTAAATCAGGAAAGACATCAGCGGTTGAGAATCAACGGCGACAATGTAAGACCGCAAAACAGTCTCTGCATCTAAGACTTTCATTGATGAGGTAGTCAAGTTGCATTCGATCAAATTTAATTCCGATTTGCAATCAAAATAGACATGATAACATGAACAATTAACTGAAGATAACACCAACTCCCTGAGGAAGCAGCAGGTCTGCGACACGTCGGGAATGACATCAAAATATGTGCAAATTGACTTTTCATTTGACTCCGCTTTGATAATTATCAGAACATTCACATTCGCAGTTATCAAGTGACTTTGTATTCAAGTTACGCAAGTTATTTTGCAAAGGAATGAATTTAGTAAATTTGAATAGATTGTCACTCAGCTACAGCTTCTTAAGAATTGTCGGTTACTTTTGATGCGGATGATGTCATTGTGATGAGTTGAGTAAATCTACTGCAGTGATGATGACGGCATTCAAATTATCTCTTTAATCAAAAATAGCAAACATAATTTCTTAATGACCTGTTAGCATTATGCAACACGCTTTCTCTATTTTGAGATTCGCTATTGTGAGACGACTCCGATTAGAGGATGGATCTTAATAGCTAGTTGCTTCCGACGGGAGGTTTTTTATGGTTATATACAGGTTAAAATATGTGCTCTCCCTTTAGTTAAGCAAAGGTTAAAATATTCTCTTTGTAGGTGCCCATTTATAAATTACTCGGAGCAATTGAAAGGACATCTTTAATCTCATGCCGGCGCTTCGTCCGTTCTTTATTGAGGCATAACACGGAACTGATTACATAGATGTTAACACGTCATGGATTGACAAGCTGCATGAATTACTCTGATCTGATTGGTAGTTGCACAACACATTCATTTTAAGAACTCTTCAAGCTGCATATGGACACAAACAGAAACATGTGAAAATATACAAGCAAAAGTTAAAACATGCAAGGTAAAAGACATAATACTGGAAAATAATAATGAAGCAATGAAGAAATGCATAATGTAGGCAAGCATTGCAGTAACACAAAACAAAAATAAACTAAAGTAAATACTATATACAGGTAATCACAAAATGGTGGCAGTAAAGATCCGGTCCTTCTGAACACAGAGGGGAGGGTTAAACCACTTGATGGCGACTCCTTCGGCGATAAAGAGCTCATATGCTGATCGGCTTCGCTTGATCGAAGTAAAATCTTTGATGCTGCGATCGGCACGTCGTGGACAATCCTGCAGATGCTTCGTGATGCTGGAGTTGGGCGACTTGTTTGATCGAGGTCAGGAAATTCCACACAAGATCCAGTTCGGTAAGTGCTCTTTCACGCGGACGCGCAAAGGTCGACTACACTTTCCTACGTAAGCTGCTCCGCAGCCACAAAGAAATTTGTATACCAAGTTGTGTTGGTAGGGCAGTGGATAATCAGTTCATAATCAGTGCATAATCAGTTCCGTGTTATGCCTCAATAAAGAACGGACGAAGCGCCGGCATGAGATTAAAGATGTCCTTTCAATTGCTCCGAGTAATCAAAGGTTAAAAACTATATATGTACAAGAAATTTATGTCTCGGACGTTTCGGGTCCCAACCCTTTATCAACGAGAAGCGCTTTATTAATCTGCAGTACAGTTGAATACATCAAATCTTCTATGCGGTGCAAACTTCAGTCACCACTCCGACAGCTCACTACATCGATTCAACAACGGTCTTCTATACTTTATCCAACGGGCTTCCAACAACGCAATATCAAGCGATCTCTTCACGCATTCAAGAATTTTCACATCAAAGTCAACAATACTCTCACTGTCACACTCACGCACATGTACACTCAACGCACTTTTATCGTCTTTATTGATAGTGCTCCGCCGATGTTCTAAATACCGTGTACGGAAGTCTCTACAAGTTTTACCGATATAATTATCACCACACTTCTTACATACAAACTGGCACACAACATTACTAACATTACAATTATACTCAGACGGTAGACAATCACAGACTTCGCAATCATCATGTTTAGAAATCCTACTTTTATTTTGAATTACATCCTTAAGCTTTTTTACTGCTTGTGTTGACTAATTTTACGTTAAGATCATATTTATTTACGAGAATACTCAATTTCCTAGACATGAGTGTCTGGATCGAAAATAATAGAATTAAATACAAGCATTTTACCACAGAGGTATGTTCAGATAACTGTCTAAATAAAACCAGCTAGGGTTCGAACCATATTCAAAGAAATTTTATAAGTAAATCAATTAATACAGCTAAAGGTACATGTAGATGCAGCTTAGAAGCTGATAAAAATGAAGCAACAGGAAATATAAAGGAAAAGTTAAAGAAAGATGGTTATGATGATAAAGACTGTAATCGCAAACATAAAGTTAATCGTAATAAAAATAAATACAATAGTAATAATTGTAACTTAATGCTTTTATTCGTCAGCGATAATATGAATAGAGAAGTCAACTCTCTCGTAAATAAATATGATCTTAACGTAAAATTAGTCAACACAAGCAGTAAAAAAACTTGAGGATGTTATTCAAAATAAAAGTAGGATTTCTAAACATGATGATTGCGAAGTCTGTGATTGTCTACCGTCTGAGTATAATTGTAATGTTAGTAATGTTGTGTGCCAGTTTGTATGTAAGAAGTGTGGTGATAATTATATCGGTAAAACTTGTAGAGACTTCCGTACACGGTATTTAGAACATCGGAGGAGCACTATCAATAAAGACGATAAAAGTGCATTGAGTGTACATGTGCGTGAGTGTGACAGTGAGAGTATTGTTGACTTTGATGTGAAAATTCTTGAATGCGTGAAGAGATCGCTTGATATTGCGTTGTTGGAAGCCCGTTGGATAAAGTATAGAAGACCGTTGTTGAATCGATGTAGTGAACTGTCGGAGTGGTGACTGAAGTTTGCACCGCATAGAAGATTTGATGTATTCAACTGTACTGCAGATTAATAAAGCGCTTCTCGTTGATAAAGGGTTGGGACCCGAAACGTCCGAGACATAAATTTCTTGTACATACGAGTATATAGTTTTTAACCTTTGCTTTAAATGGAGAGTACATATTTTAACCTGTATATAACGATTGCTCTTAAGTGTGTTGAATGAATGAATTGGTCAGCAAATCAATAAAGGTCTGAGAGCTCGAGATTGCTTTTCATTTAATCATGGTCAAACATTGCCACTGGGGAGAGTGCCATTCGCGATCACCTCCTTCAAATTTGATTTTTTGTCGTTTTCCACGTCCGTGTAAATACTATCGCTGCGAGTTAAGAGATTCCACCATCAAGCTCAAGCGTGATATAGAGACCTGCGCATAATGTTCAATATCTATTGCTTGGATGCGTGCATGCAAAGTAGTAGACTTCGACGACTTGGAGATTCTGCCGAAGAGGACTTACTACATTTGCTCGCTCCATTGCATCGATGGCAAGCAGACCGATGATAATCCAAATCCTATCATCGCAGGTTCTCACAAACGAAAGTTACCTACTCCCAGGAAGCGACCAGCGAAACGACTTCGTTTGGACGGTGATGGTTCGGCTTCATCTATGGAACTCATGAATTTTAAAAAACTCATGGTTTCTTTGTGGGCTATCCAGATTATGGAACGGGTCCATTGACCGAAATGGATTTGGCTACGGAAGCTCTATGTCTTACGGTAACAGGACTTAAAAAGTGGTTCAAATTTCCAATCGGATATTTTTTGACAAAAGGACCATTACAAGGTGAGCAGCAATGCGACTTAATTTAGGATACATGCCGAAAACTGATCGACGTTGGTGTTCGTGTGCGTTCTTTAACATTTGATGGCTCAACTATCAATACTTCAATCGCACAGCGTCTCGGTGCCCAGCTTCCGGATGAGCCATTTTTTGTACCTCCTTCGAATGAACTGTGGAAAGCACATGTTTTTCTCAATAATCCACATATGACTAAACTGGTACGCAATTCTTTGGCAAAATATGACTTTGTTCACAATAATAACATCATTTCTTGGAGAAATTTAGTTCGTCTCTACCAATATTAATTACCGCAAGGTATTCGAGCCGCAAGTAAATTTTCGAAACCAGACGTCGAGGAGTTTTCCAAACATAAGATGAAGGTCAAATTGCTTATTTTGTACTAGTGAATTGTCTTCACAATCATTACTTTTTAAAAGAAAGCAAAGGGGAGGTTTGTTATTGTCAAGCAAATCAGTTGTTCAAGTCATGAAATGCTGTCATTATTTCCTGAAGAAAGTTTTATTCAATTCGTAGTAGCCGCCAACAAATTTCGAATTGCAACGTTTTATTATTGACATTGTAAAGGAATATTCGAATGTGTTTTTAGATTTGCTGGATCATGAGCTTGAGTGTAATCCACTTGATCCTCACATTCCCGCGTTAATCAAGCTGATAGCGAAGAAATTTTGTACAGCTCGACTTTGTTATTATTCGGATATTGTAACATAGAGTATCGTCGGATATACTAGGACTAAGAAAAATTTATCCATCCGTTTGTCTGTTTTTCAGAACTATTGACGCAATGCAATTGAATTTAGCAAGGTGTTGAATTGTTGTAAAAGGATCAATACACATGCATTATTCAATCAATTGACTTTTCAATGTCAAAATACAGCACTTAGATAATTCCATCATTCGGCCTTGTATTGAAATGCGTGTGTTACTAACAATACCGTTACTTAATCAACTCATATAGCTGTTGGTGAAACTCGGTGGGTAATTATCTCAAGAACGATCCGTTTTCTTCACGCGTGCCTACTATAAAATTTCTTGTATCTGTTTCGCGTTGTCGCCGTTTATTATCGACCAGTCAGTGGCCGTGGATTTCCCTAGCTTCATCTGGCGATGAGCGAGCGCAGTCTATTCATTATCCTAGTCGGTGGTTAGGCCTATATTCAGTGAATCAATAGCATGTCATTGTAAAAAGATAGGGATTTTGCATTATTGGTATGCCAAGATAGCAATTATGGTTCTCTCTGAATTCTGTAATAATAATCTACCTATAGTATCTGTTGGTTTGTACACGTGTTGCCATGTACAAATTCAGAATGATGTTTTATTCCAATAATGTGATTTTGCCTACCGATACCAGCTGGCTCAACAGCAGAGGTATGTGTTCGTCGCACGAACACGACACGAACAGGAACATGAAACGAGCATGGTCGTGTCTCGTGTCATGTGGAGCCTTGTTATTCGTGCTCATCCTTTGACAATCAAAGATGTGTTCTATTTTCGTGTTGACAAGGATTGATTCTAAATTATAAATCGAGATAATTTGATAACTTAACGTGGTCTAGATTTAGACAAGTTATCTAGTTCCCGAAGATGAAGGATGAGTAGACAGCATTCTTTCCATGTAGCTGCACTGCTAGATCGGCTACACATCCACGAGTGTCTGCCTTCCCTCATCGCTTCGGACGTCCTGTATGGGTGGTCCATTACATAATGACATTTACAATTTATACAAAACATTCAAACCCTGGACAGAGTCAAGGGATTACGCTCATATTACCATTTCTATCTCACAGCCTGTTCATGCACACAAGAAGAGCAAGTACTGCACCGTTACGCTTCTTTGGTGACCAGTTCGGTTCTCCTGTTTTCGTCTATGGTACTTGCTTCAGAAATCCTATTGGAGGAACAAATGAATAACAGTAGAACTTTCTTGTACGCACGACGGTAGTTCCGATTCCAAATTCCATAAAGAATCGGATTTACGATAGAATTTGACATTGCCAACCAACACAAATAACGTCTGTACAAGGGACTCACGTCTTCCGGAAGAATCATATTCCCAAACACAAACGGACTGATCAAACTAATAAACAGCAGTAAGGATACAAACAGCATGATGGACACTTTATCCTCTTTTCGCTTTGCATTATTATTTTGACCATTGGAGCCGTCAGCAACAGGGCCTACTCGCTTTGAGTTAGCCCGCAATCTCTTCATAACATTGATATAACAAAACGCGGATGGGAGAATGGGAAACCCAACTAAAACCATGAGATATACAACCAAATCGATGCGATTTTCTTCTGCACAAAATGCATAATCACCTCTGTATTTTTGGGTGAGAAATGGTGACTTGTAACTTGGAATAAGCTGAGGTAGGAAAACAACTCCACTGCAGTAAATGAAAATCAGGATTATATACAGCGCCGTCCGCTTGGCTGCAAGGAAATGAGAATTCTGATTATAAAGAAGCTCATTTAGATAACGCGGGTGAAAGCTGAAAGTGTCCATATATTTGAGCTCTATGTCGCAATTTCAATGTGAACAAAAATGTTCCTTCTTCAAAAGGCGGTCTTCATGCTACAAACGGTTATATTTGAATTAGGCAATGATGCGTATATCTTGCGTCCATCCATTCAAAGTCAGAAATCATCAAACGGTTGATTGGTGTCATTTTTGGTTTAGTTGTAGTTGATTAGAATTACCGACACTTGACATAAAGTAAGTGCTTCAATTTTGAAAACCCCTAGAAGAAATTATTTTGTGAAGAAAACGAAATAAAATAAAATGCAACCCGACAGTATGTATTTGCTCACGTTTGCAAGACATATTACAAATGTGACACTACAACCGGTTTGCTTAAGATCGGCTTAGAATTACTGTAGTTTTCTGTATTAATTATATTTTTTCTATTCCTTCACCTTTGACTTCACTGCTGTAAATGCTAGGGAGAAGTTGTAGTCTGAAACATGATGCCTACACAGAGATCCGCAGTCGAAGCCGCAAATCAATTAACAATTGATTACTAACTAAAAACTTTGTAATTCTGACATCGTTTCATGCATAGAAATCTAACACTTTAAACATAATGGACTAGAACGGCCATGGAAATTGAAAACAATAGATCGTCATGGAGATTTGCTGCCATGACAACGGTGCCTAAACGATGGCGACTTCCAGTGGTTGACGGAAGTTGCCGGCAGCTTATCAGTGTACCTACTTTGCAAATATTCGCGGTCATTATCATTTCTCTTTACATATAAAAGCATTTTGATAAAATAAGTTACAATAGGTCGCCTGACGGGAAGAATCCACAACTGTTGAAGCTGAAATTGCCATGAGCAGACAGCCGTTGTCCATTCTAGTCTCACTTAAACAAATCGAAATTAAACAATTTCTATGGACGCATTTAAGGCTATGCTGAGGAAAATGTTATTAAGATTATTGCCGAGTGAAGACAAAACAAAGAATTTAAAATGCAGCATAAAAATCTTATACAAACATTTCGAAATGACTATAAAATGTTGGGACAAGTAACCTGGAAATTGATAAATTTATCAAATCTCAACAGATGTAACCACCACGAGACATGTTTCGGCCTGTTGGGCCTCATCAGTCGTGGGTTGGTTTGAACCAGAGACGTTGGAGCTAGAGGACGTGCAAGCACACCCTCTAACAACAAGGCGACCGGACCATCTGTTGAGATAACTCAGATAATTTCCATGTTGCTTGTCTTAACATGTAATGAGTAGCGCCTGCGTGAAGCGTCTCAATCTCGGATGCGCTATTAAGTGATTGCAGAATTGAATCCGCCATCCACGTGCCTGCGTTAAGCAGTGCCTTCCTGGCTAATTCACGCTCTCATCAACAGATGGTCTGTTGGCTTTGTGGTTCGAGGGTATGCTTGCACGTCCTCTAGCTCCAACGTCGCTGGTTCAAACCTACCAACGACTGATGACACCCAACAGGCCGAAACATGTCACGTGGTGGTTACATCTGTTGAGATTTGATAAGATTGTAAAATGATTATGAAAACAACATTTACATATTAGAGCAAGTATTGGAAGAATATGATATATCGAAATACATATGAACACAAAATGCACATACCTAATTTAAATAAAAGTGAGCAAAGCTCCGAGAAAACCTACATGTACATGTTCTACAAAACAAGTTAGGTCTGATAGGTCATAATCTATAACCTGAGAAAAAAAATAGCCGCATTCTCCCTCTCCGATAATCATTCCAATGTATTGAAAAGGAAATTGGAAATGGATGCCTTATGCGCCAGACATTAAACGCACCACCGGCTTTGTCAATGACAAAGTTTATCAAAGATTACAGTGCGAGTTTATATATTAGGATTTGTTGAAGGCAAGATACCTCACGACGTCAGTTTCAAGCCGGCTTAAAATTAGATTGGCCTGTCCAAGCCAGCATCAGCGAAATTGTAGACCCTTTAAATCGTCGTCATGACCTGGTATCGTGTCTTTAACATATCCTAATAGGCCCATATAGACTTGCACTGTAATCTTTAATTAATTGATTTTGACATTGATAATGCGGCTGGATGGTGCGCAAAATGTCTGGTCGGGGAGATTTCAAACAATTTTCATTTTTCACATTAAGAACCTCCCGACAAAATCCATCAACTATAATCTATAGGCATATATGATCAGTGTGGCAATGATGCATCTAGATCAGTGGCGGGCAACCTCCGGCCCGTAGGACGAATCGGCATATTGTTTATCAATTGGCATTTCATCTGACCAGAGAAGTGTTTGATTTATTGACTTGATAGTTTTTATTCTTTTTAGATATTCAATGAACTACGACAGACCTTTGTTGTCAATCTACTGTATGTGACGTAGTCGAATGACATGCTTATATGCTGTCTCGCTACAACATGAAAGCTGGTAGCGTTCTGTCAATAATAATAGGACAATAAGCTGTCGATATCACCTAGAGACACAGAAATTGACAACAATAAAACCTCTAGAATGGAAATTAAGTTTCATGCAATGCCTCTAGAATGGAAATTAAGTTTCATGCAATGCACAATAACGGCACATAAATCTCACGCATTTTCACTTAGATGCACCTGTCAACGTCTGCATCATTGGGTTAGAATCAGTCACATGAGTAAATCAAAGCCTTTAATTGGTTCTTCATGCCCCAACTTAGTTCCCCCGGATGTGCCGCGACCTTGAGTCAATTTCCATTCTAGCGAACTTCAGTTAAACAGTATATTTCTATGCCTAGAGATGACTTCTGCCTTCACTCGCATTCCTTGTGATGCGTCAGCGTGGTCTAAAGAAGAAGGTGCGAGCTTGTCTCCACCGCGGACTCCGGTTCGATTCCTAGGTCAGGCGAGTGCGATCGGGGAATCAAGGGTGTTGGTGTCAATTATTGACTTAATAGGTGTCATTTTCTTTAGATATTCAATGTGCTACGACAGACCTTTGTTGTCAAGTGTCTGATTTGTGTTTAAATTTCCCAAATTTCTGGTTTACTTTTTGTTCGACGCATTAAACGTTCATCCAAAGACTATTGATTGGCTATTCGTTTTCAGTAAGCTTGATATCACAGATTTAGAGTGGCACAGATTCTGACAATATACTAAGAGATTATCCAAACATGTTTTCTAGCGAAGCAGTCGTTGCTATAATGACATTGTGATTCGATCCTTGCCTGTATATCGCAGGTCAGTGTCTTCTGTGTCATGTGTTTAAGAGCTTCACGCAATTGCCCAAGTAGTCAATCTGTTCCCCTCTTAATCTGTGACTAAATAAGTCTACATCATGGACACCACACATGAATTAAGCATTAAGGGAACAAAATAAAACATCACATGTGACGTTTGCTTACTGTCATCATAGAAGCTGCTACATCATCGGAAATTCACTTGTTGCTTCAATGAAGTAATGTCAACTTTAACATCAATGTTTGAAATGTTGAGGTGTCAAATGTATAATTAACAGTCGGTATTATTAACATGGAAAATATTCGCATTATGCCTCAGGTCTAATTGAAACTATACTGCATCAAAATTGCAAATGGAAACTAATTATGATGAATGCAGAATATATTGCAGAAGTAAGCAGAGCTACAAAACGTAGAAAACACTTTGGTGTTCCCAGAACACACTAGTGTGTTGAGCACATGTCAGTTGTAGAACACGTTTTCTTGTGTTCCCAAAACAACTATGAGTGCGCGTCTGTTGTACAACACGAATTATCGTGCAAATTAACACGGAAAAGTTCCGCCTTGTTGCAAGGCATCTTGCACATTCATTCAAGGAATTGACAACCTGTATAAATAACAAACTGTGGAATCATTCGCAATTTCGAGTAGCTTGCTAATGATGTTTAGGTTTCATGAAGCATGAAATGAGATAATCCGATATTCGAGCTTCAAAGAATAAAACTTCTAAGCGAATGTCTCGTTAATAGAGTTGCTCGATATTCGAGCTTCCACTGAGACCGAAGGCACACACGATAAGCCGCAAGCCGTAAGCCTTAAACAGAATTCCATCACTTAAGGTTCAATGAGAGCTGGCAAACAGAATAGCCATAAGCCATAAGCCATCAACCAAGAGCTGCCTTTGATTACGGAGGCACACAGGATAAACAATAAGTCATAAGCAATAAACCATCACGCGGTTGAGAATCCTTGGGTGACTATCTTCAGTAGAACCGAAGTTGTGATATAGCGCGTCACTCTTAATGTTTAAACTTTAGTATGCCTTATGCTCTTTCAAAAAATAGAAAATGTCATATATTTTCTTCTTCTGTCTGCTTGCGTCACCTGTCATGAGACAAAATATTGTCAAAATGACTTGTGAACGATGGCTTAAGGCTTATTCTGTGTGCCTCCGGCCTTATGGATGAGCGATAAAACCTTTATAGTGCAACTGAGGCTGTTCCTTCTTCTTGTGTAAGAGTTCTGGATGCTTGCTAATGCCTGATTGACTTTACTGATTGATGATGATCAGTCGCAGATAACACCGATAACTGTATGTAGCTATTGGAGGAGACATGCAGAATATAATGCTTCCATACTATTGAGGCATTATAAATAAATTGGTTACTTCATAATGAAGCTAACTATACATTTTACTAATTGGTGAGCAAAGTTGACCTCTTCAAGAAATTTTCGGTTAACCGCTCTTCCATCCCTGATTTTGATTATAAACCGTATTGACGATCTTCTTGGCCATTTGATCGATATTCCTCTCCTATCTGTAATTATTGTCAAACATGATCTGACAATATCTATAATTGTTGGCAATTATGTGTGTATATTTGGTGACATATTTTTCAGTACATTGGTTTTAGGATAAACTGATTCTCTCTGTAGAAGATATTTTCTTTAAAAGTTGTTATAGCTTACAAACCTACATATAGATAACGACAATAGAAAATTGTCGCATCAAATTCATGATACTCAATCCTTCAATCGCAAATGTTTAACCCAACTTGAGCATTTTCTAAAAGTACAATAATTTTGATCACGTTTCTCAGCTTATTCAAAACATTTGTTTGACAACATCGTCTGAAATCACGAAAATTTTCTTTTTAAATCTGCATTGCCCTATATTTGTATTTTAATTCTACCTTTGGAAAATCTTCTAGACATGACGCAAAAAATAGCATCAACTGTATTCGAGCACGAAACACGCTCATACGATGCTTGAGACGCAGAAAATGACTTTATTGACATTTTATGAAGTTCTTAACTTAGGGATTAATTTATGCATTTTCATCTGATTTATATTAATTTCATGGCATGATATTCAAAGTCTCCGTTTAGACAGACCAACTTCACATATCAGAGACTTCAAGTTCAAACTGTTAAAAAATAGCGAATGAGCATCATACTTTTGCATAACTTTCCTTTATCCCTTTGATGATTATGCCATGCCTGTAGGTTGCAACTCGGATCACACCACATGTAGCCGACGTTAGGGTGTTTAGAGGCACATACATGCTCCTCTTTTTAAAGTCCACTGATGCACTGTGTACCCCCATTTATGTGCGCATTATTCATGATTGTCCATCCAATTAGTTGAATGAAAAGACTGATCTAATAAATCTAATAAAAGTTGAGTGAAAAAAACAAACTTTCGTCAATTGACGCATTCAACGAGCTCAAGAATATTCGATTCCATTCAGTCCATTCAGATTCCTGCTTCATGAGAATACATATTCAGCAATAAAATTGCTTTATCATGTCTATTCACAAATGTCCCAGCTATTAGCAGTGAACAACAGTCTTCAATCAGATGCAGACCGTGTTCAAAATGAGCATTTTTTATTCGAGTAAATTGGAACAATATCACTCTAATATTAAATCCAAGGAATAACAACAAACAACTGTTAGGTTGTTGACATTATTCACGCGCACGAACTTTTCTAAACCCACGTATAAAGCAGGAGATGTTGTCAAGTTACATGAGAACATTGGCTCGAGAGATCATTTTTATTAACGCAGTCATCAGTGTATTTTCTCCAATTCACAGCACCGGCGATGAATGTCGACGGAATTGGGCTGTTGTAAAAAGCAACGTCAAACCAATGATGGCAGGAAACAAAAAAACGAGTGAATACTATGGAGATACTTCAAATGCTGTGCCTTAAACTGCTTTCGAGGGGAGGGAGTATCATCTCAGCAAAGAGCTGACAGAAGGTATTTTAGGAACGTTAAACTCTGACGATGACACTTGTGCTAAGATTCACCAATCATCATCAGCGGTATGTTTGAAATTTGTTAACGTATGATATTTAATTACTTGTCAAGAGCTTCTGTTTTGGAAAGAAGACGATGACATCAAAGCATCTCAAGATTCACCTGCCGTTCAGACATTGAGAAAAAAACCCCTAAACGCATAGAGTAGATATATTAGGTAGAGTGGCAACTCCGCATTTATTAAATCCCCAATATGTTTACACTTTCGATTTTATTAAATGAACTCGAGGTGAATACAGTTGGAATTGTTTCCAAATGTGAGATATGCACATTCATACAGTTTTGAAGAAATTACAACGGAATTGAATGATCATGATAGTATAATGCAGAAGGAAATGATATTATTTTACAGATCGTCCGTTTCATGACAGCCTTGGAGAGAATGTTTGTTAAATTAGCATCTCGATAACCTACTATTGCTTTCATGCTGAACCTCAAGAGAATCTTCTTAAGCGTGTTCATATCATAAGCAACCTGCCACTGGTAGAGTAAACAACATAATCAAAGACAATGATTTCAATTGAATTAAAAATATGTGAATGGTTCCACATTACTATTCAGATTCAAGAAATGAAACATAAATTTAGTGAATCACAAAATCATGACGATGAAAATTGAATTAAAAACATGAAATTTCAGCCAAGACAGCACAATAAGATGTCGACTTTTTCATGAAGACTTCCATCATAATGACATTCACTAGATTTCCTTGATCATAAGCATAATTTCCACTTTGTTACGATGCTTGTTAGCAAATATTCATTCCTTTTGATATCCAACTTGTCTCATGCCACTTGATAACATTCGGTAGTATATAAATTGGCAAAAATTAAGCTTTTTCAAAACTGCTCAAATAATTTTTTGGACCGCAGGAACGTAATCTGCGCAAAAAACTGAATCTTTTCATATAACAATGTTCACTGTATACAGATATTTTTAGAGTCGACACTCTACCTATTATACTTACTCTATGCCTAAGCGCTATTTAAGGAATTGAAAACTGTTGCCTGGCTGTTGAGAAAGAACGCTTAGAGGTGAAAAACACTTGCAAGTAGTGACAGAGCTCCTGGAAATAGAAAAGGAAATGCTGATATTGTGATTCATTACGCATATAAGCAAATTACACCTATGGCTTGGAAATGGTTGCTTTGTCTCATAAAAGAAAATAATATCATAGAAATATCACTTTACAAGCCATAACTACATGGACATCAAAATACGATTTCTTCAGATACTGCATGGCCGGTGAAATACAGAAGAAAACGTTTTTGTATTTAATTGTACTGACTTTAGACTGAATTGAAGCGGTCCTAAAAATTTTCACGCGTTTAATGGTGGCTATCCAAAGATTCGTGGTGAGATCAAAAATGATTTGGACTCCACCAGAAGGAATAATGCTACGACCTAGATATTTCACACTGGATGACTAATGGGAATATAGGTAACAAATATCGCATTGATAACTTTCATTGATGTTTTTTCTTTCGTATTTTTATCGATTTTAAATATTTAGTATTTTTCAGCATTTTAGTTGATTTTTCCATACATTTCCTTAACTTCCCTCTGAATACATGCCACAAAAGCACAACAGCTAATCCACAAAATGTTTATTTCAAAAGTAAATACAAGTCATTTCTTCTCAATGTAACCCTCTCATTCTCTACACACTTGCTTCCTTTTAGGAAGCTCTCGAAAAGCCTCGTGGAAAAAGTCTCGACTTCTGGAATTGAAAAATTGCATCACTGCATCTTTCACGTCCTCACTATTAACAAAACGCTCTCCCCTGAGATGATGCTTTAGATGGCGGAATAAGTAATAGTCACTTGGAGCTAAGTCGGGGCTGTATGGGGGATGAGGAAGCACATGAAGTAAAACAGCGCAGTAGATAAAGATTCTGGTTGCGGGTTTTCGAACACTTTGACGAGCTTTACGAAGTTGCTCACAGTAGTAATCGGCATTCAGTCGCTGATGTCGGTCGGCGAAATCCATATGAACAATGCCGCAGCGGTTCCAGAAGATTGTCAGCATCAAGCATTTTCGATGGTTGGTCCCACTGCGCAGTTTCCGAGTTGCTGACTCACCAGGAAGTTTGAATTCCTTGGAAGACCGTTGATTCTCAGGCAAGTACAGTGATAACGGTGTCTCGCCCTCCGTAATGATGTTGCTTAGGAAAGCATCACCCAAACTCTGATGAAGATCGATCAATTGATTGCAGCACTGAAGGCGACGGTCGCACATCTCAGAAGTTAGAAAGTAGGGAACAAATCTTGAACACAGTTTCCTGATGCCCATTTCGGAAAGAAGATTTACAACGCTACCGAAAGACACGTTCAGTTTTTCTGCAAGCTCTTTCTGAGCGATTCGCCGATCTTCATACACAATCCTCTTCAACTGGTCTTGGTGATCATCCCCGATCTCAACAGGTCTTCTTGTGGACTTGCGATCCGTTACATCCAGCCAGAGCCTTCCAGATTGAAACTCCTTGATCCAGTTATAGACGGTGGCTCTACATGGTGCCTCATCACCATAGGCAGCAGGAAGTTCGGATATTATGGATTGGTTATCGTAATGATGGAGTAAAAGAAACCGAATAACACTTCGATACTCAACCGCTGGAGGCACTGTCTTGAAATGAATCTTGTCTTTCTGTGGAATGCGACTGACCTTTGAACACAACTCACACTCGCTACCGCTCGTGATTGTTACATCAATCAAAACAACTGAATACGTTGATGAATACAACTCAGACCCTATTGAAGTTTATGCAAGTCATGTTCGAAGTAAATATATCGGTCAAAATACTTTCAAGAAAGGAAATGTATGGAAAAAATCAACTAAAATGCTGAAAAATACTAAATATTTAAAATCGATAAAAATACTAAAGAAAAAATATCAATAAAAGTTATCAATAAGATATCTGTTACCTATATACCCATCAGTGGCGTCTTCTTCGTACCTGTGAGGCCTTCGGCGCATCCTCAAAAATAATTTCACAACGATTATAAAAATGAAAAGTGTCATCATTCATTTAAATTCGATGGCTTCTCGTCACAGCTGTGCACAGCTTTCCGTCTCATAGGCAGACGCTCAACCTCGTTGAACAGTTTTGCAGCACGTCCTCGAATCACAGCTGTTTTCTTCGAACAATTAGACACACAAGCTAGTCGTGTGTTCAGACGGAGCATTGATGTTCAGACAGAGCGAAAGAGAGTTGTGTGCTAGTGAGACAGTAAGCGCACGCGCCCGCAGCAATATTGGCTTTCCCGATAGACATAATGCTTTGCCTTCTCCAATTTTTGCAATGAAATTCTCGGCAATTCTTGATCGAGGCGCGGTATCTAAATATAGTAAGGGAAGCGCAACCCAATTGTTCCTGGATTCGCTTTATGTCAGAGAGGCCACTACTCAACAGTAGCAGATAGCTGACGTTCAGAAAAGACTGCGATCAGATGATGAGCGTTCGCCAATGAATGCAGAGTAATGCATCTGACTCGAACACCCAGATTCGGTAGAATTCCATAATTTGTTTTTACGTGATATTGATGTGACACTATGTTTAGTACTGCAGATGAGATCATAACCACGCCTTTCGTCCCAACGGAATATACTGAAAAGATGACAGTCGTCAAGCAAGGTAGGCCAACACCTGATATAAAAATTGAAAGTACTCACAGAGAAAGAAATAAGAAATACACGACATTTTAATGCATCAAAGTTTAAACACATGAGTGGCTGACCGGCCATGAGAAACGCAAGAAACTGTCGACCTTGCCTCCTTTTTTCTTGAGAAAATGTGGTCTGGACAGAGAGGGGATATAGTAATCTCAGCTCCTTGAGTAAGGCGGTTAAGCGACATGGGCAATCACTTTTCATGTGTACATTCACTTGGCCTTAAAAAATGTACGAAAAACTGTTATTAAAAATTCAACTTTTATGAAAATTAATGTTGTAACATAAAAAATGTCTGGTATAGAAATAATATTCCAATTCCGAGTGAAGGCCTACGGTCTGGGCGCACGCGACGCCACTGATACCCATTAGTCATCCAGTGTGAAATATCTAAGTCGTAGCATTATTCCTTCTGGTCGAGTCTAAATCATTTTTGATCTCACCACGTAAGTCATCAGCTTTAAATAATTCATGACTTACCACAGTGTCCAGTTGTACCAGGGAACTTCATTAAAACGTCTTTATTAAATTACAGCTTTTAATATGTGCGAGTTATTCGGCGATCATAAGTTATGGTTCAGGATGAGACTTACGACTTATGACACGTTCAGGTTGCGACCTCAGGCTCCCCTTGCTCTTATGACAACAGGCTTCCCTTGCTGCAGCAACGTTGAGCAGGGGTGGGGGGAATCTTTGGTCCACTTCTCCTCTTTTATCTTGTCCTTAATTGGCTATTTCTCTTTGTCATAGCAGCAGCAGTTGAACTTTGTTGAACGTACACGATTCCTTCGTCCAAGATGCGGGTCTTTCTGTGACTGTCGCATCACATCGCAGATTTTTATGCCACAGTTTCAGTCATTTTTGCTTTATATGTCTGTAATCTTGTGTACACCGTAAATCGCTGAATACCAATCACATATGAAGGATGCATACCAAAATATTTTTTTGGTATATTTCTGTATTCTCTTAGTATATATTTGTATGCTTTTCGTATGATATTTCAAATGTTATTATGCTTTACATACTAAAGCCATACCAGTACAATGTTAAAAGAAAGCATAAATCATGTCCAAAGTATGTTGATTTAAGGCCTTTTGTTAATAAAGATCACACTAATGTTACTACTGTTCTGTAAGTAGTGAGATAATGACATTCAAGAGTCATACTTCGAATACTAAATTCGATTTTAATACACGTAAGTCTAAGTCATTTCATGAATAATCAATAAGCTTTCAGCCATCAGCAATTATGAATTATTTACTTCTGAAATTAAGCATATTATCAATCCGAAAAAAGACACATTATAAATCATGAACGCAAAAATAGTTATGTTTGAGATATATAAGTCATCATGATTGCACGAATAATATAGTTTGAATGAATTGATGTTAATCAACTTGATTCACAAGATAGAACAAACTGAGTGTCCTGTTAATGCTGGTAGACAAGTAGCAACGACGACATACTCGAGGAGTATAAAGTTCACAATAAATCTAATCTAGCTAAATATCATACTGTCAATTAGAAATATTCACGAATGGGATTACTGAAGAAGTTATTCACCAGTAGTATGTAATACATATATATTTTTGACATGTGACTTAAAGCTCTACATACCAGAAGCATACGAATGAAGATGAATGTGCATCGGGTCTCGTATATAAAACATACCAACAACTCGTATTTCAGTGTAAAACAGCCAATCACAGATAGAATAGTTGGTATCGATACATACCCATCACATACGAAAGTAAGTGAGATTTCGTATGAAAAACATACTAGATCTCTGTAAGCATACGAGAATCTTGTATCAGATGTTAGTTTCAAATTGTATGTGATTTTGGTATATGTTTGTATGTAATTTTTGTATCCAGCGATTTACAGTGTACCTACACATGTTTGTATATCTGCTTGTGTACACTTGATGATGGTCAATAAATGACTAGAGGCGGTCATGATTTATCGACTATCTGCTTTTTGACATTTTACATTGACTAGTTTCCATGGATTTATATGATGTCATTCAATAACATCTGTGCACCTTGTAATTTTGTATTTTTGTAAGCATAAATGTTACTGAAGTTCACATATCACGCTCGTCAAACTAGAAAATGGATACATTGATCGCATCAGTGCGACACTGCACATAATACCATATATACAGGGTGGCGCACGTAGACCGCCGGATTTTAAACTTTTATTACTCCTCAAATATTCATCCGATCGTCATGAAATTTCGACTCATACTAGTTTGGAGTATAGGATTTATGATGATTATACTTGTTGTGCTGAGAATTGTCAGAAAATTCTGATTCTATTGACCGAATGACATGTACTCATTCTGTTGACATCGAAAATCTAGATCAAGTTAATTAACTTAACATGAATCGTATTCTGCACAACGAATTGTGCGCCGTCTTGAAGTGAATATTCTTCAGTTACTTCCATGTCATATAAAATACCATTCGACGATTAAATCACTATCTGAAAAGAATCGAACATAGAAGAATGGATGATTATTCGGTTGCAGAACGAGCAAAATGCGCGGCTTGGTACGAATGGCTCGAGAGTCCAGTGGAGGTACAAAGGCTTTATCATTCAGAGTATGGTAAAAACGCGAGAGCACCGGATGCCTGTACCATAAAGCGGTGGCACACAAACCTGTTGACCAGTGGTAGTGTGGTGACTGTCAAGCGGGACCGGTCATCTTCTGAACGAACGGAGCAGAATGTGGAACGAGTTGTGCAGCACTTCGAGGAGGACCCCAAACACATCTACCCGTCGTGCATCTAATGCTCATCAAGTGAGTCGCCGCACTATCCAGCGCATCTGGCATCCGTACAAGGTCCAGGTGGTGCAGCGATTACACGAAAAAGATCTGGAAAACCGAATGGAGTTCGCAGAACAGGAGCTACAACGCATCCAAGCCAACCCGAGCCATTTAGTGGAACTAACCTGGTCCGATGGAGCTCACTTCCATCTGGATGGTGATGTGAATCGCCACAATTGTCGTTATTGGGCCAACCAGAACCCTTACTGGATCAAGCAAGAGTCTATGCACTCGCCACGCACCACCGTCTGGGCGGCAATCAGCCAATCAGGTATCTACGGACCGTTCTTCTTCGACACCTCCGTCAACAAGGATCGGTATCTCAAGATGCTACAGGAGGAATTTTGGCCAGCGGTGCAGTCGGACAGAAGAGGCAGAAGCATCATATTCATGCAGGATGGTGCACCTCCACACTGGGGACTTCCTGTGTGTGAGTGGTTGAACAAGAAGATGCCTAACAGATGGATAGGACGTGGATCTCCTAACATGCCCTGGCCACTGCGTTCACCTGACCTGACGCCTTGCGATTTCTTCTTGTGGGGTTTTGTCAAGTCCAAGGTTTACCATGCACGGCCAACATCCATGCAAGACCTGAAGGACCGCATCATACAAGCATTTTAAGAAGTGACAATTGAGATGTGTCGAGAAACTGCTCTGGTCTACCAAAAGCGACTCGAATCCGTCCTCGAGAATGGAGGAGGACACGTTGAAGTTCGATGCCTACTAACACTTTTTTCTTATGTTTTTCATTTAATAAATGTTTTCTATGACATTTACCTTAATTCGTTTTGGTCATTATATAAAGACGTGGAGGAAATAAAGGTAAAAGTTTATCATTAAATTTTACATGTTAAGATGCATTGTTGGCATGTCAATTTTACTACATGTCATTCGGTCAATAGAATCAGAATTTTCGGACAATTCTCAGTACAGGTATAATCATCATAAATCCTATACTCTAAACTAGTATGAGTCGAAATTTCATGACGATCGGATGAATATTTGAGGAGTAATAAAAGTTTAAAATCCGGCGGTCTACGTGCGCCACCCTGTATATTTAAAATCCAAAGTATTATTATATATATATATATATATCATATTTTTACTATTATATTGTCAGTCATTATACTTAAATATCAACTCCAACATTTTAGTACCAGTGGCTGATAAATGATTCATGTTAACTGCTTTTAACGGGAGTTCATCCATTGTGATTGCAAAAGCAAGTTCTTTAGCTTCCTGGGGGGACCACACAGAAACAGCTTTAGGTAGTGAGTTGTAAGTGACAATGCAAATATCAATGAGTAGGTGATGCTGTTAGCGATTTGCTAGCCTAAAAGTGTTTCTGTGCGGTCGCCCCTGGACTTTTATTACAGGATGAGAAAATTAAAGTTAAAAATGTGATTGGTTTGTGAGGCTTCTTTCAGTTACTTGCTTTTTTTTAATTTTCTCATTCTGGAATAAAAGTCCAGGGAATTGAATAACTTGTTTTTACAATCGCAATAAATGACTCAATCAATCAAGAGAGGAAGAGAAGACATCAGAAGCGAGAGTCAACAAAGAGTAGGCTTACATGTACAACGACAATGATGAAATTAATTCACGAAGATGATGAAACTATTTAGCGCATATGCCTTTAATCGTCTTTTTGTCAGAAGTTCAAAGAGAGCGAAATTTTACACTCTTTTCAATCCAAGAGCATTGATTGTCAGTTCAATAGCAAAATATCTCATGACAAATTCAATATTTGTTTTTGAATTGAGATGATTGATAAATGTCGTGAAATTCACCGATTTGATTCTTCTATCTCAGTTCAAGAGTAAAATCCTCAAGTCATCAATTATTTTCTCAAGTCATTAAGCAACATTGTAACTTTACAGTTGCCATTAGGCATGACAATGACAAGCTGATAATTAATGTGCACTATACTTAATCATTGTAACACCAAAATATATAAAATGAAATGTATAGGCTATTTCATTAGTTTTCTTAGAACTTATTTGGGATTTTAATTTCCTTCTACATTTTCATTTGTTATAGTTCTTTCAAATAAGAATTAATATTGTTGAATAAAGTTTGCATCTGAAGACTTGGACAAGTACAGTCCAAATGAATCATATGTTTCATAGTTTTGCAGTCATTCATGACTAATATCTTCTCGTGCCAAACAGGCAGGTATAAGGGTCAACATGTGTTGATAAATGCTTCTAACTTTGGTCTCGGTAACCGCAGAAATTGACTGTTCCGCCATTTGCATGAAAGATGCAATGCGTTGTTGATGCAATTGTTGTCGCAGCTCATGCCGAATTCCGGCCATCAGCGTTTGAATTCCGATTTTCATACACTGAATGAGCCTTCGCATATATTGAAGAAAAGGAAAATAAGGAGGCTGGAATCGACAAGTACAGTGTATGAGCAATTTGGAGATTTTGCTCAACGAATTGTGAAACGGTACATTGTCAAATATGAACACAATAAGAGTATTGGCCAAGATATGAGGTTTCTTCGAGAAATTTTTTGAGCACACGTCCATTGTATCCCCCTTCCCTGCCAGCATGGTTTACCAAACCTCTTTCGCTTATTAGGAAGACGAACTCTCAACTCAGAATTTATCTGCTCTAGGGCAGCGGTTCTCAAACTTCTGATCAGGATTACCCACTTTGTACACCGAGACTGCCAATTACCCGCTATTTTCTACAATGTTTCACGAACCAGAACTGACCCATAAAACAACATTTTACAATAATCTTTATCTTATTTTGCACTACGCGATCTGATGCATGTAAAAAAAGCTATCAGAATAATGCATATATATACAGTATATGTAAACACGAAACTATCAGATTATCAAAGTTCAACTAATCAAAAATTGTTCCATTGAATCCTGTCAGTGAAAAGAGTGTAATTGCTTTTTGGAAATCAGATGATCAATACGAGAAAATGTATTTGATACAGCTAGCCTCATGTCAGAACCAGCTTGCAGGCACACTCGATATTTATCTTTCATATGAAAGAAAGCTGAAAAACCAGACTCACACAGATATGCGGTCGGGAAAGGCAGCAAAACTTTAAGAGCTCTTTGGAACAGCTGTGGATAAACTTCACTCATTGACAACCAAAACGCCGGAAGTTCTTGACTCGAAAACTCCTCCTTACTTACCTCATCGGCTCGTAGTTAGACGAATTGTCTTTTATATCATCACTGTCGTCGATACATTATTCACGAGAAGCAAATGGCTGTTAAACCCAGACATCTGTGTTACGCTGTGTTTTTGAACAGCAGTGTTCTAGCATTGCTTAAAGCTCTTGAAGATGTTCGTGAATCGGTGTCGTACTTTAGGCAGCTACAATATTATTATATCATGTATGCCGCGCGCGCAGATATATATATGCAGATATAGTAATGGAGCTCCCTCAGTCGATCTACGCCCTTAGTCTATCTGGTAAGACAATGGAATAAAGAAATTGACCTTACTTTATTTAAAAATTCATTCCTTACCCAAAAAATATTCTAATTTTACCCAACTTTGGGTAATTACCCAGAGTTTGAGAACCGCTGCTCTAGGGTATATTCTGGATGATCTTCTGTGATTGAAATTAAGCTACCAACCATATCTTCATCCATACGAATATTGTGTCGACCGCCTAGAAGTCTAGGACAGCACCGAACCATTGATATCGTCGGACTATAGCATGCGGCCAACGCTGTATTGTACGAAATACTTAACTGACTGGCGGTCTCACAAAAATCCTCACGTCGCTCGTAAGCAGCAACGACCCTGTTTGTCAATTAAGCATATACTATTACATGACATTGTAATCATGTCTGAGGCTGTAGTGATTGCTGAGTTGCGTTTATAGCTCTTGACTTGACAAAATTAACGGCTTTGTGAGTTTTTTAACCTAAATTCGATATGAGATAGTTTGTACTTGAACTGAGGAAATTGATGAGTTAATTGCACAACTTAGCAACTGAACTGAGATTCCTTCAGTTAGATCTGATATTCTTTGTTAATGATATAGGTTCTGATATGCTGAAAATAAATGAATTGATTTAATTTGCTATCAAATTAGTTTAGTTGATACATTAGTTGGAAAAGGTGTTATTTGTTCAAAGACAAAAAGCTGAAAGTGCACAAACAGGAATTATAGGGTGTGGTGAATAAATGCGGATGCAAAACAGCATACTTTTGTGTCTAACTTATTACATTCAGTACGCTGGAAAGAATAGCTTGCATATTCAACAATCCACATTTAGGTTATTGTTTCCATGTAAGGATATAGTTACATGTATGACGTCAAACATGATGATCACAACAATTTAATGCAATCGTATGCCTAGAATATTTTTATGCTGCACCTGTACATACTAAGTGTCATCATTAAATACTCTTTGCACCGTTAGGAAAAGAGATAATCAGTGAAATCTGATGGTCTAATGAGTGTATGTTTAAAAGCTTGAGAAGAGGTCAAACCGGTCAAACCTTGCCCATAATGTTCATAGATTATGCTCCTGCCCGTCCAATGTAGTAAATAATTATTTCCAGCATGTTATTATAGATATTTACATTTTCATCTGTGCATTTAAAAAGGGGTTCATGTACCGACAATCTATATATTGAATGTATTGAGATTTTTTCCTAATAAGAACTTATTCAGATGAAATCATAAAACACTGTACAAAATATGATGGCCTATAATATTTCACCTATAAAAATGGTGAAAAAACCTATAATAAAAATCACACTAGTCATGTATTTAGATATCATTGCAGTTCCTCGCACTAGTGCAAGAACTCAATATCATGCAGGAAATATAATACCGCATAGCTTAATGTACTTTCACCTGTAATAGAACTCACTGTCTATGTTACTTAAAGCACTTGACGCTTCGCGCCTCGTGTTTCAAATAACTAGACAGTTCGTTCAAATATGGTGGAAGCACTGCAAACTATGCGGCAATATAAATTTCCCGCGCGGGCAATAATCTGCTTTACAGGTAAAATAAAGTGATAGGATATCTACATTATGCTCACGGAGACAAATAAAAATATTTACTTATCAGCTTAGATATCACTTTATGCTGAAGTATGCACTCCGTGATATTGATAAAAATGTTGGTTCCTAAGGGCTGTTTCACACATGCGTCGTTTTGCAGCGTGATTGTCGCTAAAATTTGGAATTGGCTTTTCACAACGGACTTCGATTTCTGCGACTGTCAATCATCGGACAAACCATTTTGATCTCTCGATTTCATGAGACATAGAATACGGATGTGTCTAGAAGGGCATGAACCAAAATTATTCTGAAGGCAGGCTTCAGTTGTTTTTGTCACTGGTTTCATCGAAATCAGCAGAAAATTTGCTGTCAGAATATCTAAACTTTATTACACAGTTCGCTATAATATTCAAAATCAACTTAAAACATTCGTATTGCAGCAACTTTGTCTCGTCGTCTTCTCTGTGTAATAGACATGTAAGCTAATTTGACAGACATAGAAATTTCAGCAACCTATTCATTCAGTTCATCGGTAAAAGTGGTCGATTGCGTTATCTATTCATAGATCAAGTCAGCAAATTTTCACGAAGCGACCACTTTCATCCACAGAATTAGATTGTTTAATTGTGTCACTTTGCTAGAAATGCAAACTGATTCAAAATGATGGCACATGCAGGAACTTACTAAGTAGGCAAAAAGAAGTATTTAATACCTTGCAGAGATAGGAAAAATAATCGTGCGTCGCTTGCGGATTGCTATGAATTCCTTCAAAATGCTCCGATCGCCATCATTCCTTCAGATTCGAAGAATTTAGATAAATGCGCAAAAGTTTTCACGATAATGTTGGGCCCTCCAATCATTATTAAAAAAGTTAGCAGGCGCACGAAAATACGTTCACATACTTTTATGCTAGACATCGTCTGTGTCTCTTTGCTGTGTGATCCGGTTGATAACAGTTTCTGAAACATCGCACAATTTGGCGTGTTTAATGTTGAACTGGCTGGTCATTGTTCGATTGCTATGGTATTATGTCAGCAGATTGTGCCATTTCATTAACGCTACATGCTCCAATGTTTCCTTTCTTGTCAAATAGAAGAAGAGATGACCTGTTTAATTCTGTGCTTTCATCATATCAATAAGAACAGTAGCAACTTTCATCTGCACCATCTACTGCATCTATTGTCAATATTCGCTGCTTTTGCGAGTGTTCCCGTCAAGTCAATCAATGAAGCATAGTGCATGGGCAGGGGCTCTCTGGGAGTCTCGCATATTGTGGAAATAATTCTCCCCATGGCGGAAGCCATGCGAGTCATCAACTTCTTCATATTCTGGGAATCATTTTGGTGTGTGAATCACCAAAATCCTAGCACTGACGGCTGAGAACGAAGTCGAAATGAAAATTGGTGACTTGGACTGACATCAGTTATCGTCGATTGAACGCGCATGGAAGGCACTACTGTTTGACGTATGAGAAGGTCAATAACCTCAACACTTCCGAACTTCAAATGTATTATTTGTGATAGAATCGGTTCTACTGAACGAAATTAGGCAATTCGGAATGCATTTTGATCACCGTAACATACTGCACTCAGAAATATTCTCAGATTGACACTATGTTCTAGATCGTTAGTCGATCAAAACTCAAAATCGTCTCTCTGCTGACCATTGTTCCAAGGAAAGGGAATTGCGAGGGCAAGAATTTCTCTCCATGGTAGACGCCATGAGCGTCATCAACTTCTTAATACTCTGGGGATCAGTTTGGTGTGTGGATCACCGGAATCTGATCACTGACGGCTGAGATCGAGGTCAAAATGTAAGTTGGTGACAATGATTGACTTCAGTCATTGTCGCTTGCAGGCGCATTGGCTACAGTATTGATTGATCTACACGAAGTTTGAGAACATCAGCAGAAATTCAGTACGGGGTTCGAAAGAATTCTTCCACCACACACGCTATTATTACAATTCATGATTGTTTGACTGTATTAGCGGATGATCCTGGCGTTGGTGCAGCAGTTTACATCGGTTTCGATTTTACCAAAACCGTTTGATAGCATATCCCATAAGTTATTGCTGGAGAGACTCCAAGAACTTGATTTCCCATTTGGATTCATGTTCTTAATGGCGGATTATTTGCATAATCGCTTCCAAAGAGTCAAAATGAACACCTATAGAAGTGGCATGCGATCAATAACAAGCGGTGTTCCTTGATTGGCCATTATCTTTTTGGAATATATATGTCATCTTTGAAGCGATTGACTCTATCCACTTGCCTTGTAAAATATGTTGATGACGTGTGCTTTGGAGCTGGTATCAGAAAATCTTCAGGTCTTAATGATACATCGCAGGTGCTAGCAGAGATCAGAAACATTTGCCAGTGGGCTGACGCCAACGATCTGACCCTTAATTTTGCAAAAACAACTGTTTTGTTCACTATCGTGGCAACTTTCGAGACATTTGTGATGTGAAATCGTGTATCTCTTATGTAGACTTTCATGAAAATGTACGTGTACTAGGCGTTATTGTTGAAAATAAGGGATTGGTCATATTCATGATTGTTCTAGAGGAAATCCCCGAGCCTGATGTTAGCAAACAGTGAAAACCAGTTTTCTTCTTTAATCCGAGTACTTTCGGTGCGCTCCGCGCATCATCTTCAGAGAAACTGATACAAGCATGATACGGACACAAGCAGATAAACAGGGCTCAGACTTGCATTGCAGTGAACATCAAAATGATAAGCCACAAGTCATAATAACAATACCGAAGACAGAAAAACCAGCGAAAGCACATTACTAAAAAATCCAAAAGTAAGTAGCTAGCTAAAAGTCGAAAAAGATACGAAAGAAAAAGAAAAACTATCTACAACGAAGTTATTTGTCCAGGACTCTGTCCCAAGCAGAACCCAAATCGTGGTTGACTCGGTTGTCCCCGCCAAGTCTCTTCGTCCAGAAATGTGCTTTTGCTGGTTTTTCTGTCTTCGGTATTGTTATTATGACTTGTGGCTTATCATTTTGATGTTCACTGCAATGCATGTCTGAGCCCTGTTCATCTGCTTGTGTCCGTATCATGCTTGTATCAGTTTCTCTGAAGATGATGCGCGGAGCGCACCGAAAGTACTCGGATTAAAGAAGAAAACTGGTTTTCACTGTTTGCCAACATCAGGCTCGGGGATTTCCTCTAAAACAACTAGGCGTTATCATGAACAACTCTCTAAGCTGGAAATCTCATGTTGATTTTATTGAGAAAAAGTGTTCACAAAGAATGTATATTTTACACGGTTGAATTCTTTCACGTCACCGAACAATTTTGTCTTATTTATAACGTTTTATTTCGATCTTTGATGGAACACGCATCTTCGGCTTTCGTTGGCCTGTCTAAGGCAGATTCCATGAGGCTTCAAGCAGTACAAAACCGCTGTCTGAAAATCATGAACTGTCCAGAAGTGATTGATGTAGAAACAAGGAGAAAAACAGCAGCCTTGAAACTTTTTCAGCAGGTTCTAAATGCCGAAACAACAATCAGACTTCTGCTCCCAATGTACTTGCCAAGTGGACGTATGTCGGTTCCTTTCTGTAGAACATCATTGCGACGTAATTCTTTCTTTCCTGCTGTAGGCATTCTTAAATCTTCTACATTTTTTGACTGATTTTATATCATTCCGCATTGATTCGTGATTTTACAGATAAAGATAAATATGGTGCATTTCTCTGTAAATTTTTCATGTAAATTTGAATTTTATTGATCTGTCATTCCGATTTCTATTCTGATATACAATAAACACCATTCTCTCTCTCTCTCATCAGCACTTTGGAAATCAAAAATATTATTCCAGATAAGATCGGCATTACTTGACGAAAATTAGCAATTCGGAATGCATTTTAGTGACCGGATCCTGCTGAACTCAGAAATGTTCTCAGTTTGAGATGATGTCAAAGATCATTAGTAGGTCAAAAACCAAAATCGCGCGATTTACTCGCGGCAAAATGAAAACGCGCGACTTGTGTGAAAGGCTCCATAGGCTGTAATGTTGAGCAAGCACCCGCGCGACTTCCGCGCTGCAAAAAGTCGCATGTGAGAAACAGCCCTTAGTCATCGATATCTGCCTGTCATGTCATAGAAATATATTGTCTATCTAAAGTTGAATAGAATGGAAATTGACTTGAGGTTTCGGCACAGCCGCGGGAACTAAGTTGGGACATGAAACACCAATGTAAGGCTTAGAATAACCATGTGACATCCTGAGCCAATAATATAGTGGTTGACAAGTGTATCTATGCGAGAGTGCGTGCGATTTGTGTGCCACTATTGTGTTTTGCATGAATTTCAACATCCATTCTGTAAGTTGCATTGCTATCAACTTCCATGGCCTTGATATAGGCATCATGGGTAACAACAATAATTGACCGTTACGAATTTACGACAAACCATTCGACTAGTAAAAATCGGCCTGGACCATAGTTAAGAAACGCCTTCAGATCACAGAAATAGATATTACTACACGAGAAGGAATTACAATACGAGAAAGAATTACAAATAAACAAAATATATTTATTTCTATGCTCAGATGCCATTGGTCACGCGGTTCGACATCTGTCATTCACACATCTCATGCATTGAAGAAATGATGTCTCAAATTAACCTTGTTTACAGGCCTTCATTAAAGTCTTAGGCTGCGTTTACACGTGCAATGTGATTGCTGACACTTTTCGATCTATGATGAGTCAGAAAAGAATGGACAAACAATTGAAGTAAATGCATGCCTTCAATAATTGTGCTTCGTGCGTCACTAGCTTGCACTAGCTTCACTAGCATTCACTAGCTTGCTATTGTCTGGTGACGCACGAAGCACAATTATTGAAGGCATGCATTTACTTCAATTGTTTGTCCGCATTCTTCTCTGACTCATCATGGATCGAAAAGTGTCAGCAATAAAGTTGCATGTGTAAACGCAGCCTTAGATGTGACCCGACCAAGGTCTGAATTAAGGTCTCACGGACGCGTGGTGAACACTCTAACATAAGGCCACAGCACCTGTGAAACGTTTCGGTTTGTCAGAAAACTTTGGCGACAATGTGACCACACCACTTTCGATTCCCACTCGCATAATCGCTCGTGGTGTATAATTGTACATCTTAGTCCCATTAACTTAAATTAACTAATCTAACGTTTTCTTGCAACATTAATTATCCGACCGTTCTAACGAGAGAGTAAGTACCGTATATTAGATGGAGTAGCAACCCAATATTAATTAAATCCCAAATGTTGTAGCTTCAATTTTGTCAATTGAACTCTTGACGGATGTGCAATTGCTTGATAAATTGGAGAAATTAGCAAGGAGTTCATTGATCATGATAGCAACGCAGAAGAAGAATAGCATCTTACAAATCCTCCGAACAATGATTACCTCGGAGAGGTAGCGTTTTCTAATTAACTTCTACGGAAATGACTATTACTTTCGGGTTTAGCTTTGGCATCTTGCGTTTGATCATGTCACAAATTACCTGATACTGAGAGAGCAAGTATCATAATTAAAGACAATGATCATTATTAACTTTAAGATATACACATAAAGGATCCGGAATATTATATTGATAGAAAACAAATTTAGCCCTCGGATGCAAAAGTGGTACTTTCTTTTTTGACCCAGAGATATACAATAAAATCACATCCAAGAAAATTTCAAATGTATGAATCTGTTGAATTCTTACCGATTTGAGTATTATGATTCTTACCATTTATAACTCAATCATGCACAATGATTTTTATTGACGGCGGAATTCATTCTTCTATAATTCAGACAGGTAAATGGAAGCTATTTACTAATTCTGCTAAGTTGAAAATGTCGACAATTGAGCGAAAAATATAAAATGCTCTGAATGTTTTTTTGTGAGACTTAGACTATATTATTATGCTCTTCATGCAATTTCCTCGATAATCAACTTGATTTTCTTTTAATTGAGCTTTTTATCAGTAAACTTTCGTTTTATTTGACATCTTATAAGTTTCAAACTACTTAAATATTTGCTTCATACTGCTTAACAATCTCAAGATCTTAAAACTCTCATCAGGAGCTCATTAGGACTGTCATCTAGACATTAGGAATATAATTTCCGTAACAAAAACTGAATTCATGGATGCAATGTTTTCACGGGATGCTGTCATCATTTTGAGTTAACACTATTCCAGCTATGTGCTTGCTTTTTAAGTCTATTCACAAACCATGCTCATCACATAATGCAACAATGTTATTAAACCTTGAATTTTGATTTATTACTATTTCATACTGATGGTATCAAAATTATAGAAAAAATGTGTATAATAGTTAGTTCTTGTTAGGTTTTCCCGATCAAATATAACACTTGTTTTGACCAAATGTAATATAGATAAAAGCAAATGTAACACGTCAACATTAGGGCAGTTATCAAATATAACCTGTCAAATCAAATGTAGCATAAGGCTGTTATCAAATGTAATAATGATGATTAGTCAAAGCAAATTTAACAATGACAGATCAAATATAATAAAAGAATCATATAGTGTCATACAGATCTTATTGAATTGATATGCTACGAAGAATGCAATTAACTTCACATTTGAACATCAACCATTAATTGAATGTCATACTGGTGAATGTCCGCAATATACAAGATGTGAAAACGATTAATTTACTCATGCCTAAGAATAAGAATAAGAATTGATAACATATATGAATGATCAGGAATTTTTGAGTACCCCACTTTTTTTAGGTCAATATCTGAAGCCGAAAAATATTTGAATGTGAGAACAACTTGATAATCCATGTGCATAAATTATCAAATCAAATTTACATCAAAATGTTCTGCTTTAATAAACACGCTGGCAAATACCGCTGCAAATGTCTAAAGTAGCTGCCACATTCCTCTGGGGTGATGACCGACACACTCTACTCCGCAAGTTGACATAAAGTGGCTTCTCTCTCCTGAGGAGCTTGATCATGAAGCTGATCTGTTACTTCCGCTAAACCTCGCTTTACGGAGGCCTTCCACTGAGAGAAGCAGTTCTCCACAATATTCAACGTGGGTGAGTACGGTGGAAGCCACTCGAGTGTGACTGTCTGCGGAAGACTGACATCACTAGCACTTCGATGAGCAGGCCTTAATTGTCATTGGCTCTTCGAATGATGGCGTACGCTGTGGACCTCTTGATCCCAAGTTGGCGGGCGAGTGCAACATAATCCTCGCCATGACTATGAGCGTCTGCCAAGCGCTGCTTGTCAATGACGGAAATTCTTTGATATCGCATCATTGATAGCATCCGATGATAACAACATATATTTGGTCTGTATCTGCCACTTATAAAGAGACTAGTTTGATATTTGTTCTACCTATGGTGCACAATAGAACGATAGAGAATGAATAGAATTCAATACTTGATCTGACAGATTATATTTGATCTACCAACAATTAGATTTGCAATCGATGCGCTGCATTGAATCTACATTTGGTCTGACATGCTACAAAGTGATTGTCTAGTGTTACATTTGGTTTGACAGGGTGTTATATTTGATCGGGAAAACCTAATTTGATAGACGCTACTACTTGATTTCAATCAGTGAATTTTCATCAGTGTTTTCACGTAGGAACATATTGTAAGCAGCATGCGCGTAAAGATTTTTAAAACGTGTTGTGAAAACGTCTCCAAAGTAATCTAGCATTCTAATTCCACCTCGTGGCAGTCAGCGTCGGTAAGCTTTCTGGCTCAAATAGGCAATAATAATAACAATAATGCCGTTTATTGTATGAACTCGGCCTCAATGATGAAAATCTTAAGGCCACACAATATTTGAACAGAGAACAGTAGAAGCACAATAAGGAGATCGAAAACAAACACTGAGAAGAAAATCATGAAGTTAAATAAGTTTCGTGTTGTCAGTCATTCCAGAGACAGAGATTATTATTTGCTAACTTGCTCATCATTGTCAGAAATGAATCGCTTTTAAGTTTAGTTGTGATCTTTGGTAGATAATACGTTACGCTGAATTGGAGAGTCTTCGGGTTAAGATGGTGTAAAGGGTTATTTTGGTCATGTATTAAGTCAGTAAAAAGTTTGAACCCCTGCACCGTTCTTCAATAATCATGTGGAACGAAATTGCTGCAATTACAGTGACGTCCGCAAATGATTCTATGAGCCCTCTTCTGAATGCTTTCTAATTCTTTTTCTTGATTTACTCGAAGCGATGTGAAGACAGGGGCACAGTATTCGAGCGCACTTCGTATCGAGTCATTATTAATTAGTGCAAGGGACTCTGGCGGCATGAATGACTTCAAGAGTCTTAGGGTTCCAAGACGAAATGATGCCATTTTTTATCTGTTGAATGCGGTCATTCCAGCTGAGATTCCTGTCCACCACACCCAATAGCTTAATTGCATTCACAATCGGCATACTGGGTAAGGCAAATTGATTCATTTTTTGGGATTTGGGACTTTTCTGATTGGTAATAAAGAGTTGCTGTGATTTTTCTTCATTAATTTCAACTTATTCTCGAACATCCATTTTTTTATAATTGGAAGCGCACTTTGCAAACTACTTGTCGGAGCATTCTTGTATGTATTGCCACATAAGGTCAAGTCATCAGCATATTTAAGCAAAATAACATCTTTATCATAAATTTCCAGATCAGAGAGAACGTATGCAAGGATGCAGGGACCTAATGAGGAGCCTTGAGGGATTTCTCTGGAACGATACGATGTACATTGGTTGGACGAAGTCATCGTTATCAATAATTATGTTAGCTGTCAACTGTTGATTTAATCCTCGCAAAATTGTTGCAATATCTGATGCTAGGTCCAACTTCTCCAACCAGCTCTGTTTATTGTGTTGCTGGTAGTTGCTGCTAACTTGTTTGTAAATTGCCCAAGGAGATTAACCTTCTTTCTTCATTTTTCAGATTGCGGCAGATGATCAATTGACATTAAAACAACTTTGTAAAAGATGTTTTGTGAAGTTTGGTGTAGTGCTGTCACAATCATCAATGCACAACTATCTGAAGGGACAGTTAATCTCCCTCAAGAAATGGCACGTCGAGCCTTCCACCATGAACAGTAACGAGAACAAAGATAAGCGAAAGGAGTATGTAGAACGGATAACATCTTCTATGAGAATTGAAAAGCAGACTGTTTGGATTGACGAGAAAAATGTTAGTCTTTTTTGTCGGAGATCCCAAATGAGATCAAAGATTGGTGAGCGTGCAGTCATCATGCTATATTTTCTCTGATTGAACGAAAAGCACTAAGCCCAGAGTCATAATTTTTGGCATGGAATGTCTTCAGGTCATTTCCTTTCATTTTCATGCACTCCTGTCTACATAGCCAAACGTATTTAGATTTGGCGAGCCTCTTAATGTCGGCAAACACAAACATTTTGAGCAACTTTATCCACATTCAACCACATTCTCGCATACAGCACTGATCAGAAGCTTCATAATATCTTATGCACATCATAGGAAATTACCTGAAGACATTCCATGCCAAAAATTATAACTCTGGGTTTAGTACTTTTCGTTCAATCAGAGAAAATATACAAAATTTCATTTTAGCCAAAAACGGCAATCTGCGTCCCATTGGATTTACATGTGTTTTTCTTTGATCTTGCCTGACAAGAAGAAGAACTCACTAGATTGGCAGACGTGCCGATTCGCAGTAGGCATAGGGTGTACATAATTCTGTGAAAGTCTCACTTTCGGCCTCGTTCCCTGCAGAAACTCGCTCTGGCTGCTATCCGTTTAATGACAGTTAAACCAGGCGTCATTGAGGTTCCATTTAATTAATGACGCGTTATAGGACAAGCCCATTATTGCAATGCATGTTGGAGTTAAGTGCATCATCGATCAAAGAAGCCGCATATTCACAGGCTGTTCGCTTATCAGGTAGACAAAGTTTTGAACCATGAGGAAAATATAGAGTTACGAACAAGAAGTCACAATACTTTGCAGACATATGCATTGTCAAGAGTTCGACGTTCCTTTTAAATCATTTTCACATTGAAATTACTCGTAGTTTCCACCCACGCGCGGATTCCACCACCTTTATCAGGGGTCCTGTCGGATCGATAAATGTCAAAACCATCGATAGAGACATCCTGATTACGGGTAGTGCTGTCTGACCATGACTCAGTAATTGTAGTAACATCGTAAGAATTCGAATTTATAATAATCATAAGCTCATCTAGTTTGTTGGATATTGACTTTGCATTGGTATAACAAATAGGCCTAGTAGGAGGGGGGGGGGATGAGAAGAATTAAGAGAATCAACATAGCTGTCATCTTTTTTCTCCGTTTGTAAATATCTTTGTCATATTTTCGTCCATCAATAAGTAGTTTGCCTCCCACCATTGCAATCTTTTTCATGGGAACTCATCTCGGAGCTCAAACATCTTTCTTTCTACGGAGTCGGTAGTACCCGCTTCTATCCCAAGCGGTTCTATCAGAATCAACAAAATGATTACTGTGTGCTGATTTGTTAGATTTTTTTGTTTTTATTTGTTCTAAAATCTTGCGCTTAGTTTGATAATTATTCAGTGACTTTACTAATTCTTTTATTTCCGTTTGAGAATCTTCCAAATCTTTCAGCATTTATGATTTTTTCATTAGATGAGTAGTCGTTCAATATTTCTTTAGCTTTGCTGCGTGTTGCAGACTCATGCTCGTTGACATCCTCACCAACTCCTCGGATAACCAAGTTATTTGCAATCAACTTCCGAGCTTCCTTTAATTCATTCATCTCTTGTTATGCTATAATATGTCTGAGTTGGCATATTTCTTGCCCTCGTTGTCTCATTCTCACATTTATCTTTTCTAATTCGTTTGCAAACATGGATCGCATGTCATCCTTGAAGCGTCTGAAATTTTCTCGGAAATTCGCTTAATCATCATGAATAATAATAGCAGTTTTATCCTCATCGACGACGACCTTTCGAGTATTTGGCATGGCATTATCGATTGTAAGTAGCAAGGAAGACAAGAGAAAGGTGCAGCAATAAATCAGTTTGCAAAACTAGTGTTACCAGACTCGAACACTGGACAGAGGTAGACCAATTGCTGTTTGGTCTCAAGAACTACACCCGCTCGTGTATCTCACGCATGTATGGCTAACGTGGTTACTCTTTGCTGTTTCGTGATATTGGTAAGCTGTGCGAGCCTAGGGTGGAGCAGTAATCAAAACGTGACTTGGACACTGAGATTACACAGAGGTAGAAAATGCACTAAAATGAGAATAGGTCCACATAGCGAAGTCCCACGAAGCTGTAACTTATATCAAATTGAAGTGCAGGCCACGGGCAATCGAACGATATAAATTTCCAGTAGAATAATGCGTAGAAATCCAGCAATTCCAATAAAAAGGAACGAAGAGATAATAACGACAAATGAGACGACCACACACGACACAATGATTCATTTCGTGGCGAATTCGTGCCGACTTTGGTGGTTAAACGTTTAAAGAGCAGTCTGTGAATTTTGAACGTGCTGAAAAATTGACCACATTCGAATTAGTTGTCTTGACAGACGCGTCATGACTGATGCCAAGTGACCACTGCCAAACTAACTGAATTTTGGTTTCTTCGTTTCTCGAATGATGAACACCTAATTTATCTTCTGCTTATTCCACATCCACCCTTTATTGTTTTAATCAGCCTAACTCAAGATTGAATGCATCTTTCTTGTGCATGAGAGGCAGGAGTGCTCTTAAGAACAGGTTACTCTAGTCAACAAGCTTGCAATTTAAATTTTGCTGATTGGCATGTAATGGGTTTTTATCTAATTGTCGGGAACAATTTGGTTTCTGAATGCAACCATGTTACATGGTTACATGGTTACAAATGGTTATATGTACTTCAATTATTTCTGCAAGGATGCCGCCGAAAATATGACACTGATCAAGGGAAAAAGGGAAAAATATTTTAACAAAAGTATACATATACAAGTGAATACGAATCACGAATCCTTGACACTGCGATTTCACATTTCATTTAGACGAAAATTATGTACCAAGCGACAAACACACAGATCCCTCGCTAATTGACTGCTAATCTACAAATTTGTATTTACAATTGTTGAGTAATATTTCAAAATAATGTACATACTTAAAGCAGAACCATGTTGCCATGGCTACTTCAAATATTATTTTTATGTTTTAATATTGCCTGTATTTTATATCAATCTAACTTGGCGTTCTGAAAATGTATGTACGATACACTGAAAAGAAAATTGACGTCCATCGACATCAGTCTATTAATTGCTTTAGCTGCAAAGTCCAATTATAGCGATGCAGATATCCGAAATTCTAGCAGGTAATACAATACAGCAGTCATGGATTATTACTACACATTTTGTCGAAGCATTTGATGACAAACTATTCTACAGCGATATAATGTTGTAAATTTGACAATATTCTTTTCATGATAAAAAAAATATTGATTATTTTTTTCGGTTTTTTGCTCAAATAATACATTGATTCATTCGATGCATGATATTTCGTTCCTGTTATGCTCGTCGGCACATATTGCTCTGATCTGGACACGTGAGTACAGATAATGAACAAAAGTGAATGTAGACAATTTTAAATATATATATATATATATATATATATATATATATAAATCAATAAAGCAAACCAATAGGTCAATGACAAATAAATTCAAATAATTTATTGGCTAGCGCTTTCGATGGAGTACTTGTCCATCTCATCAGACAAATTATGCTAAATGATATCAAAACAAAAATATCACACTATCTACTAGCGTTAAGGGATGGCTTAAATTTCAAAATGAATTTTCGTTCATGCCTTTCCCTCTCCGCTTTACATGCACTATAATGTAGTTGATACAATGGGAGCACCATGAATTTAGGGTCAGCAATATCTTTGGCACACCTAGATATGTGTTTGCTAACATTTAGTGGAGCACTCATGGGATGATTTACGTGCTGTCTATGAACAGTCATCCGACAGTCTAATTCAACCGATGATAAGTTAAGAGCAGAGACTGTCGCTAATCTAAAAAATCATTATTGATTTTTAATCATCGGTTGAATTAGATTTAGGTACCAGAAAACTACTGAGCAAAGGCTGCAAATTTACCAGATATCCTAGAAGAAATACAGAAGAATTGAAAACTTATGTTACAGAATTTTGTAGAACACTAAAAATTATAGACTATTTTAGTGACACCGCCGCACCAATTGACAATTCTTTAAAGTTAAAATATTCCAAATCAAACTTTGATCCCCAAAAACGGATAACATACATTTGAATAATACAATTGATTTGATTGAAAACTCAACCGAAAAGTTATCAACCCAAAATCCGAAAGTGAAACAAAATATTTCAAAAGCGGAAAATGATTGCATCGAAGCTTTAAAGAATAGACTTGACATCCACATTACTAAGGCCGATAAGGGTGGCGCTTTTGTAGTGTTAAACAAATTATTCTATATTGAGAGAATAAATAATGAACATCTCCTAGATGCAGAAACCTACCGAAACGTTGATAGCTACAATCCATACAGTACATTAAACCTAATTAATAACTTGTGCAAACTGCATAATAGAGCTTTGACTTCGAAAGAAGTAAGACGCGTATCAAAATTCCACCCTTCTATACCATACTTATATGGTTTACCAAAAATCCATAAGCATGCAGACATAATAAGAAATATTCAGATCGATGAATATGGCTGTACTCAGCAAAAAGCTCCTGATAATCTGACTTTTCGACCTATCATATCTCAAACAAATTCTCCAACTTCCCATTTAAGTGAGTTGATTGATGCACTTCTGAAGCCTTTGGTCACAAATTTACCAAGCTACTGCAGAGACTCTTGCAAACAAATCTTATATGATCAACAAATTGCCTCTACATGTACACGAAGACGAAACTTTCCTCACATTTGACGTAAAATCCTTGTATACAAACATTCACCATGAATTAGGGGTTGAAGCTATTGAATTTTGGTTGGAAAATAGAGAGGACTTGATTCCTGATCGGTTTACGAATGATTTTTTGCTACGATCCATTGGCATTATTTTATCGAACAACTATTTCTCTTTCGAAAACAAGCATTATCTACAGATCTCCGGCACAGCGATGGGGACGTAAATGGCCCCGGCATACGCCAACTTGGTAATGGGGTATCTTGAGCATGAGTTCTACTGCAAAATGGAGGACCTTTTGACATCTGCAGCACTTTCGCTTTTCAAAAAGAGATGGATACGTTACCTTGATGATTGTTTCATCATTTGGTCAAATGATTTTGGAAATTTAAACAATTTTTATGAACTCTTGAACAAGCTCAATGAAAGTATACAATTCACGATGGAAAATGATAGACAGTCTATACACTTTTTGGATGTTCGGCTGTATAAAGACAATGAAAAAATTGAAACGGACATTCACAGAAAACCAACGGATAGCTTTAATTACTTACCGTTTAATTCGTGCCATCCCCAGCATATAAAAAGGAATATTCCCTTTAAACTTGCATACCGGATAAAACGTATTGTGTCGGACAGCGAAATTAGAACCAAAAGACTGAACGAATTACGTGAAATCTTATTGAGATTAAGATATCCGAAAGAACTTATTGATGGCGGTATTAAAATGGCTAATTCATATAAGAACATTAATAAAACAGATGAAAATAAAAAGTCATCGTTGCCGTTCGTAACGGAATATAATCCCAACAACCCGAAGATATTTAGTGAAATAATACAACCTGCCACAGAAAGTTTAAAACTCAACAACACGTTTAAAGATTATAAACTGAAATTATCATATAAGCAACCAAAATCATTACTGTCACTGCTTCAAAACAAAAAGCAAAAATATCAAAGGTGTGGAAACGATGTAAATGCTGCCTCCATCTACTAACTGGAAAAGAATTTACAATAAATGGTGAGAAATACTCAATAAGAGCTAATATGAGCTGCCATTCATCAAATATCATTTATATGCTCAAGTGCAATGGCTGCTCGGATTTCTTCTATATTGGGCAGTCTGGCGATCAGCTAAAGAACCGGATGACTGTTCATAGACAGCACGTAAATCATCCCATGAGTGCTCCACTAAATGTTAGCAAACACATATCTAGGTGGATATTGCTGACCCTAAATTCATGGTGCTCCCATTGTATCAACTACATAGTGCATGTAAAGCGGAGAGGGAAAGGCATGAACGAAAATTCATTTTGAAAATTTAAGCCATCCCTTAACGCTAGATATTTTTGTTTTGATATCATTTAGCATAATTTGTCTGATGAGATGGACAAGTACTCCATCGAAAGCGCTAGCCAATAAATTATTTGAATTTATTTGTCATTGACCTATTGGTTTACTTTATTGATTTATACCTATCTACTCTACCATTTACTTATTTTTATCGAATATATATATATTTATATATATATTTATCAAATCTCAACAGATGTAACCACCACGAGACATGTTTCGGCCTGTTTGGCCTCATCAGTCGTGGGTAGGTTTGAACCAGCGACGTTGGAGCTAGAGGACGTGCAAGCATAGCCTCTCCCAACGGACCATCTGTTGAGAGCGTGAATTAGCCAGGAAGGCACTGCTTTAACGCAGGCACGTGGAGGGCAAAACAACAGGCCGAAACATGTCTCGTGGTGGTTACATCTGTTGAGATTTGATAAATTTATCAATTGCCAGGTTACTTGTCTAAACATGTAATGAGTAGCGCCTGCGTTAAGCGCCTTAATCTCGGATGCGGTATTAAGTGATTGCAGAAAGCAGTCCGCCCTCCACGTGCCTGCGTTAAAGCAGTGCCTTCCTGGCTAATTTACGCTCTCAACAGATGGTCCGGTGGCCTTGTGGTTAGAGGGTATGCTTGCACGTCCTCTAGCTCCAACGTCGCTGGTTCAAACCTTCCCACGACTGATGAGGCCCAACAGGCCGATCTGTTGAGATTTGATAAATTTATCAATTGCCAGGTTACTTGTCTAAATATATATATATATATATATATATATATATATATATATATATATAATAGTATAAAAGAATTATCAGAAATGGATCAAAATAAGAAGGAAAATAACTCCCGTGAGTCGTCAAGGAAAAACTTTGAATCTTGAAAGCCGGACCGGTTTCACTTGGTCATCCAAGCTTCTCAAGGGCTAATGTTTATTATGAATATCATAACTTAATTTAAATGATCATAAAATAAGCTACACATACATAGTAAGCGAATTACGCAAATGTCATGGATGAAAATAAGAATTCACAGACATCGTACAGGGGGAAGAGTGCAGGCGGATATCATTGATCAATTTTGATTAAGTGAAGGTCTAAAAACACTAATGCACAATTTTTCTTTGCTCTCCCTATACGATCGATCACAATTTGGGGATAACTTCAAAATCGGGATTATGCTGAAATGAGGGTCACTTTTTGAGCATGAGGAGATGTGCTTGCTCACAAATAAAGATCGATAGTCCTTGTCCTTAACTTGTTGTCTGTGCACTCAAGTCCTTGATCTTAAAGTGTCTCCCGTTTGCCCCACATAAAGAGCGCAGCAACCTCTGCATTGTAGCACGTAGATCAAATCTTTCGAGTTGCCGTCCATGTTATGTTTTATTAAAAAAGTGCTCAGTACAAAGAGAGCAATTTTTTAATAAACGAGTTAAAAGAGAGCATTTTTTGCTCTCGCGTTCTTGCCATACTCTTGAATGATAAAGTCTTTGTACCTCCACTGGACTCTTAAGCCATTCGTACCAAGCCGCGCATTTTGCTCGTTCTGCAACCGAATAATCATCCATTCTTCTATGTTCGATTCTTTTCAGATAGTGATTTAATCGTCGAATGGTATTTTATATGACATGGAAGTAACTGAAGAATATTCACTTCAAGACGGCGCACAATTCGTTGTGCAGAATACGATTCATGTTAAGTTGATTAACTTGATCTAGATTTTCGATGTCAACAGAATGAGTACATGTCATTCGGTCAATAGAATCAGAATTTTCTGACAATTCTCAGTACAACAGGTATAATCATCATAAATCCTATACTCCAAACTAGTATGAGTCGGAATTTCATGACGATCGGATAAATAGTTGAGGAGAAATAAAAGTTTAAAATCCGGCGGTTTACGTGCGCCACCCTGCATATTACGATTTCAGTAACGGAGCATAAATTGAAAGTAACCAGGGTGCAGGATGTCAATCACATGAAAAGGAATCGAAACAGTGAAAATGTAGATTATTGCTTAATAATATACACAATTAAATGGTGAATTCAACTTGGTAGTCAAAGTAGGCCTACAATTAGTTTTGAAAAAATTAAACTGAAAATTAAATGATTAGCAATCATTTAATGTCAAGAAATGTTGAGGAAAAAAACATTGCAATACGACAAAATATAATGCTCGTGTCATGCGGTGCAAAACGTTTTACTCTCTGTCAGCTTTGCTAACTTCAGAAAGTGCAAAAGTGATTAAGATACTTATCGAGATTGCTGTCAAAAAACCATTAGCATTATTTCGGCATTACTTGAAGTGAAATCTCATTGATTCAAAATAAATACAATCTTGGCGCTTTACGATAGATATAATGACGCTCTATTTTGACGCAATTGACATCATGACGCTATAATTGTAAACTACCCTTTTCTTATGACATCTGATATGAAATGCAGCAAAGTGCGAGTTTGAATATTTAAATGTTATTTATAATAACCAAGTTAGCTCAAGATACGAATACTGCTATCAGAGAAAGCATACACAAATAGTGTAAGCTCTACTAAAACTCGAGTTGAAAATCAAAGAATTAGAAATTATAATAAGATTGTCAAATGAAAAAAAAATTCGGTAAAGGAAAATGCACGACTTTTGTTAAGGATGTAAAGTGAGATATATTAAACATGCAAGTTTTGGATAGGGAGGGCAACTGGAGGATATAAATCATCAAGGAGGTTAATGTGGACTAACCAGTTGTTTCCGAATAACTGAATAAAGCATTCAATGAATGGCTTTTGATCTTCTTGAATTATTCTTTCTTTTATTCTTCCTACTTTTGACTTTACAAGCAAATATTTTCACTGCATTTTCATCATGAATGAATACGTTTTTATGGTACAAAGATACAAAAGGCGTCACAAAATGCAGTATTTCGGTACCAGAGAACAGGTTGCGGGCAAAACATTTACCTATAGTCGACACTAACAAAAAAACACAATTTGAAGCACTTTGCAATGTGGTAAAAGATCGCACTCTAGAAGTCTTTTTTAAAAACTTTAATGTTATGCCAGCATGAGCAACAGAATCAGCTAGGATATTCGACATGGGTGTTGTGTGATGTTTATGCCACCTGCGAAAAATAATATTTTACAGTCCGTGATAATCGCATCGCAAATGGCATTAACATAAGGCAAAAGTATCAGCAACCCTAACACGGAATCCTGGGATAAATTGAGTAATATAAAAGGCCAGTAAAATATAAGCTGTATATGAGATCGTCATTTTGTTCGACACGTTCATTTGTTCGGCAGGTTCATTTGTTCGACACACTTTTAGTTATGCTCATATGCTTTGCATTTCTTTGAATTAGCTTCAGTACATTTCCGATGGATTTTGTCGTTCCTCTTTCGTCAATAGTGTAGGCATATTCATTACAAGCAAGTAAGCAGATGTTCATCTTTTGATGTTTTTGTTTCTCCTCCATCTTATCAAATTACGGATGCAAACTAATGAATATCGCAAATTATGTTATCAAAAACATCTCATTGAAATTTTGATTTGAGGAACTATGTATACTGGAGATCTTTCTATGCACATAGGTAGAATTCAATGTTTGGGATTTCCATGATTTATGCGATAAATAATCTACTTCATAGAAATGAAAAGCATTCATATCCGATAATCAATTTTTTCGAACAAATGAACGCATTAAAAAAATGAACCGTAGAATTCTGCGTATCAGTTGTCGATGAAATGAACGAAATGAATGAACTTTTTAAGATATCTTGTCAAACAAATTAACGTGTCGAACAAAAAGGCCAGATCCATAAAGGCCAGATAAATTGTCCAATATTGTGTCTCATAAATATTGTGTAGAGTTGAAGCTTCTTTGCCGATAATGCGTTGATATCTGCCTTACATGTAATTGTGAGTGAATGTGATTTTAGCAATATACGAAGTCACTGTCATCTGGTTTTGGGTTCTCACGATAATTGTGTAAACCTGTGGAAAACACCCTACTGGCTCAAGGAATCAGAGCTGCACCGACGAAATATAGTTCTATAGGCAAAAAGTGACAAATACATGGAATCGACTGCGCAGTTGGACTGAGAATTAGACACAGAGGTAACAAATAGATTGCAAACATGATGGGCGGCATGGAAAGTTCGATGGTGACACCGCTTAAGGGATAAAAAAATGTATAAAGCAATTACAAGACTACATCTTTTTCTGATTAAATTCATATTATTGCAATCGATATTCAGATTATGCTATTCATATTCAGATATTTTCATTTGATATTCAGACTTTTTCAATTGATAATCACATGATTTCGATGAGTTTCGGAAATGTTTATTCAGTTCAGATTATGTGATTTAAGTTAAATGTTTTGCTGTTTTGTATAATTTCCTAATATTTGTTCAGTATTATAGAGTGAATCGAAGACACTTCATTCTATATTTTACAATAACTCAGCAATCAAATTCTATATTTAGCCTTAAGATTCACATTCAGGGAGATGGGACAATAATTATCACTATTCTAAGAGACATCGCTTAAATATTTTTGAAAAAAAGCTAAGCACTTTTCCCTTTATAAGACATATTTTTTATATTTGTCATAAAAGCTTAATATTTTGAAGGAACCCTTGTATGTAGAATAATCAAAAATTCATAGAAAAAGTAATAATGCTTCCACAATTTTTCAACATAATATGTCATTCATAATATAACAACTTTCATAAACATAAAGAGAGTTATCTTCCAGAAGGCATGTCTTGCTTACTCAATGTCAAAGAACAAAGTCATTGAATTATATGTTGACTGCAGTTGATATAGTCTTGAGGAGAAATTTCATCCATTACTGTATCAATTTTCCCTTCTACGTAATGCAGCCTTTGCTCAACGAGCTCTGGAAGGGTTACATTTGTCACTCTCATGTAAGCCTTGACGAAGCTCTTAACTTTGCTCCAGATCATTTCGATAGGGTCAAGGGCTGGCAAAGATGGAGCCAGACGAAAAATAGTCAATCCAGGAAACAAAGATTCATATTCTTCAATCTTCAATTCAAATGACATGACTCGTTATCCATCACCAAAATGATACTTTCAGACTGCAGATAATTTGGCAGGTCTTCCATCATGGAGATGACCAAATCTTTAGCATTGCCTGCGGTAAATGAGCTTCGCATTCGGTCCCATTTCAATAAACCAGAAGCAGTTATAGCTCCAATGACATGAATGCTCTTGCTTCTTGATGTTGGCCGCATGATGACTGCATGCTCACCAACCTTTGATCTCATTTGGGATCTCAGACAAAAAAGACTAAAATTTTTCTCGTTCATTCAAACAGTCTGCTTTTCAATTCTCATACAAGATGTTATCCGTTCTACATACTCCTTCCGCTTATCTTTGTTCTCGTTACTGTTCATGGTGGAAGGCTCGACGTGCCATTTCTTGAGTGAGATTAACTGTCCCTTCAGATAGTTGTGCATTGATGATTGTGACAGCACTACACCAAACTTCACAAAACATCTTTTACAAAGTTGTTTTAATGTCAATTGACCATCTGCCTCAATCTCAAGACAGATTTCATCAACTTGGTGAACATTTAACTTCCGAGGCTTCTTTCCTTCTCTCTCTGTTCAACTTGTGATCAGCCACTATTGATTCAGGAACAGGCAGCTTTTCTCTTTATATTCAAAATTACTGCCAAAGTCTCCCAGTCACCACCATCGTCAGCCAAATTAACGATTCTCTGTCGATCAATGGCGGAGTATGTATTACAATTTCCTCGCTGCATTTTAAGTCAGTTTTGACCGTCAACTATGATTTACTTTAAATTTATTTATGCTGCATATGGTCAGTGGTTTGTGTAGCTTTGAAGCTTAGAAATTTGGAGATAAATGCAAATTGCCTGCACATTGATCATCTGAACTGAATAAACATCTCATAAACCCATCGAAATCATATGATTATCACATGAAAATATCTGATTATGAATTGCAATGTCTGAATATCAAATGCAATAGTCTGAATTCAATCCGAAAAAGGTGTAGTGCAAACGATTGCTTTGAAGAAGCTTCAGTTTAGGTCGGATTCCTTAAAGGGAGTGAAAGGATGATGCGCAGGACCGACACTGGTGAACTTCCTTAGGATTTCAGAAGTCAGATGTAAAATGGGACGAAATTATGCTTGCAGAATGATTCGCTTCTTTCTTACATGTATTTCAGAGCACCTTTAGCGGTGTTAGTTTTAGTGTCATTCCTTGCATTGAATTAATTATTCATACAATTGTGAATTGTTTGAAATAATCAACACACGCTTATGATTAACGGTTTCGATATTTCAGATAGACGTAGACACAGTAACAATCGAATGCAAATATCATTTCATCTAAAGTATGATAACTGCAAGGAAGTACAAAAGTCATTTTATCATATGAAGAAGACAAAGCTAATCAGGAAAATATGTTCCCCTGATATTCTGTGTCTTTTTTCCGGCATCACGGCAGTGATCAGACAGCATGTGCATCACAAAAAATAGTTGCAATTCCATTTCCAACTTCTCAAGTCACGAACAGCTTTTCGTATTTTGAACAAGAATAATCTCAAACCATGGGAATTCACCAATGCAAGAACTAGAGGATCTCGAGTAAACTTTGAAAACCTTGTTTTGAGAGCATTGAAAGACTCTGCAAGTACTTATTACACATATTTTTGTGATGAAAGATACTCATCAGCTAGATTTGCATAATCCAACATCTATCAGCAAATAATTTTAGCTTCTTGCTTACACTGACTTTGCCAAGAAGTTAGTTTTCAGACAAATATTATCGTCGCTCATGTTGGTAACAAAGCTATTATCAATAATCTTGAAATTTCTTTCCTATTGAGTGAGGGACGTCTCCGCACAATTCATTGAGCAATTAAGATCTCAAAACTAGACAGAAATTGGTGAGTTAAGCAGCCATTAAAGCATTTAAATTTGGGAATTTTTCAAAACTCCATATTGCTGCCTCAACCAATATAACTGAGATGATGAGCAAGTTGTCACTGTTTGTTGTGGTATCAGTATTTCTGTTGTCATTGATGCTTAACTTGTGCAATATGAACGACTAGAAACTACAGTACAGCTACACGCACAGAATTAAATATTTTGTTTATCTGCTTCGGTATGCTAGAAGTGTGATTAATACGAAATCGACGGAACATCGAGGAATCTATTAAGTGTGCAAGAGGGAATTCCTAATACCTTACAGAGATAGGAAAAATGTCGTGCGTCGCTTGCGGATGAATGTGAGTTCCAGCAAAGTACTTCGATTGCCGCAATTCCTTCAGATTCGAAGAATTTAGATCATTGTGCACAAGTTTTCTATATAATGTTGGCCCTTCCGATCATTATTAAAAAAAAGTAGCAGGCGTACGAAAATTAGTTCACTTGATGTTTTCACATCCTCCCCTTGACATTTCTCACTGTATAGTACACTGAATCGAATGTTAGCCAGTCGATGTGTGTTTTGGTGTATGCGAAGTGATATCACAGCACGCACGCATCTTTCACTGGCTCAGATGTCCTCTGTTGACAGCTTATTGTTTGCCATTTCCAATATAGTAAGGATACACGAATTATTCATTCGAGAAGCAGCAAGTTGTCTATTTCTGTGATGTGTCATTTCGATATCAAGGTTACATATAACCCTTCCTTTCTAGGAAACCGAAGCGCGCGCAGATGAATCTAATTCTGTGGTTACACGGTTTAAGACTGTGCAGTGCAATTCAGTCCTTTCTGAACAAAGTTTCAGTTTAGCATCAACATCATTAGTCACTGCTTCCCATGGGAGCGGGACATCCCATGGGATGGGAACAGAAATTTCAGTTCTGGGAATTCCCATATTTTTTTATCAATTGTGATCTCATTATCGGGAGTTTGAGAAGCATTCATTGATGTATCATCTTCATCGACATCTTATTACTTTGCACAAATAGGCAGTCGAAGCTCGTTAATTCGGACACGGATAATTAAGATTTCGGTTAATTAAGTTCACACGGCTGTGGCATTTTTATCTTTGTCATATATAAGTTGCTGTTGAACTAAGACCATAGAGTAGGGATAAATAGATAGAGTGTCGACTCAAAAATGTATCTGTATATAGTGAAAATTTTTATATGAAAATATTCAGTATCTTGCGCAGATGACACATGATCTCGTGGTCCAAAAAGTTATGAAAAAAGTTATGAAAAAAGTCAAAATTTGCCAATTTATTATTTGCCAATTATTTATTGCCAACGAGATGACTCTCCTATATAAGTAGTATGAAACAAGTTGGATATCAAAAGGAATGAATATTTGCTAATAAGCATCCTAACTATGCGGAAATTAAGCTGATCATCAAGGGAATTTAATGAATTGTATAATAATGAAAGTCTTCATTCTTTCTTGCTGAAATTTCAAGTTTTTAATTCAATTTCACCGGCATGATTTTATGATTCACTAAATTCATGTTTCATTTCTTGAATCTGAATAGTGATGTGGAACCATTTACATCTGTCAAAGTTTACTTGAAATCATTGTCTTTGATTATGTGATTTTTCTCTGCAAGTGGTAAGTTGTCTGTGAAATGATCACGCTTAAGAAAATACTCTTGAGGCTGAGCATGAAAGTAATAGGAACCCATCGAATTGCTAATTTAACAAACGTTACCTCACCAAGGCTGTCATGACAAGCAGGATCTGTAAAATACAATCATTCCGTTTGTATTACTATCATGATCAGTCAATTCCGTTGTAATTTCCTCAAAACTGCAAAAATTTGCATATCTCACATTTGGTAAATATTCCAACTGTATCCCCTTCGAGTTCATTTAATAAAATCGAAAGTGTATACACATTGGGGATTTAATAAATGCGGAGTTACCACTTTACCTAATATACTTACTCTATGATTCAGACTTTCGATAATTAAGACATTAAATGCGTGTCATTTGTGTTCTTAATTAACGAGCTTTGACTGTTTGTTATTCATTGCCTCGATAGCAAGATCTTTGCATTGACGCCTCGGACGGAAAGCCACGTCAGCGGTCCGAATAATAGGATTGATGCACTCCTCCCAGCGAATTCAACTCGATTCAGATGCTGTGAACCGATTTTTTGACAAAATATGACGATGCAAGATATTCAAGTTGCGATGCAAATTCGATTTTGTACTACTTCTTCATTTATAATTCCTTTATACTCCTCAATTCTTTAGACGTATTACTTGGTTAAATTCGCACCTGATTGATGAACTACATGTATGTTAGAGCGAGCAAGGAAGAAAATGCAATTATTTAGCGATCGTGACCAAATCTAAATGTTTGGTGCGAGTGCTACTCTGACCATGTGGAATACATTGTTCCCGAGATTCTTTTTACTTAAAACTTTGGAACTTTTTGTCTCAATTGGCCTAATAATTGCTATCACTCATCAAATGTCAGGAAATGAAAATAACTTGATCCCCACAGAACCGATAGATGATAATTTAGAAGATATGTCAGATATTTCATCTCTATGCCCCTCCTCACAAATGCGATTTCTAGGCATATTTGAATTTCGGATAACTGTCCAAATGACAATAATTGTCTCATGCACCTGTCTTTTACTGCCTTATTGCCTCATATATTTCATTCCCTCAGTAATGAAGGTTTTTAATGATTAATTTTGCAGAAAGTATGAGAATCATTAACTTATCTCGCAATGTTATACAGTGACATCAAATCTCAAAGTGAATTTTGCTGGCTAATGAACATCAAATATTGAATCGTTTCCAGTGCTCAAAATTCGATAAAACATTCAATGAATTAGTTATAAATGTGTTTGTTTTGCTCAAGATAGCTTTAATTGTATTTGTCAATTTCGATACAGAAGCTAGTTCTGAAACTATATTTGATATTACTATTAAAAGTTATATCACTTCATGTTGAATTTGCCACACCGTCTTCCGCACCAATATTCAAAGATCAAAGAGGAATCATGGAGATGCAATTGCGACCGATTTTGACAAACTAATGTTATCAAAATAACCAATCTGACAAGTCAAACATTTTACGCGGCGAATTGTAAATCTGATACTTTACTAAGTCAGTCAATGAATTGTATTATTTGCATGCAATATTTCCGTTGGGCATGCAGATTAAGACGAAATTTAGTCAAGTGTGAATGCGTCGTACAACACAAGTACTGAACACCTTCGCTGCCGGGGCTAAAACCCTTGATTAGCGACCATCGCCAAAAAAAGTATTGCACCATATTATTAAAAATTATCCCTAAAATGTGTATTTGGATTTACTAGTGATTCCTTCAGATTCGAAGAATTGAGATCACTGCGCAGATCACTTTTTTCTCCATAACGTTAGTCCTTCCGATCATTACTACAGAAAATAGCAGGCGCACGAAAATTGGTTCACCTGATGATTTCACCATCCTCTTCTCAGCATTCCTCGCTGCATACACTGACTGTAGCGAGACAGCGATGTGTGTTGGTGTGTCCGAAGTGCGCACGCACGCCATTCACTCACTGGCTCTGGTGTCCACAACCGGATGACAGCTTATTGTTTGCTATTTCCTATCGTATGCGATATGCGAATTATCCATTCGAGAAAAAACAAGTTGTCTAATTCTGTGATGCGCCATGTTAAGGACAGATACGATACCTCCATTCTAGAATCCGAAGCCGGCCGAGCAAATGAATCTAGTTCTGTGCAATTTACTAATCACGTCTAAATGAATATTAATGTGCTTAGAAATTCAACGATTTGGCAGCATGTTTCGAGTCTCAACATCAAATGCTAGCCATCTTCAAGCGCATTCTCAGGTGACTGCAATCAGAATTAGCTATCAAATCAAATGACTCACCGAAAGATATTCCGGCAACGGTGCAAGAGCAACATTCATTTACAGGTTTCATGCTAATGGATTCCGGATACTATCAATACAGTATTTGAAATGTAGATGCTAATATTGCTATATATCAAAATACTTACATGTACGGCAACGTGTAGGCCCATGTATAAGCTATGTAGAAACTGACGAGGAATTGATCTAACAATCAAACTCATCAATTCCTACATATAGCTATATGTACTGCAATATGCATGTACGTTGCATGTAGAGATGCAGCTACATTTGTGCATGCATTAGCTATATCCATACCACACACATTAACGCTTACAATCAAGCATGCTACCTGTAGAGCTTTTCACAGTATGTAGGCCTACTAATTTTTATGTTTTGAATTCCTTTCCATAAACTATGGTCCTTCTCATCAGTTTGGAGATGTAAATAAAAATCGAAAAATGTTGAAGACATGTGATTAGGCTTTTCAGGTTGATTTATTTTAATCTATAATGAGTGGGCCCTATACAAAATATAACTGAAGCTTTCTCGACTATGTTTTCAGTACACATGTCGTCTATGACCGTCTATGAACTTGAAAAAGCTCGTGCTTGTAAAGCACATGCCAACCTTGAAATGCTTAAATATGAGAAGTTTTTAAGACAAGTAGCTAAGAGGATAGTATTGATTATTGCATCGACGAGTTGACTCGTCTTAGGAATTGAACAAAAAGCGCCTTTGGCGAGTTCATTCGCCCTTGGATGTGAGCTTATTAAATGTTAATATGAAGTGTCGAATTTTAGACAATAAATGATGATTTCAATGATAAGCAAAATGCATTTTAACAGCTTTGATAACATTGACAACTCATTGCAACTATTAATGGGACCTCAAATATGCCCTACTAAAATTGGAAGAATTGATTTTCCTTAGAGTAGTTTTGTCGATTTGTCACAGTACTAAACGAAATAACATGAAGTTATCTTCCTTACCGCTGAATATTCGCCTATAGTTTTGTGCTCGACAGACAGCTGCATAACGGTTGAAAGCAATAAGTGCCAAAATATGAGTTGACAAATACGTTGAAAGCATCACCATACTTCCTTGAAAAATGCATAGAGCTTGGTCTTCGATTGGTTCACGCTTTATCAGATATGTTACAACAGTAGGAAATACCACTCCGCTGTTAAGCAAGTCAGTCATTGCCAAACAGGCCACAATTGCATTTGTTGTAGAATGTAAATGCCGAGAGATCAGAGTGCTGATGATTATCAGCAAGTTAGTAATCCCAACGATAATGATTGTCAGAGTTGACATTAACGCCATCCCATATTCCAGACTCGTTGTAATGTACGGCTTGCTCAAATCAAACGAAGTATTGGCCATTTTGTTCAATTTTCTTACTGATATCTGAAAATAAGACATTCTGCATTATTATAAAAATGGAGAAAATATTGGCCTTTATTTTGCGCAATTTCTCTCAAAAATAGGGAACGCATATTGGCCTATATACCGTTTAGCTAGATATCGAAAATTTCTCGATCATGGGACCAGCATGGTGCTGGCAACTGGGCCAGCAGAATAGTGCTGGCTATGGCCAGTACAAATATTTTCCTACGTTTCATTTTTCCGGAAATTTGCCAATGTAAGTAATTTGCAAATTGTGTGGTATGTTTCGCAATTATCAAAATTGCGCAGAATATAGTGCATCCATTGGATACCGCATGTGTCGTCATGTAGGCCTATCCATCTAATAATCCATGCAAAGATTCAGTTTATTATGATCCAGTTTTCGCTTGTGTTTTCTTAATAGCAAACTGTAGATAAACTATCAATTGTACGTTCTGAATTAATTAATGTGAGACGAAATTATGCTAAATGCAGTACTAGTAACTGATATCGTGGCTGGCCTTTCGAGAATAAAGTACATGTTGGAATAAAATATTTTGGAATGATTATGTTGGTGTTCAATAAAAGATGGAAATTCAAATTGGGGTTTCAAATTGCCACCAATTTAGAATATGCCTTTCATCTAAAAGAGTTGTTATTCGAAAAAATTGGAATCTTGCACGAAAATTATCTGTCGATCGCTGATTTCAATGAGTGGTCAAAAGCCGTATTGCTGATTAGTAAACACATTGCGTTTGGAAAAGAAAAGGACTTTCCGGATCATGGAGCAGAAAAAATCAAACTGAGTGACGTTTTAGTGCATCGTGTACTTAGTGACGTCATAAAAAATAAGGTGCCTTAAGAGAACTTTCAATGGACCGTCTTCTCCACAGCAGGTTGAGTGCGAATCTTTCTGCTGGAAATTTGACCAGTTGTTCATTTGCTACAACTTCAAGCAAATTATGAACGATGAATTAGTACTTGGAAGTAGTATATTAAAGTGAGATCTCAGAGGAAATCGTTGTGCTTGATTGCTAGTTGGAGGATGTTTAAATGTACATGGAGATGTCACTTGTAATGAAATGTCATGTAAATATCCAGAATTATGCGACCTACATGTTAGACCTATATACAAAAAAGAATTTGTGTTGTGTTTTCATTTCTCGCTCATCGAGCGATTTACAAGTTCCAGTTTGAAATTCAGTATTTAGATAGGAACTCTATAACTTGTTTCCATGTCAGAGTAGTGCATATATGCTCACGTTTTAGTTTTTAGTAAAATATAATTTCAAAAGAAAAAAAATCTGAAAATGGCATCTTTAAATTACCAATGCATGCAGATATCATGATAATAATTTTTTAGGTTTTTAAGATGTTCAAAACATCATTGAATGATTGTAATACTTCTTGTTTAAGCGTACTGTATAAGCCAAATTGGGCATAAAACTATATGAATATCTACATATAAAAATGTGCAAAATATTAGAAATAAAAAATGTGCTGGTGACAGCGCTGCCGTCAGCATCATGCGCTAAAATGCCAGCAGCCAGCTAAAACCAGCTGGCGCCAGAAAATCGACCATCCCTGATCATGTCGAATTCGAAGTTGAGACTAGGTGAAAGCATCGAAGTCCTCGAGACAAAATCATGTAAAGTTTTTTCAATATTTCCAATGATTTTTTGCAGACACAATGTTAGTAGAATAGTGAAATATTGAGCTGCATCCTCAGTTGAAAGATGGTAACAGAACTGAATAGCTGCTGTTTCATACAGTACCAGGAATCATGTAGAGTACCAGGTTTACATCTCTACATGCATTGATGATAAAGTAGTGTTTGGTGAAGCATAACGTTGGCATTCATATTTTGGTCCACAAATCTCATAATTTTGAGCACGATTATGCATTGAATAGGAGGTTTGTAATTTATAGAGAAAACCGGAGATGACACCAGTTTGGCAACCGTGACGTGTCCTAAAAAATCAAAACCGCAAGTTCGTTTTATGTGTTTTGGTGGAAGCATCAGAAGTGTGCATCTGTGTACTACGGTGCAATACTGTACATGACTGCATCATAATTAAGAAAAATCTTGCTAAAAATTTAAATTCCCGGTCTATGTGGCTGAACAAATTATCGCAACTATTGTGAGGACCTAGGCAATCACTTCAAATTTGCGCGCATTTAAAAAAAGTAGATCCCTTTCTTACTTTCAAGTATTTCGAGCATTGTTTTCAGGCAAGCAATTGTCAATTTTGTGTCAACTTTTTTTAAGTTTGACTTTGATTATGCACATGGGACCCGCCAATCGTAAAAATGCTAAAGGATCCGAAATGTGGCCTGCTTATCATTTTGCCGATGTGCCCATTCTCCTTGTGTTGAATTTTCACTGGACTTTTCACAGTATATTTAGCTTTAGATCGGAAAGATTCCTTGGCTATTACTCGTAATTTGATTTTCTTTGGAAATAGCCAAATTCTAGTGATGGAGTGAACTTTTTCCTTACGGTCGATAAATTTCAGCTATCATCTATAGCTATCTTCAAGTAATGAGTTCACGAAATCACAGATTAAGATTTAAAAATTCACATATCTGGATATAAGTAATACAAAATTATGCAAAACATTTTTAGCTACGGTATGGAAGAGTGGGAGCTATGCGGCAGGTAATTAATTAAAGGTTACATAGCATATTGCCTGACAGAAAAAACTTAACATCATTACTAATCAATGGCAGCTGCAAAATTTCTAAGTCAGTCTTATTCCCAGCAAATTTCTATGGACCTTCTCTAGCATAGTCATTATTAATGTTTATAGCACAGTAATCCTTTTACACAGGATCAACGTTAAGATAAGTTTAAGCATTGTGTTAAGGTTCATATATATTTCAATGTTGAAATATTGCACCGCAATATACCGATTTAGCATGTTGCCGTTCAATCACAGATAACCTCAGCACAATGATATTACAATTCAGATGTCTGAACTGTAATAGTACATCGCATAATTACAAAATTTTATATCTTTCTGATATAATTCGTAGCTGCATAATGAAGGACGAAGATGAATTCGCAAAATGTGTGGCTATTGAAATGAAGAGTTAGTACTCACACACAGACTGTCTCGTGGGAAATGCGCAGTCTGCTGCATTTTTTAGAACATGGTCGATTCAGCAGTGTAGAGTCATGATTTCGGCCAGTATTTGGCAACGTAGACGAGTCAAGGCTGCTATTGTCATCAAGGCATCTTGGATGGCCAATGTCATCTCTGAGAGAATGTCACTACTTTTCTTATTCCAACATGAGCACCATCTCATCATCCAAGATGACAATGCGAGGCCGCACAGAGCACACCAGTCATGTGATGCCACCTTAGCAATTGAGCAACTCTCATGGCCTCATGAATCATTCACCGATCGAGTTTACGTGGGATGAGCTTGGTAAAAGGGTGAAAAACTTGCATCCTCATCATTCTCCTACCAATATCGAAGCACTTTCCGAAAGATTGGGTGAAGGGCAATCAGAACGCATTGAGCACGAGAGATCGGATGAATTCTATAAACAATAGAATTTGAGCTTGCATTAATGCTAGGGGGACTATTCGGGTTGCTAGATATGTGTGAAATGAATTTCCATCATTCAAAGTTATACTTTTGATGCTACATCATTAATAAATAATAATAGGCCCTTCATTTCTAGGTGTCACGCAGTACACCATTTAGCATTTTGTTAAATGACCTGACATAGAAGAATGAGAAATGTGATGTGAATTAAGAAATTTGATTATTGATAGCCATAGAGGGCAAGTGAAATACATTTGAGTCAACGAAAGAGAAAATCTTTACAACTAGCTGTCTAACTCGTGTTTGACATTAATAAATGGCTTCAGTTTATGATGTAACATGCGCGATGTCGATGACTGCTTTGCTTTCGTACATAACAAAGACCAAGCCATGATACTTCTTCAACATCTCAACTCACAGAATAAAAATATAAAATTCGAAATCGAGCTACCAAGTGAAAACAACAGTTTAAGTCTACTTGACCTTTGTGTTGCGATGTATGCCTCTGATGAACATATCTTTGAGTTTTGCCGGAAACCATCGAAGAAATATCTTTTTACACATTATCGTTCACACCTTCCACTAACTGCAAATCTGAATTACACAAGAAATTAAATACAGAGAATATCAGAACGTTGCTAAAACGCTGAAATACATAAACAGCATGAGAATAATTTCAATAAAACTCTTCAACTCAGTGGTGATCCTGAGTCAAAAGACCAACACTAAGTGTAGAAAACGAAGTAAAGCAAATTTTGATGGTGTGCATTTTCCATTTTCGTATGTTTCTAGAGGGTCGACAATCAGATCAAGAATGTATTTCATCTTGAAAATATAAACGTCAGAATCACGAGACAAAATAAAACTTTGCGCAGTACATTGAAGCACAAAATGACTGAAAATAATTGTACACTTCAAAACTGTCCTATCAAAAACAACAGTCTGTGTTTCCGAAAATGCGTCAAATATCGAATTTTATGTGAAAAATGCAAAAACAGCTACATCGGCAGCACAGCACGATGTTTACATATGCACTGTCGAGAACATCTGACTAGCAACAACTCATCGATCGATAAACACATAAGATGCTGTAATGACTCCTCACAAACAATATCAACAACAATTCTATCCTCTGATAAAGATTCCACCAATGTCCGATTACGTGAGGCATTTTATATAAATAAAATGATGGCATCTATCAATGACAAACACGAATTAGACAGTTATAGAGATTTCCTCTTTCGTTGTCTCAGATGTATTTTTATGGTAATCGTCCATGGTAATCATTAAGGCAATTTTTTGTGACCTAAAAATCGAAAAAATGAGACCTATCAAAGCTTAAAATATAACCAAATATGACCTTAGAAAAAGAAGCTTTAGATATAGCCAAATATGATTTGTACGATTTTTGATAGAAAATGATACATGTAAGTATGCCGGCTAATATCATGCATGATGATTATAATATTCTTTCATTTGACATTTTCCGTACCGGTACACAATGCCGAGGGTTTCCAAATCAGAGAATTTCTTTCTTCCAGTGAACGATTTCGACGAAATATGAATGAATTGAATGAACTGAGGTTTAGAAAGAGACACTATACTTATACTGTGCTTAAAAAGCATTTTGGACAAACTATTTTTTGTGTAAAACAGGCTAGAAAGTTTCAATAATTTAACTGATGCTGGATATTATAGCTTTCTTTAAACTGTAATCCATCGCAATTATGAGATTGAAAATCGATTGATTGATGACGTTCAGCTTCAAGGCGCTCTCTTTTCTTTCGAAGCGTCAACTTTAAGTACCAGGTAAAATGTCGTCGAACATACACCAGTAAAAAAACAGTGGAACAGAGAAACTGAAGGTAGATCACGCAGATGCTGAAAAACGGGAGTACATTGCGATAAACAAAATCAAGAGTTGTTGGAGTTAATTACAAGATGAATTTTAATGTAAAATAGACATGTACAAATCAGAGACTAGAAAGTTTATCTTCAAGCTAAGTTGTCAAGCCTGACGGACGTGCGTTTTGTCTCTCGTGCATCGTGTGATGTCAGATCTCTGATCTATAGTATTTAATAGTCTTGTTGTGTAATTTTTGGTATCAGATTGATCCGGTCAGTGAGGAGTTTTCCTTTTATCGAGTATGTTTTTGGATTTGATCACTGGTTTTTGAGATATACAGCATTTTTTCTATTTGTTCCGCTATCTGTGAGCACAGTTTATCTGTGTGCAATCAAGCAAGGTGCTGGATTTCGGCAGTGTTCCTCAAGATCTAATGATAGAATATCTCTATCTTCATCGTGCTTACGAGCTCGACCTTGTACGCTGTGGCTGATTGTATCGGCAGGTATTGTCTGCTGTCATTGCTGTCTTCTTCGCAGTCAGCTGTTATTTTGCGAACATTGTGAAACACTCCTCTTCGATTTTCTTTTGATTATCGATTTTTCTTCACGTGACAGTGCCGTTGAGTATTGGGGATTCTCGTTTTGCAATTCTGCGTATTCTATAAGCATTATACGTCATCAGCTTTATCAATGTCAACAGTTTAATTGCATACTGTTGTGAAACGTGAATGCACAAATCAAATGGCGACCTACAATACTCAAAAGACAAGTATTGATGAATCTCGCGTACGCGATATAATTCGAGATGAAATTAAAGAAATAGCAAGTGAAATATAAACCACGTTACAAATGGAAATGATTCAGATAAAGAAAGAATTCAACGACAATTTGGCAAAACTGAAATATGAATTGAAAAATGAAAGCATACAGTTGAAAAGTGATATGCAAAAGGAAATCTTAGACATGGTCAAATCTAACATTTCCACTGAAATTCAAGATCTGAATGAGAATCTTGGGGACCGAAATGACCAACTGACATTTTTGAAAGGCTGCATTGTTTAAACAGAGGAGATTGAAACAAAAGCGCAAAGAATTATCCACCAATTTTGGGTCATCAGTGGTTTGGTTGAAACAGACCATGAAACATCCGAAACTCTTAGGTCATCAGTTGAGTTACTTATGACAGAACTGAATGTGCTAGTCAACTGCATCTCAGTATCAATGATTGGTATTCGAAAGGGGTTCGAGCCGAGAATGATCAAAGTTGTCACGAAAAGTATCGATGACCGCAACAAGGTACTAAGACAAGCTAGAAATCTTCGAACAAGCTCCGCACATAAAGATACATTCATAAATCCCGACAGATGCACCATCGATCAGAAAGAAAGTTAAGACTTCGAGGTGTTATAAAGAGGCTTCGATCAGAATTTCGCACCAAGAAAGTCATCTTGCATAAAGGCGAAGTATTGGTCGATGGTGAAGTGTACGAATCACAGAATTGGTACGGATATGAAAATCTCTGATGCGCATTTTTCCACAGTATTGACTGCGCGATGTTATGGCAAAGAAATATAATAAAGGTCATTTAAAACCTGCAAGATCTTTTTCTTTGCCATCTGTTTGTTCTATGAACTGTAGATCTGTTGAAAACAAGAGAGACGAGCTTGCTCTTTTTCTTAGTAGTCATAGACCCAATATTGTGTGCTTGACAGAGACGTGGCTGGACGACAGCATTGGCAGTGACTTTCTTTCCTTTTCTGGTTATGCTACTGATCGAGCTGACAGAGTCACAGATAAGAAAGGCGGCGGTTTGTGTTGCTTAGTTTGCAATGACTTTAAATCATTGACTCTTTTTGATTTATCCCAAAATGCTGATGTTGAGCTTTTACTTGTTAGAGTGGTGATAAAGAGTTTTGATTGTATATTTGCTAATATTTATTTTCCACATGATAGCACTTTGTATTCTATTAAAGAACAGGAAGCGAGTGACTACGTCATCAATGTAATTGACAGAAATCTCCAACACTTACCGTCATCCATAATTTGCATTGTCGGAGATTTTAATCGATTTAACATCGATTTTTTTCTACAAAATTTTTCGCTTCAAAATATTGTGACCCTACGATGAACCCTACGAACCAATACACTTTCCATTCACATTGCCTTTTCAGTTGGAGGAAAGAGACGCTCACAAGCTTTTGAGACAGGTTAATCCAAGGAGGGCACCAGGATCGGATCCTGTCCCATCTGTTGTTTGGTTCACGTTTTCTGACGACTTGCCTAGACCTCTAATTTTCAATGCATGTCTTCAGGTCGCTGACTTACCTCTACCATGGAAAAAAGCAGATATCACACCCTTGCCAAAATACAATCCTCCAAATCTGCAAGACATTCGACCCATATCACTACTGCCAAATCCTGAACGTGTGTTTGAAAAATGCTTACTAAGTAGGATAATTAATTGATAAATTCCTTTCAAGACTTGACTAATCTCAGTTCACATACAGGCCTAAAAGCTCTACAGTCTGTGCCCTTATCGAGCTTGAAGAATATGTGAAAAGTAATCTGCAAAAGAACAGCGTAATTGCTTGTCATATCACTACTATCGATTTAATGAAGGAATTCGATAGAGTGTCTCACAATCTATTGACCAAAAAGATGATGAATGGCAACTTTGACAATTACACTATAACATTCATTCAAAATTTCTTGAAGGATCGTCGTGTAAGAATTCGCTGGAAAAACAAATTCAGTACTTATGGAAGGATGAGTAGTGGCACCCCTCAAGGCTCCTCCATCGGTCCGCTGCATTTTGCTCACTTTGTCTCCGATCTTAGTTTACCTCATAACTCAGAATCCAGCATAGTAAAGTATGCTGACGATATATTCTTAGTGGGACAAATATTCGCAAATAGTGTTGTTTCGGTTGTAAAGGAGATGTTTTGCACGGTTTCACAGTGGACATCAAAAAACAAAATGCAGATAAACGATAGGAAATGTGAGCAAATGTTCATCTACGTCACTTATCTCAACATGATTTTCTACGATTCCAAGCACCTAACGTGAAAGTTTCAGACATTTTGCGCATTCTTGGTGTCACTTTTGATTATCAACTGAAATTCAAATCCCACATCGATGACATCTGTAAAAGAGGAGAATCTCGCTTATATGTGATGAGACAACTTTAGGACTTTTTGCCAGAAGATCAGCTAACATTGATATATCAAAATTGCATTCGAAGTACTCTGGAATACGAGGCCTCTTTGTTTGTTGAATTGTCCAATGCATTGCAGGAAAATGTTGAGAGAATTCATTTGACGCGCTCATTTCATTATATGCGGGAAGTCCAAATGTGATTGCTCTCGATTCTTACCGCTGGATTATCGTCGCAAAGTAACTAGTTTCAAGCTCCTTCAACGATTTATTTCATTAGATTCAACACATCCTCTCCATCATCTTGCATTACCAGTCATGGTCAATTCCAAACAGTTTCGACTCCCTACGATCACAACTACTCATCGCGGCGGCAGTTTCATTATAAGCATATAAAAGCTTTTCAATCATGGATTTTGTGTACAGTGACTTACATTCACCATCACTTATTACTTTGTTATGACTTTATTCTACAAATGTATTTCTTGCCGTTGTACTATATATCTCACGATTTTCAATACTGAGACATGGATTTTTGAGAATAAAAGTTTATTATTATTATCATTACATGCAGCTTCGTTGCTAACAGCAAAAGACAAGAATCTATTTTCAGAAAGAACAAGAGTTTGGATGGCACTGAAGTTCTAAGTAAAATTCTGGACTTTGGTGAATTGTTCAGACTGGATAACTTATGACTTTCCTTACCACGGAAAATGCTTGAGTAGCTGCATGGTTCATTGTCCAGTTCCGATAGTGTCTGCTAGATCAGCAGCGTAAGTGTGCGTCTTTTTATATGAAAGTGGATTGGAAGGAGATGTCTCAATCAACTCCTAAGAACACAGTATTATGCACATCGTCTACGCAAATATTTTGAAACCATGATTTTGTATCTTTCATAAGGCACACCATCTGCTCCTTTTATGCATCACATTCTTCGTCATTGCAGAAATATTCATCTGGATATTCGCATTTTGGTTCAAACTTGCATATACGAGTGCCGGTACAAATGTTATTTATTAATCAATACGCTGCAATTACATGTAAGCTCCCAAAAAAATCATTTATAGAAATCAATTCATGTCTGAAAATGATGATTTTGGTTATTAGAATTGCATATAAGAGAAATAAACCCTCCCATACATAGTTGGAAATAATTACTTAAATGCAGATTAGAGTTGACAAATTTATTGACTTGGAGTAATTGCTCAACATCCAACATCTGCAGCATACGAGTATTTAGCACAGCTAAAACAGACATCCCTGCTAACATGCATGGATGACTGATAGCCAGAGCTTCATCTAAAAGGCAGTCCAAAGGTAATACAGTCATTAAGCATTCTGCATCTTCATGAACAGATCATTCATTGCCTTTCAGATGATATTCTAGCTAATATGATGGGAATACTAGTACATTTGTCCTTAACAGTTGACCTAATGTCCCAACAAGTAATTCAATGCAGCATCCAGTTTCATTTGTTGAGTGCATGTATTAAAAAGTCTACTCTCGAATAGTCGAGATCTCGTCACTGTAATCTCGAGATCTCACCAGTGAGACCAATCAATGAGAATTTACCAGTGTGACCCTTTACTACCTGCAGCATAGTTCCCACTCTTCCATACGTCCCTAAAATTTTTTTGACACAGTTTTGCATTATTTGTAATTTTGTATCACTTATATCCAGATGTGAATTTTTAAATCTTACTCTAATTTCATGAATTCATTACCTGAAGATAGCTATAGATAATAGATGAAAATAATCAACCGGAAGAAGATAAAGTTCATTCCATCACTAGAATTTGGCTCTTTCCAAAGAAAATCAAATTGGCTTCAGCTGCATTGGTGTGTGGTCGCTGACATTTTTCAATAACCACTGACTGGTTTGGGCACTTTTCAATCCCTTTAAGGACTGCTAAATAATTATCGCATAATTTCTTCACTGCTATCTCTATGAGAATAATTGTTTGCGTGTAACAACTGCACAAAACTGACTTTCCTTAAATGAACATTGTGTATTTGTCACTAGCATTCCAAGATACGAAACTTCTTCCCTAGGAAACAAAGACTGGAAGAACAAACTGCTAATTCTGTGTTTAATTTATGACAATAAATTTAAGCAGATTTTTCGCGGCTATGTCGATAGGTAGTATTTCATGCTCATATATATTGCATAAATATTTGTTTTGTTGTCAACACATTACTTGCTTTTTAATCCGGTTGCAGTCGTGCTAACCTTTCATGTTGTTTCAATTAGGCCAGCACATGCTTACAAACACGAATCAAGACCGGCCGAAACTGATTAATCGTTGCGAGGAAATTCTATTACAGGGATGACCAACCTTCTTTGGTTTGCGGGTCACATTATAAATGCCGAGAAGTCGAGCCGGGACGCATCCATCTTCAAAAGTACTATTAATCTTAAATCCTACTTTTCAGTTCTTAATTGAATGGTAATTATCAATTTCTATCTCTTCAAATAATTCACCAGTAAAAATATACTCGCATCTTCGGCAAACATCTAAAATTGCAAAAAAATATTTACATTGTATTGTTTGTAAATATTTTCAGTTTTTTTTTTATGTTTATATGAAATTTTTCTTGTTAATTTTATAAATAAGCCTGACCATATTTAAATTTTCAGAAAAGCTACTTGAATCTTATAAAAAAATGCTTATGAAAGTGCTCAAAGAAACATTAAAATTAATGACTTTTCTGGGATTGATGAGCTGCAGATAACGCAGCAAGGTCATTTGCTAGGTTCGATGTTGCGATACGCAGAGTGTCCTCCAAATGTCAGTCTGTTATTCTTGTGCGGTGAGAGTTTTTCACATATTCAATCGAGAGATCAGGTGCTTGATAGTGTGCGTAGTTCCAAAAAGCGAGGATGTGAAAATGGCATATCTAACAATGCCTGAAAAATTCCCTCGAGGAAGAAAATTTTTGTAGAAATCCAATACCATAGATTCCAATACTTGTAAGGGCGCTTGGGCCGCATCGCAATTAATTTAGAAAATGTTGAGAGGGCCTCTGGTTGGCTACTCCTGTTCTATTCAGAGGTAAAGTGTGCAGCGCTGTGTGCACTGTGTGCAGCGCTGGTGTGCGGTTGTGCGCTCTCGTGTTTAATAGTTCATCGCCATTTTTCGTGTTTTGTATCGTGTCTATGAGGTAATCTGCTCTAAATTTTGGATCTGCGGATAGCTGGAGTAGTAATCTGTGTCCTGGGGGTCTCCATTTTTTTCTATCCTTTGTCGTTTTTGCGGGTTTAGTGATTTTTCTTAGTATCAGTGCCTATTGCTGATCTGTGTTTACATTCCGTTCATTGCAGTGTGTCGCGACGACATTTCATCGGAATTCCTTCATTCTTGCCATATTCTATTTTCGGAATTATTCAGTGTATTATTGGTTCAGCGATCATTGCTGCCTCTTCTTCAACAGGAGCTTCCAGTGGCTTGTGTGTGACGTGTTGTTGACTAATAGATTGTTCACGCTGGTATTGTCAGTGTTTCAAGGCTGTCAGCTGATTTCCTGTTGCTACGTAGACGTCCCCCTGTCCAAAAATTTTGACATTATCGATTTTTTGTGACGTCATCTCTATTGTCAATACATTACCTTGACATTTCTATAACACGGCAATCCAGTTTACGTCATGACAAACACACCAAAGACGCGTAGTCTGCGATCGAACTCTTGTGATCAGACAATGAATGTCAATGACATTAAACAATTGATTGAAAAAGCAAAAGATGAAATAATCACGAGTCTGAGAGTAGACATAAACAATCTGCTATCTAAGATCACGGCTGTAGAGTCAAAAATGGTGATTTTTGAAGGGGAAATTAAAGAATTGAAGAAGGCTCAACGTCATCAGGAGGAGCAAATGCTCTCTTCTGATATGCTGAGCTTCAAGCAGAACAGTCCTCAAGAAATCATGGACGAGATAGAAAAGCGTAATTACCGAAGGGCTAATGTCGTGATCAGAGGCATCTCTGAATCAAACTCAGGAACAATTGACGAAAGAAGAGAAAATTATGAAAAGAAAGTCAAGGACCTAATGTCTGAATTAGAACTGAAAGACATTGACTTCACCAGCACCACGCGCATTGGCAAGACTACCAGAGGTGGAGATCGACCTTTGCGTGTTAAATTGCAAGACAACTCGGCGAAGTTTCAGTTACTTAAAAAAGCACGCTGTCTGAATAAATCTGTTGAATACAAGAGGGTATATATTCATCCCGACAGAACCCCACTGCAACAGATTGAATTTCGTCATCTAAGAGAGGAGTTGAAAATCAGAAGAGAGAATGGAGATGATGCAATAATTTACAGAGGCAAAGTTATCAATAGAAGCAGTTTGAACATCTCACATTCAAATTTTCACTAACGAACTCTTGTTTCACCTCTAACTCACAAAGATTCCCGGTTTTATCCTTGACAAATATCCAGTCGTTACTGCCGAAAATAGACGAGCTTGCACTTATAGTGAAGATAAAAATGCCTGACATTCTTTGCATTACTGAAACGTGGCTACATGATCTTGTGTCTTTAGATGGATATTTTACGTACAGAAATGATAGGAATGGAAGACGTGGTGGTGGCACGGCCATTTATATCAAAAGTAGCATTGTATCAAACGAAGTGCCTGCTATTCTAACTATTGCTGATAAGATTTCACTAAATGTCATTGAACTACCTCAATTGTATTTGTATGTTTTCTTCATTTATATCCCACCGTCTTGTAACAGCAATGAACTTCTTCAGTTGCATGAATTCATCGTTGGTGTATTTGATTCTTTTTTGCGTGATAAACCTCAGTATAAGTTCATGATTGTCGGTGATTTTAATCATTTTGACACGGCAAAGTTATGTGAAACTGTTGACATGATTGACCTTGTTACAAAACCTACTCGAGGTGATAAGGTATTGGACCATATACTGATTTCCGAAGATCTCGCAGACACCTACTCTAAAGACAATGTAGTTTTCGACTCTCCAGTTGGAAATGCTGACCACTTGTTACTCACTGTTCATCCTGTAACGTATAGGAATAAAGTATTTGGGCAGTCCTTTCTTTTTCAAAATGTGTACGATTTTCAATCTAGCAGCATAGAACTTCTAAATGATGCTATAGTAGAATGTCAAGTGAATATTTCCGGAAAACGTCTGTCTGATAAATATAAATCTATTAACTCGAGCTTTCGGTGGCTTACAGCTCACCTTCTTCAGGAGTGAACGAATGAAGCGATGTACACATGAAAGTCAGATTAACCTTCAAGAAATCAATGTCTATGAAATCAATATCAAACAATAATCCGTCGTTTACACTAAAAACAAAAATCCTCGAGACAAAATAAGGTACAAAAGCTATTACTGTTTAAATAATATAAGTACAAAATATTTGTACAAAATATTCACTTGACATTCTAACAAAAACCTGTCTGCAAGAATGTTCTCTCACATCAGATGCTATAGTACGTTTTGATTGGACTTTTTTGCTAAATGAAAATGATGTAAACCTTAACTGGTCTTATTTTCATGATGTCATATCAACCCTGATTGATATTCATATACCACAAGAGACTATTCTTATGACGCCTCATGACAAGGAATGGTTGACTCCTCTTACCAAACAAGTAATAAATCAAAGGTGGGAAGCGTATCGAACCAAAAATTGGTGCAAATACAATCACTTGAAAGAGAAGGTAAAGAAAGAAGTGCAAAAGTGCAAGACAATTTACGCAAAAAAATTGAAAGGCAAATCAATTGGTCTATAGAAACTGCTATCATCCGTCAAAGACGTGCCAAAAAGAAGCAATACACAATTCGAATCCTTCATCACTACGAACGGTGGCATACAAAATGCACTCTCGTTGATTGCAGAACACTTTAATTCTGCGAAAAACTTTAATATTGTATTGCCAGAATGTGAGTTGCAGGATGATGGATGGAATGTGAAAGTGGAGGAATCTGATGTTATGCGATTGCTTTCAAATGTAAAGGAAAATAAATTTTCTGGTGATCCAAAAATTCCATCGGCTCTGTACAAGCGACTAGCCGCGTCAATTACATTTCCTCTGACTCATATTTTTCAAACAGTAATAGACAAGCGTATAATCCCTAGTGATTGGAAAAGACTAACAATAACTCCTGTACCCAAAGAAAAGAAAATATCGTTAACAAAGCTGCGACCTATATCTCAGTCATTATTTTCCCTCCAAAATATGCGAACGTCTAATTCTTGAAGAGATAGGTCCACATCTGCAGATAACTTTTGGTAAACAACAACACGGTTTTCGAAAGGGTTGCTCAACTACAACAGCATTAGTATCGATCATAAACAGTCTATATACAAATTTTGATAATGCAAATTGCCTCGGATCTGTTCTTCTGACGTTTGAACAGAAAGCTTTCGACAACTTGAATCACAATCTGATGTTGAAAAAATTGCAACAATACGGCATACCATCTGGATTTCTCATATTGTTGAAAAATTATCTAACCGATCGATATGCCTGTGTACAGCTGAACAAACATCTTTCAGAATATTTCTTGATTGTTTCTGGTGTTCCCCAAGGAACTATTTTGGCACCCTATCTATTCGCTGCATTTTTTGGTGACTGTCATTGTTTTTTGAAAACAACACACTTTGTGAAGTATGCAGACGATTTAACTATGATATTGCCTATTGAAACAAAATTTACGACAGAGATAGAAAAGTCTGTAAAGTTGGAGATTAATTTTGTGAATGATTGGTGTATCTCAAATGATTTGAAGATGAATTTGCTGAAGTCTCTTGCTCTTCCATGTTTTAAGGAGAATTTACAAGAAAGTTTATGTTCCTTTCCTGTCGAAACAGTTGACTCATTCAATGTGTTAGGCTTGAATATTTGTAAAGACCTGAGTTGGACTAATCATGTGCAAACAATTGTTAAAATTGCAAATATGCGTTTTTATGTTCTACGAAAACTCTGGTCACTAGTTCAAGCGATGAACTACACTTATTGGACACCTCGTATATACGTTCGGCTCTTGAATATGCCTGCCCAGTTTTTGTTGGTCTAAATAAGGCTCTGTCAAACGTTTTGTTTGTTGTAGATAAACGAGCTCATAGGATCATATACAGCAACAAAGAAAGAAAATGTGAATGCTCTGATGACGAACTTACCAAACGAAGATGCCAGCAAAGCAAGAAACTGTTCCTATCAATCGAAAAAAAGAAGATCATATTCCCAATCCAATTATCCCGATGAGACATATGAATTCAAATAGTGTTTCAATCCCATAGTGCAAAACTGAACGGACTCGTACTTCTTTTGTTCCTTTCACTTCCTTGATTGTAAATGATGTACATATATGTTGATTTTTTGCATCTTTGAATCGAACCGCACATCGAAGTTTTTCTGTTTTTCAAAATTTTCTATCTTACCTGTAAAATTGTATTGCCAAAAACGAATTTGTATGATTACTATTTTTAATTCAATAGACACTTACTTACTTACTTACTTAAAGCAGCCGAATCTCACGCCTTCAGGTCAGACAAAAGTCAAGTTTCAGGGAAATTATGGGAATAAAGTGATGAATAAAATATGAAATAAGGAGCCTGTTCTCAAGAAGCGTTTTTTATTAAAAACAAAAGCTCACACTTTTCTCCCATCAAAGTCTTGACAGCATAAGTTTTTCTAGAATCAAATGAAACAGGAGAAGAAACTTATGCTGATATATAGCTTTGTGCAGAGTAGACGCTCACGGGAATATGTTGTACATCTGATCAATTTTATATTAGAATTGCTTAGATGAACAAGAAGCGTTTCTTTTCAAAATCACATACATAGGTATTTCGATTTTGACAGCAAGAAACAGATTACTGAATCGCTTTTGAGGTTTTCCATCATCAACAGAAGGACAGAAATTTTGCAGAAATGTAGAACATTAGTCCCAATGGCGGCATTTTGTCTGACCTGCATCGTACGCTGCGAATGCACTAGTCATGTTGAGATATGATAGCCTACGGCTATTAATTATCTATCTATCGAAATATATGATCAAGAAATGTTTTACGTTAACAGACACTGTTCCGAAACAATGCAAAATTCATCTACGAGGACGTTCTAGATATCATATTGAAATTTCACGATAAAACAAATCAAAGTGCATCGAAAAATCCCACTGATTGATGTGTAAATATAGTTTTTGCAATGTTTTTGAATATCACACTCAAAGAAATCCGCTCCATGTGTGTATGAAAGGTAATTGACTATTGAGATACTTCTATGATGAAATTTCATCAAAAGATGTCTAAGGTGCCATTTCACGTGTAAATCAAAATGTTTTAATAATTTTGATGGATGCGATCATGCGTTGTGTATAATTTTGAATGTCGGGTTGATCCTGCCCTCACGAAAATTCCTCATGATTTTTTATGAGATTTTTACTCATATATATCTCATGAAATTTAATGCGGATTTGGAACGTTTTCGCATGAAATATCTCATCAAATTTCATGAGCTTGCTCATGAAAATCTCATTAATTGATTAACAGCTGTTTTTTCATACCTCTGAATTTATTTTTCTTGCATATAGTAATTGAAGCTTTCTTGGCCTAGTCACATTGCCCCAAAGCATTGCCATGCCATGTCCACAATGTTATTTCAGTATTCGCACAAAAAGACCGCTATTTATCACGATTTTATGTTTAACTTTGATTGTATATATATGTCTATTTTCAACATCTTGCATGGTAATGATAATTGTCAATTCAAATTATATATGCATCATTTCGAAAAGGCTGTTGCACATCGCCATGATGCATCCTATATATTTTTATCTTTATCTTTCATAGACTAACCTTCAAGATCTTGATTGAATAAGCTTTCTTATGGTTATTTCCTTTCGTGGCCAGCATGCATAACTTACTACTTATAAGCTAATTTTCACGAAGACCTCATAAATGCTCATGATTTTCTCATGAACGCGATCAAGGCATCATGAAAACATCATGAGTTAAATATTTTCTTGTGAGAATATCATGAGACTCATAATAATCTCATGAGCTCTCATAAAATCTCATGAATCCGCATTAAATTTAATGAGTTCTCATCAAAAATTTTCGTGAGGGTGATACCCAATACTTGGGACAAACGAAACGCAGATTACATCAAAGAATAAAAGAACATATATGAGGTAAATCAGCCGTAAGTAAGCATCTAAACAAATGTCCAAACTGTAGTAATGACATTAATAATTGTTTTTCTGTTGAATACACAGAACGTAGTGAATTTGAAACTCGCATAGTAGAAGCGTTGTTAATAAATGATAAAACTCCTAGATTAAATCAAACCCTAGATCTTAATGGTAAATCTCTTCTTAAAAGTATTTGAATAATTGTTTTTGATAATTGTTATTGTTTTCCTTGAATCTTTGTTTGTCATTGTCAGCGTATGAGCATATTATGTATTATCTTTGCAGCTGCGCAAAGATAATTCGCATTCTTGATAATTTTCAATCGTCCATCGCAGACCTGAATTTCGGTGTACCGGTATTTGATGATATCTTCATAAATTAATAACTCTGAAATCTGAGAAATAACAAGTTACTGACATCTAATAGCTTGACAAAATAGTAATTGTTTCCTGGTCAATCAATAACCATCCCAGTCACATTCATCCATTTCAAAATAAAAGAAAAAAAATGACTCTAAAAATTTATTACGAGGGTGTTTGGCACCTCCGCTCGTATTACCATCATATTTAAGGAATGCGATGAAACTCTTGGGATATTCATGTTTTATGGAGTCTGATCATTCGCGGCAGTAATCCGCAGCAATGCTTTGCTTAAAAATCAGTGTTTTGTAATTTTGTAGTCAGATTTGAATTATTACTCATTTATCAGACAGAAGTAGGCAGAACAAAACCATCGTTTAAAATGAAATATTATCCATCTAATACTTTTGTTGGTCACATTGTCGTTTTGTCTGAATAGTCGAAATGGATTTTAGATATCATGATCGCCTGGAAATCAGCTAGTCTACTTAATTTTGTCTATCCACTGTACGTTGCACAACTTCATTAGCATATTAGTTCACATTCCATTTGTTGCTGTCGTGAAGGTTTTGATCATCTAAAAAGGAAACGACTCTTCATTAAACTCTTTAAACCTGCATGCTTTTACGTAATGTGACCGGGTCACCCACCAATAAGAGAATAATTTGTGAGAGTAAAAAATTGGCAAGTGACCAATCCATACAATAAGGCTGAATTCAAAATTGAGTTAAGTGCTTTCAAAAGTATAATATTTAAAATTTAAGGAGCTATTTTCAATCTTTTAAGGAGCTACTAACTATTTATTAAGCGAATTCATATTTTTGCACCACTATTTTGTGTTACAATTATTTTTCAAATCAAAGATACCTTGTGTTCAGTTTATATTACGTGGTGTTAAATTTGTATACTTTCATCACGTTTCTTTGGGAGTATAGGCTATGATCACGAAAACACATTTATTGACAAATTATAGAGGACTTTGATTTGCGCACTAGATTTTACGTAGAAAACAAATAGTGAAGATCGGGCGAAATTTTCGAAATAGTGATCAGGTCAGTGTCCAATTGTATTTCATCTATTTCGTGACGCTGTGTTATCTTAAAATTAAGGCAAAGTACTGAACCCATATTTCCAAGATTCACGTGCTCATTGTCGATTAGACAGGAACACTCTTCTAATTTGTATTAAACTAAACATTTGCGACGTGATGATAATACGGGTACCTTGATCTTCTTTTGCAAATGTCCTAAATAAATATTTAACAGTACAACTTACGCGCATTATCCACAGCTCCTTTTAATAACATAATGCAATAAAGACATTGATAGTAGCTTACGAGGATCCTTGCATACGAGGACAATTGCACTGTAGGCATACATGTAAGTTCTGAATGATTACTTTTGGATGTGGAGGTCTAGCGCCCCATGGAACATGTTTATTGGAACTGCCACTTTCTTATTGAAAAAATAGAATAATCATTTATCAATCAGTCATTGCGATTCTGTTTTCATCGAACATTTCGGTGAATTGGAACAAGAAAGATGACACTTGCAGGACATCCATTTCAAGCTTGATAAAATGCATGTTGCAAATCGCTGAGGAATCTTTCAGCCATGAAGTTTGATAGTGTAAGTCAGAGCTAAAACCGAAACCAATGAACCATTTTATAGAAACTGAATAATAATTAATACATTGTAAAAGTACACATTGGTTTGAAGTTGAAGTTCGATCACTTTCTAAACTTTACGTTTTTGCCTTAGTCCATATTATGCTTCAATCTACGCGTTCATTACACTGATGTACAGTGTATTATCTGCGGTTTAAAATCCATGTTTTTTGGAATGTTTTAAAATGGAACACTTATCTATCGCCATTTCTTATTCCACCATTTCACATTTATTTTCAATGAAGCAACCTCAAAAGATGTCATGGTCGGTGAAATAGAGCACCTGGAATGTCAGTAAAGTGCTATTCAGCATTATATGCTCTGAAGTATGTTGTCTCCGCATTCCAGTGATGAACCTCATTTTTGCCGGTATTTATCTTCCACCTGGAATATCGGCTGGAGAGTTCGCTGCATTTGATGAAACGTTTCGCTCTGTCATTGATGTCTTTCTCTTAAAATACCCTGACCACTTCTTGGTCAGCGCAGGCGACTTCAACCGACACAACACGTCATTTTTGTCAGCAGCTTTCTCCCTGTGCAACATCGTAAATGGACCTACTCGAATGAATGCTCAACTTGATAAGATGTTTGTTGACCGCAATATTGTCGACCATTATCCTACTGCAAATGTAGAAATTGGTTCTCCCATAGGAAACTCCGACCACAACTGTGTTTTTACCCGGCCAATTAATTTTGATAACAAGCGCATCTTTCGTGAATGCATATCCTATGACTTGAGACTATCTAATGTTCTAGCCTTTGAGAAAGCCTTCCTTCACAGTGACCTAACATCTTTCTACACTGAGCAGGATATCGATGTCAAATGCCAATTGTTTTACTGAAGACGGCAATGAAAGTCATTCCTCAACAGTCCGTGCTTCTCACAAATTCAGATGCCCCTTGGATGTATCCGTTTATCAAAATCTTGATAAATCGACGATGGGAAGCATTTCGTGCCCGAAACTGGAATTTGTTCAACATCCTCAAAGTAAAAGTGAGGAAAGAAACTTTCAAAGCGAAACAAAGGTATTTTCAAAGGAGATCTGAATCTGTAAAGGGAATGTGGTCCTTCATTAAAATGGACAGTGGAACTTCTAATAGTGACATTTGTAGCCTGCTTAATGATGCTTCATCGATTGATTGTCTCAATGATCTAAATGATTACTTCTGCAATCTTATGAATCCTCAGATTTGTGCCATTTTGTCGGATAATATCCATGAAGATAATGATGATGATAATGATGACTGGTTACCAGCTTTCGAGGTAGAGGATGTGTGGAGTATGCTTTCCCGTCTGCAGGTGAAGGCAACAGGCAGTGATGGAATTCCGACAATAATTTATAAGAAAAGTTCCCTTATCCTAGCAGAACCTGTTTATGCGTTGATCTCGGAGTGTCTTCGCCAGAGACGATTCTCATCTCTTTGAAAGATTGCTGATGTTGTGCCAGTTCTGAAGTCCTCCAAGCAAACATCAATTTCAAATACCCGGCCGATAAGTCTCCTCCCCGTCCCAGCTAAAATTGCTGAGAAGATTGTCATCAGTGATCTACGTCATCGCCTTTGTCAGTGTTTGGGTGAGTCGCAATACGGGATTCGCAAAAATTCGTCTACAACTCACGCAATAATTACTGTCCATGACTACTTGACCTCTCTAGCAGACGATGTAAGAACTGGTGCAGCGGTCTTTATAAGCTTCGATTTCTCAAAAGCTTTTGATCGAATATCTCATAATAATTTGATAAATACATTATGATTATAATACATACGTTTTTGTTCATTTGCCGTCTTCTCTTGAGTACAAACTGGAACGTTGTCAAAATCGTTATCACAAATTGATTTGTTCTTTGCCAAGATACTTTCGAACATCGAATTGTGGTTGCAACCGTTTCCCTGACTTAAAACAACGTCGGCTTGAAGCTGCTTGTAGACTGTTTCATGAAGCGTGTATTGACCAGAAGCATATTTTACACGATCTCATGCCTCAACGTTCTACTCGAACTCATCGCCTCTTACAGCCTTCTGCTAATAATACAAGACGTTTGAATTCCTTTGTTCCATTTTGTTGTGCGACTTTTTTAAATTCAAGAGTTGTGTGATTTTTCTTCTATTTTATTTTTGACTGCGTATATTTTTCCTTAATGCAATATACTGTAACCTAAATGATTTTCATTTATTGAATAAATTCTATTCTATTCTATTCTATTCTACACTTCGACGACTCAATTTTCCGGGTGGATTCGTTCACTTAATGAAGAGCTATTTGTATGGTCGTCAACAGCGAATAAGACTGAGGAATACAAAAAGTGATTTAAGACAAGTAACAAGCGGAGTGCCTCAAGGTTCCTTAATCGGACCGTATCTTTTCGGATTGTATATCTCTTCATTGGGACCAGTTCGTCACGCAACGTGTTTGGTCAAGTACGTTGACGATGTAAGTATAGCTATGGGTATTTCGAAGAGCAGCCATCAATGCGACATCGAGCAACTGAACTCTGAAATCAACAACATCTCACTGTGGGCAGCCTCTTCAAATCTGACTTTAAACAGTGCAAAGACAGCTGGTCTGGTTTACTATCGCGGCAATTTCAAAGAGTGTTGCAATGTTGAAGAACACATCTCAGATGTTGCATTTTCCAATAGTGTCCGCTTCTTGGGGATCATTTTAAATAGTTCTCTCAATTGGAAATCTCACATTGACTTCATAGAGAAGAAATGCTCTCAACGATTGTACATTTTGAGACGCATAAGATCTTTTACTTCTGTAGAGCAATTTATTCAAATTTATAATGTTCTCGTCCGCTCACTAATGGAGTATGCTTCTCCAGCTTTCATCGGATTATCTAAAGGTGACTCCTGTCGATTGCAAATGATACAAAAACGCTACCTTAAAATCAAAGGTTGTAGTGATGAATGTGATTTATCAACTAGAAGGACCACGGCTGCGATCAAACTATTCAATCAGATTCAGTGTGCTGAGACTACCATCACCAATGTGACTCCACATCGGCTGCCAGGTGGCAGGTTATCTGTACCTTTTTGCAGGACATCAGTTCGCAGGAGCTCCTTTTTCCCGGTCATAAGTATCCTCATGACTTCTACCTTTTGTAATTGATTGTATTTTATTTTATTTTGTCGTTTATTTATTGTAACTTAATAATATTCAGTGTCTTTCCCGTGTAAAGTAACAATTTGATATGTATTTTCCGATTTCCAATTTGTGATTCAATAAACATCATTTCTCTCTCTCTCTCTCTCTCATTGTATCATGTTACTTAAGTCTGTAAGTAATGATACTTAACTCATGCTACTAAGAATTAGCATTGACTTCTCCAGAAAGTGAATGATTGCTGTGAGTATGTCGTCAAGGCGCCTCAACAAATCTATATATATCGTCAGCACCGGGATCTAAACTGGAGTTTAAATACATTTACTTGCGGCATTCTAAAACCATGCTGAAAGCAAGGTCTGTAACCATATTTGAAAATAAGGTTTTGGAACAATGACAGAAGCACGAGCATTAAGCCATATTTGAAATAAAGATTTCCAAGCAGCTTGGTTAGTTGACAATGCAACAATTGAATTGATATTTATTGTTACGACGCATTTACAAACCTTAAAATTATTTAGAAAAAAATACATCGCGTACTAATTGCGTCTAATTAATTTACATAAGATTTAAATTAATGTACATAAGAAGTAATAAATATTATTCCATTAATGTTTGATTAATGACTATCAAATCCAGCAAAAAACCAGCAGAAGATGAGAGAGAGAGAGACAAACGTCCACTGGGGTGCACAGACGGCAAAAGACTTTTAATAGCAGTATCTGAGCTATATGCAGATCTAAAAAAGTTCACAGCAAGACGCTCCCTTCTACTGCTAAGATTCTGCAACCTACAATTCCCTTTAATTTTCAAGCAACGTTTTTGCAATCTCTCCAGATGTAATAGATCTTCTCCTGAAATGCCAATAAATACGGGACAATCATATTCCAACAGAGATCTTATAAGACCACAATATACAGTCAGGAATTCTGCGTCAGTCACAAAATTTTTGACTCTTCGCAAAATGTACATTCGCTGAGCACACTTAGACCTTATTTCCTTTACATGCCCTTTCCATTGAAGGTCGTCATCAAGAATCACTCCCAAAAAGTGCACACGAGCGCAGAAGTTCACTGCTGGAATTAATGATTCCACGCATCTCTGCTCTCTCATGGCACTTTCCCTGCAATAAATCAAACCCTTTGTCTTTCCAGCATTTAGCATCAAATCGCTTTCCGTAGCCCACTTTAAAACATTTGAGACCTCCTTATTAATGGCTCCAATATCTTCATCAAAATGATGCCGTCGTATACCCGATACTATGCACATATCATCAACATACTTGAGCATCACAGAGGTACTAAACACAGGTTGCAGTGTCGATACATATATGTCAAAGAGGCATGGACCCAAGATAGAGCCTCGCGGCACCCCACTTGTGATGAGTCGAAAATCGCTATGATATCCGTTTAAGCGCACTCTCTGACGTCGATTTAAAAGATAGCTTTTCAAGAAAAGAATAAAGCCATTGGGTAAATTCATTTTTCTAGTCTTACATAGCACTATATGATGATTTACTTTGTCATAATCTTTAGACAAATCAAAACTGTGAAAAACGGCTGCGCTTATGTTGAGGTCGTCAGCGTGTCTTGTCAAAGTGTCATGAGCAGATGCGTTCATGTCATCCAATCTATTATAATGATCAGTTTGCATAAGTAAACATTATATCGCATGTCAAAAATTAAAAAGTAGCCTCATGATGTAGGCTGACACCAACATTTTGACATCCACCTTTAACCACGTTCTCGCATGCATCGCCGATCAGAAGCATGAAAATGTCACATACACATGATAGGAAATGACCTGAAGGCACTGCATGCCAAAATTTGTGGCTATAAACTCAGTGCTTATTGCTTTATCAAAGATAATATAGAAAATCTCATTTTAGCCGAATACGTCAATCTGCTTCCGATTGGATTTGCATGTGTTTTTCTTATAATTCAAAAAAATAACAAAAAAATTTCCTTGTTTATGCTCAGAGGCACATTCAGCAACACGCCGCTCTTTCATGTGGCCGAGTTCCATTTATCCCACTCTCATTCTCTCGAGCTGAGTGTTCAGCAAATTTGTGCACCGTTAAAAATAGCTAAACTTCACAGAAAATATCCGTAAATATCTGTTAAAATGATGACGTCACAACATGATGAGTGATGACGTAACAGTTAGATTCCATCTATATCAGATAAAACAAACGTCTGTTTTTACGGATATTTACAGTTCAGACTGTAAAAACTGTCAAACTAATTTTAGCTGTTAATATTAACGGATATTTACGGTTTACAGTGAAGAATGTAGAGTGTACCTATTTTAAAAGTATTAGGTTTGACTGACCAAGGTTTGAACCCAGGTCGCCCAGACCTGGATAAAAAGGCATAAAGGAGCAATGTAAATAAGTGAGTTTTAAAAGAGTTCGGTATGTCTGACTGAAAGAAGCTTTCATTTTAATGTTGTATTTCATGACGATGGTCTTTAGTAAATTTCTAGTTCGACAAAAGTAAAATCTTTGCAAACTCAAGTGGTACATAATCAGAATATTCTCCTATTATGTGAGAGAAAGGCAAATCTTTGAATTTTCAGGTAATATTCGATGCCCTGGCCCGCGAAATGGATGAGGTATCAGGATTAGAGATTGCGATCATATAAAGGAGAGGATGTCCGTTTTTTAAGCAAAATACAGTCGATTGCTTGAATATCATCAGTTGATCAGTTGAAAATCTAGTTGGCGCGATTAAAATTTCTCTTAAGTAGCAAAATCTGTGCTGCAAAAAATCTACGATAGAGTTTAAAGTTCCATGGTATTGAATAGTGTGATTGTACACCCACAGGATCCACGGAAAATTATTGTTATGAGAGATGAAGCATACATTGAGAATGCACTCATATTTGAAATCTGTATCGTAGTCATTCTGGATGAAAATTTTGATGCTTAGGATTTGAATAGACATTTACAAATTTTACTTTACCTTCTATTCATAAGATAGAAGCACTGATAAATCTTAAACATCTGAAGCAGTAGTCATTTCAGAAAAAACAAGAATATTTTTTAGTAAAAGCAAAGCATCGTGTCCTTTTCATTTTATTGCTTATTGCTCTACATTCCAGCATTTTGCATCGTTTCATTTTATTGCACAACCTATGAAAAGTGTCGGCAACTCAAACGCAGTTTTGATGTGTGAAATATAGCACCTGTACATAATAATAGTGAAATGTTATACGTAAGTTTGCTACGTTATACATTTTCATTTGCTGACAGCTACTTAATTTCTTGAAGGCATTCTAAATCTTCACATTTCCCTCTTTAGCAAGCCGTGGATATGGATAGGCAGTTGGATTATTTTTTTTACTTGTGCTTACTTGCTGTAGCCGTGGATGAAATATCATATAAACTATTCTACACCATGCTCACCAATTGCTCACCTTGGACGGGTCCGGTTGGACACAGTGCCCCCCCCCTCAGTTCGTTCCTCACCATACCCACCAATTAATGATATTAATCATAATGTAATAACCACAACGCATGCATGTTAGAAAGCACGGATAATAAGCGAGTTTTAAAACAAGGTTCAGTGCCACTGATTACAACAGAGCATAAAACTCATTTTCAAAAGCGTGGCTTTTAAGCCATATGTATAAAGCATTGTTTTCAAGTCATGTTCAGACACCTGGGTCTAAAAGCAGATTTAAATCTTTGCATCATTGTTTTAATTAAATCTACGTTTAAAGTGTTATTTTGCCCCTCTTACAAAAGAATTATTCATTTAATGTTAGAAACATGATCTTATTTCGCAGAATACCACAACCTGCTGTAATCATGCCTTGCACCAATGTGAATATTGGGTGCTGAACATCATTAAGAGATCATTTGGAGACTAAGCACCAAAAGAAGACGCTATGAAACCCGGCAATATGTTATTAAAGCCAATATCAATTTTGCTTGCATTTGCATAAGCAAGCAAGCTATGCATCTATTTTAGAGTGAATGTCATTATTTTGGAAATTTCTACATTGAAGAAGCAACAAATGTGTAATTTTTAATCCCTAGCAATAAACATTACTGTATATCTCACAAATTCACAGAAAATGCTTATATTTTATCATCAATTACTGCACAACTACCAATATTAATGCACGTGTCAGTTAAAGATGACGTCAGCTACTCTTGCCATTATAGTGACGACAGAAAACTCATTTACAGATTTCTTCACAATTTACCATAATTTACAAATTGCTGACCGAAATATTGATAAAATATTCAAATGGGTGATTTATGCAGATTTTTTGTTTCTTGCAAGCTGGCATGCATAGACTAATTAATTCAATTTAGCAATCATTCATATTTCTGCAGGTTATACATGTATATCGCTATAACAATATAGGCACCTATTTTGGTAAAATATTTTGCATAAAACTTTGCTGAGCGTTTGATATTGACAATAAGCAAACGTTTACCTGAAGTTATATTATGTGCCATTCTTGACTGTAACAAGATCAAAGACAAGTTGTTAAATTTGAATGTCAAATGCGCCTTGATGTTTTCATTTATTGTATTTTGATGCGAATTAAATTTAGGTGACATTTAAGCACATTCAGCTTCTTGCGTTTGAGAATGACAACACCCTTTAGCACTGTTCTATCCATGCAGTTTAACAATTATGAGATAAAGAAATGATGATTTGCATAAAACAGCTTTTCAATCCCCCAAGGATGATAGCGCATGCAATGACAGACCAAGATCACATCTCGATTAATTAGAAATCTCCCATCCATCCAAAACTTCGCCATAAAAAATATATAAATTACATGCACTGTAAAAGAATCCTTCAGACTTCACATTTTTGATACCAGATATCTTTGTTCTATAAAGTTGATACAATACTGATAAGATGATTCTTTACAATATATCCAAATATCACGTTTTTATATACACCATGAACTTGCCAATCTCAGTCTCTTCTTGATACTGGTTATGTCGCAAATACCCTAAATGTGTCGATTAACTTTTTGTGCACCTAGCTCAATTTTCCCAATCTATTTTCAATTCTGCACGGTCAATGCATATAGGTTTATGGAGAGATACTTCCAGAAATATATGGCACGAAAAAGACGATTAATATGAATTTATTCAATGCCCACGTTTCGGACTTCGTTCTTTGTCAAGGCAAAATGTATACACGCACACATTCATGACACAGCTAATATACCAAGGGTGACCGCACAGAAACGCTGTTAAGCTGACAAATCTCTAACAGTAAGATTCACACATTGAAATTATCTTGTCACTAACATTGTTTGTCTATCTAGCATTGCTTTTGTGCGGTCACCCCACTTGCATAGCACATATGGAGCTGATAACACACATCAAATTAGAAATCAGTCATTTCATTTCTTCTATTCATCTTTGGTTCTAGCAATCTGATTTGGCGAGCTTCGGACAATGTACCATGACAGGATCACCACATTTATCAATAATTTGTACATGGAAGGCATCAATAGAACCATTGTGATCTGGATGTCCATGAATCAAATGGTCAGAAAGAGTACTGACTTCGTTGCAGGTATCAATACTATTGCGGTGTTCAGCATACCTCAAATAAAATAGGCGGCTACTTTTGCCGATGTAAAAAATCTGTACATAATTTACAGCTAAATTTACAGATAATAAAACGATCATTACAACAATACTTATAATTGAGAAAGTCACAAATTGTCATTTTTGCAATTATCATGTTTTCTTATTTTCTTTTTAGTATTCAAGGCACTAGATAGAGACTAGATAAGTATATGAATCTAGATGGTCCCAATACTTTTCAATAAAGAGACCAACTTTTTGTTTATTTATTTTCAAATCTTACAAAAGATGGTTTCTTTATTGAAAAGTATTGGGACGACCATCTAGATACCTATTGCTTGAACCTAGAGGCAGATAAAAAGATATTATTTTTTGTTTCATTTTATTGTGAAATAGCGCATGACGGCAAGCACTATATTCAAAAGCAGTGTCCTATGGCAGCCCATTATAGGCCACCTTTCGCCATTATCTGTGTCTCGCTCATAGAACCGGAGGCTCTTAAACGTCTGTCTGATAGCTATAAATTAAATCCGTGCATTTATGCCTGATACATATACGATGCAATCATTGGCCCTTTTCATCGGAACAATTGTGTTCTGAACACAAGGCTTTTGGAAGTGTTCAATTCTGTAAATTCATAATTCATCATTCATTTTCGTGTCCTATATTTCTGGAGATTGGACCTATATAGTGAAAATTATGAATCCCAACCACCTCCTGCTGACGGCATTGCTATACATCTAAGCATATTTTCTCTAGCCTATATGCTTTGGGCTTAAGAAAAATCTGACGGGTGAGGCTACGTCCACAGCTGTTAAAATCCATGTTTTTTGATTTTTTCAGCATTTTGCTGCGCTTATTTTCAAATGAATAATCTAAATAAATCAACAACCTCAAAATCTGTCTTCATGTGTGAGGCATACCACGTGCAGTGTCAATAACATGCTATTCGTACGCTTTCGTCGCGGGTTTATATCAGACTACTTACATGTACGTCGATAATGTCTCGATTTCGCGGAAGCAAGATTTCTTGCTTATCTTCTCCCCTTGTCAATGAAATATCAAGGCACCTATCAACATATAAACATGGTCTTATTGAAGTCCCTATTCATTTTCAAGGCGATCATTCGATAATTGAATTGCATACCCAAGCGATTTGACACATTTTAAAACCTACCATTTTATTCCTGAATTAAAATGAAGTTATGAAGTTATACAAATACAATCAGAGACCTTTTCTTTTTTTAGAGGCAAGATGCAAACTGTTTGTAGAAGAACATTAACCTTATCTCAGGTTACTTATGTGTTTCACATATGATCATCATTATTACATGAATGTAAATGAAGGACTTGGGCGAATAAGGGGATAAGTCACACCTTTACAATTTTACAAGGGAGCAATTTTTAGATTTTGAAATATCACCGTACAAAAATATGCACCCTAGTCCTTTGAACATCAGAGGAAATAGGTTGAGTCAAATTAAATGTTCCGATTTTCAAAGTGTTGTAGATTAGTGAAAAATTCCAACCAATTTTTAAATGCTATGTATCATTTGAAACCTCAGAATGTGATCAACAATTTTACGGGTATGAGAAGTTCATGGATATGTTGACTTTCTAGATATTTAATAAAAAATATGACTGAAAAATGAAATTTACAGCAAGAAAAGCCATTTCAATATATTCTATCATCTTTAAAATGTGTGAACACGACCACCATGCCATGTATAACAAACTGTAAAAATAAAGTCATGATAAGTCAAAAAGTGAAAGTAAATCAAGCTTTAGTCACCATGATTTATTCGACCTATCTCCATTCTTCTCTACAATTTTTCTGTGACTTTTCGGAATGCCTGAAATGAGAGGTTGACATGTCCCTCGAATGACACTTCGCCACATGCGCTTGATTTCTGCCTCCAGTGAGGCCAAGTCATTAGATTGCACACGAATGATTGAAAAGTGCTCCAGATTGATGCCGCTGCTGGTCGAGTGGACAACAGCTTTCTTGTGTTCCTCAGCGACTGCCACTTTTTCAGCCGAACCTCGCAGTGCGCAGTGTTGAAGAATGGCATTGACTCGTTTAGCGATTCATGTGCGAATTGTTTTATAGCTCACAAAACAGCATTTTCAATAGAGCCAAAACTCATTCCACTGATTTAAAAGTCTTCACTTTCTTTTATTAAGAGTTTAGCTATCTTATCGCCACTCAATTATCATGAAGGCCATTCAATACCTCAGTTAACTTCCACAATCCACATTGACTTCATGTAGAATTAGTCAACTTTCCTGTAAGTAAAAATTTACAAATCAACCGTTCAAACTAAAGTGGCATATTATGTATGCAACACATGCTACATGTAAAACTAGGAAAATATTTCAAATTCAAAATCGTCAAATATTGCAAAAGTTAGCATATCTATTAACTTCAAAAATCCGCAAAATTGTTGGCCACACTCAGAGGTTTAGCACCTGATGATACAATGATGCAATGATCAATAATACATCGCACCTAAAAACTGGTTCGATTTTCACTGATATACATGTACAACACTTTATAAAATAGGGACATTTAATTTGACGCACCCTATACGAGCCTATGCGCATGACATATCAGCCGATCAAGTGGTGAAGCTAAAGGCGTACGGGCTCAGCTCCTCACACAGAAAGCCAAATGAGAAGATATAACGCAATTTATGAGGCGTATCCCCTTTGACGTGCTCATGCTCAAAGCTGTCGTTTATTGAAGTATATTTATCTAAGCACTCCCATTTCAGTGCACGTCCATCAGTTTTCAGAAGATGTTGATTGGAACGACAAATGCAGATAATTTGATTCCATTCGTCTAATTCAATTGGCTTAATTCCTCTTAGTATCATTTCTATCTTCATTAAAACTCTCCCTTTTTGATGCGCTCTCAATATATTTCAGAAAATGAGTGGTATTTCATTTGATTCAATTTGTCTTATTAAATTGATTTACTCGATTAAATGTTTTCTATTCCTATCAAAACTGCATCGTAATTAAATCCACATTTATTATTTTGAAATAGTATATACATCACGACTGGTTTTTGATGGTTTTAGAAGATATTAATTAATCTGAAATTTTCATTAGCAATGCTTTTCACGAAGTAGAAGTACTCGTGGAAGTTCATCAAAACTGAGATGTCAGTATTCAAAATGATAACTGCCTTTAATTTTTTGTCTAGTGCATTATATTATAATTGTGCTAATTTATTTTCCTCTATATTCTTTTATTCTAGGTCAAATCACTAATTAATTATTTTCCCAATTGCACAGTAGGACATTAAATTACATTGAACGTGCTTTTTCTGTCATAGTATCCGAGCATCTACCTGCATGCATGGATCTACTCTTGTGGTTTTGGCACTGTTACCAGGCATATTATGTCCTGCAACCTCTTTGACAAGTCTGTTCCTTCAGTCAGTCATTTTTCTGTGCCGGCTCATTTTGATTCTGTTTTTCTTTCAAGCATTTTGGAGGCACAACTGATCAAATTGTACAAAGCTACCGTGTGTATCCAATAGCTATTCATTTTCTCTCTGTCGTTACCTTGGTAGATATCTATGTTAGCTCCGTCCGTCAGTTCGTCCTTTTGAGTTGTTGTCATTCCGCTGTGTCAGTACCGATTGCATTGCTGTCAGCCAACCGTTGTCCTCCCTTGAGAAGAGCAGACGAAAACGTTGGCGTGTTTTTTTGACTTCTTTCCTTTGAGTCTTATTTTACATTTCAATAAAGTATGAACTCGACAATAGTTATGTTTGCAGTCTACAAATTTACTAAAGACAGACATTATTTCGATTACATTAAATTACCAATCCTAGTAAGACAATGCCGAGCCTTGTGGTAGATAAAAACAAATTTTATTGAAGTGCATTAATTGAAACTTTAGAGGGAGAGGGAACTGTCAATCTCATGCAAGTACTGGTTATTTGAAGTGCATGCATGTAGTCAATCCTCATTTTCCTCCATGTCTTCAATGCATGCCCCATATCAACAGTTGCATCACCGCTCAATCGAAGATTGAAATCATGGGGTACAGAAGCAATGTTTGGCAAAAGTCTGCAGACATGTAGTCTTTTACTTTCAGTTTTTGATTGTGTTCTCTTACAAGTCCTGAGACATCTCGTTGTTGACTCAATCAATTCAATCAAAGCCTCGAAGTAAAGCTTTAAGCTACATCTCTCCCAGAAGTTAATTGTCAAAATCGGAATACTTGTGCTTCTGAAATCTCCAGTTTCAGACAATCAACAGCATTTGTTATTCACTTTATTGGAAGTTCGGATGTCTTCTTGAAATCTTGAGTCAACAACTGCAACCCGAAGCTTATTGAGATCCTTGTGTCCCATTCCTGAGGGCATGGCGCGGTATTGGACAGAATGGATGCATCATCCTAGGATGTTTCCCTATCTGGCAAGTTACCGTGAAATTAAATAATACAACTGTTTTGAAGAACATTTTTGCGATTAGAAGAATTATATAATAGGAGCCAAAAGAGCAAATTTGAGTTTCAAAATGCAGGAAACAATATGTAATTACCTGTTTAGTGGACAGGTACAAAATCTGTTTTGTTGACGTCATTACCTGTTTAGAGGTTGAATGGAACACTTTTGATTCATTTTGATGCGCACAATGTTGTTGAAAACCAACTCATTACGATAGCCTCGAATATATTGTGGTGTCTTTGATCACAGATATCAACATATGAATCAGCTATTGTTTGTGAAAGTAAAAACTCTGACTCAAAAATTTCCTATAGATCTGCAGCTGTCTCCGGGTGAAATGTGAATACCTAGCAAATAGGGAGTCAACAGAAGTCTTTCTTTGGACATAGTTTGAAATCCTGCCAACAAATGACCACTATCCTACCGACAAAACACTGTTATCTTCCAAGAATGTACATCATTACTCTCTGTAGGAGGCTCGAGGCATTCATTGAGGAAGACTTGCGCCGAGTGACATTTTCCGATGAATCTTTTGCAGGACCCCTGAGAAAGCTATAACGATTAAACAGGAACAGCCCGAAATACTGCGTAAGATGAGTGAGGAATGCCACAAAAGCGATGATGCAGAACGCGTTCCTCACATCAAGATGCTGTAGTCAATTGGTCAACCACAGAATTAAATATTTTGTTTATCTGCTTCGCTTTGCTAGAAGTGTGATTAATTCGAAATCGACGGCACATCGAGGAACTTATTCAGTGGGCAAGAGGGAATTCCTTATACCTTACAGAGATAGGAAAAAGGTCGTGCGTCGCTTGCGGATCAATGTGAGTTCAAGCAAAGTGCCTCGATTGCCGCAATTCCTTCAGATTCGAAGAATTCAGATCATTGTACACAAGTTTTCTCCATAATGTTGGCCCTTCCGATCATTAATAAAAAAGCAACAGGCGTACGAAAATTAGTTCACTTGACGATTTCACCATCGTCTTCTCACTATTCCTTACTGCATAATGCATACACGGACTCGAATGCTAGCTAGACAGCGATGTGTGTTTTGGTGTGTGTGAAGTGATATCACAGTGCGCACGCATTTCTCACCGGCTTTGATGTCGACTGCTGACAGCTCATTGTTTGCTATTTCCAATAGGAAGCGATACACGAATTATCCATTCGAGATGGCGCATTCGATATTAAGGCTACATACAGCATAATCCTTCCTTCCTAGGAAACCGAAGTGCGCGCAGATGAATCTAATTCTGTGTGGTCAACTGATGATGAAATAGTAACTTAATTAATAGGCCTACTTGGACATCATGAACGCGAATCTGATGAAGAAGCTGAAGCTGTAACGCATTTCCAACACGACGGTGCCCTTTGTCCACGCACGAAGGCAGTCTTCCGCTGGGTCTATCATAAATCTGTTAAATTGTTTGATCCAATTGATTGAGTCCATATATCAACCCAATCAATAAATCAAGAATCACCCCAATAATTGTCGAGTGACCTAAAAGAACCAGATGCCCTTCCGAACGCAATCCATTGCATTTTGCGGACTTGACGCGCATCACAAACGGGAAATGACCGAAAGACGTTTTAACAAAACTGTCACACAATCTTAGCACGCATGCTGCGTTTTGTCTACACCGTTTAAAACTCATGTTATGCCGATGAAAATTTGCTTTGAGTCTATTTTAACTATTCCATATCTATTTATTTTTCAGTTCACAATCTACGAAATGTAACACGGGATAGGAGAGTTAAAATAGACTAAGTTATCTGCACGTTATATGCGAGCTTTTCCGAAAACGTCCACTGTTGCCTCCGCTTGCCCTACAAAAGTGTATGTAAGTCTCACTCCCTTCAAATATTTAAATAATAATTGGACTCACATTGAATTTTCATGAACTAAACATACATGTAAATCCGTTTCTTTTGATTAACTTGTCTTTTCATATGCTCGCTTTTTTGTGTATACCCTTGAAAGTTGCATGTTCTGTATCTGATTTTCATTTTGATAAATATACGCTTCCTATCCTATATTTTCATTGACTGAAAGCAACTTTGTTAGGCTCAACACGGGGCATTATTAGGGGGCATTATTAGGCATTAATATAGGGCAAATTAGGGCCATCATTTTGATTGGTTGATTTCACTTTACATGCAAAAAAAGCTCATGGTTCATATTCACTAATCAATCATTTATTTGACATTTTTGACAAAATATGATTTCTAAATATATTGTCACATTCAAAAATCATTGATGATTCAGTCATTGAAAGCTTTCTTCTCCGAAATCAGAGAATTTCGCTAAAACTGGAAAACTTCATTAAGTGATGCATTCATTCTCTCCAATGATCTTTTCTTCGACTTCCAATGTTCCGATTATCCTATGTGGCCAAAGTCTCGATCACATACTTGTAAATGAGTGTGTGGTGTGTCAGAAGGAAGACATGGATAATGCTTCTGAACGTTCTCTTTCACCAGGTTGCATCCGACTGCTGTGAGCGACTTGATGTTCCAGCTCTTATTTTGGCCAATTGCACCATACGGTGCAAATAGTGGATTATTCCCTTATTCATACAGAATTTTGTGGCTTCTCCATTACGCACTTTCTGGAAATCATATAAGAAAGCTTTCAATTATCGTCCAACTCAGTCAAAAGAAGGATCTAGATCTATCATAACATGAGGTGAAATATTTCTGCTTTAGAAAAAATGCGGATTATCCCTTTTTGTGCACGACCCCTTCAATCGCGCGGTTGTTAACTGTCTTATTCATCGAAGCACCAGCAAAGTGCACTTCAGAAGACTGATATCAATTTGTTTTCTAAGTCAATATTTGTTATAATACTTGTAGAATTATATGTAAATCTTATAGCGTTCATAATTATTTGGGAAACATAGGCTTGTCTTGAACGAAAAGTATGTTTTAAAACATGCAGAAGTTCTGCCGTCAAAAAGAAGAGTCATGCTTCCTGAAAGTAGTTACTATTCAGAGTGAGATGGCCTACAAGCCATCATTCTGTCGCTGAAAAAGCATGAATTCCTGGTGTCATAGGCCTTCTGCTTTACAGGTTGCACTCCAAAACGACGGCTCTGAGGAGCTGCGAACTTCATCAAGAATGATGCTAATGCTGCAATCTCAAAATCCTTCTGCAAAGTCTAGAACCGTGGTCAGTTTGGAGAAGCTGCCTCAAATTGTCATTGTAACAATCACCATCTAAACATCAAATATACATCTACTAGTATTTCCACTTGTTTCTATTGCTAGATATGTACGTACAAGCAGTAGCGATAGTGAGGAAAAGTTGTATCAAATCAAGTGTTCCTATTTTTCTGGTGAGATGAATAAGTTTCGAGTGTGTTAGATAATCTGATTTAAATACTACTAATAATTTCGCACAGAATCTGACGCATGTGGAAGAATGGTTGTTGCAACTGAATTAAATTCAAGAGAACGACGGAGTTATCGTGAAGCTATACCGGGAATCAACTTTTTTCATGATGACCGCAACAATGAAGGCAATTCATAACTTGATATCCAGCACTCACTTATTGAACTGTAATGAATACTTAATCAACATGAACTGTTCATTGCAAGGATGACAGAAAACAAAGTCGGAGAAAAGAAAAATGGGAACCAATGGGATAGGATACTGGCGTTCTGCATTATTCTGTCGATAATGTTGTATTACACAAAAACTGGCATTTTTCTGAATTTTCTGCGGTACAGTTTAAATATATTTACACTGCAAATCCAGTTCATAAATCTATCGACACTCAACTTCATAGCCAGAGCCGTTGACACTCCTGTCTGCGCGGCGTCTGTGTGCAATTCAAACTACCGTCGATTAGACATGAAGAACAACACACTGTGGAAGACTTTGTTGAAATTGTTCCCTGCTTTCGGACTTTCTTCTGCATGCATGCTCACCTATGCACTTTTCAAAAATGTCAAAAACAAAAAGAAATTTTCTGTCACTCTACTGCCATGCTTTCAAGTATTGCTTGAATAAAGCTTTCTCTGAAAGGAATGAATTTGCAAAGTAATGCAAAATTGAAATTTTTTGTGGTTGATATATGCACTGCCAATAAAAACAAGACAGTTTCTACGTTTTCACTTTCCCAGATCCGCAAATTCATAAAACGTATCCTGAGACGTTTTACAACTTGACGTACCTGGAAAAGTGCTGTAACATAACACGAGGACTGGGGATTGCTTTATCTCTAGCTGCAAGTCGTTCGACTGACTTCGACAGGTTGATTGTCGCAAACATATCATGCCTGTTAGATATAATATTTTATGGTTGTTTTTACATCGCTCTGTGATAATGAGATAATGGCTTCCACTCCATCCTTTCCTCTACCTAACCCAATGCTTCATGTACATTGTATATTTTGTGCCTGCAAATATCAACAATTGTCAATATCTACACAATATATTTCTTTCATGAAATACGGAAAATTAAATTATTTATTTCCCTTTTAAATTATTGAATTATTATTTTATGTTTATTATGTGGATTATTACTACGCATATTTATTAGGCAATTAAGCAATTAGTGAATTAGCATGCTAATATTTTGTATTATGCATATATATTAATAAATTAGATTGATGATAAAAAATAATTAATGATTGATTTTAGTCGATTGATGTACTAAAAAGAGAAACAAGAGAGATCATCTATTAGGCGCCGACATGTTTCTGCCAAGGTGAAATGAATTATATGGAGTGTCCCAGCATGTGCCACTCATCGTTTGTTTCACGAAATTCGCACCAGATCCGGTGGAAAATCAACCCAATAACTCAATCTTTTAATTGGCATTTGATCTAGCATTGTGAATTACCATTAACTAAACAACAACCCTTTTGTGTTGCCACGAACCATTGAAATAATGGTCTTTGTTCGAGCATAAAGCATGACTAAATGATGATTAAATTCAGTAAAACAAGCGCAAATTCACATCTGCCGAAAAATAAATTGACAATTTAAGATATTATCAAGAAATAAAGTCAGCACTATCAACACAATAATCAAAAAATTACATGTACAGTACAGTGCTTGATTATTCTGCACAAAAAAAGTTCGAAAATTATGTAGATGTTGCGGCTGTCGTGCTTTCAAAGTGAAGTTTATTAACTTCGAACGTGACTGTCCTCAACACAAGACTCAAGTGACTTGAATAATAGATTTCTATGACCGACATTTTATATCACTCGAAGTAAAAGTCAAGATGCAATCTCTTACTTTCCTTTTAAAAATGAATAAGAAGATTCGATCTCCACAATAGCTGATAATGAGTATCGGAGTATCGTTGCATAAGATCCCATTAAAATAGATGACATATTTAGTTTTAGACAAACAGCTGAAATTAGCAGCGCAAGTAGTGAGCGATGCCATGACTTTACATCTTCAAGTAAATTTTATCAATTGGACTTAATTAAGAAATGAAAGTTGATGTTCTTGTTTGTGTGCTCTGTGAGATACATAATATAATACAACTGTAGGATTGCTGATTTTCAAGTAAGTTTATTAGGAAGATTGTCACAATTTGAATTTCCAGAGTTATTGAACAGCCGAAGATATTTTCAAAACTTCAGCATAACATCGGCTAACATTGCCTTTTGTTCACAGAATGTATAGAGATTAGCAAGTTTATCCCTTATTCATATAGCTAAAACTTGACGCAATACATGAAATATAGAAGCAAAAATATTGTTCCAAGTTTTGTGTAAATTTGCCGCGAACTAGACTTTTGATTGTCGAGAAAAGTTATGATAGCAAACAAGCACTTGCCACGCACGCGGTGAATTATCGTTAACTTCCTTTTAGGTTCATCAAGTTCAGCAGAATCTTCCATTTCATTTTCGTACGCAGCTGTGGCCACTACACAGTACACATAAATCAGCAAACCTCGATATCAGTGATAAAATTTAAGCAATAAGCCAAATGTTCATGTACATAGTAGACCTGCACCAGAGCAGTATGTCCCCCTACGTGAGGGCGTCCCGTCAGCCAGGCTTGTCAAAGAAATATTTGCCTTATGGGACTAATTATGTGAAATAATCGTACATTTTGAAAAATCATGTGGGAATGAGAAAAATATATATTGATTGGCAAAATGTAATTTTCGTTTGCCAGACAGTGTTGCTTAAAAGCGGCACGCATTAATTCATCCATTCAACGGCTAGTCAGTATTCTCTGTTTCTTTATCTCAATTCTCATTTCACATGCAAAAAACGGAAAATTTTGTTTAAGCTTTGACTTCAGAAAGTGAAGTCAGTAAGGTACGCGATTATCCTTTTTCATTCATTTGGCGATTTTCATAGAGCTGTTGGTCTAAACGCAGTCGTTGTAAAGGAGTGGTCGCTGCTGGAAAGTCAGTACATTTCCGGAGTATGAGAAAGCTGTTGTTGTATTGTATGGTAGTGGTGGGCAACGCGTGGCCCGCCGGGACATATTGGGTGATCCGCCAACGCTTCTCATATCGAGAGTTTCCCGCAGGCATTATTTGAATCGACGATGTGAAAATGACTCACTGCGACTTCGACCTTTGGGTCGGTGCATCTAGGGGTGAAGGATCCTCTTTAGAATTTGCAAAATCATCAATTAACAACTAAATGAGCAATATGATGGCACAAAAGCCAAAAATTCACATTCGAATAATCTAACCATGTTCCTTTCGTAATGAATATCTTCTCGTGTAACCGCAAAATGGTCATCACTTTATGCTAAGTCACACAGTATTCGATGCCCTGCTGAGGATGTTTTTCTACGTAATAAACCACGCCTCAATAAACCTAGAAAGAGTAGTCTATTTTAATTAGACATTGACTGCAAATGGATGAATCCAACCGCAAGATTTTGACAGGCCAACATTTTTTCAATTATTCTTGCTGAATTTCATTTGTATACTACTACACTAATATGTATTTCGTATATACTCGATTGGCATTAGCACATGGCTACCACTTGTGAAGCCCATGCACGGCTTTTGAAAGCCGCATGTTTGGGTGACATATGTGCACGTATGTAGGCCTACATGTAGTTTGATCAATAATTGTAGTAAAATCAATTTTATCTTGTGCGACTTTGTTTTTCGATGAAATAAAGTAATGTCGGCCAAATCACCAAAAAAGTCAAATTATCGTTTTATTACACAAAAAAAAGCTTCCTTGATTTGTTCTGGGCCTATTCAATGGCTCTTCAATGCTCAGATCAATTGTAGAAAGTAAATTATCATTCATTAAGATTAAACAAATCAGTTGCGTAGGACACTGCTGCATGCATCTACATATAAAAATTTTGTTATTTGGTATACGACCACTATGTATGCACGTACGATACAGCAGCCCATATGTGCACTTAAAAGTACGGAATAAAAGAGTATCACTGGCAGTTGCAAAATGTCTATTTAATGGCGGATTGAAGGACAGAGCGTCAAATCACAATATAGCGTTTTCATCATTTTATCGTGAACAGAACATGGTCGACAATTCATTCATTGTTATGATTATTGCACCATGAAGCATCCGTCATGACATCAAAGTCACAAGGATATTATCAGTAGGCATTCAGATATTCAAAAAGGCACGCATTTAATAGCATCTTTACAAGCTTCTCTGAAGTGTCAAGCATACATTTACATAAGTAAGCTCATTAAAACATTCAACCATCCGCATAAACATCATTGAGAATATTTCTATAGCACTCTCCTTAACACTAAAGTTCCATTTCTGTTTCACACAATCCAAGTCTATTTCAGACATTTCCAGACTTCAGATTTCTTCAATTGAATTTCAGATACTATCATCAAAATTGAGATTTTTGCATGTAGATTATTTGGGAAAGCAGTTGTGGGAGAATTGAGTCGTTTTATAATATCATCAACAATTTACATCCAGCGATCAAATTTACAAAAGACGTTGACAATGAATCACTGCATTTTCTTTACGTCATGATACATTGATAAAACGAATTGAAACATTGGCATTGACATTTATGGTAAGTAGACAAACGCAATGAATATGCACCATTTCATTCAGCTCATCCTCGAAACGTCCTCAGAAAAAATACCTTATAACTTGGATCGAAGAATACGTTGCATTGTTTCCGATGAACTCATGACAGAATATCGCTTTTCAGAATTAAAGAAATAGTGCGTACTTAATTTGCGCACGAACTACTTATTATTTTTGACATGTAGATTGTCAATCAAATTCAGTAAAGCGACAATTCTCAAGTTGCACCTCCAGTCGTTTTGGAAAATACACAGTCTCAAATATCGCAAAATCCCATTTGTTTATATAGATAAATGTATTTCCGGGTTCCATGCACTCAATAACGCAATGATGCAGCATACATTTGAAAACTCAAAATGAGGTTTGTCATTTTTATGATTATAATTGCACTTTTAGGGAAGAATTTTCCATCATCATGCAGAAATGCGAAATTCCTCATTACCGGTAGCTTGACCGATTTGCTGCTAAAGATAGTGAAGACGTCATGACGTAGTTAGTGCTTTCAATACTATGCATAAATAAAGCCGCAAAAGGCGGACTAAAATGGGCTCCCATAAGATAACTTTTAAATTGAAGGTAATTTTTTCCCCATGATATATGATCTCGTAGTTGCAACATACAAACTTCAGCATCTTTTCAATTGATTGATCACACCATATCAAATCAATATCATAACTATTTGTTTTGTTACAATTTTCCTTGTAAAGTCTTTGACTGTCATGATGACTTCCATTATTGGTATACTTGGGAAAAGATATTTCACATCTGAGGACAGAAAAGTTGAATTTTCAGCTGTTGGGAAATGAGTGATGTTTGGGGTTGTACACATTTTCCCCAATCTGCTTTTTCTTGTGGCCAATAAAACTTTGAATGAAAGACCCATTTTTTGCAACCAAGGAGCAAGGATACAGTATATTTCATAATCAATAGAAATCAAGACATGCACACTTGGCAGCATTGCGTGAGCACAAATTAAGGAAAAGTCAAAACACGACATTTAAGACCATGTATCCGACACTGTACCAGAAATTCAATCAAAACACGCATTGTTGAGAAGTACAGTGTAGTGTGCTTCCTGGGGAAAAATTAATTACTTTTCCTGGAGAATTACGTGCATAGAGTAAGAATTTCATTAGAGTTATCATTTAACATGTGACAAACAGATGTTTTGTATTTAATTAAAAATTTGCTTGTTCCGTTAGATTACCCAATTACAAAGAAATTAAAGATAGTTCAAATTTAGTCATAATTGAAAAATAGCGCATTAGTGCAGAAGAATCCCTGCCAAAGGGAAGCAGCGAGAAACCAAAGTCAAAATATCAAATTCTACGCAGCTATGCAGCTGCAATGTTTTCTTAAAAGAACCCTGCCAAAAACTGCGACAGTTCACCGGCGACGATTTGCAATTCTCGATATCTTAAAAGAGGCGAGCAATTTCGCACTGCCTGATATCGATGAGGTGGCAAAATAATTAGTGACACAAAAACAATCCATCTTATGCGATACAGACCTCCTGCGTGTAATTGGATACTTACATGCAGCTTCTCAAGTCATTTTCTCAATTTTAACCAAAATTAGAATGATCATTTTGGCGATCAATGATTCATGGTGTCAAATGTCTGAAGTGGTCTTCATAAAAGTGTCCCAGGGAAAACTACAAAGGAAAACTCAAACAACAGGAGCTCCCTCAGCCATATTTCAAGCCTGCGTTTTGATTTAAATTTTTGCCGGAAAATCAATAGCCTCTCCCAGTTAAATGCGTGCTTATTTAGACAAGTCTCCTATCCCGAAACCGCTATATTAAGTAAATAGAATAATTGAATATTGAGTTGTATCCTCAGTTGAAAAATGGGAACAGACCTGAATAGCTGTCATTTCATGCAATATCAGGAATCATCAGCAGCTCTAGTACACATCTCTCAACATCGACAACTCCCTATTTAAAGTTGCAGCCATGCCCGGATAACATAATACATAGTTGTGTGATTAATGTGAGATTTAATGAATGCCCGTCGAAATTTCACTAACTTGCTAATTGAAAATCTCGTTGACATAAACTTTCTTTGCATGCAAAATAAATGCAATGTATTTTATTGAACTCCTACTTTACATTAAGCTTTAATTTATCAGCAGAAAATATTATTTTCATCCAACGGCGAAAAATGTATAGATTAGGAAAAGCACTCCTAGCTCCTCCAATTTCATCTCAAAAGGTTAAAAATAAATATTTAATGTAGATACCGCTTGGGAGCAAGCTTGTCCACTTACTTCTTTAGGAGGACTGGGAGTTGATCTTCTCATCTTCGAAGCTGGTGCTTCGTTAACCCAGTCTGCTGGAATCTTGTTATATAAACAAAATTATTTGGACAAAACAGTATCTAGGGCAAAGGCGAATTATCTTTTAGCAAAAGCAGATGCTCTCACGTCCCGAGTGCGCCTCCAGAGCGTTAGAGATGCTTTCGCGGGAGCTTGGCTGAAATGTCCACCAGCCCAGTCTCTGAAGACCAAATTAGCGAATGCTAAAATTCTCATTGCAGCTGGTCTTCGTCTTGGGACACCTCTGTGTGAGCCCCATAAGTGTTCCTGTGGAGTAGCTGTTGAAAAGACAGGTATACATAGACTATTCTCTTCCAGAACTGCTGGTCGCTCCAATCGTCACCATGCGGGTAACAATTTATTTGCGAAGACATTGAATTCCATCAGCACACCATCAATTTTTGAACCTTCACGTCTTATACAATCTGATAGTAAGAAGCCTGATATTATATCGCTTATCCCATTCATGAAAGGGAACCCTCTTGGATGAGATTTCACACGTTGCGACCTTTTGGCAGCCTTTCATCTTTATGTTGCCTATGGAAAGACGGGTTCAGTCGCAAGAGGCGGAGACAAAGAAGTATTTGAAATATAAAATTCTCATGGAGTGTGTGTTTTAATTGAGACCCTGCGCGTTCGGACCCGGTACCACTCTTCTTGTTCGACAGATCGGAAGCAAGTCAGGTGACCCTCTAACAACGGGCCAATCGATTCAAAGATTGATTCTTGCCGTGCAGCGTGATAATGCTGCTTCAGTCAGAGGAAGCCTCTACCAAACATAATTAGTTAATTATCGATTCAAAAATGTTTCTTCCTAAGAGGTGTACTGGCTGAATAGCCACTTTTTATAGCTAGCATTCTGTAAAAATAAATCAGAAAGAATATAATAACAATGTATGAATGAAATGACAGAAATAAAATTGCATAGTAATGGTGCAGAAAGCTTTTCACTCCTCCACTAAATTTATTCTAGGAATTTATTGAAGCAGTGAGAGAAAAAGCAAAAGCATAATATATTTGTGTGTTTAATAAACTCCCGCACTGCGTCACGCAAGCGAGAAAGCTATTCAATCTGTCAAATATTTTTCTTAAACATTTCGATCATCATGCACTTTGCTTTATAGAGCATAAAACCAATATTCTAGCTGATGTTTTTGCAATTTCATTGACTCAAGGTTTGTATATAGAAAATTGCAAAATGACCACAAAAACATGAAATTCTATACATCGACAGACACATAATTTGCACGTAAATGAAGCAGCACACGTAATTACACATTTACACGTAATTTAACAAACAGCACACCCGTTAGCTTATTCAAAGGACAAAATTCCCAGCATGGAGCAGTGCTTTGCGGCAATGCTCAGCATGTTAAAATTCATTTTGAAACTTCTCTCATGGAAAGCAACGAAAAGTTCGCACTGTATGAGGAAAATGTTTTCCTCAACGTTGACGAACTTCCATCCAAGAAATGCGTGTTTCAATATCCAAGAGCTTGAACACCCATCGGTCGCTCTGACTCTGATGCGGACGTACTGCCTCACCCAGTGCTTGGTCTTCCACATCTTCGAGTGACTCGCTAAACCGCTTGCACCACTCGATAAAGGTCCATTCGCACCGGACGCGTCGCGGCGCGTCCAACAAAAATGCCTGTTCTCACCAAGCCGCGTGCCGAGGGGCGGGAGAGGGGAGTGGAGACGGTGGCAACTACAAATGCCATATCATTATAGACACTTCTTATTGCTAATTAATAACATATTCACATTCCTTGTGTTACATGAATTTGAATGAGCTCAAACAAGACACTTTCAAAATATGACACTTTCCCGAGATAGTTGTTTAAAGCACTCAGTTTTCAGAATTTACATTAAATCAGATGCAACATTTCAAGCATAATGACTCGAAAATGATATCTAAACGACACATTCTCGAGGAAATACAAAGACATTTTGCATTAGATCTACGAGCGTGAGCAAAGTGTGATGTAATCAGGTTCTTACATCTGCAAGTTATATCAGACGAGAACGGTTCGTTATCAATTGAAGTGTTGCTTGGGGGCAGTCTATTTTAGAGCAATATCCTGTATAACTAACTGTATGATGAGTTTTGGACGACCAACGGTCTAGAAATTGGTGTCAATCTGAGAAAAGCACTAAGTTCAGTATGATATGGCGACAAAAAGGCATTCCGTCCTGTTCATTTTCGTTAAGTAAATCCGAATCTGCAGAAATTATTCTCTTGAGTATCAAAATTTATTAGTTGTGGTTGTCGCATGATTTGAGGGAATATCAGATCAGACTGCCAATACTATTCATAAAAAACATGTGAAATCAATCCTTCTGTTTTACTGTCAACACAATTATAAGCTATATCGACTGTTGTCACGCACAGCGATGAGCATGAGCGAGACAAACATTTTTTAGGAGAACAAATTGTCACTGATTGTAAAATAGATAACATCATCATCTTCTTCATGAAATTTCCTTTTAAATGAAGTGTGTTTCTGCTAAATTGAAACTAAATTGGTTAAGAATTCTGCGATCTGCGTCAAATAAACGATTTGAAGCGTTTTGGTAACTTCATCGCAATTCTTGAAGGAGTGTCGAACAATTAAAGACAGATGAAAGAGACTGACATTGCTAAAGTTTTTTTTTCCAGTTGCAAATGGAGCAATCCATACTTTTCAGTGATTGACATTGCAAACACGTAAATGTTAGGATATGACCATTGCTATGAACTACATAATTTTGCGAAAACTAATCATTTGATACTTCATATTTATAAAGAATAGGGTTTTTAAGAACACATATCATTTACACATTTTCATTCAAGGGTGACAACAAGACACTGGTTACCGATCATGAAATAGAATTGACGCACGGATTGACTTTACTCACAGTACGGCCTTTATTAACTTACATTGTCTATTCTATAGTAATCGGGAGTGTCACTTTATCGAAGATTATCAGATAGGTTGAGAACAATGACTACTTTCTCATCTTCGTTTCCGATACTCGTTTTGCAGTAAATAAAATGCTACTCATCTCCAAATGCATTCATGAATTCGATTTCATGGTTGACATAGTATGAAAGTGCACTGAAAAGGGATTTTGATGTTCATTTGGTCAAATTGTCCTCACAGAAGGTCAGAAATGTCGGATAGCTATGTCGAAAGTCAGTCATTTCTCTGCACGAACATCTGACAACCTGTGGTGTCAGGTTTCAGTGCGGGAGTAGAGCAAGTCGCAAGGCGTCTTGGTGCGGGATGGATGGATTTATCTATCTCGTGAAGCTAACCGCGCGTCATTACAGAACTTTTTTCTAAAATTTCTTGGACGCGTGGTACCGCGCGTCTTGTATGAACAGACCCTTAGGTTTGTTAAGGTTCTGAACGAAGTCAGATTTTCGAGTCATTATGCTTGAAATGTTGCATCGGATTTAATGTAAATTCTGAAAACTGAGTGCGTCATTCAACTATCTCGGGAAAGTGTCATATTTTGAAAGTGTCTTGTTTGAGCTCATTCAAATTCATGTAACACAAGGAATGTGAATATGTTATTAATTAGCAATAAGAAGTGTCTATAATGATATGGCATTTGTAGTTGCCACCGTCTGCACTCCCCTCTCCCGCCCCTCGGCACGCGGCTTGGTGAGAACAGGCATTTTTGTTGGACGCGCCGCGACGCGTCCGGTGCGAATGGACCTTTAAAACTACACTCCGGGAAAAATTCGATTTTGATTTCACTGTCTCTAAAGCAAGTTTATACATAAACTATCAACTACTGTCACTTCTATCCGTATCCGGCACTCTGCAGCGATTTGCTTTAAGAGATATCCGCTTGTCTGAAGCCCATGATGAAGTCAGCTGTGATAAGAACCGCAAAAATGATCAATTTCGAGTAAATTCAATATTTTAGCTCGCTTTGACACATTTTTCTCCTTCTTCTTCTTCAATCAACCTGTAATTTTCTGCAAATATTATTTGTAGTTTCTAATCCTTATATCTCAGAATACAATTACACAGTTCTATTTCTCTACTTACCGAAGTACCACTGATGACAGCGTCATCCAAAACCTGTTGTGGCCACGAAAAATAAAGTAAGACTTCGCTATCCAAATGATCTTGCGATCATTGAAAATACAGTGAACGGTACATGGTAAATAAATGTCATTCTTTGTGTTCTTTAGTACTCCCGTGCTGCACTTTTAGCTTTCTTCAGCAAGGCTCTTTTGGTTTCTGCTCATGACATGTCAGATCATCAAAAGTATTCGTTTTGAAAATTAGCAACAAATCATTCAAATATTTTGAACAAACTGTGCCTCCTGTTTGATGTCTTGTCGCTGTCGGAAAAATGTTCAGAGCATAGAGTAGATATATTAGGTAGAGTGGTAACTCCGCATTTATTAAATCCCCAATGTGTATACACTTTCTATTTTATTTAATGAACTCAAGGGGGATAAAGGTGGTATTGTCACCAAATGTGAATTATGCAAATTTTTGCAGTTTTGCAGAAATTACAACGGAATTGAGTGATCATGATTGTAATGCAGAAGGAATGATGGTATTTCACAGATTCTCATGACAGTCTTGGAGGTTTAATGTTTGCTAATTTAGCAATTCGTTGGGTTCTTATTACTTTCATGCTCAACCACAAGAGTTTTTTCTTAAGCGTGATCATATCACAGGCAACTTGCCACTGGAACAGCAAAATCACATAATCAAAGACAATGACTTCATTTAACTTTGAAAGATGTAAATGGGTCCACATCACTATTCAGATTCAAGAAATGAAGCATGAATTTAGTGATCGAATCATGAAATCATGCCGCTGAAAATTGAATGAAAAACTTGACATCTCAGCCAAGAAAGCACGAATAATATCGCGACTTTTTCATGAAGACTTTCACTATAATACAATTCATTAAATTCCCTTGATAATCAGCTTGATTTCGCTTACTTAGGATGCTTATTATCAAATATTCATTCCTTTTGATATCCAACTTGCTTCATACTACTTAAATATAGGAGAGTCATCTCGTTAGTATATAAATTGGCAAATTTTGATTATTTTCAAAAGTGTTCAAATAATATTTTGGACCACGGGAGCGTGATCTCCGCAAAAAACTGAATCTTTTGATAAAAAAATTTTCAATGTATACAGATACTTTTTTGAGTCGACACTCTACCTATATATGATTCCCTACTATATATATATATATATATATATATATATAATTCCAACAAAATTATTTACGGACCATTTTTGAGTTTTTTCTCTCTTTGTTAACTCATTATATATATATATATATGTATATACCCTACTCTATGGTTCAGAGCAAGTGCAACTTAACTGAGACGGCTCAGACGACAGTGCTGCAGCAGGCGCTGTGCATGGCTACCGTCCCTTATTGTCACCGTATCACAGCTGACGTCATCACCGAGAATTGTTCGACGCGAAGATAGAAAACTGCGCCTGGAGTTGCAAATCGACGGCGCTAAATCAACTTAACTGAAGATCTAGTATCGATACGAACCAACTTAAAAAATTGACCAGACTCCACCTTTAAGGCACGTTCAGACAGAACCGTTTGCGGATTTTCAGTTTTGCCCGTCCATCATTGAAGAGAAACCGTAGGTCGTTCAGACAGAACGCGGTTTTAGCGACGGCAAATGCCCCTCATCAACTTCAAAAGAGGTGTGTCACTGTGTCTGTGTCTACTGTAGTTTGAGACTGAATATCACAGTACGTTTTCCTCAGAAACATATCAGATCTGATGAAAAGTTATATATTCATAATGACACTGTTGCGAGCATTCTGAAAATATAAAATGTATCAAAATTGCTGGATAAATACACCATTTTAATGAAAATGGACCGACTGTGGCTTTCACTTTCTCGGTTAACCAATGAAATCATCTCAATTGTTACGCTACTTAAATCAGTCGATTGATAATTGACACTCAAATAATAAAAAAATCAAAATTAATGAAATCTTCACGCACAACAGATTCATTATGCTACTGCGATTTATTTGCAATGTAGATCACATGAATCGGCTCGGTAGATCGAGTACAATCGTAAATAATGACTTTGGTAATAAGCGTTTGTTAGCTGTCGCCCTGCACACTTATAGTCCGGCAGCCAGAACGAGTATCTGCAGGGAATGAGGCCGAAAGTGAGACTTTCACAGAATGATGTGCACCCTATGTCTTCTACAAATCGGCACGTCTGCCGAGTTCTAGTGAGTTCCTCTTCTTGTCAGACAGGATCAAAGAAAAACACATGCAAATCCAATGGGACGCAGATTGCAGTTTCTTTGCTGCAATGAAATTTTGTATGTTTTCTCTGATTAAACGAAAAGTACTAAACCCAGAGTTATAATTTTTGGCATGGAATGTCTTCAGGTCTTTCTTTGGGTTTCTCAGGGTTTTCTTTGATCTTGTCTGACAAGAAGAGGAACTCACCAGAACTCGGCAGACGTGTAGATTCGTAGTAGGCATAGGGTGTACATCATTCTGTGAAAGTCTCACTTTCGGCCTCGTTCCCTGCAGAAACTCGTCCTGGCTGCCGGACTATTAATGCATGAGGTTTGTTATCAAATGATTTCTTTGATCTAGTTCTCTCAATAGTTGACCAAAATTGCTGAAAAACGGACTTCGTTTAGATCAAAAGTTTATGGAGAATGCGATGATATTATTCATTTTGCAATCAGAAGCAAAAATTTCTTCTCTAAAATGAAAAAACCGCTGTTGAAATGGGTTCAGACCCATTTGAGAGCTCGGCAACCGAGTTGTGTGTGAACGCCAACTGTTCTGCGTTTTGTACTGCGTTTTATGATAGAACTCGAGAAGCCATTTAGCTCGGCAGAAAATAGCCGTAAAAGCGTACTCTGTCTGAACGGCTTGACAGACAGCTGTCCGCTGCGAGCTTGAAATACATGCTCGCAGGTGTTTCTTGCTTAATTCCATTATGATCTAAGTTGACTGCTTGTAATAGTGAACAGATCAAATAATGGCTCGGTGAAATCAAGAGGAAAATCAGAAAGTAGAAAAGATCACGCAGACATTCTATAGTTTTCAGTTAATAGCACATTTTAAGATCATAAGTAAAACATCTACAAACGTCATCAAAAACAAATGAAATAAAAAAGAATCTACATGTATACATGCATGAGCCAATCCAATGTATAGACTTTCGCATTTTTCAACTTATTACACAAGGCTTAAGCTAGCAAATTTGCGAAGACATCAGCGAGAATAGAGGCTGCATCGAGGCAGCATCAAAGTCAATATTTTTAGGAATAATACTTAATAGATTGAATTTTTGTTCATCACATGCAACCAATCAAAATTAGAAACAGTGAATACTTCGCAAAATCTCATGGTGCAGTGTTCGCATACGAAACTTGATGTAGTTTCAGAAACCAAGATCAAAATCGATAACCAACCATCACTTTATCATATTTAAGATAGTCAATAACAAGATCGGTGAAAATACTAATAATTCAAACTATTTGTTCTTGGCAGAGGATGAAAGACTACTGTGTAGCTTAGCATTGATAACTTAGTTTTTATCAATTTCAGATTCAGTTTTGACTATAGTCAAATGACTTGACTTGAATACATGTATATGCCTATTTACAAGAGACTTTGAAGAACTACGTTCTTTTGTGATCATAGACTGTTATTTTCATTAAACTGCATTATTATCTGGCTCTTATTTACACATAGTAATAAGCGGTGTACGCATATCAGAATAAATCTTACCTGAATACCATGCTTTCAGATTTTCAAGAACGCTAGATAATCTTTAACCACAAACTCTCATTTTTCTTTTCAATATACATGGGAATAATCATTTGTGGCCTTAACGTCCAATGAAATTGATCCAGTTTTGTTGCCAGAGAAAGCTAAGACATCATATCCAAATTAAGTAAGAAATATACAACACAGAATCATCTCCATATCATTGGTTCCTATTTGAACGCGACTGACGCTCAGACTTTGTAATGAACAGAGAATATATTTTCAGTTTTGATTTTTCTTGTCCAATGGGAACTCGTCAATATTGAAAAAACATGAAATGTTTTTCTCGAATAACTGATGTTCTCAAATAAAATGTTTCCTCTATAGATTTCAAATTTGTAATTGCTTGTTCATTTTCCCCATCCGCGACCTGGGAAGTTGTCTCACTAAAGCAAAGAAGTATGTTGAGTTAGTCTTAGTTTTAAATCTTTTGACATGTCAGTAGAATTACATGCATGAGATAGTCGACACCATCTCTGGTCGTCGCCTAAAATGAACTTGAAGCTGATGGTCATGTTGATAGCCTCAAGCCGCTTGCAGAAATGACTTCTGTAGTTACACAGCCATGACTTTGACTGCTGATGCCATCGCATGCAAATTGGAAATGGAAATCGATGAGACTATAAACAAGCAGTAAAAAGAAATTATCATTTCTCATGAAAGCAGAAATTGAATAATATTTTGCTGATCGTTGGCGCTAACTGATAGTTCGCTGCAATGAGATCAATTCAATCATAGTAACGTGACATTGGACCGGCAAAATAAATCAATACGGCATGTGAAAACCAATGAAACAGATTAAGTTACCAAAGGACTTTAGTTGAATATCTTTAATAAGTATGAAACACCGTTGTATTCAGCACTGCGATTTATTTTTGGCTGTCTATCTTTGATTTTTAGAGCCTCAACAATGCATATCTGATAATCTGTGTCACCTTTGTGCACTGTTTTAAATTGTTGATCAATTTCTGAGTTACATCTATAACACTTATGCAAATGTTAATTAATTGCTGTCGGACTCTTTTTATGTTCATCAATTTGCTGTTGAAGTCGGCGTTTAGTTTTACCAATGTATTGGCTACTTGGACCGCCCAAGCATGAAAATTCATAAACAGCACACGACTTCATCAGCGGCATTGACTTACTTTTAAGTGAGAAATACGATTTTACTTTGCTTTTGCCATAAAAAAAGCAACTTTTGCGTCAACGTTATTTATTTCATATATTCTTTTCAAATTATTTTTTAATTTTTCAGATACTACTCCTATGTATTTCAGCTACTTCTATGATTCGCATATAAAGTATATCAATAAATTGATTGAAATAACTCAAACAAAATTATTACCATTTGATGATGGCATAAATGATAGATTACCGTGGTTACGTATGAGCATCCTGAAGTTATTGATCCTGCGTGAAGTAAATATAAAAATGAAAACTCATGATATGCGTCATAATAATAGTAAGCTTTCAAAACTGTGGTTAAACAAAAAGATAAGTGTTCCTGATGCTATTGTCAATAAAAGTAGTCACACTCTTTCTACTATTGAAATTGAGACTTTACAGTATGGGTTGAAACACAATATCACCCCTAAAGGAATTGATGACTGTAATTTAAAATATCAAATTGAAAAAACCATTTCACGAATGTGTAAAAACAATTCTGATTTTGCTGTGTCTCGAAATCTTAAACACAAACTTATTACTGCTGTTACCAATTTTGAAATCAATGACAATAATGCTTGTAATAAGCAGTAAACGTCTTCATGAAACTCTTAAGAAGCTATCAAAAAATAAAAATATAAAAGTATGTTTTTTGATGAAGGTAATGGTATTGTGATCCTTAACATGCAGTGGCGTCGCGTGCTCCCAGACTATAGGCCTTCGCACGGCATTGGAATACATGACCAGACATATACCAGACATCTTTTATATTGCAACATTAATTTTCATAAAAGACGAATTTTTGATGACAATTTCCCGAAAATTTTTTTAAGGCCAAGTGAATGTGAATGTGAGAAGTTGATTGCTCATGTCGCTTAGCTGCCTTACTGAAGGAGCTGAGATTTCTACATCCCCTCTCTGTCCAAGCCACATTTTCTCGAGAAAAAAGGAGGCACGGCTAACAGTTTCTTGCGTTTCTCACGGCCGGTCAGCCACTCACATGTTTGAAATTTTGATGCATTAAAATGTCTTGTGTATTTCCTATTTCTTTCTCTATGAGTGCTTTCAATTTTTATATCAGGTGTTGGCCTACCTTTCTTGACTGTCATCTTTTCAGCACATTCCCTTCGGACGAAAGGCGTGGTAATTATCTCATCTACACTACTAAACATCACACCAATGACGTAAAAAATTTATGGAATTCTACCGAATCTGGGTGTTCGAGTCTCTGCACTCATTGGCGAACGCTCATCATCTGATCGCAGTCTTGTCTGAACGTCAGCCATCTGCTACTGTTGACGCAGTGGCTTCTCTGACAAGAAACGAAGCCAGGAACAATTGGGTTGCGCTTCCATTACTATATTTAGCTACTGCACCTCGATCAAGAATTGCCGAGAGTTTCATTGCAAAAATTGAAAAGGCAAAGCATTATGTCTATCGGGAAAGCCAATATTGGCGCGGGCGCGTGCCCTTACTGCCTCACAAACACACAAAACTCTCTTTCGCTCTGTCTGAACATCAATGCTTCGTCTGAACACACGTGTGTATCTAATTGTTCGAAGAAAACAGCTGTGATTCGAGCACACGCCGCAAAACTGTTCACTCTGAGGTTGAGCATGTGATTTTGAGACAAAAGCTGTGCGCAGCCATCACGAGAATCTACCGAATTTAAATGAAATCTATGAATGATAAGACTTTTCATTTTTATGAATGTTGGTAAATTATTTTTGAGGATGCGCTGAAGGCCTCGCAAGTACGGAGAAGACGCCATTGTTAACATGGATGGTTATTGTAGTAAAATGAAAGCTATTTTTAGTGATGAATCTAAATTCAAAAACTTCCAGCTACAAATAATATCAAAAAACATCCAACTGTCATGGATGAAAGACGACTATACAGGTATTTGAGCAAATATGTTAAGCATAATGTTTCCGAATCCGTTTACAAACATATACCAAAAACGTGCCCTCTGTTAGTGAAACAGCTAGAATGTCCGGAACGATAAAGTTGCGAGACCGGTTGTGAGTACTATTGGATCGCATAACTATAAGTTAGCAAGTTACTTGGATACCATTATAAAACCATGCATAAATACTCGATATATGTTAGTAGTAAGGAAGTGACAAACACCAGATAGCGCAAGATGGCCGCCATCGCTGACTCCCCCCCCCTCTGGAACGGCAGAGTGTCGTGGTCGGCCGCCGTGGTGCTTTGGGTCTGAGTGTCGTGGTGGACTTGGGCGACCGCCAGGATTAGTCTTGAGGCTATAGTGTGTGATGTTTTTCGTGCTGAATGTTGGGTTGTAAAATGGGTTGTTTCGAGTGGAAGGAGTGGTTGGATGAGAAAACGGAGGTCGGATTCGTGTTCAGCGTGAAATTCTGCATCGGTAGGGTGAGTTTCAAGGCAATCGGTGAGAAAAAATTTTCAACATTTTTCGAAAAACGACAGAGTTAGAATTTGGGACGTTTTGGTGTGTAGCGTCCAAACGAAGCATCGGATGAGAAAACGGAGGCCAGATTCGGATTCAGCGTGAAATTCTGCATCGGTAGGGTGAGTTTCAAGTCAATCGGAGAGAAAAATTTTCACTGACCTCCCCCCCCCCTCTGGACAGCTTGCTTCGATTTTGGCTTCCAGTGGATGGATTTTGTCGTGCGATAGCTCGTTTGAAAGCTAAGAGTGAGACAAATTCACTGAAAGAATCGGCTTGTTCCTATCTGTCTTCGTTTAGATGTGAGACGCCATTTAAGATTTTGGGACATTGGCGAAAAACGACAGAGTTAGAATTTGGGACGTTTTGGGCTGTAGCTTCAAAACGAAGGCTCGGATGGGAAAACGGATTTCAGATTTGGAATCAGCGTGAAATTCTTTATCTGTATGGTGAGTTTCAAGTCAATCGGAGAGAAAAAATTTTCAACATTTTTCGAAAAAACGACAGAGTTAGAATTTGGGACGTTTTGGTGTGTAGCGCCCAAACGAAGCATCGGATGAGAAAACGGAGGCCAGATTCGGAATCTACGTGAAATTTTGGGTTAGGAAGGATGTTTCCAGCGAAATCGGAGAGAAAAAATTTTCTGCTGACGTCCCCCCCCCCTCTGGACAGCTTGCTTCGATTTTGGCTTCCAGTGGACGGATTTTGTCGTGCGATAGCTTGTTTGAAAGCTAAGAGTGAGACAAATTCAGTGAAACAATCGGCTTGTTCCTATCTGTCTTCGTTCAAAAGTTAGAGCGGTTACAAGATTTTAGGTCGGAGCTCGCTTACCTGAAAAAATCCTCAGTGTCAGAGTGACTTTGTATGGGTAAAAATTTGAAAATTTTCCAAAGTGTGGAATTTCGACCTGGGACCGTCACCAAAACATTTTTCATCAAATTTTGAAATTTCACTGACGTCCCCCCCCCCTCTGGACAGCTTGCTTCGATTTTGGCTTCCAGTGGACGGATTTTGTCGTGCGATAGCTCGTTTGAAAGCTAAGAGTGAGACAAATTCAGTGAAACAATCGGCTTGTTCCTATCTGTCTTCGTTCAAAAGTTAGAGCGGTTACAAGATTTTAGGTCGGAGCTCGCTTACCTGAAAAAATCCTAAGTGTCAGAGTGACTTTGTATGGGTAAAAATTTGAAAATTTTCCAAAGTGTGGAATTTCGACCTGGGACCGTCACCAAAACATTTTTCATCAAATTCTGAAATTTCGCTGACGTCCCCCCCCCTCTGGACAGCTTGCTTCGATTTTGGCTTCCAGTGGACGGATTTTGTCGTGCGATAGCTTGTTTGAAAGCTAAGAGTGAGACAAATTCAGTGAAACAATCGGCTTGTTCCTATCTGTCTTCGTTTAGATGTGAGACGCCATTTAAGATTTTGGGACATTGGTGAAAAACGACAGAGTTAGAATTTGGGACGTTTTGGGCTCTAGCTTCAAAACGAAGCATCGGATTGGAAAACGGAGGCCAGATTTGGAATCAGCGTGAAATTCTTTATATGTATGGTGAGTTTCAAGTCAATCGGAGAGTTTCAAGTCAATCGGCGAGAAAAATGTTCAACATTTTTTCGGAAAAACGACAGAGTTAGAATTTTTGCGATGGCTGCCTACTGTAGAGCCAAAACGAAGCATCGGATGGGAAAACGGAGGCCAGATTCGGATTCAGCGTCAAATTCTACATGGAAATGGTGTATTTCCAGCTCAATCGGAGCACTAGAACCGGAGATAGACGGGTTTTTTAGTGTTTGGATGATGGGTGTTACGTCATCAGCTGATCGCCACACACTATATAAGCTGGGAACCGAGAGAGACTTGTCATTAATACGAGAGATAGTCAACGGTAAGTCGTCTCTCTGAGCTCCGATGATAGCTTCGGACATTCCAAATCCCGAGTTTCTGTAAGAAACCGACTTAGAAAATTTCATTGCTGATATCAGCTAAGGCGTTAGACTTAGAGGTTAGCCAGGAGATGGCCTTCGTCTCCAGGCCATAAAAGACTCCAAAACTTTAAAGGCTTGTAACTTTGCTTCTACAAGTCCGTTTGACTTGATTCAAAAAAGGTTCGGTCGCTATTGACCTGCCCGAAGTGATAAACTACTTATAAAATTTCATAAGTAGTGCTAAAAAATTGAAAAATTTAAATTCGCTATTTTTTGGCAATTTTCGGGATTTTCAAACCTTCTGAATTCAACTAAGACATTTATAAAGTTGTGGGAGGCAAGCTTCGGCTTGGAATTTGCAACCTTTGTAAACAATCCACTGATTTTCATGTCAAAATCGGGGTCCGGATACCAACACAGTGATATGACGCACGCTCTGTCCGCGGGAGGTTGGATTTGTGGGCCGAGGCCTTGGAGTTGGGATAAGATCCCCTCTGAGTAATGCCTGTAACGGATTCAAAGGTTCGACACTTTCCACCAATCTCACAATTTAGCTGTATGATTATAAGAATGACTGCCAATGTCGCCTGTTAGTAATTCTATTTCATCCTTCCTTTACAGATACATAAGTTACAAAATGGGAGGCAACTCAAAATTTTTATTTAAAAAGTGCTCTTGCGGAGAAATAAAGAGGGGTGGCGAATTCAAACGTCACATTAATAAGTACAAGAATACGCCTCACTTCCACGAGGAAAGAGCCGTTATTTCCGGCTGTACACATTGCCTGAAATTTTTGAAAGGCAAAGAGCATGAGGAATTTTACATCGCCCACGCCGACTGTCCGCTCAAAAAGGCAAACAATTACATAACATCAGACATCGGCAAAGTGATCGCACCCTTCTTCAACGAAGAAACAGTCGATCTTGACGCAGCACTACAAGAGGCTATTGCAACAATTTTGGAGCCTGCTGCTTCGGCCACTACCTCATCAACAGCAGAAGAGAAGGCCCCACTAAGCGATTTGGACAGCTCAGATGACTCCGATTCTGAGGAGGTCGTCATTACTAAAGACACGGAAGAGATAGGAAAACCAACAAATCAGTCTTCCCCGAAAAAGAAAGTAATCGCACCTTCCCCAGTAAAGAAGGGGATTAAGCAGCAGACGAACAGCTGGAATAAGGATACCCAGATCGCAAAAGTGAGCCAGGAATATGCACTCACAAAATTAAAAGATGAGCTCACTCGTTACAAAAATGAATGTTCGGCCCTTAGGGATGACAATTTCCACCTGAAGGGTCAGGTAGCCGAGATTCGGGCCCTCAAGACACAAGTGATCAATTTAGAATCTTTCCGCGAAAGGGCGCTTGCCAGCGAAAAACGCGTTACTGAGCAGGCGACTTACATAAAATCATTAAAAGCTGAAGAAGAGGTATCAAATTTAAAAATTGAGCAATTAAAGACTAGCCTGACTGAGAGTCAGAAGAAAGAAGAGAGACGAACAACGCTCCACATTCCCATCATCAAGAGCAGAATCGTCGACAGCATCATCCTTGAGAGTGAGGACTTGGATTCCACATTCGAGTGCTACGAGGGAGCAATGGCGGAGATGCGCTGTCTCCATGTCTCTATAAAGCATGATGGCGAAATAAAGGAGCTGCGCCACCGGAAGCGGAAACTGCCGGCCAAATACTTACCTCAACCATCACCATCGAAGGGGTCGCGAACCGGCTAAATTTCTCTTATGGTAAGTTAATATCATCTCTATCACTTGAATATATTTCATCTATTTTTCCTTCTATTTTCAGATACGACGAGAACGAACCATCGGCTCTCTTAAGGGCCACCATGGGGCAAGACATGATAGAACCTCCACGCGGTTTGCCCTGGGCAGTCTTCGGACTGGCGAATACTATCATTAAGTTGAATCTGCTATCAGTCAACTTGAACGTTGCAAATGAAGTTCGGTGTAATACTTCCTTTCGACGGGCGTTCCTGTAAAGGGCGGCGGTGAAACCCGTAGCTATGTATACCGCAAGGGACATTCGGCAATGGTCAATCTTGTTAAACCTCTCTGCGTCATGTTTGCAAGTGATTGCCTCTGTCTCAACGTAGTATGCATTCGCGCCAGGGCGACATTTAGCCAACTGTCGAAGGTTACCTAAAACTTTCCATTGCATACGTTATGAGAACCATGAGTTCTACCTGTCTCTATCACTGAGACGAATTGATGAATGGAATGAAATGGGAGGACACTCACGCGCCACACGCAACATAACACACTTCTCTCTTTCGTAGTCTAACAAGCTCTTTACACATGGATCGCAGTCGATTGCTATCCCTGTATCAGAAGTGTAAGCTATCTTAATTTTATTTGACACTATTTCATCTATCATCATCGTCCATATGAAATGTTTTAAGATTTACAAGTTAGAAATAAAGTTTCAATAGTGTATGCGTTAGAAATAAAGGTGTAACTGTTTGTAAAAATAAGATCGCAAGATTTACTAGTTTACAAGTTAGACTAAGTGTAAATTAAAAATAAAATTATAACTGTTTCAAGAGTTTACAAGTTAGAAATTAAGTTTTAGCTGTTTGTATATCAAAATAAAGTTTCAAGAGTTTACAAGTTAGAAATAAAGTTTCAATAGTGTATATGTTAGAAATAAAGGTGTAACTGTTTGTAAAAATAAGATCGCAAGATTTACTAGTTTACAAGTTAGACTAAGTGTAAATTAAAAATAAATTATAACTGTTCACGTGTTAAAGCGTTGATGCAACGATGAACAATTAATAAGCTGAAAAGTTTTAGATTCACTTTAACATTATCATATGTTTACAGATAGAAATGTATTACAGCAAAGCTACTTCATGAGTTAGTTTGCCAGGAGTGTATCATCTCAAACTTTTACTCGGGCGACATTTAGCCAACTGTCGAAGGTTGCCTAAAACTTTCCATTGCATACGTTATGAGAGCCATGAGTTCTACCTGTCTCTATCAATGAGACGAATTGATGAATGGAATGAAAGGGAGGACACTCACGCGCCACACGCAATATAACACACTTCTCTCTTCCGTAGTCTAACAAGCTCTTTACACATGGATCGCAGTCGATTGCTATCCCTGTATCAGAAGTGTAAGCTATCTTAATTTATTTGACACTATTTCATCTATTATCATCATCGTCCATATGAAATGTTTTAAGATTTACAAGTTAGACTAAGCGTTCTACTATTTGTAAATGAAAGATATAGTTTCAACAGTTTACAGATTGAAAATAAAGTTTCAATAGTGTGTGTATGTGTGTATGTTAAGAATAAAGTTTTATCTGTTTGTATGTTAGAAATAGAATGAAGTTTCACCAGTTTACAAGTTAAGAATAAAGTTCTATCTGTTTATATGTTAGAAATAAAATAAAGTTTCAATAGTTTGCAAGTTAAAAATAAAGTTTCAACCGTTTACAAGTTTTAAAATAAAGTTTAAATAGTGTGCAAGATAAAAAATAAAGTTTGAACAGTTTACAAGCTGAAATAAAGTTTTAATAGTGTACACGTTGGAAATAAAGTTTTAATAGTTTATGTGCTTCAAAATAGAGTTATAACAGTTTATATGTTAGAAATAAAATGAAGTTTCATCAGTTTACAAGTTAAGAATAAAGTTCTATCTGTTTGTCTGATAGAAATAAAACAAAGTTTCAACCGTTTACAAGTTAAAAATAAAGTTTCAACAGTTTACAAGTTAAAATTAAAGCTTCAACAATTACAAGTTAAAAATAAAACTTCAAAAGTTTACCAGTTAGAAATAAAGTTTCATCAGTTTACAAGTCAAAATAAAGTTTCAACAGATTATAAGTTAAAAGAAAAGTTCCAATAGTATGTGCATTAGAAATAACGTTTCAGCTGTTTGTATGTTAGAAATAAGATAAAGTTTCAATTGTGTGTACGTTAGAAATAAAGTTCTATCTGTTTCTATGATAGAAATAAAACAAAGTTTCAACCGTTAACAAGTTAAAAATAAAGTTTCAAGAGTTTACAAGTTAAAACTAATGTTTCAATAGTGTATGTATGTTAAGAATAAAGTTAGAACAGTTTACAAGCTGAAATAAAGTTTTAATAGTGTACACGTTGGAAATAAAGTTTTAATAGTTTATGTGCTTCAAAATAGAGTTATAACAGTTTATATGTTAGAAATAAAGTTTCAACAGTCTACAAGTTAAAAATAAAATTATAACTGTTTCAAGAGTTTACAAGTTAGAAATTAAGTTTCAATGGTGTATGTGTTAGAAATAAAGTTTTAGCTGTTTGTATATCAAAATAAAGTTTCAAGAGTTTACAAGTTAGAAATAAAATGAAGGTTCATCAGTTTACAAGTTAAGAATGAAGTTCTATCTGTTTGTATGTTAGAAATAAAACAAAGTTTCAACCGTTAACAAGTTAAAAATAAAGTTTTAAGAGTTACAAGTTAAAACTAATGTTTCAATAGTGTGTGTATGTTAAGAATAAAGTTTTATCTGTTTGCATGTTAGAAATAGAATGAAGTTTCACCAGTTTACAAGTTAAGAATAAAGTTCTATCTGTTTATATGTTAGAAATAAAATAAAGTTTCAATAGTTTGCAAGTTAAAAATAAAGTTTCAACCGTTTACAAGTTTTAAAATAAAGTTTAAATAGTGTGCAAGATAAAAAATAAAGTTTGAACAGTTTACAAGCTGAAATAAAGTTTTAATAGTGTAAACGTTGGAAATAAAGTTTTAATAGTTTATGTGCTTCAAAATAGAGTTATAACAGTTTATATGTTAGAAATAAAATGAAGTTTCATCAGTTTACAAGTTAAGAATAAAGTTCTATCTGTTTGTCTGATAGAAATAAAACAAAGTTTCAACCGTTTACAAGTTAAAAATAAAGTTTCAACAGTTTACAAGTTAAAATTAAAGCTTCAACAATTACAAGTTAAAAATAAAGTTTCAAAAGTTTACCAGTTAGAAATAAAGTTTCATCAGTTTACAAGTCAAAATAAAGTTTCAACAGATTATAAGTTAAAAGAAAAGTTCCAATAGTATGTGCATTAGAAATAACGTTTCAGCTGTTTGTATGTTAGAAATAAGATAAAGTTTCAATTGTGTGTACGTTAGAAATAAAGTTCTATCTGTTTCTATGATAGAAATAAAACAAAGTTTCAACCGTTAACAAGTTAAAAATAAAGTTTCAAGAGTTTACAAGTTAAAACTAATGTTTCAATAGTGTATGTATGTTAAGAATAAAGTTAGAACAGTTTACAAGCTGAAATAAAGTTTTAATAGTGTACACGTTGGAAATAAAGTTTTAATAGTTTATGTGCTTCAAAATAGAGTTATAACAGTTTATATGTTAGAAATAAAATGAAGTTTCATCAGTTTACAAGTTAAGAATAAAGTTCTATCTGTTTGTATGTTAGAAATAAAACAAAGTTTCAACCGTTAACAAGTTAAAAATAAAGTTTTAAGAGTTTACAAGTTTAACTAATGTTTCAATAGTGTGTGTATGTTAAGAATAAAGTTTTATCTGTTTGCATGTTAGAAATAGAATGAAGTTTCACCAGTTTACAAGTTACGAATAAAGTTCTATCTCTTTAAGTTTATAAGTTAAGAATAAAGTTCTATCTGTTTATATGTTAGAAATAGAATGAAGTTTCACCAGTTTACAAGTTAAGAATAAAGTTCTATCTGTTTATATGTTAGAAATAAAATAAAGTTTCAACAGTCTACAAGTTAAAAATAAAATTATAACTGTTTCAAGAGTTTACAAGTTAGAAATTAAGTTTCAATGGTGTATGCGTTAGAAATAAAGTTTTAGCTGTTTGTATATCAAAATACAGTTTCAAGAGTTTACAAGTTAGAAATAAAATGAAGGTTCACCAGTTTACAAGTTAAGAATGAAGTTCTATCTGTTTGTATGTTAGAAATAAAACAAAGTTTCAACCGTTAACAAGTTAAAAATAAAGTTTTAAGAGTTACAAGTTAAAACTAATGTTTCAATAGTGTGTGTGTGTGTGTATGTTAAGAATAAAGTTTTATCTGTTTGTATGTTAGAAATAGAATGAAGTTTCACCAGTTTACAAGTTAAGAATAAAGTTCTATCTGTTTATATGTTAGAAATAAAATAAAGTTTCAATAGTTTGCAAGTTAAAAATAAAGTTTCAATAGTTTACAAGTTTTAAAATAAAGTTTAAATAGTGTGCAAGATAAAAAATAAAGTTTGAACAGTTTACAAGCTGAAATAAAGTTTTAATAGTGTACACGTTGGAAATAAAGTTTTAATAGTTTATGTGCTTCAAAATAGAGTTATAACAGTTTATATGTTAGAAATAAAATGAAGTTTCATCAGTTTACAAGTTAAGAATAAAGTTCTATCTGTTTGTATGATAGAAATAAAACAAAGTTTCAACCGTTTACAAGTAAAAATAAAGTTTCACCAGTGTACAAGTTAGAAATAAAGTTTCAATAGTGTATATGTTAGAAATAAAGTTTTAGCTGTTTGTATATGAAAAACTAAGTTTCAAGAGTTTACAAGTTAAAAAATAAAGTTTCAATGGTGTATACGTTAGAAATAAAGTTTTAGCTGTTTGTATATCAAAATAAAGTTTCAAGAGTTTACAAGTTAGAAATAAAGTTTCAACAGTGTGCACGTTAAGAATAAAGTTTCAATAGTGTGTATGTTAAGAATAAAGTTCTATCTGTTTATATGTTAGAAATAAAAATGAAGGTTCATCAGTTTACAAGTTAAGAATAAAGTTTTATCTGTTTGTTTGTTAGAAATAAAATAAAGTTTCGACCGTTAACAAGTTAAAAATAAAGTTTCAGATTAAAATAAAGTTTCAATAGTGTGTATGATGGAAATAAAGTTTAAGCGCTTTGTGCGTCAGAAATAAAGTTTCAACCGTTTACAAGTTAAAAATAAAGTTTCAACAGTGTGTACGTTAAGAATAAAGTTCTATCTGTTTATATGTTAGAAATAAAAATAAAGGTTCACCAGTTTACAGGTTAAGAATAAAGTTTTATCTGCTTGTATGTCAGAAATGAAATAAAGTTTCACCAGTTTAAAAGTTAAGAATAAAGTTTCAATAGTGTGTATGTTAGAAATAAAGTTTCAATAGTGTGTATGTTAAGAATAAAGTTCTATCTGTTTATATGTTTATATGTTAGAAATAAAAATGAAGGTTCACCAGTTTGCAAGTTAAGAATAAAGTTTTATCTGCTTGCATGTCAGAAATGAAATAAAGTTTCACCAGTTTAAAAGTTAAGAATAAAGTTTCACCAGTTTAAAAGTTAAGAATAAAGTTTCAATAGTGTGTATGTTAAGAATAAAGTTCTATCTGTTTATATGTTAGAAATAAAATGAAGTTTCAATAGTGTGTATGTTAAGAATAAAGTTCTATCTGTTTATATGTTAGAAATAAAATGAAGGTTCACCAGTTTACAAGTTAAGAATAAATTTTATCTGCTTGTATGTTAGAAATAAAATAAAGTTTCACCGATTTACAAGTTAAAAAATAAAGTTTCAATAGTTAACACGTTAAAAATAAAGTTTCAATAGTGTGTATGTTAAGAATAAAGTTCTATCTGTTTGTATATTAGAAAGAAAATGAAGGTTCATCAGTTTACAAGTTAATAATAAAGTTTTATCTGTTTGTATGTTAGAAATAAAACATAGTTTCAACCGTTGACAAGTTAAAAATAAAGTTTCAATAGTTTGCGAGTTAAAACTAATGTTTCAATAGTGCGTATGTTAAGAATAAAGTTTTATCTGTTTGTATGTTAGAAATAAAATGAAGCTTCGCCAGTTTACAAGTTTAGAATAAAGTTTTATCAGCTTGTATGTTAGAAATAAAATGAAGTTTCACCAGTTTACAAATTAAAAATAAAGTTTCAATAGTGTGTATGTTAGAAATAAAGTTTCAACCGTTTACAAGTTAAAATAAAGTTTCAACAGTGTCTACGTTAGAAATAAAGTTTTATCTGTTTGTAAAGTTCGATCGTAGGATTTACTAGTTTGCAAGTTAGACTCAGCATTCTACTAGTTGTAAATGAAAATAACGTTTCAACAGTTTACAGATTAAAATAAAGTTTCAATAGTGTGTATGATGGAAATAAAGTTTAAGCGCTTTGTGCGTTAGAAATAAAGTTTCAGCCGTTGACAAGTTAAAAATAAAGTTTTAACAGTGTGTACGTTAGAAATAAAGTTTCAACAGTTTACAAGTTGAAAAATAAAGTTTCAACAGTGTGTACGTTAGAAATAAATGAAAGTAAGAACTTCATTGTATGAGTATTCAAAGCATGTTTTGTAAATCAAATGTGTGTAGTCCTGACATGATAGAATCGCGTTAGAAATAAAGTTTCAGCCGTTTACAAGTTAAAGATAAAGTTTCAACAGTGTGTACGTTAGAAATAAAGTTTTAGCTGTTTATATGTTAGAAACAAAATAAAGTTTCACAGTTTACAAGTTGAAAAATAAAGTTTCAACAGTGTGTACGTTAGAAATAAATGAAAGTAAGAACTTCATCGTATGAGTATTCAAAACATGTTTTGTAAATCAAATGTGTGTAGTCCTGACATGATAGAATCAAGCTTGACAAATGCGTTTGTCAAGTTCATTTGATTCTATCATGTCAGGACTACACACATTTGATTTACAAAACATGTTTTGAATACTCATACGATGAAGTTCTTACTTTCATTTATTTCTAACGTACACACTGTTGAAACTTTATTTTTCAACTTGTAAACTGTGAAACTTTATTTTGTTTCTAACATATAAACAGCTAAAACTTTATTTCTAACGTACACACTGTTGAAACTTTATCTTTAACTTGTAAACGGCTGAAACTTTATTTCTAACGCGATTCTATCATGTCAGGACTACACACATTTGATTTACAAAACATGCTTTGAATACTCATACAATGAAGTTCTTACTTTCATTTATTTCTAACGTACACACTGTTGAAACTTTATTTTTCAACTTGTAAACTGTTGAAACTTTATTTCTAACGTACACACTGTTAAAACTTTATTTTTAACTTGTCAACGGCTGAAACTTTATTTCTAACGCACAAAGCGCTTAAACTTTATTTCCATCATACACACTATTGAAACTTTATTTTAATCTGTAAACTGTTGAAACGTTATTTTCATTTACAACTAGTAGAATGCTGAGTCTAACTTGCAAACTAGTAAATCCTACGATCGAACTTTACAAACAGATAAAACTTTATTTCTAACGTAGACACTGTTGAAACTTTATTTTAACTTGTAAACGGTTGAAACTTTATTTCTAACATACACACTATTGAAACTTTATTTTTAATTTGTAAACTGGTGAAACTTCATTTTATTTCTAACATACAAGCTGATAAAACTTTATTCTAAACTTGTAAACTGGCGAAGCTTCATTTTATTTCTAACATACAAACAGATAAAACTTTATTCTTAACATACGCACTATTGAAACATTAGTTTTAACTCGCAAACTATTGAAACTTTATTTTTAACTTGTCAACGGTTGAAACTATGTTTTATTTCTAACATACAAACAGATAAAACTTTATTATTAACTTGTAAACTGATGAACCTTCATTTTCTTTCTAATATACAAACAGATAGAACTTTATTCTTAACATACACACTATTGAAACTTTATTTTTAACGTGTTAACTATTGAAACTTTATTTTTTAACTTGTAAATCGGTGAAACTTTATTTTATTTCTAACATACAAGCAGATAAAATTTATTCTTAACTTGTAAACTGGTGAACCTTCATTTTATTTCTAACATATAAACAGATAGAACTTTATTCTTAACATACACACTATTGAAACTTCATTTTATTTCTAACATATAAACAGATAGAACTTTATTCTTAACATACACACTATTGAAACTTTATTCTTAACTTTTAAACTGGTGAAACTTTATTCTTAACTTTTAAACTGGTGAAACTTTATTTCATTTCTGACATGCAAGCAGATAAAACTTTATTCTTAACTTGCAAACTGGTGAACCTTCATTTTTATTTCTAACATATAAACATATAAACAGATAGAACTTTATTCTTAACATACACACTATTGAAACTTTATTTCTAACATACACACTATTGAAACTTTATTCTTAACTTTTAAACTGGTGAAACTTTATTTCATTTCTGACATACAAGCAGATAAAACTTTATTCTTAACCTGTAAACTGGTGAACCTTTATTTTTATTTCTAACATATAAACAGATAGAACTTTATTCTTAACGTACACACTGTTGAAACTTTATTTTTAACTTGTAAACGGTTGAAACTTTATTTCTGACGCACAAAGCGCTTAAACTTTATTTCCATCATACACACTATTGAAACTTTATTTTAATCTGAAACTTTATTTTTAACTTGTTAACGGTCGAAACTTTATTTTATTTCTAACAAACAAACAGATAAAACTTTATTCTTAACTTGTAAACTGATGAACCTTCATTTTTATTTCTAACATATAAACAGATAGAACTTTATTCTTAACATACACACTATTGAAACTTTATTCTTAACGTGCACACTGTTGAAACTTTATTTCTAACTTGTAAACTCTTGAAACTTTATTTTGATATACAAACAGCTAAAACTTTATTTCTAACGTATACACCATTGAAACTTTATTTTTTAACTTGTAAACTCTTGAAACTTAGTTTTTCATATACAAACAGCTAAAACTTTATTTCTAACATATACACTATTGAAACTTTATTTCTAACTTGTACACTGGTGAAACTTTATTTTTACTTGTAAACGGTTGAAACTTTGTTTTATTTCTATCATACAAACAGATAGAACTTTATTCTTAACTTGTAAACTGATGAAACTTCATTTTATTTCTAACATATAAACTGTTATAACTCTATTTTGAAGCACATAAACTATTAAAACTTTATTTCCAACGTGTACACTATTAAAACTTTATTTCAGCTTGTAAACTGTTCAAACTTTATTTTTTATCTTGCACACTATTTAAACTTTATTTTAAAACTTGTAAACTATTGAAACTTTATTTTTAACTTGCAAACTATTGAAACTTTATTTTATTTCTAACATATAAACAGATAGAACTTTATTCTTAACTTGTAAACTGGTGAAACTTCATTCTATTTCTAACATACAAACAGATAAAACTTTATTCTTAACATACACACACACACACTATTGAAACATTAGTTTTAACTTGTAACTCTTAAAACTTTATTTTTAACTTGTTAACGGTTGAAACTTTGTTTTATTTCTAACATACAAACAGATAGAACTTCATTCTTAACTTGTAAACTGGTGAACCTTCATTTTATTTCTAACTTGTAAACTCTTGAAACTGTATTTTGATATACAAACAGCTAAAACTTTATTTCTAACGCATACACCATTGAAACTTAATTTCTAACTTGTAAACTCTTGAAACAGTTATAATTTTATTTTTAACTTGTAGACTGTTGAAACTTTATTTTATTTCTAACATATAAACAGATAGAACTTTATTCTTAACTTGTAAACTGGTGAAACTTCATTCTATTTCTAACATATAAACAGATAGAACTTTATTCTTAACTTATAAACTTAAAGAGATAGAACTTTATTCGTAACTTGTAAACTGGTGAAACTTCATTCTATTTCTAACATGCAAACAGATAAAACTTTATTCTTAACATACACACACTATTGAAACATTAGTTAAACTTGTAAACTCTTAAAACTTTATTTTTAACTTGTTAACGGTTGAAACTTTGTTTTATTTCTAACATACAAACAGATAGAACTTTATTCTTAACTTGTAAACTGATGAAACTTCATTTTATTTCTAACATATAAACTGTTATAACTCTATTTTGAAGCACATAAACTATTAAAACTTTATTTCCAACGTGTACACTATTAAAACTTTATTTCAGCTTGTAAACTGTTCTAACTTTATTCTTAACATACATACACTATTGAAACATTAGTTTTAACTTGTAAACTCTTGAAACTTTATTTTTAACTTGTTAACGGTTGAAACTTTGTTTTATTTCTATCATAGAAACAGATAGAACTTTATTTCTAACGTACACACAATTGAAACTTTATCTTATTTCTAACATACAAACAGCTGAAACGTTATTTCTAATGCACATACTATTGGAACTTTTCTTTTAACTTATAATCTGTTGAAACTTTATTTTGACTTGTAAACTGATGAAACTTTATTTCTAACTGGTAAACTTTTGAAACTTTATTTTTAACTTGTAATTGTTGAAGCTTTAATTTTAACTTGTAAACTGTTGAAACTTTATTTTTAACTTGTAAACGGTTGAAACTTTGTTTTATTTCTATCAGACAAACAGATAGAACTTTATTCTTAACTTGTAAACTGATGAAACTTCATTTTATTTCTAACATATAAACTGTTATAACTCTATTTTGAAGCACATAAACTATTAAAACTTTATTTCCAACGTTTACACTATTAAAACTTTATTTCAGCTTGTAAACTGTTCAAACTTTATTTTTTATCTTGCACACTATTTAAACTTTATTTTAAAACTTGTAAACGGTTGAAACTTTATTTTTAACTTGCAAACTATTGAAACTTTATTTTATTTCTAACATATAAACAGATAGAACTTTATTCTTAACTTGTAAACTGGTGAAACTTCATTCTATTTCTAACATGCAAACAGATAAAACTTTATTCTTAACATACACACACTATTGAAACATTAGTTTTAACTTGTAACTCTTAAAACTTTATTTTTAACTTGTTAACGGTTGAAACTTTGTTTTATTTCTAACATACAAACAGATAGAACTTCATTCTTAACTTGTAAACTGATGAACCTTCATTTTATTTCTAACTTGTAAACTCTTGAAACTTTATTTTGATATACAAACAGCTAAAACTTTATTTCTAACACATACACCATTGAAACTTAATTTCTAACTTGTAAACTCTTGAAACAGTTATAATTTTATTTTTAACTTGTAGACTGTTGAAACTTCATTTTATTTCTAACATATAAACTGTTATAACTCTATTTTGAAGCACATAAACTATTAAAACTTTATTTCCAACGTGTACACTATTAAAACTTTATTTCAGCTTGTAAACTGTTCTAACTTTATTCTTAACATACATACACTATTGAAACATTAGTTTTAACTTGTAAACTCTTGAAACTTTATTTTTAACTTGTTAACGGTTGAAACTTTGTTTTATTTCTATCATAGAAACAGATAGAACTTTATTTCTAACGTACACACAATTGAAACTTTATCTTATTTCTAACATACAAACAGCTGAAACGTTATTTCTAATGCACATACTATTGGAACTTTTCTTTTAACTTATAATCTGTTGAAACTTTATTTTGACTTGTAAACTGATGAAACTTTATTTCTAACTGGTAAACTTTTGAAGTTTTATTTTTAACTTGTAATTGTTGAAGCTTTAATTTTAACTTGTAAACTGTTGAAACTTTATTTTTAACTTGTAAACGGTTGAAACTTTGTTTTATTTCTATCAGACAAACAGATAGAACTTTATTCTTAACTTGTAAACTGATGAAACTTCATTTTATTTCTAACATATAAACTGTTATAACTCTATTTTGAAGCACATAAACTATTAAAACTTTATTTCCAACGTGTACACTATTAAAACTTTATTTCAGCTTGTAAACTGTTCAAACTTTATTTTTTATCTTGCACACTATTTAAACTTTATTTTAAAACTTGTAAACTATTGAAACTTTATTTTTAACTTGCAAACTATTGAAACTTTATTTTATTTCTAACATATAAACAGATAGAACTTTATTCTTAACTTGTAAACTGGTGAAACTTCATTCTATTTCTAACATACAAACAGATAAAACTTTATTCTTAACATACACACATACACACACTATTGAAACTTTATTTTCAATCTGTAAACTGTTGAAACTATATCTTTCATTTACAAATAGTAGAACGCTTAGTCTAACTTGTAAATCTTAAAACATTTCATATGGACGATGATGATAATAGATGAAATAGTGTCAAATAAATTAAGATAGCTTACACTTCTGATACAGGGATAGCAATCGACTGCGATCCATGTGTAAAGAGCTTGTTAGACTACGGAAGAGAGAAGTGTGTTATATTGCGTGTGGCGCGTGAGTGTCCTCCCTTTCATTCCATTCATCAATTCGTCTCATTGATAGAGACAGGTAGAACTCATGGCTCTCATAACGTATGCAATGGAAAGTTTTAGGCAACCTTCGACAGTTGGCTAAATGTCGCCCGAGTAAAAGTTTGAGATGATACACTCCTGGCAAACTAACTCATGAAGTAGCTTTGCTGTAATACATTTCTATCTGTAAACATATGATAATGTTAAAGTGAATCTAAAACTTTTCAGCTTATTAATTGTTCATCGTTGCATCAACGCTTTAACACGTGAACAGTTATAATTTATTTTTAATTTACACTTAGTCTAACTTGTAAACTAGTAAATCTTGCGATCTTATTTTTACAAACAGTTACACCTTTATTTCTAACATATACACTATTGAAACTTTATTTCTAACTTGTAAACTCTTGAAACTTTATTTTGATATACAAACAGCTAAAACTTAATTTCTAACTTGTAAACTCTTGAAACAGTTATAATTTTATTTTTAATTTACACTTAGTCTAACTTGTAAACTAGTAAATCTTGCGATCTTATTTTTACAAACAGTTACACCTTTATTTCTAACGCATACACTATTGAAACTTTATTTCTAACTTGTAAATCTTAAAACATTTCATATGGACGATGATGATAGATGAAATAGTGTCAAATAAAATTAAGATAGCTTACACTTCTGATACAGGGATAGCAATCGACTGCGATCCATGTGTAAAGAGCTTGTTAGACTACGAAAGAGAGAAGTGTGTTATGTTGCGTGTGGCGCGTGAGTGTCCTCCCTTTCATTCCATTCATCAATTCGTCTCAGTGATAGAGACAGGTAGAACTCATGGTTCTCATAACGTATGCAATGGAAAGTTTTAGGTAACCTTCGACAGTTGGCTAAATGTCGCCCTGGCGCGAATGCATACTACGTTGAGACAGAGGCAATCACTTGCAAACATGACGCAGAGAGGTTTAACAAGATTGACCATTGCCGAATGTCCCTTGCGGTATACATAGCTACGGGTTTCACCGCCGCCCTTTACAGGAACGCCCGTCGAAAGGAAGTATTACACCGAACTTCATTTGCAACGTTCAAGTTGACTGATAGCAGATTCAACTTAATGATAGTATTCGCCAGTCCGAAGACTGCCCAGGGCAAACCGCGTGGAGGTTCTATCATGTCTTGCCCCATGGTGGCCCTTAAGAGAGCCGATGGTTCGTTCTCGTCGTATCTGAAAATAGAAGGAAAAATAGATGAAATATATTCAAGTGATAGAGATGATATTAACTTACCATAAGAGAAATTTAGCCGGTTCGCGACCCCTTCGATGGTGATGGTTGAGGTAAGTATTTGGCCGGCAGTTTCCGCTTCCGGTGGCGCAGCTCCTTTATTTCGCCATCATGCTTTATAGAGACATGGAGACAGCGCATCTCCGCCATTGCTCCCTCGTAGCACTCGAATGTGGAATCCAAGTCCTCACTCTCAAGGATGATGCTGTCGACGATTCTGCTCTTGATGATGGGAATGTGGAGCGTTGTTCGTCTCTCTTCTTTCTTCTGACTCTCAGTCAGGCTAGTCTTTAATTGCTCAATTTTTAAATTTGATACCTCTTCTTCAGCTTTTAATGATTTTATGTAAGTCGCCTGCTCAGTAACGCGTTTTTCGCTGGCAAGCGCCCTTTCGCGGAAAGATTCTAAATTGATCACTTGTGTCTTGAGGGCCCGAATCTCGGCTACCTGACCCTTCAGGTGGAAATTGTCATCCCTAAGGGCCGAACATTCATTTTTGTAACGAGTGAGCTCATCTTTTAATTTTGTGAGTGCATATTCCTGGCTCACTTTTGCGATCTGGGTATCCTTATTCCAGCTGTTCGTCTGCTGCTTAATCCCCTTCTTTACTGGGGAAGGTGCGATTACTTTCTTTTTCGGGGAAGACTGATTTGTTGGTTTTCCTATCTCTTCCGTGTCTTTAGTAATGACGACCTCCTCAGAATCGGAGTCATCTGAGCTGTCCAAATCGCTTAGTGGGGCCTTCTCTTCTGCTGTTGATGAGGTAGTGGCCGAAGCAGCAGGCTCCAAAATTGTTGCAATAGCCTCTTGTAGTGCTGCGTCAAGATCGACTGTTTCTTCGTTGAAGAAGGGTGCGATCACTTTGCCGATGTCTGATGTTATGTAATTGTTTGCCTTTTTGAGCGGACAGTCGGCGTGGGCGATGTAAAATTCCTCATGCTCTTTGCCTTTCAAAAATTTCAGGCAATGTGTACAGCCGGAAATAACGGCTCTTTCCTTAGGCGTATTCTTGTACTTATTAATGTGACGTTTGAATTCGCCACCCCTCTTTATTTCTCCGCAAGAGCACTTTTTAAATAAAAATTTTGAGTTGCCTCCCATTTTGTAACTTATGTATCTGTAAAGGAAGGATGAAATAGAATTACTAACAGGCGACATTGGCAGTCATTCTTATAATCATACAGCTAAATTGTGAGATTGGTGGAAAGTGTCGAACCTTTGAATCCGTTACAGGCATTACTCAGAGGGGATCTTATCCCAACTCCAAGGCCTCGGCCCACAAATCCAACCTCCCGCGGACAGAGCGTGCGTCATATCACTGTGTTGGTATCCGGACCCCGATTTTGACATGAAAATCAGTGGATTGTTTACAAAGGTTGCAAATTCCAAGCCGAAGCTTGCCTCCCACAACTTTATAAATGTCTTAGTTGAATTCAGAAGGTTTGAAAATCCCGAAAATTGCCAAAAAATAGCGAATTTAAATTTTTCAATTTTTTAGCACTACTTATGAAATTTTATAAGTAGTTTATCACTTCGGGCAGGTCAATAGCGACCGAACCTTTTTTGAATCAAGTCAAACGGACTTGTAGAAGCAAAGTTACAAGCCTTTAAAGTTTTGGAGTCTTTTATGGCCTGGAGACGAAGGCCATCTCCTGGCTAACCTCTAAGTCTAACGCCTTAGCTGATATCAGCAATGAAATTTTCTAAGTCGGTTTCTTACAGAAACTCGGGATTTGGAATGTCCGAAGCTATCATCGGAGCTCAGAGAGACGACTTACCGTTGACTATCTCTCGTATTAATGACAAGTCTCTCTCGGTTCCCAGCTTATATAGTGTGTGGCGATCAGCTGATGACGTAACACCCATCATCCAAACACTAAAAAACCCGTCTATCTCCGGTTCTAGTGCTCCGATTGAGCTGGAAATACACCATTTCCATGTAGAATTTGACGCTGAATCCGAATCTGGCCTCCGTTTTCCCATCCGATGCTTCGTTTTGGCTCTACGGTAGGCAGCCATCGCAAAAATTCTAACTCTGTCGTTTTTCCGAAAAAATGTTGAACATTTTTCTCGCCGATTGACTTGAAACTCTCCGATTGACTTGAAACTCACCATACATATAAAGAATTTCACGCTGATTCCAAATCTGGCCTCCGTTTTCCAATCCGATGCTTCGTTTTGAAGCTAGAGCCCAAAACGTCCCAAATTCTAACTCTGTCGTTTTTCACCAATGTCCCAAAATCTTAAATGGCGTCTCACATCTAAACGAAGACAGATAGGAACAAGCCGATTGTTTCACTGAATTTGTCTCACTCTTAGCTTTCAAACAAGCTATCGCACGACAAAATCCGTCCACTGGAAGCCAAAATCGAAGCAAGCTGTCCAGAGGGGGGGGGGACGTCAGCGAAATTTCAGAATTTGATGAAAAATGTTTTGGTGACGGTCCCAGGTCGAAATTCCACACTTTGGAAAATTTTCAAATTTTTACCCATACAAAGTCACTCTGACACTTAGGATTTTTTCAGGTAAGCGAGCTCCGACCTAAAATCTTGTAACCGCTCTAACTTTTGAACGAAGACAGATAGGAACAAGCCGATTGTTTCACTGAATTTGTCTCACTCTTAGCTTTCAAACGAGCTATCGCACGACAAAATCCGTCCACTGGAAGCCAAAATCGAAGCAAGCTGTCCAGAGGGGGGGGGGACGTCAGTGAAATTTCAAAATTTGATGAAAAATGTTTTGGTGACGGTCCCAGGTCGAAATTCCACACTTTGGAAAATTTTCAAAATTTTACCCATACAAAGTCACTCTGACACTTAGGATTTTTTCAGGTAAGCGAGCTCCGACCTAAAATCTTGTAACCGCTCTAACTTTTGAACGAAGACAGATAGGAACAAGCCGATTGTTTCACTGAATTTGTCTCACTCTTAGCTTTCAAACAAGCTATCGCACGACAAAATCCGTCCACTGGAAGCCAAAATCGAAGCAAGCTGTCCAGAGGGGGGGGGGACGTCAGCAGAAAATTTTTTCTCTCCGATTTCGCTGGAAACATCCTTCCTAACCCAAAATTTCACGTAGATTCCGAATCTGGCCTCCGTTTTCTCATCCGATGCTTCGTTTGGGCGCTACACACCAAAACGTCCCAAATTCTAACTCTGTCGTTTTTTCGAAAAATGTTGAAAATTTTTTCTCTCCGATTGACTTGAAACTCACCATACAGATAAAGAATTTCACGCTGATTCCAAATCTGAAATCCGTTTTCCCATCCGAGCCTTCGTTTTGAAGCTACAGCCCAAAACGTCCCAAATTCTAACTCTGTCGTTTTTCGCCAATGTCCCAAAATCTTAAATGGCGTCTCACATCTAAACGAAGACAGATAGGAACAAGCCGATTCTTTCAGTGAATTTGTCTCACTCTTAGCTTTCAAACGAGCTATCGCACGACAAAATCCATCCACTGGAAGCCAAAATCGAAGCAAGCTGTCCAGAGGGGGGGGGGAGGTCAGTGAAAATTTTTCTCTCCGATTGACTTGAAACTCACCCTACCGATGCAGAATTTCACGCTGAATCCGAATCTGGCCTCCGTTTTCTCATCCGATGCTTCGTTTGGACGCTACACACCAAAACGTCCCAAATTCTAACTCTGTCGTTTTTCGAAAAATGTTGAAAATTTTTTCTCACCGATTGCCTTGAAACTCACCCTACCGATGCAGAATTTCACGCTGAACACGAATCCGACCTCCGTTTTCTCATCCAACCACTCCTTCCACTCGAAACAACCCATTTTACAACCCAACATTCAGCACGAAAAACATCACACACTATAGCCTCAAGACTAATCCTGGCGGTCGCCCAAGTCCACCACGACACTCAGACCCAAAGCACCACGGCGGCCGACCACGACACTCTGCCGTTCCAGAGGGGGGGGGGAGTCAGCGATGGCGGCCATCTTGCGCTATCTGGTGTTTGTCACTTCCTTACTACTTATGTTGAATTCCACATCTGAATTCATTGATTGCGTCAATGATCAGCAGCAGTCTAATAAAAATATTTTTATGGTAAGCTTTGATGAGTAATATAAATAGACTTGTTAATCGTAAAGATGTCTTCAAAAGATTGTGTGAATCTACCACGTGGCAGTTTTATGTATGGCAATGATATGTATGTGTAGGAAGATGGTGTTTCAATGGGTTCTACCCTTGCACCAACTTTGGCCAATTTATTCATGGTAACTCTGGAACAAACATGGATGAACGAATCCCATTCTCCTTTATACTATTCCCGATACGTAGATGACTGCCTATGTGTATTTGATTCAATAAATAAAATTAATTAATACGAGCAAGGGGCGATCGTAGCCTAGGCAATTAAGTCAAGTAAGCAAGTCAAATAAAATTAATGAGCTTCGTAGTTTTTTTAAATAAGCAACACCCTAATCCAAAATTCACAACCGAGATTGATGACAGCCAGATAGCTTTCCTTGATGTTTTCATAAAAAACTATCCTGGTTTCGAAACATCCAAATATCGTAAACCTACCTACACGGGACTCCTATCAAACTACAAATCCATCTGTACTAAACAGTGGAAATTAGGTCGTATAATAGGCATGTTACATCATGCTTTTTTAAAAGTGTGCAGCTGTTAGAGAGCTTTTCATAATGAAATCAATGAGATCCATGACATATTTGAAAGCAATGGCTATCCTAAAAGTATGATAGAACGTATTGTACATTCCTTCTTAAATAAAAAACAAAGCCGAGATTTAAACATACAAGCAGTCGAAGATAGGCCTAAGAGTAATGATAGCGGTTATAAAAATGGAATAATCTACACTATCATACCGTACATAGGAGTAGTATCTGAAAAATTAAAAAATAATTTGAAAAGAATATATGAAATAAATAACGTTGACGCAAAAGTTGCTTTTTATGGCAAAAGCAAAGTAAAACCGTATTTCTCACTTAAAAGTAAGTCAATGCCGCTGATGAAGTCGTGTGCTGTTTATGAATTTTCATGCTTCCAAGTAGTCAATACATTGGTAAAACTAAACGCCGACTTCAACAGCAAATTGATGAACATAAAAAGAGTCCGACAGCAATTAATTAACATTTGCATAAGTGTTATAGATGTAACTCAGAAATTGATCAACAATTTAAAACAGTGTACAAAGGTGACACAGATTATGAGATAAGCATCGTTGAGGCTCTAAAAATCAAAGATATACAGCCAAAAATATATCGCAGTGCTGAATACAACGGTGTTTCATACTTATTAAAGATATTCAATTAAAGTTTCTTGTCAGAGAAGCCACTGCGTCAACAGTAGCAGATGGCTGACGTTCAGACAAGACTGCGATATTGATGAGCGTTCGCCAATGAGACTCGAACACCCAGATTCGGTAGAATTCCATAATTTTTTTACGTGATTGGTGTGATGTTTAGTAGTGTAGATGAGATAATAACCACGCCTTTCGTCCGAAGGGAATGTGCTGAAAAGATGACAGTCAAGAAAGGTGGGCCAACACCTGATATAAAAATTGAAAGCACAAGACACAATACACAAGACATTTTAATGCATCAAAATTTCAAACATGTGTGTGGCTGACCGGCCGTGAGAAACGCAAGAAACTGTTAGCCGTGCCTCCTTTTTTCTCGAGAAAATGTGGCTTGGACAGAGAGGGGATGTAGAAATCTCAGCTCCTTCAGTAAGGCAGCTAAGCGACATGAGCAATCAACTTCTCACATTCACATTCACTTGACCTTAAAAAATTTTTCGGGAAATTGTCATCAAAAATTCGTCTTTTATGAAAATTAATGTTGCAATATAAAAGATGTCTGGTATATGTCTGGTCATGTATTCCAATGCCGTGCGAAGGCCTATAGTCTGGGAGCACGCGACGCCACTGCATGTTAAGGATCACAATACTATTACCTTCATCAAAAAACATACTTCTATATTTTTATTTTTTGATAGCTTCTTAAGAGTTTCACGAAGACGTTTGCTGCTTATTACAAGCATTATTGTCATTGATTTCAAAATTGGTAACAGCAGTAATAAGTTTGTGTTTAAGATTTCGAGACACAGCAAAATCAGAATTGTTTTTACACATTCGTGAAATGGTTTTTTCAATTTGATATTTTAAATTACAGTCATCAATTCCTTTAGGGGTGATATTGTGTTTCAACCCATACTGTAAAGTCTCAATTTCAATAGTAGAAAGAGTGTGACTACTTTTATTGACAATGGCATCAGGAACACTTATCTTTTTATTTAACCACAGTTTTGAAAGCTTACTATTATTATGACGCATATCATGAGTTTTCATTTTTATATTTACTTCACGCAGGATCAATAACCTCAGGATGCTCATACGTAATCACGGTAATCTATCATTTATGCCATCATCAAATGCTAATAATTTTGTTTGAGTTATTTCAATCAATTTATTGATATACTTTATATGTGAGTCATAGAAGTAGCTGAAATACCGTACATAGGAGTAGTATCTGAAAAATTAAAAAATAATTTGAAAAGAATATATGAAATAAATAACGTTGGCGCAAAAGTTGTTTTTTTATGGCAAAAGCAAAGTAAAATCGTATTTCTCACTTAAAAGTAAGTCAATGCCGCTGATGAAGTCGTGTGCTGTTTATGAATTTTCATGCTTCCAAGTAGCCAGTACATTGGTAAAACTAAACGCCGACTTCAACAGCAAATTGATGAACATAAAAAGAGTCCGACAGCAATTAACTAACATTTGCATAAGTGTTATAGATGTAACTCAGAAATTGATCAACAATTTAAAACAGTGTACAAAGGTGACACAGATTATGAGATAAGCATTGTTGAGGCTCTAAAAATCAAAGATATACAGCCAAAAATATATCGCAGTGCTGAATACAACGGTGTTTCATACTTATTAAAGATATTCAATTAAGGTCCTTTGGTAACTTAATCTGTCTCATTGGTTTTCACATACCGTATTGATATATTTTGCCTGTCCAATGTCACGTTACTACACTGTAAATCGCTGGATACGAATATTATATACAAACATATACCAAAATCACATACAATTTGAAACTAGCATCTGATACGAGATTCTCGTATGATTACAGAGATCTGGTATGCTTTTCATACGACATCTCGCTTACTTTCGCATGTGATCGGTATGTAGCGATACGAGCTATTCTATCTGTGATTGGCTGTTTTACACTGAAATACGAGTTGTTGGCATGTTTTATATAGGAGACCCGATGCAAATTCATCCTCATTCGTATGCCTCTGGTATGAAGAGCTTTGAGTCACATAGCAAAAAAATGTATATTACATACTACAGTCAACTAACTTTTTTCAGTAATACTAGTCGTGAATATTTTTTGATTGATAGAGTGATATTAAACTAGATTAGATGTATTGTGAATTTATGCTCCATGAGATTGTCGTCGTTGCTACTTGTCTAGCAACATTAACAGGACGTTTAGTTAGCTCTACTTTATGAGCCAAGTTGATAAACATCAATTCATTCAAGCGATATTTTGCGTGCAATCATGTTGACTTATAAAAACTTTGACTTTATCAAACATAACTATTTTTGCGTTCATGCATTGTAATGTGTTTTTATTTCGGATTGATGATATGCTTAATTTCAAAATTACATAATTCATAATTGTTGATGGTTAAATACTTATTGATTATTCATGAAATGCCTTAGACTTACGTGTATTAAAATCGAATTCAGCATCAAAAGTATGACTCATGAATGTCATTAACTCACTACTTACAAAACAGTAGTAACATAAGTGTGATCTTTATTAACAAAAGACCTTAAATCAACATACTATAGACATAATTGATGCTTTCTTTTAACATTGTGCTGGTATGGCTTTAGTACGTAAAGCATACCACACTTGAAATAACATGCGAAAAGCATACAACTATATACCAAGATCATACAGAAATATACCAAAAAAATACTTTGGTGTGCGTCCTTCGTATATGATTGGTATTGAGCAATTTACAATGTAGGATTGAAGCGTCTATAGTGTAGGACAATATCTCATTGAAGCGTACTATTAGTTAAAAGCAGAAATATCTTTTCTCACTTAACACTGGTGTCAATTATGTATAGAAATCTGGATTTCGGAGCTGGAGCCGCGCGCAGCCGTGGTAACAAGTCGTAGCCGGAACTGGAGTCGAAGACCATTCGGACCATTCGTTTAAGATTAATTCATAGATCAGTGTGAATTATTGATATATGAGGCCAGGTCAAACCTTTGATTAGATTCAACAAATCCATTTCATCTGAATAAAACGGTTTTATGTATTAAACCATCTCAAGCATTTTGTCGCGTTTTAACCGCAATTTCGATACTCGATCATGGTATTGCGATTTGATGAAACTGTCTAGTACATACGAGTATAAACGGCTTTGTCAAAACTAAAGCTTGTTGAGGTCAAAGATAGGATGTAATAGTGTCCAAAGATTTCGATTGAACAACATTCGATATAAAGATCGGATTTATCGAATATTGTGAACAGAAGTTACAGTGGAAATGTGATCAATCATAAAAATGTTTAATCGTGTTTCTGACCTCTCTCTTCGATTTACGCCATTTAACCACTTAGTGGTTTAACAAATCTCACATTGCTTTGCAAGACGTGAAGTTGTTAATGCCATTCACTTGCGATCGTTTAACAAATCCGCATCGATCTGATGAAGATCTTGGTCTTGATAAAACCAAAGTGATCAGAAGATCGCTCTAACAAAAAGAGTATGCTATTAGAACAGTCGAGGTCAAACATTGGATTTACATGAAACCGTTTAAAAATGGTTTTGTTTAATAAAACGGACGTTTTATTAGAACCGTTTTAATAAATCTAAATTTACATGAAGTCAAACATGCGTTTACCGAAATCCGCTTTAATATTGCTGCGATTTTACAAAACGACGTTATCAAATAAAGCATGTTGAAATCGATTTGTCAACTTTAATCGAAAGACTGACCTGGCATATAGTGTGAAATGTAGTGAGGAAGTGTTGGAAACCGATCTCATTATGCCGCCTTGCGTATGTGGGCGAAATCAGCTCTAGGACGCCTGAATACGAGTTGCGTCCGATATATATATGGACCATACGTAAGATCCTAGCGCTTTTCCATTTGCCATAGAGCTTTGGTTTATGTTCGTAAAGGAATATTCGTAAATAATGCTGCTAGATACAGTTAAATCACAATCCGTTCTTTGGTAAACTTCAACTTTGTTGCTTTTTTAACGCAGGTGCAGTGGTATGGGCTTCCAACCCTCCCATTACTTTTGAATATAGTAACATCCCAATGAAAATTGAACGGTGACGACTAGTAATAATTCAACGTAGCAAAGTGCGTCAGGGTAACAAAGTTAAAAAAAAAAACAAGCTAATGACTAGTTACTTTTCAATAGGTACAAAGTATGATTTAAAAGAAAATTTTTATATCCTAAAATGTCTAAAAATTTTAAAAATACTTACTAGAAGGACAAACAACGCTTCTCCTCTCCTCATGTGTAATGAATTGGCGAGTAAGTCGTTCTGTTCAAAATTATGTTTATCACTTATATATTGAAAAGATCCTATTTAACAGTCTGCCCATTCAGATGATAAGAGGACAGGTCTGTTTCCAAGTAAGATTTAAACAAGTAAGTGATAAATAAGAATTTGTCGACAGCTGATGCTTAAGCTGGTGATTGGACCTGGTGATTAGATTATTAACTTAGACTACAAGGTTTTTCTTTCTGTCAACAATGCAGGCATGACCGTCGACGATGACATGATGTATCAATAAAAAGATTGGATAGATGTAATTACGGTAACCTATAAGTGTCCATGTACTGGATATGACTTGCCCAATGTTTTTTAAATCGCTCCGTAGCACCTAACAGTGTCAGGTTTAACTTCGGTCTGTTAGGTAATTGAATCGAGCAGTCATGATAGACACAATAACCTGTAAGTGAGAGATGGTATATTATACTTACATAATGCATGCTAGAATACTGCATGTAGTCTACACCAAGTAATTAAGATGAACGATTATCGGTTCATAAGCTGAATGTCTTAGGAGAGTGTCACAAATAACATAAATTGCGTCGTCAGTTAAGCATACAATTAAATTTAACTGGAACACCGATTGAATAAAATGCTTTTCCGTTGTGCAGTAAAGTATGAAATTGACCACATGATTGAATTGAATCTATGTGATTTGTGGGTGCTAAGGTTTCTGTTCATTTTCATTATGTCAGAAATTCACAACATCAAGACGACATTTTGTCAAAACTTTACAATGTCAATTGTTATCTGAATGCAAGATGATATCGAATTATTATTGCAATTACTAATTCTATTCATGGGTATTGTAGTCATGCAAGATGACATCAAACTATTAGAATTTTTTCTGATGTATGCTTGATTGGTCAATCGGAAACTGCTGATTCGCAACATGAAAATAGATTTTGCATAGATTTGCATTCAGTTAAGTTGCAGTACATCGTGTGAAACATTGTATGATGTCGCATGCCTGGTCTTACAGTTTCATTTGTGCTAGTACTATTTTCTATTTCGTATGTGCATCCCCTCCAACGATAATCAAACATCCTCAAGATTGGTATCTTGATAGTCAGGGATATACCGTCTACGCGCCATTTTGGACCAAAGCATCAACATTTGATCCTCCCGGTCAAGCAAAGTTCACTTGCAAAGCCAACGGATCAGAACCAATTACATATCGCTGGTACAATTTTCACGCTAAAATATTTTCTTTAGGGTCGCCTGTACCAAAGAATTCGACGTCTTATTGGGCATCTGGCAATGTCTTGATAATTAAGAACAATTTCAATCCATATATTCTGTGCGAAGCTGTAAACTCTTTTGGATCACAAATGAGCAGAAAGGCTCAATTAAGAATAGTTACATCGAGAAAACCTGGAACATTGTTGTCAACTATTCCGTTTCAACTCCAAATATTTACCTGCTCAAGCAGTAGGTACGATCAAACTACCATCTCAGTGAATGGAGGCAAAGTTATAATATTCACAGGAAATGGACACTACAATTATACAATGAAATACACCCTCAACAGGGAGGTGTACTTGGATTTACCAACAGCCAATTCAATTAAAACTTTCTATCCATCAGGTGTTTCTGTTGGTCCTTTCTCAGCAATTAGCCCATTTACACATGCTAGCAGAATTGTAGAGATTGTGTGCATCAAAGAATTCGTCTCAAGTCTTATCGTCAACACTACAAACCCTACTCGGCCGACATATCCGAGTCCTCCTGGAAATAGGCCTTCACGATATTTCAGAACACCAATAACAACGAGAACCCCTTCGTATGTGGAGCTTATACTGCTCTATGACCCACCCTTTGAAGGAGATTCAAGAAGGCGTTATCAGGTTGGTGATGACTTTGAAATTGTTTGCATTGCAGCAGTTCCATCTAATGCAACAGTTACTAACTTCTCATGGAATGATCCAAATGGTAAAGCTATTGCGCTAGAAAGTCGAGTGAAACAGCGTATCACATCGCGAAGAAATGGAATCTCAGTGACACTGAAAATCAAGAATATAAAAATGACTGATTCGGGCAACTATACGTGTTCCATAGCATTTATGATTGATTTAATGGAAAACAGTACTCATATAATGATATTCGTCAAGCCATATCAACCAATTAAATTCCTGTCATCTGGAGCATCGAAAACAGTATCTTATGAAGAAGGAAAGGCATTGACTTTAACCTGTGCATTTGATTCATCATCGCAAATGAACAGAGTTGCATGGCTTCATAACGGACGAGTAATATCTGATGTGACCATGTCATCAAATTTATCAACTTACACCATCCCAGTCTTAGATGCTGGAATGCATGGAGGCATTTATCAATGTTTACTATCTCCGGTCAGTTCACTGTCTGGAAATATCTGGAATATATTTACTGAAGTGATCCCTGTAACAAGACTTGGTGCACTACCAGCGAGGAAAAAGCGGGAAATCCCAGTGGTTCGACCCACAGCATCACCAATGTCTATATATACTCAAAATTATGTCAGTCAAACAATCGCTCAAGTAGCGGTGAAATACGTTAATACATATTCTCCAGTAATCACATCAGTAGTCGGTAATGACATTTTTATAGATACTCGGAACTTCACCTCAAACCTGACAAACATACTTATATCGGATAAAGACTTGGGAGGCAGTGGACGCATTAGCCGTTGTTTTGTTACCTGCAACCCATCTACAATTCCTTGTCCACATCTAGAAATTGTTGACCGAAGCTCAATTCGCAATGTCAGCGATTCCTTCAAGATCGGTACTCTAAAGATCAACAACACTTTAACCACTTTGCATGGCGAGCGTATCGTCTCCATAAACATATCGTGTTCAGATGCTGGAAAGCCCTCTAAGTCGTCTTTTCTAATACTTCGTCTTTCTATATGCACTTCAACCGCTTCTTGTGCAAAAAGACAAGAATTGTCGGTGGTCCTACCTACGACAACGTCGGCGCCGCCAATGTCTATATATACTCAAAATTATGTCAGTCAAACAATTGCTCAAGTAGCGGTGAAATACGTTAATACATATTCTCCAGTAATCATATCAGTAGTTGGTAGTGACATTTTTATAGATACTCGGAACTTCACCTCAAACCTGACAAACATACTTATATCGGATAAAGACTTGGGAGGCAGTGGACGTATTAGCCGTTGTTTTGTTACCTGCAACCCATCTACAATTCCTTGTCCACATCTAGAAATTGTTGACCGAAGCTCAATTCGCAATGTCAGCGATTCCTTCAAGATCGGTACTCTAAAGATCAACAACACTTTAACCACTTTGCATGGCAAGCGTATCGTCTCCATAAATATATCGTGTTCAGATGCTGGAAAGCCCTCTAAGTCGTCTTTTCTAATACTTCGTCTTTCTATATGCACTTCAACCGCCTCATGTGAAGGGAGACTTGTTCCCAATATTGACACTAAAACACAGCAACTATCCAACTTAGCAATAACTGATGTTGAAGCTTTGAATCCAACACAGCTTCAGAGTTACGTTGGAGAATTGAGACAGGTTACAGATAAAAATCCACAAAAACTGTCAACAGTTGATCAGTACTTAGCCGTTGAGGCCATGGAGGCTGTCGCAGATGCCGCAAGCACCAAGCCTGAAATTTTACCAACACTAATGCCTAATCTCACAGCAATGATCGGCAATATTTTGCGTGTCCCCACGACAGCAATGAAGGAAGGCCAAGATCAAGTTGGTATTGCAAAACGCCTACTCACGGACGTCAGTCGCATCACTCGTCTTCTTCCATTATCTGGATCTACAAAAACTGTGTGGAATGTCCCCAACTTGGTTCTTGGAGCCGCAAGCTCAAAAAGAAAGCACACAAACTATGTTCGTCTCGACGTCACGATAAAAGTCTCAGCAGTCGAACAGTCGATGATTGCATACAGTAATAGCTCTTCGGGCAATCAGTTTGGAGCTTCCATCGCCGTACGAACGAAGGACGTTATTGGAGATCGGGTTGATTTCTCACTTTACACAAATGACTCATTATTTTTGGCACTTGCGGGAAATAATTCAAATGCTTCACCTAATGTGAAATATCAAATGCTTTCACCAATTATCTCAGCACGTGCACTCCTGGTATCAAACGACAATGACAGCGTCACATTATCGTTCGATTACAAGACCCTATCAATCAAAGAAGAAAAGAGTGGAAAATTCATGTGTGTATTTTGGAATTTGACACTCAACAAGTGGGACTCCTCTGGTTGTCGATTGGTTTTGTCCTCGTCGAGTCGCACTATCTGCAAATGCTCTCATCTAACCAACTTTGCTCTCTTATTGTCTGTTGATCGAAGTGAGGGACCGAACAAACAACATGCAATGGCCTTGAAAATCATGTCAATTGTTCTCTTGACCTTATCCTGCTTCGCACTTATTCTCACATTGATAGTTTACGCAAGTTACCTTAATCAAGAATTGGCAGCTGTCAGAAGCGGTCGGAAAAATAGGTCTGCAGGAATAAACGCTTCAAGAATTCTGATATGCTTTTGTGCATCTTTGCTGGCTGGCCATATCGTATTTTTGGCTGGTGCTCATCATCAGAGAGACTACGGACCTTGTAAGATAGTTGGTGTCCTCCTTCATTTTCTGTATTTGTCTACATTTTCATGGTCTGTTGTGGAATCTGCAAATATCTTTATTTCTCTCGTTTATGTTTACCTAAAGAGCGATCAAATTCGATCTCCAATGTCACATTTCTTTGGAAAAGCATCTGCCGTCGCTTGGGGCTCACCGGCACTAATTGTTGTCATTACACTGTCGACGAATAACACCAATAATTATGGTCTAGTAATGGGCAGCAATGACCCGGAAAATCCACACGGGATTTGTTTCATCAAGACACTTCCATTTTACGTGGCATTTCTTTTACCAATTCTGCTCTGCCTGCTTGCAAATATAATCGTGTTGATTCTTCTGATTTATGTCTTGAAACTTCAAGCACACTCGAAATTTCGAGAGCAAAGCTCCAGCTGGCGTCAAAGACTTGTAGGCTTCATTGGTATTTGTCTCTTGCTGAACGTAACCTGGATCATCGGCACTCTTCAGGTCGGTGACGCAAAGCTGTTTTTCATGTATGTTTTCGTGCTGATTAATGGTTCACAAGGCATATTCATTTTTGTCTTTCAATGCATTCAACGATCTGAAGCTCGACAACATATGATAAAATTATTTAGACTATCGCAGTGCTTCGGTTCATTGAAAGCAAAAGAGGATAGTGGCAAACCTTACACTAGTAAAACCAATCCGTCTACCTTATCATCGGATATTTCAAAGAAGTCTCATGAAGAATCAGAGAATACAAAAGATGCGAAGGAAGCAACGTCCATCGATGTTCAGGACAAAGAAAATCAGGCAAAAAATCTAATAAAGGAGAAATTAAAACAAGATGCGAATGATGAATTGATTCCAGCTAATGAGGCTATAGCAAATAGTTCTGAAGTGGAAGTAGACGTCAATTATCGAGAACCTACCACAATAGATGGCGAGACAGTTTGCTAGACAAATTTAACTGTCACTATTGTAGCTTCAGACGAACTTGATGATTCATGTATTTCTTGCATAATAGCAGGCCAAACAAAAGGCAATACATCATATGATAAAATTATTTAGACTATCGCACTGCTTCGATTCATTGAAAGCAAGACATTAAAACAAGACAGTAAAATAATACAGGAATAGACAGTGCCATGTAGCGACGGTCGCTCTTACACAAGTCCCGTTCAACTCTGTAGACTGCTTAAGCCAAGGTCCCTTGGTGTTTACACACATATTTTTGTCATACAAAAATTAGACCGAAATTCGTACCACAGACAATCTGAACGCCGTCACAAAGCATACGCAACGGAGGCTCACTTCACTTTCAAGTGATATCTTCCTGGAACTAAAAGCATGAAATTTGAAGAAAACAGTATCCATGACGTACAGAGTAATTTCGTTTTCATATTATGATTCCATTTTCAACGCTAAGGACGCTCGCGTAGCAATGATAGCAGAATCGATGATATCATTAATTATAGAAATAATTGGTGGACTATACGGAATGAAAATACTTGGTGGCAGGTAGGGAGATACTACTGCATAAAAGTAATCGAGAACGCAGATGAATAACTAAAAAATCAAATAGAGTGTTCTTGGGAAAGTATTGACACTCAAGACGAAGGCTCTCATTGATCAACACACAGACTCTTCCCCCAGCACGAGAAATTCGATGATCTCGGAATATTCTATACGGTTTCAGATGAAGAATATTTGAGTCAAGAAGAGGTTTTAACTCTTATCAGGTCAAGTGTATATTGATATCTATGGTTCATTCCATATCTTAATCATAGAGTATCTTATCATAAAGTAGTTACTCTGTGATCATAATATTGACTTCTGACAATAGATGTTCTTCAATGGTTTTGGGTTTATGAACATTACTCGATAATCATGTGATATTTCATTTTAGTTATAAGTTTCTGTGTCATGATTGTCAATATAATACAACTCATGCATGAGTAGCAGTTGGTCGTTCTAGCAGTGTATACAAATTGTCAAAATTCGGTGCAATCAACACTAATACGGGGAGGGAGCCTTTTATTGACGATGGGTGCTTTTTTACTGTTCTTTCCAGATATCACATTCCCGAAATCATTGCTACATCTCATTTCATGATTTTATGAGACTTCCTTTAATCAGAACAAGCGTTTGCATTTTGTCAACAGCGACAAGTAGCCATTTAAGATATTTCATGGCTCCTACTTGTATATTTGCATTGATTGGTGTGCATCGTTTCGGCCGACGTCGAATGACGTACCTGTCGGACGCTTGCTGGAGTCGCTCAACTCAAACCGCTGACGCATCTTCTCACAGAAGAGCCACCAACGGTTAAATGAACAATTTGTGGAATACGAGGATCAAATATGCAATCTCATCTTATATGCGGAAAAAGTCGCGTAATTCAATACTAAACTTTTCTAGATTTGCTACTCGGAAGGTCTCTATTAGATAGCGCGTTGCGTTGCATTAACTTGAGTTATCTGAACACTGTTTGTCTCGGTTCAAATTTCGACAAAAGCCTGAATTAAAATTGTCTCTGAAACATTTTCAAACGATGATGTTTCATTGTCTGTATAAACTGCATTTCTCCGAATGCAAATCGTTTTGCCAGCATTTTCAGGTTTCGGTCTCGAATCATTACGCATGTCGTGGAGCTGCTTGTTCATTGATCTGTTTTGTGTTTTGGTGAAGATCTGTAGAAATGAAACCCTTACAAAAATCTTCAGAATTTCGCAGTTTTTTCGAATTCGACAAAATCTGTGAACTCTTATTTAGGTTATCGAGAATGATTCAAATTGGTGTCGTTCGATAAGCACAAGTCTGTCGATTCTGTGGAGATTTTCAATCTAAAGTTATAGCACCAATACAATTCAAAATCAAGGAAACCGACGAATGCATGCCAGTCTCATTCTCATGTGGTTCCTCATCCATACCATGTAGAATTATATTTCTTTTCCTCAAGCACCTCTCATGCTGCTCTATGATGCTATCGTGAAATTTTAATGCGCTCATCAGTCCCGAGATCGTCTCTTTTGATGCTAAGGATGCTTTAACCCTTTAACAGCCACAAGGAACTGAGCGAATGAATTTCAATTTCTTCTATATTTTTTATGTTGTCCTAGGCTATGAATGACTACTATGTCATTCATTAACTTTTGACTATTCTGCTTCACTCTTTTCCAGCATGGGTCACCAGTAGTGATGCAAATAGAAAATTTTCCAATGGAAAATTTTGAAGTTTATTTTTCGGTGACTTATTATGACACTTTTGGTGCCTTTGTTTTGGAGACTTATTATAGTCGTTTGAAAAGACTATGTAATATTCAAAGACCGAAAACTTCTCTATCATCCCTGTATGTTAACTTTTGTAACCAACTGCACCTTTTCCATGTCTATTTCAGATCTTTCCAAATGAATTTCAGACATTAGATGGATTTCAGATTTCTCTAGCTGAATTTCAGATATCTGTCAGAAGCTCAACTTTGAAAAGATCTTAAATTCAACTGGAGATTCATGTGGATCACATCTGAAATTCATTTGGGCAGATCTGAAATCGAATTGGAACTATCTGAACACCATTTGAACTAGAATTGGAGGATGTGTATCCTCAACGAAGATATCGGGCACTACGCCAGAAGTTAGAAGCTATCATAGATATTCTTTTACTCATCACAGATATCTTTAGTGACCAAATATCTAACGAGTTTACAGTCTTTGTCTTCCAAAATGGTCGCTCATGAATGCTGCGTGGACTGTGTGCTTATACTTCATCACATGTTCATCAACACATGAATTTCTTTCACTGATCAACGCTGCATAATAAGGCTTCAAGCTAATAAGCAAACTCCAATGAAGTACATTATTTTTGCTCCAGATCTTTCACATTGCATGAAATTATACCCCTTTTGTAAAGCAAGATTCACGTTATCCCAAACGGTGTCTGTGTGATGATTAAAAATGCTAACAATTTAGTACAAAGCCACCCGTAGCAAAGGAATGTTCAAAAATCCGCGGACGGAAATCGTTTTGCTACGATCGCTTTAATCGAAATAATGATGAAATCAAGAGTTTTAGACCCAATTTATTGGTACGTAGCTGCCTCGGCAGTGGAAGCGCTCAAATTATAAGGCCTATCAAAAAAAATCTAAAGTTTCAAAATTTTCCAAAATTTTCCAATTTTTTCCATGAAAATTTTCATCACTAGTCACCAGTGACCCTGTGGTCGATAAGTGGAAAAAATTCAATTTTTTGAAATTTTCAAAAACTGCATGTATTGAACAAAAATGAAAAAATATGTTAACAAAAATAGTTTGCGATGCAAATTGCTTAATAAAAACGCATGCAAAGTGATATTTCGTATAATGTAACAAAGCCCATTGGCATTTTTCAATATTTTTGAAAAAATGATAGCTACCTTCAAGTCAAATCAGATGCGAGTACATGGAATTATTCAGTGTGGTAGTTTTGAAAACAATTTCTGTCTTTTTGAAGGCAAAGCGGCACTTCGCATGTTGAGCACTCAATGAAGGTTTTCATTTCAGCACATCCCCGTGTGCAGAGAACACACCGTCGCCTCTTTTCAGAAAAAGTTGGCAGATGCTCGATCGACCCTACGTTCCGCGAGCGAAGTAGGGACGAGAGCCTGCTTGGACGTGTGAACGGGAAGCTGCGCTTCCGAGAAGAGTATCTTCTCGTTAGGGAATCCGCGACAGATCTCTTGAAATCCAGCAGACAGGTCTGCTACCACAGCTTGGTTGGTAAACGATTGAAGCATTGATTCATGCAATGTCCATGAGGTCAAAGAATATACGTAGGTAGAACCGGAACTTGGCCTTGAGGTCCACCTCATAGTAGGATTTTCTTTGGTCCAGAAGATCCACACCTCCCATTCCTTTGTTGTAATTTGCAACAATCCTCGGACAGGAGATTCTGAACTTCTCGGCAGAACCCTTCTGCCGTCGTTGGACATTCACAGATCCGACGTTGCTTTCCGTAAATGTGGCGATTATCAGCACAAATCTAGAAAAACCGAAGTGCAATTTTCATATGCAATAAATGGATATTGATGAAAAAATATATGGCTAATTACATGTAGTACTTACTTGTTATCTGTCCATTTGCAGACAACCAAATCATCCGCATGTACACATTGAAAATCACCTCTATCCATTGCTTTGTCATCCTGAAAATGCGAAATACAAATAATCAACCGAATTATCTTTTGTATTGGAAGAATAACTTCAGTTTCTAATGAAAGCTTCACAAGCAATTGTACCTAGAATTTTATACATGTACAGAAATCAGAAATCAGACGTTTATTAGCCATTGAGGCAAAACATTACACATCTTTTAAGTGTTTTACATGTATGTCTTTATGATAAATTGGAAGTCTGGCTTACACTGTGCTACGAAGTGTCAATGATCGATATGAGGAAATGTCGCATGTACAGTACAAGTAGGCCTGCTGCAATCATCACTGTACTGTGCATGCACAACATGCCAAATTTTCGTGATCTCACCTTCAGATTGCTTGGCATTCCTTTTCTGTTGCTCATCACTGTGCCATTGAAGTAGATGCCATTTTCCAATAGCGTTTTTGCCAAAATAGGTGAGGCGAAGAAATTGTCGGCATAAATGGTTACATGGGAGTCTTTCAAGAGTTCAGTGAGTTGCAGCACAACAGACTCTCCAACGCCTAAGCCAGATGCTGTCATTTGTTTCCCAATATAGATGTCCAGCTCATACAGATATCCATCAGCAGAAGCGCATCGAAACCACAACTTGAACCCCCATCGGATCGGTTTGTTCTTTATAAACTGCTTCATTCCACTTTCCCCTTTGAATTTGCACATGTGCTCGTCAATTGACTGACAAGATGTGTTGTCTCTTGCCAATTGGAAGCATCGATTAAAATGGTTCAAAATGACACGTACTTTTGCCGCTCGATCGTCCTTATCCATTGCTTCGTTATCCGATGAATGAAGGTTCTGCAAAATGCTGCGAAACCGTGCACGAGTCATGACTTTTTGAATTCTACAGTTGCCAATGGCTTCATCCGTGGACCAGTAGGATTCCAAAGTTGGCAATGTATTGATAGACATGATATAATTCATGCCTAGGAAAGCGGCCATCTCTTCCTTGTCTATCGTAAATTCGCGGCCATTTTGCCGAGCATATCTGACTGACTCCTCAACTAACAAATTCAGCAGAGCGTCCAAGTCAGTCACTTTCCTAAAGACATCGAAACATGACTCATCTTCTCTAATATCTGACAAGATTCTTCCGTCATAACTGCATTCTGAGGTTTGAATTACTCTTTTTTGCTCCTCCATTTGATGTTGGCCAGTTGATGGCTTGCTTCCCGTCGGCTCATGTCAGTTTGCATCGACTCATCCTCCGTATCTACATGTGCGTGTAAATCCTGGTGGACCACAGCTGATACCCCGATTTCCAATTGATCAATTGACATTTCATCCCCATCACCAGCCTCGAAAAACTCGGTGTCACTGTCATTCATGAGGTTGTCGACATCCTGTTCATCATCGTTTCCTACTTCGTCTAGAAGAGCGTACACCTCATCACTCGTCATTGCCTGCACTTGATAAAACTTCTTCTTCATTTTGATTTCTGAAATGTAAAACAGCAGTTTTTAGTCCACTACGCTCAACCAGAGCGTTGTATACTAAGCATGCATCCAACTAACAGAATATCAGTGATCCTGTGGTCGAGGGGTTAGAGTCTCGGCATTGGCCTCATAAGGCGAGGGTTCGAGTCCCTGCTGGAGTGCACTATCTTTTGCAGACATTCGGATGACTTAGTAAGATTACTTATTTATATTACATGTCTGTGAAGCAAGTATTTTTATGGGTTATAATATACCTTTGATTTTGTTTGACAAACTTATTCTGACGACGAAGGAGTCTTATTTGTCCTACGTGGGTAGCGATAGAATAGACGTATTTGACCAATTTTTGTATTTTCTTATGCTAGAAGATCAGAAAAATGCATTAGAATTAACAATCTACATCATTGACATCAGCTAATCACGCCTTATTCTATTGCAGTTTTTCCATTTTTTTCACTTCTCGACCACAGGGTCACCAGTGACCCGTGGCATATTTGTTTGTCTTGACCAAACACATTTCATCAACAAGGGAATTGAAGTGTGCAGTGATAAATGATGGGTCTCTGTCATATCCTTGGAATGTATGATAAGCATGCATTATCATGCATGAACTTCCTTGCTCTCAAGCAGTCGATAAAAATGATGTGGTCAAATGTTGCGAAGTACCCTTTTTAGAACAGCCACATAAAATACTGAAACGATTTTCGACTCCAAAATAACTTACCATATAATTTGGCATGATGCAGTTAAACAAAATATCAATCATAGAGCAAATAATTATTATTCCTTATCAGCACCAGAGGCGATGAAAAGTTCGGGTCACCAGTGTCCTGTGGCCGTTAAAGGGTTAATTTGGTCCACGAGAATAGATGTAATTGGTTTTTATTTTCCAATTCCTTTATTTTTTTGTCAAGACTTTCTCGTCTTTCAGAACTTTTATTTCTTTTGAAAGCGATGAAATTACATCAGCTGTTCCGGCGTAAATCAATGCCTTTTTCTGCATTACTTTGTGACCGAGACTTTGTTTTAGGGCAATTCCACGCGTTACGACGTTATTTCGCATCATGATATTGGAATTTAGTTATATATATACCGGCATTATACATTTGGTCGACACTTCCTGATCTGTAGATGTCCAACGAGATTGGTCCTTAAACTTGGAAAATCGCATAGTTATTCACAGTTTCCGTCTGCAAAAGTGGAACAGCTTCATGCAATCTAAACCTAGTACTGAATTCGCTTTGGATCCTCGATTTTCGGTGAGGGTTTGAAAATTTTCCATGAGATGTTTCGCAAATGACTATGTAGGCCAACACAGCGACCATGAGAACCAGCCTACAACTTGCACCACTGGAGTCGTCTGCACTGTTGTTGACATAGGTCCATTGGTAGCACTGACATTTTTTTCCATCCGAACTGATCGAATATAAAGTAGAAAGCTGGATAATAGTTGAGATATCACAACTTATTTATGAAACGTTTGCTCTGAAAAGCGTTCATCTCTTAAAATTTCCTTTTCAATTTGCAATTCTTAAATAATGGTCATTCCGGTTGCATATTCAATGTCAGCATCCTTTACAGACATCAATAATATTTTAAGAATTTTAAGCTCTAGCCGATGACCGCAAACGAGCAGAAGTACAAAAGAATCATGAAATGAATATATTTCAAGCTGACTACAGCAAAAGATGCCAATTACAGTCAACAGTCGAATAATACAGGAATGTTTTTACAGAATACAGAATAAATGCATTAAAGAAAACTATACAAATTATTCAATATCGAAAAATCCACGTGAAATGGAACATTTGCTGAGTGATCTGTCGAAAAAATCAACGTCAGGTAAGCTATTAACAAAACCGACTGTACGAGGCATGAAATCCGAATTACGTAATTTGAGACGACACTTTTTGACAGCAAAGACCTTTGTGTGGCGAGTCCGCCTAGTCGGTAAATTAAATAAAATCAAAGATAAAAGGTAAGAACAGTTTACACAATTGTGAAGTATCTTATGAAATAATACTGTGTCAGATAATTTGCGACGATGAACAAGAGTGGTTAACTGAAACACTTCACATAAGGGAACATAATTACAACTTTCATATTTCTTGCGAGTCAAATAACATAAGTGCTTGACGAAACATTTCTGTACACGTTCTAGCTTATCAATGTGACAATGGGTACTGGGGGACCACACAGAAGAGCAGTAGTCTAAACCAGACCGTATATAAGCGTTGTATAGAGTTTTAAAAACAGCTACATTTTTAATGGGTTTCATGATCCTTTTGATAAAACCAAGCATACGATATGATTTGTTGACAACTTTGGAGATGTGTAAATCAAATGACAAGGTCGATGTGAAATAAACACCTAGATCTTTTACAGTTGTAACAGACTGTAAAATAACACCGTTTAAGGAGTAATCAAAAGTTATGTTGAAAACTCGCTTCAAAGAAAAATTCATAAAAACGCATTTAGTGAGATTGAGTTTCAAATTCCACATGTGGCACCATAATGACAATGAATCTAAATCATTTTGAAGCTCCAAGCAATCTTGAACACAAGAAACACGTTTAAAGACCTTAACATCGTCAGCAAAAATCAAACAGTCACTCGACTGAAAACAGCTTGGAAGGTCATTTACAAACATTATGAACAAGGACGGCCCTAAAATTGATCCCTGAGGAACACCAGAGCGAACAGGAACCCAATCCGTTTTAGTTCCACTTACGGCTACACGTTGATAGCGATCACAGAGATAGCTACGGAACCAAGAGAGTGCAGTACCGGTAATACCAAAATGATTCTCCATCTTCATAAGCAAAAGATCATAAGATACAGTATCAAACGCTTTGTGAAAATCAGTGTAAACTGAGTGAACTTGTAAACCATCATCAAAAGCTGATGAAATAAAATCTTTATAGCATAACAAATTGGTTAAAGTGGACCTTTTAGGCGAAAAACCATGCTGGTGATCAGTAATCAGTTGATGCAGGTGACTTCGTAGAGCCGAATTAACAATTCTTTCAAATACTTTGCTCAGTACAGGCTGAATAGATATAGGCCTGTAGGACTCAACATTAGACTTGTCACCTTTCCCTTTATAAACAGGGATAACATTATTATACTTCAACAGTGTTGGATAAACACCGTGATCAAACACATAAGTTGAAAATAACAGCTAAAGGAGTAGATAGCTCCATAGCGCATTCAACAAAGAAACGAGCAGTAGACTATCATAACCAGCACCAATATTTTTGTTAATCGATAAAATAGCTTCCTTCATCTCATTAGGAGTTACACGAGGCATACGAAAAACTGGAACGTCAATAACAGAGCATGTAGGAACACTAACATCGTTCCTAGTACAAAAGACAGACTCGAAATACTGACAAAAAGCTTTTGCAATGTCACTCAAAGTTGAATGATCGCGACCTTTATAGTAAATTACATTAGGAATGTTAGAGGAACATTTCTGGTGTTTCACAAAGGCCCAGAATCGCTTGGGATCGTTTTTTATATTTTCCCCAATTTGACTCACAAAATCAAAATGACAAGATTTTTGTGAAGCCTTAACATCAGCGCGCAACTTCGAAAAATTATTATACTCCACAGAATCTTTATTAGAACCACTCTTCATGAAAGCAATACGCGCACGTTCTTTTTCTTTAATAAGAACAATCAACTCCTTACTATACCAATAGGGGAATTTAGAATGACTGATTTTGACAGTCGGGACACAAGTCGTCAGAACGGCAAAAATAACATCGTAGAAGTTTGACAGAGCTTGATTTGGAGAGATCACACTAAGAATATGGCTCCAGAGAGCACATGCAAAAAGTTACGAATAACGTCAAAATCGGCTTTTCAGAAATTGTAGGCGACACGAGGGGGATCCGATATTTGTGACAAACATTGAATCTTGACTTGTACATCCAAGGCTTGATGGGTTGAAGAAACTGGATTCGGAGCGTATTGAACTGAAGTTTTCAGATTGCTTGTGAGTACCAAGTCCAGGGGTTTATTATTGCAAGTAGGAAGGACGTTGTGTTGAGTAAGCTCATTGCTCATGAAAGCCTCCAACACCAAAGTGGATTTATGCGAGAGGCCAAAGGAATTGACGCAGGAAGCACAATTTTGGTACTCATCGAAGTTCCACACAGCGTCACGCATCTTGAAGTCACCCAGGAGGATGATGGAATCCGTGGGTCTGGAACAATGGCGAACCTTCTCCAAGGAATCATCCAAGCGAGAGAGAACCGACACACTGGAATCAGGAGGAAGATATACAGTGCCAAGGAAAAGATTACGACTGTTGGCAACTTTGCATTCGACCCAGATAATTTCGATGTCAGTTTCGAGATCACAACGGCGTTTACACAGAATTCTGTTGTTTATGGCTATCATTACTCCGCCACCATCCTTTTTACTACTGACTTCACCGGTACGATCCCTTCTGTAGATGTTATAACAAGAGTTATTCAATATTTCATTGTCAAACACACCATCATTTAGCCAAGTTTCAGTTAGACAAATTGCATGAAAGTCTTTAACAGAGCTGTTGATATCAAAGTAACTGTTGAATTGAGGTAATTTACCGCGAATACTGGTAGCATTGAAGCTAAAAATCTTCAAAACATCGGATGGAAATTTCGTATTACACATGTTGACACAATATCAGACAATAATACTCCTTCCTTCGCCGCCTTCCTTCGAACACTCTTGTACTGGAAACACAAAAAAACAAAAAACAAAAAACAGAAACAGAAAACAGTTGCTGCGAGTGGGGTTCGACCCCAGCACCGTCGGCGGCACTGCCAGGCGTCGTGTCCACCTGACCACTGAGCTGGTAGCGATGTCAGTCGCGCCACACCCTCTTGTTCTTGACTGGCACGTGCGCCGACTAACTATAGACCGGATTAAGCACTCATACTACTTGTGCATTAATAAAAGTAGTACTCATCCATTTTTAATGCTATTGAACGAATTCTTCCACCGAGCTATATACACAATTTTTCAGGATACTGGATGGCAATTTTCTAAATGGTTAGACTAGACCTACATTTTTTTGTCAAATTGGGCACTCCATGACACTCCTATACTGGAATTTCGAGCATTTGTCTTGGAATTTTCTCAAAAGCGTGTTGAAAATTCCAAGTGTGACCAGATTTTAAAGAGCGCGGGAACCATGTTACAATAAAATAGCTAGAAAACAGCATAATATGTGCCTGCTCATCAAGTCAACGTATTCGTGTGCATATGAATGGACAATTGAATGATCAGGGATTTTGACCAAATCAAAGTTAGAGCATATTGAGAAAGTTCAAATAATAGACATATTCTGAATCGATTCGGCACGCGAGTGCACATGAGTTAACCCATGGAATTCTACGATGAGTAGTACCAATACCGTGACTCAGTCCGTGAGTGTTTGGATGCTGAGAGCTTCCATTTAAGTGTGACCGTAAGGCGTTACGATTTCAAAATTCTCTATTCAACAAATTTGTGAACATATAGTGGATCTGAATGGATCATGTGATATGAATCACTTGCCTTGCTTTGCACCATAGAGTAGGGATACATAGTATATATATATATATATATATATATATATAAATACGAAATGTGCTCTCCTGCCCCACCGAGAATTGTACTCTCCTGCCCCACTTGTACATGAAGGGACCAGGGCCTACAACAATCGTCGGACCAGGCATTTGGAGGTGCTCTGACTGTCATATATCTTCATTCATATCAGTACATATCACAGCACAATCATATTCCGCAAAAGCTAACTCTAAATATGAAAATTGAGGGCCTACAGCAATCGATCGTCGGACCAGGCATTTGGAGTTCTCTGACAGCCATAGCACTTCTTTCACATCAGTACATATCAATGCACAATCATATTCCGCAAAAGCTAACTCTAAATACGAAAATTGAGGGCCTACAGCAATGGACGGACCATGCATTTGGAGGTGCTCTGACTGTCATATATCTCAGTACATATCACAGCACGATCATATTCCGCAAAAGCTAACTCTAAATACGAAAATTGAAGGGACCAGGGCCTACAGCAATCGTCGGACCAGGCATTTGGAGGCGCTGACAGCCATAGAACTTCTTTCACAACAGTACATATCAATGCACAATCATATTCCGCAAAAGCTCATACGTGGGCAGGAGAGTCAGTGGGGCAGGAGTGCACATGGGGGCAGGAGCGTACAGTTGTGGGGCAGGGGCGTACATTTCATATTCGTCCGTGGGGCAGGAGAGTACAAGTGGGGCAGGAGAGTACAATTCGGTGGGGCAGGAGCGCACATTTCGTATCTATCTATCTATCTATATATATATATATATAAAAGTATATATATATATAAAGTATATATATATATATATATATATATATATATATATATATATATATATATATATATATATATATATATATATATATAATATATATATATATATATATATATTATATATATATATAGTATATATACACATTTAATCTATGCTTTGCACCCAAATTTTGGAAGCTTTTAGGTGGGTTGAAGGTCGTGAGACGAAAAAAAGTTATTTTTCCATTACGACGTCACGCGTGAAACTTCAGATCTACAAGTAGTATAGGGTATGAGATCCGGCGCACTCGCTTCGCTCGGCACCGGATCTCACACCAAGGTAGATACAAAAATGAAAAAAATAGGGGCCTCTTGAAATTAGCAAATGAAAATGCAAAAATAGGGGCCTTCAGAAATTTAGTAAATCAAAACTGAATATGGATAAAAATGCAATAAAAATATTCATTTAAAAATGGAAGATGTAAAAACAAAAGAACCATCGGACCCTTTATATCCTTCATTATCATATGAAATGGATATAGCAAAACATAAAGATAGAGTCAGGCACATGAAAGATAAGGAGGCGCAACTATTGTTAAGATTAGAACATTATGATAAATTAAGAAAAAGATGGACGATAGTTAAGAATGTGACACAAGGCATTGGACCATTTGTAACAGTTTCTTTAAGGCGCTCTCACTATTGTCATTTCATCTGGCGTTCTTACAATTCCTGTTGTTGCTACAGCTTTGTGATACAATTAGATTTTAGTTGTGCGTTAGGCAAGTTGTTTTAATTCTTACCAGCGCGTCAGCACATCCGCATGACGTCAAAGCATCTGCCAGCTGTACTGTTTCATTTCTCTCTCTTCTGTCATTGTATCGTGTGCACCGCTGTGAACAGTCATGACATAAGAAGTTATCGAAGAGCAGTTAAACATTATTGCTGCGTTTCCGGAGTTATTTGCAGAAATTTCAAAACGATATATTTCCAATGACAAGAAGGAAGAATATAACACTTTTATCATTGAACAAATGGGTAATTTCCTATTTTTTTTGACCCTACATTTTTTGATAAGGAGAGAAAACGGAGAAGAAAGGCAAAACGCTTACTCGTGAAAGAAAAGAAAGAAAGAGAAAGGGGCGAAAAGATTGACAACATTCATCATCAATTATCGACGTGTTTATCTACCCGATATGAATTTATGGATTCCTTAAAAGACTCATTGTTAGAAGATTGTCTTCGGAAATATGAAAGCTTTTGTTATCAATCATTTTCATTATGTTGTTATATGACGTCATTTTTCTCTCATCCAATGAAACCTTGACCACGTGTGAACATATCGTTCATGCAATTTGTAATATTATAGTTAGTAGACGATTGTTGTAAAGAAGTTAGATGGTAGTAGCTGATTTTATATTATTTTACTGGAGAACGAAAATTCGTTGTCCATGCGTGGACATCAATATTTGTAGACTTGTGCGGATGCATTTTGTAAATATACATATGCCCAAATTAAAATATGCATGTGTTGTTTTTAATTTCACATTTACGGGAATATAATAGAAACAATTTATTTTATGAAAGATGACAAGTCTGATTGAATTCTTTAAAAGATATGGAACGCAAACGACTACGAATTTCGACCTAAAGAAAATCGCTAATCAATTAGGAATAAAAAATTTCCACCTCCTAATGAGAGCTGAATTACTATTGACAAAAGATGTACGTGAAGTGAATTTTGTAACAAATCTTCACACGAATCAGATCAAAAAAGGAGTACATTGGTCAGCGGGAATGTCTAATAAAAATGGTGACAATTACTATTTCGACTCATATGGATTGCCTCCAACAAATGAAGTCAAAGAATTACTTGCAAATGGAATTTATAGTAGATTTCAAATTCAAAAACCAGGAACAACTTATTGCGGTCAGTTATGACTTTATGTTTTATTTAAATTACAGGAAGGAGTACCATTTCTTGATATTATGTTAGAATTGAATAAGGGAATTCAATAAGGGAATTTAATTCCCGAAAAACGTTAGTTCTAATGGCTAGCTAAAGGATACTTGTAATTAAAGCTCAAGCGCAGTTAGCTAAAGCGCCACCTACAGGTTAAAGCTGGGTTATTGGTAATTCGTTTCATAAAATCTGCCTCTGATTTCATCATCATCTAAATAATTGATTTCGTAAGTAATCGGATAAGTTTGATTTATTTTACAAACTTCAAATATTTCTTTAGTCCAATAACCAACAAAGCCTTTTTCAAATTTATTCTTATACTTAAATATTCGTACTCTATCTCCAATCTTAAATTTCGGTTTACGTCTCTGTAAATTCGGACTACCCTCATTCGAATAATTATTTTCGAATATTTTCTTTCGTATCAAATCAGGATCATCAGAAGCATTCTTTGGAGTTTCTTCAATACTTGAATGAACTTTATTATTGTATTGATCTACAATTCCTGGTAATATTTTTAACCATGTCTGATTACCTTGTTCTGTAAATTTCTTGAATATTTTATTTTTTAAAGTTCTATTGAACCTCTCTATTACTACAGCTTTGCCAGCATTTTCTGTGGAATAAGCAGTTTCAAATAATGGCTTAACATTTCTGTTATGAAACTCAGATCCTTTGTCAATAAACAATTTCTTTGGCTTTCTATTACTTTCCTTAAAGATTTCTTCAAACGCATATTTAACTGACAGACCACTTTTGTTTTTTAAAGGCTTTGCCAAAGCGTATCGTGTATATAAATCGATAACGGTCAATGCGTACTTAAACCCTCTTTCATTCGACATATTGATTAGATCAGCACTCCAAATATCATCTTTATTAAATACTATTACTTTCAATAGATATTTCGGCTTTCTATATTCTTTATGAATTTCAGACCCGTAGGTTTCAGAGTTATGAGTTTTGTCTAAACCCTGACCGAATAATATTTTAGCTTGTAAAGCTACCTTAAGAAACATTCAATTCTTTCTCTAAATGTAGGATTTTGAATACTATCTAATTCTTCTATCATTTTCCTATCAGCTACATGACGAGAACTTGGGTCATGATTTCGATAAGCGGAATCGTGTCTCTAAGCTGCTGCATCTACTCTATTTTTAGATTCTTCACCTGGTTTCGGATTGTCATTCTCATCTAGTCTTATATCTAATCGAGTTCCTGGACTGGTATATGAATGACCAGGAAGATGTTTTTCTTTTGAATATTTACTCCAAATATATCCAGGAAAGTTTTGTAATGTTTTTTGTATATCACCTCCAATATGCTGACAATTTGAGGTTTTATGTACTTTAAGAGATAATTCAATAAATCTAAATTAGAAGTTTCTAATTTAATTAAATTTTCGGAATTTGCAGAACTTGTAGAATTTGTAGAATATATTTTTAAAGATAAAATAAAATAAATGTTTTACCTAATCATACTAGGACTTAGATATATTCCAGAACCATCTTTAGTTTCCTTATTTTCTATTATATCAGCAACATTATGCAGAATGTTTTTGAGAACTCGTTTTCCTTCATCAACTAAATTTAATTTACTAATAAAATTATCTACTATTCCTTCTCCCCTAGCAACTTTCTCTAACTCTTTAATGCTGCCTTCTCTGATTTAGTTTTATTTACTGCCTGGACAATACCAGCTGTCCCACCTGCAACACTTCCTACTGCTGCTATGCCACCTATTATTAGTGGAATTAATACTAGAATTACTTTGGGATTATATAGCTTTATTATTATTATTACCTTTCGCTTGCGACATTTTTAATAAAAAATTTTAAGTTACCAAAAATTTTAATCTAGGATTTTTTTAATAAAAAAAAGTTTAATCTATTCTAGTTATGAAAAACTTTTAATTAACCTATAGAACTTTGTTCAGAGGCTTTAGGCCGATCGGACCAAAGGCCCTCAGGTTACTAACTTATCCTAGCCATCTTTCCATCAAGAATTTCAATAGAATATTTTGCATCTTCTAGCAATAAACCATAAGCCATCAATGAAGTTGTGGAATCTTTCTTTTCAATGTTAATTGATACATCACAACCAGAATTGATAATATCTTCAGATTGTGCACTTAAATCGAAGCAGAAAATTGGATATAAATGTCTCCAATCTCCAGGAGTTAATTGTGGTTCAACTCCAAATTCTATACAAAGATTTCGATAAGAATCATATCCTTCCATAAATTGATTATTGGTATCATCGAATCTTAATGGATGATTGGATATCGGGTTTGATTTAAAGCATCTTGTAAACTTCGAATTGTATTAATATGAAGAAGATTGTTGTTCTTATCAAAACTTGGAGAATTATTTCTTTGAAATGTTAGTAATAAATATTACTTCGAAGTTTCGGAGTATTCGAAGTTCTAGTAAAATGCCAGTTAAATCTTAGTTCGGAAAAAGTTACAGAACTAGCAGTTCGCTTTAGAAAATTTACTGGGATTGGTTTGTTAGTATTTAATCTTTTTGCAATAGCTGTTTCAACCTCTAAACTAGGAGTAATATGTTTTAACCATCACTCAAGTCTATCAATTTTTAAATATGCCTTTTCCGTCTTACCATAAAAGATTAATTCATTATTTGCTGTACGATGAATTATTAATTTAAATTTTAATTGATATGATATTTTATCATAATCTAAATAACCGAATAATGGAGACAATGACCAATTTACTGTCTGTTTACTTTTCTTGTTAAATTCACGTCTTTCTTTATATGCATCATTATTTGTTTTATTTAAATGTTTTGCAATATTTTCTACATCTTTCGCAATTCCTGCTGCATCTGTTCAAGCGTGAGTTAAATCATCAACAATTATACCATCATTAGTATCAGGAAACCAACCTTCGATTTCATGCTTTTTATTATTTCACCAATTGTTACAAATCTAAGCATTGTATCAATTACACCTGGAGAATCACTTATTGTTTCTATATTTTGAGTTGCAGCATCTAAACGCATTTGTGTAAATAATCTTGGAAAGAAATTATTCTTTAATGCAATATTATCGATTTCTGGTAATGGTGTTGTAAAATTTGCATCACTATATAAAGAATATTCACAGTGTAAAAATGAATCAGGTAAATATAAATAACTTTGTTGATTATCAACTTCAAAGATTAAATTTCCTCCAGTATTTACTCTACTAGAAGATCTGGGATTCATAGCAATTCTTATATAGTCATTCTTTTTTTGACTGTAACTGACGATGGGAGGATCGTCTAATCTAAATATATTTTCGATACGAGAAGACATTTTTATAAAAAATAATTTGACTTTTTGTTTTTTCTCACACACAGAAAAAAAATTTTCTTAGGTTTCCTTTTTGAATATATTTTAGAATTTTGCTAAACCATTACCTCTTATTTCTTCAATTGATTTCTTCTCGTGCTTACTATCAGCAGCTATGTTGGCAATTTTGTTTCCTCTGAAAGTTTTTTAATTTTTTAGTTCTTTAGAATCATTCTTCAGTTTACGAATAGTTTCTACTTGTTTTTAAATTCGTTTTGAGACTTAACAGCATTTGATATTGGACTAGCTGTACTAACCTGTAGCAGCTTCTCCTTTTGAAGCAGATGTAATCAAATCTTTAGTATTTTTAATTAAGTTAACGATACTTCCGATGCCAGAAAATATTCCAGCTCCGCCGTTTACACCAGCTCCGCTGTTTACACTATCTCCTTCTTTTTGAATAGTTTCTACATTGTTATAATGATAAACAGATTTCATAGATGGTTCATGTGCTATTTTTTGATTTGAAGCAAAATGTTTAAGATTGTGTTTATAAATTATAGGCATTTTTAGGATTAAATTTGTCTTTTGGGAAAAATATTTACGTTAAGATTTACGTGTGTGAATGGACAACAACCGCGTGATAACTTTATTAATTTTCTGTTGCACTTTATCTATTGCGTCAAGCAGCGTGTGATGTATTTTAATTTCTTTTCTATTGACTTGCATTTTCTGCTGATTCATCTTCAACGCCATTTTAAGAGCATTGAATTGAACTTTAAGAACATCTAACTGATTTTTAACAGCATCTAAATGTTCTTTATTTCCTTTATAATTTTTTTCTTTAATTCATTTTTCTAAATTGATTTTAAGAGTTTTCATTTTATCAACTTTTTGATTAAGTGAGTTTACTTCATTTATTATTCTATTCATCTTTTTCATCTGTTGAGTTATTTTAGAACTCAATTCATCAACACTTTGGAATGTAAGTTCGTAACTGCTTTAAAAATTTTTTTTAAATTCTTTCAGGAAGTTTTTCTATTTCATCTTCTAATTGTTCTTTCAACAATTTTATCTGAAGTCTTTTTTTTAATGACTGCAGATTTTAAACTTTATAGAAAGCAATATTAAAATTTTTGATTGTTCTGAAATTTTTTTAAAAAGTTTTTTTGCTATATCTGCTTCTAGCTCTCTATCCTTTTTAATCAAGTTTTGATAATTTTTCGTTTAATGATTTGTCATTAAGTTTAAGCAACTTTAATTCATTCATCAGTGGAACCAAAACATCGTATATTACATTTTTCTTTTAAGTCATTGATTGTGTATCAACATATTATTTATTTTTGTTAACTCTGTATTTTGTTGTGGAAGAATAGAAAGATGTAATGGACCAGATAAAACGTCTCCAGTTTTCATGATATAAATTTTCTATTTCTAGTTCTGATTCACGATTATTCGGGATATATGCCCCTCCACCAACATTTGGTAACATCATTTTTTAACAATGAAGGATATGTCATGGAAATAAATATATAGAATTATTTTTCTCACAAAAAATAAAAATGGAAATGACTCAAATTTGTCCAAGTTTGTAATATGCGTTTTACAAATCAAGCGTTCTTACATTCGCATATGAAATATACACCATGTGGTCAACTTATAAAACAATATTAACAAAAAATTCAACCTGTTCAAAAAATTCAACCTGTTCAAGAAATTCGATCTATGACAAATATTCAACAATTACAACATTTGATATAGCAATACCTAACAGATTAACAAATAATGATGCATTAAAAATGTTTAAAATCTGGAATTGACAATGAATGAAATGCCTTGAAAAAAAGCAACACCAATAATATCTGATGCCAAATCTACATTAGCTAAAGCAAAACAAACAATTGAAGATAAAAACCAATAATAAACGGTGTGAGTGCTATAATTAATTAATTATATTTTTAGATATAAATTTCAGATATACACTTTTTAGATATAAATTTTAGATATAAATTTTTTAGATATAAATTTTTAGATGTAATAAAATGTTCATATGTAATAAAATTTTTAGATGTAATAAAAAAATTATTGTTCCCACGTGTCATCATCGTCCCTTAAATTACTCTCACTGACGATTGTTTGAAATATTTCAGCTTGAATATCTTCTCCGTTATAAGGTAACAAATTTCATTTTCATCAGGTGCTTGACGTTTAAGAATATTTATTGACCAGAAAATTTTTTTTCTTCAGTATTATTATTTTTATCAGGAATACTAATTCCAGTTTCTAAAGATCTTTTCCATGGTTTATTAACTGTAGTCAATAATGTTTTACCCGAATATAATTTTAGTTAATCTTCTACTTTTACTTTATTTTGTGAATATCTCTTATATGTTTTCTTTTCACTAAGTCTTCCTTGTTCATCTACAGTAATACAGTATTTTACTTTAGGTGCAATAAACATTGCAAAAATAATTCCACCATTTCCATAATCATTTTTCCTTGACACCATTCTCCCCCAACATATCCAGCAGCATCTAATTTATTAAAAAGCTCATTAGAAATGTATATTGAATCAGTGTTTTTTACAATTAATGGAAAACCACAATTAAATGCCCCATCTTTCTGTTTCAATGTCATAAACATATTGTTTTTTATTATTTAAATATCTTACAGTGGTGACATTTTTGGTAATATTATTTTTAACTTGACACGCACTAAAGCATAATGGTTTATCTTTTCTTTCGCTTAATATCAAATTAATACCTAGAGATGATGCCAAATTGTATAAACCACTAAAGGTTTCTTTTTTTCTGTGTAAAACGAATAGTTGCATCTTTCCTTGTAAAAAAGATTTCTTGTCCCATCTGCTGCATAAAATCCAACAAAGAACCAATATCTAATATTACATTCAGCATTAGAACATACCAAGGAACACGTTTTTTCTTTAAAACTGATTATAATAATTGTCCACTAAAGTATATGGCATATTGTTTTTGGATTTGAAAATTAAGTTTGCATACTCTAGATGATCTCATTGTATTATATATTTTACAATCATTGTTATAAACTTAATTAATATATGTTTTTAACTTACTTAAGAGGTAAAGGTTTTGGTTATTTAAAGTACAACAATATCTGACTCCTGATTTATACTTATAGATTCCAGCAGAACCATCTCCTAAAAAGAACCCTTCTATAAATGCTTGCTTACATCTTCAATTAGGTGGATCATTAAAATAAATATCACTTACAATTTGTTTCAATATGATTGCATTGTCGTGTAAAAATAATTTATTATGTAGTAAATTTGTTCCTTTATTAATTTCTTGTGGCTTTATTCCATTGCCTGTTTCATCTAACAATGAATGATCTTCAGTAACATCTACTATTACCATTTTTGTTCTTATTCGATACAATACTTTTATTTGTACGATGTTAATAATTTTTTTTACTTTACTCCATCCATTATGAGTATAAATTTCTAAATTATCAACTAATGAAATTTCTTTCATATCACCATTAATTTCAAACGGATTAACTTTATAATTGTTTACAATACTATCTATTCTAGAAATAAATAATGAATTTATTCTTTCTCAATATTACAGGCGTGTCAGCTGTTACTGAATCTGTATAATGAATGTATTTTTCGTTGAAACCATTAATTTCTAAAATAATGTTATTCATGATTCTTCTAGAGTGAGAAAGAACAAAAGAACCTAAGTGTGATGGCATGAATGACGTCTTCCCATCTTTTACAATATTAGCTTCAAGAAATTCATCACTTCCATTTCTACATTCGCTAAATATTGTTCATCATTTAATTTTTTATAATCTTTTACTTCTTGAGTGAAATTTTTTCTCAATGTATTCTCATTCCATAAATGATATTTAGTGGTTATGTCTTTTTGTACAGTTTTGCCATATAGCGAATTCATTAATAATTTAATTAACTCATCACCTACAGTATTTCCTTCTGTTTTACATTTTTTCTCAAATTAAAAAGTTTTTCAATATAATTTCAAAATGGTGAAACTTGATAATTTTTTTCATAAATTATACCATTATTAATATGTAAGATTTTCCACCACATCTAGCAATTTCTTGTATGTCTACAGAAGTCAATACATCATAACATATACCATTTCTAAACCTGATTACTTTTACATGAGAATTATTATTTTGATTTTCAACTTTATTTTTTATAGGAACTGGTTGAAAAAACATATCATTCGGATATTGAAACACAACTGTAAATATTCCAGTTTTAGGTCTAAATGCTTGAGTATTAAATTTATATACTATTTCTCGTTCTTCTTCTTGACAAAATTTTCTAGCTGATTCAGATTTAGGGTATTCTGAATTTTCATCATACATAGCTGATGGATATAATGATGTTGCATCAAAAGCCATTAGAAATTCATTTTTTTGTTCAAGTAGTTGATTTGAAATTTTCTTTTAAATTTCAGTTTTATCTCCTAAATCTCGATACCGTTTCATTAAATCTATTAAATTTCTTCCAGGTAAATACTGTTTTAATATTGGTTTGTGATAAACAGGATTGTTTTGTTAGATTGTTGTTTGTTTGTTTTGTGTTTTGATGCTTTTGTTGTTGTTTTTATATTTATTGTAGGAATTTGAAAGTTGAAATGTTGTGGTTGTTGTTTGATTTTGTTGTTATTTTTTATGGTTGTGTGGTATTTTTGGTTTTTTTTTTATGTTGGTTGTTTATTGTTAAGTAGGCTTTTTTCCACACCCCTCTCCCCCCCCCCCCCCCCCCCTCAGTTTCTGCGCCAGTTTGATGTTACAAAATGGAGATATGTTATTTTCTTATATTGCTGAAACTCTTCCACCTTTAACAGATTTTCTAATATAATTTCTAGCCATAAATCTATATGAGAATGAATATTTATATTGTCATTTTTTATTTGCACAGCTTTTCATCCAAAAACCCTTTGATCCAACCGTTTAAATGTTAAAGCGGAGGATGTTAAATTAGTAGTTATATCTTCACCAACTAAATCTCGCACAACATTATTATATTTGAAACAATTGTGCCTGTTTGTAATTTTATAAATAAAAAGCGCACAGAATGCTTTCGAAGTCATAATAAAGTTTATTGAAATTAGGAAGAAAAATGTAAGCCTGGCATGTTTCGACTGGTCTTGTCAAAGGTAACCCAGCATGTGAAATTACATTGAAAGATAGACATTTATTTTTTTAAGAAGGAGAAAGTTGAGATACAGGTCAACACGCGATAGCAGCGGCAGACTGTGAGTCAACCGATTACCATGGCAAGCGAAGATTAATCACATGGTCCTTTTGCTTGCACAGGTTGGGAATTATCACGTCTAATAAACAATGCCCTCGAGGATACGTAAAATGCGGTCATTGTAAGCGTGGCATACACTTCTCAAACTTGCTGATAGGGTCATTCGGAACACTACAGCAACTGAGCAATGTTCAGTAATTGCAGAGCGAGAAATTCCTAAATGACCATTTAAGAACCACCTGGGTATGTGCTCCCGCGCTCGAAACTGTTCAGGGGTCGTGACGTCCCGTCCAATATAGGTTGATTCCACAACCACAACGAAAAGAATAAATACAGAAGACGTGGCGGCCACTGGCAGACGATCTTTAGGAGAAGCAACAGGAATACAGTTGGTCTTAAAAATAGAATTATGGGTTTTGCGCAGGAGCAAACTTGGCCAGCAGTTCATCGATCGATTTGCGAATGAAAAGACTAGATTTGTCACCATAGAAAGGCAAGTTGACATAAACAGCCTTTCTTTCAGCTGGTGGCAACAGAAACATTATTGATCTCAGTGACTTTATATTGATCGATGAAGTGCTCAGGATAAGCATTAGACTTCAAAATAACACGAATGGTATTGAATTCTTGGTCTAACATTTCATCAGAACAAATACGAAGCGCACGAATAAATAGAGAACGGACAAGGCCTCTTTTATAGGCAATGGGCACGAAACTGTGAAAACTCATGGTCATGTAAACACCTGAAAAAGTTGGTTTACGGTGCACTGTGGTACACAGTTTCCCGTCAGGCATGCGTTGTATAGAAACATCAAGAAACGGTAGTCTGCCCTGCTCTTCACATTCATAAGTAAAATTTATATGAGGATGAAAGCTATTGAAAATGTCAAGTAAAGATTCTCCTGCCTCCCTGCTCCTCACAAGAGCGAACGTGTCGTCAACATAACGATAATACACATGACACAAGGAATCAATATGACTAGACAAACTACTCTCAAGGTTTCCCATGAAAATGTTGGCAAAGAGAGGGCCGAGAGCACTGCCCATGGCTACACCGTCTACCTGACGGTAAAACTGACCGTCAAATAAAAATTGCACATTGCTAGAACACTTGTAAAGAAGCTCACTCAGAATGTCGGCAGGGATTCCACAAAGGTTAGGACACTTTCTTACCGTGTCAACAATGAGCTGGATAGTCTCACTCACGGGAACATTAGTGAAAAGGGCACTAACGTCAAAAGACATCATGGACGTGGCAGATGAATCAATACCACGAATGCTTTCTGCAAAAGTGAACGAATCCTTAACACAGAAGTTCGAGAAACACCTCTCAACAGGTTTGAGTAAAGATGCCAACCATTTTGAGACGTTCTCATAAACAGTCTTTGTCATCGATAAGATAGGACGAACAGGCACATTAGACTTGTGCGTCTTGGGAAGACCGTAGAGGCGTGGGATACCATTGGATGAAGTCGTCAGTTCCTTGTAAGTGTAATCCGAAATCACCTGCTTTCTCTTGAGCTTGAGTAATGTGTCAGAAATACTCTTGGCTATATTAGCCTGACTGGTCTTTCTGGCATTGATCAACTTGGAACTTCGTCTGATCAGATAGAATTGAGTTCACTTTATCAACATAGTCATGTTCATCCATTATCACTACACCAGATCCTTTATCGGTTTCAAAATAACGATGTTGGGATTTTTCTTAAGGTCGATCAACTCGTCGATGTGACACGGTAGAAGACAACTCCTCTCAAATCTTGCACTACCATACGTCGATGCTAGAGAAACTAGTTTTGCCTTGAACACATATAGATCTTCCGAAGTAGAATGACACACATCTTGAAGTTGCTGGAAAAGACTCTCAAACTCGGCATTGATACGAATCTGATCAGTCCGTCTGGGTGGAACACAAAAGTTCAACCCCAAGCAAAGTGCTTGCTTCTGTGTAGTCGAAAGCGTAAGGGAGGATAAGTACTTAAGGGCATCGATGACTCAATCAACCAAGTCGCTTCTGTGTTGCATTCCCTTGATCTCATTGGCTTATTTAAATTCCACAAGATGTCCAAATTTGTCGTGAATCAGACTCTAAAGCGATCCGTTGCGAAGTATCAACGTTTACGTGATGCCTGTGCACCCATCTTTCCTGAGGATATGGAGAAAAGGATAATCAAATTATCCTCCCTTACGCTTTCGACTACACAGAAGCAAGCACTTTGCTTGGGGTTGAACTTTTGTGTTCCACCCAGACGGACTGAGCAGATTCGTATCAATGCCGAGTTTGAGAGTCTTTTCCAGCAACTTCAGATGTGTGTCATTCTACATCGGAAGATCTATCTGTGTTCAAGGCAAAACTAGTTTCTCTAGCATCGACGTATGGTAGTGCAAGGATTGAGAGGAGTTGTCTTCTACCGTGTCACATCGACGAGTTGATCGACCTTAAGAAAAATCCCAACATCGTTATTTTGAAACCGGATAAAGGATCTGGTGTAGTGATAATGGATGAACATGACTATGTTGATAAAGTGAACTCAATTCTATCTGATCAGACGAAGTTCCAAGTTGATCAATGCAGAAAGACCAGTCAGCTAATATAGCCAAGAGTATTTCTGACACATTACTCAAGCTCAAGAGAAAGCAGGTGATTTCGGATTACACTTATAAGGAACTGACGACTTCATCTAATGGTATCCCACGCCTCTACGGTCTTCCCAAGACGCACAAGTCTAATGTGCCTGTTCGTCCTATCTTATCGATGACAAAGACTGTTTATGAGAACGTCTCAAAATGGTTGGCATCTTTACTCAAACCTGTTGAGAGGTGTTTCTCGAACTTCTGTGTTAAGGATTCGTTCACTTTTGCAGAAAGCATTCGTGGTATTGATTCATCTGCCACGTCCATGATGTCTTTTTGACGTTAGTGCCCTTTTCACTAATGTTCCCGTGAGTGAGACTATCCAGCTCATTGTTGACACGGTAAGAAAGTGTCCTAACCTTTGTGGAATCCCTGCCGACATTCTGAGTGAGCTTCTTTACAAGTGTTCTAGCAATGTGCAATTTTTATTTGACGGTCAGTTTTACCGTCAGGTAGACGGTGTAGCCATGGGCAGTGCTCTCGGCCCTCTCTTTGCCAACATTTTCATGGGAAACCTTGAGAGTAGTTTGTCTAGTCATATTGATTCCTTGTGTCATGTGTATTATCGTTATGTTGACGACACGTTCGCTCTTGTGAGGAGCAGGGAGGCAGGAGAATCTTTACTTGACATTTTTCAATAGCTTTCATCCTCATATAAATTTTACTTATGAATGTGAAGAGCAGGGCAGACTACCGTTTCTTGATGTTTCTATACAACGCATGCCTGACGGGAAACTGTGTACCACAGTGCACCGTAAACCAACTTTTTCAGGTGTTTACATGAGTTTTCACAGTTTCGTGCCCATTGCCTATAAAAGAGGCCTTGTCCGTTCTCTATTTATTCGTGCGCTTCGTATTTGTTCTGATGAAATGTTAGACCAAGAATTCAATACCATTCGTGTTATTTTGAAGTCTAATGCTTATCCTGAGCACTTCATCGATCAATATAAAGTCACTGAGATCAATAATGTTTCTGTTGCCACCGCTGAAAGAAAGGCTGTTTATGTCAACTTGCCTTTCTATGGTGACAAATCTAGTCTTTTCATTCGCAAATCGATCGATGAACTGCTGGCCAAGTTTGCTCTGCCGCAAAACCCATAATTATTTTTAAGACCAACTGTATTCCTGTTGCTTCTCCTAAAGATCGTCTGCCAGTGGCCGCCACGTCTTCTGTTATTTATTCTTCGTTGTGGTTGTGGATCAACCTATATTGGACGGACGTCACGACCCCTGACAGTTCGAGCGCGGGAGCACATACCCAGGTGGTTCTTAAATGGTCATTTAGGAATTTCTCGCTCTGCAATTACTGAACATGTGCTCAGTTGCTGTAGTGTTCCGAATGACCCTATCAGCAAGTTTGAGAAGTGTATGCCACGCTTACAATGACCGCATTTTACGTATCCTCGAGGCATTGTTTATTAGACGTGATAATCCCAACCTGTGCAAGCAAAAGGACCATGTGATTAATCTTCGCTTGCCATGGTAATCGGGTGACTCACAGTCTGCCGCTGCTATCGCGTGTTGACCTGTATCTCAACTTTCTCCTTCTTAAAAAATGTCTATCTTTCAATGTAATTTCACATGCTGGGTTACCTTTGACAAGACCAGTCGAAACATGCCAGGCTTACATTTTTCTTCCTAATTTCAATAAACTTTATTATGACTTCGAAAGCATTCTGTGCGCTTTTTATTTATAAAATTATTATATTTGTAGATACAAAAAGCTAAAGAAAGAAAATCGTTAAATAAATATGGTCTCCATTCATTTTCTTTGTCTTTATAATTTTCATGTGTTTTGTCTCCAATTTCATAATTTAATTTACACGCATTGGTAGGAATTTTAAATTTTCACACCATTTGGAAAGACTTGTTTTTTGCATGTTGATAACTACATTTCATTATAATAGTTTGAAGTGCTAATTTACCTGGAGGTGAATTTTTTTCATATTATTATTATTGTTTTTACATCTAAAAGATTTTTGAGTATATCTACTAACACATTCAGTTGTATAAGGATTTTGTAATGAAGCAGTTAATATTCCTCTTGAAGTTTTAAGAGGCGGTTTAGATAATTTTGAATTGGCTTTTATCGGAAAATTGGAATCAAAACCGTATGAATTGTGGCTATTAAAGTTACTTTCGAATAACTAAATTTTCCAAGAGTTTCAAAAAATTGATGGATCGGACATGCGTCCTCTGGGTTTCCCCCGATCGGACATTCATCTTGTTTCCTAATAAATATTTTCACACAACGTTGAAGTTTATTAAATTCTAATTCAGTTAAATTGTTATACTCATTAATTTGTTTTTTAAGTTTTCTAATTTCATCTTCATCTTTTGATTGATTAAATTTTAATCATATCACTTAACAAACGTGTTTCTAATTCTTTCAATCTTTGTTTCGGTAAGCAACATATAAATTTATTAAAATTAATTGCTCCTACAGCATAAGGAATAGGATGTGCTGTTGAACAATTAGGATCAAGAAAAGTTTCGAGATCCCAAATATATGTTGAACTGTAGTCAATTATTTTCTTTGTTATGATTTTATATGGACGCGTTGTTAGATTTTCATCAGTAACTGTTTTAGATATTGGTTTGAAATTATTTTCAATTCAATTTCTCTAATAGCTTTTAATTTATGAGTTTTATTAATTAAACAATAGTGTCCAATTGTTGAGCCTTCGTGAAAATAATTGTAATAAACATAATTATGGGACGTTTCAATTCCTCTAGGATTTAAATGACGATTGGCAGGACTATAATATTGAACACATTCTCCAAAATATTTATTGAATTGAGAAAATTTGCAGTTTGACATTACTCCTGTTCTAGATGTGGCTTTCTCTTTATATGAAAAATCATTAAACATTTCTTTCATTATTTCTCCTTGCTCTTCATTAAAACCTCGTAAAACATTATAACATTTAATAAAACAAAAATCTTCAGAAGGAATATAACAATATTCACCGAAATATTCTTTGATTCTATATTTCATATTGATACCTGCACCTCTATGTGATCTTTGTACTAGCTTCATTCCAAAATCTTCAGATTTAATATCACCTGTAAAAATCCATTCCTGACTATCTGATTTCTCATCCAGATTGGAAAACATGTTTCAAATGATTTTTTATTATAGAAGGTTACGTAAAAATTTTGAATTATATTTTCCTGATCTTTAATAACTTTTCCAAGTAAATTAATAATTTTACCATTTGCTGAAAGTTTCCGCATATCATTTACTACATTAATAAAAGATACATTTTCATATTTAATTTCATTTGGATTAAATAAATTGTATAAACCATCACCAAGTTCATCCTTAATTCTATCATCAAAAAAAATATCAGTAATAGGAGTTTCTAATATTTCTTTTGTTCCACGTTTCTGCTTTTTAATACTGCGTTTAATACTACGTTTCTGTTTTTTAATACGTTTACTACTTTTACTACGTTTACTACGTTTAAGTTGTGCATCAAACTCAGCAATTTGTTTCTTGTTTAATTCATCAATCCTAGACGTTAATCCGAGAGACATTTCACGATTCATATTTTTTAAAAGAAAAAATGTATTTTTACATACACACAGGAATATTTAGTTGATGTAATGTTTCTAATTCATGCTTTGCTAAATTTTCTTTCTTAACCGACCACCATAAATTATTGTATGCTAGAAATACTCTGAAACTTCGTAAACACAGGGAATGGTGTTTGATTTAACACACGGTTTGATGCCATGTTTTGTTTTATAATCTGTAACGAACGCTACGTATTCATGATGATAATAAAATCTAACTTCTTTCTTCGAATTGACAGGGTTTGTAGGATGACGATAATCTTTTAAAACTGGTACATGTTCTATCTTGTACGCGTTCAACATATTTTTTTTATTTTTATTAATAAAGACTTTATAAGAAAAAATTATTCGATCACTCCGCGAAAATATTTTCTATCGACTTTCAGTCAGAGAACAATTGTTCGATAATTCTGTAATGAATTTTTTTATCAATATTAATTGTAATGAAGCCATAATCTTTTGACCAAGCATTGTTACACGATTGTTTAGATTCATCTTTATTTCTTACGCATAAATCTCTTAACAAATCACTTAAGTTTCTTGCATTTATTTCAAATAGTATAAATATATTTGCATTCTTTCTAATAGCACTTCCGTCTAATGAATACATATTTTGTGTTAAATAAAAAAACACTACAGTTATTATGTCTACCTCTTGTGAATTAATTTCTCTGAACTCACTGATTTCTATCATTAACACAATCATCAAAAATTACACAATGTTTCATTGTTTTATCTAGTTTACTAGGATCTTGCATATTACCACTATCATCTATTAATTGTATCTTTATATGGTTATTTTTATTGGATTCTACTAACTGATCATTTTTTGCTGCTTCTTCACACAACGAGCTTATTTCTTCTTCATATTCAGATTCTTCATATTCTTTGAATAATGAAGCAATTGCTGTTTTTTAAGATTATTTTCAAATCCATATTTTAAAAATTGATAGAAGGGTTGTTCTGCTGTTGTTGTTCTCGTATAAATTATAAGATTGTTATAATCCAAAAAATTTGGAGTCGTTAAATTTTAAATAATAAATATGTTTTTCCGCATCCTGATCTTCCGCAAATAACTGACAAAACTTTATTAGATAAATTTGGATGATGATTAAATTTAAGTTTTTTTTATTTAATGGGGCACTTCACTCATTTTTTAATAAAATTTTTTTATTTTTAAGAAGAAGAAAATTAAACTTCTCTAACCAAAAGATCTATCATAATCTCTTCACCTCCAAAATATATTTCTTGTCCTTTCTCATCAGTGATTCTAATGTTAATGTTGTTAATCGTTTTTCTTGTAATAGGGAAATATATTAATTTTTGTGGAAATACATTTAATCTATAACCAATGGGTACAGTAAAAGCTGGAAAACTGAATATTGAATTTGACAATTTACCATTTATATATCCTCCTTCAATAATGTCACAATATACAACAATTGAATTTATTTCAGTTATTTTTGGAATCTTCTCACCTAAATGATAACCTTGACTATAGGTTTTGTTTATTAAATCCTAATAGTTTTGACAATGATCTATCATGATTAAAATCAACTTGAAGATTTTCGTCTGAAGTAAGAGAAAATTTATTAACTGCCGGTTCAACTGCAAAATGTAATTGTTTCTTATCTTTAAATGGTATACCTAAATGTCTCTTAATTTCATTTGATATTGATTCAACTTCGTAAGAACCAGGAAGAAAAGTTAGTATTTTCCACGTTTTACCTTTATCAGTGGAATATCTAAATTGATCATTCACATCTTTGATAACGTTTTGAATAGTGTTAAATGTGGAGAAACTAGTCAATGCATTTTGATAATTTTTATTTTGTTCCAAATGTAGAATGGGTTCTAAATTACAAGTGTGTGATGAAGTAGTTGTTATAATTTTTAACGTCGTACTAAATTTTGATGAACCCAAAATCTCTGTTAGATTTTCTAAATGATAATTAATTTTGTCTAAATCCGCTGAAAGACACATTTTTTAGTTAAAATTTTGAATAAATTTTTTTTATAAAAAATTAAAAACAACAACATATTTCAGCTATACTTTTATAGTCCTCTTCATTTAGAATCTTCTTTTCTAACAGTCTTTTCAATATAGCATGAATTTCATTGAAACTTGAATTATGTCCTTCTTTTATTGCAGATATTAAGATAATTACTCTGTTCAGTAATTCTTGTGGATCATCTGGTAAGAATACAGCTGTTTCTGTTTTAAAACCTTTTCCTACTTTAACTCCCGTTGATAATAAATTTTCTAATTGTTTATAACGTGTAAGAGATTTTGCTGCACCAACTCTATCTAACATAGCTTTATATTTTATGAGATCTTCTACAGCATAATTATTTAAATCTGCTCCTCTTAAAAGATCAACAAAATATCTATCTAAACTAAAAGGAGATTAATCTGGTGAAAAAATTAAACCTCGAAAAGGTTGTGGAAATATTTCTTTTTGTCCGAGATAAAATCTAGGTATTGTTTTTCCATCTATGAATGAAATAGAATGTTCAAATTGCATAGATTTTGGTAATTTCTTATTAATGTTTGACTCTAGTAATCCATAGTTATCTAATATAGTTTTGTGAGCTGGATCTGTTACATTAATTTGTTTATCATTATTTGTAAGTTCTTTTTCAAGAGTTTTAAATGGTTTCATAGTTTTTTCAAAATCAGTTTTTACTTGCTCGGTTTGCTGCATTTTTTCAAACATATCAGATTTAATACCAGCTTTTATCATTCTATGCTGAAGATGATTTTCTTTCATAATATTTCTTTGTTTTATTAACTCTTCTAATTGTTTAATTCTTTTAAAATTATCAGCTCTAATTTTATCCATTTTTATATTATATTTTTATATTTTTTTCATTTTTATATTGTATTTTTTATTATATTTTTCATATTATATTTTTATATTATATTTTATCCGTTTTTAAAATATAATATTTGAATTTTGTGGTACCATTGGAATACAACCAAAACATTTTACTGAACAAATTATTTTTTTATTGCTTTCGCGTCTGACATCTGTTCGTTTTAAGTTTTGTTTAATAAATTTTTGCTTAAATTTTCTCTTAAAGTTTTTAACTCTTCTAAAAAAATTTTATCATTTTCTTCATTAGAAATTTTACCATCACTAGAAATTTTGCCATCCTGTTTATTCTTCTCATGAACTTTTTCTGACTGTAATTGAAATGATATTTGATTTACTTCATTAGCTATTTGATCAAATTTTTCAATCTCATCCAACGTAATAACATTATCATCACATACTCTTTGAAAGTAGTAATGCAATTTGTCATAGACTTCTTTAATATGTAAATGCTTAGTTTTTAATGATTTTCGTTTCTTAGTAATTAAAGATTTATCTAACATTGTAACAAGCGAAGTTGTAAAAACACCAGTACCTGTTAAAGCAGTAGCAACTACTGGAATTACTAAAACACCTTAAGATATAGCAATTGTTAAAGCACCTAAACTTATTGTTAAAAATATTCCAATACCTTGTGTTACATTCTTGACTTTAGACCATCTCTTTCTTAATTTATCATAATGCTCTAATCTTAATAATAATTGAGATTCCTTATCTTTCATATACCTAACTCTATCCTTGTGTTTTTCTTTATTCAATTCAGTTATTTTTAATTGTGATAACGAACGATATATTCTTGAGGTTTCTTCCATTTTCGTCGTCGCCGTCCCCGTTGAGGTTTCTTCCACTTTTGTTTCATCCATTTTTTTAATAAATATTTTGAATACAATCTTCTGTATTGAGACGATGTGCAATTCTTAGGCAACTTAAATTTTCATCTGCTTAAATTTTCGACCACGCGATATTTTTTAGATTACATGATATTTTGAGACAATTTAAATTTTCGTCTACGTGAAATTTTCGATATTTTTCGACCACGTGATATTTTCGACCGTCTAAATTTTCGAAATTTGGAGACTACCAAAATTTTTGAAAATTTGTCACTAGCTAAATTTTTGAAATTTGGAGACTGCCTAAATTTTTGAAAATCTCGCAAGGTGTGACATCCGGTGCGAGCGAAGCGAAGCGACGCGCCGGATGTCATACCCTATACTACTTCTACATCTCAATTTTTAACCAAATAAAGGAAAGTGAGATTGTTTTCGAATAAGTGCTCGACTTTTAGTTTGAATAAGTAGCAAACATCTGCTATATTTGAATAAATTTGAAATACACTATTACAATAAAGGGCAAATTTTAAAAATGGTAATTTTTCAATTTTTTCTGTTTTTGCACGTATTACAGAATTTATTTAATTAATTTTTTGTAATGGAAGTCTAATTTCCGTGGTGAATTGAATGTTTTTTTTGGAAAATATAGGTGTCAAGGATGATGTTTGTGCAATCAAAAATAAGCTATTAGGTACTTCAGAAAATTGCCCAAATGTTGACATTCGCGTGGAATTACCCTTTAGACAAAGTAGATGATGTTTGTGAGGTGATAATAACAAATTTCATCGAACGTCACACTCCGTAGATTGGAATGACACTGTCGAAACAGATCACGTAAAAAAATCGATATTGGCATCTGATCTTTCCGAAGAGTGCGATGGAATTACACCGTAACTAACACCTGATTGCTAAGCATCAGCTGTCAATGCCATATTGTCAGCACAACTCAACATGGATGTCCATGAGATGGGTTTTCTATTCCTGGGAAAATCCCATCCACGGATTTCATACTATCATTTTCGGCAGCTTGGCGTGATTGCATATAGTTACATGCATTTTCATTTCCTAAGTAAAAGCTGAAGTCAATTTTGCTGAAGCTTGATTTTCAATTTTGATTGACAAGTTTGCTAAACCGATACTTTGAAATTTCCAGAATGTGAAAATACATTCGAACAATCTATTTCATGCATTGATATTCGTTTTGATATTGGAAATTTCTCGTCGCACGGTCCACCCATGGGGCTCCATCCAATTGGGCATCCCTGACTATTAGGGTTGCCGTGGGGATTGAAATTTGAATCCCCATCCCACTCCATACCCACAGAAAAATCTGTTGATATCCCCACTGAATCCCCATGCCCCCACAGCATAACATACCTACATGTAGTTTATATGCTATCTTTCTTCATGTAAAATACATGATGCCGAATATTCAATCTATTTTTTTATCGTAACAACCCCATTTTCCCTAAAAAAGGCTAAGGGGAATGTCATGAGGATTTCAGTAGAATGATGCATGATATAGGCATGAAACATGATGCGAGCCGGCTGCGACTTAGATGATTGGATTATAACACGATGACTTTCATTACAATTTCCTTGTCAACTTATCAGCTCATGCATTATTTATATAACACAACCGAACTCAGACGAATGCATTTATTTGCATTGAATATAGGCTCTTCAGGATTGCCAAACGTCGGAGAGCGGGTTCCAATTGATATCATTTGTACTCGGCAAAAGGTGCAGTCGCGGCCCCACATGGTTGAACAAAGTGCACATGCCCAGGTCAGTAGTAAGTAAAACTCCACTTCTGGATAGCGCAAGATGGCCGCCGTCGCTGACGTCCCCCCCCCTCTGGCCGGCCGTCGTAGTGCGAGGTGGTGTGTGATGTGCTGTCCAGGTTGGCGTGGTGTGCCGGCCAGGTTGGTAGGGTGGGCTGTCGTAGCTCACCTGAAAAAATCCTAAGTGTCAGAGTGGCTTTGTATGGGTAAAATTTTGAAAATTTTCCAAAGTGTGTCATTTCGACCTGGGACCTTCACCAAAACATTTTTCATCAAATTTCACTGACCTCCCCGCCCCCCCCGACAGCAATCTTCTAACTTTGGTTCTAGTGGACGGATTTTGTCTTACAGCTACTCGTTTGAAAGAGGAGAAAAAACTGCTCGATGACATTTTTTGTTGCGATTCAATCGGACCAGCCGTTCAAAAGTTAGAGCTGTTACAAGATTTTAGGTCGGAGCTCACCTGAAAAAATCCTAGGTGTCAGAGTGGCTTTGTATGGGTAAAATTTTGAAAATTTTCCAAAGTGTGTCATTTCGACCTGGGACCTTCACCAAAACATTTTTCATCAAATTTCACTGACCCTCCCCCCCCCCCGACACCAAACTTCCAATTTTGCTTCTAGTGGATGGTTTTTGTCGTGCAATAGCTCGTTTGAAAGCTAAGAGTGAGACAAATTCACTGAAAGAAACGGCTTGTTCATATCTGTCTTCGTTTAGATGTGAGACGCCATTTAAGATTTGGAAGATTGGTGAAAAAACGACAGAGTTAGAATTTCCCAAGAAACAGCTCCAGCGGGCGAACAAAGGCTCGGATTGGTAAACGGAGGCCAGATTTGGAATCAGCTTGATGTTATTGTCCAATGAGGATCATCATCCAATGAGAATCAAGCATTTCTATATAAATAGCGAGCCTTTCACAGTGAGAATCATTCCATCGTTGAATCGCACGAGTGGCGGACGCACATTTTCTCTCTCTCTATTCTATTATCCAACTAAAATGGTAAGTCGCTACTTTCCTCCCTCTCCTCCCTTGAACGTAAACTTAATACAATCTTTTTCATTTTCAGGCATCTACTCCATCTGCTGCACTAGTAGGACAAAATGGCGGTCAAACGTTACAAGGTTTCGCTACGATCAGATCATCTACAACTGAGGCCAGTGGAAGAAACAACCAAGGTACATAATCCTACACCGCTACAGCGTAAATTTAAACAAGTCTTGCGTTATGACGATCATAGCGTAGTACTCCAAACGGGAATGCTCCCTTCCACGGATGTCAAGATAATGCGCAATCAGTATGGGGGACTACATACTGATCCCCGTGAGTCCATACATTCGCCACCAACTTGATATTATTGAGGAGTACGTGACATTAAATATGGACATTCCTACTCCTCTTGCTCAAGAGTGGAAGGCTAGAGATGACAAGGATACTCCCTATAGAAAGATTTGGGATGGTAATTAAATTTGCCTACCGGTATCACATTGGTGCACTTACTATAAGAAGGAGGGAGATCATTCAACACCCATCACATGCGACGAGCTCGGAGAAGGTACTTGGGATATCCTTTTCAAAGTGAATGGGCTATATTATGGTCGGCACAAGGATAATAAAATAGCCTCGCTCTCCATGCATATGGAATCAATCCCATATATTCCAAAACCACCCAACGTGGACGACATAATTGATCAAATCCTTAACAGCAGTGGTACGAAGCGCAAGTCGGAGAAGAATGCTGCCTCAAAAACGCAAATCAAAGAAGGAGAATTACTAGTCCTTTCCTAACTCTACCCTATGACAATTCGCTTATGTGCTTTGAGTGTCGTAGACGTGGTCTTATTAGATACATTTTACTTCTTCGTTGCCATCATATCATTTGTGTATTTTGTCGTGAAAAGCATCGATGTAATTCTTCATTTTGTAATATGTTATAGAACGCTTCCTTAGATGTGTAAATTTCCGTTTTAGGCTTCTATCATCATTTTTATGGGATTGTGAGGGTGAACCTGTACAGGAGCTCAGTGCTATTGCTATGAACAATTGGACATATCAGATTGTTAGTGTCTATCATCAACATGCCAACTGCGATCCCAATGTTGATCAATGGGCGAGAAAACACATTCATGGACTTAATCTGAAATATTTGCAAGACTATGGCTTTTCTTGTGAGAGTGCTCTTCTTATTGACTTCAAACGATGGTTAGCTGCTTTCAATGTTATACGCATCTTTTGTAATAATCCTGGTAAGGAGAGGAAAGTATTTCCCAATCTAACCATTGATGACATTTTGCTCCCACCTTGGGATAGTAGAGTGAATCAACACTACCATGAAGTCACGAAACGTTTTAAGGATTTTTTGTGTTCCTATTTTGTCTGTTCGTTGTAGTAGCTACGTTCATAACCAATGCTTCTTTCCTCCTTACCTCAACACTGCCAAAGTCCTGTATGGTCGTCATTGCTCGCTGTATGATAGTTACCAGCTGTATCTATTTTATCTGTTTCAAACCATTGATTCATAATGCATGCTTGTTACCGTTATTCAATAAATGTTACTATGAGAAGAGTTGTTTTCATGCAATGTATGGGTTAGATAAAGGGCGATCATGTCTTTCTCAAACGACTGCGGAACATTACATTTTCATAGGCAAAGTTTAAAAGGAGCTGTTCAAGATTATGTGATAAATTTTCATAAAGATGAGACCGACATCGAAGCAGTGGTCGATGATGCTAGCACTCTATTTCTAGAGTTAATGAATACATTCTCTGATGGCATTGTCATGGCGCGATTAGTTGCGAAAATTAAGTTTAGTCATTTTGGAAAGGAAGAGGTGGAAAGTCGCTCTTTCCATTTTGCTTCTTATTCAATGGAAGTGGTAGATCAACCCCAAGAATTTTTAAAAGACATATGATAAAAATTGCTGAACGTCTTAACGCATTTAACCATCATGGCAGCAGTCTAGTGATTGAAACGATTTCAGATATTCACATTCAACTTTCTATAAAGAAAAATTGAAAATGCAGTGGTACTTGATTGTAGCACAACTGGTTTTCGAGCTATGTCTGCTCACTCTCGAAGTATATTCCTTCTGTACATGCGTCTATTATTTAGAAAAGGCTAGCAAATTCATATCTTCAAAAAGACTTGCTATAGACATCAGTAACGGTGAAACTATGTGTTGCGATGTATGTAAGCGAAAGGATGGAAATGAAAAGCGCATCTTCAAGAGATGTAAGCATGCTTTTTGTCAACGCTGTTTCATACGTAATTGCATTCAACTTTGCAAATGTAACCACTGTGATATTGCTCATTTCGAGTGTCACTTATGCCGCAATATTTAGTACCTATGCAAATGTGGTAAAAGATGGTTTTTAGCAAAGACTAACACGGAAAATGGCGAAACGTAAAATGACGAAACGTAAACGCCAAAAGTCTTCAAAGTTTTCTTCAGCCATTCAAGCTCTCCGACGAATGAAAGCAAATCAGCGATACAATGCTATACGACATGCTAACGATAAATTCATTCGTGAAATTATTTCTCATGTGAGAAAGTTGAGGACGAAGAAATTAGCACCAAAACAACGAAAGTTACTTAAGCGATATGCCACAAAATTGCGTTTCATCTCCAATCCTAAAGTCACCCTTCAAAGAAAGAGGGAAACTCTAACAAAAGGGCGGTTTCTTTTCCAGCGTTACTACCGATGCTAGCTCCTATCGTGGGCAACGTATTAAGCGTTAATTATGCAAATGTTTAATCTCAAAGTATTATAATGGATTTCAGACTTCAATGTGATAAAGTTCTGACTGTATCAGGTCCATCTCATGCAGGTAAAACTGTTTTCACGCTGAATTTATTGGATAAAAGAAGGGAGTAGTTTAAGGAACCTATCAATCGAGTGATTTGGTGTTATGGTATTTATCAACCGTCGCTGTTTCAGGAATTGCAAAGTCGCAACTTTATTCGACATGAAGGAATTATTCCAGTGGATAAACTTCAGTCTAATGATGTTGTTGTATTGGATGATTTATTAAAAGAAAGTAAGAATTCAAAAGATGTTACAGATATGTTCACTCGCGCAGCACATCATAAAAGGTGCTTTATCATCTATATCACACAAAATTTGTTTCCTGATGGAAAAGAAGCTCGTACACGAAACCTGAATACACACTATTATGCTATTTTCAAGAATCCGCGAGATAAAAGTCAATTTGAAATTTTAGCGCGACAAGTTGCACCAAGAGGATCAAAAGCCTTAATTGAAATTTTTCAAGCAGCTACTGAAAAACCACACGGTTACTTATTCATTGACTTTACGCAAGAGTGTCCGGAAGAATTTAGATTTCGAAGTGATATTTTGAAAACGCCCATGATTATCTACAAACTATGAGTTCTTATTCTCGCATGATTGTTATTCCTCAGGATGAATATGTACAATTGACTGCCATGCAGCAAGTAAAGCAACCTCTTGCAAATCAAATGTATAGGAAAGAAATAGATTATCAGCAAAATGTTCACATCAAAGATCCACATCGTGCTGTATTATTACAATCGGAAACTGTTGACCAATTGAAAAACTTGAAGAATAAGATGCGTGACTCTGTATCGACTGCTACACCTTTAGCATCTCGCGCACATGCCATATCTCTTTTCAATAGTATTGAACCCCATCTCAATGTAAATGATAGAGGAGAAATCATTACAGATGAAAATAAAGTGATTGATGCTTCACGTTATGAAGACTTGATTCAGTATGCGACACGTAGAAAGCGCCGTCAGGGCTGTGTTCCACCTGGTTGGTCATACTTTCTTAAACTATTGAAAAAGCATAATGTACCAAAATTTGCTTTGAATAATGAGACATTGAAAGAACTTGATTCAACAGTGGCTACTGCTCCAATGCTTCAGACGATGAAAATGCCAACAAATTGGTTTAAGACGTCACCTGCTACATCCCCTCCCGCACTCACTAAGCAAACAAGAGGAAGAACTCGACATAGATCTACACCACCACTAAAACTAGTAAAAGGAAAACGTAAAACAGCTCCTCCCAAGAAATACATGTTCTCAGACTATTAATATGAAGCAGATGTGTTGCTTGCCATGTAATGAGCCGCCAGAGGTGAGTGTCGTTGTCACTTGCACTTGCTGCGCCAGCTCTCAGAATGAAACTCCTAAGAAATGTGAACACGATCGCAAAACCGCTAAAGCTAAATGCTGCAGTTGTTGTAAATGTAGAAAGGCAAGAAAACAAAAAGATGAGAAGTAGGAAAAAGAGTCAGTCGTCATCGACTGAGCGTTTGAAGTCAATCTATTATGATGTAAAACATCCGGCAGGATTTGCATCGATCAAGAAATTATCAAAAGCGAGTGGTCTTCCACAATCACAAGTGAAACGATGGTTAAAGGGTCAGGCTACCTATAAACTCCACAAACAAGCGAAAAAGAAGTACCGCACCCGCCATTATATTGTCCATGACATCGATGAACAGTGGCAAGCAGATTTGTGTGATGTTGCCTCCATTTCAAGACATAACTCGGGTAATAATTTTATTTTAACCGTCATTGATATTTTCTCGCGTTATGCGTGGGCTCAACCTTTAAAAACTAAAGAAGGGAAAGGAGTAGCAAAAGCATTTCAAACAATTTTTCGAGAAGGTCGCATTCCAAAAAGAATTCAGAGTGATCAAGGAAAAGAGTTTGAAAATCAGCATGTGAGAAGATTATTTGAGAGGCATGACATTGAGTTGTTTAGTGTAAAGAGTGCTTATAAAGCTGCTCTCGTTGAACGTTTTAATCGCACATTAAAAATCGCTTGTGGCGACATTTTACTGCCAACTTGACACAAAATTGGACAAAGGTTCTACAAGATACACTCCATGCCTACAATCACTCTATCCATCGTTCTATTGGTCCCAGACCAGTAGATGTAAATGCTGACAATGTAGATAAAGTGCGCGAATCATTCCAACGTAAACGCACTCATGTGAAAAGTGATGTGAAAATTGGTGATAAAGTTCGTATCTCAAAAGTGAAAAGTGTTTTTGCTAAAGGGTACCTTCCGAATCGGACAGAGAAGGTATTTACAGTATCAAGGATTGATCAAAAAGACTCTCCCACCACCTACAAGTTGAAAGATTACGATAATGAAAAAGTGAGGGTAGCTTTTACCGCGATGAGATTGAGGTAGTCACTGAAAGTGAAACATATTTGGTAGAGAAAATCATTCGATGTAAAAAACGACAAGGTGAAGAATGGTGTCTTGTTAAATGGACTGGTTATCCTTCAAGTATGAACTCTTGGATGCGTCGTGCCGACATCTTTCATCTAAGTGATCGACAGTGATTCATGCAAAGTTGTAACTAACAATGTTTAGGATTTGAGCTTTGAATCCAACTGCCTCATTTTATTCACGACCCTCCTATGTAAGTAGTGGGGGACAAATTTACAGCGGCGCTCGCCACCAACGTGGAGGTAGCATACTTGGTGCACTGAAATCTGTTGTAGCACCTCTCATATCCAATGTCGGAAGATCTTTAAAACGAAATGTTTTAAGTAATGCCGTTGGCTTTGCTGGTGATGTTGCTAGTGATCTTTCCAGAGGTAGAAGTTTTAAGAGCAGTTTGTTGAATCGTGGGAAGGAACGCGGTTTAAAAACATTGAAGCAGACCTTTGCTGGTGTTACTCAAGGAAAGAAATCACCTAAACGAATGAAAAAAGGAAGGAAGAAACATCGCGGAGCTGGTAAGGTGCGATCTTCAGTCAAAAGGCATTCACGCAAACGTCGTAGAGGCTCTAATCATTCATCAGGCGCTAAACGACGACGCTGCTATAACTTCTAATCATGGAGTGTAAAACTTCCGGTTTTTGTTTGTTTGATCAACAAGCCATACAGACAGATATTCTTAGTTCAAGTATTGTAGATTATCATCCTCGAACAGCTGAGAATGCTGGCCCCATTGAATTTGTTATTCCTGGTGGTAGTGATGATTACATAGATTTGAGTTATGCGATGGTTGATTTGAGGTTTAGAATTCAGCAAGCAGATGGAACTGCTATTGACGATGCACATAAAGTTGGACTGAACAATTTACCATTGACTACATTACTTCGCGATGTTTCTCTAACGATTGGAGAGCAGCAGGTGGAAGGTGGCCAAAGCGATTATCCCTATAAATCATATTTCAATCATGTATCACAGTTTCATCCAGCAGCACAAAAAAGTCATATGGAAGCCATGGGATGGTACAGAGATGAAGCAGGAAAATTTGATGCTGAAACAAACAGTGGCTTTGTAAAGCGATCTGCTATGATTAAAGATAGTAAAGTATGTCAGCTATATGGTCCGCTGAATTTAGACTTCTTTAGACAGTCAAAGTTTTTACTCTGTAATACCAGCATGCGACTCAAGCTGACATTGAATAAGCCTGAATTTGCGCTGAATGCATTTGCTAAAGTTGACAATTTTAGAATTCATGTGGAAGATATTGCACTTTACATTCGTCGAGTAGTACCGAATCCAAGTGTCATTAGAGGGCATGCTGAAGGTCTTAACCGCCAAAATGCCATTTACCCCATTCAGCATACAAAGCTTCTCACCTTTACAATTCCGAAAGATCAAAAGAGTTTCATGGAAGATGGCCTCTTTCCATCGGAAGCACCGAAGCTCCTCATGGTGGCAATGGTTGAAAATGATGCATTTAATGGTAATATAAAGAAGAATCCTTTCAATTTTAAACACAATCAGTTAAGTGAAATTGCTTTACGTGTAAATGGTGTGAGTCATCCTGGTCCACCCTACAAACCAGATTTTGCTTCGGATCAATTTATGCGCAGTTATGTTGATTTTATGGATGTCTTTGGCTTTTACAATACGGATGACACCAACGGACTGACTATGAAAGAGTTTAAGAGTGGATATACTATTTATGCATTTGATTTGACTGCTGACAGCGATATTAGTGCACCCTATCGTCAAGCGAACGTGCCTCATAATATTCGTTTGGATTTGACGTTCAAAAGAACACTACCTGAGACGATCAATGTATTAATTTATGCAGTCTTCGATTCAAATATTGAAATTACAAAGTATCGTGACGTGATTCTTCAGTATAATCGTTAATGAGTTGGTTGACTGCTGACGATATTAAAACTAAAGTACAGCGTAATGCAGACGAAGCGACGTTGAAAGCTTTCGATAATGTCTATTCGCTCGATACCTTACCACCTGCAGTAAATCACTATCCCATCTTTATTGTGCTAAACACTCATTCACAGAATTTAGGCGGTGAGCATTGGAAAGCGATCTTTATTGGAGAAGACCGACGTGGTGAACTATTTGACTCTCTTGCTCAACCTCCAAATATACCAACACAGCAGTGGTTGAGAAAACATACGCGTCAATATCAGCGAAATGAACGCATACTACAACATCCACTTTCATCAACGTGTGGTGCTTTTGTACTGTACTTCATCTTAAAATGTTTACATGTATCTCGATTTGTATCTGTTATTCAAAACTTTTCATGTAATCCATCCTCTAATGAAAAAATGATTTGTAAGTTATATCATGATTTGAAATAAAAACATCATGTTGGAAAAATTGTTTTTTATTTTACAATCCGCTGGGTACGTACATACTCGATGAGATAGTCTAGGATCGCATTTGCTTGTACATGAGATTTTAGTCCAGTAATGATCACTTTACTATTATGAAAGATTGCAACATGCACAGGTAACCAACAACTAATGAGAGCTGCAGGAAAAAGTTCGGATTCATAACACAAATTGTAACTGCTGGTACGAATCTTCAAAAATGATACACTTTCACTCAATTGAGTAGAGATCACCATATTGTCCACAGTCAGATTCGACATCACACACCTCTCCCTCTTCCATATCCGACGTAGTAGTCTCTGTAGCTCTAAGCGCATTGACTGCGCCGATGAATGAGAAAGGGCGCCGAGAATCTGTACAGTCCCATTTGGGAAGAGTTGAAGATTCCGTGAATTGTTCATCTTCACCACTAACATTTGAGGACGGCCCGGGTAATACTTGCTGTTTGGAAGGTGTTGGTGTAATGTTGTGAGATCGATTTTGGTGTAGAGTCTGAAGCGACGGAGAATGTTGACGATGGTGTAGCGATGGCGCTTCATGATGAAAAAATGAGTAAATTGAGCGATGTACCTTCCTTTTATACTTTTCCCAACTACCTTGATGAAATGTGAAGTTAGTATGGAGTTGGGAATGATAGAGTTGAATTCGCCGTTTGTTGACGCGCAACCAGATGCGATTTCCAATACGTGAATGTCTTTTCATATAGAAGTATTTCAAATCCTTCATGATATGATGTAGAGATTGAAAATGGCGATAAGATAAAGCAAACTCTCTTCTCACATTTCCAGTTGAATCTTTGAAATAGACGTTTCGATCATGATCCGTTTCAATACATTGTAGGGAATCTAATTTCCAACTCATGGTGCGTGGTAGTCATGTCTGATTAAGATTTGCATAGTAGGGCGATAAACTCACGACGAATAAATGTCATGATGGAGCGATGTATGTATCTTCTATACTTCTCCCAATTGTATTTGCGAAATGAGAAACAGTTTGCGGAATGAGAATGGCAGATTTGAATTTCATTTCTGTAATGTTGAAGCCAAACTTGATCACCCAAGGAGATGAATCTTAATGTTTCAAAATATTCCAAACCCCTCATGATATCATTGAGGTTGACAAATTGTCGCCATGTTAATGTAATACCTCTTGATGTATGACCATGAGAATTTTTGAAATGTACGTTTCCATTACGATCAACTCTGATATATTGTAGAGAGTCCAAAATCCAAGTCTTCATGATGTTATGCAAAGCCGCAGATCAGCAATATCAAAATGTCGTTTTATCATATTTTGCTTAGCAATGCGGCTGCAAATAGATTTGCTAGTAATCGAGCCGCACTCTTTTCTACTCCCATTGATCATGCACAACAGCTAAATGGAAAGTGGGAAGTGGGTGTCACTCAACTTGTTCATAGCAACTGTGTCTATACTTTTGATCATGAGGTGATGACTATTAATATGAGACGCACAGCTGCTTACCAATGTGAAAAGGGCTGCCGAGTATACATTCCACAGTGGCCAAAGAAAGATCTCTTATCATGTAAAAAGTTTATATATGATTTCTTGAATAAAGAGTGTAAACATATTGTCCAATTTACTCCGCACAATGATGATCATAATTATGTACATCATGTAGTTGAGAAAGATTGGATTGTTGGTTTAAGTCCAAGTTTAAGAAATGATTTAGGTTACCTCGCTAGCGCCTTAACAAGCTATGATAATTATAACGTTAATTACCACCCAAGTGGTCATAAACAGTTAATATATCGAGAGGAAGCTTATTATGTAGATCTTATTCCAAAAAATGAGAAGACGTTGGTGAAGAAGATTGTGATTAAGCAAAGAAAGACAAACATGACTCCTGAAACATTATTGAAGAAATTTAATTATCTCCTTCGAGTTGATGGTAAACAAGTGGCAACATTGACTTATATCAAATCATCTAATCATATTGCAATAAGTAAATTAAATGATGATGATCTAGTATTAGTTTGTTCAAAAGATTGTCATCAGTTCTTACGACATCGTTCTGCAGCTGTTCATGGAAAATCTGATATGCAACATTTACCATGTGAAAGGTCAAATCAATTTGATACAGAATGGACCGTATCTTTATACAGAAAGTGTGTAGAGCCTTTCGGTGGTATCTTACATGAAACAAGAGTGTTGATGCCTCGCACTATTACTTCAGTTAAATTGGTTGTAGATTATTTAAATGAAGTGATTAATGACCAACAAATTTCATTTTCTGAAAAAGAAGGTGTTTTGTCTCTCGCTATAAGTGGAAAAGGTATTGAACTAATTATGGATAAAACTCTAATGGACATTTTGGGTTTTGATCAAAATATCTTTAAAAGTGGTACTGTAACCAAAGCTAGCGCAGACATGTCGCTATCGCGTCGTATTATCTATTTTCAGATATATTCCAATATTGGTGAAGATGTACGTGTGGGAGATGTTGAAGCTCCATTGCTAGCAATGATACCATACCAGCCAAAAAGCTGCAGTATTTTATCTGAGCATACTTTCAAGAAAGTGCATTATACAAAGCTGAAATCAAACTACATCCCACAAATTGATATTGCAATTTATGACATTGCTGGTGCGTTGATTCCTTTTCATAAAGATGCTGTGACAAGTATCACACTCCATTTCCGAATGAAGAGTTCATGCAAAAGTATGCTAATGTATTTTTCCAATGTGAATAATATGGAAAGTGAAAATAAGGACTCGTTTCTAATCTACTTGCCCAGTAATGCTTCTATGAATAAATTTCCCAAAAATAAACCATCAGACTATCGAGTAGAATTAAATCGCCCACTACATTTAGAAGGTGAATGGGAGGTTGGCGTTTCTAGTATTTGCTATGATAGCAATATTCAGAATGTAAATTATTTGGAAGAAATGATATTGACTCCTCGCACCCATGATGGAATAACGATGAATAATGCATTCCAGTTCCCATACAATTTAACGTCAGATGGAAAGTGGAACTATGAATGGATTCATCATGAATGGATTCAATCATGGATAAAATCAGATTATTATGGTCCATTTGGGAATGAGAAAATTATTAAGGCATTCAACAGTGGTAATACTTCCATCATGAAGAATAAGGATCAGAAAGTTTATGAGTTTACTATCTATCATTGGAGTGGGAGACAGTTCCTCCGCTTTCATTCTTTTACTAAAGGTCTTACTCTGAGGTTGGATAATGAATTCTATCCACATCTTGGTTTTGGTCATGGACTACAACTAACGTCAATTGCTACTGCAAATGTTAAAAAAGTTTATTCAAATCGAATCAACAAATTTCATTATAAATTTAAAATATTTGATGAAGATGTTGTAGAATGCGAAGAACGCATCATTTTGAAAAAGCGTGGTGTTCAACCTTTATCACTTATTGAGTTAGTAAAACGATGGAATGAGACTGTGGGTAACAAGTATGGAGAGAAAATTATGGCGGACAAAAATAAGTTGGTTATTCAGAAATATAATGACAAACTTACAGTTTATTTCTCTCCAACCTTGCGTCATTTTGTAAGACATCCAACCCCTATTATTGGAAGCGGTCTGGTGTATGCTTCTCATGAATATCACACTAAAGCTGATTCAGTTAATGATGAATGGTGGTTGGACATCTATGGTGATCGCATCAAGAAAATTTACCAGTCTTATCAAGAATCTAAAGTTGCTATCAATATAATGCCGCGTCTATATCATACAGTTGAAAGCTTCATTCATGTAGTAAATCCTTATATACAACAGAAGTTGAAGCATGTGATGAAAAGTAAATATGATGTAAAGACACACCACATTTCGTTTTCAATTGAAAATCAACGCGTTGTTCTGAAACTGGGTGATGACATTCAATGTCAATTGAGTAAAAATTTGAAAAAACTCTTTGGTTTTTCAATGCTACAAACTGTGTTTACTGCTGCGCATACGATTGGTATAGAAACACCAATGACACTTGATAAACATGAACAGCACCTTTACATTCAAAGTGATTTGATTCTTCCTATTTCTGTTGGTGAGAAAAAAGAATAAATTTTTCGTGATTTCATTCATGATAAAGACGCTTCATATGGAATAGTCGAGAAGATGTTTGAATCTATTTTCTATCATCCCGTCGTCAAACAAACTATACCCTCTATTGCTATCAAAATTACCAATGGTTTACAAGAGTGCATCCATGTGAAAGATACTAAATCCCTCGTAACTTTAGTGTTTCGGAAAACAAAGTGAAGTCATTGTGATATGTTTATTGAAATAAAAATATGTGTATGAAAAAGTCTTTTCACAGATATAGGGGGAATGAGCTGACTGTAGGCATATATTCACAAGGAAGAAACGATCTCATGCGATACATAAAACAACCATGTATATCTACAAAAGCAACATCAAAATACTGAGTTAAAGTTGATTATGTCAATACAACTCCTGAATGTGGTAGCATTAGTTTTATTCTTTTGGGTGGAGGTATGTTTGTGTCAGGATTTCCATGTGGAAGAGATGTGTTATGTCCTATCCAACACCTCTTATCCTCCCATGCTGAAAGCGCTCGTTTCTTGAACGTGTGCGTTTTCACAGTATGAACTTGAGATTTTAAGATTTTCATATTGACAAACGTTATAGTTTTATTTTTATAGGCCTTCTTATAGGACCGATGTTTCATTTTGTGAACAATGGATTTTGATATACCTTTAGCACGCTTAATACTATCTGCACATTCTTTTAATTTCATGGAATACATTTTAGGACGGAGGAGAATCATTTCATCTATTTCCTTTCCTGCTGTTTCATCCTTAAAACAACCAAGTTTGGCTTTATTCTGTATGGAATAGAGTGGATGAGTGGGATTGTAGTTAGATGTGTCGAAATATTTTTCTAATGACTTGCCTACTTCATTAAAATTTAAATCTTTTTGAGTGGTAATTCCTAAAAAGAAACTATCTGTATCACCACCCAGCAAGCGAACCTCTTTTACGAGAGGGCATGGTTTTAATATTTTGTAGAAGAGTTGATACATTTCAAGCTTGGAATAATCTAAAACGGCTTGCCCAATATAGATGGGTTTGCACAACTCAACTTCTGATTTTATCATTTTAACACCTACAAGATCCTCATCGATGATGTCTCTATCAATGAAAAGAGGTGATGAGGTCAATTTGTGATATTTTTGTTCATCAACGATTAGTTTGTAGTTCATACGTTTTCTAACATCCTCCATGGTCTTTCCGAAAAGACTGTTATTCTTATATTTATAAAAATCCTTTTCAAAATTATTTTGGGCGAGTGCACGTTTTTGACTGTTACTATCTATGTAGGGTTTGAGGAAGGCTTTCTGTCTAAATTTGATAATGCGGTGAACTGACTTTAGAAGCATGCCCATTTCTAAATAGAATTTTAGTATGCAGAAGTGCACGAGATAATTTTTCTTATCATATTGGGTGAGCAAAAGTTTGCGGCATGGTTTGTGCCTTGGCTGTCCACACTCTGTTAAGTTATTATGAAATTGTGACATGAATGGTGAAAACATATCTTCAGTCACTTCACCAGATTCAGGTGCGAGTGGGAAATCAGCAGTTTTATTTTTAATACTATTTGGATAAATCAAATCCACTTCAAAATAATATCCCCAATCACCTTCATCTGGAATCTTCAGAATGTTTGAAGGGTTGGAGTAATACGCAAGCTCATCTTGATTTAACCAACTAAACTCGGAGTGAGGTAGTGGTTTAGACAGTGAACTGCCATATAAATTATTTTGGTCATAGTACTTTGGGTGGATATGATCGTTACCTACTGTTTTAGATTTTATGTGATGTTTATTCACAAATGTGAGACCACCGCGTATTCCGCGCTCAAATATGTTATACATCTCGGGGTCTTGTAAGAGATGGATGGTCTCACCAGTCATTTTAAAGGCTGATTTAAAGGACATGGCTGGTAGACTGACAAAGTGGACAGGATCTAATTTGTCTTCTTCTAATGCCACTCGTCGAAATTCCTGAAAGACATCAGCCAGCTAAATGACATCTAATTCTAAGTAAGCGATCATATAATCGCCAAACGTTTTACAATCAAATTTTAACCATGCCTCTTGAGCATGTTCATAGTCCTCTACTGGACAATCTTGACCCGTCAAATCGTTTTGGAATTTGTCAATGGAAAGAAGAGTTGTTTCATTTAGTTTAGACATTGAGCTAAAATACGCATAGGGAAAGACTCCTTTGCGAGTGATTATTTCATCCGTTAAGTTTGGATAGTGTTTCTTCAAAGTTTGACTATGGGGAAGAAACTTGAGATTACGAACGAGAGAAGCTAGTGACGCTGACATGAATTGGAATGAATCTAAAAATTTTATTTCGAAGAAGACTGTCTTATTTTCTTTAGTTTTATCTACTGGTACTTTTGCTGTCATTGCCATGAATTTTTCTCTCGTTTGCGCTATTACATTAAACTGCCACGATTTCATCTGGCTCAACCCTCCTTTTATGAGCATATGACTGTCATAGCCCTTAAAGTTATGAAAAATGACGGGTAGTACACGACGTCTCAACCTAAGTGAAAAGTTACATTTGGAGCAGAGTGCGTTTCTAAATTTACCAGTGATGTGATCATGATCACGCACTTTCTTAATTTTATCGTCATCAAACGTTTTATGATATTTAGGGCACGATGTGCAACTTTCAAATTTCTGTTTGTCTTCATCTGACATATGTAGTGACTTACGCTGCAATTGGGAATCATATGATTGTTGAAATTTAGCAGCTTTATCGAGAAATTCTAGAAATTTTGAAATGCAATCTTCACCTTGCCAAGTATGCATTTTGTTTTGTCTATTCCTAAAGTGGTCATGCCATACTTCATAGCAGGATATGGCTGCTGGCTTGTGGATGATATCATCAATGTAGCATTCTATGTCTGCGTAAATGACACGCAGGGGACTTAATTCGTCACCATTATCCCTATGTGAAAATATTTTATCGTTGGGCATGCGTTCCATTTGTAATTTACCTCGCTTGCACCATTCATAGTGAGTTTCAAATTTATTTTTACTCCAAAAGGAGCGGATGCAGCGGTCGCATACAAAATGTTCACCTCTTTTAGAGTGCCCCAAGTGAGTGTACAAGCGAGAGATTTTGGGAATACCACAGTAGTGCCATTCCTCGCTATCATCTTGTTTTACTAATAAGAGGTTGACTACACGTTCATAACAAGTTGAACGTGAATTATAGCGGGCACCCTTCAACCCCTTCTCCCACACGTGAACGACAATTTTAATCTTATTATGTTTTTCGAACGTTTCTACATCTTTGATTTTCATGTTGTTACTATCACAACCTTCAAAGTCTAGTTCATCCTCCCACTGTCTATAGCTATAGGTATGATTTCGATTCGCGTTGATATCATTATAGTGAAGGATGGATAGGACTGCATATTTGAAACACTGTGATTTACAATCGACATTGATGACAGCTTTCTTATTATACAACGTTTTTGGTAGTTTAAATGTGCCTCGAGCTGCATGACTTTCTAATAGGGAAATTTTGAATATGGCTGAGTCCACACCATCAAAAATGAGAGCGCTTTTGCGTTGATTGAATTTATCTACATTTCATTTTAAACATTGAATGTGAAAATCTAGCCAAGACTCGCAGTCTACAACTTCGGTTGCGGAAGAGGAAGGAACATGAAACTGTATTCTCTCCGTCACTTGACCCGTTTGAAAATCTATCTTAATATATTTTAGTTTAAGGTAGATGAGCGCCTTCACTCTAAAATTGTCTAAATTGTTGAAGAACGCTTCGATAATGTTAGAATTTTGAAGGAGCCACTCAGGAAAATCTACTATTTGAGTATTGGACTCCATGCAGTAGTCGCGTACTAAATTATTATGTGAAACATTAATGAGGGAGATGGTAGAGGTACCGTTGGTGTAGTAATCATTTGCATGCGTGTGTTGAAGTCTGTGCGAAGATCGCTGAAAGTGACTATCAAAAGAAAGAGGGCACAAATCGCAAGGAAAGGAGATGTCATCGTCAGAATCAACTTCACCTCCGGAGATTGACGCCGCTTTGCGTTGACACACACGTTGTTTGATGTGTCGAAGGAGACTGTGCTTCCTTGTAAACATATGTGCGCAGTCGGCACATTCCCACTCGTTGCCTTGTCGCGAGAGTCCTGAGCTGGAACTCACATCACCTGAAAGAGAAATCATTCTATCATCTCTGTTCAAGTCTCAGTGTATTGTTACAACCTACTTTGACTCAACAACTCTAAACTTTCCTCGAGAAGGGAGGGCGTTGGTGATGAAGTTGATGCCTGAAATTGAGGAAGATGCTATTAGCCACACGTTTGAGGGAGATGAGTGAAGAAATTTTCAACTTACCATTTCAACGAAATCAAGTTTAAGGTTGATACTTCAACAAGATAGAGACTTCACTCAAATAATACGTCTCAAATTTGGAATTCACGAGAGAGCAGTTCACTTGTACGCCTCAAATATAGAATTCGCTAGAGAACACTTCACTTATACGTCTCAAAGACAGAGTGAAATGACACGAATGTCACTTTGCATATATACTTTCATATTCATCATTCATTGGATGTTCATTCTGATTGGTTGCTTGTTGATACTTAAGAATTAGAAAACATTTCACAGTTATTATTCACAGTCAACATGACAAGCCCTCCGACAACACCAAACACAAAATTCTCTTCTCCATGCTCAACACCAAAGGCGCTCGTTGCACCAAACGATCCAACGAAGGGGAAGGTAGTGAAGGTGTACCGACTGGACAATATCAGAAAGTTGTCATTAGCAGCGGACGACGAAGAGAGTGTATGTGAGAAGGAGTGTCCCGACTTAACAGGCGTGAGGTGGAAGTATCTCCAGTACGATACTGATGATGTGATGGAGATCACCAGCACCAAATTCCTCCACCAATTATGGGAATGGTACACCCCTAACTCCCAGCCACGAACTATGGCGGAGTGGGAGTATATCGACAAAGTGAGGCTCGCAGTAGAAGAACTATTAAAGCAAGTGAACTGTTTTTGTTATCTATGTGAAGCCAGACTCTGGGACGATATTGACGATGAAGACCTTTTGAAATACATGCCATAATAAATTTTTATTTCGTATTATCTTTGCTTTCATACTGACTTACTTGAATGGGGCTTCAGTGGATGATTTAACCATGTATACTTTTTCATTTGGAAATAGTAGCACGCTTAGTCTAACTTGTAAATCTTATAACATTTCATATGGGCGATGATGGTAGATGAAATAGTTTTAAATAAAATTAAGATAGCTTACACTTCTGATACAGGGACAGCAATCGACTGCGATCCATGTGTAAAGAGCTTGTTAGACTACGGATGGGCTTAAGTGGATGATTTAACCATGTATACTTTTTCATTTGGAAATAGTAGCACGCTTAGTCTAACTTGTAAATCTTATAACATTTAATATGGGCGATGATGGTAGTTGAAATAGTGTCAAATAAAATTAAGATAGCTTACACTTCTGATACAGGGACAGCAATCGACTGCGATCCATGTGTAAAGAGCTTGTTAGACTACGGATGGGCTTAAGTGGATGATTTAACCATGTATACTTTTTCATTTGGAAATAGTAGCACGCTTAGTCTAACTTGTAAATCTTATAACATTTAATATGGGCGATGATGGTAGTTGAAATAGTGTCAAATAAAATTAAGATGGCTTACACTTCTGATACAGGGATAGCAATCGACTGCGATCCATGTGTAAAGAGCTTGTTAGACTACGGATGGGCTTTAGTGGATGTTTTAAACATGTATACTTTTTCATTTGGAAATAGTAGCACGCTTAGTCTAACTTGTAAATCTTATAACATTTCATATGGGCGATGATGGTAGTTGAAATAGTGTCAAATAAAATTAAGATAGCTTACACTTCTGATACAGGGACAGAAATCGACGGCGATCCATGTGTAAAGAGCTTGTTAGACTACGGAAGAGAGAAGTGTGTTATGTTGCGTGTGGCGCGTGAGTGTCCTCCCATTTCATTCCATTCATCAATTCGTCTCATTGATAGAGACAGGTAGAACTCATGGTTCTCATAACGTATGCAATGGAAAGTTTTAGGCAACCTTCGACAGTTGGCTAAATGTCGCCCTGGCGCGAATGCATACTACGTTGAGACAGAGGCAATCACTTGCAAACATGACGCAGAGAGGTTTAACAAGATTGACCATTGCCGAATGTCCCTTGCGGTATACATAACTACGGGTTTCACCGCCGCCCTTTACAGGAACCCCCGTCGAAAGGAAGTATTACACCGAACTTCATTTGCAACGTTCAAGTTGACTGATAGCAGATTCAACTTAATGATAGTATTCGCCAGTCTGAAGACTGCCCAGGGCAAACCGCGTGGAGGTTCTATCATGTCTTGCCCCATGGTGGCCCTTAAGAGAGCCGATGGTTCGTTCTCGGGGTGTCAATTAAGTTGACTATTGGCTTGAATAGTCAATAGGTATGACAGTTAGGTTGTCATAACCCCTGTGCCGCCTAAGCCGTGGTGGTGCATCTGGCACCTTTCGGATGCGGGTAGTATTCGGAGTCCACACCTCATCCGTCCAAACGATCTTCTTGATCTTCCCCTTCTTCTCATCCTCTTCATCCCACTCGTCGAAGATGATGAACTCGGGAATGGCGTTGTCTTCATCGATGAAGACGGGAATGCTGTTGGCAGGAGACGTTGCTTCCATCGTGACTTAAAATTGAATGAGAAGCGCTACAATCTTCTGGCTTATATAGGGTTTTCAACAATGAATTGCTCAACAGCGAATCAGAATGCTTCAGGGATAGCAATCGACTGCATAACGTTCAAGTTCACTGATAGCAGATTCAACTTAATGATAGTATTCGCCAGTCTGAAGACTGCCCAGGGCAAACCGCGAGGAGGTTCTACCAAATCTTGCCCCATGGTGGCCCTTAAGAGAGCCGATGGTTCGTTCTCGGGGTGTCAATTAAGTTGACTATTGGCTTGAATAGTCAATAGGTATGACAGTTAGGTTGTCATAACCCCTGTGCCGCCTAAGCCGTGGTGGTGCATCTGGCACCTTTCGGATGCGGGTAGTATTCGGAGTCCACACCTCATCCGTCCAAACGATCTTCTTGATCTTCCCCTTCTTCTCATCCTCTTCATCCCACTCGTCGAAGATGATGAACTCGGGAATGGCGTTGTCTTCATCGATGAAGACGGGAATGCTGTTGGCAGGAGACGTTGCTTCCATCGTGACTTAAAATTGAATGAGAAGCGCTACAATCTTCTGGCTTATATAGGGTTTTCAACAATGAATTGCTCAACAGCGAATCAGAATGCTTCAGGGATAGCAATCGACTGCATAACGTTCAAGTTCACTGATAGCAGATTCAACTTAATGATAGTATTCGCCAGTCTGAAGACTGCCCAGGGCAAACCGCGAGGAGGTTCTACCAAATCTTGCCCCTAGGTGGCTCTTAAGAGAGCCGGTGGTTCGTTCTCGGGAGTAACGTCATCTTACAGCCTACCAATTCTGCTGAGAAAGTCTTTGACTCTCTCTTTGGTAGCAGTGTCGACTTCCACGCTAATTGGCACGTGGCTGAAAAGTGGTATGTAGCGCCATTCCGTTGAATTGACAACAGTTGCTGTCATCGGATTGCCAATCCGAGCAAGATTATTGTGGACTCTGTCTTGCTCCTCTAGTCTGACAAATTCCTCAAATATATTTCGCGGCCTTAACTGCGGTCCGCGAGGAGAGCTGACTTGACTGTTCGGCGTCTGCATGATTGAAATGAAATGAAATGAGAGGCAGTGGTTTATATACCCCTCTAACGCGACGCGACGTTCAAGTTGACTGATAGCAGATTCAACTTAATGATAGTATTCGCCAGTCTGAAGACTGCCCAGGGCAAACCGCGTGGAGGTTCTATCATGTCTTGCCCCTAGGTGGCCCTTAAGAGAGCCGATGGTTCGTTCTCGGGAGTAACGTGATGGGGTGGTGAGGCGAGTAAAAGATCTGCAATGAAAATGATATGTATTAGAATAGGATATACTATCTTATTTACTTTTCACTTACCAAGTCAGCCATCCTTAGGTAGTCTCGCGCGCTTCCTAACAGAGAATTTGTGTAAATGGCCGCGCATTCTCAGGCTGGCATGCAGACATTTTTTGGTTGGATGGCCGTTGTAACAAATTATTGACTCGTCGAGACTACGGTTGACGAGTACTTCACCGTCCAAATGATTATCCCGAATAGGGATGTGAAACTCAAACAACCTATCCTCATTCACACGATTCCACTCATCCCTCATGCGCTCCAACTTCTCAAACGCTTGCCTCTCATCACCCCGCCGAGCCACATTCCTCTCCAACTCAACATTCCTCGCTCTCAACACACTCATCTCCTTCATCATCTCCTCAAACTTCGCTTCTACATCTCTCATTCTTCTCTCCGCAGCACTCGCCCTCTTCTCACAGTCATCATTCTTCTCTTCCAACTCTCGCGTCTTATTCTTCAAATCAGTCACACTACGCCTCATTCGAATATTCTCATCCGCTACCTCCTTCGACTTCAGTTCCTTCTTTTTCAACTCATCCAACTCCTTCACGACTTCATCCTTCACCTTCTTCAAACTCTCATACTTATTTACCAACAAATCATGCGCCATCTGCTGCGATACATGCTTCTTCTCTTCATCCTTCAACCACCTCGCCGACTGCATACGAATCCCACCACTCTTCACTTTTGGGGAAGATGAGCTCTGCGGGTTGTCGGTGATGACAATGTTTGACACCTCCGACGACGAAGAGCTCAACTTCCTCACACGCTTCCTCACACGCTCCCTATCTAAATCCACATCATCCTCATCATCACTCTCAAGCACTCTCTTTCGCTCAATCTCAGCCTCCAACGAAGCAACTGCTCTCGCCAACTCATCATTCTCAACAACATTCTCCACCTTGCCGTCTCGCTCTATCGCCAACATTCGCTCCCTCTCTTCAACAATCAACTGCGTGAATCTCAAGTCATCACCAAACCTCCACTACAGTCAGCATGCACTCTGTAAAAACGCGCCTCATCCTCATCACCCTTCAAGACTCTACACTTTACACACGCAACCCTATTCAAGATAATCATGTGGTCGGTGCCCGCCTTCTTGACATGCGCCTTGGCGTCCGCACTGCGATTGATTCGCCCACATGTGCACATTTTGATATGGAATTTTCTGTTTTTGTCGTTTGCCATGCCTGAGATTTTATCGTTAACTGTAAGATAATGAAATTTGTATAAGTTTGGAATCATGTAGTACAGTCATATTCCTAAAGCATTACACTTAGTGAGAAATGATAGATTTGAGTGTAGTGAGTGGCACTCGATCCCGTCGACTGCCCGAAGGCCTTGTACTGATCACTGGGGAAGTGAGAGATCTTCCCCGATACCCGCTATTTACAGCTGAAGACATCATTGTCACTGCCCCGAAGTGGTAACAGCAACGCCGAGTCAAAGGTAGTGATCAGTAGCTGGGATCTAACCCCTCAAAGCTGCCTTAGACTTAGTTAAATTTGAAATCTGACAGCAGATTTGAACTCAGCATACTTGAAAACCTTAGTATACATGTTAAAACTTTGAAAAAACTGAAAATTAAGAATTTTAAAAAAATTCCGCATTTTACTACTCATACTACTTTTAAAAAAATTATCAGTAGTAAAGACACTATCAAACTCTATCACACAAACTTTAAAGTAAGAAGATAGCTTGCCTACTTCAAAAGATAGAGTCCTTTGAAACACCCGATATCGGGAGCTCAGAGCGACGACCGTCGCTTACCTCGTCTTTCGATGAAGTGATGAGATTTACGTTGTCGGGGGTTTATATATGCTCGGAAGAAAACTTAAAATGGCTCTATCTTCGAAAGTATTCATCGTAGCGACATGCGGTTTGTTGCAAACGATTCGTCTCATCATTCTCTATTATATGACACCTAAACCATTCTCATATGACCACGGGAAGTTGGTCCGTCAGCACATGTCCATGTAACATGCCACAAGTGAAAAAATTCCTAAGTGTGTAAGCTCCAGTGTGGTGAAAATTTTGAAAAATTTAAAACTTCCGAATTTCGACCTGGGACCTTCACCAAAACATTTTTCATCAAATTTCACTGACCCCCCCTCCCCCCCCCTCGTTCGAAGAAATTTGATGAAAAATGTTTTGGTGAAGGTCCCAGGTCGAAATGACACACTTTGGAAAATTTTCAAAATTTTACCCATACAAAGCCACTCTGACACAGGATTTTTTCAGGTGAGCTACGACAGTCCACCCTCCCAACCTGGCCGGCACACCACGCCAACCTGGAGAGCACATCACACACCACCTCGCAATACGACGGCCGGCCAGAGAGGGGGGGACGTCAGACTCGAAGCAACACGGCGGTACACCACGACCGACTCGACGGACAGGAGGGGGGACGTCAGACTCGAAGCAACACGACGGCACACCACGACCGACTCGACGGACAGGAGGGGGGGGGACGTCAGCGACGGCGGCCATCTTGCGCTATCCAGAAGTGGAGTTTTACTTACTACTCAGGTCTCATAAGAATACTTTTTTCAGTCAGCCTACCACAATGGATATAGATTTTATCATAAACAGCAATTGCAGCACTGTCTTTCTTGGCAATCACATTGAGCATGGCCATCAGTTACTCGTGGATTTTATAACTGAAGACGTTTATAATTTATAAATTTCTTTGCAAGTTTCCCGCCTGCAGACTGAGATCATTGCTACCTTACTACATATCTACGAACGTGTCAAAAGAAATTTCGATTTAAGGTCATCGATCACTGTGAAATGAAACATATGTTATGTTTCGACAGTTATTTCTACGTAGGCTCTACGTGCAAACTCTTAATAGTTTTAACTAAGTTCAGGTACCTAAATTTTTCTCAAAGCTCTCCTTTCTGCTGCAAGTGCGATTGCAAGTTTTGCATTACGTCTAAAGCAGGCCGACCGAATTTTGAGCACTTTTTGGGTACTGACCATCGCACAATCAGAATACGCCGGTGCATTGCGAGATGAATTAGTGTTGGCCAAAGTAATGTTTGCATCTATGAGTGTTGGTGAGGCAAACGGAATGCTCGTTGCGAGTCATGCATGTATAGATAGGAAGAGCAGAAAAAGATGAAATCACGATTTCTTTGATGTAAAAAAACATCACTTTCCGCTGTACCACTGACCGATTTGATGTCTTCGACAATGGCGATCTCTAGAATATCGCTTTTAGCTCAGTAATTTGAAAAGAAACTCATCAAAACGAGGGCTGCATTTGCTGTGCAGGAAAGAGTTTGGTTTTCATTGATTTTGCATGAAGTTAGCATATTTCAATGAGTGTTACTGGATAGAAGAAAAATTAATTTCAGTTTAAATAGATGAATATAGTTTTACACTCCTCGAATTCAAAGAAATCGTGTTTGGTGACAAATTAGACACGAGAGGAAGATGGCAGAAGTCGAAACACATCATGGTACACAACTGACACTAAGTCTTCGGAAAAAGACGAATTCATATTTTGCTATTTAGGTGCTGCCAGGTGCTGCCACCGCAAATGTGCTCTAATTGAATCTTTTTCAACATATCCTAGTAACATGACCTTTCCTTCCTTATAAATCACGAGAGTTTCTTCACATTAGATTAAGTGGAATTTTGATGTGCTTCTGAAAGACAAACTATACACGTTACACCACTGCCTCGTCGAATTCATGATAGAAGTCATTGAAAAGCATCAAGACTTTGTACGCGCCATAGAGTAAGTTAATAATCCTGTGCAGTCGAATTATGAATACTGAATTCGGACACAAAACTTCAAGTTTTCTGTTGAATGACCCATATACATGCATGTGTTTTATACGGAAAGTATATAAGAGATATTATATTTGGACTTCTTCTATTTTTTGACAAGTTTCAAAGAAAGGTGAATGATTAAACGCAATTATCACGTAACCATAATTATATCACACCATCATTATGAATATACATGTATCTGCATGTATGCTTTGATTCATGTATCATTTGATCTACACTGCAAACCGTCAGCTACCAAATAAAATAGGTCTAAATTTAGCTGCTAAACCAACTCATCAAAAAGCTAACATTTCTTCCAAAATGAAGGCGGTTTGGCATTCTTGTCTACCAGACCGTGTTCATCTGGTAGCGGCCGCCTGGGTGAAATCCGACGGTCTGGTAGGAAATTTGCTGCCAAACGCTAATGCGCCTACCAAATCACCTAGAGTTTTATTGGTTACTATCTAATTTCTTTTGTCTTCATTTCGCAGCGATTACCTGATGATCTGGTAGCCATGATGTTGAATTCTAGTGGAACTTTTCATATTTAGCTTATATTGACTTTATACTACCTATAAGTTAACAGTAGTTGATGTACTACATCACTTTAAGTGGCAGTCTTGTATTGCACCCTTCTTAAGTCGTGTCGAATAGAATTCAGATCTCATAACTTCCTTCTACACCCAATGACTAAATTCATTTGGATTGAACCATAACTTCACTGCAACCACATTTATTTCTATATCTCAAACATAATTGCATTTGTTATTTTATGAATGAACATGTATTGTCATTTCGGATTAAATTTCGGACATCTTAATTTGAAATTTTCATAATGCACATAGCTAATAGTAGTTGTAAACTTATTGATTATTTATGAAATCTTTTAGACTTCCGTGTGATAAAATCGAATTCACCATTGCAAGTTTGACTCTTAATATTCAATAGCTTATTACTTATAACGCAGTAATGAGTAACATGCAACGAAAGAGCAATGTACAGGCATATATTGACAAATGCCTCAAATCACCATATTTTAAATTGTAAAATTTGCGTTGGAGTTGTAATTCAATTTTTATGGAGATTATGCCATGAGAAACTTGATGTTTTATATATTAAATTTGCATGTATATCACTTTCCTAAATGGTGCTGCCCTTGACAAGTAGTCCTCACGTAAACAATTGAACGTGACCTTTGAGAGCTTCAAGATGGATACGATTTTTGATGAAAATCGGCTGACAGTATGAATTTCCCGACATCTTCTTCATAATGCAAGGATTTTATGATTCTTTGAATGAACAAAAAATAGTCTACTTCAAATTATTTCTGACACCTCTGAAAATTTAGTTATTTATTAATATGTCAATATCAGTTGATTTCAATGACTCAGTTGATTTCAGTTACTGTCCTTGTTCCACTATACTTTTGAATGAAAAACATCAAATTTCAAAAGTAGCAATGCTTTTTCGATGAAATTACGAAAGAAATTACAAATTTCCCCCAAGGAAGCTTGCTATTTATAGGAGCTAATCTGTCAAATAGACACATTTGATTAAACACATTTGATTAACCGCAGAAAAATAAACTTACAATTCTGAAGGCCTATAAATATGATTTGAGTGATATTTGTAAAGAAATGAAGCTTCTCCTCATTCACGGTACAGCTTAAGAGGATGTTATTGAGTAACACTCATATATTGATAAACTTATTGCACAATTTCCCTTTGCAACCTTTTCATTTTGAAATGCTTATCAGTCTATGATAAAGGGACTACGCGACTAGGAAACATAATTTTTGAGACTGTCATATTTATAGAATGGACTGTAATTCATAGAATAAAGATGTCTACAACCTAAAAAAAGTACGTCAAATAATTCGCAATGCATGCTTCGCATTGTCATGTGCATCATTCAACAAGTAACAGAGACGTGGCTTCAAAAATATGAATGAATTTGTAGCATGAAGAACTTTAGACTTTAAAAGTCGTTAGCTGCACGGCTGTTGAATTGCTATGAAAATAACTTAAAAACGTTGCTAGTAAATGAAGTCTAAATTTGAAATGATACCATAAATCATTCCCATGCAAACTTTGAAAATCGACATGGAAATAATGACAGGGCATTGAAAATTGCCACAAAGTCAATGTATTTTAAGACAAATAAAAAAAAAAACAGTGGTGGGCGCTGCTATAAATAAAGCGATAAAGTGATAATATTGCTTTAGTCGAAAATGTATCGTTTATCGCTTATCGCTTTAAAATTTTCCGCGATAAATCCTGCGATCAATTTAGTGATAAAGAAGAAAAGAAGAAACCTCTTTTTTGCATTATTTTACAACTTTTTTCGTTTTCCATTTCACGTGATTCGGCAGACGGAATCGGTGAGTGAGGAGTTTAATCAGCTTCAATTGAAGTGGTCTCGGAGACTGTATTGATCTGTTTTTCACCTATTTCATTGTCTAAACAACGTCAGTAAAAGTGTTATCAAATGGCCAGTTGATGGTCAGTTGATACATTTATCCCGTTATTCTGTATTGAGGCTACTTTCATGTATGGTAGCGTGGAGTAATCCCGTAAATGGAGGTAATGCCGGACAGACGACATTTTTGGAAATAACGATCTTCTGCATTCCGTAAACGCGCAATTTGATTGGATATCATTTATTCGATACCTTGGTTTTTTGAAAGGAAACCTTCACCTCCTCAACCAGATGTTCAAGGTGCCAAGGGGTTGGATGAGGAGGATGATGATTTACATGTGCCTTAAATTAATGTATTTGTGTTTGTGATGTTGTGCTGTGACAGTTTTGTTGATTTGCATGTTGTAATAAAGTAATATAGTGTTAATTTCGGGTCTTTTGGTGTCATTATTTTAATCAATATTACATGCATTATGTACATGTATATGGTGTTTTAAGTGTAAAAAAGAGGTTTTCTAATACATGGAAGTAGTAAAAATTGATTACCATATTTTTGGATTTATCGCAGATTTATCGTTATCGCTTTATTTTGAGGTCCAAATTTATCGCATTATCGTTATCGGACTTAGCAGGAAAATTTATCGTTTTTTCACTATCGCTTTATCGAAAAATTTATCGCTGCCCGCGATAAACAGTAATTTTTTCTCAGGTACAGAGGAATTCACATCAGAGCCAGACACAACCGCAACATCAACCACATGGTATCAACAAAGCAAAACTAATTTGAGACTAATTTGAACTTGATCATGGAGAATTCAGATGGCAATCGGATAAAAGTTATCAATAGCATTGATTTCAACTGTTGCTCTCAAATAGTAGAAATTTGCTATCATTCATGATACAGTACTATAAAAATTATTTGATCTACAGTTAAGTATGTTTTATTAACATGTTCATACGACTAGAAGAAGGAGAAGCATCTGGTAGGCACCATGCAGGTTTGGCAGTAAAAAAACTAGTGACCAAAGTAGTACTACCAAGTAGCTACCAAGCAGTAGTGATGAAAATTTTCCGGAAAATTTTGAATCAAAATTTTCCGTGGAAAATTATGTAAAATATTCGAAAATTTTGGAAATTTTGAAAGTTTTGATTTTTTTGATAGACCCTATAATTTGAGCGCTTCCACTGCCGAGGCAGCTGCGTACCAATAAATTGGGTCTAAAACTCTTGATTTCATCATTATTTCGATTAAAGCGATCGAAGCAAAACGATTTCCGTCCGCGGATTTTTGAACATTCCTTTGCTACGGGTGGCTTTGTACTAAATTGTTAGCATTTTTAATTATCACACAGACACCGTTTGGGATAACGTGAATCTTGCTTTACAATAGGGGTATAATTGTATGCAATGTGAAAAATCTGGAGCAAAAATGATGTACTTTATTTTGGAGTTTGCGAATTGTTAGCTTGAAAGTTTAGCTGTGCAGCGTTGATCATAGTGATGCAAATTCTCCATGTGTTGATGAACATGTGATGAAGTATAAGCACACAGTCCACGCAGCATTCATGAGCGACCATAGTGGAAGATATAAAGACTGCAAACTCGTTAGATATTTGGTCACTAAAGATATCTGTGATGAGTAAAAGAATATCTATGATAGCTTCTAACTTCTGGCGTAGTGCCCGATATCTTCGTTGAGGATACACATCCTCCAATTCTAGTTCAAATGGTTCAGATAGTTCCAATTCGATTTCAGATCTGCCCAAATGAATTTCAGATGTGATCCACATGAATCTCCAGTTGAATTTAAGATCTTTTCAAAGTTGAGCTTCTGACAGATATCTGAAATTCAGCTAGAGAAATCTGAAATCCATCTAATGTCTGAAATTCATTTGGAAAGATCTGAAATAGACATGGTAAAGGTGCAGTTGATACCAAAGGTTAACATACAGGGATGATAGAGAAGTTTTCGGTCTTTGAATATTACATAGTCTTTTCAAACGACTATAATAAGTCTCCAAAACAAAGGAAAAAACGTCAATCACCGAAAAATAAACTTCAAAATTTTCCAATGGAAAATTTTCCAGAAAAATTTGAAAAAATTGGAAAATTTTCCATTTGCATCACTACCGAGCAGTAAAAAACGCTACCAAATGAAAGGCAATAAAGCATTTGGTAGCAAGCATTTCATCGGTTTGGCAGCGACGGTTTACAGTGTACATGTAAGTGATGTATACAACTAGGACTGATATTTTCAATATGCAGTATATTTCAGCATATGCCGGTAAAAGTCATGCAAATCAGCCTCCATTCAGTGCTGCAGCAAAGCAGGCTTGTGTTGTGGCGTCTTTTCCCTTCAGACATCCCTGACACAACGAAGCTATTGTAAGTTATTCAAAATCATTGACAATGCTTTGTGGATGTCAGATCAGCATAGATATCTCATAGAATTTAAGTGAGGAGATGGCAATATGTTTGTGAAAAAAATCAGAATTTTTGTGTGATAGAATGTAAGTTCCGGTTGCATCTAGTGAATGTTAAAAATCATGACAATCCCCACAGAATCCCTATAGAAGCGCTATGGGAGCCGCGGGGATGACCTCAGCACCCATGCCCACCCCATACCCATGGATATACCCACAGAATCCCCATATCCACGGCAACCCTGCTGACAATCGATCACCACCCACAATTGACACAGGGAGAATGAAGGACACTCGATGACGTAGAATAAAGAATTTCGATGACGCGGATATGTAAGAAGCTATGGCACACAACAGGCAATTTCGATAGAAAAGGTCGTTGGAAATAACCAATGGATGATTCGAGATCACACGCAATTCAGCAAAATATCCGAATTTCTTGAGAGAAGGATGAAACGGCGCAAACCAAGAAGTCCAGACCAACACGAAGACACGATACCATACCAAGACCTGTTCCTTTTGCTCTCTTGATGGCTTTGTTAAAGGATTCTGGCTAATTGTCGTTCTTCGTTTTTTGGTGTATTCTACGACGTTGCTATTATATTCTTATTGATGATGTAGAAATTCACTTCTTTCCGACTTCATATCTTCTTGAAGTTCAAGTTATATCAAATTTCCATTACTTTTAAATTTTATAAAAATCTTAAATTTCGTCGCGATTTCTCATTCTCGAAAAACTATTGGCCTAGATAGTAATGTCTGAGTCTCCAGAAACCGTGATTTCTAGGTTAAAATCCGTGTTTTTGACTTAACCCCGTATTCACTTGATCATCTCTACTCAATAATCCTAAAGACAATTAGAAGTACCGGTACCAGTGGCGTCGTCTCCGTGCCTGCGAGGTCTTCGCCGCATACCCAAAAATAATTATTTAGGTTCATAAAACAAAGGTTCATATAGTTTTAATTTTTTGTTTTTGAGAGCATCTTTACGTTTACAACTCTTTACATACACTTTACAGTTTCAAGTCACTACTCTCAAACACGTTCCGAGCGTCAGCGCTCAGCTGTTAACTGCAGGGATCTTCAAGCAATCACACAATGAGACGGGGATGTGTTCACAGCAAATCACAGAGATTTGTGTGTTTGTGTGATATGTTCTATCTGAATCAATGAATTTATTAATAGATATTTTCTTACATTGTTGCAATGTATTTGCTTCTTCGTTTCCATCGGGAGAGGACAACTCTAACTATCGAGCAACACGTAAGCGCACACGCTCCAGAGAGGCGCAAATTTTCCCTATTCGTGGCTTCGCCAAATTTTGAAGATGGTGACGCGTTGAATCGTCGTTCACCAATGGCTAAATATCGGATCGGAAGGTGAGAAGCCGCTGAAAGATAAAGCGATGAAGTTTCCATAATTTGATGTACGATTCAGTCAGAGATATTGATTCAAGGCATAATGGTGATATTATGTTTATGGCTGCGATTTCAACAGTGGCTATTTTCTAAACTGGTCAATCGTCCGAGGGATTATGCAGAAAACTCCAACCATCTTACATGAAGTTCATGGCATTGAAATAAAAACTGAACCACTCTCAAGGGATAGAATATCAGGAAGAGCACAAAAACATTTTAGCAGCCCTAAATTTGAAAAATGTAGGTGATTGACAGACTATAATAAAAACATCAGAGTCTTGCGTTGTCAAGAGCTTCCTCGAGAGTGAATGTTCTCTAATCTCACCAAGGCAATCAAGCGTCATGTGAGAAATCGATATCACATTTTCATTGTCATTTGACGTTTAAAATCTTGGGAAAACAAGAGTCGCGTTGACGAACAATCAGCTTAGGATTGCATGCATATACGGCTGTTCAGAAATGGAGGCCGTCACATAGGACTCATTGTGAATCACAAATCACAATTCACATGCAGAATAGTCTACATTGGGTAGTCTATGGACTTCAGTGTACCTTTCAATTAACTATCAATATCTGTTTCTCGCATTATTTCAGTTTATTCTGTAATCATGGATGCCAGCATGACTCGAATGTTCATGTACTTGTACGAGTGTTTGGAAATTCACTGAAATTAAGATAGCGTCAAATTAATTATTTTATGCAGTTCATGCTGTCTGCTGCAGAAATATAGGAATCCACTATGGAGCGAAGGCCTATGGCCAGGGATCACGCGACGCCACTGACAGGTACATGTACAGTATCATAACTTGCGAGGCAATTTTCGCTTCGTAATCCAAATGCTTATTTCACTAGCTACCGATGCTGCATAATGATTTCATTACGATGCATTGAAGCTTGAAAGGTATGGAAGCACCGAATCGTTAGACAGAAGGAAATTAGCATTCGGTAAGTCTGTGCAAGCTACAATTCGAAACTTGAATTAAAGTGTCAATAAACGATGCCATCGAGCTATGTCAATGGAACTAAAAAATATATTCAACTCCATAGAGTAGGGATATATAGGTAGAGTGTCGACTCAAACAAGTATCTGAAAACAGTGAAAAATTTTATATCAAGAGATTCATACTTTTCATGCCAGTTTTCTAGATGATTTTACTTGGACATGATTGCATGAAAGCTGTGATATCAATGAATTTTCTATAGTTTTATGAAAAATTGAGAACAGGGGTTGGATTGTTTCTATGCTAACATATTCAACTCACAGCTAAGGATCTGCCTTGGATTACCAATGATATTACCGTGCTGATCAGCAATCGATATTAAGCATACAGAGAAAAATTTTTGGCCTTTATGCTACCACCACAAAGGATAAAGTGGAAAATGCTTGCTGCAGAGACAGTTTGACAAAAATGGTATGGTTGAAAATAGGCTTCACAGTTGCAAACTACATGAAGATCAAGAATCTATTCTTGAAGAGATCAGAACCGGTGTTCATTCGCACTATCAAAAAGTTGACACCCTTCACCCGCAGACCCCGTGCCATATTTTTCTATTTTACTTTTTGTGCTGAGGATACACCAACCGCTCATGCCCATGTAAATTCATCCTTTTTGACAGTGAATCTCCATGTGCTGTTTTATTTCAATTGAATCAGTAGAAGTATGGCGGATAGGTCAAGGGGACCAGTGGACCCCCTCTCCTTTCAGGTCTCAGAGGATGTAGAAATTCCCATCACAAAATTTTTGCTATAAGATGATAAATGAATTTGGTCATGTTCACGATGGTGCATAATGAGTCAAAATTATTTATTCATTGCTTACATCATGCTAGTGCATGTGCGTTGTGTTAGAAGATCGCAAAATGTGAATATTTTACTTTCGCACATGATCGTGCATGACTGGTTGGCCTACATGAACAAATCAGCAGAAACCAATGATTAAAATGAAACATATCATTCTATTTATAGTTCAACACTAAAAACAGATTGTTGGCAAAATTTTCACAGCTGTAATTGATGAGTTTGAGATCTCCACAGCTGTTTTGAGGGTATAAAAATGCATCAATTCTGGCTCAGATTAGGCCTATTTCGATTGGCATGGAAAAATTTGAAACAATAGACAGACGTAAGGGTTCTGCTGCATGGAATAAATCAATTTCATTGAAAGCAACTATCTGAAGTTTAATGGTGACAGCAAACATCGTAAAAACGACTCTTTAGTACAACTGAACTGATCTAAAAGTCATTGAAATACGGAGACACCACAATTTCGCATGTGCTTTATGAGAAGTCTGAAAGACACTCAAAGGATTAATTATATCGACCTGATACACGTAGACATCACTGTTTTACTTAAAATCGACTTTCCTAATGATCCTAATGATTTGGTATCCATTTAAGCAGGTTAAGGTTAACTAAGAATTTGTGAAAGGGGTCCAGTGGACCCCCCTCAGGTCTCAGAGGGTGTGAAAAAGCTCAGGTCTCTGAGGGTTAATCATAATTTTTCTCAGAAACACCCATACTGTGCCTTTTCAATTCAATGAAGTTGAAGCATGCTCGCTTTTAAAACGAGTTAGTCCATGACTCGAAGAGTGCTAATCGGATCACTTACCTTTCCTGGTATGGCCCAAACTTGCTGAAATCTAACTAAACCCCTTGCGATGCTTTTTAATTTATACATGGAAACGCAGATATACCGCAAGAGTAGTGATTCATTGATTCACCTTAAACACTGATGGCATTTTAAATCGTTGTGTGCGTCTAGTGATCACACGTCTACTTACGGTCTTAGTATTTCTTCGCGTCGCTTTGTTATCCTGTGATTCCCATTTTCCTGATCCTTTGGTGTGATCAGTGTTCATTTTGCTGAAGAGTCGTGTATTGTCATCTGTTTCTATTTTCAAGGTCATCACTTTCAATCGACACGAGATATCTGTGGTTTCATCTGGTTCTACGTTCTTTTTGTTGTTGTTGTTTTGGCCGGTTCGGTGTGAAAACACATTGACGTCAGTCGCTAGAGGCGACCGATGTCCTCAGATAATTCAGCACATGGGTGACGGAAATTTGGATGGAGTCCGGGTGGATGGCATGGAAACTGGTATAGGGCATAACGCTGCACATCCCATCTTTAGCACCTGATGAGGTTGTGCACCAAGCTTTCTACCTCTTTGCCACATTCATCGCAGATTGCCTCCTCTGCTAAACTGATGCGATGGCGATACTTCTAGAGAAGAAAAGAATGCCCTGTCCTGTATCTTGCAAGTTCGGTGCGTTCTTATCTACTCAGGCTAACTTCTTGATGGTTGTACTTCCAATAGCTGTTATTCTTCCTTCATTCGTTGGCAAGGCTTGCTCGCATTTTTGATTTCACTGTGTCGATATCGATAGGAATGTCTTTCTGGTCTAGATTAGTGTCATATTTTGCAGTCGTCTCTGCGATCTCATTCCAATGTACACCAACATGACTGGGGACCCATTGAATGATAGCGTTCTTATTTGCTGTTTTCTGCAGGCTGTTCCCAGCTTGGTCTTCGTTTGATGTTCTGACGTCCAGGTGCCCCATTCGTATCTTTTAAATCACACATCTAATATCAAGAGAGATAGCAACGTTTCTACAGTTGTCCCATCGCTGGTCTTCCATGGCTTTCTCAAGGCCGATCCTCAATGCAACCAATTCAGCATTGTAGCTGCAACACCATCTACCTGCAGGTGCAAGGACTGTCGAGTAGTCCCTTTCATTCCATGTGACTACGCAGCCTCTTCGATCCTGATTTTCCGTCACTGAATCCTCAGTCCAAATCTGAGCGTCCATGTCCGTCAGTCTTGCATCAATTGTTTCTTTAGCTTTCTTTCTCATGGTATTTGTATATTCCCTGCTGCTGCTGCAGTCAGTTAGAAGTGATGTGCGTTATACTGTTCCATGGCGGGATAGTAGTATCTTTAACTAGTTGATCGTGCTTGGTGATTCCAAGGTGTTCGGCTTTTTCGATATGCTTTGCTACTTCCCTCCAGCTTCTGCCTTTTTTCTCCTGTTTTGTTCTTCCATCGCTTCGTTTGTTGAAAATTTGATTATTTGGATTCTTAAAGTCTCGCTTATACTTTTCGTTTGCAATAGACGCCAACAAATTGCTTCTTACACATATGGGGACGAGCTCTGCTTCACGGAGGAGTTTTCCAGTAGGAGCACTTTTGTAACAACCAGAGATGAGTCTAGCAACTTTGTTTTACTCATATCCAAGAGATTCCATGTTGCTCTTACTGATGCAGAGATACAGCCAGCCGAGCCATACTCAATGACTGACCTGATAAGTCAAATGTAGAGACTTTGAAGGTCTTAATTATGCCTACCCCATTTGGAATGCTCTTATACAACTTCACAACTTAAGTCATTCGCTGTTCCGGTAACCGAGTGGGTAAACTGGTTTTTCGTGCCGAAAGTCCACCTATCGAATTCGTAATTCTCTTTCTACCCTGAAGTCCAATTAATGGTCTCTTCAAATATTTTGTCTCTGACAGTCGAAGATCTTCAGCTCCGAAAAGGATCATTTAAAATGGATGAGCTTGTGTCTACTTCGGTAAAAATGAAGAGGGAAAGTCAGTCAAAGAATGAGAATTCGATTGTTGCTGCTATCAACCGGCAGTTACCACCTGTCGTAGAACAGTTAAATAAAATTCTAGACTGACATCATGCGCTAGATTTGATAGCTAAAGAAGATTTGAGTGTCTGCAGAGCGAGCGGCTGAACACTACGGACCCGAAAGACATTGAATTTTTTATTAATGAAGCAAGGTTAAGGCGTGAGAAAGAGGTGTTTGATTATAAGCAGGGTAGCCAAAAATAACAATGGTACAGTTGCTGAACGAATCAACTCTGACAAAGCGATAATATACGATATGGTAGATGAAATGGGAAGATCAAGTTTTGAAATCAAAGGAATAAATCGTATTGACAAAATCAACACAAAGCAACATCGACTTATGCGCATAAAATATTCATCAATTGATAAGATATGATTATTTTCATCAAGATAACAGACCTACATGTGTATTTTGAAAAATTCACGCAAATTACGTAAATCAGTGAGGTTTAAACACGTCTTCATCAATCCTGACTTGACTCAACTTCAGCTTCGTAAGCAAAAGGAGTTAAGAGATGTTGTGAAACAATGTAGAAATGATGGTGACGATGGTGTTTTTTTCAGAAGGCAGGTGGTTCCACGGAATCACAAGGAAAACTTTCAGAATTTTCAGTAAAACTTTTACCTCGCCGTATTGAGTTCCTTTCTATGATTCTTGCATATATTCAATCCCTCGTGCCTAAGCTGGATGAGTTGAAGATTTTCCTGTCGTCAGTCCAGCCTCAAATCATTTGCTTGACCGAAACATGGTTAGATTACTTTATTGATCATAATCAAGTTACAATTACTGGCTACAATCTATTCCGGTCGGATAGATGAGACAGGCGTGGAAGCGGCGTGTGTTCTTACGTTCGAGATAGTTTACATTGCATTGATGTCTCATCTCATCTTTGAACCTCACCCAAGTGTATTGAGCATCTTTGGATGAGATTTCCAAGACACCGACTCCTAGTTTTACTTCTTTGCGTTCCACCGGGCCTGGCCGTCGCTTAGCATGCAGAAATTATTGAATGCATCATTAATTCAACGGACGGGGCTTTCGACCAAATGAAGGAAAGCAAAATTATTATTCTTGGTGACTTAAACAATCTTCCTACTGATGAAATTGAAAATTGTAAACCAGCCAAACCGTAAATCTTCGATTCTCGACAAAACTCTAATAAACAAAAATCTACGATGCCAGTATTATTCTCCTACTGTAGGATGCAACTTCGGTAATTCTGATAATTACTCAATTAATCTGAGTCCAAAGTCTGAAATTTCTCATGCGAACTATTGAAGTTCGCAAGGTGTATAGCTTTCGTTTCAAGCACATGGTCAAATTCCGCGATGAAATTCAATCCATCCCTTGGCATGCATTTTATAGAATGGAATGTGGTCTGCAAGAGGAATGCGACTTATTCTATGAATTCATCCAAAACGCCTTCAAGAATATTCCTTGTACCTTCGTCGAAATGAAATCTTCTGATAAAGAATGGATAGCGCCAACTGTGAAGCATCTTATAAATATGAAGCATTAGCCAGAACTTATTCTAGCTATGAGCCTACAAGGAACAATAAAAGACAATAATTCCTCAAACAAAAAAGTGGCTAGAGAGGTTGAAGAATTGACCAAATTATGTATGGAAGTTGACGAAGAACATTAGTAATTCACAGAAGGGTAATGGCATTTTGAGTTCATTGATTTCTACATTCCCATCAGTAAGCGATGCTATTGAAGCTATCGGTTCTGAATTTACGAAGCTCTTCTCTGATGCCCCTGACTGGCTCGACATTGAAAGCAATCTCAAAATTTCTGAAACTGACAATTGGCACATGAATACAAGCGTTGCTGATGTCTATTAATTATTGATAGATCTTGATACCAAAAAAGTCGGGAGAGGTGATTGATTATCTCCACGCTTATTGCGTGATAATGTGGATATACTCGTATATGCCCAGTCAATAACTTATCTTTTTTCCCTTTCGGTTTCGACGACAACTGACCCTAGTCAATGGAAAAAGTATAACATTATACCAATCCCGAAAAAGCAATGCAAATCAATCAAAGACCTCCGCCCACTTACCATGATCCCGGTTCTGACCAAAAACCTTAAATGTTCGATACAAAAGTCAGTCAAAGGCAGCTTGATTCAAACATACGAGTATAGTGACCATCAAAATTGTTTTTGTCCCAGATGCTCATATTGCACTAGTCGACGCCATAACTATACATCTGGGGCGATCGCGCAGAAACAATGTTAGGCTAATAAATCTCTAACACTATCATTCACCCATTGAACTTTGCTTGTCACTAACAACTCACTGCCTAACACTGTTTCTGTGCAGTCGCCTCTGAACTCCCCTTATGTAAACAAAGTTGTCTTATTAGCTTTTGATCTCAGTAGGGCTTTCGATCGCTCACCATACGATAAATTGCTTCAGTCCTTGACGGAAAACGAGTTTTCACGTGATTTCATTCGCTGTTTTTTTTAGCTATTTTCACGGAAGAAGACAGAGGGCAACACAAAGCGGTCTGGTCTCAATGTAAAAAGCCACTTCATCCGGTGTACCCCACCTCTCCGTTATCTCGCCTTATCTGTTCGCTTCATTTATAGGTACTTTATCACCTAAACATTCTGAAACAAAAAATTTCTAGTGCACAGATGACTTTTACATGTTGCTCCCGTCGATTAAGCACTAAAATATAAACGAAATTATTCACTCTGAAATCAATAACGTTACATATTGGTATCACACATATGCCTATGATCTTGTGATTAATGCTGACAAAACTCGTCTCATGATGTTTGGTAAGTCAGGATGCTCATCCTGTCTCCCTCTGATCTCACGGTTGCACCAGAAATTAAGATACTTGGATTGACTTTCCAACGGAATCTAAAGTGGGATTCCCACATTTGATTCCGGTTTACTAAAGAGGCTTCTCATCGTCAAATGAAAACATGCTTGGCATATGTAAAACCGATCTTTTGTGTGTGTATAAAACATATATTGGAAGTATACTTGAATACAATTTGTCCTTTATTCATCAACATGTCCAAAAAATGTGAAAGAAAAGTTGAAGCGGTTAGAAAGTGTTGTCATCTTATCATATGTGGTCGCTGTGACAATGATTGAAGTTCACTCCTTTCTTTGAGCGGGCGTACAAGATTGCTCTTCGTCTTTTTTCAGATATTATGAGACCGGACAACTTTTTGCATTACTTGGCTCCACGCCAACTTACCGTTTCTGGTCATATTGAAATACCACTTTTTAACTCTGTGCGACGGTTCTCTACTTTCTTCCCGTATTGCTCAAGGCTTTTCAACAAAACTGCTTTTCTTTTACAAATGTCTGACTATCCTCTTTTCCTTAATGATATTGCGTGATTCGCATGAAATGCTTTCGAAACGAATGTGAAAATGCTTGTGCGTATGATTTCTATTATCAATATGCAAAGATTATTATTAATTCTCAAATTGGAAGCTAATGTTTTCGCATTCGAATAGAACTTTTGAGATGACGAATCGGACATAATTTCTCGAATCGCGCCCACTTTAGTGTAATGACATAATACATACTATATATAATATGACGTTCACATCAACCAGTTAATGTGGAAGACCATTTATTTAGTCCGACAGCCAGAACGAGTTGCTGCTAGTGGCAAAGAGGCCGAAAATGGGATCTTCACAGAATTTTGTACACCGAATGCCTGCTGAGATTCTGTGCGTCTACTGAGCATTAACCGTTCTATATTTTCTTTCTTTGACTGAAACGCATTAACCCGGTGGCGCATATATATATTGTGTACCTTTACAACTGTGATCGCTGCCAAATGCGATACGTTGGCGTTACAACACGCCATTTAGCCACTCGGATAAACGAGCATATTTCTGGTAAACGGACCCCTACAGAGATATCCATGCACGTGCACAATCCGTCACGTGAGAATTTCAGCATCGTCGGTAGAACTAAATTTCCTAAAATTCTAGAAACGATATTGATCAAAAGCAACTTCGACACACTTGCTAACGAGAGGAGTGGATCTTACCCAATCAGACTTCATTTGTAAATTTCACCATAGTTTTTCATTTTTGTATATAAGCCATTTCGTATCTGCTTTTACCATTTGATTGTAACGCTGATGATGGTATGACCTCAAATACCGAAACATGTCCGGAATAAAATCTCACTGCTGAGTACGATGGTTTTGAAATATATATATATATATATATATATATATATATATATATATATATATATATATATATATATATATATATATATATATATATGCCAGGTAACTTCCTTTAATTTATGCTTCACTTTAAGAGTGAAAACTCGCTTTTCGGATTATTTCTTTTTGACAGAACGCACCATTGAATTTCTATTTGGCAGGAAATTCAAATTGTTTTTCAAAATGGCATGAAGAAAATTTTCTTTTTGATAATTTGAGAAAAATATTCAATTTTGAACTTTCATAATCTTTCTGTGTCCGTATATGTTTTATTTGGTGTATTTTCTAGGGCTATGCACCAGTCTGATGTTAAATTCGACTTACCTCAGTGGCAATGCAGCAATAGGTGCTGGAATATTATATATATATATATATATATATATATATATATATATATATATATATATATATATATATATATATATATATATATATATATGCCATCTCGCAATCCGCTACCGTGAAAGTCAGAGTAAGTACATCTTTCAGAACAAAAACATCAGCGATTCAAGCGCTGTATGATCTAGTAACAATGGAGAGGATGATATTGTGATATAAACCCCATTATATGATTGTGAAGACAGTGCAGAGAAAATAAAGCAGCGTTAAAGACTGCAAAGTTGGTCTTGACGATGACAGATCAAGTAGGCCTACCTTTGCATATACAAGCATGAATATGTACATCGAATACCCTTTAGTTACACTAATTGTTTGACGACAAAATTACGAGCTATAAGTAGTTTGTTTGGCTCCTCCGTTATTTTGCAATATCCAGATGGTGTACAGGACAGCACAGGAAGTTAACGACGTGAGATCATCGACCTCAGGAGGCCTACTCATGGTTTGAGGACAGTGGACACACTCTGACCACATTTGCATCACTATTTCCTTCCTCGAAGCTTCGTAGTAGCTATTGCTGTATCTTTCTGCTCCAATTCAACTATTTGGAGACAAGTTTGATCATTTTCGTCTCTTGTGAAGCAAAGTAGGCATGATTTTGAAAGTTACAAGGTGCATGCAAAAGCTATTTTCAAGAATCCTCATTTATTTATGGATGACAACGTATGGCTCCCATTGAAGTCAACGATAATGGTCAAGGTTAGATCATACTAATTGCGATCATTAACTCTAAAAAGGAAAAAAAATGCATTGGAGATGACGGACCCCAGAATTTATCAGTGGCAATACGCAACGATAGAAGGCCTGTATGCCATTGGATCGTATCCATACCTAAGTATAGCTGATGCGCTTAAGGTCAATGGCAAGGTCCTTCTCGAAAGAAATGCAGTGTGAGATTGTGCGCCAAGTGCTTCAAAGCGCACCACATTTGGTGACTTATTTCATGACGACATGAACCGCTGTGCATATACACAAAGACAAGAGAGTCGTTTTTCAGAGCAAAATAGGCCTACTAAAGAGAAAATCACCGATAGAAGTACATGTGTATTTGTTTGATCGTTATAGAAACTGTATGCACTGCTGTCAGACCTGTTTTATGGCATTTAACAATGCCACAAATTATATTTTGAATAAAACTACAAATCAGAATTATGAATTATATTTTTCTAATTTGAATTTAATTTACATGTAGTGAATAATCCATCAAAACAGTTGATATGAATAATGGATGTGAAAAATCATATATGAAATACACAAGTAAGATGCTTGTGCCAGACAAATTGTTCTTATGGCAGCATAGAGTAGGGATATATAGGTAGAGTGTCGACTCAAAGAAGTATCTGTATACAGTGAACATTTTTATATGAAAAGATTCAGTTTTTTGCGGAGATTGCGTTCCCGTGGTCCAAAAAATTATTTGAGCACTTTTGAAAAAAGTCAAAATTTGCCAATTTATTTAGGCAGGGGTTACCTGTAATATGATCACGCTTAAGAAAATACTCTTGAGGTTGAGCATGAAAATAATAGGTACCCATCGAATTTCTAATTTAACAATCATTAAATCTCCAAGGCTGTCATGAGAATCTGTGAAATACCATCATTCCTTCTGAATTACAATTATGATCACTCAATTCCGATGTAATTTCTGCACAACTACAAAAATTTGCATTTGGTGACAATAACACCCGTATCTCCCTTGAGTTAATTTAATAAAATCAAGTGTATACACATTGAGGATAAATGCGGAGTTACCACTCTGCCTAATATACCTACTCTATGTATGTCCGTTTTCATAAAAATCAGTGCTTCAATTTTCCCTGCCATTATCACAAGCAAAATTGATTACTTTTCAGGAGTGGAAGCTCGTAGGACGCGATCACATAAATATATATATATATATATATATATATATATATATATATACCTGTACGCAATCACACCCAGATGTTATAAAGAAAAACTAAACAAATAAATAAGATAGCCCGACCGGTTTCTGCCTGTTCAAGGCTTCTCAAGGGCGTAGAATGATTTATTATGCAATTCGTATATCATCAAGCTAAATTAAAATCATAGTATTCAAAATCTGTATAGGCATGATATCGAAATACCAAAGAAAGATAATGATATCTATCTATCACCTCTAAAGTGAAAAATGAAGATAAAGCAAATTAAATATCCCTATTTAAGGAGGCATCAATCCCTCTGATACAAAACGTCTATCTTCCCTATACAATTTTGTGCAAGTAGGTGGCATTTTTAAGAGAGGCATTACATAAAACATTGGATTGGAATTGCGGGCACAGTTGAATATATGTTTACTAACATAGAGGGAGCGATAATTCTCATCCCTAATTTGTTGACGGTGCACTCGAACTCTTGCGCGCAAGGAATCACCTGTTTGGCTTATGTAAGTGGCTCTGCATCCTGCACATTACAGGGCATAAATGATGTTTCTTGACGTGTGTTGGCAAAATTACGGGGACCACGACTATTATTGAAGCGATTATAGAATGGTCTATTATAATATCGGCTACGATCAAAATTTTGAAAGTTGCTTCTTTGAAATTGATTAGTGTTTGATCTAGGCCTATAAGTTGAATTCACTGGTTCATTATTTCGAGATTGAGGAATTTTTAATAATCCTGAATTTAAAGAAATCATGTTTGTTAGAAGAAAAGAATTTGCTCTTTTCTTCACATACCGAGTGACTCAAAAGTTCTTCTCTCACCGTTTCAGTTTTCTATGCTCGTAGTTTTTCGGCTGCTACTTCGTTACTGAACATAGTTTTGAAATAATTTTCTACATCTTTATCTAGTTTAGCAACATACTTAGCTTTAATATCGGCAATTGCTCGCAGTCTTTGAATGTCGTTCTTGCATTCAGACACTGATAATGTTTTTCTCAACATTTGCCTCATATATACTAGCAATATTGCTATTTCTATAAATCTGATAATAACCAAACTTTCTTTTCTGCAGCTTTTGCTCTTTAAATTTTTCGACAATTTTTTGCACAAAATTGTATAGGGAAGAAAGAGAGACGTTTTGTATCAGAGGGATTGATGCCTCCTTAAATAGGGATATTTAATTTGCTTTATCTTCATTTTTCACTTTAGAGGTGATAGATAGATATCATTATCTTTCTTTGGTATTTCGATATCATGCCTATACAGATTTTGAATACTATGATTTTAATTTAGCTTGATGATATACGAATTGCATAATAAATCATTCTACGCCCTTGAGAAGCCTTGAACAGGCAGAAACCGGTCGGGCTATCTTATTTATTTGTTTAGTTTTTCTTTATAACATCTGGGTGTGATTGCGTACTGGTATTAATTTCCATTTTCTGATGGACATCTCCTCTTTATACTCGAACATTCCAATTGATGAGGGAATAGCTGCAGTTGGACGTACTTTCCTCCGTCATGAAGATGCTAAACGTCCTGACTTGAGTATTTTATCCATCCTCCGTATACTTCTAACATCGAATGATTTTGTATTTCGTGATCAACGCATTCTACAAACTCAGGGTGTTGCAATGAGCAGTGCTTTCGGAGCATCTTACGCGAACATTTTCTTACGCGATTGGGAGGAACGCATCCTTGACCGTCCGCTCTCTCCAAGTCTATGGATCAGATACATAGATGACGTTTTTGGTATTTGGACACATGGAGAAAGTGAATTATTAGACTTTTGTACATATGTAAATAATCCGACCAATAATGTAACTCTTAATTTTTCTACAAACAGTATTCGATTTTTAGATTTAGAATTGTACCTATCAAGTGATAGACTTTTTCATCGTATCGGATTTAAGCCGACGGATTCTTTCCGTATTTTGTCACCAGAGTCGTATCACCCTTCTCATATATTTAGTAGTATTGTGTACAGTCAGATTTATCGTTGGTGTACTCGTAGTTCAACTTACAATGATTTTAAAGCCACGAAACGCATTGTTCAACCTCACTGGCGTCGGCAAGGATACTCGCGCAGCATGATTCGTTCTATTGTAAGGAAAGTATTAAAACGTACCTGTCAAACTCCGTCCAACTGGTCGATTGGTTTTCTTCCTTGTGACACGTGTAGTATTTGTATATACGGTTTTTATACTCTCTGTCAAGATTGACAACTGTACATATTCGATTTTACATCGAATGAATTGTTGTAATACTGGCATAATTTATTTAATTGTGTGTAAAAATTGTTACAAAAAGTACGTAGGGGAAACTTCTAGGACTCTTCGTCAGCGTATTTCTGAGCATGTGAACGCTATAAGATCTAGCTTCTCTACCTCTGTTTCCCAGCACTTTAACTCGTCGTGTACTTTGAATGACTTTTCCTTTACGGCCCTCGAACACTATGATAACAATAACAAAAGAAAGGTAAAAGAGATATCTTGGATGAAACGTTTACGGACAATAGTGCCTAATGGTTTAAACGTGACGTCAGATTACAGCAATGTAATCAATTTGGTGCTTCCTTACAGTGAATGCAGTGGACCAGTTGTACGCCTTTGTAATCAGTTGATTGAAGATGTAAAGACTCGTGGCTCTTATCGCTCTGGCAAGAATTTACGCAGTTTGTTGAACTAGTCCGTTTCATAAAAAGTGGATCATCCTAAAATTTGACTAAATAAAACATAAGCATGATACAGAAAGCATTTTTTATGTTATTTCATGTCCCTAATATATTTAAATGTCCTTATATAATCTGATAAGCTATTATACAGTAACGGTTCTTAAGAAGCTAATATTTTGTGGCCCTACCCTTATTGTCAATGACATTACCAATTCGTCTAGGCATTGATTCGATGATATCGTTGATTTTTGACTGATCTAACTTTCTCCACTCTCTTTTTAACAGTGACGTAAGTTGTGATACGCCATCTGTAGGCAGTGAACGACGAACGTTACGTTTTAGAATACTCCATACATTTTCTATGGGATTCAGATCAGGAGAACGATCGAGCTGGCCAAGATAATGTCCTAAGCCCTAATTGAGACTTGCATAAGTTGACTCTACTACTCCTGTGACACGTAGCATTATCATCCATAAATAACCAAGTTGATCTGTCATTTGGCCAATGTTCATTCGTAAAACATTCACATAGCGTTCAGAATTCATGGTTCCTTGCTGTATGTGAAGTTCAGAGCGGCCGTTGGTCCAAATGCCAGCCCAAATCAGTAGAGTCGCACCACCTTGTACCCGGGGACGATGTAAATGTCTCGGAATTTCCTGATCAGATTTTATCCCTAATCTCAATCGACCATCACTATCCTTCAGACGGACTGATGCCTTTGCCTTTTGTGAATGCGATCTCGTTATTGTTCATTTGTGCTTTGTACTGTTTTCAACCTGTAAGAGATAGATTTCTAGCTGAAAGCAATCAGGAGTGCTGCCAACACCACCGCAACGAAGTCAGGAAGCTATGGAACATGAAGTCCATTTAATCACATGTAGCAGTTACATTATTGTTGATGAATAATGGTGCTATACTGGCTCTGATTGACCGATTTTCTTTATTTTTGTTTTGCTTGATAGCTTTTGGCTTGTAGAACAACATATTACATAACAAAGGAAACAAATGTAATTTTATAAGAGTGAGGTATGATTTTGTGTAACATTGCTAAATGAAGATCAAATTATCTACCACATTTTATCTATAACAGGAAAACAACTCAATATTCATGCTTGAAATTTCCAACAATGATATTAGTAAGCACAACTGACATATCTTCCACATTTCAGAGAAATTCGTTCAAGTTTGGCGGAGTTAGACAAAGTTGAAGTTAAGGCGATGTTTAAGGGTGATCCATTTTTTATGAAACAATCTGTATAATCGCTAGACCTATTTAAGTCTATACTTTGTACATTTTCTGGTTCCTTGTACATATTGGAGTTGAGAAAGATTTTGAATCGAAACCGGTCCTCCAACACAACGACTTTTCTTTGTCTTGGTTTTGGTTTGTCGAATAACGGATCTGGGGCGTACGCGCGGTGCGAACGGCACCTACTCAGTGGAATTAAAACACCACTGAGTACCTCTACCAATCTACCGATATATATATATATATATATATATATATATATATATATATATATATATATATATATATATAATAGTATAACAGAAAATTCAGAAATGGATAAAAATATAGAATAAATTAAATCCCACAGGTCATCAAGAAAAAAGCTTTGATTTGTTTCAGTGCCCGACCGGTTTCACTTGGTCACCTCCAAGCTTTTCAAGTATAGCCCTTGAAAAGCTTGGAGGTGACCAAGTGAAACCGGTCGGGCACTGAAACAAATCAAAGCTTTTTTCTTGATGACCTGTGGGATTTAATTTATTCTATATATATATATATATATATATATATATATCGAATGCCATCTTGGAATTCGATCCGAAACGACTCGCATCCATTGTGCACGTGAAATTATTCATTTTTCGTGTCGTGATGTTTCAAGCTATATTTGTAGATATATTACACAGATGTATTTGTAATTCGAAATATGCAAAGAAATCACAGCCGCGTTTAATGCGTTAAGCCGAGAAACACAATTCTTTACATAGAATGTCTTCAAGTCATTTCCTATATTGTGCTTGTATTATTATCACACTTCTAGTCGGTGATGCATGTGATTAGATGTTTAAAAAACAGGTCAAAGTGTTTGTGTTTGCCGACATTAGGAGGCTTGCCAAATCTGAATGAGTTTATCTGCACTAAGTTGTATATGTAAGAGACGTCAAATCACAACAATACTGAACGATGAAAATATGAAGAATAAAAAATCAGAACGCAACAAAAGAGCTCTCGCATTGGAGCGCATGAGAGTCACCGCGAGTTGCACGAATATCATTGAAGTTGCGTCAATATTGATATTGCGTCCAGATCAGGACATCCTCGACGAAAGTCAGGACAAGAACTGTCATACGTGCAGAATCGTACGTAGTACAGCGTGAAAGTCGCATCATTCTGTGATAGTCTCATTTTCAGCCTCGTTCCCTGCAGCGGCACGTCCTGTCAGCCGGATTGATTGGCTTGCAAACTGAATGTCTGAGTAGACCATCAAAATTAGAACGAATCACTTCGTCAGTTAAACAAACAATCAAACTTGACGGGAGCAACGATTGAATAAAATGCTTTTCCGTTGTGCAGTAAAGTATGAAATTGACCACATGATTGAATCTATGTGATTTGTGGGTGCGAAGGCTCCTGTTCATTTTTCATTAGATCACAACGTTAAGATGACATTCCGGCCAACCTTTACAATTCAATTGTTACATGAATGACCTGTAAATGAATAGAATAGCCAAAGTTATTATTATCTGTGGTGACTTGAAAGGAACAATTGCATGCGACGTATGACGCATAATATGACGGAATATGTCATAGTAATCAGGTCATGCCAGATGACAGTGGACCATAAAAGAACTTTCTTCAATTCACGAAGCAGTGAGTGACCTGACATGCAAGCTTAATTGGTCAAACACAATCTGCTAAATCATACATTCACAAGATAAAAGTGGATCCTTCCATTTACTTTCAGTTAAGTTGCAATACATCGTGTGAAACATTGGTATGATGTCGCATGCCTGGTCTTACAGCTTCATTTGTGTTGGTGCTCTTCTCTATTTCGTATGTGCATCCCCTCCAACGATAATCAAACATCCTCAAGATTGGTATCTTGATAGTCAGGGATATACCGTCTACGCGCCATTTTGGACCACAGCATCAACATTTGATCCTCCCGGTCAAGCAAAGTTCACTTGCAAAGCCAACGGATCAGAACCAATTACATATCGCTGGTACAATTTTCACGCTGAAATATTTTCTTTAGGGTCGCCTGTACCAAAGAATTCGACGTCTTATTGGGCATCTGGAAATGTCTTGATAATTAAGAACAATTTCAATCCATATATTCTGTGCGAAGCTGTAAACTCTTTTGGATCACAAATGAGCAGAAAGGCTCAATTAAGAGTAGATACATCGAAAAAACCTGGAACATTGTTGTCAACTATTCCGTTTCAACTCCAAATATTTACCTGCTCAAGCAGTAGGTACGATCAAACTACCATCTCAGTGAATGGAGGCAAAGTTATAATATTCACAGGAAATGGACACTATAATTATACAATGAAATACACCCTCAACAGGGAGGTGTACTTGGATTTACCAACTGCCAATTCAACTAAAACTTTCTATCCATCAGGTGTTTCTGTTGGTCCTTTCTCAGCAATTAGCCCATTTACACATGCTAGCAGAATTGTAGAGATTGTGTGCATCAAAGAATTCGTCTCAAGTTTTATCGTCAACACTACAAACCCTACACGGCCGACATATCCGAGTCCTCCTGGAAATAGGCCTTCACGATATTTCAGAACACCAATAACAACGAGAACCCCTTCGTATGTGGAGCTTATACTGCTCTATGACCCACCCTTTGAAGGAGATTCAAGAAGGCGTTATCAGGTTGGTGATGACTTTGAAATTGTTTGCATTGCAGCAGTTCCATCTAATGCAACAGTTTCTAACTTCTCATGGAAAGGTCCAAATGGTAAAGCTATTGCGCTAAAAAGTCGAGTGAAACAACGTATCACATCGCGAAGAAATGGAATCTCAGTGACACTGAAAATCAAGAATATAGAAATGACTGATTCGGGCAACTATACGTGTTCCATAGCATTTATGACTGCATCAATGAAAAACAATACTCAAATAATGATATTCGTCAAGCCATATCAACCAATTAAATTCCTGTCATCTGGAGCATCGAAAACAGTATCTTATGAAGAAGGAAAGGCATTGACTTTAACCTGTGCATTTGATTCATCATCGCAAATGAACAGAGTTGCATGGCTTCATAACGCACGAATAATATCTGATGTGACCATATCATCAAATTTATCAACTTACACCATCCCAGTCTTAGATGCTGGAATGCATGGAGGCATTTATCAATGTTTACTATCTCCGGTCAGTTCACTGTCTGGAAATATCTGGACTATATTTACTGAAGTGATCCCTGTAACAAGACTTGGTGCACTACCAGCGAGGAAAAAGCGGGAAATCCCAGTGGTTCGACCTATAGCACCACGAATGTCTATATACATTCAAAATTATGTCAGTCAAACAATTGCTCAAATAGCAGTGAAATACGTTAATACATATTCTCCAATAATCATATCAGTAGTTGGTAGTAACCTTTTTATAGATACTCGGAACTTCGCCTCAAACCTAACAAACATACTTATATCGGACAAAGACTTAGGAAGCAGTGGACGCATTAGCCGTTGTTTTGTTACCTGCAACCCATCTACAATTCCTTGTCCACATCTAGAAATTGTTGACCGAAGCTCAATTCGCAATGTCAGCGATTCCTTCAAGATCGGTACTCTAAAGATCAACAACACTTCAACCACTTTGCATGGCAAGCGTATCGTCTACATAAACATATCGTGTTCAGATGCTGGAAAGCCCTCTAAGTCGTCTTTTCTAATACTTCGTCTTTCTATATGCACTTCAACCGCCTCTTGTGAAGGAAGACTTGTTCCCAATATTGACACTACAACACAGCAACTATCCAACTTAGCAATAACTGATGTTCAAGCTTTGAATCCAACACAGCTTCAGAGTTACGTTGGAGAATTGAGACAGGTTACAGATAAAAATCCACAAAAACTGTCAACAGTTGATCAGTACTTAGCCGTTGAGGCCATGGAGGCTGTCGCAGATGCCGCAAGCACCAAGCCTGAAATTTTACCAACACTAATGCCTAATCTCACAGCAGTGATCGGCAATATTTTGCGTGTCCCCACGACAGTAATGAAGGAAGGCCAAGATCAAGTTGGTATTGCAAGACGCCTACTCACGGACGTCAGTCGCATCACTCGTCTTCTTCCATTATCTGGATCTACAAAAACTGTGTGGAATGTCCCCAACTTGGTTCTTGGAGCCGCAAGCTCAAAAAGAAAGCACACAAACTATGTTCGTCTCGACGTCACGATAAAAGTCTCAGCAGTCGAACAGTCGATGATTGCATACAGTAATAGCTCTTCGGGCAATCAGTTTGGAGCTTCCATCGCCGTACGAACGAAGGACGTTATTGGAGATCGGGTTGATTTCTCACTTTACACAAATGACTCATTATTTTTGGCACTTGCGGGAAATAATTCAAATGCTTCACCTAATGTGAAATATCAAATGCTTTCACCAATTATCTCAGCACGTGCACTCCTGGTATCAAACGACAATGACAGCGTCACATTATCGTTCGATTACAAGACCCTATCAATCAAAGAAGAAAAGAGTGGAAAATTCATGTGTATTTTGGAATTTGACACTCAACAAGTGGGACTCCTCTGGTTGTCGATTGGTTTTGTCCTCGTCGAGTCGCACTATCTGCAAATGCTCTCATCTAACCAACTTTGCTCTCTTATTGTCTGTTGATCGAAGTGAGGGACCGAACAAACAACATGCAATGGCCTTGAAAATCATGTCAATTGTTCTCTTGACCTTATCCTGCTTCGCACTTATTCTCACATTGATAGTTTACGCAAGTTACCTTAATCAAGAATTGGCAGCTGTCAGAAGCGGTCGGAAAAATAGGTCTGCAGGAATAAACGCTTCAAGAATTCTGATATGCTTTTGTGCATCTTTGCTGGCTGGCCATATCGTATTTTTGGCTGGTGCTCATCATCAGAGAGACGACGGACCTTGTAAGATAGTTGGTGTCCTCCTTCATTTTCTGTATTTGTCTACATTTTCATGGTCTGTTGTGGAATCTGCAAATATCTTTATTTCTCTCGTTTATGTTTACCTAAAGAGCGATCAAATTCGATCTCCAGTGTCACATTTCTTTGCAAAAGCATCTGCCGTCGCTTGGGGCTCACCGGCACTAATTGTTGTCATTACACTGTCGACGAATAACACCAATAATTATGGTCTAGTAATGGGCAGCAATGACCCGGAAAATCCACACGGGATTTGTTTCATCAAGACACTTCCATTTTACGTGGCATTTCTTTTACCAATTCTGCTCTGCCTGCTTGCAAATATAATCGTGTTGATTCTTCTGATTTATGTCTTGAAACTTCAAGCACACTCGAAATTTCGAGAGCAAAGCTCCAGCTGGCGTCAAAGACTTGTAGGCTTCATTGGTATTTGTCTCTTGCTGAACGTAACCTGGATCATCGGCACTCTTCAGGTCGGTGACGCAAAGCTGTTTTTCATGTATGTTTTCGTGCTGATTAATGGTTCACAAGGCATATTCATTTTTGTCTTTCAATGCATTCAACGATCTGAAGCTCGACATCATATGATAAAATTATTTAGACTATCGCAGTGCTTCGGTTCATTGAAAGCAAAAGAGGATAGTGGCAAACCTTACACTAGTAAAACCAATCCGTCTACCTTATCATCGGATATTTCAAAGAAGTCTCATGAAGAATCAGAGAATGCAAAAGATGCGAAGGAAGCAACGTCCACCGATGTTCAGGACAAAGAAAATCAGGCAGAAAATCTAATAAAGGAGAATTTAAAACAAGATGCGAATGATGAATTGATTCCAGCTGATGAGGCTATAGCAAATAGTTCTGAAGTGGAAGTAGACGTCAATTATCGAGAACCTACCACATCAGATGGCGAGACAGTTTGCTAAACAAATTTAACTGTCACCATTGTAGCTTCAGACGAACTTGATGATTCATGTATTTCTTGCATAACAGCAGGCCAAGCAAAAGGCAATACATCATTTCTAACAAAACATAGCAATGATGTTTCCGAAATTTTTAAGAATGATCAAGGAGATTGAAAATTATGCTTCATATATACATCACACCTTTGCTCAATTTTGCTTATCTTCATTTTAAAATTATTTCAGGTAACAATAGAATTTTATGCGCCTTTGTCGGTTAGTGAACCGCATCCCTACAGGAGTCTTTAGTGGATGTATATCAACTGAAAGACTAAAACAACTGTTCTACGGACAGCTTCAATTATGTTCCTTTTACCTCTAGCCACCCGAGACATATTCTAAGAAATATCCCTTTTGTGTTAGCGCGTTGAATAGAACGAATAGTGTCAGATGGAAATAATAAACTTATACGATTCCAAGCATTAGAGGAGCGATTAATCAACCTAAACTATCCTATGGAACTAATAAGAAATTCGATTAAACGAGCAAAGGAAAATACGTGTATAATGAATAAAAGTTCCAAGACTAATAACGATGATGAAATGATTCCTTTCGTTCATACATACAACCCCAATAATCCAAACATATTTCATAACATAATTCATCCAGTGGTTAATACTTTAAAATCTTTTGAAAGTTTTGCCAATTGCCAATTCAAATCTTGTATGAGACAACCAAAGTCTTCTATATCCATACTATGTAAAAATAAGCGAATTCAAATAATGGGGAGTAACAAAATGTAACAAAAATCGTTGCAAATGCTGCAATCACATCGAGGTAGGAGAAACTACTTCTTTTAGAAGTAAGGAGTTTCGCGTTAGTAATAATAATAATAATAAACGTATATTTTCTGAAAGGCCTCAATATTGGTAATCGTGAGGCAACAACATCATAAGTGGAAGTCAAATTGGTTACAAAGTTATAGAAAAAGAAACTTAACAAAAGCACAAAAGCGATGAAAGTAAACATGGAAACACGAAGCGATGATGTCACTGGATAAATCCACAGTTGAATAGGCGAATCATCACCGGAAAAATGAGTTTCTCCTCAAAACGGAACTGCAGTACGGAGCTATAAATTTTCTCGAGTAAGGTAAATGTTTCGGAATGAGCTCCTGAAGTGGATGGCTACGATCATTCAAAATGGAGCAGAACAATCGATAGCCAATTGTGATGCGACGATAGTCCAGCGGAATAAAATTTAGGCACGCACAGCTGCTGGATCCGCAAATAATTTTGTGGCATCTTCTCTGTATCTGCTCTAAGATGTTACTTTGTGTAGCACTCAACTGCACGAATAGGGAGCAGAGAATTCTATGAGACTTCGTACGTAATTATTGTAACTAAGTACTAGCTCCGGAACCGAAATGAAAGGCTTCAACTGCCTCAACGCATACATTCTGCGTACTGCTCTCTTAGCCACATAAGAGACATGAACATTCCACCTGTATAACTTCTCAAAATGAAATCCGAGAATTCTTACAGTATCGACAGTAGGCACGGTAGGCATTGCAAGTACAGAATGATCGAAATAGTTGACGCGACTTCTAAAGATGAACATTTGCTTGCATTTTTCCTGTTTGATAATCATGTTATTTTCAGCTGTCCAATCTTTTACTTTTGAGAATGCCGAAATCAAAGGACTGTTTGAGGAGTGTCTATCAACTCCACCAGCAATAACAATAACATCTGCATATTTCAGTAGTAAAACATTAGAGAAATCAGTCTGACTCAGATCCGCAATGAAGTAGCCAAATATGAGAGGCCCAATGCTGGATCCCTGTGGAACCCCACTTGATACTTTGATGTAATCACTGAACATCTTGCGCCATATCTGACTCTCTGAAATCTTGATGAAAGATAGTTCTTCATGAATATGATGATGAATGGATCAAACTCATCACGAATCATCTTGGCAAGTAAAAGTCTGTGGGAAACTTTATCAAAACCTTTTAGAGCGGGAGCCAGGGGGTCTAAGGTAGCTGGAAAGCTAACCAATTGCCACTAGTACCAGATGAACGAGTAATCCTTGCTATTCACGAAAATGAGCTTCTGCCGGGTCGCCGTTGGTGGGTGGGGTCAAGGGGTCAACATAATGACCCCCCAAAATTAGCCTACCTCAGCTGGAAGCCTAACCGGATGAGACCAGTGCCAAATTGTTCCTTTTAACCCACCAAATACTGAATGGATACTGCCAGAAACTTTCAGTGGTGGGTTGACCCCGCCAGAAGCCCCCAAAGCACTCGAGCCCCCAAAATTAGCCTACCTTAGCTGGAAACCTAGCCGGATGAGACAAGTGCCAAATTATTCCTTTTAACCCACCAAATTCTGAATGGATACTACCAGAAACTTTCAGTGGTGGGTTGACCCCACCAGAAGCCCCAAAGCACTCGAACCCCCAAAATTAGCCTACCTTAGCTGGAAGCCTAACCAGATGAGACCAGTGCCAAATTGTTCCTTTTAACCCACCAAATACTGAATGGATACTACCAGAAACTTTCAGTGGTGGGTTGACCCCACCAGAAGCCCCAAAGCACTCGAGCCCCCCAAAATTAGCCTACCTTAGCTGGAAACCTAACCAGATGAGACCAGTGCCAAATTGTTCCTTTTAACCCACCAAATACTGAATGGATACTACCAGAAACTTTCAGTGGTGGGTTGACCCCGCCAGAAGCCACCATTGACCCCCCAAAAATAGCCTACCTTAGCTGGAATGGTAATGTTTTTTTTGTATGTTTGCTAATATTTCTTATGTTTCGTAGTTTAATTTTGACTTCTGAATTATATATTCTATAAATTAAGATTTATTTTATTAAGCTTGTTGAATGTTATTCTTATATGTACATGCAAGTATGGTGGCCAGAAAAACAGTTTTGAGAATAAAAATCTTTAATTTGATTTTCCAATCATCTCATAGTTCAGGATCGGAGTCAGAATCACCACTCCAATCCTCATCGATATCGGACGACGACTCCTCATCCTCAATCGTCATAGCATCGCTGAACAAGGAATCCGGAACTGCCGGCCCGGATTTCGTGAGTTCAGTTTTGAATGACGAATTTGTCAGCAACTTTTGACCACTCTGTCGAATGCTTTGTTCTGGACCAGTTATGGTGAATGACAAGTCATTTGTTCGCCGAGATCTGCGTTCGTCGTCTTTGATAGAATTAAATCCATATTTGTCGAAGCATATATGAACTTCCCTCGAGTTTCCGGCGCATATTAATGACAGAATTGATCTTGCAATTGAGGAATACGTTGTTCCTACATTTGTTTGAGAAACTATCGAATGAAGAACAAGCCCTCCATCAAATATCTAGACAGATGGAAGTAATACTTCTTCGGATTCTATTTCTGATTGCAATGTCTCCAACTTGACCATCAATGTGGATTTCTGCGTCTTCACTCGTGTTCCATCGCTGTTGGATATTGACAAGGGATACAATGTAATGGGATATGTCATCAATCTTTGAAGGTCAAGCGAGGTTTTTCTGCGATCACCATGACGATGCGAATGAACATATCTCTAATATTCTCGGCTTTGATGTTCGATGCCTTTGCTCCTTGTTTGATAGCGAGATTTTGAGCTGCAAAGTTGTTGATTGGGATTCTTCTCACGGGCTACTGGAATCGACAGTGTTCGTGCTTCCACTCTTCAATGAACTGCTTTCTTGCAGTTTCACCTCGTTTCAATGAATTCAGGAGGTAGTTTTCCGTGTCTTTTACCGCAACTTGTCCTGTAGCGATATTAATTAGATGTGGATTGGTGTCATTCAGGAAGGGGTTACAAAATTCGTCGATTTTTTCGCTTAGAGCTTTCATTTGCATGTTGTCTCGTTTGACCCGTGATGTTTGGCATTGAGTAGCCGAATGTTCCCCGATTTCAAGACCAGTTAATGCTCTCAATTCTCCAACCGCCAAAGCCCTTTGCGTCATGGTTACTGACCATCTTCGCACAGCATTCTCTGAGTTACGGAATGCAACAATTCCCTTCATTTGCGAAGCTGAGTCGCGGTTGACTGATTGCTCCAGAGACAAGTCTACAGCAGATCGACTGAACTCTTTTTGTGTTCGTCGTACAGTAAAGGCTCCGTTTTTCAATATTTGAAAATGCCTGGGGTTACAATTTTTCAATTTCTGATAAAACAATGTGCCCCACCTCGCGTAGTTCGGACGATTGAGGGCAAAGAATATATTGAGTACATCAGGAAATACCGTAATATATCCACTGACATCATTTGTCTTGACGCATCTTTCTAGTTCTCGGTGAACACGATTGATGTAAAAGATATAAATTGTCCAGAACTGTGCTGTTGGTCCTTTCTCACCATTTAACATCCTCTGAAAATATTTTTCGTATTTTTTTAGATGATCAACGAACAGTGTGCAATTGATCAATGTTTCAATATCACATTCGTGTAGCAAGTCAGGCAAGTATTCAGAGGAGGATTCTTCTTCTGACTTAATTTCACTAAGGAAGCTTTCGTAGAGTTTCATCTCCATCACATTTGCTACAAGTTCATAAATCCTGCGACATCTATTGTAGAATTTCCCTTTCATGAATCCAATCATTGAACCTTCTATTTGGTGGGTTAAAAGGAACAATTTGGCACTTGTCCCATCCGGTTAGGTTTCCAGCTAAGGTAGGCTATTTTTGGGGGGTCAATGAGGGCTTCTGGCGGAGTCAACCCACCACTGAAAGTTTCTGGCAGTATCCATTCAGAATTTGGTGGGTTAAAAGGAACAATTTGGCACTGGTCTCATCTGGTTAGGTTTCCAGCTAAGGTAGGCTATTTTTGGGGGGTCAATGAGGGCTTCTGGCGGAGTCAACCCACCACTGAAAGTTTCTGGCAGTATCCATTCAGTATTTGGTGGGTTAAAAGGAACAATTTGGCACTGGTCTCATCTGGTTAGGCTTCCAGCTAAGGTAGGCTAATTTTGGGGGGCTCGAGTGCTTTGGGGGCTTCTGGCGGGGTCAACCCACCACTGAAAGTTTCTGGTAGTATCCATTCAGTATTTGGTGGGTTAAAAGGAACAATTTGGCACTGGTCTCATCTGGTTAGGCTTCCAGCTAAGGTAGGCTAATTTTGGGGGCTCGAGTGCTTTGGGGCTTCTGGCGGGGTCAACCCACCACTGAAAGTTTCTGGTAGTATCCATTCAGTATTTGGTGGGTTAAAAGGAACAATTTGGCACTGGTCTCATCCGGCTAGGTTTCCAGCTAAGGTAGGCTAATTTTGGGGGCTCGAGTGCTTTGGGGCTTCTGGCGGGGTCAACCCACCACTGAAAGTTTCTGGTAGTGTCCATTCAGTATTTGGTGGGTTAAAAGGAACAATTTGGCACTGGTCTCATCTGGTTAGGCTTCCAGCTAAGGTAGGCTAATTTTGGGGGCTCGAGTGCTTTGGGGGCTTCTGGCGGGGTCAACCCACCACTGAAAGTTTCTGGTAGTATCCATTCAGTATTTGGTGGGTTAAAAGGAATAATTTGGCACTTGTCCCATCCGGTTAGGCTTCCAGCTAAGGTAGGCTATTTTTGGGGGGTCAATGGGGGCTTCTGGTGGGGTCAACCCACCACTGAAAGTTTCTGGCAGTATCCATTCAGTATTTGGTGGGTTAAAAGGAATAATTTGGCACTGGTCTCATCTGGTTAGGCTTCCAGCTAAGGTAGGCTAATTTTGGGGGTTAATGGGGGCTTCTGGCGGGGTCAACCCACCACTGAAAGTTTCTGGCAGTATCCATTCAGTATTTGGTGGGTTAAAAGGAACAATTTGGCACTGGTCTCATCCGGTTAGGTTTCCAGCTGAGGTAGGCTAATTTTGGGGGGTCATTATGTTGACCCCTTGACCCCACCCACCAACGGCGACCCGGCAGAAGCTCATTTTCGTGAATAGCAAGGATTACTCGTTCATCTGGTACCAGTGGCAATTGGTTAGCTTTCCAGCTACCGTAACCCCCCTGGCTCCCGGTCTATTTTGCAATGTCTACAGTAAGGACGTGACAGACACTGATATTCCTATCCTGAAGTCTTTCCATAATAAAATTGTCCAATTTCAGTAGAGCACATGTTGATGAGTATCCTTTCCTGTGTCCATTGAGCATCGTCGAATCTGTTGACGAAAGATGTACCAATAATCTTGATTATCTCCGTTTTGAATAGTCTCTCAAGAAGAGGAAGCAGTGAAATCGGTCGGATGTTTTTTGGCAGTGGCACAATATCGGCGTTTTTCCAATACTGGGGCAAATTTGTAGTGAGCAGACACATGTTGAAAATAATTGTCACAGGTTCACTGAGATAATGAGAGAATTTCGACAGGAAAATACTTGGTATTTGATCGGAGCCACTAGCTGAACGAGGATTAACACGACACAGTAAATTATGGACATGTTGTTCAGTCGTAAATAAGAAAAGAGCATTAGCCGACAAATTTGAAAGATTTGGTATATCAGGAGTATCATTCAGAAGTTGATCAGGAACACATGGGACAACCAATCACTTTTCAAATTAGCATTCTTGACAGTCTTGAAAATATCCCAAATTGATTTCTATGATGACATAGATTTAGCCCATTGTCTCTTTGACACAAAAATTGCTTGTCTGACTTTGGATTGGTAATGCTTATAGAGAGTCCAGTTCTTATTGCGGTAAGCAAGGTAACGCTTATTAATACGCACCTTTATAACACCACTGATCCAGGGCTTATCAGAGCTGGATACTTTTATCGAATTGTATGGAATGAGGTACATCACAGAGTACAATGTTTTATAAAAGAAATCACAGGCTGTGTCTAGTGACTCACTCAACATATGGGAATTCCAATCATTATTTGACAAGTACATCGAAGCCTTCTGCAAGTGCGACTCACGGAGATCCATGATATCTACATATACTGGAGTCTGCGTCATAGAACTCATTGCTTTCAGGGACACAACGTTGTGGTTTCCTGCACCCAACGGCGGGTAAGTTATTGCATCACAATAATGAGAAGTTAATGATTCGGGGATGAGGACAAGATTAGCATTGAAACGTGTAGAACAATTGACAACATTTTGAAGGCCAAAATTACGCTCAAAACATGAATGATCAATCAAATTGAAATCACCACAAATTATAACATAATATACTGGATAACGTGTGAGTAGATCATCAATAACAGATGTAACATAATTGCACTGACTTTGCATTTCCCGACGAGTTAACGCTTTGCCAAGTGGAAAATAAACAGTTGTGAGAAGGCATTTAAAATGTCGTTGTGAAATTCGTATAACAAGAAATTCAACGTCAGGATGAGTAGATGAATTGAAGAGAAGTGTACACGAATAGGAGGTTTTAGCCCAACAGCACACTCCTCCAACCTTCTTTCCAGTATTACGATCTGCTCTGTAAATATCATATCCACAAAGATACACGGATTGATCCAGGATAGTGCTATTCATCCAAGTCTCTGTAACACACACAAAGTCAGGGGACTGAGATGTAGCTATGAATGAAAGAATATAAAGAAGCCATGTTCATTAACATGTATGAACTACCCCTCAATGCCATCTAAAAGATTCTATGATTTCTCCTAAAATTCAAGATATTTCATTTATGAAATCAAATATCTGTTGTATAATTTTTGTAGCAATAAATTAGAATCACTTACCGTCTTGAGAAGCCAGACTCCTGGCAGAAACATATCGGCGTGAGATCCGTTATTTTTTCACTTTTGACATTCACTTAGATCTGCCTTGATTTTTTTATTTACATTTATATACCTTTTATATGTTCTGAAATATAAAGTCAGATATTCGGTCCATGCACGTCAATAATACCAGATTATAATGCACGTTCAATATATACTGTATATATAAATACAATGAATAAGAAATAACCCAGGAAAAACTAAGATCTGGCTTCCTGACCGGTTTCACCTCATTTCTTGAGGATAGTCATGGGAATGAAAACTTTATTTCAAAATCATGGAAATGAGACATAGTTTTAAGATAAATAATAAAAAGCAATCAACTCATATTCAGCTTGGGCTGAAGCATAGAAATAAAAAAAAATCTTTTACCTCACGTTCAATCTTCGTTGATGTGGGTGGCATTTTAAAAATCGGTGCGGCCTCAAATTTATCATATGGTGAGGAGATATTCGTTGCACACCTAGAGATATGACGACTAACGTCCAGTAACATATACTGATGTCTAAACATCTGTTGTCTATGAACGGTAAGTCTATTCCTAAAACTGCCTCCAGTTTGCCCTATGTAATACTCTTGGCAATTTTTACAGCGAATTACATAGATGACATTACTAGAAAAGCAGTTGAGATTAGAATTAACATTAAACTGTTTGATGACACCGTTAACTTTGAAATCAATGATTTTGCCTACTGGGGAAGAGCCCAACAATGTCCTGTCACTAATGATTCAAAATTACATGTAAATGAAAATTCTATGATCCCGTTCATAACAACGCATAACAAGAACAATCCGAACATGTTTCAAGAAGTGATTCTTCCAACTAGTGGTAGCTTGAAATTGATAGATTCATTCAAGGACAAAGAAAATGCGTGTGTTCAAGCAACCGAAATCTCTACTTAGATCTCTCTGTAAGAACAACCGCAGAACAATTTGTGGTGTCAGTATGTGTGATGAGCCGAGATGTGTGTGTTGTGAGACGATGATAGTAGGCAAAATCATTGATTTCAAAGTTAACGGTGTCATCAAACAGTTTAATGTTAATTCTAATCTCAACTGCTTTTCTAGTAATGTCATCTATGTAATTCGCTGTAAAAATTGCCAAGAGTATTACATAGGGCAAACTGGAGGCAGTTTTAGGAATAGACTTACCGTTCATAGACAACAGATGTTTAGACATCAGTATATGTTACTGGACGTTAGTCGTCACATCTCTAGGTGTGCAACGAATATCTCCTCACCATATGATAAATTTGAGGCCGCACCGATTTTTAAAATGCCACCCACATCAACGAAGATTGAACGTGAGGTAAAAGATTTTTTTTTATTTCTATGCTTCAGCCCAAGCTGAATATGAGTTGATTGCTTTTTACTATTTATCTTAAAACTATGTCTTATTTCCATGATTTTGAAATAAAGTTTTCATTCCCATGACTATCCTCAAGAAATGAGGTGAAACCGGTCGGTAAGCCAGATCTTAGTTTTTCCTGGGTTATTTATTGTATTGGCCATTTTATTTTCAATATTTGATATTTTTATATATACAGGGTGAACATAAAAGAATACCCCAACTTTAAAAATTTATTGTGATAAGACTAACCAACGCACGAGGTTCGGTGAGATGTCATATGAAAGACGACGTTCTGAAGGTTTTTTACTACCAAAGCAATGACTTAATTTCGTAAGTTTTCAACAAAATTTTGATCATTAATTTTTGGCTAAAAATGCATGAATTTTATTATTCATTTTACCGACAAGTCTGTTGTAACTTTTTAAGTGTAAGTCTACCTTATTTCCATCAAGTATTTAATTAAATAAAAGACGATTTTACGATACTAACCATTTGTATCATAGGCCCTATATAAACATCATAAATGCTCAATATGGCCGCCCTCAGCAGCACGAACAACGTCCATTCGATAATCAAACTCACGCCAGACGTTTTGCAACATTTCCGATGTCACAGATCGGATGGATGCTATGATTCGAGATTTCAATTCTTCTAAATTTGTCGGGAGTGATGGCACATAAACAGAATTCTTAATATACCCCCAAAGAAAAAAATCACAAGGTGACAAGTCTGGGCTTCGCGATGGCCAACGATGAAGGGCTTTATCTGTAGATGAATGACGTCCAATCCAGCGTTGAGGATAATGATCATTCAAGTACTGTCGGACTGATAGATGCCAGTGAGGCGGTGCCCCATCTTGCTTAAAAATAATGTTTTCAGCATATTCCTCTAATTGAGGCATCAACCAATGAACAAGCATCTCAAAGTACGAGGTACCTGTTACAGTAGAGTCTTCAAAAAAGAAAGGACCAAAAACCGTAGATTGCGAGATAGCACAGAACACGTTAACTTTCGGCGAGTCTCGTACAAGTTCCACAGATTCGTGAGGATTCTCAGTTGACCATATACGTACGTTGTGCTTGTTCACCTTCCCTGTCACGTGGAATATAGCTTCATCTGAGAACACGTGCTTCGAAATGAAAGAGACATCCAACTCAGTCTGTTCGAAGATGAAATTGCAAAACTCCACTCTCTGTTCTGTATCACCACTTGTTAAAGCTTGTAGGTGCTGTAATTTGTACGGTTTCATATTCAAATCCTTTCGTAAAACCTTCCACACCGTAGATTGAGGCATTTGCAGTTCAAGGCTGGCACGACGAGTTGACTTTCGTGGACTTCGTAGAAAAGCACCGCGAGTACGCTCCACGCTCTCCTCCATCACTCTAGGTCTACCTGGGCTCTTGCCTTTACACAGGCATCCAGTCTCTACGAATTGTCGGTACCAACGTAGGATCTCTTTTCTATCAGGTGGGCTCACCCCAAACTGCAAACGAAAGGTTCGTTGAACAGTTGTTGTCGATTCAGATTTGCAGAATTGAATAACACAAAAGGCTTTTTGTTTCGCTGTAATCATGTTGGAGAATGATAAAATTGACTTATGGGTCTCGTAGAAAGTTTTAAATTAAGAGACGAGTCATTCGATCGCGATTGGTAACTGACACGCATCAATTCATGGGAATCCCAGAGGGATAAATATAGATATTACTTAATGCAACATGCGTACCGGTGTAGGAGTCCCACACGATCTAAAATTAAACTCAAGAAAGACGATTATGTTAATCGATGGCCGACTGTGGTTTGAGAAAAGTAAATTTTACCTTAGCTGTGGTAGGACAAAGATGAACAAAGATGTAACTTCAGAACGTCGTCTTACAAATGACACCTCACCGAACCTCGTGCGTTGCTTAGTCTTGTCACAATAAATTTTTAAAGTTGGGGTATTCTTTTATGTTCACCCTGTATATATATATATATATATATATATATATATATATATATATATATATGTATCATGTTGCATATATATATACATATATTCTTGATGTCCATCATTATTTTGATAAATAAAAAGTCCCTTTTTACGAACACAACATGTTTCTGCATATGACATATGCCTACATCAGGTGATGCTACAATAATGGAGAAGTCGGTATTTATATGAACACGGATGATGGTGAGCGAATTTACAACAACGACTGATAGACTGGACAGTAAAGACAATAAAATCAAAGTCATTCCGATAAGACAATAAAATCTTGCATGAGATGATGACAAGGATATCTACAATGATTGACATGGACAGTTCTAAAGTTAATGAAAGCAGATGAATTCCATAAAACAATAAAACCAGGCATGAGATGAAGATGACATAGATATTTACAATGAAAGATGAATATCTACACAATTTACAAATTGAGAGACAGAGGATAGGCACTTCCTCTGTCATTCATTAGATTCTTCGGCTAAAAACTTTTGATGATGATAGACTCGAGTAATCTTGGAAAGGGGGTACTACTGATTATCTGAAAGCCGTCTGTGGTAGGTGGGTGAATGTGCATGCTCACTTCACTAGGAGTAGGATAGGCGTTAAGATGCTCATTCATTCTCGTGATAAAGTGACACACTGAGCTGCCGATGTAGCACTTCTCACAGTGCTCACAGGTATATTTGTATACTACATTCGATTTCAATTCGGCTTTCACTTTATCTTTATTCATGAAAAAACTTGAAGTTTTATTGGTTCTGAATATAGGGCGAATACGAGCAGTATCAGGCAAGATTTTGTTGATGTCTCTGATATGTCGGTTCAACTTCGACTCGTTTTCAGCAATGTATGGTAGACTCCAATTCACAATGCGAGTATCATGCCGAGTGTCAGGTTGGATGTCAGCTCTAGCAGAGTGCTTGGCTTCGATCTCCTCCTGCACCCTGGCAATAATACTCGCGGAAAACCCGTTTTCAATAAAGAAGGAACGGATAATTTCCAAAGAATGGGCGTAGCCTTCAGCAGCAGTGTTTATTCTAAGAGCCCTATAAATCAATATATACATCAATATATATATATATATATATATATATATATATATATATATATATATATATATATATATGTGAAAGATAGAAAACACTGGTTCCGGACTAGCTTCGATTCATCTATTGAATCATCCTCAGCGGTCACAAAGTTATAAAATTGCATAAAGTTCACATTATATACAAATTTACATCTGTTCACGAGTCAAGGTCATCAAGCATGGTTCCACTCTACGTCATCGATAATGATGCTACAAGTTCAGAAGAATAATATGTGATCCATTCCGTTCATTTGATAATAGATTATTGTTTTCCTTTATCATTATGGATTCAAGAATTAGTGGCTGTCTGAAGCGACCAACAATAGTGAAATTCTCAGCCTTAGGGCTATGATCGTGCATAGATATCTCTGTAGCGGTGGGATATCCACGCAAATGCTCACTGATACGAGTATTGAAGTGTCTTATATATATATATGTATTTATATATATGTATAGATATATATAAATATATATCTTAAGAGCAGATAAATCCACTCCAAGGATCCTCACGCCGACTTTATAACCCAGGTATCAGGTGGTAAGTTTGTAAAACAAATTGTTCGTGGAAGACCAGTTTCGTTTTGAGAAAACTTTTTCAATTCCACATACACAGGCAAGTTGTTAGAGCCAAAGTGAACAAATCAAGCACAGTAAGTGAATTACATGGCACTTATCGATTAACAGACAGAGAATGACAAAGATTAGGGTGCATCGTCAGCGATTGACAGATATATTTGTATGACATGTAGAAAGCTGCTTTTGACAATATCGGATGACGCGATTGCTACAATGGCTGTATGGACCAATAAGATGCACATCTGACAATTTATTAAGTTCCTGGTTCAACCCATTCGGGTGCAAAGTATTTAGTCTTTTGATCCAATGATTTTCCTTTTTTAGTCTCTTCTTCTCATCTGGACAATGTTCCAGGAAAACAAAAGAAAAATCGGATAACTTACAAGATTCGGTAAAATGCTTGGATACAGATGTACAATAAAACGTTTTTATATTTCGCAAATGCCCGGCTATTCTTCTTGATGCAGGTCTCAAAGTCTGGCCGACATATTGCACTTTACAACGTTTGCATAAAATCAAATAAATAACATTTTCAGATTTACAGGTAAGTCTATGTACAATTAAAAACTTGTTATTATTTACACTACTTGCAACAGATTTTGTACCGATTCCAAAAAGGCAAGTGTCGCAATCACAAGGGAAGAAGCCAGTTTCCCAAGCTGTCGGCGATTGCAAAGCCAGTCCCAATACCTTTCTTACAGCATCTCTGATGGAGCTTCTGGAATAACCCTGAGCCCTATCCATCTCGGTTGTACAATATTTTTAACACTCTTGAAATCTTCATACGTAGCACAATGTGTTGCCCACCTGTAAATTTGACTAAACAAAATTGAACGAAATACATGAGGTGGGTGAAACGACGACTGAGACAAAATGCAATGAGTATCCGTGGGCTTAAAATCCACTCGGAACAAAACTTTATGGTTTGATTTATACAGTAGAAGGTCCAAAAAACGCATTTTGTGCAGATCAAATGACATTTCAACATTGATTGTAGGAAACAGATTATTTACAAAATCACAAAACACAAACAATTCACTTTGTGAAAAATCCCAGGTCAGGAAAACATCATCAATAAATCGTATCCAAAAAGATGGATGTTTATCACAAAGCAACAGTTTTTCTTCCAAGTCACTTAAAAAAATATTTGCGTATGAAGGACCGAATGGGCAACCCGTCGCAGTCCCCTGCACTTGCAAAAACTTTTCACCTCGAAACGCAAAATTATTATTGTTCAGGATAATTTTCAGCATAGTAAGAAGAGTTAAATCAGGCCTCTTACTGTCCGGAAATTTTAAAAAGGCTCTCCCCACAGCAGCAACTCCTTCCTCGGTCGGAATGTCAGTGTAAAGTGAGCTTATGTCTAAAGTCACAAGGAAAGTCTGTGTTTTTACTTCAATGTCATGAAGGAGCGTATATATGAAAGGACTATAGTGGACAAGCTCGCTAAAGCAGCATTGCGTTGCTGGCGCGTTTTGCTATGATGCTCTATGATGCGTATAGTACTGAAGAGAACTTCCAGTAATTGAATGTTTTTCGTAATAGAACATTGACTGAAAACATTCTCGCATTTCCTTTGTGCCTTTAATCTTTAGACTGCGGTTCACTATTCTATTCTCATCAAGCGAAAACGATAATTCGTAATAAAAAGCCGATGCTGTTGTAGCATTAAATTATTCCCAAATTTTCGCCTATAAAGGCCGCATAGGCGACAGAATTGTTTTCAATCCCCTAACGAAGTCTGTATAAGTAAGAATTTGGGAATAATGAAATATTGCGCCAACAGTCTCGGCTTTTTTACTGCTGCTTTGAATTATGCTGTTGAAATAAAATTTCATAATTTTAAGATATGAGATAATGCGGTGTTTTTGTAAGTCAATGATATTTGTCGATCAGTGCATTTGGAGGAGTTTCACTGTATTTCCTGCTACAGAAAAACGTCAGATGCTGCATTTGCGTGTATTTTTATAGAAATGTAACCCTATTAATTGCGCACTGCGGAAACCTTGTTCAATAAATTTGATTCTTCCACTCCTGTCAGTCATAAATATTATTTCTTTGACTCTCAAAACAGCTGATAGGTATCTCAAAGTCATCAATAACCGCAGTGAAAACTTGGTCATCAGTCTGTTTTGGGTGCAGAACCATGAACACAATGACAACTTTCATCTTGTGTAGTGATTTAGGCTGTTGTTCACCTAGACCAACATGTGTGCGAAGTCAACTCGCATTTGCAGTCTTTTAACGCAACACACAATACTCCAGCATAATATAATGTAAACAATAAGTGGATGAATGTTGCACATAATGTCACACAAATACATGCACAAACTCATTTAACTCATTTAACTCATTTTTCATGAAGTTAAATGTTTTATGAAATACAATTTCCACACCCTCTGAAGCATGAGGAAGGGGTCCAGTGGACCCTATGGCCATCTACCATATTTCTCTCAATACATTTGAAATGAAATATCACATGCAGAATCATTGTAAGAAATGATGATATATCATCAATCAAAAAAGGATCGAATAGAGAAAAATGTGGCGACAATGTTTCAATAATTCGATGCTCATTTTGAGATCCAACATCGGTACATAATTATGCATCAATGAAATCAAACTAATTATTAGACACAACGTTTGCAAAACATTAGCAAATCTAATAAAGAGACGTCCTCAGACTTGAGTAATTTCACGAACAAAAATTCTGTGACAGCCCTAGACACTGTTTTGCCTTACAAGGGTTCCTCATTAAGTCTCGGAATGGCCCACACTCGCTTAAAATATCTAAAATTTTCACTCTATAATCTTTGTGATTATCAGCCGCACGGTGTAGCCAGTATAGATAAACACAGAGCAGCTCGTTGTGCAGTCCTTCAGGTTGCTCAGCTATTCCAGATATTTTAAGCTACTTTGACCCAATTCTGAGCCGCACTGACAAGCACTTGTATTGAGAAAAACGTACGTCTACTGCTGCCAAGAAATTTTCTGCCTAATAGAAAAATTCTGCCTAAATAGCTAAAGTCTGAGGAAATATTTTTATTCTGTGCCCAGGCGAATAGTCACTCTACAATCTTCATAATTAGCGAATCTGCAAGTGCGATTGCTACCGGGTGCTATCTGTGCATGTTAAATGTAAATCAGGCATTAATACGCTTGATTTCAATGTGGAGACATAATAGGCTATCCTATGCTTGACTGCCTTGACAACATGCATGATTCGTGCAAATGGTGTACCGCACCTATGCGAACGTGTTTAATGCTATGGTTTCATGCAATATGGGCAGCTCCCATAGAGATTTCAAACGGCAACTCTACCTAGCTATTTATGATCTCAGGAAAGATCACAGTACAAGGATTGCAATTATCTCAAACGATGAAAGAGTGAATAGAAACATTGTTTTACCTCATCAAGCAAATTTCATTGAGAAGTTATATGACAAGAGAAATCGCACGATTCCTAGTCATTCAAGAATCGCGCGATTGATTCCGTCGCACGATTAATTGTGCGGAATCGACTAACTGCTCCCGGCACTGGGTTAAGTACATGTGTTCGAATGAAGAGCACATACATGTACAGTCCGTTTCATAAAAAGTGGATCATCCTAAAATTTGACTAAATAAAACATAAACAGATTTTCATGTTATTTCATGTAATATATTTAAATGTCCTTATATAATCTGATAAGCTATGATACAGTAACGGTTCTTAAGAAGCTAATATTTTGTGGCCCTACCCTTATTGTCAATGACATTACCAATTCGTCTAGGCATTGATTCGATGATATCGTTGATTTTTGACTGATCTAACTTTCTCCACTCTCTTTTTAACAGTGACGTAAGTTGTGATACGCCATCTGTAGGTAGCAGTGAACGACGAACGTTACGTTTTAGAATACTCCATGTATTTTCTATGGGATTCAGATCAGGAGAACGAGCTGGCCAAGATAATGTCCTAAGCCCTAATTGAGACTTGCATAAGTTGACTCTTCTACTCCTGTAACACGTAGCATTATCAATAAACTTTTTGTATGCGGATCTGATAATTCGATCTGAGGGGGCCCTTACAGCTCTTTTCGCTCACGAGACTAGTGCACTCAGTTAACGAGAGACTTGGATCAAATTAACAAATCTCAAAATTAGGGTCTCTACGTTTGGATGTTTTTACGACAGAGCCCTTTTTATCGAAAATCATCATTATGCCATCGCACATTTGTGTAAGGGACATTTAGTCGCTTGCTTGTAGCTCAAAGAAAACACTAGGCTGACACTTTTTGTGAATGCGATCTCGTTATTTTCATTTGTGCTTTGTATTGTTTTCAACCGGTAAGAGATAGATTTCTAGCTGAAAGCAATCAGGAGTGCTGCCAACACCACCGCAACGAAGTCAGGAAGCTATGGAACATGAAGTCCTTTGATGAAGTCCAGTTAATCACATGTAGCAGTTACATTATTGTTGATGAATAATGGTGCTATTTTTCTTTATTTGTTGATAGCTTAACAACATATTACATAACAAAGGAACAAAATGTAATTTTATAAGAGTGAGGTATGATTTTGTGTAACATTGCTAAATGAAGATCAAATTATCTACTACTTTTTTATGTATAACAGGAAAACAACTCAATATTCATGCTTGAAATTTCCAACAATGATAGTAGTAAGCACAACTGACATATCTTCCAAATTTCAGAGAAAGTTAGGTGAGTTGAAGTTAAATTTTTTTTATGAAACAATCTATATTAGTCCGTATGAATAAAGTCAAGTACACACTTTTCCTTAAAAAGCACTTACTTCACTTCTAAAAAATAGCATTTGCTTCAAAGCGTTTGCTTCGAATGCTGCAAGCATTTACTGCCGTGATAAGCATTCGCTTGCGAAGCTCTGATTCATATGAATAAAACAAAGCTTTTACTTTATGATGAAGTCAAGAAAATTGAAATCACCTACTTATGAAACTGCGACGCAGCAATCTTTCACTTCCATCACATCAGAGTGATAATTACCGGCCTTTATGCGCATCTAAGAACAAAAAATATGTCACTCCAGGAGACCTCCCACGACTGACGATGAAAGTATCAAAGACTGCAACGTTTTACGCCCAATAATGTGCATTTTTCGGCAAACGTCGAGCTCTTTGGCGAAGAGACTTACTAAACTCGATGTGATGCGCTTTCGAATTTGCAAATGATGGAGATGAATGACTAAGTTATTAAGCAAATTCAGGATTTCAGACAGGGATTGATTGTGGATGAGAGTTTCTTTTCATGAATATGCCCGCGCATAATTATTCACATACTTATCCGCAATTAGGAAATAGATTTTACCTAAACAGATATATTTGTCTGATAAATATGGGCCCATATATGTAATTACGAGCATGCAATAAATTGCTCAATCAACAGTCTCAGCATTAAATTTATTCTTTATATAGTTAATTAATCAATTTTTTCCTTTTTATTCCATTCTATGTTAAGTAGGGCAATATTTTTCAATTAAATTTTGTCATTGATTTAAATTACAAGCTAATTTAGTAGATGGGCTCGTCATTTAGCCAGTTATCTTTTTCTCTAAACAGTCTACTAAATAATCTCTTAACAATCTCGAAATAGTTTTAAAAATCATTTTGCAATAAAGAATATTTAAACCAACTTACAATTGCATAAAGGCTACGTCGCACGGTTGACACTGCTGTAATGGAGATTAAGTAAAGTAGCAATTCCCTTTGCTATGAATTAAGAATGACTTTTTTCGTTTCCATTTTTTGTTATGTCGGACTTGTTTTTCGTAGTTGTCTTCATGTTTGCTGTCTGCTTGAGAACTTGCTTTGGTACTTCTATTCCTCCCACCCCGCCCACATTTTTGTTGTTGACACCCTCGAATGTTGTGTCGTCAGCGATCTTCTCTTGCTCCTAAATGCAGTCTCACTAACGTCTCAAAAGCGTTGAGTGAGTAAAATTCCTCTGGTTTGCAGAAAATTCACAGCACTTGCTTTGCCGTTCACTGTAGCTGCAATGTAGACAACAATCCCACGAAGTTCATGATCACAGTATCTTGTATTCTAAATGAGTATCCAAGGGACCTGTCCCTCATCCCCGGGGTCAAGTAAGACTTCTTAGGTGTTTGTTTGTGCTATCACTCAGTGACAGATCAAGTCTATTTCGAATCCAATGTGACGAAATCCACACAATTTTTATTTAGGCCCACCTTTTACCACTCTCTGCTTTATTTATTGTAACCTTGACAAAGCCGCAAGGCGAAATATTGGTTATCGTAATAAATCAATTTAGTATCCGCAGAAGGTTATTTTTTCATCACGCTTCCATTCCGGATACGAGGATCACCTGATTTATTTGGAATGACGAAATCCAACTTTGACGAAATTCGATGAATTTGGAAACATTGGAAAATGTGGAGAGGGGGGGAAGAATAGAAATACCCTTGCTTTTTATCCAAGTGCTTTCCTACAGCTTTTAAATCGACCGATAAATCAGCTTAGGCTTTTTCCTTTTTATGCTTCGCTTTCAGAATTTCTGATTTGTCGAGGAACATTAGGTGACGACCTAAAATATTCACAAATATCTCGTCGAACGCATCACATCTTCTGTGTTCTTATCGTAGCGGTCTGCTACAGTCGCTGACAGTCACGTGATTAAGAACGGCGAGTTTAGTTGGAAGCAATTGCTTTGGAGTAAAAGCAAGCTATTATTCATATGAAGATAAGCAAATCCTTTGGTTTAAGTGTTGACTTCGGCAAGTCAGTGATGGGTATACTATTTCTTCAAGTAAATGGTACCAAGCATTTGCTTATTTTTATTCATGCGGCCCATTAGGCCTTGCTAGTGGTTCTTATTACATGTATCAACAAAAAAGCTTATTACAAAAAAACTACAAAAGCTATTATTGCTCTCAAAACATGCTCACCTGAATGACGATAATTTCCTTCTTTATTCCTTTTCCTGTCGAGATATGATTTCGCCATTTCTACTCAGTAACACTTAAAGGTATTAAGAAATTAATACGTCAAATACGGTCAAATTACGGTCATTACGGTCAAATTAAGAAAAGAATTTATCTCTGAAAATTAAAGTATTTAACCGCTACGACGATTTTCTATCACTTTCCCACTTATCAGCTCGTCAATTTGGCTGTGAATTCATGTGAAAGATTCATGATGACGTCACAGCTGCCAATTCATACTTACTGTGCAACTGAGAAACTAAACACCACTCACGAGATAGGAGGTTCGCTGTGGTTGGCTGATAGAGGAACCATGTAGCATGCATGCAAGCAAATGTCTGCGACTCTCTAAATGGACCAAAGGCAACTAGATTATTCTTGAATAAACTATATCGAATGATAATGAAATGAAGTAAATGTGGTTGATCACAATGAAACACAGTCACGCCTCCGGAAGGCAAATATGACAACTGATTGTACTATGAGACCTGACTTCGCTGTTTATTGGCTGTCAGATTCTAAAATGTAGCCTACAGCTACTGTACCGTATCAGAAACATACGAAAACTTTAAGGAAGTTGCGGGTACAGCAATCAAACACTAAAAGTGCTTTTGATTTTGGAAAATCAAAAGTTAGACTAACTAGAGCAGATGATTTGGCTGACTTGGCTCTCTTCACTTTCTAGTCATACTCGTACATCACATAGAAGCTATCAAAATTCGAACCCAATTCATCGGTAAAAAATCTCAAGTTCCATTCCCGAATTAATTGGTGGTTCCATCTCTAATTTGGTCCGACTTTCATTCAGTTTCCCCAGAGCATTCGTTCCTTTCGAGAAAATTTTAACCAATTAGAATCCCATTTTCAAGCATGGTGAAACCTACTTACTCGAGCAGAATAAAGTCGGTCTGAATTTATCTTAGATTTTCTGCTTTATCTATTTCTTTGAAATGTTCATACAACACTGTGACTCGTCAGTTTAAAATGAACTCGTCCAATGCTATTACACGACATTTTTCAATCTTCTGTCTTTCTGAATGCTGTAGAAGGCAAGCTCTTTAGGATCGTCCGTTTTCTTTACACACTTGTATTCGTAACATCATTTCCATTTTGACGATGTGTACAGAGAACATAAACAAGTGATTTCCTTTTCTTTCTCTCCTTGTGCGTTGATCGTCTTGCGCATAGCTGATTCATTGATTCGTCACGAAGCATGCTAACAGTGGCGTATCAGATCAGTGGCAGATATGACATCATCACGTCTCCTTAAGCTGATGATTGGGTTTTAATGAGGCATCAGATGTGCGTCTAAGCTAGCAAGATTGACTAGGCATGCAATAAAGTAGACATTGAGACAAGGTTGAAAATTAAACCGAACTACACCTTTAAATATGAACTGTACTTTTATCGACTGCAACACGTTTTCCTTGATACTTTTAACGAAAACGATGCCGCCATTTGTCGAATTTTTACAGCATAAAATTAGTATTAAATGAGTGTTTTACAATATGTCCTTCTCATTCGTGTACCCTGCTTTCAATACTAAGCTTCAATCAAATTTCATCTGCTAAGAGTTTGGATTATCCTCTGTGCATTTTCGTGGAGGTGTAGAGGAACATCCGCTTGCACCATATCGTGAAAAATGATTCGCATACCACACTTGCGACTTTGCAAATTCGCAACAACCGCAACGAACGTGATTTTCCACTATTGCGTGGCAGAACTCCCAGGTGATTGCAATGAAATACCATAAGAGCATGAAGCCCTAGCATCCAACAACTTTCTTCAAAAAATTAATAGGAAAAGATGGTCCGCACCTAACCTGGTCTGTTCATCCTTACGATGGCCACGTGGAATTTGTAGCATCAGCATGCTGACGTATTTCATGCATGCAAATGCATTCATTGCATTAAAGAAATTGATCTGTAAATTTCGGAAAGAACAAAGGAAATTCGATGTATACATCATAGATCTATCATGTAGATTATGCTCTATTTGCTACACTTTCCATAATTAAATACATGTATATCCGCTAGCTCAAAGTTTAAAGTGAAATGATCAACTCTTTGAAGTGATTCAAAGAGTGAGCATTGGAAGCTATCACCGAATAGTGAGATGCAGAATAAAACTGAATACTAGGCTAGAAAGAAAGAAAATGATGCAAAGTACTGTAGTAAGAATCAATACAGAAGCGCTATTTCAAAAGAAAGAATACCAAATTGAACCATGGTACAGGTTTGAAGTACTTTTCAACGAAGATACGTCGGAAAACGATGTAGAAGTAGACATTGAGATCATTAACTAATGTGCGGAAGACGTAGCCGGAAAAAAGAAAGAAAGAGAGACAAGAAAATCTGAAACCTGAAACAAAAGCATTGCTGAAAAAGAGAAGATTGATGATAGTCAGGTGGAACGGCAGGAAACACCATCGAATACACATAACCATGCAAGACCATCAGGAAGAAAATGAGAGTGGACTTGAGGATATGTAGCACAAGACTGATACAAAAAGCAGTCGAAAGAAACAAAGGCTCAAAAGAAGCAATAAATAATCAAACTGGACATCGACTGCTAAGACCAGCATTGAAAAGACGGATGGAACAATCACAAGAAATAGAGACGAAATTTCAAAAAGTTGTACCAAACTTTACCAGGAGCTGTACAATGATAACGATGAAAATAAACCAATCTTTTTAGAGGACGAAATAGAAAAACTATCAAAGATATGAAGAACGAGAAAGCTCCAGGCGAAGATGGGATGGTAATTGAAATTGTGAAAGCTGGTTGACAATCAATTATAAAAAAGTTGACAGTAATGATTAATCAAATAACAAAAGAAGAAACGATACCAGAAACATGGAAAAACGCGATAATATCACTGATATACAAAAAAGGATACAAAATGGAACTGAACAACTACCGACCAATCAGCCTTCTATCCCACGTCTACAAATTATATATGACAGTCGTGAAGCGAAGAATATAAAAATTTTGGATGACAATCGACCTCCTGAACAAGCTGCATATCGTAAAGGATATTCCACTATTGACCACCTCCATACGGTCACACAAGTCCTTGAAAAATTAAATGAATACAAAATACCTTTATTGACTACAATAAGGCCTTTGACTCCATTAGGCACAAAGCAGTATTTGATGCTATGACAAAGCAAGGAGTACAAACGAAGTTTATTGACATCCTGAAAAAAGCATACAACGGTGGTAGAGTAGAAATCAGAACCGACATAATGAATGAAAAGGTGAAAATCATGAAGGGAGTGCGTCAGGGTGACACTTTATCACCAATTCTCTTCACAGCAGCATTAGAAGAAATATTAGAAGAGTAGACATCAGAGAAGGAATCAGCACAAACGGAGAAAAGCTAAATCTCAGATTTGCGGATGACATAATACTATTAGCGAATATAGAAGAAGACCTGCAGAGAATCATAGCATCATTGAATGAAGAAGGAAGAAAAGATGGTGTGAAAATGAACAAGAAGAAAACAAAAGTTATGTGCAATGAGATAGCAAAGCGGACAACGCGACAAGGAATTCAAATTGATGGAGAAATAGTAGAAGAACTAAATGAATACCAATACCTTGGAAGATGGCTAACAGCAAATAGCGAAATTGGCAGAGAAATAGATCACAGAATAAATACTGGTTGGAGAAGGTTCGGAAAATACAACAAACTACTCAAACACAGGAACATCCCAATATGCCTGAAACGAAGGTTGTTTGATGCGGTTATACTGCCATCAATGACGTATGGTGCAGAAACATGGAAACTGACAAAACGACAAGAGTGGATACTGGCTGTGGCACAAAGAAGTATGGAAAGAGCAATACTACACATCACGAGGAAGGACAAAATGCGGAACGAGAACATCAGAGAAAGGACGAGAATCATTGACATAACGAGCAAAATCAGAACGATGAAGGGACACTGGGCGGGACACCTAGCCAGAATGAACAACAACAAATGGGACAAGAAAGTAATGGAATGGACGCCGCTAGAGAGACCAAGGCGAAGAGGAAGGCCAAAGAGAAGATGGAGAGACGATATTAAGGAAAATAGCGGAATCAACTGGATCCAGAAAGCGCAAGATCGAAGAAGCTGGAGGAGGGAGTGGAGGCCGTCTGCCAGCAGTGGCACGAAAAGCTGATGATGATGACATCTATTAACTATGAATGAGAACATCATATCTTCGAGATTCTTATTAGAATGACATAGGCCTATTGGAAGAAATACAAATTTATTGAAACGATTATTTACAGATGAGGAAAACGTTGTAATATCAAGTGTGCAAGTTCAGAAAAGTTTTACATCGTGCACTAAAAAATTAGACACTTAACGAAACTGACAATACATGTAAATTTTGTGATACAATTATTCCGAAATCAACATAATTGCAAGACGACAATCTGTAATTCATGACATGTGAATTATTTACACGTGTCTTTTTAGAAATGAGCCCGACTGTTTGTGAAATTTTTCTGCATTCTGGACCCATGCCACCTGTGGTAGAAAAAATTAACGTCGCGAATGTGCGATTTTCCTCTTCAATCACTTCGATTATATTCATTTTCTTCTGATTTTCATGACCACGATGAAGTGAGGAAATTGATTTGCCAGAATAGGAGTCGGCTTGAGGATGAAAAATTAGAGTGACAATAATATTATGAATGCATTCACAGGAAAACTAATCAGTTTTCACTTCTCAGGGTCATCTTATCTGGAAAAGATCGGTATCCTCATTTGGATGTGATGTGAGAAAGAATTAGACAGATACTCTTTCCATTGAATCAATATTATATGTTGACGTTTATTGCCTAAAACCTCCATGCACAATGTGTGATAAGTGTCTCGCTCACTATGGTTTGAATGTTATCTGATTACTTTAAATGCTTGGATGGATTTAAACTGAAAGCTAAAATAATTAATTGACATTTAAAACTATATTGTCACTTGAAATGGAAGGCATTCATTGACCATGAATTGACGAGGTTATTTATGAGGCAGTCTTTTGCTAGGCCCCGCTTTTATTTATTTTTTATGGTGCTTGAATGTTAAAGTGATGTGTTCGCATGTCACAATGTCCATGCTCTTCTTCAGTTATTGGTTGTATTCCACAAACATTTTTGATTGCTTAATGACTGACATTCATTACAATTTCTTTTTCTGTATTTCCTTCATAAAATCTAAGTCGAAATATTAGGATTATAATACTACATTATCAAGGAAAACTGACTCTTACTAAAGCATTTTACTAAATTGTATTTTATCAAAGTTCAAAGCTGTTAGGCTTTAACAGGTTGGTTTAAACTGAGGCAAAAATATTGTTGTACATTGTTCTTCAAGTTGTTTTATCCATGCGTGTCGTTTATTGCTTACTAAAAATTATAGCCTATGTTTTGTTAAAGTGAGAATTATTCACAATATCATCAGTCACATTGAGCCGAAATATATTCATCCTGGTGTCTATTGTCCTATTGCGGATCATATTGTTTATCAGCTACTGAACACATATTCACTATACATAGAAATTCTGAAATTGTAGTCTTCAAGTACATAAATGCTGATGTACTTGTTGGCGGAAAAATTCAAGAAAGCAGCTTCGGTGAAACAGTGAATATATTTATAATGTTTTGCATGCATGGAGTGAGTCATATAAATGCATGCATACCCAAGTTGTCTTTAAAATAGAAATCAGAAAGTTCAACTGGGAGAACAACAAATTTCCAAAAATGGAATAACTTGCAGTCACAGCTGTCCCGGACAATTGCATGCTATAACACACCAATACTTATACTAATGTATTTTGATGGTTATTAGAAACTGTCTCTGAAAAAGGTGCCAGAATGCATTTAAAATGCACTTTTAAGGCAGACATCTTCCAGAGTCGGCAGAAATGTGATATTCATCGTATCTGCTAGCTTGGCTGAATTGCTCTTAATGGTAATGAAAACGCCATGACAACGGATTTTATTGTTGCAGACAAACAAATAAACTGTCTTGATCATAAAATGATATTCACAGAGTTTGCTATAGGTTCTTAATTCTAGCAACATTTCCATAGATCGGTGTCTGACCAAGAAGTTGAAATTATCATCAACAAACAGCTATTGTCTATACGTCGGATTTATTCAGCTGAAATAAATACTGTGCAGTGAGACCTTTTCAATAGACATTGAACAGATTGATAGCAGATCATGATTATCGTTGATCCAATGACATTAAATGGCTAGCTAGAAACTAAAACAGTCGGCAAGAATGACCGAAATACTACATCCCACACGTACGTGATGTGGATGCCGTCTGCACCTGTCGGAATACATTCAAGTGAGAAGTCGAATTAGAGGAGAAATAAGAATTGCTCATCTCAATTCACAATCCTCTGCTAAATTCACGCTGTCATTAAATAAAACGTGCTGTGCCTATAAAATATTCTGTGAATATCATTTCGTGGTCAGGACAGTCTGCTTATTTATCTGTAGCAATAACATCGGTTGTCGTTAAGTTTTCATTGCCATTAAGAGCAATTCAGTCAAGCTACCGGATACGGGGAATATCACATTTCTGTCGACTCTGGGCATTGTTTGCCTTAGAAGTGAGATGAAAACCATAAAATCTCACTTTGTGTGATTAAATGAATGTTGGATCACTACGTTATTAGGTGTAGCGTGCTCGGAAGCACATGGATATACATAAACAAATGGAATTTGCGATGGTTGACACTCCGTAACTTGCAAGATGACTGGAGGTGTAACATGAGAATTTTCATTTTACTGATGCTGGGGTGACAAATTACAAATTGAAAACAAAAAAAAGCTCGTGCGCGAATTTAGGAAAAACGTCAGTAGCTCTCGCAATATGTAGTCTCATCCATAGACGTGCTATGTTTACTAAATAATGCTGAATAACTTGCTGTGATCACGATTGATGAAGGGAATTGTCATGTGAATGTGTCTGATGACTTGTACTTCCCCACTGAAAGCACGCAATATTCGAACCTATACTTGCTTTTCTCTGAGAACACTCAAAATTCAGACATCAAACTTTACAGACAAAAACTTATGGGCATTTTACATTTGTATACAAAAAGTCTGTTATATCGAATGGAAAATTACCGTTATAAGCATCTAGTTTCCGGCACTTTTTTGGGACATCATGGTTTTATAATGTTTTTCGTAAAAGTATGTGAGATCAAAGTGTTAGATAAATGAAAAAGCAATTTACAATAATAGAGTGTGCTCATTGAGTTGAAGTAGGTTCATGGACGTTTATTGCTTGCATTTTAATCTCTGTGGACATCCGTCGATAAAAAATATATTTTCATCGGTTTTCTTATCAGATAGGGTTGATATAAAATGATGCTCATATACGGTAAATGTTCATCGATTATTGTGAAGATTAATAAATGTTTAAGACATGTCGAGTTCTGTGGTCTAAGTCGTAGAAACAAAAGCCAGTTAAATCCAGGTTCATCAATAATCACATCAAAGAATCGCATACATTCTTTCAAATGGTGACAAGACTTGTCAGGAATTTTATTCTGCTGGAGCCTCCTTGTTTATGATGCCAGCAACTGTTTACTGTTGAATGTTGATTAGAAATTGTCGTCATTTTTAAGGCGACGTCTCTGCTGATTCAGCGGCCTAATGCGAATTGTTTGAGGTAAATGAAATGAGAAACGCCAAAGTTGTGGCTGGTCTGGAGAATGAATGCTGAAAGTTTGATTAATGATATCAAACTATTTACTGCCTCATTTGCGACGATCTCTGTGTTGACTCCGACAGCTATAAAAGTTCCAATGTTGAATTTCATAACTGAGGTCTCTTTTTGAGAACTACCATATGCAAATCAGCGGAGAAATGCCGACATTGCAGTCAATGTATAATATTTACTTACTGATGTTTAAATGCGAGCTGCTTAATTTGTGGGGCAAGTAGTAATAATTCTAAAATTTGTTGGGTCTTAGTGCAAATTTTTTATGATAAATGGATGTCAGTTAATTTTCAGATAGGATAGTAAACGTATTTTTCAGTAATTGAAAATCGAGATGATACAAGTTGAAAGTAATATAAAATGAGCAAGTAATGGAGCTACATATTAATCAATTCAGGCGCCTCGACAAACACATCATGTAAGGAATGAAGCAGTCATGTCGGCGCTTCGTGCGAACAGAAGGCATGACGAGTTTTGTTGAATGCGGAATCGCACGTGAATAGAGACAGTGAAGAATATGATGGGTCTTCCATTTTATAAAATGCATTGAGACCACGGTTTTATCGCCTTATCCAAACCGGTGTGAGCTCACTGCATTGGCAATCGGGACCGCAAACGATTCGGTGGCACCTCCTTCGTATCTTTCTTATCTTTTCAGTGCTTGACTGGCTCATTTCTATCAGGGATGTGGAGTCGGAGTCCTATCAAACGATAGGACTCCGGACTCCGGCCTATAACTAGACCCAAAATATAATACAAGCAAATCATTTATTCTCGTGCCTATAGTTGTCAGTGTCTTGATGTCAACTTTCTCCGTCAAACAAAAGCTCAGAGACAACAGTGCTGCATGTAAAGCTTGTAATAGTTGAGGGAATGAACCGTGATACTGAAAAAGGATTGTCTTTTCACTCTGTGATTTAATAGAGAAGACAAGCCTTCCTAGCCTCGATCACACATACGCACCAAAAGTCACATCAGAGACAGAAATGAAATACTAGTTTGTTTGAGAACATTACCTCTTGCCCTCACGTTAATCGTGTGTAAGGGGGATTTTCCTGCCTGGTAGAGACTGAAGAAAAACCATGTGAAGCATACATCCACAAGATGGGAGGAGCCGACAGATATCAAGTGAGTTTTTTTACACATTTTTCGCTCATATTTTTTCTAAGTAAAGAGGAGACTAATGATGATGATGAAGTCTAACAAATTAGTTAGGACTAAGCCTTGCAAACCTATTAAAACTGTGAAAAGGATCTGCCAGCATTTCATTTCTCGAAATTCAGATATGATTTAGCAATATACCGGTTTTAGCCAGTCCAATGGCCAGGCTAATTTTTCTAATTGCATCGCATGACATGCTTGTTTGAGTCAAAATTCACATAACATGTTCAGAACAAACCTTCTTGTATTGCTTTGTCTCTCCTTCTTGTATTACTCCTAAGGCACAGTATTACATTTTTAAAAAAAATTCACAACGACGTTTTGTGTCACGGACGGTCGGACGGTGCTTTCTCTCAGGTGATATCTTAAATATTAGCCGCAATTCACTAGTCAGAAATTCGGTAGTTCATGCTTACGATTGATAATGGGTTTTAGTCTGTCAATCTGGCGAGCTTCACTTATTCTATGCAGTCGACAGCATTATCACTTTTAAGTGATGGCAGCAAACGGGAGGATCATGATTATAGGCTGTGCTCATAATCGAGAAACGTACTCCCTTGAATTTCTGCAAATCCGTTAGTTAAAATAGTAGAGAAAAAACTAGCTTTTACTCGACGTTTCGGGTCCAGACCCTTCTTCATAGAGTTTAAAACAAGCGCATATGACATGCTACTTGTACATATATATGTAAAAGCTGAATAAAATCTATATGGCGCGACCTGTGTTCTCCTACAAGCCAGAAAGCTCATGACAACGATTCATAGATGGACATCTGTCCTGAATCATGCGAGCTTCTATCAAAGCAGTGGCAACCGTACTTCGCGCTCTCTGAAGGATATTCACATCGAAGTCATCAAGGTCAACAGCAGTACAATCACGAAGATGCACACTCAATGCACTCTTACTGTCCTTATTCATAATACTCCGCTTATGTTCTTGATACCTAATTTTGAAAGATCTTGAAGTTTTACCTATGTAACTAGCATTACAAATCCGACATTTAAACTCATAGACAACATTATAACTATTACAATTTATTTTTTCAGGCAAACGATCACAAAGGTTGCAGTTGTTATGTTTTTTATTTTTATGTTTATTGCGACTATTTAAGCAACCGGACAATGTAGGACTGGTAGTATTAACAAGACGAACATTGAGGTTATTTTTGCGAATAAGAGAATTAATTTTTCTGTTTAAGCTATCGTTAAAAAAAAGTCATAGATAAATTAATATCTTTACTTGCATTGGAATGACGCTTCCTATTCTTCGATTTCCGTTTAAAATCGTTTTCTTTGAAACCGTTTTTCTTAAGTTTTTGTTTGGCATTATGAATTGCTTCAGTTTTATCTGCTATCGTACTGCATCTTTCATCGGCTGTGTTCAGAGTATGTTCTATGAAGTTACTTTTAACATGATGTGTTATCCAACTGTCTTTGCGTAGAGACATTGCTCAAAGACATTGGGATGAAATAAATCATTTTGATCTCACGATGGAGCAATTTAGCAACTGCCTTAAGTTTGTGAGCTACAATTATGAGATACAGTATGGTGATGAAACATATCTCCAAATTGGTGGCGTCCCTATGGGCACACATTATGCTCCCCCTTCTCCGCTATTTTTCATGAACTACATAGAAAATAGAGCTTTAAAAGAATTGAAAAAAATTAATATCTCACCTCCGATATTCAAACGGTATATCGATGACATCATTATGGGTCCTTTCTCATCTAGTTTTCAAGATAGTTATAAAATTCTCAACATATTCAACAATATAAATAAAGATGTTCAATTTACTTTAGAAATTCCCTCAAAATTGTCTGAACTTTCTAGATTTGAGCATCTCGATTAAAAACGAGACTCTGAACACAGCCGATGAAAGATGCAGTACGATAGCAGATAAAACTGAAGCAATTCATAATGCCAAACAAAAACTTAAGAAAAACGGTTTCAAAGAAAAAGATTTTAAACGGAAATCGAAGAATAGGAAGCGTCATTCCAATGCAAGTAAAGATATTAATTTATCTATGCCTTTCGTTGACGATAGCTTAAACAGAAAAATTAATTCTCTTATTCGCAAATATAATCTCAATGTTAGTAGTAATCCAGTGGCAAATTCAAGTCCAGTGCAGTGCAGTGATGAGTCATCATGCTGACTCAGCCCCCCTCTGGAAGGAAGGTGAGGGAATTCGCCAAGGATGTGTTGGGAGGAATGGGTCCGAGAGGAGAAAACTGTTCCCTCCCCCCTCTGGAAGGAAGGAAGGAGTTTTCCAGCAAGGATAGGTATCTCGGAAGGGAGAAGGGGTGGAATCTCTGAAAACGTCAGAGTTGGAAAAGGCAGGTGTTGGATGTTTTGGGATGAGAGAAATCGTTTTTCGACATCAAGGTCTCGGATGGGAAAACGGAGGGCAGATTCGGAATCTACGTGAAATTTGGGTTAGGAAGGATGTTTCCAGCTCAATCGGAGAGAAAATGTTTTGAGGACGTCCACCCCCCTCCTGTCAAACTTCCAACTTTGGTGTTAGAGATCGTTGAAAGTCGTGTAATAGCTCAATTGAAAGCTAAGAGTACGAAAAATGCAGTGGAAAGCTCAGTTTGGTCCTATCTTCCTGGGTTTAGGGAGGAAAATGGTAGGAAGACGTCAGAGTTCGAAAAGTCAGGTTTTGGATGTTTTGGGATGAGAAAGTCCATTTTTCGACATGAAGGAGACCTTGGATGGAAAAACGGAGTACAAATGCGGAATTTTTGGTCAATTTTGGGTTAAGAAGGATGCTTCCAGCAACATCGGAGAGAAAAAGTTCTGACTTCCCCCCTGTTAAACTTCCAACTTTGGTGTTAGAGATCGTAGAAAGTCGTGTGATGGCTCATTTGAAAGCTAAGAATGAGCAAAATGCAGTGGAAATCTCAGTTTGGTCCTATTTTCCTGGGTTTACAGAGGAAAATGGCAGGAAAACGTCAGAGTTGGAAAAGTCAGGTTTTGGATGTTTTGGGATGAGAAAAGTCGTTTTTCGACATGAAGGAGACCTCGGATGGGAAAACGGAGGCCAGATTCGGAATTTTTGGTCAATTTTGGGTTAGGAAGGATATTTCCAGCGACATCGGAGAGAAATAGCTTTGAGGACGTCCCCCCCTCCTCCTGTCAAACTTCCAACTTTGGTGTTAGAGATCGTAGAAAGTCGTGCAATAGCTCATTTGAAAGCTGAGAGTGAGACAAATTCAGTGGAAGACACGGCTTGTTCCTATCTGCCTTCGTTTAGAGGTGAGACGTCATTGAAAATTTGGGATATTGGCGAAAAAACGACAGTTAGAATTTTTACAAAAATCGCTCTAGCGGGTGAACGACGCCTCGGACGGGAAAACAGAGACCAGATTTGGAATCAGCGTGTCATTCTACACCTGAATGTCATTCATGCTATGTCTCCTAAGTGAAAGGAAGAAAGATGACAGAAGCAGTAGAGTTTACGAATGAATTTTGTTCACTACGTTTTCATCGACAAAGTCTTCGTGGTGTGATTAGGGACTACATCATCTCATTTCATCATGAAAAGGCAGACTTAGAATTTGCTATCGCTAAAGGTTGCTTCGTTTTCCAACTGCTCATGGACAGTTTGATGAATAAAGATGTGAAAGGTCGATTAGTTGCAGAGATTGAATTTGAAAAAGTGACTGATGAACATGCAGGTGAACGTGTAGTGTTTCATTTTGCATCCTATTCTGCAGAGACTATACATGATCCCAAAGATTTCTATCAGCGACACATGGCGAAAATTGCATCTCGACTAGATTCATTTCATGAGCATGTATCCAACTTGCTCTTATGTCGCATAAAACACATTCATATTCAACTCAATGTGCTAAACTAGATTTGACTACAAGATTTAGGAAAAGCATTCATGAGTCAGTCGTCCGCGTGCCTCCTTTTCCCTGCCGCAACGAAGTCAGGAGAGAAACGGAGGTCTCTGATTGGCTCTCATGGTGTCAAATGTGGATTCGCAGGAGACTATAAAAGCAGACGTCTACCCATTTTCTCTTCATTTCATTCTCTTGACTTGGAAAGCATGTGTAACTTGCTCAAGCGATTCTCCGTCTCAATTTTGTCTGATTCAATCCTGTTTGCAAATTTACAAGTAAGTGTCATGACTGTGTGGCCTAAACCTTACCAGTATTTTAGAAGAGAGGCGCAGCAGAGTGTGTGGCCGATGATTGTACAAGCTTATTTTGTTGAACCATCACCACCACCGACACCTCTACCACCTAGACGCTTTACCTTTTAGTCTTTTAGGGAATTGAAACTTAATTCGGGTGCTAAGCACAAGACATTTAATTTACTGGACGATGACGAAGACTTAGACTTTGGTGATAAGCTTTAAATCATGTGAATGCACCAAAAGGTCCTCTTAAGGGCCACCTCATATGTCACTGCTAAGCGAAGGATTTTCTTTTCTCTGATGATCATGAATGTACTTAGTGGTATTCTTTCGTTACAGACTGCCATGGCCATGAATCCTACTCCAACTGCTGCATCACTGAATCCTCAACATCTCGAGCTGTGGAATCCGAAAATTGAAAAGGTAATTCACGGCTATCCTACTTACAAACAACAAGTGCGCTACAACGGTGTTCGACTCTATCTTCAAACGCCGGCGGTATACTTACCAAAAGTGGATACGCAAGTAAATCGTTGAGGTCAAAACCTGAGTATCCCTATTGATAATTGGTTGCGTCAGCAGCTTGACATTTTATAAGACGTTGTGAGGCAAAAGGCTCTTATTCCTACTGAACTATTACAGTTGTGGCCAGAAAAGAAAACTTCTTATTATAAACCATTGTATCGCGGCACTCGCTGCTATATTTTGCAAAGCAAGTATTGTAAAGTCACTTCAGGAGTGACAGTTGAGCAGTCAGTTGAAACAGAATTGTCATCGCTAGAAGCAGGCTTTTATTCCTTTCATATTTAGGTGCCTGCTGTTTATGTGGGACCTCATCAATCTGACGGTAATTTGATTTCTCTCAATTTGCGCATTGCTCAAATTCATCATCAACCTGAGTTGACAGGTCTTGATCACATTGAGAAAGTCACTGATTCTTGTGTCAAAGAGTGTCAAGAACATGTCACTAAACCTAAACGTCGTCGCACATCAAAGAAAGATGGTGCTACCATCAAAGAGAAATCTTAAGTATTGTGATCAGTTAATATGTAGTGAATGTGGAAAACGCGGTCTTGCGCGTTATGTTCAAATAAAACATTGTAATCATGTTGTATGTATCTTTTGTTATGTAAAGGACAGACATCCTTGTAAAGTTCCTGCTCAATGTATTATCTTGTAATGAAGTCTTTTTGATATTGTAGGTTGTCATCTTCATAGACAGTGAGGGAACACCCATGCAGGAATTGAGTGAGATTGCAATGAGAGAAAGCGATTAAACTGTTGTTAGTGTATATCATAGACTTGCCTACTGTCCTCCACACAAAAACGAATGGTCATGACGTCATGTGCATGGACTTGATCCTTCTATTTTGATTCATATTGGATTTGTAAATGAAATGTATTTGATAAATGATTTCAAACGGTGGCTGTCAGGTTTTCATGTTGTTAAAATATTAGGAAATGATTCTGAACGAGAAGCAGCAACACTTCAGTTGCATATTGATAATCTATATTTATCATGTTCGGTAGATCGTGTAAGACAAGACTATCATATGCATTGTGATCAAAAGAAGTTTAGAGATGAAATGATTTTTGATATGGCTGTATGTTTCGGTGAGAGACATCACCTTTACAGACCACCATCCCATTGTAATACTAGAAATAAAGCCACCTACATTGCAAAACTCTCTTCCCGCTGGCATTGTATTCTCTATGACGTTTATGAACTGTATCTATATTATTGTCAACAGCATGGGTACATGTAAAACATGTTTTTACTCCTTGTGAATGAATGATCATCATTTTATGAAGTGTATTCTGTATTTGTAAATTTTGTCTGGTGTTGAATAAACTTACAGTGGAACATGATTGTTATTTCTGTTTTATTCATGGTGGAAGTCATTGAAGCAATGTGAAATCTATAGTCACAACGTTTATGATGGCGCATCGTACCTTAAGTAACCACATGTGTCATTTGACACTTGATCATTAAGGATTCGATGGATTTTTACAAGATTGGAAACTTACATTTAAAATGAAGATGAATGATATGAAAGTAGTGCTAACTGAAAGCCTTCCTCTCTTCAAAGGATTGATGGAGAGTTTACAACCTCAAGATGTAAAGGGTAGACTCGTTGCTTACATAGAGTTGAAAGATTGGCAAAAACCACTTCGTTTTGGATCTTATTGCACAGAATGGATTACTCTTAGTGATCAATTTTATGGTCGTCACATGGAGAAAATTATGGAGAGAATAGCAGAGACGATGGAAGGAAATGCGTATGTTGTTAAACATATCATGATTCAACTGAGTGTGTTTAGATCCACGACTTTGCTTGATGGTCGACACATTGTGTAGATGCAATAAAGTTTTCTTTTCACTGAGTATTTTGTAATGGTGTATAGAGCAACATGAGTCATTGCGCTTTGTTTGATAAATGAATGCGTCTTTGTTCGAGAAAAGGGGCGTGACACAACATAAGTCAATGCGCTTTGTGTATTACTGTCGGGCTCTTTGTTAGATAAATGAATGCGTCTTTGTTCGCTAGAAGGGGCGTGTCACAACATGAGTCATTGCGCTTTGTGCATTACTATCAGGCTCTTTGTTAGATAAATGAATGCGTCTTTGTTCGCTAGAAGGGGTGTGTCACTAAAGTCTTTGTGAGGACTAGAACGACTTTGTGTATAAATAGGAAAGGTTTCCACTCACGCAGTCAAAAGTTCACGTGTGATGACTCTTTGTCACGTAACAAAGACAGGGAAACGTGAAAAGGGAAACGCATGTGATTGGAGCTAGGTCTGGTTATAAAACGGACGACTGAGCTCATGGCAATCATTTCCGTCCTTTCGCTAACCATGCAGTTGCTCGAAGCCATCAACTCCTCTGCTCTCTTACTGGGTACACTGAACTCCCTTACTTTAGCATCGGGAAAAATGCTTTCAATCAAAAGATAACTCATCATGGAGAAGCCGAGACCATAAAAACTCCAAGTCATCGGATAGATTATCTAAAGGTTATGTCAACAAAGTATGGACTGGCCGTGTGTGTGCCGTTAGACTATTGGACATGGTTGCAATTCAATACTCTTGAAACATTCCTGAAAGAAAATCTCACCATTTCCAAAGAAAAAGTTCGACACAATGGGAAGCGCCCACAAGTTCCCATCATGGAAAGACGATACATGTATGTTCATATGGATAAACACTGTCTCATCATCCATGAAAAGGAGGGCGGCGAATTCGACTTACTCAATTGCAAACCACTCCCCATTTTGGGAAAAGGATTCTACTCCTTCGAAATTAAAATTCAAACCATCTACATGGGTCCGCGCAGGGACGGAAGGCTGTTTACGTTGAATCCCTATCTTGTCTCCATGACCTTTAAAAATGATGTCTATGCTGATGATGATCAACTACAGTAACACTCTCCACACACCGAGAACGCACCATCGGTCTTCATGAGACCACGGCCGAACGGCCACCGTATCAAGAAAGAAAATGCACATTCACCATGCCACACATGAACATGACTCTCTCCTTCTTTCTTAGGCATACCCTTCTTCATTCAGGTTTTTAAACATGTGGAAATTATCAGCATGGCTCCATGTATCATGGAAACGTCAGTGTGTCACATTTCATGATACGAAACGTCAACTTCAGATAACTCTAGAACGCTTTCAACTACGAAGGTTGCATCGCGCAATCCTATCCAACTCTTGCCGTATCATTAAGGTAGGAGAAGGCATTGTATTTACTCGCATTCAAGAGATGATTCTACATAATGATCACTGCTACATCGTGATTCCAAATCCTCATGGGAAAAGTATAAAAGGGAAGTCCACTCAACCCTCATATCATTTGTGAGTCATGCTCCCCATCCGCATCATCAACGCCATGCGCGAAATGAATCTCAGAAGAGACATCGATTTAGAACAGTTGCATATCCATCTTCCCGATTCAGTCTATCATCGCGGTCGTCCACAAATGTTGGTCATTCGCAGTCAGTACTATTCATAGACATGAAATAACGCTCACACACGTGTCGGTGAAAGGTTGAACAAGACTGATTAGATTCTTATCTAGCTGACTGGTGCTTTACCACTTCATGAGTTAGAGCTATTTATAGACATCAGTCAGCAAAGTGGTTGATGTTTCCTAAGCCGAAGAAATTGTGATGATGTTACATTCGTTGGTGAGGATGTTAACTTACAAACTCTAACATGGTTTTGACTTTATTTATACTTCACCTATAAACTGCTAAGTCCATCATCTATGGGGATAGGGTTAGCTACGGCTGGATTTAACGATTTAGGGTTTTATATAACACAAGTGCGTGTTAACCGTTAGTGTATAGTACATTTATTAACTTAACCATTTGTGAATGACATTATTCCCAACATTACAAACAACTACTTTATTTCTAACTTTACAAACAGTGAAATACTTATGACTTTATTTTACACTTCACCCATCTTACAAACTTTACAATCATCAACCTTATTTCTAACTTTACAAACAGTGACGTGATTCTGACTTCATTTTATATTTCATCTATCTTACAAACAGTGATATGGTTATAACTTTATTTCTAACTTTGGAATCATCAACTTTATTTCTAACCCTACCCATCTTACAAAATGATCAAAACTTTTACTTCTGTCTATTGAGTGAGAATCCCATCTTTATGTCAGAAGGAAAACGACACAGTATGTACATGATATGTTATTATTCATCATCACAACCGATTTTCATAGCACCGCACATCGTTAATACTGATGGTAGCAGACAACAAAGTTTTTATGACTTACATCACCGGAGAAAACAAAGTCACTCATGTGCAGGGAGAAAACAAAGTCAGGAAAAACCAGTTGATATGCAAGTCATGATATGAAGTGATCAGGAGTTGGACGCATGTTACAAGGCACTCACTCACAACACCCCATAGAAAACGCCATGGAGCGAAAAAGCAAAACATCAACCACAACAGAGAGGAAGCATTCATCATCAGACATCGCCGGGCGGAGGAAGAGAAAGTTTCTGTCTCTTGGGTGGAGGAAGATGAGTGTCTGGATGGCCTTACGGTAATGAGTGGTTAGGACTCATCCAGCATCGCTTGTCTTCCCAAGCTGAGAGACCTCGTTTCCTAAACGTCGTTGTTCTGACTTGATGCGACTGTGATTTTAAAATGGTCATTTCTACTTTTTTAATTTTAAGAGAATCTAAGGCATCTTGATAGTCCCTATGTGTCATTTTTGTAACGATTGACTTCGAGATGCCTTTCGCCCGTTTTACAGATAGCTTTGAGGATTTTAGCTTCATGGAGTACATCTTGGGGCGAAGCAAGATCATCTCCTCTATCTGTTTGGCGGCACACCCATCCTTGAAGCAGCCAAGCTTCGCTTTATTTGAGGTAGAGTAAAGCAGATGGTCAGTGGGATAGTTGGAACTATCAAACTTGGGTGCTAAATATTTTAAAATGTCTTCCTGCTTGACTTCGCTAGTGGTTGTCAAAGCTAGGAAGAAGCTGTCTGTATCGCCTCCTACTAATTCCACATGTTGAATCAATGGACAAGTTTTAAAAGTGTGGTAAAATAACTTGTACATTTCTAACTTGGAGTGATCCAAGACAGCTTGACCGACATAAATGGGCCTGCAAAGTTCTACTTTAGATTTTAACATTTTAAAACCAGTCATGTCTTCGGAAATGACATCATGGTGACAAAACAACGGTGAGCGGCATAACTTGATACTCGTTTCCGGATCAGTTACGATACGATAGTCCATGCGCTTTCTTGCATCCTCCATGGTTTTACCAAAGAGGGCATTATTTTTAAAGAAGTCCTTTTCGAAAGGATTTTTGGATTCAGCCCGTTTCTTGCTATTAAATTCTATATACGGTTTTAGAAAGGGCCTCTGCCTAAACTGGATAGCGCGATGGACTTTGTCAAGTTGCATCCCCATACCTAGATAGAATTTGAGGATGGAATAGTGCACGATGTAATGCTGCTTGTTCAATTGGGTGAGCAACAACTTCCTAGTGGCTTTATACTTTAAGTCATTTTCCGCCTCATATTCCTTATTGTGTTCTTCCATAAAGGGAGAGAACATATCTGGACTGACTATGCCAAATTCGGGTGCAAGAGGAAAATCAACGGTCCTATTCTTAATACATTCTGGATAGATGAGGTCGACTTCAATTGAATAACCTATATCGGCCTCATCTCCCAGTGCCATGATGTGTGCTGGATTGGAGAAGTATTCAATGTCATGGGGCTCTACCCATTGGAAGTCAGACTGTGGCAAAGGCTTGGATAATGCACTCACATATAAATTATTTTGGTCTATGTACATTAAATGCGTGGTCGATCCTATGTCTTGGGTGCTGTTTACAACATGTTTGTTGACAAATGTTAAGCCACCCTTAATACCACGTTCAAATAACGTGTACATTTCTGCATCTTGCAGTAAATGTATTCTCTCTTTCGTCATCTTGAAGGCTGACTGATAGGACAGACCCGGCAGACTAACAAAATGGACGGGGTCTAAGGCGTCCTGGTCTAATGTAACTTTCCTAAAAGTCTCAAACACGTCAGCCAACAGATAGACGTCTAATTTTAAGTAGGTAAGCATGTAGTCACCAAAAGTACGACACCTAAATTCTAACCATGCTTGCTCTGCATGCCTATAGTCATCCAGCGAACAGTCCTCACCCGTCAAATCATTTTTAAATTTATCGATGGACGAAAGGGATGTTTCTTTCAATGTATCCATTGAACTAAAATAACTATAAGGAAACACCCCTTTCCGTCGCATGAGACTTTCACTTATGTTGGGATAGTCTTTTTTTAAATGTTGAGTGAGGGGAAGTGTTTCTAAATTATTAGCCAACGCGGCTAAGGAAGAAGACATAAATTGAAAGCTATCTAGAAACTGTATGTCATAGAAGACAGGCTTCCCCTCCTTCGTCTTGTCGACTTGGACTTTAGCAGTGATGCACATAAAAATTCCTTACTTTGTGCAATCACTTTGGATGACCAGGATTATATTTTACCGAATCCATGGCGAATGATGATGTGAGCATCATAACATTTAAAGTTATGAAAGATGACGGGGAGCGTTCGCCGTTTGAGCCTAAGTTGTATATTGCATTTACTGTATAAGGCAGACCTAAATTTACCACTGAGATGGCAATGGTCCCTCACTTTCTTATGTTGCTGATCATCAAAGGATGAACAGCAGCGGGGACATTCCGTGGTCCTATCAAATTTGAGTTTATCGGCTTCTGTGAAGCACATGGGTTTCCTAGTCAGCTCCGTTTCATAGCGTTGATGAAAACGGGCTTTCCTATCTAAAAAGTTGAGGAAGTTTTCAACGCACTCCTCGCCTTGCCACACATGCATTTTATTTTGGTTCCTATAATATGGATGCCAAACTTCATAACAAGCAATGGCTGCTGGCTCATGACTTAGGTCTTCTTGTTCAATATGACATTCAATGTCCGCATAGATGGTACATATGAGACTGAGCTCATTGCCGTTTTCCTCATACCTATACAATTTATCTGTGGGCATGACTTCCATTTGAAGTTTACCCCGAGAGCACCACTCGTAATGCTGTTCAAAAAATGGTTTTTACCTAAAGCGCCGTGTGCAGCGATCATAGTAATAATGTTTGCTGTCATAACTTTGTTGATGGTGATACAATCGAGAAATTTTAGGAATGCCACAATAATGCCATTCTGGGTGGTTGTCGCTATAGACTAGGAGAAGATTGACAACCCGGTCGTACGTACTTTGGCGGTTGTTATACCTAACGCCCTTCGGACCTTTTCCCAGAGATGGACGACTATCTTAATGTTGTTGAGTTTTTCAAATTGGGCGATGCCTTTAAAATCTAATGTGTTGACATCTAACCCGTCAAACTTAAGCTCATCCTCCCATTCACAATACTTGGTGACTCTTTGACGATGTATACCTATATCATTATAGTGAAGAATGGAGAGGACGGCATACTTGAAACACTGGGACTGACACTCTACATTGACGACAGCCTTTTGCTAGCTTGTGCTTTGGGGAGGGTGAAACAACCGCTCCCTTGCAAATTTTCTAAAAGATTGATTTTAATGTCTACTTTCTCTATCCCATCAAAGACCAGACCGCTGTCTCTTTCATTAAATTTATTTAAATTGCTGACGAGATAGGTCGCATGTCTCTCCATCCACTCGTTTACATCACCTATGAGATCAGCAGCACAGGAGGCTATCCTAATGGTCACCGTGGACTCTACTTCTCCCGTGCTACTGTCTACCTTATTGAAACGAGCAGTGAGATAGAACATGCCTTTGAGTAAAAATCTATCTAAGCTCGCCAACATTTGATGAATTAAGCCTATATTATTCATCAAGAAAAGATGAATATCTTGCACAGCTTCATAGCTTTCCAACTCATAGTCGCGAACGAGCCTCTCAAGGGAAAACTTGCTCAGCCTTAGAGTGACGTTGTTGTCAATGTAAAGCTCAGTAGAATGTGTGTGACAGAGTGTGTGCGAAGAAAGAACAAACTCTATAGGAAAGGTCTTCTGACACGAAGAACAGGAAAAGCCGACGTGCGATGAAGGATGCTTCCTACCTGTTGTTGTCGGTGGTTGCCTCACACTGCCACAGGAACCGCCTTCGATGTGGACTCGCAAGTTGGTGTTGTTGTAGAACGTGGGTCCACAACCTTCACACTTGGGCCGTTGAGGGATCGGTCGGCCCGCCTTCTCCAGATCTCTTTTTGTTTTTGGGCAGTGAGAATGCCGGTGTCGCCGAATGGCCTCGCGAAGGTCTGCCCACAGTCTGTACAGCTGAGCTGTCGAGCCGTAGGTCCTTCTCTCTCCCTCACACCCTCCTCCTCGATTGCGATCTCCTCTCCCACTATCTCTAACTCCTCCTGCTCCAACAGTCTCTCCACCGACTGAACGGAGAGAAGAGGGAGTTCGGCCGCTGCAGGTGGTGGTGGCGAAGCTGGGATGATGATGGGACGGGAGGGAACGTCGCCGTCCAGGAGGTAGGCCGCCAGATCTGTTGAGAAAAAGAGAAAAGAGATTAGTAACATGATCATAATTTCAAATTTGAAGTCCTATCCCCCCCTATTTCCCAATCACAACTACTTACCATCTAATGAATTGATCTCCGGCAGCAAGGATGGACGCGGAGGAGGTAGGAGAGGGACGCGAGCCGAGGGTGAAAGAATCCTGGGCTTCGCTGTTGGAGGGACGTGGTGACGAGGAGCAGGGACGGGTGCAGGTACCGGAGCTGGCGGTGGAGGTGGGGCGATGACGATGCCCGAGCTCGAGAGAGGGGTCGCACCTTGAGCGGAGGTAGATGGGTGGGAAGGTAGGGCCGGAAATTCCTCGCGGTATTTCCGCCTCGCGGCTTCCTCCCACTTCTTCATCTTCGCCAAGTCTGTAGAGAGGAAAGAGAGATTAGATTAGAGGTTGCGGAGATAATGATGATAAAGAGTAAGCTGTACGGATACAGAAGTGCCAAAACATGACATTCCAACTCTCAGTTCTCATAGGTGAGGATACTTACACTTGCCAAGCCGCTCATAGGCTTCCCCGATTGCTCCTTGGGGGACGGGTTCCCCATTGCGAATACATTCATGCACTGAAAAAGAATGGCAGCAAAGATAAGAAGAGGTAAAATTTGGATTCGGTTTAGACATGAACAAAATAAGGGAGGGGCTCTTGATTTTAATGAGGATGTCTACCCTAATGATGTTAGTAATAGAGTCAACCTTGATACAAATACTTACATTGCTTGATGGTGGCCTTCTCCATCTCGACAGCAATGCGATAATTCTCAATTTTTGTAAATTCCATGGCAGATAGTCGATTGCAGATTACGTTAGCAGATTTCAATCACTGAAAAGGAAAGATGAGAATCGTTTCATTTGCCTAGTCAACGTTTGGGAACAATCATTGAAGTGACATCTAATGAATTACATTTCACTCTACTCCATATCATAAAGACTGACCTTTGTCGAATGGCTGAAGTACTCTGACCTGGCGAGAGAAAGCGTCACGTTCAGTATGAAGTCGAACGCCCAACATGAGCAACGGCTCAGAGATTTCGGTCTAACAAACGACGAACAACCCGTGCAACGCAATCCCTCTACGGCAGTACCCGCTGTCCCGAAGGAACGCTCGAGCAAAGGAGGTATTACAGCGATGATATGTTTTATGAGCAGAAGTGAATCTCTTGATAGCAAGAGACTATTCAACTTGATAGCAAGTCAAAATAACCTGATAGCAGGAGCTCACCGACACTCACCTTGTGAAAGATAGATGTGAAGAGCAGAGCTGGTGCACTGCCTTTTATAAGATTTTCCTAAGCGGTGAATGGATGAGACCTCTCGTCCAATCACAGACGAGCTAGAGTTCCCGATGTGCGCACACACATTTGTAACGCGTTATTGAAATCGTCCTAGGCAAATATGATGTTTAGCAATAGACTCAACCATGGCGCCCGAAGTCAATACATTGAAACATGATGATTGCACGATTCGTTTTCATCAAGAGTGCTTCGGAGGCTTAATACAAGATTACATCCTTGAGTTTCAAAGGGAGGAGACAGAATTGGAAGCATGTTTAGACTACACACGAGAAATATTTACGGAGTTGATATCTTATTTCAAAGACAGTCTCATCAAGGCTCACTTAATTGCACATGTCAATTACATTCATTTTCCACAAGGTGAAGCAGCGGAAAGTGTTGACTTTCAGTTTCGTTCCTATGGACAAGAATATGTTACTGATGCTTCTGGGTTTTATACACGACATCTGCGGAAGATTATATCTCGGATGGACAACTTTCATGGTTACGGCGATCATTTGCTTCTGAATAAAATAAGCCATATTGTCATTGCTATTAATAAGGTGGGTTTCAATGATGATAGTTAAATCAAAGACCAAATAAAGTATTTTTTCATGACACTTGTGTTGTGCTAAACTTTCTAGTGCTGTGGTGAACACTGTTTTCATATAACATTCTAAACTCTCAGTTTCACTGCAGTAAAAGACTGCTTTTAGTAAACCTGATGAAGCTAATCCAACAGTCATGAAGTTTGAATTTTCTAATAAGGGAACATTTGGCAACTGTCTCCAATAAAACTTTCTAACACTGTGAAAGTACGTTACAAGACAATCTACACTGTGCAGTAAAACCTTTTCGATAAAACTTTCTAGTGCTGTGATGAGTTTGGTCAGTCATAAAATTTCAATGATCAAACTTTATTTTCACAAACGTGCGTGGCGATAAAACTATTTGACTACACCAACGCTTACATTTTATGACATGTGTGTTTCATGAAACGCCATGATCAAACTTTCTAGCTATACATCAACCTGTGTTGCAGTAAAACTTTTGTACAACATGACAAAGTTTCTGACGACACTGACAAGAGCTTGTTCACTAGCGAAGAGAGAAATGAGTGTGTGGTTGCGTGTGGCGCATGAATGTCCTCCCGTTTCATCCCTTCACCATTTCGTTTTCGTGATAGAGACAGTTCTTAAAAGAACTTATGGTTCATTCTCGCATGGTTGGCCAACTATCGGGAGACAAGTGCAATGGAGATTTTATGAGGTAACCTGTGGCAGATAGCTAAATGTCGCCCTGGCGATCAGAGTACAACGTTGAGACGAAAGGCAACCACTTGGAAACATGACGCAGAGAGGTTTCACAAGGATTACCATTGCCCACGTCCCGTGCAGTACTCATCGCTACGGACTTCACCGCTGTCTCGAAAGAACGCCCACCCACAGGAAGTATGACACCAAAAATCTCCGTGACTTGCACCGTCCATGGCTTGATCGCCAGACATGAAAACCGGTAGAGTTGGTAAGAGGAAACAAGTCGTTGCTTTGATCAGCTTGATAGCAAGCCGTAGAGAGGGATAGCAAGCCGTGATTCACCAGCGTTTTGCAATGGAGATGTTTAGAGGCCACCCATGACAAGATAGCTAAGACTCAACCGATTGGGGTTCAAAGTGCTACGTTGAGAACTGTGTCAAATGCCCAACATGAGTTGCCCCAGCGGTTTCGGCCTAAAATATGACACACTCCCTTGCCACACTTATCACTACGGCATCATCCGCCGTCCCGAAGGAACACCCTGTCAGTGGAATATTACAGCAAAACTCTCCGTGTCATGCTCGCTTTCAGTGAAAAGCTGCTTGGTTCATGAGAAGACTGGCTCAGACATCATGACAAATCCTTTCATTGACTTCAGCTTGATAGCAAGCCGTGATTCACCAGCGTTTTTCAATGGAGATGTTTAGATGCCACCCATGACAAGATAGCTAAGACTCAACCGATTGGCGTTCAAAGTGCTACGTTGAGAACTGTGTCAAATGCCCAACGGTCTAAAATATGACACACTCCCTTGCCACACTTATCACTACGATATCGTCCGCCGTCCCGAAGGAACACCCTGTCAGTGGAATATTACAGCAAAACTCTCCGTGTCTTGCTCGCTTTCAGTGAAAAGCTGCTTGGTTCATGAGAAGACTGGCTCAGACATCATCCTTTCATTGACTTCAGCAGGGTCGAAAACCCCAGAAAACCTCCAAAACTAGTGAATTTAAATTTTTCAACTTTTTAGCACTACCTATGAAATTTTATAGGTAGTTTATCACTTAGGGCAGGTTAATAGCGACCGAACCTTTTTTGAATCAAGTCAAACGGACTTGTAGCAGCAAAGTTACAAGCCTTTAAAGTTTTGGAGTCCTTTACGGTCTGGAGACGAAGGCCATCTCCTGGCGAACCTCTAGGTCTGAAGCCTTAGCTGAGTTCAGCAATGAAATTTTCTAAGTCGGTTTCTTACAGAAACCCGGTTTCTCAGATTTCCAATGCCATCATCAGAGCTCCAGAGTTCACCGACCCCAACCCAGTCGGGAGGAGAACTGATTTCCACAAGCAGAGTTTCCACTTATATAGTTTGTGGCGATCAGCTGATGACGTAATACCCATCATCCAAAAACTTTAAACACGTCTATCTCGGGTTCTACTGCCCCGATTGACTTCAAATTTTCAGTGCCATGTTTTCTCGCTCTCCCCTCTAATTTAAGATATCCCTCGACCCTCTACCATGACCAGGAGCCGGGCTGAAAAAACTCTTTTCAAAAAGTTCCAAAAACTTGGAAAATGCACAAAAATTTGATTTTTAACAGGCTCTCATTTGGAAACGAAACCTTCCACGCATCTGAAAAGGTAGGATCCTAGAGAACAAAGTGCGGTCTTGCCCGTAAAAGAACCCCGAGCTCTTCATTCACTTCCAATCCTCCGCTATTCATCACTAAAGGTGGCCACAATTTAACATTTTCAGGAAAAAATCTCATGTGGAGATCCAACTTTTCAACTTTTTCTCTCCGATTGACTCGAAACTCACCCACTAGATGTAGAATGGCACGCTGATTCCAAATCTGGTCTCTGTTTTCCCGTCCGACGCTTGGTTCACCCGCTAGAGCGATTTTCGTAAAAGTTCTAACTCTGTCGTTTTTTCGGTGATGGACAAAAATCTTGAAGTCACTCTCACATCTAAACGAAGGCAGATAGGAACAAGCCGTGTCTTCCACTGAATTTGTCTCACTCTCAGCTTTCAAATGAGCTATTGCACGACTTTCTACGATCTCTAACACCAAAGTTGGAAGTTTGACAGGAGGGGGGGACGTCCTCAAAGCTTTTTCTCTCCGATGTTGCTGGAAACATCCTTCCTAACCCAAAATTGGCCAAAAATTCCGAATCTGGCCTCCGTTTTCCCATCCGAGGTCTCCTTCATGACGAAAAACGACTTTTCTCATCCCAAAACCACCAACATCCGCCCTTTTCCAACTCTGCCGCTCCACCCCTTGCCTCTCAGGAAAACTCCTCCTGCCTTCCTTCCCCACCCAAAATTTCACGCAGATTCCAAATCTAAACTCCACTTTCACATCCAAACCCTCCTTCATGACGATTTCCAACCTTTCTCATCCCAAACACCACTAACACCCACCCTTTTCTCACTCTATCCCTCCCACATTCCTATCACCTTCCTTGGTTCACCCGCTAGAGCGATTTTCGTAAAAGTTCTAACTCTGTCGTTTTTTCGGTGATGGACAAAAATCTTGAAGTCACTATGGAAAAGTCACTATCTTGAAGTCGGTGAATCTTGTCATCTAGACATGTAGTCGAGCCTTGAATAGAGGTCGCTCCTGCAGTCTCGTGTGACATTATCGAATTTGACGTATTATTTGGTGTTCAACAAGACGCAATCGGTCTACCAAGTATCATCTGATAGCTCTCGAGACCATCTGTGAAACTGCATCCTCCGTTTTCGCCATACTTCGATATTTTTTGAGTAATCCCTAAAAACTTGCATCTGAGCTGCTATCACTGCATACTATGGCTGATTCTTCGGATGTCCTGTGCATGACATGTTGCTTGGCTATTGATGGTGACGCAATACGCTGTGTGTGCTGCGGTAGCTTTGTCCATGCCAGGAAAGACTGTGCTGCAAATCAGTGATACAATCCGGAAATCTGTCATATTCATGTGATAAATGCAAAGGTGTTAAAGTGCAAGACATACTCGCAAGGTTGACTATGGTTGAAAATGAACTCAACATAATGAAGAATCAGCTAGCTTCCAAGCTGACCGAGGACATCAACTCAATTGTCAAAAATGCGATTATTGAAACCAATGAAATTCAAGAAAAACGCAATAATGTAATATTCTTTGGTCTTCAGGAGTGCGATGATGATTCTGTGGATGAATTTCAATTTGATGATACCGTTGTGGCCGGTTTGTGCCGATTTCTTGAAGTGTCCTTCGACAATGTTATGAGTGTTTCTCGTCTTGGAGGACGGAAAGGCAACAAACCAAGACCTTTGAAAGTTAAATTTAAATCACATGATGCCAAAGCCAAATGTCTACGACGTTCTTCAAAGTTGAGGGAGTTAAAGCAAAAATCTGGGAGAAAAATTTATGTTAAACCAGATATGACCCGAGCTCAGTTGGAGCAAGATCGAGCTTTGGTAGAAGAATTCAAGGCGAGGAAAGCTGCCGGTGAGAATGTCATATTACGTCGTGCGAAGATTGTTGAGAAGACGGATTGACGATGTTCCCACTCCATGTTTATACCTTCAATGTGCTTTACGAATGCTAGATCAGTCAACAATAAGTTGGACGAAATCGCTCTGTTCTCGTCCACACATTCACCTGACGTTATCATGATAGTGGAAACATGGCTCGACAATTTGTGCCCTGATGATGTTTTATATCTGGATGAATACGATATTTTCAGGTCCGATCGAATAAATCGCAACGGCGGTGGCATCTGTTTATGGGCAAAGACTTTCATTCATGTTAGTGATATTTTGGTGAAATCGGATAATATTCATGTGGAATTGCTTTTTATTTATGCCAGGTATTTCAAATTTGAATGCATTTTTGCCACATTGTATTTTCCTGATGGAGGAAAAATGAATGCTACTGAGCAAGCTACCGCATGTGAGTATATTTGTTCCGAGATTGACTCTTATCTTTTGAGACATCCTACAGCTATAGTCATCATAACTGGCGATTTCAATCATGTTGATGTTACAAATTTTGAGAGTAATTTTGATCTATGTGAAATGGTACGTAGTCCAACGAGGGGTGATGCGTTTTTGGACAAAATCTTATTACCTTCCTCGTTGAGTCATTTATATTTAGATCCGCAATGTTTTGCTCCATTCGGTGCTAGCGACCATGCTGTTATTTTCCTATCCCCGAGTAAGACTTTCACCCCGTGTGATACCACCCTGCAATCCAGTCTTAGATCTTCGTACATCAAATATTCAAAGAGTTGAATCTTTTATAAGTGATTTCGATTGGGTAACTGCTTTAAGTGGTGTAGATATTGACGAAGCTTGTGACACATTCTATCGAATATTGCGAGAAGGTATCAAATTAATACCTGTTGATTATATAAAGAAGACATCCCATGACAAGAAATGGATCACTCCGAATATCAAAGTTTTAATTAACAAGCGTTACAAAGCCTACCGTGACAAAAATTGGCCGCTATACATACATTACAGGGATAAAGTGAAGAAGGAAATTTATCATGCAAAAAATAAATGGGCTGAACGATTAATGGAACAAAACAAAACTGTTTGGGATGTATACAAGAATGTTACTTCAAGCAATAACAATTCAAAAGATTGGTTGCAGCGAGCAAGTCCGTCTAAAAGCGTGAGGGAAATTATTGAATTACTGAATGAAAATTACAGCTCTCATTTTATTGATGATCCTATTTGTGTTAAAGATCTCCCTTTCGTGGTTCCTTTTGAATTCAAAGTAGATGAAGTGTATTCTCTTTTGCAAAACGTTAATCCAAGGAAAGCGAGTGGTTCGGATAACATACCCTCAATTTTGTGGTCAAAGTTTGCCGGCTGTCTGTCTGAGCCCTTGTGTTATATCTACAACCTATGTTTACAGTGTGCAAACTTACCGACTGCTTGGAAGTGCGCAAATATCTTCCCTGTGCCAAAAAGTAAACCTCCCTCATTATTTAATTCACGGCCTATTTCATTGTTACCGATGCCAGAGAGATTGTTTGAGAGGAGATTAGTGCAACACTATAAAAGCTCATTTTTGTATCACTTTTCGAAGCACCAGTTCGGGTACAGACCTAAATGTTCGACGACAACGGTGCTGTTATCATTGCAGGATTTTATCAGTGACGCTATTCAAAAGCGTAGTATTCAGTGTTGTCAGCTCGTCGCTTTGGATTTTGAAAAAGGGTTCGATAAAATGTCTCATCGTATACTTGTACAAAAGATGACCGAGAAACGTTTTGATAACTTCATTGTACTGTTTATACAAAATTATCTAACTGATAGATGTCAGCGTGTGAAGTGGAATACTTTCTACAGTGATTACTGTAACGTTAGTAGTGGTATACCCCAAGGATCAGTGATAGGCCCGCTTTTGTTTGCCTTTTTTGTTGCTGACCTTGAGGATTCCCTGTATGATGTCAATGACAACATTCTTACTGTGAGCTATGCTGATGATTTTACTTTGTGTTCGCCTATTGTTAAAGGCACGAATTCTAGTCCACTCGAACAAGCTGTTTCAAAAGTTAGCACTTGGTGCGTTGGAAATCATATGAAAATCCAGATAAATAAATGTCAACAATTATTTGTAACTCGGTCCAGACATTTTGAGTGCAACTCATGCATTTTGAAAGATATTAAATGCTGTAAAACCATGCGTGTGCTTGGTGTTACCATCGATTCCACTCTCTCTTGGAATGAACATATTTCTGGAATTTGTAAGAGCGCCTCATCTAAATTGTTTGCTTTGCGGCAGCTCAAACCATTTTTGTCAAAGAAAGATCTGTGTAACGTCTATTTCTCGTGCGTTAGAAGTTTGTTGGAATACTGCGCGCCATTATTTGCCAATTTATCAGAAACACAGGCCATCAAATTAGAGAGAATGCAAAACCGCTGCCACAGATTAATTTGCTCCGACAATTGTGATTGCTCTTTTTTTGTTCCGCTAGCATATCGACGTTTAGTTCAGGGTTTCCGGTTATTTCAGAACATTTCTTTGGACGTATCTCACCCTTTACATGATCTTGTACCACCAAAACTTCCTGTGTCGAAACATTTTCGTATTCCATTATGTGAAAGTTCTTTGCGTCAAGATTGCTTTTTTGTTTACATGGCTAAGTTATTTAACAGTGGTTTTCGTTTGAGTTAATTTTGTTATTGTTGTAAAATGTTACTTGACTCATGACTTGTATTTTATGTTTAACCTCTCGATTTTTATTTGAGGTATTTGAAATAAACGTTATCTTATCTTATCTTATCATCCCTTACCGGAAAAACTCCTTCCTTCCTTCCAGAGGGGGGGGGGAAGGGACCGGTTTCTTCCTCTCGGACCCATGCCTCCCAGGACATCCTTGACCATCTCCCTCACCTTCCTTCCAGAGGGGGGCTGAGTCAGCATGATGACTCATCGTTGCGCATTTTGCACTTGAAATTGCAATGGGATTACTAATGTTTGTCTTGTTAATACTACCAGTCCTACATTGTCCGGTTGCTTAAATAGTCGCAATAAACATAAAAATAAAAAACATAACAACTGCAACCTTTGTGATCGTTTGCCTGAAAAAATAAATTGTAATAGTTACAATGTTGTCTATGAGTTTAAATGTCGGATTTGTAATGCTAGTTACATAGGTAAAACTTCAAGATCTTTCAAAATTAGGTATCAAGAACATAAGCGGAGTATTATGAATAAGGACAGTAAGAGTGCATTGAGTGTGCATCTTCGTGATTGTACTGCTGTTGACCTTGATGACTTCGATGTGAATATCCTTCAGAGAGCGCGAAGTACGGTTGCCACTGCTTTGATAGAAGCTCGCATGATTCAGGACAGATGTCCATCTATGAATCGTTGTCATGAGCTTTCTGGCTTGTAGGAGAACACAGGTCGCGCCATATAGATTTTATTCAGCTTTTACATATATATGTACAAGTAACATGTCATATGCGCCTCTTTTAGACTCTATGAAGAAGGGTCTGGACCCGAAACGTCGAGTAAAAGCTAGTTTTTTTCTACTATTTTAACTAACGGATTTGCAGAAATTCAAGGGAGTGCGTTTCTCGATTACTAGTACCGCCTATAATTATCACTTTTATCTAGAATATCTATGGAGGAGTCGTTGCCGTAATTGACTTTACATCTGGCATTCTTTTGGTTATCGTTTTCCCGCTTAATCTTGTGTTTGCGGTCATAATCTTTTTTTAGAAAAGCCGTTTTCCCTGATTCCACAGGGAAGGAATTTCGGCGATGTATCTTTTTCTTCCGTATGGGAAAAACGATTGATGACAGTGTTTTGACAAGTCACACGTGACACCATGCCCGTGACACAGAAACTGCACTTCAGATAGGCAAAAAACCGAATCTTAAAAGTAGAAATCAATCATCCTTGTGCGACTTAAGATGCGCTCTGTAAGTAGAAAGAAGAGATCAACAGATGAAATAAAAGAAAAAAATGTCATTAAACATAGAGAGTCATTCCCGAGCGGCCGTTCATCAGTTGATGATATGAAAACTGCCTTATGTACATGCTTTCATAGCTCTCCTTTGCCATAGTTATTAAGGCCCGTGTGAAGTAATAACCAAGTAATGTCAACAAGACCACTGTGTTCGGTATCAGCAAAGATTACGACATAACTGGTTTTATTATTTGTATTCATATGCTCGAGAATTCTTGCTTTGATCATGCGACCAGTGTCACCAATATAATGTTTGCTATAATATTTGCATTTTATATCGTAGACCATCCATTTGCTCTGGCACAAATTAGGCCTTGAAAGGTTTCTGCACGATTTGCACAGAGTAGTTTTCTTTAGAGGGACGGAAGTGATGTCTCATGTTTTTTAGCAACACGCTGAGTGTTGTCCGTTCTCTGATGGATGAATTGCCCAGCGAGTAGGCCCGTGTCATTTATAAATTTTACTGTGATTGTGGAAACAGCTATGTGAGCCGCACTCAACGTGCTTTGTCTGCCAGAGTGTCCGAGCATCTACCTGCATGGATATACTCCTGTGGTTTTCGTTCTAGTTCAAAGTCTTTACCTGATAGCGCTGTTACTTAACGTGTTATGTCTTGCAACCTTTGACAAGTCTGTTCCTACAGTCAGTCATTTTTCTGTACTGGCTCATTCTGATTCTGTTCTTCTTCTAAATATTATGCAGACGCTACGGATAAAATTGTACAAAGCTACCTTGTGTATCCAAAAGCTATTCATTTTCTCTCTTGCTTTACCTTGGTAGGCATCTATGTTAGTTCCGTCAGTCATTCCATCCTTTTGAGTTGTTGCCATTTCGCTGTGTCAACGTCGATCGCATTAATTCATTACTGTTAGTTAACCGGTCTCCACCCTGGTTAAGAGCCGGCGAAAACGTCCAGGTTTTACTTTTACTTTTTCATTTGTCTTATTTTATAGATAGCTCGAGAATAATTTGTGTTAGCAGTTTACAAATTTATCAACGAAGAGACATTGTTCTTCAGTTGTTTGAAAAGTCGGTCGCCCGTATCTGAAGTAATCTGCAATGAATACAAAATTGATACTTAAATGTAATTAATACGCAATAATATGATGGAATCATGAGCACAACTTGTAAATTTCGTATGAATTCGGTTTCGATTTTTCGCGTTTCATGTCCCGATACATAAAAATCCAGCTGGATCATACTAATTCCGATATACATGTAATTTGAACAAAATTCAAGCAAAAAGATTGAAAATAATTTGTGAATAAACTGTTTGTCACGAAACTTTCTTAACATGTTTTCTTTCACATTGTCCAATTCTACTCCATTTTGAATAGAAAAAATAATTGTCATTATATTGATGTCTTACTTGAAGCATATCTTTGCATGGTGACCACGTTTACATCAATTATACGTAGGGAAATTTTTTTTGACATGTCATATTTTGTCATATTTTTAAGGTAAAGTAATATTGCTATATTTTCTGTGTCTCATCAAATTTAGTCATATTTTGGTCATTTTGCTGTAGTAGATATGGAAATGAACGAGGCTTGCAGAATGACGCAATAATGGTCTTCTCAACAGCGCGATGCAGTCTGAGGACAGTTCCAATGCATGCATTGCCTACAAATGTGAATGTTATCGGCGGCGCCAGGATTGGCTCGTCTGTCTTCTGCATAGAAATTGACAACAATAAAACCTCTAGAATGGAAATTAAGCTTCATGCAATGCACAATAACGGCACATAAATCGCACGCATTTTCACTTAGATGCACCTGCCAACGTCTGTATCATTGGGTTAGAATCAGTCACATGAGTAAATCGAAGCTTTTCATTGGTTCTTCATGCCTCAACTTAGTTCCCCCGGATGTGCCGCGACCTTGAGTCAATTTCCATTCTAGCGAACTTCAGATAAACAGTATATTTCTATGGTCTTCTGCCTTTCCTTGTCAGCCAACCGCTGCTTCGGTAGAGCGTTCTTCTCCATGTTGAAGAACATGCTGTGCAAAGACAGACCTTTTTTAACATGAAATGTAGGAAATTACATTACTGTTTTGTACAACAAACTGTAAAAGGGTATACTGTGGTAAAAGTTTGAAATAAATGATTTCATTTTTCTTTATTTAAGCTTTTTAACTCCTTTGCCTGAAAATGAAAACATAAATTTTGCTGTATTTTAAAATTTTCAAATCTTCCCGAGCTACAATTCACGATTTTTTAGGTCCTATTTTGGTCACATCTTGACTTTTTAGGTCATATTTGGTTATATTTAAAGCTTTTAAAGAAAAATATGTCCCTTTAGTAACTTGAAAAATAATAAATGCCACAAATAGTTTCTTCATTATGCATGTAATTTCCACGAGATCCTTCGTCCAGTTCTATTCATGGTGGATACACTGGAAATGAACATGAACATTTGGTACACACTGCTGTTGACTGTTAACACGATTCAGAGAGGAAATGCTGCACACAACGTGACACAATTTGTGGACGGAAGGTGAAACATATCTACAATAATAGTCCGGCAGCCAGAGCGAGTTTCTGCAGGGAACGAGGCCGAAAGTGTGACTTCACAGAATGATGTACATTGTACATCCATGGATTTCTAAATAGTATTCTATATCGGGATGAGACACTACCGATATCTACATACATTAGTAGTCCTGTTTTGAAGACAGTTGATTGTTAAGTATCACGATTATACTTTGTCAATGTGACTTTCAAATGTGTTGTCGATGCTTGTAGCACAAATTGTAGAACCCAAATACAGTTTGTTTCATAAAAAATGGATCACCCTTAAACATCGCCTTAACTTCAACTTTGTCTAACTCCGCCAAACTTGAACGAATTTCTCTGAAATTTGGAAGACATGTCAGTTGTGCTTACTAATATCATTGTTGGAAATTTCAAGCATGAATATTGAGTTGTTTTCCTGTTATAGATAAAAAAGTAGTAGATAATTTGATCTTCATTTAGCAATGTTACACAAAATCATACCTCACTCTTATAAAATTACATTTGTTTCCTTTGTTATGTAATATGTTGTTCTACAAGCCAAAAGCTATCAAGCAAAACAAAAATAAAGAAAATCGGTCAATCAGAGCCAGTATAGCACCATTATTCATCAACAATAATGTAACTGCTACATGTGATTAACTGGACTTCATGTTCCATAGCTTCCAGACTTCGTTGCGGTGGTGTTGACAGCACTCCTGATTGCTTTCAGCTAGAAATTTATCTCTTACCGGTTGAAAACAATACAAAGCACAAATGAACAATAACGAGATCGCATTCACAAAAGGCAAAGTGTCAGCCTTGCTAGGGTTTTCTTTGCGAGCTACAAGCAAGCGACTAAATGTCCCTTACACAAATGTGCATCGATGACATAATGATGATTTTCGACTCTGTCGTAAAGAGGGCTCTGGCCGTCCACGCAAAACATCCAAACGTGGAGACCGCCTAATTTTGAGATTTGTTAAAGTTGATCCAAGTCTCTCGTTAACTGAGATGGCTGCACTAGACTCGTCTATTTCTAAGTCCACTATTCTTAGAAGACTTATTGAGTCGAATTTCAAGAGCTGTAAGAGGCCCTCTCAGATCGAATTATCAGATCAGCATACAAAAAGACGTTCAGATGGGCAATGAGTCATTGTCACTGGCGAAATCAATGGGATCGGGTTGTCTGGTCTGATGAGGCATCAGTCCGTCTGAAGGATAGTGATGGTCGATTGAGATTATGGATAAAATCTGATCAGGAAATTCCGAGACATTTACATCGTCCCCGGGTACAAGGTGGTGCGACTCTACTGATTTGGGCTGGCATTTGGACCAATGGCCGTTCTGAACTTCACATACAACAAGGAACCATGAATTCTGAACGCTATGCGAATGTTTTACGAATGAACATTGGCCAAATGACAGATCAACTTGGTGATCCATCGACTTGGTTATTTATGGATGATAATGCTACGTGTCACAGGAGTAGTAGAGTCAACTTATGCAAGTCTCAATTAGGGCTTAGGACATTATCTTGGCCAGCTCGTTCTCCTGATCTGAATCCCATAGAAAATGTATGGAGTATTCTAAAACGTAACGTTCGTCGTTCACTGCTACCTACAGATGGCGTATCACAACTTACGTCACCGTTAAAAAGAGAGTGGAGAAAGTTAGATCAGTCAAAAATCAACGATAGCATCGAATCAATGCCTAGACGAATTGGTAATGTCATTGACAATAAGGGTAGGGCCACAAAATATTAGCTTCTTAAGAACCGTTACTGTATCATAGCTCATCAGATTATATAAGGACATTTAAATATATTAGGGACATGAAATAACATGAAAAATGCTTTCTGTATCATACTTATGTTTTATTTAGTCAAATTTTAGGATGATCCACTTTTTATGAAACGGACAGAAAACAAGATCATACACACTATTTCATTTCATTGTTTCCCAAAAGACGCTGAAACATTCAGGAAAATATTGGCTGTAAAATATTCGAGAATTTGAAGAGGAAATTTGGAGTCACATAATATCAAGAACATCTACTCGCACAACTAGTGCATGAATGTTTCTTTATGTCATTCCACAAGCTTTATTTAAGGTTTTGATAGAGAATAGATTGTGCATTAGACAATTGACTGAAGTTGTAGAATTGTCGAAGCCATCCATTTGAATCGTTCTTAGCAAACAACTTTGTATAAATCGATCGTTTATTTCAAGAAAAATACATGAGAATTTGCTAGACGACTTCTGCACCTTTTGAATACAGACTTGGACGGATAGCCTACGCATCCAGATTTCCATACTGATATGTAATTTTTCATACAACAATTGACGAATCATTTCAGTACAGAAAATTGAAATGGATGTCCAATTTCACATCATCGATGAAAATTCTTGCCAACAAATGCAAAGAAGTTTTTCGAAAACTTTGTATTAGTTCTTGTGGAGAGGATTTTTTCGGACTTTCTTTATGCGGATTTTCAATAAATTCCGTGCTTTTATGGTCATGTCCATCAGACAATTTGTTGGTACAATCAAACAACCATCGCGAGAAAATACAGCAAATAATCCTGTTCATCTAAGTTGAAGCAGTGTCGGACGAGGTATCTTCTCACTTGATTTGATTCAAATAGCACGAAGGACTGCAATTTTTATTGATGACTTTTCTGACTTATATAAATCCATCTAAGCTTTACATAGAATACCTTTCTTCTTAAGTCCGAGTTTGTGGGTTCAGGCATGATTGAAAAAATCTCCAGAAAATCCAATTTAATTGATTCTGGGCGATCCGCAGCAGCGTTCAAAGCTTTGGGACACTTCAGAATGCTCAGAAAGGAAATCATTTTGCTCTTTCTGCATCAGTTGCATCCTTTACAGATATCAAATTTCTTCCACATGAAGACTGTCGATACCAGCTGAAACGGCACTCGAATGAATTTTTCCGAAGAGGACATACTTAGAACCACAAAAAGATATGAAACACTAACTACACTCAAAGGGTTTTGATGGACTGGATCATGTCGTAAAATGACTCTCTACTCAAGCCAGGAGATTCTGAGACCACCCAAGCTTCTAGCATGACAGCAAGGAAACGTTCCAAATAAACAAGTTTACAATTCTGAATTAATTTTATAAGATTCGGAATGCTCACTTCGTTTATGAAGTCCTATTGTTGAAGTCTTTACATTAATCACGTCAATAAAACAGCGGAAAATTTGGAGCGCTAACAAAATGTCAATGAAGTTGAATTGCTCCAGTGCTTGAATGGCTAATTCGTGTAAGAAAGAATGAGTTAAAAGAGCTGAACTTTTCTATGTTCCATTTGAAGCCAAAGCTTTGTTGTTCAACATAATTATGTGCCATTTTTAACTGTCTTGGCTTTTCGATATCGTAGAGTTCCTTGATATCAGACAACTTTCCTAAAATGGAGTTGATATAATTGAATCAACTGGGAGCAAAAGGAATAACAAATTCACCGGATTTTAATAAGTTGCTGTGCGAGTAGATGTTCTTGATATTATGTGATTGCAAATTTCCTCTTCAAATTCTCGAATATTTTACAGCCAATATTTTCCTGAATGTTTCAGCGTCTTTTGGGAAACGATTCTATTTGGGTTCTACAATTTGTGCTACAAGCATCGACAACACATTTGAAAGTCACTTTGACAAAGTATAATCGTGATACTTAACAATCAACTGTCTTCAAAACAGGACTACTACATATACAGGACTACTAGATATCGGTAGTGTCTCATCCCGATATAGAATACTATTTTGAAATCCATGGATGTACACCCTATGCCTACTGCGAATTTTCACGTCTGCCGAGTTCTAGTAAGTTCCTCTTCTTGTCAGACAAGTTCAAAGAAAAACACATATAGATCCAATGAGACGCACTTTGCAGTTTTTTGGCTAAAATGAAATTTTGTATATTTTCTCTGATTAACCAAAAAAGTACTAAGCCTAGAGTCATAATTTTTGGCATGGAATGTCTTCTGGTCATTTCCATTCATCTTCATGCACCCCTGTCTATATAGCTAAACACACTTAGATTTGGCGAGCCTCTTAATGTCGACAAACACAAACATTTTGAGCAACATTATGCACATTCAACCACATTCTCACATACATTGCCGATTAGATGCATAATGATAGCACATGCACATCATAGGAAATGACTTGAAGACATTTCATGTCAAAAATTATGACTTTGGACTTAGTACTTTTCGTTTAATCAGAGAAAAAATTCAAAATTTCATTGCAGCAAAGAAACTGCAATCTGCGTCCCATTGGATTTAAATGTGTTTTTCTTTTATCCTGTCTGACAAGAACTCACTAGAACTCGGCAGACGTGCCGATTCGAAGTAGGCATAGGGTGTACATAATTCTGTGAAAGTCTCACTTTCTGCCTCGTTCCCTGCAGAAACTCGTTCTGGCTGCCGAACTATAACTCTAGGTGCAACATGACAAAATAAAGTTTCACTGCATGAAGGAATTACGACAGCTAGACAATACAAAGTCAAATGAAGTTATACTAAAAACATTAATAAAAGAAATAAGGAGGCAACAAAATCAATAAATCAACAAAATCAACAAAAGCAAAATTAAAAGATTAATAAATGACTATTTATATAAAAAATAAAAAATTGAAGAAGGGACAAAGTTTCCAAGGCAAAAACAGAGAGTAAAGAAATTCTTTTTGAACACACAGATCAGGCTTAGCATACTTAATCACAAGAGCTTCTATAATACGCAGTTAGATGGGGATTGATACCTTACACTGAACAGCTCTCTAGCATTAGACGGAAAACTTAAACACACCCGTAAGTGCCGAGAGATAGCACTTCCAGGGATACGAGTGGAACGTGGAGGACATTTACTTTCTGAAAAAATCCACTTAGGCACGTGTTCAGTGACTCTCTCGCCAAGACTCAGTATTCAAGACTCTTTATTTTTAGCATAACTTCATTTGACTTTGTATTGTCTAGCTGTGTCGTAATTCCTTCACGCTGTAAAACTTTATTTCGTCATGATGCACCTTGAGTTATTGTAGGTATCTATTTCACCTTCCGTCCACAAATTGTGTCACGTTGTGTGCAGCATATCGTCTCTGAATCGTGTTACTAGTCAACAGAAGTGTGTACCAAATGTTCATGTTCATTTCCAGTATATCCACCATGAAGAGAACTGGACGAAGGATCTCGTGGAAATTACATGTATAATGAAGAAACTATTTGTAGCATTTTTTATTTTTCAAGCTTTTACAGGTCATATTTCGTTATATTTTTTCGACTTTTAGGTCATAAAAAAATTGCCTTACTTACAAGTCAAAAATAGATCATTTTTGATGAAGAGCTTAATTTTTCGGTTGTCTCCAGAAGATTTCCCATTCTTTGATGCATAATATACATGCAGCATATTGGGGTGTTTAACACATGCTGAACCTGTCTGTTATTTTGATGCGATGAGATGACTATAAAATGAAAAAGCTGTTCTTATCGATGTGAAGCAGAGTTGGAAAAGTCGGAATTGGAATTAATTCCGACCCGGAATTAATTCCATTTTTCGTCGGAATTGGAATTGACGATATTTAAATCTACTGGAATTGGAATTGGAATTGACCTTGATAAACCTCAATTCCACTTTTTCGATAGACCTGTGATAAATCTATTTGTACAAAAATTGAAATCACAGTATTCGGCTGTTGTGTTAACTGCACGCAGAGATAAGAGAGAGAGATAGATCGACAGAGCTAGTTTTGTTCTATTGTTGAATAAAGGGTGCTAATTGTGACTATTATAATAGAACTTTGAGGGGATTTTCAATGTGACTGTGGACACAGTTACATCGGACGTACCGAGAGGACTTTGCGGGTCCGAATGAGAGAACATGTTCCTAGGTGGCTTGAGGATAGAAAGACAAGACCGCGATCTAGAACAGCACCTCTAAGTTCTATCGCTCGACACATACTTGAATGTGACTCTTTTTAGTATCGTCCACTTTGTATATATTTTTCTATTTTATCATCTTGTAAATATCGTTTTTCTTTGCCTGTATTGGAAGCACTGTACATAGCTGCGAGGCGACCTGTTTTATGTGTACATAAAGAGTTCCTTTATTCATTGTCTTTACCTTGGCACTGATTGGTTGGTGTCACTGGCGGCAGTTATCATTGAATGTTTCTCAGCCATCTCTGTACATGTTCACACTTGGCCGTCCACCCTTGACAAGAGGCCACGAAAGCGCTCGGGTATTAAACACATGAAGTCAATTGCGTTGCTTTCATTATTAAAGCTTAAGATAATATTAAGTGAGATGGTGGCATTGTTTCATGTGCTATGGCCTACTATTCCCTGGGTTGGTATATTGTGTCGATTTGCAGCAGTCATTAACAACTATTTTTCAAAATTCGAATTAAAAATTGGTCCACAAAGTCATAATTGAAAGTGGGTGGTGCACTGGTTGTAAGAATATCTCAAGAATTTAATAGAAAAAAATTCTAATTATAGGATGATTTCTCCTTCATACGGTTAAGAAACCTAGCGCATTTGTCGAATAAACACATTGAAAGCTTCTTCACCGACAATAATTTCTCAGATAAGTGAATAGTCGCTGGAACTTTTCAATTAATCATTAAATGACACATGTGATATAGTGTGATGATATTTTGGAAGCTGATATTCGAAAGCATGTAAAGATTTTGAAAATTGTTCAAATATAGTGAACAAGGGAGCCTTTTCAAGTAAAATGAATACTCTGAGATTTCTTGACCTCTGATTTCAAGCTGGAGCAATGTATGTTCTGTAAATCGACATTGCAAGTTGCATATGTGACTGATAATACTCTTGATAGATTATAGGAGCGATATTTCAAAATGATGAATGTACATAACGTTTTAAAGGATTTCTTTCTTTGTCATCCTTTCGCCGCAGTATTTTGTAAATTCACCATTGCTTTTGTGTATGATCTTTGGACAAGGGGCAGCAATCCAGATCACAATTTGGCTTGATAAATATAAATACAAATAAGAAAACATCGACACCAGCTCGCACAATTTGCGTTTTGGCCCAACTTAGTTCCTCCGGCGTGTGCCATAATTTTCATGCAATTTCCATTCTAGGACTTTCTATATGCTCTCTCTCTCTCTCAGCGTTTGATTCTTTGCTGACCGTTAATTTTCCTTTCTCTTTTTCACAAGATGTTGAATATCTCGTTCACGAAACGAAAATGGCGCATGCTGACCGGCTACATATATACATGTACATGTACACAAGAAATATGAACTATGAACATGAGAACGCACATAGGAACGACGCAGGGAACGGCACACAGGAATAACGAGGATAGGATACGGGCACATGGGTTAGATTGAAGCGAGGAAACTTTAGATACATTAACATATACGCGTCATGCAATTATCGGAATTGAATCTCATTATGGAATTGGAATTGGAATTGAATTGAACTGTTTCGACTGGAATTGGAATTGGAATTGAAATTTCTGCTCTGGAATTGGAATTGGAATTAAAAAATTTCAGTGGAATTTTTCCAGCTCTGATGTGAAGAGATATGAAATAAGATTTTCTCTACGATATAAGATATTCACTAAGATTCAGATTTTAGTGGGTTCTTTTCTATTCACAGAGATTGGGACTGTTCCCAGTGGTTTCCATCGATTCGAAAGCGCGAAATTTTTTTGATGGGAAATTCTTTCTGGCTCCTACTATACAAGAAATAAAATGCGTCAAATTTGTGTTGTAGCAACAGTTCAACGAGTTATCATCATTTAGGCGGTTCGCAGTATTCGAGACTGGTTCGTGACAGTTATGGTAACTCAATGAAGTTTAAGAAATCTAGATGGACATTTTCGTTGTATTTTCACTTTTCTTTATGTTGACATAGAGTCAACTAATTATTTAACATGTTGACTGCTGTTGACGGGAGGTAGTTTTTGTACGTCATTGCCAAAAAACAATTTTGTTCGTCTCCGCGGGCTTTCTATTGCAAGAAGTTAGGATAAAAACAAGTAGGCTATTTACAATAAAACCGACGTTTTGTCTCTCTAAGACATAGTCATGGAACTGGTGAACACAAGAAAAAGAAATTTCAGTCTTTATATACAACGATTGATGTTCATCAGCTCGTGTTTCCTATTCAATTCGGGCTTTAAGAAATCAACACAGTTCGCTTCAGAAATTCTAGTGCGTACAGGATCGGTCTGACTGTCAAGAAAATCAATGGTAATGAAAATCAGTAATGGTCATCAAAGAATTAGAATGGTCAACAAGAACATGATTAGCAAGGGCGTTCGAATCGTCGAGATTAGTAATAGCTCTGCGATGCTCATGATAGCGCGTAGAGAAGGGGCGGTTAGTCGAACCAATATATTCTTTACTACAAACTACTTTACTACATTATTTAACATCTATGAGGGGTATTTTTATGCGTAAATTATTATTTTGCCTGATTCTCAGTAAGAATTATGAAAACAGGATGTTTTTATCGAAATTTCAAATAACAATTTGCTAGAAGATGACTGTGTTGTCAAATACGATTCTGTATATAGAATGTGTCATGATTTTATCATTTGTCTAGTTCGCAGTATTTGGGGTTAGTTCTCAGAGATGAAATTACGTTTGAAGAATAGCAGTGGAAAATTTCCGTTGGTTTGTGTTTTTCTTCAAGTATTAAGCACGATTGATGTTTTAATTTGCATTGATCTGGAGCTCAATAATTGACGTCTTGAATTAGCGCTTTTTGATATTTTGGGTGGTTCTCAACCATTGGGGCTAGTTCGGAGCAACATCATCAATTCCAATTTTTTAAAAAAATCAAGAAGTTGACTCTCAGTTTATTCATTGGACTTTTATGTGTTTATGTGTTTATGCAAATGTGTTTATCATGAAAATATAAAACTGACTTTATTGGGTCAGTTGCCTCTTTTGGGGCTAGTTCGGCAAAGCTATGGTTTGCTCTGAGTTCTGTCTCATTTTAGTGGATGGTTACCATCTGTTCTTTCTTGAGACAAAAAGAGACGCAACATTGCGCATGCATAACGGACAAAGAGACGTAACAGGAGACGAAAATATGACTTTTCGGCTTCCTCACGGTGCGACACATGGGGTATATTACATAGGTATGAGCAGTTGATATATAATCAAACAAAAACGTTTGAAAAATATGGTTCCGCTCTCTACTGGACCTTCTTCAGGTCTCTGAGAGTCACACTTGTAATAAATTGTAAATTATTTCGGAATTGAATCTGAGAATTCTTGTCTTTGCTACCGTTTATAGTCTTGATGAACACTTTGAGCGAAAAGTGCATCAGCATGAGCTATCATATTTCAAAGAGAAACATCTGCAGCCTTGTGAAATATCAAGCGGGTGTCCAAGACCCATGTGCTTAACGGATAGCAAAATATGTTTGGGGATTATTATGCATTTTCCATGTTTCTGCAGGTTGTACAGCTTTACAACGACTAGACACCTGCGTAGTCGACGGTTCGCCTGGATCCTTGCGCTGCAACACGGTTGAGATTATACCCCCTTTGTAAAGCAAGATTCACGTTATCCCAAACGTTGTCTGTGTGATAATTAAAAATGCTAACAAATTAGTACAAAACCACCCGTAGCAAAGGAATGTTCAAAAATCCGCGGACGGAAATCGCTTTGCTTCGATCGCTTTAATCGAAATAATGATGAAATCAAGAGTTTTAGACCCAATTTATTGGTACGCAGCTGTCTCGGCAGTGGAAGCGCTCAAATTATAGGGTCTATCAAAAAAATCAAAACTTTCAAAATTTCCAAAATTTTCGAATATTTTCCATAATTTTCCACGGAAAATTTTCATCACTAGTATTAGACTATAACGGAGTGAGCTAGTCGTTATAAAGCTGTACAACCAAATTTTCCAGAAAATTTTCCATTTGCATCACTATCTAGTACTCGGAGATTTTAAGTACTCGGAGACTCGCAACTTCGTTGCTCGGACGGTCCTCTGTACAATAACCCTTGCTTCTCAACCGTGGTGCAGCGCAAGGATCCAGGCGAACCGTCGACTACGCAGGTGTCTAGTCGTTGTAAAGCTGTACAACCTACAGAAACATGGAAAATGCATAATAATCCCCAAACATATTTTGCTATCCGTTAAGCACATGGGTCTTGGACACCCGCTTGATATTTCACAAGGCTGCAGATGTTTCTCTTTGAAATATGATAGCTCATGCTGATGCACTTTTCGCTCAAAGTGTTCATCAAGACTATAAACGGTAGCAAAGACAAGAATTCTCAGATTCAATTCCGAAATAATTTACAATTTATTACAAGTGTGACTCTCAGAGACCTGAAGAAGGTCCAGTAGAGAGCGGAACCATATTTTTCAAACGTTTTTGTTTGATTATATATCAACTGCTCATACCTATGTAAGATACCCCATCAATAATGTGTCAAACTTTCTCTACTCATGCACATGCGCGATATCCAACTTAGCGCTAAATCAGGGAAGTAGCTCTTCCGATATCTAAAAGTACTCTTCGGTCGCTGTACATAAAGCCGATTATTGTATCCTGTCCCTTTTTCAATGCTGTTATCGTACCACCTACAGCAATTATTAGATATTGGACGTTCACTAAATCATTTCACAATAAAAACATTCTTCGCCTTTTCAACAATGTATATGATGGTACTACTTATTATAAGACTAGTAGTGTGACTAAGTTAACCATCATGACATGTGATTTCAAAAAATCAAATGCTAAAAATCAAAACTATGTAACATCTTCCGTCTTTTGTTTATATATTTATCTAACTTCATTTCACACAGAATATTTTATACTACGTTTCCGTATTTTGACCATCTTAATTAAGAAATAGCCGTGAACAGGGGGAAATGTAGAATCTAAATTTTTGCAAATTATTCCTGTTTTGGCACTAGTGACGTGGACCCACTATAATATGAAACTTATTAGATATCAAAGGAATGAACATTTACTAGTAGGCACCATAATTAAGCTGATTATTATCAATGAAATTTCATGAATCAACAGTAAAATTCAAGTCTTAATGTTAAAGTTGAGATCTCATTGAGCTTCTTGGCGGTTCAAAGGTTTGATATTCAAATCTCAAACAAATATCGATTGAAAACAAAAGTCACATGACGAAGTAAATCGTACTCATAGTAGCAAAATTTTGGCTTTTTTACCCCCAACACCTGGTTATCAATGACACGTGTTCTATGATAGCCCAAATATTTCTAACTACATGTGTATCTTTCCATTACATGCCCCTAATGTAATATAAAATTTACCTCACGCACAACTCCACACTTTTCAACGTCCGCTTTCCTATATAATATTGATGTTATACAATCTTATTGCTATCTTTCTGTATAGCAGCCCAGCAAATTTTCTGCAAATGCGGTGCATCATTCATCAAGGCTCAATTATTCAATTTTCTTTGAGAAACTTTTTTCTTTTTTCTATGGTGTTGACATCGCGAAACTGTTGATGTCTTTGTCAATCGATTCAACTTCTATAGCTGTGATGAAGAAGTAATTGAGGAAAACCGGATAGGCTTAGAAATCCCGGATTTCAGAAATCAGACTAGTATATGATATGATATACATACGGACAACTGAACACTGCATGCATATTAAAATACTGCGTAATCATCATGCTCGTACATAAACGTATAATCAAAATTTGAACGCCGAATAGTCAACTCATCACAGAAAATCTAAGCAGATTAATATAGGTCTCGGAGAAAATATCCTGTCCTAATTTTTTTGCAAGTTATTAATTTTTGATATGCCTTTAATATACATGTAGAAGTAGCTCCATGGCAAAGCTTTCCACGCCACCTACATGGATTTTTTATCGTAAGGAATCAATATACTGCCAACTTCGAAACACGAAACCCACAGGAGCATAGCATAGCCATCATCTGCGCTACACACCAATAATAACAATAAACGTTTATATTGCATTGCCTCAAAATTGGAAATCGTGAGGCATCTTTACAAAGTTAAACAAACTACTGGCAATAATCATAAAAATCAAATAACAAGAGACAATTAACAGTCAAGAAAATCCACTGTTTGCGAGCCGAATCATAATAATAAGATAATTTTTGCCTTATCGCCGCTGAAATTTTGGGTATTCTATATGTTCTGGAATACTGATTTATTTCGGGAGTTAAATTATGTAGCGGATGTGATTCATCTTGAACTAGCTTACTGAAAAGTCGAATGCCTATCATGAGTCTTCGATATTCTAGCGGTACAAAGTTCGCGCAATCACAGGTTGATGTTCCACAAATAATTTTGTGTGCGCGTCCCTGGATTTTTTCAATTTGATTTATCTCTCTTTTTGGCAGATTCACAAAAATGGGTGCGGCGTATTCAAGAACTCCTCTGATACAATATTGATATACTGTCAAGAGTCCATCATGATCAGTAAATGGTTTCAATTGCCTTAATATGGAGAGTTTTGATGACGCTTTTCTGGTAATCATGTCTACATGTAGTTTCTACTTAAAATGTTCATCAAATGTGATTCCCAGAAATTTAATAGCGGATTTGACTGGAATGCTTGGGATTGAATAGTCTGAAAAATCATGACTGTTTGAGGACGTAATGAAAATTTGAGAGCACTTTTCTTCCTTGATTTCCATTTTGTTATGAGTCATCCAATCAATAATATTCGCATAGGCCGAAAGAATGGGACTTTCCACTGTGTTTTTAAATATCGCTCCCACGATGAGTATGTCATCTGCGTATTTAGTAAAGCATACATTGTCTTTATTTGAACATTGTAAAACCATATCAGAAGTATAATAACCAAATATGATGGGCCCAATTGATGAGCCCTGAGGTATTCCACTCATGACAGGTAAAAACTCACTGTACCCATTTTTCCATCTTGTACTCTGTAACCTTCCAGTAAGATAATTGCAAATAAATGCGATAAGGAATGGGTTTATGTTATCACGATGCAGCTTTCCCAGTAGTAGGCGATATGAAATCTTATCAAAGCCTTTAGTTAGATCCAAAGATAACTTTTGGGAAGCTGTGATATTGGAGCTTTGTAAATTACGAGTAATGTAGTCTTCAATGTTTAATAGAGCACAGGTAGTCGAGCTACCTGAACGATACCCATACTGGCTTGCGTCAATCTTTGAGGTTATCTGCTTACCCATGAGTTTCATAATTTGCTTTTCAAAAATTCTTTCCGGAATGGGAAGCAAAGAAATAGGGCGAATGCTCTTTATACTTGGTGGATTTGTCTTCGCAAACCGATATATGTCCGCTTTCTTCCATAATGTCGGTAAGTCAGCGGAAAAAAAACAATAGTTGTATAAAATAGTTAATGGTTTTGACAAAAAATCGGCAAATTTTGACCATATAATTGAAGGTACACTGTCAGATCCAGGGCTGGTGTTTGATGAAATGTTGGATAATAAATCATGCACCTGAGTCTCAGTGAAAAGAAAAGGCACGAGAAAAGGCATGGGCATATCAATCATTGGGTCATTGATAAACTCTGATGATAAGTTTTTATTAGCAATCGTCAAAATTTCATTGACACTCTTGTCTGGTTCACATTGAGACAACCATTGTTCGTTATGTACTTTGTTATCAATCACACACTTCTTTATATCCCAAATTGAACGATTTGACATTATGCGGTTACTCCACTTTCTTTTAGCATCGTAAATCATTTGCTTTACTTTCTCTTTGTAGTGCGAATATTGGGCCCAGTCTTTTCGTTGATAGGCATTATATCGCTTATTAATTGTTACTTTAATTACATTAGTTATCCAAGGCTTATCCGAAGTGCTTCTTCTCACCAAATTGTATGGAATGGAATTAATCGCCCTGTTCAGGAAAGAATAAAACACTTCACACGAATCGTTCAATTCCAACCCTTGCAACTTTTTATCCCAGTCTATATCCAACACAGAACATGCGTTCAAGAGATTTGAATCTCGAAGATCAAGTACTTTAGTGAACTGTGCAGTCATTGAAAGTTCAGAAACCGGTTTAACAAGGATAGTATTGTGATCACTCATACCCATTGGGGATAGATCTCCACTTCCTTAAACAAATGGATGTGTTGGCCTGGAACCAGTATCAGATCTAGAATAGTATGTTGCCTTGTAGGCTTGTGGATGATATTTTCAATACAAAACGATGATTGAAACGTAGTTGTATCAAAATGGTTGAAGTCACCTGCCATATAAACCAAGAAATTTGGATACTTAAGAAGTAAGCGGTCTACAATGGATATTGTATAATCTATCAATGAAATCGATACGTTTTCACATAGTCTTCCACCATGAGGAAAATAAGAAATAACCAGCAGACATTGAAAATGGTGAATCGAAATTTTGATGATCAATAGTTCAACTTCCGGATGTTCAGAGTTTTTGAAGAGAGTCTCGGATGTAAATGACGATTTAACCGAACAACATATTCCACCTCCTTGTTTATTTGTTAAACGATCAGCACGATGAAAAACATAATTCGAAATATTCAATGATTGATCACAAACGCATGAATCCAACCATGTTTTTACAACACATATGATATCAGGTAAGTGAACTTTTGTGAAAATATAAAGTTCATCCAATTTGTTCAGGAGTGACATTGCATTGAATAAACAAATAGAGGGGAGGGATTTTTGTATATTTGGTCACATTGAAATTTTCTCAATTACTTTTCCTCCACGAATTTCTACCTTTTTTCCTTCCTTCATCTTGGCAGAATATTCCTCATAAAGTTGCTTATCAAATTCAATCTGAGCACGTGTTTTGTCATGACGAATTGATATACGAGAAGAATTCACCAAATTGTAGCGCTTTAGTTTGTGCCTATTATTGAAAACACTCATTTTCTCCTCATAAGAACGAAAAGTCACTTTAAGAGGTCTTCTCTGGTTGCCATGTTTTCGCTTCCCAAGACGAGATTTGAAAACAACCGAATCATTTGAAACTGATTGAGTATCAAAAATATCGTCGATTTGTTCTTGTTCATGTTTCAATTCATCATCATCCACATCATTTTCTTCAATACCAAAGATTATCAAATTGTTTTTCTTATTTTGTCTGAGTATTCATTTAGAGTGGTACTAACAATAGCTTGAACATCCAAAGCAAGTTTTGAGGTCATTTCTTCTTTGAGGCTTTCCAATTCCGACTCGATCCGTACAAACGTTTTAACAGTTCATGTATATCAATAGCTTTACACGTATCACACGTGAATGAGATATTATCCGTATTAACGATCGTTTTGCAGACATTACTTGGTACGCCACTACATTCCTTCTTCATGTGGAAACCTTTCATGCAAAGCACGCATGCTATAAAGTCACCGTCCAATACATGCATGCAACCATGACACACAGTTTTGCTAATTGTCACATCGCTATTCTTTCAATAATGATTCGTTGACAAGAATTCACTGGTGAAGATTTTTACCAATATCTTATTAAGTAGCCGTTGAAATAGAAAACTGTTGCAATATTCTTGAAGAGTAGCCTTTTCCTATTCGATTAATGTATAATATGTCTATGGACCGTTATTCTAATAATATGAATGAAGTATTTCGCGTTTACGTGATCAGAGACGATGTAATGATACGACCGCACAGTTCGACAGTTGATTGTTTGTATTCAACTGACTCATCCCGATTTTGCTGCACGACTGAAGACACCTCAATCCTGTTCTTCGTAGACCATGAATAGCAATTCCGATTACAGACGATCTCGCAGAAGGAGTATCAGGTCAAGTGCTTATGGGTTATCGCCTCCCCCCTCTAGGTTTTTAAATTTGTCCTAAACCTGCAAAAGTAAATCAATCGTCCCCAAACTTTGGGTAGACGTACTTATGGATATTTTCTACCCGCATGCAAAAATGTGTAGCGATGTCAGCAGCTGGATCTGACTTCGTCTGTTCGACACATTATTGTTGCTAGTTTGTGCTTTGTTCTCTCTCCCTCTTCGTCTCATCCACTGCTATTTGAAATCTTCCCACGACCACTACCTTGCCACACCTTTTTAAGTTACAAATTTTGATGTAGGGATGTGGCTTGGTCACCATCACTTCACGAATTCATGGAAAATCACTTATTTTGACCTCAAGTGCTTTCTGCTCAGACGATGAGGTCAGAAGAAGTCAGATCAGGCTGCCGGCATCGCTACACTTCAAGTGATCGCCCCTAATTCAAAAACTGCTTGTCCAATTTGCACAAATTTTGACATGGGGGTAAGAAATATCCTCACTTATGTGAATTTAAGGCTTTGTGACGATTAATACATTTCTACGGATTTAAGACAAGTTTGAAAACGTGGGGAGAGATAACCCATCAGTACCTGGTCATATGTGAGCAAGCTACACATATTCCTACAACAATCAGCATTTACTTTTAGGGCCCCTTACCGATTTTGACTCGGGCGGCCCTAAAGATCGACAGCCACTCGTTCTTGTGGGCCAATTTTTCCCACTTTGAAAACTGAAAACGGCATTTTTATACTTTAATCGCCTTTTTACTTGTTTTTCTGGTATCTAGAACTACCAGAAAAGCAAATATAAGAATGAAAGCACCATTTTCAACCAACAATTTTGGCCCTAAAGGGCTCCGAACAGAAACATGCGGCCCTGGCTCGCGAAAGGACAACAGTTATGGCCCAAATGGGTCCTCTTGGGGCCCTAAAAGCATTTTCACCGTGATAGTGCATCGGCATGCGTCGCTGGTACCTAGTCGTACCTGGTAAGCATTTCGGTGACTGGGTTTTCCCGCTGCAATCTTTCGATAAGTCGAGGCCATACATTGCAGCAGTTAGTATCTATATGCATACTACACCCAAAGCCAAGGTTGCGAGTGCAGACCTAATTATCATTACCATTTTTTGCCATAAATTTTCAATTCAAATATATTTTGTCAAGCTATTGATATTTTTCAATGAAACTTTAAAAATCAGGCATCTCTCTGTTATTATCGATGAATTCAGAGAACTTGCAACCCTTCATCGTGTTCAAAGGAAAACATTCTAGTTCAACCATTCATACGACTTTTTAATTAATTAATCAATGATTTACATTCTGACTGATAACAAAGTTGCGCGGAATTAATCTTCAATTTATAAATCTTGACGACTTAATAATGCTAAATACATCTCACAACCGTTGATGAACTAAATTTCATTAGACCACAAAGTCTTAAACTTGTTAACTAAAACATGGTCCGTGACACATGTAAGAGACCATGATCGATAAAGAAAACATACATTCTTTCTCAATGAAGACGGATGTTGGTCAAGTATATAAGGCACGATGTTTAGAACTTAGGATCACGTAAAACTCAGAACCAAAACATCCATCGGAAACTCTTCGACGTCAAAGGATATAGAAAAATACATAGAAAATATCATATAATGAAAATTTTGATAACTGAACAAATCAATTCAATTCGTGAAAACGTGCAGTCAACATGTCTGTTTAATCGAGAAATTGATATGATTTAACAATTTGATATAAATTCTGTACATATTAAATTTGTAACAAACGTCATCCAAGTTCATAGAACTATTTCATAATAAATAAGTAATCAATGAGCGTAGATAAGTGCACAAGCCGCTTCACAATCAAAAAATGTTATCAATTGAATTCTATTGAACAAAATAGAATGGAAACATTTGTGATAAACTCTGATATCGCTCTCAAATGAAATGAGACACAAAATGGAATGCATCACGATTTATCACATTTTGAAAACAACAGAAATCAAATTTTACACTTCAGTGAGAAAATTAAAACTTTATAACTCAAACAATATCAAGGCATATTTCCAAAAAGTGGTATATCTTTCATCTTCATTAAGAAAAGTTTAAACACACGTATCTATTTATAGAAGGAATCAATTTCCCTTTGAAGACATATTCAACATTTTACTGAACGACCTTGGTTAATACTGTGTGTAAACCGATGAATTACAATACAATTTATACATCTTCATTCCAGTGCAGATTCCGAAATGAATAGCAAAAGGAGCAAATGATGCAGTTTCTGGAACAAAACAAATTTACAAAGAATATAAGGAATAATCATAATGCCTAAATGACAAGTCAATAATGAGTGTGAATAAGAATTCTGTCAATTCACAAAATTTCTAGAATGTGATGAATATACACGTTGAATGAAATAAAGGCTCGGAAGGTTTTGTGGCACATAAGTAATTTCAAAAAATGTCGCAATGCAACTTCTTGCCACAACTTCGAAGTAGTTGCGTACATTTTGCTGCCTGGCGCCAGAAGAATGACGTCATATTTCCTAAGGTTGTCTTTCCATCCTTCCTCGGACCAGAGTGACACCGAAGACAGGCGACCAAACTTGTATACTTCTAGATTGACACATTTCAAGCCCTGTAAAGGAAGACAGTTCGATATGATTCCATAAATATAAACAACAGAAAATTGTCTTAATAACATGAGATTGAGATTTTTGTGAGTCTTGCTTGAAATGCTAATCGATAGCAAAAGTCAATTAATTAAAGCCTGTGCTACGGCCTTGACCGCCGTTCATTTCCAGAAATAGAGGGTTAGGATTTAGTTTTCCAATAATGCGGATCGCTCAAAACGAAGATTTTCGAAGATTTGGTCATAAAACAGATTCGTAAACGTAGCCTTTTGGGCGTCTTAGACGACCGTCGCCAGACTAATTCTAAAATTACATGCATGTAAGTTACTATCACCAAAACAAAAGTTAGAAAAGGTTAAAAAGTGACTGTCATGTGCATGTGCATACTTTTTCAAAACAATCAGTGAAGCTCATCTTGCACAAAAATCTGCATGGAAGTCAAAATTTATGAGTCGCTGAAGTTAACAGTCACTTTTTGAAAAAAATGCTCATATATGAAAAATTAAGCGCAAAAGCCATTAATTTTTAGAGTAACGGACAGGGTCATTATTTCTAGAATTACCTGAGCTTCTTATTCAACATACCTACAGATTAAGTACATGCTATTATGCAAATTAATGGATTTGGTGTTTTAACTGCAACAAATGTAAATGCAGCACGATAATTTCACCCTTACATATTTGTATGGCTATAAGCATGCCAATGCCCAGGAATTTGCACATGTCAAAATAATGCGTTTGATAAGATCTTCTTCCAAAAATGGTAAGCATGAGCAGTTAGTTACTTTCATTGAGTGGCAGACAACTTTTCCTGTAATTTCGAAATGGTCGAATAGGACAACAGTAATAGGCTGAATTAGTTTCAATTTTCTTAATTTTCACGGTCGACAAGAAGTTTTCTTGTTTACTTTTTCTGTATAGAAATTAAATGATGGCATGGATTCATTAAGTGATATTAGATGTCTATAGTGGGGGTACTTATGGGTTATCCCCAACGTTTTTTAATTTGTATAAAACACGCGAAAATAAATCAATCAATCGTCGCAAAATTTCAGATACACTCGAGAGTACCCTAAGCATATTTTTCTACCAATATTCAAAGATGATGGACATAATTATATACCTCTTTAATTTACTCGAGGTGAAGCGATGTCAGCAGCTTGATCTGCCTTCGTCTGTTCGACATGTTTTGTACATGAAAGCACTTGAATGCATGATTGAGTAGAATATATACTCAGCTACTTTTTAGACAACGACGGATTTTAAGCAAATTTGGAAGCATGGAGGGGGAGAGATAAATGATGAAGAGTGTTGCGCAAACATTGGGATGCCTGTCAATCTGATTCATGTACAGTATTGTGCAAATTAATATGAACAAAAGGACATATTTCTTATGTAATCACTTAATGTTGTTTGACTTGCTTTATTCTATCTTACATGAATAGAATGACTCGTGTACTTGCATAGATATTAACATTTGACATTTTCATTGCCAGACGTAGGTGTTCAATGCAACATAGACGCAGATAATTGATTTTGAATTCAAAAGTTCAAATTCCACAAAATAGCAAATTTTGGCCTTTCTCACAAAGCTGGGGTAGAATTTGAATTTGAACTTGCTACTTTTGTCACTAATCACATTTTATCTCTGTCAGTAAGCATGGACATCTCACCAGAGACGCGTAGCAAGTTTGTGACACTCAGACAGTACACGAAGATGACTCAACGCGCTATCGCATCTGAATGCTCGGTTTCGCTTGGTGCAGTGAATAATATTTTGAAATTGCATCAAAATACGGACAGCCTTCAACCGCGACGCATTGGTAGATGTGGAAGAAAAAAGAAGACAACGCCACGAGATGATTCAAAGATTATCAGGATGAGCAGACTCAACCCAAGAATGACAAGTCATGAGCTTAAGGTCGAAATTGAACATGCCGGGGTATCTATTGACAGCTCAACTGTGCGTCGACGGTTGCTCGCGGTTGGGAGGAAAGCTCGTCGACCACTTAAGAAATCCATATTAACAGTTAAAATGAGGAAAACCCGTTTGAAGTGGGCCAAGCGTTATAAGAACTGGACCGTCGAAGATTGGCGTCGAGTTGTCTTTTCAGACGAGTGTCACTTTGAAGCAAAAGGATATCATTCTCAGTTTGTTCGACGAAGTACCGGAGAGCCGGTTCGGACTACACACATGAACCAGTCATTCAAACATCCACCAAAGCAAATGTTTTGGGGTGCTTCTCATACAAGTGACCCGGATGTCTCATTCCAATCGAGGGGATGATGAATTCCGATCGATATGTTCATTTGATTGAAACTCGGATTGTCTCTGAGTTGGAACGAACGCCGAACGCAATTTTCCAACAAGATTTGGCACCGTGCCATACAAGCCGAAAAGCCAAAGCTTGTCTTGAAGAGAACAATATTTGCGTCCTCGATTGGCCGGGAAACTCCTCTGATGTATCTCCGGTCGAAAATTTGTGGCATATCTGCAAAGCGCAACTGAGAAAGATTGATTGCTCATCGAAACAAAAGATGATAGCAGCTCTTATTAAAGTATGGTTCCATGATGAAAAGATCTCATCAGTGTGCGAAAAATTGGTCGATTCAATGCCAAGTCGTGTCTCAGTATTGCTGAAGGCCAAGGATGGCCACATTATGTATTGAAAGATAATATTTCATTTTAAATTGAAAATAAAATTCAATCATGCTGGAATTCATGTATTTTTACTTTTTTTTCACATTAATTTGCACAATAATGTACATCTTGAATTTCATTCGCAGATATTTAATGAAGCTTTGTCAATTTGTGTTGAATACTTCACCACTCAAAATCAAACCATTTTCACCACGATACTTAGGAAGTGATAATCAAGAGATCGATTCAATTTCTGTGACTGGATGTTGTCACATCTTTCTCGCATTAACAACATCTGGTCACAAAAAAGTAAAAGATTGCATTTACTCCAAATAGAGAATTATAATCAAATTCAGCATTTGTGGTCTCCGTGGCACAGTGTTTGAGCGCTTGACCTAGCGATCTTTCGGTCCAGAGGTCGAGCACCGAAAGTGTCCTGGGAAGTCAGCAGGATGGACATCCGGACTAAAAAGATCATAACGCTCCAGATTAAAGTCTGACAATGTCAGCATCGTCCAAGCCCCCAGTAAGGGGTAATAGTGACGTTAGACCATCATTCTTTTCATTTGTGTAGTTTAAACAACGATAGTCGCCAAAGCTAAATTTATCAACATTTGTCTGCATGGTTAGTCTTGTAATGTATTTTGAGTTGATGTGCTCTAATAGCCGCAGCTTCTGACTAAGATGTACAATTGAACATGAATATACATCCGGATTTTTGTTGCCTTCTATCAATGTTAGTATCATTATCAGCATCATGTGCCAAAACAAGACACTCAATTGTATCAAAATTGTATCAAAATGGTGATAGAACTTAAATTTGCAGCCTTTTGTGCAAAGAAGAACAATTACGAGGTTAGGAATATTGACTGAATTTAGCCCCAAATTAGAGTATCTCACTGTGACCTGACTTTCCGGCAAAATACGTCGCTGACTAATGCGGGTCAGACAGAAGCAAGAGACATTAAGAGAGCAGGTGGACATCACCTCACGACACATTATGCTTGAAGTGATCTCACTTTCAGCAATTATCTTGCGTGATATATGACAATGACTCAGTTTTTTCAATGCACTTTTACGTATTTCATTCTACATTTGCCTTTACATCGATGTACTGCGCCAACACCTGCGGTCGTCAATAAATTATCTCTTCTGATACGTTCAAACATCGACTTAATTAGCTGTTAGTATAACTATGACAGATTGTTGATAGCCGGTTTGTTTTCTTAACTAGGCTACTTGACCGCCAAAAAATCCACCGGGTTTCCTGTTCATATGCCTCCATATAGTTCAATAAGCATAAACACATGCATACAATATTATGCAATGTCAATAAAACAATTATATGCAGACTGAATATCAGTATATCAATTCTGTTGCCAATATAGCCTCATGACATGATAATGTTTTTCCGCAGAATATAAGGAATAACAAGACGTTAAGCTAATTACCGCATTTTTTATTGTCTTATTGTCGACATCAAAACACTCATTCGAATTTTGCATTGTCAATTTGACATGTTCTTCAATAAAGTAATGTGGTTACACGTGAATATTTCCAGCGACTACTACCAAATAGAAAATGACTTACATTCAACTACATGAAGTTTGAGTACTGGCCAATGCTATAATTAATGCCAATCATTCGATATTATGTTATGTAACAAAAGTAACTTTCGCATCTAAGATGCATTAGCTATCACATCTTGATGCATTACCCCATTGCCACTATCCTTCAAAGTGAAAAAATGTGCACTAAAACCGTAGACAGTTAATCATACGTATATAAACATTTATTTATATCCGAACAGAATTTTGACGATGTCATGAAGTAGATTCGATTCAATCATTTCCGTTTCCGGAAACTGCATTAATACTGTAGTCACGGTAGATGTCAATTGGAAATCAGCTACATCATACTGACATACATACAGCATTATGAATTCTGTGGGTGATGTGTACCATATATACTGTGTATTATATAAACATTAGAATGGCAATAGTAGAAAACTCAGCATTTGTTACAACCATCATTCAGAATTTCCTGTTAAGATCAACGATTTTCTTATATGAAAACACTTATGCAACCAAAAAATGCAATTCCAATAAATAAATTAAAATGGAGATCACCAGTTTCTTCAACATGAACAGATAGACCTCACATGATGAGAGAATTGAATAATAATAATCCATCCTTAATTAAGAGTCAACCGTATTTAAGATTACAGTAGTAACCTCTATGAGTGGCTAGGTCGACTCAATTGTTCATTAGAAATCGCTTTAGAAAGGGCGGGTATTGTGCAATTCACTCGAATAATAAATGAATGACGAAGAACAATAAATAAGCTCCATTACAACAATGGTCATCTGAAGTAAGAAAGGTACAACGACACAGCTCACTTATGCAGGAGCTTAGCTGTTACTGAGTGGAGCAGTGTGATCCAAACGTCCATTCTGTAGACTGACAATGGTGTTCACAACAAGTTCGATTCAGGACTGTAATAGCGCATTAATTATAGTCGTTTCTTGGCTACATTATCAAGACAAGAGGTCTTTCGCAGCGTTAGTGAACGGTTTAATCCCTTTGACAGTCATTGATGGAATGAATATTAACCTTATTCCTTATCTACAGTAGATACTTATCACTTTAGTAAGTGCATGTAAGTGATCACTTTTTTCTCAAGAATCTAGATATGGGATAAGAATCATTCTAGCTACCACATGTAATTTGTAGTAGCCCTATGTATTTGCCGCATTCTACAGCAAAAATACCTATATGCCCTAAAATTCTTTTCAAACGCAAGGTCTTCAGCGGATTTGAAATTGACTTTCAATTCTGCCTTGATAGCCAGCTTCTGCTTCCGACCTGGATGCAAGTACATGTATTTATTATTTGAATTTCACAATTCTAGCAGCTGGAATAAATTGATTGAGTAGAGGCCTCATCACAAGAGCCTGAGTAGAGATTGCAATATAGGTTGAAATTTTTCCTTCAGTTTTGTCAATGAGAAGGTAGTCTGTGCAGGTGTTGTTGCACTGAACATTGATAACACATTTTCGCGGCCAACCGGCTTGTTCAAGTTACTGACAATGACATGCGCAGAAGTTGTATTCTCTGTATAGCCGCGAAAATTTGTGATCAATGCTCACCACAACAACGACACAAACTGCTTCTCATAGCCTGATAGTCCGGGAGCTAGCGTGAGGTTGTGCAGGGAACGAGGTAGTACATAAAACTTTCACATAGCATAGTACACCTCTAACCTACTGCAAAACTTCGAGTCTGCCGGATCAGATCATTTGCTTTTCAGAAATAGAGATGATAACACAATCCTATGTATTTCCAGTGGTAAAATTGTGACATTTAAGGTGTTGACTCCATTTTTTCGAATTTTTGCTCATAAAAGTTACACAAATTGGTATTTTGTTAAACTGGGTATTATAGAAATCATCTACAGATCATGATCTTTCAAATGAGCTATCATTCAGTGACAGAGGATGAAGTAAAGTGTACAAACAGACACTTTTCGTTAAAGTATATCAACAATTTTTCTGAAATTTTTATGTTAAAATTTGCAGTTACACCAACGAAAAGTGTCTGTTTGTACACTTTACTTCATCCCCTGTCACTGAATGATAACTCATTTGAAAGATCATGATCTGTAGATGATTTCTATAATAACCAGTTCAACAAAATACCAATTTGTGTAACTTTTATGAGCAAAAATTCGAAAAAATGGAGTCAACACCTTAAATGTCACAATTTTACCATTGGAAATACATAGGATTTTGTTATCATCTCTATTTCTGAAAAGCAAATGATCTGATCCGGCAGACGCGAAGTTTTGCAGTAGGTTAGAGGTGTACTATGCTATGTGAAAGTTTTATGTACTACCTCGTTCCCTGCACAACTTCACGCTAGCTCCCGGACTATGAGTAGAGATATTTCATCACAACGCTAGAGAAGTGAAACCAACTGATAGACCAATTAGTGATACAATAATTCATGTGATAAAGATGTGAAACTTTGGAATTTGTGATGGAAACTTTACAACGACGTCGATTTCCAGAGTGTTGTCTCACTGGCATGTGAATGTGAATGAAATTTTATCCAATGAGAATCCATGTGGGATTTCTGTGGGACACCTATGAAATGCACGTTAAAATGCATCAAAAGGGCTACAATATGACTATAGATAAAAAACGTAATCGTTGGCCATGTCAAAGTACATCTATGACATAAATTATAAATACATTTGTCATCAGCACGAGTTGGGTATGTCAAATGACATTGGTTCCTTGCAGTATTAAGTCTGTTGGCATAACGATGATCTCGTGGTTCTAATGGGGAAATTCTATTTATGAATGTCCAGATTATGATCTAACTGGTCATTGTCAACCATCTTCATTAACATTTCAACGAACGTAAAGCATTTACTGTTTCTTTCATTAATCTTCAATTAATATTATTATCAATAACTTTCTCTGATTACAATAGGACTACAATGCCTGACAGCGCATGTAACAGGTGAATCGCATACTATGCAAACATGTTAAAACTGCATTAAGTACCGTAATGCATTCCCATGCTCTGTGGACATTCCCACAGGATTCCCATAAAGATTTCCTGTATGGTCTGGGTAAACTGTAGGAATGAAAATTCGCGTCTCACGGAAGCTTTTGATTTCTGAATTTCAACTTGGTTTTTTTTGTTACAGACTTCAAAAATGAACAGATTTATTATGAAACTTAATTGATTACAAAAGCAATTAAGATGATTGTATTGTTTTACTGATTACATCTCCACATGAAAACTGTGTAAACTCTCCACTGTCACTTCAGTGGTCAACAATATCTGAGACATGGTGAACTATGTATCATGTAGTAAGAATTTAGATTGCAAAAAGTGGCAATGTAAGTGGTAGGTAATCACGCAACATGCAGATTGCATTATGATATTGATAGAGAAACAAATATCCGTTTACGACAAGGTTAAACCACGACTAGATCTACGAAATATAGAACTGTTTGCGCAACCGATGTTACCCTACATCTTTGACAAAATCGAATAAACATGCACCTAGTGTTGTGTTCCAATTAACATATTGTCGAACAACTTCTCCACTAATCGCACGCAAGACTAGTGAACCGTACTTAACACATTCTCATTTCTGTGATGCAAACCTTACAGAACATTTAAGAATTTCAGCTAAAAATATTCGCTTTGGAGTTGATAGTAATTCTACAACTTTCATTAATTTTGACAAAAGGTTTTTATGCGGCAGATATACAGCGCAGTCAAATTAGTGCACATTATAATCAGTGCAAACATAATCGGGTTGCATCTAATTTCTTCATATCAAAATACTCAGTAACTGCCTCAGTAAAATGGCCCTCGGAAAGTCATATCGCATTATAAATTAATTGGAAACGGCTTCACTAATTCTATAAAGTCGACAATTTTCATCGCGGACATTCTCAGCCACCAGCCATGGCCGAATCTAGGTGGTTGTCCTCATAATCGATATCAATAAACCGGTCGGATATCCGAGTTGTGAATAGGTCAATAAATTCAAGTTTTTCAGCTTCACTATTCAATGTCGAAATAATTTTGAATCAATAATAATGAATCAACGATAGGCCCTATTTATATATACGAAAAGTAGTCAAATTCAGCAGGACAGAAAATGAGAGGTTTTTAATTTGAATTTAAGAGGCAAGAACTTAGATGCGTTCTTCTATCGCAAGAATCCATACCTCGTCGTTATTGTTGTCTACGACGTGCAAATGCGATCAAACTCTTTGAAACCAATGACTAGAATAGTGAACTTATCTTATGTGTAGATTTTATAAAAATTGTCACAAAATGTTTGCGACACTTGAACACTTGAACACTTGAACAATACATCTATGATTTGTCGTTTCTGAAGTTCGCATCTTACATAGATGTTGCTTGTCCACACTAACTCTCGTCTTGTCCACACTAATATAAGTTATCTAACCGGATAAAATTGCGTCCCTATCCAATGTACTTGAAACATGCGACTGTTTGTGACAAGTTACGTTTTTTGTATTCAATATTGAGTACAAAGACAAAGTCCAATATAAAAATACATGCTTCAAGTTTGTCCAAAAGCGGAAAAAAAGTTATAAATTCTCTCGATAAATCAAATGGCCAAAGAAACGGTAAGTTATATTACAATCTGATAGGGCCTTCGAGGTCCAGCGCCTTCTTTTGGTCGATGCTAAGAGATTGAGAGACACCTGAAGGAACCTGAAATGTTCTTAATGCTTAGCGGTAATCACCGATACTTTCAGTTTTTCCTAAAAGATATTATCTATTTTCATACTTGCAATAATTATTTACTACCTGATCGCTGTACAATCACCAGGGTTGTACCACGAGGATCACAGCATGGTAAGATTATTAATAAATAAATAAATTGATAACTCTAGGTAAGTAACAAAAATATTTTGGACAGGACTTACTCATGAAATGTAAATGCCGTTTTTCACCAAGTGGTCCCGTTTATATCGATAACAAAGTCGCTGAGTCTCAACTTTTTCCAGAACTCCTTTCCCATAGTAGTACCTGAAAAATTGCAAGATTGTCGCATTGTAAATTAAGTAGATATGTTGAATTATAATCTTCGACTTTAATTTTTAATTATTTTTTGGCAGTTCGATTCTTTTCAATTTTCGAAATAATTTGCATTTGAAGATTATCATATGACCTTGAAGAGACATTAGCCAACATTAATTTTGTCCGTTGGAACAACATGCATGTACGAGTGCCCACACACGAGCTGATGAACGTGACAGAGCATTCATCATTTAAGACACCAACTTTGCAACGCTTTCCGCGCCTTTTCAAAGAAGTCAGGCCGAGCCACTTTCATCGATTCACAACGATCACTTCATTATAAAATAATCAATCATTGAACATTCCACAGTACACAGCATTATCTTCATAGGTCAAAATTGTTGACACCATAATGTGGGATATGAGAATAATAACGGAACATAGCTCCTGAGAATTATTAATGCACTATTTCAATTGAGGACTGAGATGTTTTAAATCGAAAGTATTTTCACTTAAGGGAGTGATGAATTAGTCAACAAAGCCAAGTAAGCTATTCCCTCAGATAATGCTTTGAATATCTGTAAGACACTGGATTTTTCGTGAAATTTTGGATATGAGTTTCTTTACTCTGTCGCCGCATGCGGAATATTCGTCTTCTACTCGCACGAGTATGTATCTGCATATATCAATGACGAATAAACTCGTATGCGACTTTTGACATGTACTATTATTATGATATATCGAAAACTGCTAGTTATTCTCCTCTTGTGGACTCAGTTATACAGACAATAGTCTGTGCCTTGACGAGTAGAGCTTCTCAGCTTACACTAATTCTTTATAACAATTGCGGTGAAAATATTGAGACATGTTTCATGATGTGATAAACGTTGGCAAGATAAAGGACACTCACATAAGATATCTACATGTAATACAGGAGCAATGGTCATCTGAAGAGGACTTAAATTGCCAGATGATCTTGTCATTAAATGGTACAATGCTCATCTGAAGAGGACTTAAATTGCCAGATGATTTTATCATTAAATGGTACAATGCTCATCTGAAGAGGACTTAAAGTGCCAGATGATCTTATCATTAAATGGTACAATGCTCATCTGAAGAGGACTTAAAGTGCCAGATGATCTTGTCATTAAATTCCGATTCAGATGGGCAAGTATTCGTGTTATAATCCGAATGAAATATCCGTCCTATTGGGTTTTAATGAAAGTTGGACTTTCATTGTACTAGCATGAAAGCGTACACGCGCAAAGTGCAGATGAGCAGCTGTCCTATTGATCTTCATTGAAAATTCTTGTCTACAGTTCTATTCTCTACATCCTCTGGAAGCGTTATTGAGAGTAAAAGGCATTAGAAACTTGAAATTTCTATTAACTATACATAGACAAGATTTTTCTATGCAAAAACAACTGGCATTAAAGCCCAGTAGAGCAGACATTCATTCGGGTTAATTTACGAATAATTCTGTAATTATGACCATCCAAATACTAAGTAACGGTGAATTTAAAATAGCGACATTCGACGCTCCCATGCATTGAGATTAGCATTTGCTGAATTGACTGAAACGTGATGTCAATTTTCCAGAGTCAATATTTGCATTATATTTTCATGTAACAAAGTCGTTGTACAAAGGTGGTATCAAGGGGTAAATTAAATATCAAGGTGGTGCAATCAAAGGTGCAAATTTTTGGCACTACTGCAGTTTAGTGCACACTCTTTTACCCCTACTGCAGTTTAGTGCACCCTAAAATGCATGTGAGAACAACATGATTTAATCAACAGAATGAATGCCGTTCGTTCTTCCCTATAGTTATAAATGAGTGTCTTCGTGTGTCTTCGTCTTCGTCTTCGCACATTACACCGAGCGCGCGCTTCGGTGTAATGTGCGTAGTCATCGTTTGCGGGAGAATGCGCCGTTGTTTAAGGGTGCACTAAACTGCAGTAGTGCCCAAATTTTTTATTGCCTAATATACAAGCAGATGTGATAATAGAAGCTCTTATAAATACAAAATACAAAGTGCGGATATCTTCATGATATCCATGATCTCCGCAGCAGCGGCGAAGAACAGAAGCTTGAGAAACTCGTCCTTGAAAATTCGCGGAACATGCGGAGAATGGAAACTCATTCTAAAACTTATTTATAGAAAATGTGATATCATAGAGATACAAAATCAACAGATACCATCCACTAAGATGTCATCCATTATTGAGGACAATGGCTTACATTGCTGCTGAAAATAGCATCTTCGCGATTGAATCTGTGTCTGAACATCCGGTTTAAGATTCAACCCGCATTTAGCTTAGATAAGAACTGGTTTCGGTCATCACATAGGCCTATTTATGTGTTTTATAGTCTGACATCGTCAGTTGAATCAAAAGTACCATGTGAATTTAGCCGTAATGAAGAACAATGCACATTAAGTATTACAATGCTAAGAATACCTTATTCAATAATTATCCTTGTTTTTACACTTTTCTGGACTATTCCACTAGTTTGGGGCTCAAAACGGAATTTTGCAGCTAGAACGGGCCTCCATTGACATCAAAACCCGTTCGGAACAAGCATAGGATCTATCGGAAGATTTATATTCTATTACCATACGTCTCTGAAGTGAAAGAATACACCTACCTATGTTCAAAACAATTTCTAAATAAATAGATGACATAAAAAGAAAAGTGAGGCATCTACTAAACTTTGCAATCATAATTACATTTGTTGTCATGATCAGTTATCATGTCGGCTTAATGGAGTGTCCCTGTATGCCTGCATCCTTTGTAGCATATCAGGGCCTCCTAGGATGGTGCATAACTGCACGGCTAGTTTGGTACTGGGTGGAATGGGCTCGATTGTTGCTGCTGCAGGTGCCATTTCGCATCTTCGGGTGTATTTTTTCACGTAATAAGTTGAATTTATCCACATGAAGATTCAAAAAAGAATAAGTAAATAATACCGGTATTGAAGTTACATTTTCACGAAGGTGTCAGAACAGATCTGTTTACATGTATTTACAAGATGAAATAATATTGATGTCGCTGATATAGTGACCAGCAAGTGGTATGAGAAACAACGCACGTCATTATCAACACAGATCTATACAATTCGTGATCATGTGATAATGAAACGATTAAAAATAGAATAATAGCAACGAACGGTAAAATGAAATCAGATTATAAAGATTATTCAGTCTGATACACAGTATGCTATCATCTGATCGCATGGTTCGGACGTGCTCCTAACAGCGATTGTATTAGTCATTTTAGCTCAATATTTGTAACCAAAATATAGTTGAGCCATTGAATTAACTGTCTTGATTGATTCAGGCATGATAAAATGCATAATTTTAATACAGATAAGATTTCTAGTCGTTTCAGGTGAGTGCAAAGCAGCAGAATGAACTGTGTAACAGTTTTAATCAAGCGCTACACACATATCAGTCAGTCGCCTGGCTTGCATGAAGCTTACAAAGTAATCGAATTATCAGGCTTGATCGACATCCAGTTGTCGATAAATCGGAGTCTGATGTGGAGCTGAATAGCAAATTTCCGCATGTATTTATTGATTAAGTCGATGATAACTGATAACAGAAACTTTCACATGTAATAGAGAAATTCCTTTGATCTGACGATCATAAGTTGTATCAACTTATCTGCATGGAACCTGCTTGAAGTCTAACCAAAAGGTCAGAGAGAAATTTCCGAACAATGAAGGTTTGAGAATTCCGCTGTTGACTCCAGTTTTCAAATCGCTCGTGGCTCTGACAAATGCATGCATTGCACTTTTTCAATGTTTTTTAAATGACAGGTTAGAAGTAGGTCTGTGCACTAGTTGCACATGTTCGCACCAGAGAGGTAACCGGTCGCCGGCCCGGTATGGAAAATCGGACCGGCCATGCCGGTTTAATTCCGTTCTCGTCTTATTTGAGGAATTGCACTTGTTGTACAGAGTCCATGACTTAGAAACAGTAGTTGTTCGTAAGGTGCAGACAGGCATGCGATTATTATATTAAAATCGTTACTAGCACTCAAGTCTTTCATTATCAGTTCAATTTGAATTGGAAATCTATTAAAACAATGAAATTTAATACTCGCAGTTCAACTAAAGCCTTTCTCAAATTCTACAAAATACGCTATCAGCTATGTAAACTTGAATTTTTCACAGTGCGTGTAGTTTATAATAGATTTCTGTTGATTGTGCAACAAACAAGAGATGCATGTATTTTTTTGCATTGATTGCTGTACTAAAGTAACCGAAAAATCTTTGAAATACATGTAAGTCAATTTCATGTCTTTTGCTCATTAAATTTACTTCAACGTTACATAAGTCTTATTAAATAACCATAAATTGGAGTATGGACACAATACAAAAATCAATGGCATGTCTGTCTACATAATGAGAAAGTGAAGATGATGCCGAACACATATAGCATGTTTATTTCAATAAATCGACTAGATACTAACATACATGTATCTACACCGTTGTGGCAAATTTGGCTAATCGTACCGCATTCTTATTACTAGGCCTAAGCTTACATAAATTTGCGAAGAACCAAAAAAAGCCCAGTTATTCCGATCATTGAAACGCATTCGCAACGAGTCCCTCATCACTGCCTTCTCATCTGAGTAACGCGCTTGGCATGTTACTAAGCCTATTATAAGTGATAATATTATTCCGTGTAGAAGATTTGTCCGTAGACATATGCTAGCAGTAGAAAGACCTAAATAAGTTTGACTGAATTTGTTGTAGGCCTATCCTAATTGATATGTTTGAAAGGTTAAATAGCCTCGCTCAACATACTGGGAGTTGCTATTGGTATGGGATTGTGGCATTCCTGCATCCTGCTGGATCGGCCGAAAATCTCGGGCCGCTTATCATCTCTGCTGCTACATAGGGCCTACACAACAATAGATGATGTCAACTGGTATTGTACTATTAGTCATATATTAGCCTATATATACATGTATATAAACAACAGCTATTTATAACTACATACTTTCTCCAATGGTCGATCGGTCCAGTACCGGTCTCGAAGATTCCGGACCGGCTACAACTCTGGTTCTCACTGGTGCATCAAAGTCACGGAGATGTGCTCTTTAGTACATGGCCGAATAATAAGCAGATTCGCGTTATAGATAGTGTTTTATGTATAATTAATTAGGTCTCTATAATCTGAAAGATATGGTCTGTCTTTTATTATGAGCATAGGCTAAGAGGAATGTTTGAATTAAAAGCAAATTATGTCTAGAAAAGAGCATGAGGAAAACTGGAGGAGGGAACATCTGGATGACAATGACAGAACTGCTTTTATTTTTTTTAAGTCATGTCGTCGATGCAAGATTGCAGAATTGACTCGGGTAGAAAAATATCAATATTTTCGATCACTCATGGTTTAACGGTTTCTTCATGAAAATTGTAATTCTATATTGACAATGCAATTTCTATCTCAGGCATCAAAGGCTTTCTTACCTTAAGCTGCGACCCAGTGATTCATAACACATGTTTGGTTTGTGCTTTTTAATGCCCCATAACCGACTAACTTCCTTGCTGTCAACCAAACGGAATGTAAGCGTGCTTCTATCTATCCACTCCACCAATTTGTGAGGGAATTTCTTGCCCTCCAGGAGATCGAAGAGAAATTTCCAAAGTCGAGGAGGATTTTCTTCATCTTCAAATTTTGGAGATCGAAGTTCACTGGAGCGCATAACACCGCTGTTGAGGGACGATGAGTTCGACGACCGATGATGTAAACCAAGACCAGGATGTAATCTGGATGCGTAATGGGGAGCTGAAATGGAAGTGAACATTGCAGGAAAAAAGTTATCGATGATCAAAAAACACAATTCAATTTAGTTGTTGAACTTTTTTGGTTCTTTGCTCTTGCAATGCACAAGCAGGTCATAGTGACATAGAAAATTTACACCTAGTATTGCACGACGCATATGGGCGTCATTTCTGATAGAATAGTGAGCATGTATTCACCATAGGATTGAAGTTCTCCATCAGAACCTATACTAGCTACATAGCTAATAGCCATCATAGTGCTAAATAACAGTTTGTCTATAGTTTTGACTGCTATTTGAATGAAGAGAAAACAACGCTAATTTCGGACAAACTTCAGAGATATCATAATAGTGCATTTGCAAACACAATACAAGGTGTTTCATATTTACCTGCCTAATATCGGTGTAAGAGGAATTTCCAACTTATAACGCTGTTATTTGTTTTACTGAATGCAGTGATTGATGATATGAAATAGAACCGTCAGCTGGTGAGAGATGTAATGACTAATGACAAATCATTGTCTTGTTCCATGAACGATCGATTATTTGATGACTTGTGATCAACACTTACAATTCATGCTAATATCATTTGTGGTTCACTGCTGTCGCATCAGAAATGTCCAACCGATCGCGAAGAGATCATCACTTGAGCATAAATGAGCGCATCATTGTTGTTCAGCTCTACTATGCAACAGGTGGTAACATCCGTAAAACCCAACGAGACTGTAGTGAATATTTGCAACAAGGAATCTTTGCTCAAGTCATCCTCGCACAGTAAAATCCATCATCGCGAAATTCGAAGCTACCGGATCCGTTGGACATGCTGGTACTGGAAGACTTGTTTCAGTGTCGACAGAAGACAACCAAGATCTCCTTACAGTTGCAATTACTGCAAGTCCAAGCAAGTCTGTTTGTAGAATGAGTGCTGAGCGATGAATTAATGAAAGATGATATGGATCGAAGACTGCAGTTTTGTGAACTTTTCAACAGCCAATGTCGGTATGATCCCAACTTTCTCATGCTGTGTGAACATGAAATGAAAGCTCAAGGAGTCATGGTGTTGGCAGAAATCTTTTCGAACGGTGTTATTGGCCCTTTATTTTCCCATGAATTCTTTTATTTTTCCTGACAGTCATACCTGACACTTGCAGGATATTGCTGCCGTTGTTGCCGCAATTTGTGAATCTTAACACTTGCTTTTGGCAGCAAGATGCTGTTCCCGATCATTTGTCAGCGGGATGTCAGGAGCTTTCTGGACAACTCCTTTCCAAAGAGATGGTTTGGCCGTCGTGGATCAATTGATTGCCCTCCTCGATCGCCCGCCTTAACCCCAATGGACTTCTTCTTCTGGGGTTACCTTAGAGAAAGGGTTTATGGCACTAGACCGACCACGATAACTGATTTGCGAGAGAACATAATTAAGGATGGAAGCAACATACCGAATGCATGTGTAAATGCTGACGGTTGTCATTTTGAGCATTTGTAAATATATGTTTTGCTATGGAATGTGTTGTTTTATCATTTACTACTGAGCTCAATCGTTATTAGTTCGATTTTAAAAATTTCACAAAATTTGGCAGGTAATTATGAAACGCCCTGTAGGTTTACCGAAGACAATAGATTTACCGAAAGTAACAAAGGCATGACAAAAGAAAAAAGCTAAAGCCAAGACAAACCTAGGATATGTTTTAAGTCTTTGTGGATACAGGTCAGGACGGTAGCGAGATATATACAGAGATTCTATTGATTCTATTATTTATTATTATATGAGATTCTATTATATACAGAGGTTTTCTTTTGACATGCCTCTGTTACTTTCCATTGTCTTCGGTAAATGCATTGTGTTTGCAAATGCACTATTGAGATATCTCTGAAGTTTGTCCGAATGTCATGTGCGCAGTATATGCCAGTCTGATGAGCTGTATTAAACTTGTCTGTGCATTTTGTGCACAAGTCGTTTTTCACAACGGTCGCGTTTCTCCTGAAGAGTGGACGCGAAATAACTATCGGGATGTCAAAATTAGCGTTGTTTTCTCTTCATACTATGATTGGGCACAAATCCTGTTTTAAAGTGCTTTTTGAATGTTGACTTTCATTTATTCGAGTCGGTGTGAAGCGGAGAAGAGTCGATCTTGTGCACATATCTCCGCCAGAGAGGTGTCTAATGCAGCCAATGATTCCCAATTTCTTCAATTGCAACGTAGAAATGAAAGATTGCAATCATTTTGAAATATCTGTGTATCACCGAGCATTTTGAACATCACTGGCGGCCAACGGATATTTTGCACAACATTATGCATTTAGTAGAATTCTCATAATAACTAATATTTAAATTTAGCACAGAAGTCAGTGATAAATCATAGAAGCAGCACAGTGGAAAATTTTTGGCACATTCACCATAGATTGTGTACCTAGAATATAGCCCAATATACTAGAGATCTCCGGGGATTAGTTGGATATTTATATTGTTTAACTGCATGACGAGCTGGCGTTGTTTTGCAGAGCTTCTTGAAATAGATTAAAATACTTCATCAAAATACACTGCAATATTATACAAAATGAAGTTATTTTTCCACATTCGGCAAAGTTTCATGGTGACTGGCTGTGCAGAATTGACATTTGACTCCGTTTTATCTGGCAAAGTAATGATTTTAAACATTTCATTTTTTCCAAAACACTATATACACCCATAACACATACCAGGTAGTGATATGAAAATATCTATGGTAACTTTTTTCATTCAATTTTTTTTCTGATGCAATATGTTATTGCAAAATATTGCATGCTAGTGACCATCAATTTCCGCTAGACATCAGTAAAATACCCTTATTAAGCCGGGAATACTTGCATGCTATCAAAGCAAGTATTTGTATATCAGTTTGCATCAGTAAATCTGATAACACATGTCGCAACTTTAAAAAAAGAAAAAACTCATGCCTTTTTAGTAGAACCTTTCAAAACATCATTTCTATGCCAAGTTAAAGGTCTGTCTAAAAGCTGGGAGCGAAAGATAATTGTTTTATAAATTTGAGACAAAAATCATATATTTAAACTAGCTTTTTGTCTCCATAAAATTGGCTTTTTAAAGTGCTTTTTTGGTTTTAGATTCTTTTAAATACCCACAACCAATATAAGATTTAGCTTGAATAGCATGCTATCAGATTTTATAAGCGCTCTTGGTTGGTATTTGGAAGTATTTGATAGCCGTTCATTATAAATTATGAATTAGATTTTGCACATTGACATAAGACACAATAGGTTGTGTTTTTCTAGATGAGGCAAGGTTTCCAGTATCAGTTGAATAACCGCTTTTTGACAAATGAACAAAACACACCTAAAACCACGTTTTGAGCATGATTTTCACAACTTTTGTGAAAAATGTGTTCGGATAGCTATTTTAAGCATGCTTTAAAAGCGTGTTATGCCTCTTTGACCCGATTGGAGATTCTAACAGATGATGACTATGAAATATACTTGCTGATGAAATCGCGTTAATTATTTTTCATTTCATACCGAGTGATTTGTGTACAAGTGGGACAAAGTAAACTAGCGAACAGCAAGTTGTCGACTTTGAAGATGCTAAATTTCACATATCAAAACAGCCTTTATGGTTTTCGATCAACATGTTAGTAAAGTGGACAGAATGTAAAATTTTGGAATATTCAATAAAGGAAAGCGTAAAGACTAGAAACATCAACTTTATAAAAACGGTCGAAGAAAATGTGTTTTAAAACCCCGTAAGGTCTTATTAATTATGAAATATGACTTCTGACTTCTGAAATATAGAGGGAATATAGGGAATTATAGTTGATATAAAATCATGACCCCTCATATGTAATAGTTCGTATAACAAGCTCATACAAGTCAAGCAAGTTATCTAAATAACTTTGCGAAAAAATTCATAACAATCAAACACTGCAATGCATCATAGTTTTACTCGTGCTATGGCTTTAGCCTTTCCCCGCTGAAAATTTAAAATCTATTGTATTCATCATCATGCTTAAAACATGTTGATTTTGAAAGCTCAACGTGTAATACAAAGCAGAAATTTCCCTTGTCATGTGAGCAAATAACCATGACTACCTCTTACAATCAGCGGTAAATGGATGGAGTACAACAATTGATAAGCATTGAATGAGGTCAAGCGATTCATGTTGTATTGTAGTGAATCATCTAAATCATCATATCAGTGTTTGTGTAACCAATGCAGCTATGAATGGCCGATTTAGCAGTTAGCTATGATGTTGACAACTTAGTATCATAAGATAAAACAGAACTTAATGGTCTGACAGAAAGTTCAGAATGATAGGCCTACATTTTTGTGGAGGGGGATATTTGGAAATATTTTCCCCAAATTTTCCTCATGTTTTGATCTTTTCCGATGCCTAACTACATGTGCTAGTGCAATCAGCCAAATTGTTTACAAGGACAAGCAATAATAGTGGCAGAATGAGTGCTGTAGTCCTCATAACACCACCATTTTTGAATTGACAAAAATTGAAATTCAAGCGGATGATAATGATTTGTTTATCAATCTTTTGTCAATGGGTAGCTCATTAAACCTTTCGATAGCCCTCAATAAGGAATGGCGCGTGGCGGTGTAATAATAGAGGAATGACATCTTAAATTAATGCAAAATTATCCTATATTTCGTGCACAAGAAGGCTCGATATTTCAATCGATGATATTTCATTATATTGATCGCAATGTTAATTGATTATTGTAGACACTAGACAGATGAATACCAGAGGCATTCGAACATTCTCCGGGATCTGCATCCATGAAAGCAAAATCACACCCAATTTCCCTCGCGAAGAAAGCCTCAATACTTAGTTATATTTGAAAGAGTATGCATTTAAACTATCTGTGAAGACGGCTATTGAAATGATTAAGGAAGTTTGCGGACGGAAGTCAGATTACCGGTGATATTGAGTTAGTAAGTACGTGGTGTGATCCAAAATGTCCCGGACTAACCTACTTGCAGATAACCTGTGATAACGAATACTACTTCAGATGTAAATTTAGGTCTTTAAGGCATGAGAAATATGGTCGCCGAAATTTTTGCGGTCAGTTTTCTATTTTTAAAAAATATTTTTACATTTTAACATGAATTTCTGTATTTTCTGAATTGATCGAGATCCGATTTGTCTTATTGTTATAGTTAGATTGATTTTGATTTGTACCTTATTTGACGGATATCTTTGCCATGAATATTGCACGTCTTTTGTTAATTGCTTCATGTGTTACGATATCAGTCAGTGAAGTTCATTCAGCACGCATTCATTAAGAAATCCGTGTCAACGATGGTTCTTTGTTCTATCAGTTTTCATGATGGATGTGACAAGCGTGTCTTCAGTCGAATATCGCAGTGTGATACGATACCTCCTGATCCGCGGCTTCGCTAATGGTGACATTCTAAAGGAATTAAGCCTGGCATATGGAAGCAAAGCTCCATCGAGAACTACTGCTTATTTCTGGATAAGCGAATTTAAACGCGGAAGACAATCTGTGGAGCAAGATTTTTCAACTGTTGGTCGGCCGCAGGAGATTCCGGAAGAGAAATCGAGTCAGTGCGATGAAGTGATTACAGCACACAGAAGGATAACCATCCGTGAGTTGTCAAGAGAGTTGCGAATCAGTTATCACTCCTGTCATGACATCATCGAAAGACTTGGATATCGCAAACTGGCATCACGTTTCGTACCGAAGTTTCTGTCACCTGAAATGAAGGAGAACAGACTTCTGGCGGCACAGTCAAATTTGGATCTCCTCGAAACGAAATGCACGGAGATCAGTTTCTGAACTGCATCCTTACAGAGGATGAAACACCTTTAAGTTTGTATCTGCCTCAAAGTAAGCGAGAATCTGCAGAGTGGCGAAAATCAGGCGAGTCTGCCCCTTTGAAAATGCGATCCGGAACATCACATCGCCGGTCGTTGATGCTGACGGTCTTTTGGAACGCTTCGGGAATCCAACTGTTGACTTTGCGGATAAAGGAGTAAGAATCAATAGCGAATATTATTCCAATCTGTTATCTGAAGCGAGAAGAAAATAAGAAAGCCACGAAACATTCCCCTCTACTTGCTTCATGACAATGCTCCCGATTCACACCTCGCAGGAGACAACCAATGCCTTAACGAGAAACGATTTCAACTATTGAGCCATCCTCCTTATTCACCTGACTTGGCCCCAAGTGACTTCTATCTGTTTAGATTCCTCAAAAAGCATCTTCGTGGACACCATTTTGAATCGCCAGTTTAACTGCGGGATGCAGTTACTGAGTTTTTTGATTCTTTGACACCGGAATTTTTTCATAAAGCTTTGTGTGAATTGAGACTTCGTTGGCAAAAAGTGACGAATGCTAACGGCTCATACATTGAAAAGTAAACTGTTTTCTGGAACAAAACATTTGTTTTTCCGGTAATTATTAGTCAGGTTATTAGTGATAGCTTAACTGTCAAGTTAATCTAAATATATTAATTCTAAATCGCTAGAATTTATAGGAAAATCTTGAAATTCAGACAAAAATGTTTGAAAATTTTGAAAAAATAGAAAACTGACCGGAAAAATTTCGGCAACCATATTTCTCATGCCTTAAAGACCTAAATTTACATCTGAAGTAGTATTCGTTATCACAGGTTATCTGCAAGTAGGTTAGTCCGGGACATTTTGGATCACACCACGTAAGTAAGCAAGTAGTGCAAGTAAGCAAGTAATACTTCATTGTTCCAACGCAGTAATTCGGTGGACACATACAATACATGAGTTAGCGACGTCAATAGATACAAAGCATTAGTTAAGACAATGGATGAGGTACATAAAATGAGATAATATTCAACCAGAGTATTTCGAATCGCACATTATTAAAGTTCGTAATATACATGTGCACCAAATTCAAGACTTATTGAAGATAATGACATGTATAGATTCCAAAGTCCCTTCAGTGGCTACATAAATCGATCAGCATATGTGATCAAATCAATTCAATAAAGAATAGGTTTATCATGTCGAAAGAAGATGTACTAGTACAAGTTTCAAAATTCCATCGACAGAGCAATTTCATAAAATATCTTACCCTCTATCTGATTCGGGTTCGGTTCTCACAGGAATCTAACCTAGCCACATCAATACCTCTTCCGTAGTTTTGCTGTAACCTTGTCAAGACCAGAGCTGGAAAAATTCCACTAAATTTTTTTAATTCCAATTCCAATTCCGGAGCAGAAACTTCAATTCCAAATCCAATTCCAGTCGAAACAGTTCAATTCAACTCCAATTCCATAATAAGATTCAATTCCGATAATTGCATGTCGCATATTGTGTATTATGTTAATGCATCTAACCTTTGTTCGTTTCAATCTCACCCATGTGCCCTTATCCTATCCTCGTTGTTCCTGTGTGCTATTCCCTGCGTCGTTCCTATGTGCGTTTTCATGTTCATAGTTCATATTTTTTGTGTGCATGTATACATGTAACCGGTCAGCCTACGCCATTTTCGTTTCGTAAACAAGATATTCAATATCTCGTAAAAAAAGAAAAGAAAGTTAATGGTCAGCAAAGAATCAAACGCTGAGATAGATGAGATGCGAATAAATATATTAATAAACTGACAGAAGAAAGAAATTCAATGTGCGAAGTGCGCCACGGGGTAGGCTAGTTCGAGCGATTATGTTATCGGTAGGAGAATTTTATTCGAGGAATGACTGCGAAGCCAATTTCGTGGATGGACGAATTTAACATATAAATGCCGACTCCACATCTGCAATAAAATGCATGGACAATGAAAAAAGTCAATGCCTACGAGAATTATGTCATCCATGAATAGGATAAGATGTCGAGAATCGTTCGTCTATGTTAATTCCAGTAGCAATATTTAGATTCTGATCTGTTCTAAAGTGGTAGGAATTAGTTCGCGCAATTCAAGTGAATTGAAGCGACACATTCGTCGATCACATTTTTAGCCGCTAACTATCGATGCCATTTATGGAAGTCGTTTGGCAGCCGGAACACATTTGGAATGTCGCTTTGTGTAATGTTCCGAAAGTAACAATAGAGTAAACGAGAATTCCGACAAACAATACAAGCAACGTTATGAATAGCATTCTTTGCGGGCGACTGTTTGCCATCGGCAAACTTGTAGAGCATAATAATGATTCAAAGCTAATCGACTTGATATTTATCGAATAGTGAGTCAGTTATATAACGCCATCATTTGGTAGGATTCAGGTTTGATGACAAACATCAAAGATGACTATAGAAATTGCAAACTGAATAAAACCGAGGAAAGAAAATGCCATTTTCGACCTCATTCATGTGATTCATGTAATTGAATGTGAAAGGAGCAGAGTAGAGGTGCTCAGCTGTGGGGTAGTGCACATATTACGTGACACCAAATTTTGCGAAATGTTAACCCCCCTCCCCGCTGTGATACGGCGTGATATTTCCTGTGAACCCCCCTCCCATATCACGTGATATCCTGGTCTATCCCCTCCCCAAAAAAAGTCCATGATCTATTCTAAACATTTAGGCTATTTGAATTTTGTTGAATATATACCTCATTTTCTACTTGTTTTTGAATCTACGATCAAATATAGGTTACAGCTAGAGATGGGTTGAAGATAGAACAGCCTGCAGGCTACATGTGAATTAAGAAGTAAAAACATCAATTCCTATAATAGTAAAGTTGTGCTTTCGATTGCAAGAAAAGCGACGCATTTAGATATAGAGTTTGAAATGCCATCAGCCAATCAGGATCTATCTCCAAATAGGCGCGCGTCTATTCGATAATCTTTTGTCTATGGAGGAAGGAAGGAGGACACTTCACTGACGTCAGTAGCTGATCTACAGAAGGCTATGCAAGCCCATTGTTTCAACGGGAGAAAACAAAAGATTCTTGAATATGACGTCACTCTCAACTAGGCATGTGACGTTATTTTGCATTCGATCGATTTCTGCTTCGAGATTTCTGCTTCAGCAACATTTATTTTCGTCAAAATAACAACTTCTAATTGATAATGCATTCTATTTGAAAGAGCAGTATAGGCTTATAGCATGTCACGTGATATTTTCTGTATACCTCCCTCCTTCATGTGATACCACGTGATATATCGGTTGAATCCCCTCTCCCCTTACGTACCTGTATGTGCACCACCCCTGTACACTCGTGAAAAAGCTGGCTTGACTAGCCCTACCTAGCTAGAGTTTAGTCCGAATCCGATTCAACCCGAATCCAAAGTCTGCCTTGCAGTACTTTACCAGACCCGACCCCAAAATACACTTTTTAATACTAAACCTGTCCCGAACCTGAGCCGGAACCCAAAATATGATCCGAAACCAACATTGACTTCACACTATAGAAGCCCGTACAATGTTATAATTTATTAAAGACAATATCATAAACTTTACAACCTCGACCTGAACCCAATTCTCAACCTGAAATTTAATTTGGTGTACATGTATTACAAAGCCCGACCCAAACCCGAACACGAAATTAATCTTACAAAACTAAGCGCAACCTGACTCACATATTGATCTGAGATGTGTGTACTGGCTTGAATCTCAGCTTGGGATACAAACCTACCATACTTAAACTTTGCTGCTTGCTACTTCTATTGAAGCATCGCTTTTTAAAAAAATTAAGCTCTTCTTTGAAAGCAAGGAATTCTGATACCGAGATCTTTTAATTATATTATTGCAATCGCATTTCATCACTAAATCAAGCCTGCTCTATTTGACCTGTGATGTTATTATTATATATATTATTATTGTATATTATGTTTTTATCAATTATATTCTTCAGACATCGTTCACTATTCATAAACAATTTGTATGAACAGTGAATATTTGTATATACACGTGCACTGACTAGCTACTCTTACTTCGGCACAGGCACAGCAAAATAAAATTGACGTATTATATTTAGTGCTTGAGAATGTAAAGCCGCTGTACATCAATTACGTTTGAAAATTGATAATAACTTTTAAACTGCAGCAAAATTGACTGAGACATCATCAATTCTACTACAGCGATGGCCTGCACTATGGTTCGAAGATAAGTATTGAAGATAGTTAGAAGGTATTTATTTTCGGCATGACAAGGAGGGAAAAATCATCGAGTGAAAAAATAGCTGAAAATGTACGTCCAATCAGAACTGGACATTGGCTGCTTTTTTAAGTTTCTTTCAAGTTTCGGCTCTAGCTTGACTTATTTAGCAGAACAGATGGAAGCCGGTCATTAAGCCAGGTTAATTGGATTGTCATACTCTTCAATCTGATAATAAATTATTGACTAACAGAAATGTGACCAAATCATGCATGTTTAAGAACATTAGTCCTATGCCCATTAAAGCATTTTAATACCCAATAGAATCCAAATAATGCTGTTGCAAGCAAACGGTGCAAAGATTAGGGAGAGAATATAATATCGATGGAGTAAGACATTTTTTTTTTATGTTCACTTCAAATTATTGTTCTATTTGAACTATGTATGTTCTGTGTGATTAAGTTATGTATTTATTGATTAATAATTATTGGTAGTTGCGCAAAAATCAAATAATCTTTTCTAAATAATTCCGAGAAACCTTCTCAAGAATGATAAGAAATCGCACAAAGTTTATGATGCAGCGCCTTTCATGCAAACTAGGACGCACACCTGAAAGACATTATTTATGATATGATGCACGTCGCATCTGCATTTATGCATTATAAAATTTTGGTGCCCATCAATCTTAGGTAGATGCCAACATATGGATTCATAAAGGAAATAAAACATGCATTTTATATATTTTCTATGTATATGCTTTTATGTGATTTCTCACCGCCTCATAACATAGACATAAGTTGCCTTCTGTGTGTTTCTCCTCACATTTAAGTTACATTATCATTAAGTCGATCAGTGGCGACCAGAAATCCAGTCTAGTTCGGGCTCGTCAATAAATCGGCGGCCGTATCCCACATAGCGTCCAATTACTACTTTACTATTTTTATCTTTCACCATATAGTCACAATCGATCTGTTTGTTGTATTTAATCACGTACATTGACATAGGGCGCGCGTTATCTTTGCAAAGAGATCATGAACGTGAGTTCGGCAATTGACTGAGTTTGTGTACAGGGTGCGTAGGTAACCATTGCTGAAGTGGATTCTGACCTGTTTGTCCACGCATGTAAAGCTGCTTTAATCATTAATGGTTCGATATGACGAAATCACTTGACTATAAATGGAAAAATTATGACATTCGAATCCCTCTGGTGATTGTGAAACCAAATCTCCCAATAATTGAGACAAGTACACAAATCAGGATCAGGAGATCTATAACTTTATTCTCATGCAATCTTACGTGAAATGATCTCTTATCCAGACGTAAATAGTGACACCAAACCCACATTCAAGTTGTTGGGAATGAAACTTCACTTTCTGACAGCTTAATTTGCATTCGAGTTTTTCAGCGCCAGCATAACTTTTGAGGTAGAATCTCAAATTGCCTTTTATTCATTTTGAGCAACAAAAAATTGCATTGAAAATAGCAACATTGTGCATTCTGTTTCAAATGTGATACTAAATTCACTGTCAAGATCAATTTCGTTGCTATAAATAATAACATGACACCGAAGCCCAATCGTTTAATTTCGTCATCAGCTCAACTAGCCGACAGAATTTGATAAAAATATTAAAAGAACACTTTCTGAAATTCGTTTTTCTAGTGACAGTGTGATGCATATCACATACACTGATCATGTTTTACTTAAAATAGAAGGCATGAATAGACTGGTTCGGCGGTCAGTTATAAGGCTTTATGAATCTCTTTCTAATGTTTACCAAGCATTGGAATAACATGAACATTTTGTACGAAAAACCCGCAAATATCCCCACCAGCTAGCGAGAAATGGAATCATGATCTTTCGTGGGGTTCATGTCAAAATGAAGATATATGCCCTTTGACTATGGTGGCAGTTGTATCATCAAACGAAAAGGTGCTAGACAATGAAAGTGAGATGATAGATGATATTTACCATGAAAGTAAAATGTCACTTGTCAATTAAGAGTCAATCATCTCAGTGATACGCGTTGAATACAAGAAAATTATTCTATTCCATAACCATGACCACAGCGTGGTCCCAGAATCTTTTTTCTCTGCTCAGTTTCTATTATTTTTTTATATTCAGTCACTATCCAGTATTTTCAATTCATAAAGCTCTCACTTTGTGCTCCTCCGATAAGTAAGAAAACAAAGCAATGATAATAGAATTACTTGAAAATGTCACATTTCACCTGCTTTGCATTACTAAAGAATCTACTTACAATGCGTGTAGGCCAACAATTACAAAATTGGAAGGTTTTATAAATTCAATAACACTGCGATTTAGAGTCATGTAGACCCTATAAGAAATGCTATCAATGCTTGCTTCATGTCGTCAGTTCTTATCAGTTTTATTCTAGTTTGAACGACTCAGACTGGGGCAGCATGCAGGCGAATAGATGCACTGTGGTTACAAACCGCTATTATTGTTCGATAAAAGAAGGTCATACTATACCATAAAACTAGATAACACGAAGGAAAAGCTTAGATAGGCTTATTCAGTTTGCATTTTTCACATGTATCCTACATGCAGAACTGAAAAATTGTGTTAAAATATAATTCCCTGATAGTAGACAAATTAGCTGTGTACAATGCTGCTGCGTACATTTACATGTCTATTATGTCATTTCATGTCATGTATAGACATACGACTACTACATATGCAGCGTAGTGTGTGGTACCGTAATCCCTATATAATCTTAAAAGAACAATAAAGGAGTTTTAAACATATCTCTGCCTTTCAAAATTGGCGGACCAGGAGACCTCTCGCGGGCCATTGCCATATCGACTTGGTTGCCCACCACTGCTCTAGGGGACCGCTTGATAGAAGCTTTGAAGAGGACCCTCACACCGACAAGTCATTTGCAAAATCCGTACTGCTTCGTATGTACATACACGTAATTTCGAAAAAGCGGAAACTCCTCTAAGAAAATACATAGAAACATCTTAAATTTCTTCCATAACATTTAATAAAGACATCAACAGATCTCATAAGTATTCTCCGGCTCTGTAATTTGTGTTCAAAGGAAAATTTACTTCCAAGTTTCATAGAAATTATGATGACAAATCATGACGATCACTCACTTTTTCTTGAATGTAGGGATCGTGGACGACCATTCTGGTTGACGAAGTGTCGGGCAGGATTAGTCAGAGATCGAACCTTATGAAGACCTACGCTATGCCGACGACCGTCGTTTGTGACATAGGAATTATCGACACCAGTCAGTGGTGTGTATCCACCACTACCAGTCATAGTTTGAAGAGAAGTTCGAGGTCCACTGACTCCGCGCATCAAGACGGGAGCAGCCATCGGTGCATCTGTGATATTTCCCATTCGTTCCAGCATAGCGGCGCAAGATGAAGGACATGCATCATTCGCGGGGGGAGTGGGAGAGGGAATGTCAGGTTCGGAGTCACCGAGGAATGCATGGACATTGTCGTGTTCGACCTCGTCGTCTTCGAGTTTGCAGGAGGTAGAAGAAAAGGAATGGCCACTGAGGGGAAGACTGTTTGGTCGCGAGACGGACAGAATCTTCGATGAGCCATTGGAGGATGCGCAAGGCCCGAAGTCTGATGGAGAACAACTTCCACAGTCGGAGCCAGAGGAAAAATCTGAAACAGTGATGATAAAACAATATTGATGCCAATAGTCTGCATCTGAAAAAAGCCTATTATATATACTATAGAATAACAGATCATTGCTATTCACTGTGGTGCTGAAGTCATCCAAATGAACGCGTTGGTTTGACAAACCTAATGCTTTTTCATGATATTGAAACTAAAAAATGTATTGTATTCCAGCTGTTATGCAGCCATAGTGGTAAAAGATGCTTACGAATGCGATCAGCAACAAAATACTTCGGAGTGAAATTCAACTCGGTAGTACGCGTACTACCGAGTTGAATTTCACTCCGAAGTATTTTGTTGCTGATCGCATCGGTATACGGAATGTAACTGAATAGATTTCAATTACGTTGGATGCAATATTTTGTCTCTGTTACACATAGATGTACTTACAGACCTACTGTATGTATGATACTACCTACATATATGCCAATGTATGATGTCAGAGTATCCGCTTTCGTCTGTTAAAAATACGCAATTTGCTTTACTGTTAACACTTATGTTTTTGTTACTGTCTTATGTTTACCAATTAATGAATATGTGAACAGACGTGAAAATGAAAGCTTAAGGGCATAAGAATCAAATGAATCGTTTCAAAATTTTGTATGCACTTCTTCGCTAAAATGAGAGGGGCAGAAACCTAATGGAAGTAAGATGCCATGTAACTCATGTCCAATTAGTGCAAAAAAGTACACTACGAAATGTGTATGGTTTAAATGTTATCGCTAACAGATTACCGGCAAATTCTGTTGACCATAACATAACATGTAGCATTTTTTGAAGGTCTGTAAATACTACGATGTTGTAGCTTCTGTTCGATGAAGTACGACCCTGGACCCCTCCTTTAAAACATCGAATTATCCATTTACATGTATTTCCTCTCTACGAATTCATAAGCAAAGTCCAAATATGATGCACATGGACATGAAATTCAGTGGGAGAATTCACTTGTGCACTTTGTAAATTGTGCAATAATTCTAATCTTAATTAATATGGCTAACTAGTAAAAACAAATTGCTTGCGAGTGTCAGTTTAGTGATAGAAATATTTTGAACATGGCTAGTTCCCGACGAAAAACTTTAGGAAATTATTAATGTATTACTCATTCATGCCAAGTAGCATCTCAACGGCATATCATGGGCTTAATCTGCATGAATACGATTATCGCATGGAAGAAGAGTACCATCTGCAAATTATTCCTTTCGTCCGAGGAGTAGCCATGGTGCAAGGTCTCGCTTATAAGTAATTCTCCGTATGTGATTCTTGTCTCATTCACAGATCCTTTGACACACCTGCACGTGCGTGAGTCAACAAAATTCTTCACCTCAAGGTTGAAACAGTAGATAAACTATTCTGATGACAAGAATTGCAGTGTCTCTCTTAGTGCAGAGCATTAACAAGTATTCATTGAATGAATGCAAAGCAAGGATGTCTTCTTACTTGAACTCAATAAATGATTTATACTTTAAAATCAGTTTTGCTCTGACAGCTGAGATGCGTACCGGTAAATGTATTTTGTGAGATACATATTCATCGTCAGCATGTCAAAGCTTTATAGTCCGGGAGCTAGCGTGAAGTTGTGCAGGGAACGAGGTAGTACATAAAACTTTCACATAGCATAGTACACCTCTAACCTACTTCAAAACTTCGCGTCTGCCGGATCAGATCATTTGCTTTTCAGAAATAGAGAGGATAACACAATCCTATGTATTTCCAGTGGTAAAATTGTGACATTTAAGGTGTTGACTCCATTTTTTCGAAGTTTTGCTCATAAAAGTTACACAAATTGGTATTTTGTTGAACTGGTTATTATAGAAATCATCTACAGATCATGATCTTTCAAATGAGCTATCATTCAGTGACAGAGGATGAAGTAAAGTGTACAAACAGACACTTTTCGTTGGTGTAACTGCAAATTTTAACATAGAAATTTCAGGAAAATTGTTGATATACTTTAACGAAGTGTCTGTTGTGCCTTTTTTGTGTACGTAGAACAGCCAGAGATACAGAAATTGCTTTGTTTCTGCTTGTGCTCTAGATATGACATTTCACAACCTGATAGTCACGGTCAGAATTAGTCCCGAAGAATTGCATCAAGATTAAGTAATTTTATAAACAACTAATACCACCATAAGGATATTTGAGAATAATTATAAGAAAGCACAAAGTGACAGGCTTCGTCAATTGGTAGAAAAAAATTAGACAATTCTGAACGTAGCATTGGAAACTTGTTACCCCACCGCACTAGTTAAAGATTAATAGCGGTTATTCGTTGTTTTGAACTATCAGTCCATACTTGGAATGCAATTAAGATTCGTAGATAGCATCAAATAACACAATTATAAAATCAAAGCCTTCTGCAACAACGGACTGATGTCACAGACAGCGTGTAGTTTACAAATTACTTCAACTATAACATTTTGCTTGACTGAAATGTAAATAGGATGGATTTTTATAGAAAAGGCTTAGATAAAAGCTCTTCACTGTCTTACCATCGAATTTGTACAAATCGGGTTCTATTTTTGGTACGGTTCTTTCGACTTGAGTTCGTTTCATTCTCTTATATGTAACAATGTCATCAGGCTCCAATTCGCTGCTCTCATCAGGGTCATCATCATCGATAATTTCTGATTTGATAAACGTGGAGATTCGGTGTTGCTGGACTTGATTGAAGGTTGCATGGTATAATGAATTTGGGTCACCACCACCTTCATCAAACTCTTCATCGTCTACTTGAAGCTCCTTCTTCGATAAACAGAATGTAATCTGCAATCATGCAAATTGAATCGATGAAATAATTGCGACAACTGTATTCGAATGTATCAGTATTAGTTTCGGACCATTAGCAGCCTGAATTCGTTTATGTACGAGTATATATCATATGTAAGTTATACATCATTGTTTTCATATATTTCGTTAGTTACCAATCGACTTTGTTTCTTTTATGTGATTTTAATGTCATTAATGCAGATATATTGCAATAATTCCATTATGAAGCTGTTCTTCCAGGTCACCATATAATGTGTATAACATCATGTATTATGGCTTATTAAATGCCTTTATGCTGAACACATAAGAGTGGATTTTTCAGTATCGCTTTATTCCTCAATAGAAAGGGAACAAACGACTTTATGGCTTAGATTGTTCAAGTCTGAGAGCTGAGAACATCTTTCTATGCCATGCTCAGGGGAACTGGCACTTCCATTGTGATCATTCAGCTTGCTTAGACATTCTAAATGTCATAGCCACTCCGAACTCCGAACCGTAATGATGAGTCCTTGTAAGACGAAACTCAGAGTCTGCGGCTGCTAAAGAACTTAGAACTGAGATTGTTAACCTTATCTTACGTACTTATGCACGTAGATGTATACTTTGCCTCATACACGTATTTCAGATAATTTCAGAGGTAAATGTGGGACGGGCTCGGTACGATTAGTTGATGGCAACTGACGGGAGGTTATTTAATTTCATAGTGAATCTCACTTCCGTTTGTGTCGTCTCCCCGAGACTACTAATTGACTGCTAAAAAAATGTACAGTCTATTTGCCAAAAGATATTTACAATTCCGAGCTTTCGCGAGCCGGCTCGCATTGTCAAGGTTTGGCAGGAGTGTACGATTAGTTGAAAATCACGTAGGCATGCTACGGTCCGAACGTGCAAACATCTGCACATGTCCTATCATGGGGCCTGTACATGCTGGTAAATTTTGAAAAATTATTTGGAATTGGGAATTCCCATTGGAATCCCGTTTTTTTATTCATGCATGTGCACTGTGCAGTGATAATTAAATGCATCCATATAGATGAAATATCTAATTATAACATGTTTGAATTCTATTGCGCAGATATATGTTTAAAGGATTTGGCCTTTCACCAATCATTAATTTCACATTGAATGCACTCTTATCAACAACAACAAACCAAAGTGCATTATATGAGATATCCATGGCTTGGCTGATGTCAATGCACAATGCAATATGTTATATTGCTGGTTGTATCATCTGCTGCTTCTTGTGATCAGAGTTTATTCAGAGGCAAAGTTTGAAATAGAATTTCCAGGTATGACTGAAGCCTAGCCCCATGCCTACCGATGTATGGTAAAATGATAAGATGGTTTATATTATTGATAATATAGCGGAAATTGATAATTTGCAGTATGTGATGTCGACCTAGGTGAGATGCGCAACATTATCAGATAAATATGCTGAACTCATTTCAGTTACGTGTCAAGCTTCCTGCTATGCTGCTAAGGAAATGCACAAACTACATGTACATCAGTCATCAATGAAATTGTTCGCACTTCTGGCAAGATATCGAATAAGTAGTATCTATGAATTGATGGTAGACAATAATACTTCTTGTCAAAATATGTCGAAGTCCTTTACTGTGTGATTGAAGACATTTTCCATATAGTCAAATGCATGTAAAATGTGCTTCTGTGTTAGTTTTTGACATGGAAACAAAAGAATAATAAAGTCAAAATTAAGAACTAATTTGTAATAATTGAATATCAAAATATATCGTGGCACGTTGCAGTCTTAAAGCACATCAGTGCACCTCAATACAAGGCGCATGCAAGCTGAAAACTGAATTTGAGTATACAACAGAAATTGCGATGTCGATAATACTTCAAAACATCCTAACACTTTTCCTATCCTATACGCAAAATTCATGAAATTCAAATTAACTAAATTGTCGATACATCTATGCCTTCACAAGAAGAATTGAAAAATTCCCAAATTTCTAATTCTTTAGAATACTTCAAATTTGAATGAAATCTTGAATAATAGGCGATCTCAGGAGACGATTTCAAAACTGCGCACAGTGTGCGCTGTAGATCAGCGGTTTCCGAGCTCCAGACCACGGCTCATTTTCACGGACCATAATGATCTCGTAATGAACACGCTGCATGTGATTTCCTTGCAGTTAATTTCGTTATCGATCAGGCTTATTTGTCCTTCAGGATGTGATTCACAAAAAACATTTGAAGCAGACTTTGAGTTCTGTTTTTGCGAAGTAGTATTTTAGTTAGAACAAATGAATATATCCACACTGGAAAGTTCAAAGACGCGAAATGTGCTGTTGATTATGTGAAAATGGATACTTCCAATTATTTAACTCTAGAAAAAATATAAAGGCAGAGTGATAGTTCAGATTATATAGTTATATTACCGATGTTTCGGACGTTCCTCTTATGTCAAGACAGAAAATTTAAACAACACGGGCATGTGCACACAAATAGAATAAGCTAATGTACAATTTCGTGATGTAGAGTTGACAGGTCGATTAGAAAATCTCGACAAACACTTTACCAAATTATTTTCTGGAGGTAAGCAGGTAATGCAAACTAAGTGTATATTTTCTTAGAATTAGAATCATTAGAAATATTTTATGAATATTTCACATCACACTATATATATTTCTCCTGATCACAGCCAAATGCATTTTACTGCGAGTGAGATATCAATGTAACTCTTGAATTCAGTTGGGAACCCAATCTTTCCCCCTGGGACTTCGATGTGCTTCATAGCCCAATGCGGTTTTTGTTTCTTCCCACCTTTGCAATTGCAAATGCTCTTATGCAACAAAGCAATGAGTTTGTAGTTTGCACTACACAGTGACATCAGTGTTGTTGCGAATCCGATAGACATGTACGTAGAAGTTGCATGATAGTTGTGTTCGAGTGAACTGTGTTATCAACCTTCGTATATCTTGACACTGTATGTATCTGAATGCTCAATACATGCATTCATTAAGTGTGTGATTCATTATCGATAATTGATTCATCTGATGGATGATGAAGTTTCATGCAGTGTCAGCTCTGCAAACTTGATATTTTCCTCGTCTATGAATACTTGTTGTGGTCACAGGTATACGTTGTTATTACATGTAGTTAGCGGATGCTATTATTCACAGTGATATGTCATAGATCAATATATTTGTCATAGTAAAAATTACATTGTATTGCTTTGCTATACTTCCAGAAAAGTTCAGGAGTTATTGTCACTAGTACACGTATACAAAGTACAACTTGTATTAAATGCTATTGTTCTCTCAAATTTGGTCGCAATTTTGTGAGTGGTTCACCAAGAACCTGGATCAGTTAAAAAATGCGATTACGAACCACAGATTTCAACTTTAAATAATTAATTTTAATAAATAAATAATAAATAATAAATATAAATAATGAATATATAAAATATATTATATATATATATATATACTATATATATACTATATATATACTATATATATATAAATAATATATAGATAATAAACTTTTAATAATTAATTCCGAGTTTGCGCAATTCGATGTAGCTGACTCAATTCTCGTTCATTGGATGAACAAAACAATACCCGATGTAAAGGTTGATTAAGGGACCTGTGCCCAATACTTTACAACATGGAGTTCTCCAATTAATTACGGTACGCTATTTAAACGAGTATTTCAGCGAGTGTTGGATCATTTACATATACATCTCTAATAAGTACTTACTAAGAAGACTTTCAGTCTACTAGAAAGACAGTCAAGTCTACTAAAAAGACATTCATTAGACATTCATTGGAATATGCTTTGACGATAGTGTATAGAGAATAAAAGAGCGTTTGAAGAGATGTCTGGTCAGGTCTGGAAATCGTTGGATCATTGTTGCGTAAAGTCTACTAAAATGACATTGATTGGCACAGTTTATGGAATATGCTTTGACGAATTGTATGGAGAATGAGAGAAAGTTCAAAAAGACATATTTGTAATTTTCTAGAAATATGCGAAATTGACTGGCTGGCATCAATAATCGCAAGCTTAAGTTAAGTATCACGATCTCTTTTGTTTCTATTGATGACAATGTCTTGCAATAATTGCATCAGTGTAGAATATATATGTCAGTCGATGCATGCTTCAGGTAGCTACACAGAATCTGCAATTTAAGCATACACCATAACGATGAAATTATTATTAGTAGATACGATGATGAAATACACACATTTGGTGAATTTTCTAAGAGGAATTGAGTAGTTTGTGGCCTAATAAATGCAGAAATACTGCTGTATCTTTTTCTCATGAATCTCAGCTATCCGTTTGTATTCAACTGAGTCACCAATAGAATGGAATATCTGAAGGTGCTGACGAGTTCCACGAATTCAATATAGTAGAACGCAGAGCATTATGAAGGGCGTATCGGAAGACCGATTTCTGCTAATAGGGTCAGTGAAATATGTTGGCTGGCATTGAGGTATAAGGCCTAAAAGTTTGCTATTGTATTATGCTGTTATGCAGTTCTGATCTTGCACAATCATTGAAAGTCAATCATGTACGATAATGTCTGAGGCTGCCCTGGAATTACCATTATTGTGAAACTATCGTATAGCATTGTTGTAGGTATCTGTTGAACAAACACTAGCAAAAATTCAATGAAAAAAATCACCAATTGTTCGTACAATAATGCAATGCAATAAAATTAACAAATATTTTAACACATGTCAACAAATGTTGCAATAAAGATATTTCAACACTTGCTCAGTCGGCCTAGGGGTAGGGGTATTCAAAATGATAACATATCTTTACTGAGAGCATTGCTGGTCACCATGACGGTATCATTTCGACAGAGCATCAAAAGTTTTAGAATACACAAATCATGTGACTAAAATCGACTTTTTTATATGCCTTAAATTTAAGCTCGAATTCATAAATTGAAAACTTTAAACCTAGTCAGCCAGAATCGGCAATAGGCTATCGCATTTAGATGTAAAGACATCGGTTCGGAGGGCAATTGTATAACGGATTGCGGGGGAGGGGGTAGGAGTAAGAGCATTTTGGTGTTGAATCAAATTCCTTTATTTTAACTGATAATTCATTTCATACTTGGAGGAAATTTTGTGATGCTAGTTATTTCTAGGACCATGAAAGTGCTGTGACTCCACCCTAAGACAACAGTCATGTCAAAGTATATACATAGGCCTATCATAGAGTGAAGAAAGATGACAAGATAAAGTTGTATCACTATCACTCATATCTCCGTAATCTTCTCACTTTTCAATGCTATTACATCCCTTCAGCATTGCGTGATTCATCATTCATGCAATATTGATGGCATAAATTACCTTACTGCTTCAAGTTCCTACAAGGGCTCCCAACACGAGATGATATAAAACGGCAATTAAACTACACTACGTGGCAGGCAAGTACGCCACGATGATCTTTTCAGTTATGCTGACTCTGTAATCACTACGCAACATATTCTTATTAGTAATCAATTTAATAGTGCGCTCTATTTTCGTAAATATTCAACAATCTATAAGATGAACAGCATAAAATGAGTTAAATATGTTATACACAAAATTGACCTATGTATAACCATGGTGGTTACACGCATTGCCATTGTGCGGTGCTTTGATTGATGTTGATGAACGGGCGATGATGATAATTAAGTGCAACAGACAATGCTTTCATGTATGCTATGGCATGTGGATCGCTCAGCGAAACAATCAGACACAACGGCATCCAGCACAATCGATTCCTTGCTTTCATGATCAGAAATCACTTGTAATCAATAATTCAACAGCTGTTGTTTGTTTTTAGGAAGTGGTGAAACCGCGTCGTTAGACATATCAAATACAAACATCCATTAAATGCGAATTAGCAGAAATTTCAGATAAAATTATATTTCAAGTTATATAATGTTATATTTCAATCATCTTTTGAAGAAATCTGAAGTAAATTTTTAAGTCATTGGTAGAAAATTTGAGTGAAGGAAAGTGAAATCATACCCTTGACTGCCCTAGAAGTATTTACTCAAGCAACATCTCCATGTCATTTCACAATTTCCATGTGTTGGGATTCAATGTGAACACTTCTGAGATCGTCAAGTTGAACGAGGGGAAGACAGCTTCGCTTTGCTTCCAACGCTGAAACTTTTTAAGGTTACTAATCTAATCTGCAGAAATTGTTCGCTTTAACCTTGAATTTACTTGTTTGTGGATAAGTAATGCCAACGCTCATTTTACGATAAAGCAATGATACAAAAGACGTCTTTTATAGGAACCCTATATGCAACATTATTTGCATTTCCTTTTCTAACAAAGCCGTAGAAGAAATTCATTGACGTATGTATGTAAAATACTGTAAGTATTCATGAATAAAATTCGGTATGCTGTTGTCAGAAGAACTATCTATCCATAGACTGTCTCCACCACAATTCAGACATGTCTTCCTGAATCGATGATAGGAAATACGAAAAGTAAAAAAGTAAATATCACCAAAGAAATTAGAGTAAACAAGTCAAGAGTCAAAATCTCAAATCCGATCTTGAAAATCGGCTTAAAGTCAAAATGCTGCTTGCACGCTAAATGTTCATAATCTTATTTCAGTGACACGTGTGTATGATTTGATGCCGGCATAGTATATAAAGCTACTTTTCAATAAAGATCTTCGGTCATTTGTATAATTTGCCCGTATACATGCTGTATCAATTTCATGCTACAGTTGTCTCTGTAAAGCGCTTGCTGATGTACATGACACTTCAGAATCAGTTATAAAATCAATTTCATAACTTAGCCTATTAAGTGAGATAACAAATTCGATATAATAAAATATACTCAGTTGGACAGTGGGTGACTAAAAAGATACTTTATGTATCATTCATGTCACTCTTTTAATTTCAATAATTTTTGCGCCAGGAACATACAAATCATTCGCTTCCATGTTTAGTAAATCACAATCATCACTATTTTAATATCACTGCTTTTTATTTCATCCTGTAAAATGCTCTGTTGGTTCACTATACTATAGGTCGATAAATCCCCTCAATCAGGTATGTCTGACGTTGTCAGCTGTTCGCAACTTGCATTTTCCACTAAAAACTAATTCAATCAATTATCGAAACTTACGCGATGTGTGTATATTTATTCAGATATATTTTTATGACTGCTTGGATTCCACTTCGACAATCGATTCATGATCAAAGTGCCTGATGTCCCAGGGATAGCGGACCCAAAATCCCAAATGCTGTAGACTATGATTGCTTTTGAAATTAAAGTATCATGTTGACTTAGCCTAGGCCTGAATGAGAGCTTCGTAAATCTTAATCTGAGAAAATTCGATTCACGATTCAGTGCATAGGCAGTATGTAACTATTGTTCAACTATTGGCTCGGGAATAGCCCTTCGACTCAGGGAGAATTCTGTACAACATTAATCAACGATCACTAAGTTTTTTCTAAACCTTATCATTGTCAATTGTTTGTTGCTCCAAACAAGGTGGTCCAAAAGTGAATTATTTTCAAGTACACAATTAAAGGCCAGACTTACCTGATTCACTTGTTCGAAGAAATCGTCAGAAGTAGATTGAAATTCATGATTCAAGTCACTGGTAAATTCTTTTGATAGATCGTTCCAGCCTTCATCATCCATGAGCTACAAATATGATAAGATTGTAGTTTGAGCAGATTAATGTAGAATCAAAGCGCTGGACACACCAAACTCAGATGCTATGAGTCGCTGTATGCACAATAGTGGAGCTATTCGCGCAATCGCTTGGTAAAGCGTACGTAAACGTACAGACGAATGACAGCAGTGCAAAACTGGACAATACACTATCAGACACGCACGGCTAACCTCGCCATCTAATGCAGCGAGTGACTTGCTAACAGAATGCGATGTTCGCGCTGGCATGACAAGCACATTTCGTGTGAGTGTTCAAAACTACTTGTTTAGCATTGCAGAAGACTGGGATGGCTTTTGTCTTGACGCAGATAATAATATAACAGAGACAATATTGAAGTACAATGGACTGAGTTGGACGACGGCTCGCTATTCAAAACGATGAAGTCTTTATTAAGATAAATGTTGAAAACCGAACCTCACGTTGGCATTGGCAGATCTCGAAAAGTTGACCTCACGTCGCATAGCGCAGAGTACATGTATAAACAATAGAATGAGAAGGATACGTTCGTTATATTCTGAACACATACGCACAACGTTGTTCATCGCGTAGCGTGCTCAAGGCGCGGCTGTCTCTCCCATTCATTTCCATTGGAAACGACATTCTCTGCTTCTACACAGGATTTCAAATTACCTCTTACACAATTTCAGACAACAACTGGGCGCTGTGCCAGTTCTCTATTAAAGCGGCTTTAAAAATAGAAATAATAATCAGATGGGAAAATCGAGTAACGGTTGCTGCAGAGGGTTTCTGTGGCAAAGGGATGATTGCGTGGGTCGAACTTTCAGTCGTTAAGGAACAGAAATGGATTATTTTCGTTTACACTACCTGTTTGCTACAAGTTCAGTGTCATAACTTCATAGTTCAAGGAAATCTATTTAAAGCATCAACGTATGTCCATAACACAAATTTCATCACGGTGTCCTGAAAAGATAGCACATAGGCCTACATGTAAGTCAGGGTTTGTCAGAAATTAATTGCAACTACATATAATTGACCACAATTAAGCAATTCATTAATTACTTAAATATATATATTTATATATCATCTGACTTTTCCTTGAGTTCTCCTTATTTTATTTACTACACCATTTTGATACTTTTTGCTTTATATTTATATATATATATATAATTCTGTGAGATCACTAGTTTCTTCCTTCACCAAATGAATATCGGCCATTTGGTCTCATACTTATGTGAACCCTACTCTGATGAAAATTTTCAGAAAAGAAAGAATCTGGATAGTCTTGATTAGGCCTATATTTCTTTTAAATTATATGCTATCGAAAATCAAAGTGATTTACAAAAAACGTTATTTCTGTTTATCAGAGATGCATTCAAATACATGCTTAGCCATAGACTGTGCAACTGAAATATTAAGTTAATGATCACTTAATATGCTAGTTGCGTGTCTCAAATTTACTCCGGGTATGGCTGCAACTTTAAATGGGGAGTTGGGTCGATGCTGAGAGATGTGAACTTAGGCCTGCTGATAATTCCTGATATTGGATGAAATGGTAGCTGCTCAGGTCTTCCCAATTTTCAGTTGAGGATGCAGCTCAATGTTTGAATATTTTATTCACTTTAGACATGGACTATAACGTGGCAATATTGATGGCATGTTGCTATATTATAGACAGCAGCTTTTATGCATTGAAAATGCAGTTAGAGTAATAAAAAATATCAATCAGCTTTTTGAATATTTGAAAACTTGGTTTGATGTTTGTTAATTTATCAAATTGGTCTGCACTATTTAAAAAAAGAAGTTGAATCGTGCTCTGATGCGGTTTTGGTGGTAAGTCAAAGAAGGAACATGTATGCTGGGAGAGCATTTGAAACATGAACGTGTAGCGTGCGTGATACACGGTGGAATAATATGAGTTGTGATGAAAATATTTGAATCATTGAATTTGAATAGTAGTCGTACTGCACTCATTATGAAATGAATGCACGAATTGAGATTTGGAAGCGTTAGGCCAGCTAAAAGTCAAATTTTGAGAAGTTAAAATGGACATGGAATTCAATTATCTGTTTGCTGCATACAAACCATAGATGAAGTGTAATGTAAAACTGATGCCATTAATGACGTTTTTCATGTTCAAATTATTAAGAGTATCCCTTTCGGTGCATAAGATTAGAGAATCTGGAGGGGCATGATCTCCAACCGTATTATTTTTAAAAGTTCAGGTTGAAGGGGGGTAATGCGCCTACATGTGCATGTGCATCTTCATACTGTTCATTCGGATATCTGAACTCCATCAAGTACGGCTGTAATTCTGTATAAATGAAGAATGTTTATTTAAATGAAACATACGTGCGTAAATATTGAACAATTGAGACCAGCTTATCTCTAATAGTAGATTTTGCAAATGCTTATCAGATTATAGAAGCAACGCAAAATTATCTTTTCAGACTTAGTACTGTTGACCTCGCAATTTTAGCACCATACCTGTGTATGTTGTATGTATTGACTAACAGGATTAGAGAGTCAAGTAGTGACTTACTAAGCTCTGTATTTTCTCTCAGGTTTATTCATTGGCTATCACCGGATCTAAAATGCTATTAAAAGCGATGATGTAAAACTCAATTATATGCTTTCATCAAGCAGTTCTATGAAAAGCTAGGTACCTTTGAAGAAATCCAATTTAGCAATCAAATTATGATAACAGCGGGATCATTTAGTTACTAAGTAATTTGTTTCTATACAAACTTAGTAGTGCCATTCTGAAAGAAAACCGCTCAAGGCATTAATGTCTGATCTATTCATTCAAAACAATTACCGGTACCTCACTATGCAATTCTTTATCGTTTTATTGAGCTTTCATGGGAAATTCACAAACAAGAAATGCGCTCCATGCACATTCTTCAGACCAATGTCTTTGAACCTGCCACATGAGGATGAATTATTGCTTAGAATGCGGTATTAATGTATAGTAGTCTAATCCCGGACTGATGCACTGATTTTTGGGACCGGCAGAACAAAATTAGGGCACTGTCGTTTGTGATTGACCAAGTCTAATCATCATTGTTCTGTTTCACGTTCTGGCAAAGGACGCGGAGGCACGGTCGTTGGAATGCCACAACCACATTCGCAGTCGATATCGATTGCAGAGCATCTCCGTTCCAAGAAAGTCATTTTAAAAACCGACGAGGTATACTAATAATAATTATTATTATAATATTTATTTAGTAACTTCTATTCATCTTGTAAAGAAAGACTATAATATCATACTTTTTGAAGTTAATGAAATTATGTTTTTTTGAATAACTATTTTTCAGTCTTTCAAAACACAAAAATTAACACGTTCACTTCCGGAGCTAAAAACCTTGTGCAATGCCCATTGCCAAAGAAAAGTACCGTATGAAATTGATTAAAGATGCCTCTAAAATATATGTGCATGTGCAATATGTGGCACCTACACATGTAGGGCATGATGCAGCTACATGTCCTCAGTGGTGCATGCATAGGAACTATATACTGTATGCATTAATTTCCATTTAATTTCATGCAGGTCTCTACATAGAATAACAAGAAACTTTAAATCCAGTATGTTATCGGAAAATGTATATAGCACTATGTAAGTCTGCTTGTCTTTATTTTACAGAAACAACTTCCATAGAGATTTTCCATAGAGATAAGATTAGAATATATAACTGCATGAGATTTAGAAACACATAATTAAGCTTGTCAGAAGGTTTTATGTTAATTTGCAATGAATACACATTACCAAATTAACTTGAAAAAATCTCAAAAATGTACATGCTTTAGTGCATGACCTCTATGACTATCACAGTGACATTCAATTCCTATAATAAAGTTGCTGGTATTGGAGCATAAGCCAACCCTAAAACATGTAAGTATAAGAAATTTCCATGTCAAATAATTCTGAAGATAGTATTGATTTATGTGTTGACGTGTTAACTCGTCTAAGCAATGGAGACAAAACACCGTTGACGAGTTATCTCGTTGTTGGCAGTGAATGTGTGTTAACTGATAAATTGCATCAAAATATATTTCATCGATTGGGCCGTGTCAATTGAGAGGGAAACAATTTCTTTCTTCCTCAAGGCCAGATCGGCGAAATATATTTTGATGCAATTAGTTAACTAATTTTTGTGCGTTGAAAGACTGAAAAAAACATTATTTCATTAATTTCAAAAAACAATGATATTTAGCAATTATAAGTAATATAAGCAATTGCAGGTTTTTCTCAATCCTTTTGCTATTCTTGTTCAGAATTTTGAATACGATGACGTGTATTTCCATTGCATGAAGTACGTTTGATGCCTTTTTCTTCCTTTACGTTATTGATAATGCGCGTGAATTCTGAACGCACTAGAAAGTTCTCAAGCTTTTTTTAAAGATATTGATAAATTTCACCAAATTAAGCAATTTAGAAGCACATTGAAGAGTAATTGCAATTTTAATGTTTTGTCCAAGTCGAGGTTTTGCATTCGTCCGTGATTGCGACTTGAGTTAAAAGAGACATGGCTTGTTTTAAACCAGTGCTTTAAAAACATGTAAACCCCTTTTTGGCTAAGTAATATGCGTATTTTTGTTGTTCTAAAATTTTTCAAATAATTACATGAGATATAAAATGTAATGATGCAAAAATGATAAATGGCCAATTGAATTTGACACTAATTATAATGGTCACTAATTATATCTGCATTCATTCGATAACTCATATACGGTAATAATAATGCAATGCTGCAATGACTCTTCAATAACCGCTATGATGTCGATCTGCTGTCACGGGCACAAAATTTGCAGGATGCAGGATGAAAGAATTTCTAATTAATTAATCTGATGATTATTATTATTATATTTTTTCAATTTTTCAAGATACGTAGACGTGTTGTAAGTAGCTGAGTTTAAATTACCGAAGTTAAGGAATCATCTAGTTAAGGAAATCATGAGGGCAGCAACGTGCAAACTTACAGGCTATTCAATGTTGAAAGTTATGCAAATTCGATAAGAAGTGCTGTTGATTGTGGTAGTAGCAGCATTCAGTCCACCAAGAGTTAACTTTTAGAAAATTCAGCCTATCTTATTTAAACCAATTGGTTGCTCGTAAGTTGAAAGACATCTGCATCGTGATCTACGGTGCAGATCACTTTAATACTCTACACTGCTGTCTAACTTATGGACCGCCAAAAATGTTTCGGATGGCGGCTATTATGCTCATTCTAAATATGTTCACAAGAATCATTGAATGCGTCAATTGTTTGTATATAGCTATTTAAAGGATATTACAGTGCAGATGAATTATAGGTGGGGAACATCTGAAATAACTTTTGAATCAAAATGACATAAAAATGCTTTTATCTGCAAATTTGATGGATTTTGTATCAAATTCATTTTCTAATGTCACATTCTATCACACAATTTCAGGAAAACATGTCAGCAGCTTGCGAGTTTGCGTGAAACAATTGAGCTTGATTTTTATACTTCCATGTGACTATGTAGTCGAAGGAACGCCTTCATTATTTCGATACTACAAGCTTATTTCATAATTGTTGAGGTTTTAGCAAGGCCTAATAATTATTAATTATAATGTTTTAAAGCAAAAACAAAGCCTCATATTCTTTTGTTATTTATTCCAGCATTTTGAATAGTTTCTATTCATTGAGCAACATATTAAATGTGTGGGCAAACGAGAAAGCCATTCTCGTGTGAAATGCAGCACCTGCAATATCGGCAAATACGTGATCTGCAAGTTTGCTAAGTTGCATGTTCATGTTATGCTACTTACATTTGCTGACAACTGCTCACTATCTTAAAAGTAATCTGAAGCTTCGCATCTCCCTCTTCGCAAACCATGGATAGACAGTATGATTATTGTCTATACTTGCCATAATCTGCTATAGCTTAGAATACAATATCACACATTATTTGGTCTATATTCTATATCACATTGATGACTCACTGTGATCTTTACTATATACGAGTAGTAAGCTCGTATGTAGCTGAAACCCCTAGGCTTTAGTTACATGCAACTTATTTCCGAAGAAGAAACATTAAATTCTCTTGAGAAGTATCATATTTCAGCGGCGGTCAAGTGGTTAAAACAAGCTTCATCGTCAAAAATCGTTTAACTGGCTAACCGCACCAGGCCGATACCTGCCTGAGTTGAGAGGCCTTAAGCTCTCTCTCTCTCTCTCTTTTCATGAATTTTTGGGAGTCAAATGCCTTAAAATCATATCACATTAAGCCTTTTCTCTGGATCCGTTTTCAGGACGACATCTTTGGTATCTGGCCTGGTAACAAAGATGAATTTCTGGAATTCGTTAAGTATTTAAATGCGCAACATAATAACATAAATGTTTCCGCCAACATCGGTACTGATAAAATTCAATTTCTGGACCTTGAAATATATAAATTTGACAACACCCTCATGTACCGTACTTCTTTCAAAGAAACAGATTCTCACCTCATCTTAGACAAGACGAGCTATCACCCTAGCCACACTTTCAAGGGTGTTATTTATAGTCAAATTTATAGATTTGCAACCCACTCGTCAACTAAAGATGATTTTCAAAATACTTTGAAATTAGTTAAACCTGTCTGGCGTAGTCAGCAGAATTATTCTAGATCTTTCTTGAGACAAACAACTAAATCAGTGCTTACCAATACTAATCAGAAAATTAATTGGAATCCAGGTTTCAAGCCCTGTTCTATTGCAACATGCAAAGTTTGCCAGTTTTCAAGCAACGTCGATACAGTTAATTCAAATACTAATATCATGTATCCAATAGTCCACAATTTAGATTGCAAAACATCTGGTGTAATTTATTTAATTAGTTGTTCAAATTGCAATATTCGGTATGTTGGGCAGACTTCCAGACCTTTGATGCGCAGGATCCTTGATCATATTTCAGCCATTCGCAACAAAAATATTACTTACTCAAGCCCAGCTGAACATTTTAACATTCCACCCTGTTCAATTGATAATTTCCATTTCTGCGGTCTAGAAATTTGCAAAAACGAAATTAAAAGACTTCACAGAGAAAATGTCTGGATCAATAGACTAGACACTGTTAACAATGGCTTGAATATCGCGTTAAATGTTAATACATCAAATGAAACTAAATTGATCCTACCACTTAGTCATTGTTCCGATCGCGTTGCTGATACAATTCATGGCATTTGTTCAGGAATTACTAAACTACTAGAGTCTTTACTAAACATAGAAATCTCAAACAACTATTGTCACATAAGCCTAACTAATGCTGCCACTTAGCTTCATCATTCAAACTGTTAATCCATGTCAATCAGTTCATCGATCAATTTGTCATTCAGCATAAGCCTGTACATTGAACCCTTCAATCCATAATTGTAAATAATAGTCTTCTGATCACATTTCATGTATCTCCGCTCATTCTGTACCCATAACCTTTTCATCATTTCATTTCATTAAAATTTACCCTCGAGGATTGAGAAAGACATCGAAACCCGGGTCTCCTCGCATCTTCGTTTTTCCAGAGTATATTATCGGACAAAAGCGCGAGTGGCTCGAGGGAGAGCTGTCTAATCTTCTCTCCCTCTTTCTCTCTCTACTCTCTCTCTCTCTCTCTCTCTCTACTCTCTCTCTCTCTCTCTCTCTCTCTCTACTCTCTCTCTCTCTCTCTCTCTCTCTCTCTCTCTCTCTCTCTCTCTCTCTCTCTCTCTCTCTCTCTACTCTCTCTCTCTCTCTCTCTCTCTCTCTCTCTCTCTCTCTCTCTCTCTCTCTCTCTCCTCTCTCTCTCTCTCTCTCTCTCTCTCTCTCTCTCTCTCTCTCTCTCTCTCTCTCTCTCTCTCCTCTCTCTCTCTCTCTCTCTCTCTCTCTCTCTCTCTCTCTCTCTCTCTCTCTCTCTCTCCTCTCTCTCTCTCTCTCTCTCTCTCTCTCTCTCTCTCTCTCTCTCTCTCTCTCTCTCTCTCTCTCTCTCTCTCTCTCTCTCTCTCTCTCTCTCTCTCTCTCTCTCTCTCTCCTCTCTCTCTCTCTCTCTCTCTCTCTTCTCTCTCTCTCTCTCTCTCTCTCTCTCTCTCTTCTCTCTCTCTCTCTCTCTCTCTCTCTTCTCCCTCTCTCTCTCTCTCTCTCTCTCTCTCTCTCTCTCTCTCTCTCTCTCTCTCTCTCTCTCTCTCTCTCTCTCTCTCTCTCTCTCTCTCTCTCTCTCTCTCTCTCTCTCTCTCTCTCTCTCTCTCTCTCTCTCTCTCTCTCTCTCTCTCTCTCTCTCTCTCTCTCTCTCTCTCTCTCTCTCTCTCCTCTCTCTCTCTCTCTCTCTCTCTCTCTCTCTCTCTCTCTCTCTCTCTCTCTCTCTCTCTCTCCTCTCTCTCTCTCTCTCTCTCTCCTCTCTCTCTCTCTCTCTCTCTCTCTCTCTCTCTCTCTCTCTCTCTCTCTCTCTCTCTCTCTCTCTCTCTCTCTCTCCTCTCTCTCTCTCTCTCTCTCTCTCTCTCTCTCTCTCTCTCTCTCTCTCTCTCTCTCTCTCTCTCTCTCTCTCTCTCTCTCTCTCTCTCTCTCTCTCTCTCTCTCTCTTACAAGCTACATACGAGCTATACCTATAGCTACATGTTGTCTGCAGATCGTATTTGGAAATGTGGAAAGCGAGAATTATTAGCCTTCGAAACACACTCGTAGCAATAGAAAATGAATTAACTTCAATGTAATGAAGGTCCGAACATTTAACAGGCCGATCATGCAGGAATCTTGCACTATTGGAATGAAATCACATGATTTTAAGATGACATTGTTGTGGTCACAATTATTATTTGAAGCTCTCGTTGTGTAAACACTTCGTTTTAAGTGTGCAATCAAACGTAGTCTGTCTCTATTGTTCTAGATAAGATAACAAATTCCTGATCGTTTCCTTGAAACATATCAGTAAACACAAACAAACTTGTATTCTTCATCTGACTCCAGCCACGGACTGTACATCAACCTATCACTAATTGATATTGACTCAAGTTCGTGGGCGAGATGATTCGATAGGTGAGTCATTATAAATACCTGACATCATGCATGAAAATTCTGCGCACTGGTGGTCGATCTGGTGTGCTCCCGGGAAACGCTCGAAAATGGAATAAAGTCTAGGGTAGGGGTAGACCAGACGCAGAACTAGTTAGTGATCAGAAAAATATGAGGAAAAAATTATCAATGATCTTCGAATGCAATTCCTATTAAACATGACGTTTTGTTCGTTTAAACAGACGAAACGTCGTGTTTAATGGAATTTACATTCGAAGATCATTGATATTTTATTTTCCCTATTGAGCTGCTTAAGCGACCGATGGCCTCTGGTATAACAGAAAAATATGATTTTAGAAGATGAATAGATTTCGGGTAGGATATTTATTTCATCTTGATTTACCGGTATGTCCCTATACATGTCGAAATGTTTTAAAAGATAAGTCGTATTACCGGTAATTTCCAAATGTTTGCTATAATCTAGAGAAAATCTGACATCTGAATCATTAAACTTCTTTTTTTTAATTCTATGAATGATGTGATCTCACTTCAGTGCGCAGTAGAGCACTGTGATGATTCTATGAATGATGTGATCTCACTTCATTGCGCAGTACGGAATTGTAATTGAGTGAAATGTTGACTATCAGAGAGTGAACATGTGATTTTGATTAATTGAGCTGGACATCATACATTCGTGTTTATTGAGACTATCTCAAATTTCGCATAGATCGGAAGTTCAATATATCACTTTCTGATGAGAATAACATTGCACTTTTTCATTCTGTTATTGTTATGTTATTCTGTCAAGTAAGCTGTGTATTTCATCATGTGACCGTTAAATTCAGCAGATTCACGATAACTCTAAAAGACTTTCAAGACCAGGCATTTAAGACATTTGATGTCTCAACTTACGACTGTTAGCAGTTCCCGAACTGAATAGACTCCAATATTTGAATGAACTTCCCGTGTGTGATAAGGTTGTGTAGATTTAGATTGATGGTGATGGGAATTTATAGTATGTCGAATGTGCATGTGTATTGTGCTTTAGCTTTTATGTCAAACTCGGATTTTCTGTATAAAGTAGTTTACATGCTTACTTTTTTTCGCTTTCAGATACTTTGATGAATATCATTAGTGGTCAAGAAAAGTGTGTCAAAGATGGGATTTCTGCTATTAAGAGTAAATTTTCCCTCGGATGGGGAATTTTATGTGATGAGAATGGTTGTGAATTGACTAGCTGGATGTGAATGATGCAGACTCCAGGTAGCGTGTTTTGTTCTTTATGTAACTGCTACATAAAATATGGCACCAACGGCAGCAAGGCTCTTTGAAACAAGCATGTCCTGAGCATAAGAATTGTCTGAATAGCTCTAAAGACCAAGCGACTCTTCCTGAAGCACCACCGACAATATTTCAGCTCGTCAAATTGGTTTATGTGATCGTGTTGAATCAGGTTGCCACCGGTTGTGGCACATTGGCTAATCATTCCATGCCATACACTTACGTGCCCGTTGCGATTCGACTTGCTAAAGAACTGGCTCGGGATCGACGAGCATTATGCAGCCTTCTACTTCACCGGACCACTGACTCTTATGAACATAGTTCGGCCTAGAGCTGGAACGATTAGTCAATATTCAAAAATTTTGATTATGATTAAAGTGATCAAAAGTTTGATTATGATTATGATTGATTGAAGTGTTGAAGAATGTGATTATGGTTATGAGTATGATTAAGATGGCCATAGGCTTGATTATCATTATGATTGATTAAGGTTTTCGACATTGTGATTGTGATTAACGTGGTCATACGTTTTATCGTGAGCGCTGGGTAGGTTGAATATGCTGATGATAGGTCAAGTGATCTGTAGGGAAGATATTCCATGACGAGGCGTGAACGCATGTTCATGACCGGGCATCAATGATTGACACTCTCTGCGACATTGTGTACTTTCCGTCCTTACGTAGTCTAGCTGTCACTCTGCCATCGGCGGCCGAGTTCTGATCTCAACTGATGTTCGGATGACAAAAATCAAAATTGATCAAATTTGCTGATTAATTAGCAGGCTTGCCGTGGGAATGGGAATTCCCATGAGATGGGAATCTTGCTTCAGGTCATGGGAATCCCATGGGAATTAAATGAAAATTGTGATCACCAAAATAAGATAAATTTAAATCTTATTTGAAAGTATCAACTCTTTTTTGGTTTGCAAAGGTTGTGAGAAAGCGAGAATGCAGGCTGTAGTTGCACTTATCTTACTGGAGGCCTAGGCGAAGTCGCTCATGAATGACGCACAGATTGAAGTGAAAATACAACATTTATACATGTACATTGTACAGGTGTGTCTACAGTAAGCAGGCTGTCCTTGTCTGAAAAAAGCATGATTCTATCAGGGTGACGAAACACGGGTCGGTAACCATCATCATAACAATTCTTTTCTTGGCTTATCAATCTTATAAGAAGACTAATATCGGTCTTGAATGAGAGAGAGAGAACCTGGATTATGTAATTATCTGTTGAGGCTGTCTGTCAATTCGCATCGTCAACCGACGGGAGAAGAATCATTATCCATGTCAGTGACCGACCGATTCTCTCGCCCCGTGCGCTGCATGATCAATTTCACTTACACAACTTTTGACAATTCAAGTGAGGGAATGTGAGCTCGCAAAACATTCTTTTCCCCTGATTGACGCTTGTCGATGATTCATTAGGCTGCAGACCAAAGAGGAACCGAGCTATATGATGTAACTATAATCGTCTGCAACTTCAGTTCCCACTCTGAGGCTGGTCGTCGCTGCGATGTCTTCGAACAAGTTCTTCGAAGTAGACAAAAAAACTCTACAGCAGCACATTTCTGCTGCTCGTGTATCTTTTGTTCCGCCACCGAAGTCATTAACCAGTAGTAGTGCCAATCTTGATTCGAGGATGAAGGCCGTGCAAGTGGACATATCACCGGTTGCCGAGAGCTCAGGAGACGACAAGAAACCATTGTTGGCCCCTTTCCTTTATTGTGATGCCTGTAAGAAATTGTTTCTTTGGTTTAAGAAGACAAAAGGACAGTGGGTCAACCACAGTGCAATAAAGCGCCATCTCGAGAAAAACTGCGCACCGGCGACATCGACGTCCAATCAACTCACCATTCACCGAAGTTTTCAGTGTGCTCCATCAACAAGCAAGCCTCCTCTTCCGAAAGAAGCAAAAGAGCAATGGCAGCAGCATGTAGCGAAGCTTGTTTGTGCCCATCCGACTGTGTCCATCAACGCCATGGCTCAAATTGCATCTTCTTGCGCAAACTTCACTTCTTCGGTAACGCACAGAAACAACAAGATCAATGACTATTCCATCGGACGAACTTACATTTCATCGGGGTTAATGACTGAGGGAGAGCAATCCCATGCGAAGTTGCAACATTATTTTAGAAACAGTCTCAACGATCCGGATGCTGGTGTATCATGCATGATTGATTTTTGGTCTGGAAGATATGAACATCGACTTTCTTATTTTGCTATTGTTGCTTGTGGACTCGATAAAGATTGGCGTTGGTTCAGTTATCCACTCAAGATTTGTGATTTGGATGATGTACCACACGACGCTTCGTTCACTTTCAAAATTCTCGAAGAATGCATTAAGTCATCGGATGATGAAAAACAGGGTGAGCTCTCTCAACCCATTTTTATAGTTAGTGACAACGAACCGAAATAGTCCGGGAGCTAGCGTGAAGTTGTGCAGGGATCGAGGTAGTACATAAAACTTTCACATAGCATAGTACACCTCTAACCTACTGCAAAACTTCGCGTCTGCCGGATCAGATCATTTGCTTTTAAGAAATAGAGAGGATAACAAAATGCTATGTATTTCCAATGGTAAAATTGTGACATTTAAGGTGTTGACTCCATTTTTTCGAAGTTTTGCTCATAAAAGTTACACAAATTGGTATTTTGTTGAACTGGTTATTATAGAAATCATCTACAGATCATGATCTTTCAAATGAGTCATCATTCAGTGACAGAGGATGAAGTAAAGTGTGCAAGCAGACACTTTTCGTTGGTGTAACTGCAAATTTTAACACAGAAATTTCAGGAAAATTGTTGATATACTTTAACGAAAAGTGTCTGTTTGTACACTTTACTTCATCCTCTGTCACTGAATGATAACTCATTTGAAAGATCATGATCTGTAGATGATTTCTATAATAACCAGTTCAACAAAATACCAATTTGTGTAACTTTTATGAGCAAAAATTCGAAAAAATGGAGTCAACACCTTAAATGTCACAATTTTACCATTGGAAATGCATAGGATTGTGTTATCCTCTCTATTTCTTAAAAGCAAATGATCTGATCCGGCAGACGCGAAGTTTTGCAGTAGGTTAGAGGTGTACTATGCTATGTGAAAGTTTTATGTACTACCTCGTTCCCTGCACAACTTCACGCTAACTCCCGGGACTAAAAATGGTCGCAGCGTTCGACGGCCGTTATCCAACGACGCTGAACTTGGGTGGTAGAATTGGTTGTACCAAACATGCCTTGTCGACTTGTGTCAAAGACGTTTTCGAGAAGTCTCCACCAGAATTACTAAATGTCATGCTGTCTAATCTGACTTCTGTGGAATCTTTCTATAATGTACGCGACCAAAATGCGAAGCGACTGAAGCGTGCTATTCCTGATAAAAGCACGACTCGCCCATGGCACTTTCAACATTCTCGACTTCGATCTGCGGTGGACAACTACACTGTATTTCTGTCAGAAGAAGACTGTCATGTATCTGACAACTTGCCACCTTTACCTTCACTGAAATCTCTGTTGGATATTATGGAAGCCGTCAAGTGCTTCTTTGACAGAGTTGAGGTTGATGAGCCAACTTCTCATCTATCTTACCTGAACTATCTTACTTTGGATATTCACTTGTTCCAATTTCAGATTAGTGAAGAAGTGCCTGCCATCGCTCGGGAGACTTGCTGCCTTCTACGAAACCAGATGAGAAAGAAACTGTGGCCATATTGTGGTTCATCATTTGCAAAAGCGGCTTGTTATTTGTCAGGCATTGATGTCTGCAACACGGCTTTGGATATGGTGAAAACTCTTAGATATTCCAGCAAAAAAAACCCCGAGAATTGCAGGTGTTCATGAATGAATGAATGGGAGCAGGAGATGCAAGGATTCAAATCGAGTGTTGTGAACTATTTGAATCAGCTGCTTGATTCAATGCATATATCTGATATCCCCACGGACAAAGTCAGTGATAACCAGGAACGTGAGCCCTCGACATCCAGCGATCCGTTTGAGACATTGTTTGCTCCACGCCCAAAGCGCATTAAGACTTCGCTTCATGAACAACTTGAAACAGAAATGTTGCTTTTTGAGACCATTCGTGTGGCCTCCAGACATCCGACCAAGGATTTTTGGAAAGAGAAAGGACCACAAATGAGACTTTTGTCAAAGTGTGCAAAAATTCTTTTTTCCACCCCAGTGTCATCGGCTTCTGTAGAAAGACTATTTCAGCAAGGCGGGGATTCTCTTATCAAAGCTTTGAAAAAGGCTCAAGCCTGACAAGCTCAGCGCTATGATTTACACAAAATATGCTTGTAAGTTAGAGACCGTATTATAATTCAGTTCCTAGGTTTGCATGAACATTTGTTATTCATTTGATATATTTCATAACAACGTTTGTTAATCCATTGACATTTTTCTAGTGCATCGGCTATTATCTAGATTTGCATAACCGTAGAAACGTTTGTTAATCCATTGATACTTTTCTAGAGCATCAGCTATTCTCTTGATAGCCTTCATTGCCGCATGGTAGCGTTTTGCGTTTGTTAATCCATTAATATTTTACTTCAGTATCTGCTATTCTCATGATTGTTTTTATACCCGCATTTTGTTTGTTAATCCATTGATACAGGGTGACTCAAAAGTCTTAATCGGGTTTCAAATTGAGATTTCTGTTAGTATTTGCACTACAAACTCAATTTTTCGTTTATACTGTAGAGGAAGAACCAGAATTTCCAAGGAGACTTGCATTTTTACAATATATGCTGGAAGTGAGCTCCGTTAACTTCATTACAAAGAATGACTCTTTTTTGAAAGTTTTCAAAGTCTCGTTGATCGTGACTTTCGTCACGGACTGGACTGCTTCTGCAATCTTCACTCGCAGTTCTTCGTTGTCTGTTGGCCTATTCTTGTACACCATCTCCTTGATATGACCCCACAAAAATAATCAAGAGGCGTCAAATCTGGGCTCCTAGCTGGCCAGTGGATGCGACCGTTCCTGCCAATCCATCGATTATAGGGAATTGGATGTTGAGAAATTCTCTCACAGACCCCAATGAGGAGGAGCGCCATCTTGTTGGAAGACTATCGTGGAAAATCTTCGTAGTCTCTTCAGTTCAGGAATGAAATAATCCCTCAGCATCTCGAGATAGGAGTCTTTCGTCACCGTTGTTTCAAAGAAGGTCCGATGATCCGGTCGCAAAACATGGCCGCCCAGACCACCAAGCCTTTCGACTTTAGAGGAATCTCGTCACATAAATGTGGATTCTCATAGTCCCAAATCACAGTTGTGACTGTTAATTTTGCCATTCAGATGAAAGATGGCCTCGTCAGAAAAACATAGCTTGTGGATGAAGCTGGGATCATCACATAGCCGGCTAATTTCTTCACAAAACTGAAGCCTTGGTTCATAGTCGTCTGACAACAGTTCATGAACACGGGAAATGTGAAATGATTTCATGCCAATTGTTCGCTTCAGAGTATGTCGAACAGTCTCGCGTGGCATGTCAAGCTGATTGGCTGCATCCCGCACCGACGATCTTGGATTGTTCTCAAACTCCTCTTTCACACGTAAAACATCATCCTCATCAAGGGATGGGCGACCACTTCGCTCAGCATCTTGGACAGAACCCGTCTCAGTAAATTTCTTAAACACAAGTCGGAATGTGCTTTCAGAAGGTGGCTTTGATGTGAAATTTCTTTGCCACTTCCGTCGGGCGGTAGTTACGGATCCATGCTTAGCCATAAGCAACACAACGTTGATCCGATCTTGCACAGATAACATCACTGGTTTCTATGATAGAAAAGTGAATATCAGCAGCTATTAAGTACTAAACGGTTTCCGAAATCAGTCTTTTCACAGATATCTATGCCTATGCTTCAATTCAACGACATTTTGACGTCATGCATAACTATTGAGCTAATGTAGAAGTTCGATAATTATCATAAGTACCAATCACACATTAATGGAAATGGATAGCTTAGCATTCTTCTTTGTTGTCCTTCTTCATTATGCCTTCGTATTAACTTTCCGCTATTATTTCAATGGACGCATGTGCATTAAGTCTTGTTCACACTTAGCAGGTCACTTGATCAATCAAATTTAATGATGAAGTATTAGCATGTGGTTGTAGTCAATGAGAAACAAATCGTAAGCGGACAATGTTTCATACCATTTGATAAATTGGTTGACCTCCATAAAATGAATGAGCAAGTATTTCGACCTCTAACTTGATTTTTTTTCACAAATTGCGATATGTTACTAAAATTCTGGTTCTTCCTCTACAGTATAAACGAAAAATTAAGGTTGTAGTGCAAATACTTACTGAGAAATCTTGACTTGAAACCCGATTAAGACTTTTTGAGTCACCCTGTATTTGCTTTTGCCTTGATGGTTTTCAAAAGACGCTTGTTAATCCATCGATGGTCTTCATTCGGCATCACGCGGGTCTCAAAGTAACGGTTGTTAGTCCATTGATAATTTATTGAAGATCTGCTATTCTTAGATTGTAGTACTGTCATTCGTAGGCCTTTATACATAATAGGGTCTACATTGGAGAGTTTTTATAATATGTAGCTTTCATCAATCCTTTGATATTTTTTAATGTTTGATGCCTTTTTAGCAGTAACGTTTGTCAATCCTTGGACAAAATTTCAATGAACGTTTGTTTCTCGAATATAAATTTGTCTTTTTACATTTGTGGTTTTATCATCAAAGTTAGATAGAATTGGAATTACACCGTACCTAAATACATGGGATGCGAGCGAGCGTATTATCACATATTCATAAATCAGTAGTTGTTTTCTGTTGATAAGTCATAGAAATTTGCGTAGGCGAATTATTGACTTCATTGCTTGTATACAGGCACTGTACTTGTATTGTAAACTTAAATATGATATTGCGATGAGCTAGAAGTTTGCCATGTTCATCACAAATACGGCACCGCATGAAGTGAATCAGAGTGAATAGACATGCGAATATGTGTATGTATAGGCCTATATGTAATCGAAGACTATTTCGATGAAGTCGTCTTTATTGATTTGACTAATCCTGAAACAAAATGATAGATATTTTTGATAATTAGTAAAAACTTGCAATTTTTGGAAATTACAAAATAAGATAGATTGATATGACAATACTTTTTCATCCAAAAGATAGGTCAACTAAAAGCGCTTAATCTCATCAGTTCAATTACGAAAATCCGTTAATCGACTTGTAGTCCGAAAGAAGAGAACCATAAACTGTATATAGGAAGAGTAATGAGCCATGGGAATTCTGATGGGAAATACTGAAAAAAATCCCGTGGGAATGGGAATTCCCATGGGACTCCCATCAAAAATCCCGTGGGAATAGGATGGGAATTCAAAATCAATTCCCACGGCAAGCCTGTTAATTAGCGTGATTTTGATTATGATTAAATGATTGATTAAATTTTCAAAACCTTGATTATAATTGAGATTAATGATTGAGCTAAATTTCAATGACGTGATTATGATTATAATAAGTCTCAAAAAGTTAATTAATTAAGATTTTGATTGATTAATCCAGCTCTAGTTCGGCCTTATTAAAACAATTCATGATGACTTGATTGACACCTTGAAGTCGAGGCGTTTCTCTTTAAACATCGATGAAAGTGTTTCAAAAGCATCCGAACGCATTCTTGATATATTTGTTCAAGTATTCAATGGTTGCTCATAAAAAGTTAATTTGTTTCATTTGGATGGTGTGAAGTTTCATGGGAAAACTGCAATGAGCGCGTACATGCAAATCAAACACACGCTTGAAATCAATGGTATACCTCCAGAAGTTCTGTATTGATGGATAGCTGTTCTGTAATGAGAGGAAGAAAGAATGTAGTTGAAACACTTATTCGCAAAAATCTGAATCCGAAATTAGTTGATGCAGATGGTGATACCTGTCATACAGTTAGTAATGCCACCAAACATTTATTTGCTGTTTTTGATGGTTTGCTCGTAGCATTTGGTCGATCGGTTTACACAGACATTAAATTGAGTCTTCACAATGATCTTCAAGAACTTTGAGCCATTATTGGAATTGACTTCTTGAAGCCAATTTGTGTCCTTGATCATCGATTCGTGTACATGGACTCCGTAGCACAAAGACTATAGGAAATGCGCATCCCATTGTCTCTCCTTTATTCCTCCTTCATGCCTGAAACATGTTCTGATCTTGAAGAAGATGCAATCAAAGAATTGAATTTGGATTATAACCAAAAGAGCAATCTCGAGAATTTCATCAAAAAGTTCAAGAAAATGAAATTCTCAAAGGAGGAATTGAGTCGGAAGAAAGGAATATGTTGAGCATTCTCATCTGATCACCATTCTCTATTATGTCAAATAATTTCTACATGGACATACTGTGTTATTTCGCAGTTATATCTGTTGTCCTATTATGTGCGATTTAAATAGGAAGGACTTCAAGAAACTTGAGATGCTGTACAAAACGGCTTGTCGGTGGGCCAATTTGACCCACCATAATTCACTTCGTGATCTCCTTGACAGATGCTGTGTGAAGATCATTAAAAGTATTTGTATACATAAAGACTGTCATCCGTTGTCCCAATTTTTTGTTTTGCGTGACTCTAAGCATGATATCAGACATTCCCGTGCCCTTCTTCCTTTACGTCGGAACTCATCCTTGTATTACAACTCATTTGTTCGATTTTCGTCACGTTCGTAACTTTGACACGTTGATTTTGTCAGTACCAAACAATTCTTGTATTAGTCATACCGCTTTTGTATGATGAATAAAGCATTCTATTATTATTATTATTAAACTATTTGAGCATCACGAGCGAAAGTTGATAGATTGATTCCTGCCACGAAGGATCTCCTGAATGAAATGGTTGTGAAGGTGTTGAAACCAGAAGCTCTCTGTGGTGTTTCTAACCAATCCAATCTCATCAACATACTAGGAGATGAGAATAGTTACCTTCCTGAGTCACTGATTTCTCGGGGTGCGATGGTGACACAGTGCATAGAAAGCCATGACATTCCGAATCAAACTGTTCAAAAATTCAAGTCATCAGCTAAAACAGCTCTTGTCCAATCAATCAAGCATCTTGCTACAAAGCTCCGCCTAGAAAATAATTTTTTACTGTCGTTGTCTGATTTAGATCCAAGCAAAAGGATGACAACTGACGTATTGAAAGGATTGCGCTTTCTGGCAGAGCCATTCCACTCAAATCCTTCCTTGGTTGATGGAGATATTCGCAAATATATATCTATGAACTCCGAATCTCTCTTTCGTGAACCCAATGAAAGATTTTACAGCTTTTGGTTTTGTATTACTCGGGATTGCGAGCTTAACCAGTTATGGAAAGTGATATCGAATGTGCGTTGATTTGTTTTCATGGTCCGCTTGCTGAAGGGGCATTCAACCACATGGGTATGATTATTCGGGATAACAGACAGCAGATCGATATCATGAACTCTTCAAAGCAAATGACAATCAAATATTTCCTTAAAGCAAAAGGAAAATCGTCTGTCGACTATTTTCGGAGTCCAGACCCCAATAGAAGTCCTATGCAAAAGGAGCTGCTAACCACCATGCGTAACGCCTGGAGTCTGTCAGCTCAATCTCAGCATCGGGAGGAGAGGAGACCAGCACTAGGTCTAGCAAAGTGCAAACGAGTTCAAAGAATGAAATCCTTATCTGACAGGATCAAAAGGCGCGAGAAGATCAAGCAGATCACGTGGTCAAGACGTCGAGAGGCTTCGACTAGAGAAATCAATACACTGAAGAAAACATTCCAACCCGAAGCTCCTCAACCACTAACTCTCAACACATCCTGTCTCAACCGCCTTCTCTACCTCCTCCTCCAAAGAAAGAGAAGCAATCTCATCTGTGCGAATACCTCAAAAAGTGACACTCGATTCTTTCCGCTGTTGGATTTTTGAAAGTTAAGATATGATTCTTTACAATCACATGTTATAGATACAAAGTTTTCATCTATTTTACAGCACATTGATCATGACATTGATAGTGTGCAAGTTTTTCGGTCATTCTTGTTAACTTAATACACAAAGAAGTTGAAAGCTTTAAGATTTTACAGTGTTATTTATCCATCTGATGGTTATCATCAGATAAATTCTTTTACTTAGAGAAATTAAGCACATTGTACATATAAGGCGCATGCATATGCATGAACCTAGCAATTGCTTGATTACCGCTACTTTCAACACGAAAATCAATCAATTGCCTAGGTTCATGCTTACGACCGATAGCATTAATGTGAATGCATGTAGCTCATCCCTGACCTCAATTGAATTGAAATTCCCCAATAACGAGTATTCGGTGATTTCTCTGTATTTGTGATTGTTTTCAATTCTAGATACGTTTCCAACATCTTTAAAAGATTTGGAAAAGCCAAGTAGAGGTTGGTAACTTTTTTTGAATTATTTTATCGATATATTTCGGCTATTCAAGTGCCATAGCCATTTTCAAGAAAACTACCGGTATATCGATGAAATAAATCAAAAAAAAGTTACCAACCTCTACTTGGCTTTTCCAAATCTTTTAAACATGACAATTTGCCAAGGCATCTTCTCTCACTGATGACATTGTTTTAATTTCAATGCGATAATTGAATTCATATTTAATTGTCCCATCTCTCTATTTCTCGAGAAATAACAAATGAAATCGTTTAATAAAAAAATCGAAACTTTACTGATTTTTTTGTTGTGCATGTACAATTTAGACACGTAAAAGTAGACTAACAGCAAGACATTATACTGCAAGTTTCACAATAAAAGTCGTATATGTATGATAAATCTTACTTCGGATCATCCTTATAAGCAGTTTATGATGAATCGACTTTCCCTCATGACATGTGATCGACTTTCTTCTGAGAGCACTTACGATATAAATGTTAACTTAAGTTACACGCCAATCTGGGTCAGTTGAATCAGGAATTATAGGTATCTGACCCTCTGAGTGAATCAATCATTCATGAGTTGTAAATTGCAATTCTTGAGACCTTTTCTAAAATGTACACATCAACAGTGCCATGTGTAGTTTTGTCTATGTCAAATGCATATCAATTTCATGTGCCCGTTTTTCCAAAGGAGAGGAACTACCGGTAGTTCGTTGTCACAATAACATTGAATGAATGATAAAAGCATTTGGGCAGCAATATGTCGTAAATAAAACAGTCATACGACGATAGACAGAGCCTTTAAACACAAGATTTTGTCTATCATTTTAATCATCGCCATTTTTAATCATTATTTTGATTATTACTAAAAAATTCCGTACTGGGCGAAAGTCTCAATTTTCATGCGGGCCTGAGATTTGCTATTGATAATGTGGATAACACAACAAGAGATACATGCACGCGATAACGTCAAAATATATAAATCTTTTAGTCTGAGCATAGAGAGCTGCTTCAGGTTGTTGTTAATCTCATAGCATCCACTTTTGTCAAGTTCATCGTCATAAAAATTATAGCTTAATTATTATGTGTGAGTTTGAAAGCATAATGCACCAGATTGAATGGGTGCAGTCAATGAATGAACTAAATGATGCTGTTTTCTGATTGTTAACACAATTTAGCAACCGTTCTTCTGCAACAAGGCAATTTTCTCTCTCAGACTGATTTGCTCTAATTCTTATGTTAGTAGCGTATAGATCATTAAAAGAGCAAGTAAATGCAAAATTGAATTACGATTTCTTGTTCGATGAATCTATGTAGATTCAATGATTAAATAAACTACAAGTTGCAGCAACACGCATTTTGGTCCATTGACCTTTTGATGACTGTCAAATGTATATTTTATAAATACGAATGAAGACAGGGATTTGGAATGTGGACCTTGAATTTTTGGAAGACTAATGAAGACGAATTTGGAAGCAAACACTAAATTGAAAACTGTAAGATACTGAAGCAGGTCTATATTTATCACGAGTGCGACCACAAAGCAAGAACAACAAGATACCACCTTGCGGAAACGTAGAAATCGATGATACAGATGCAGTTTCGTATTATGTTTCGACAAGAGAATAAATAATAAAAGTGCCACAATCAGAAGTTGTCTGTTGAAAACTTATAGGCTACTCAGAATAGTTAGTGCTACGACGTTTTGGATAATGCTACAACCGATATCAAGTGGGAAGGACAGAAAATGAAGAGAATGCAAAGCTACAATAAGTAATGGACATTTATTGCGTTTTGCTGCATTCTGTCCTTTCCCCTTAAATGTAGTTGTAAGTAAAATCACCCGAGACGTCGTGAGTTTCACTTTTTCATTAAATTTTAACGCATTTTCAATAACTTCCGATCCAATAGGGTACTTTTATTGCTGCTACAATTCGTAGTACATCTTCGAACGCATCCAATATGATTGCCTTTGTAGCAAAAGGAGAATTTAATAAACAATGGAAACATACGCTGTATTACAAAGGGGTGAGACTTGACTACAAAAGCAGATATTATCAGGGTACCTACTTATGCGAAGGGTTTTAACTTTATTAATGGTCTGTATTGCATGAGCATGAATGATGTTTGAGATTGAAGCTGATACATTGTAAGCTGTTTGCTGCGAAGGCGATTTCCTTCATATTGAGTACTAACCTTGAGATATACAATTGACATACAAAGAGAAATTTTGACGAGTATTCATTAACACACTACTGACAGTTTCTATGTTAATATGTTACGTTAATCATCACTCAAAGATGCAACCAATCAAGAGGATGCAGATTGATTTGTTGCCACCTGTCTCCTACAATTCTTTGCGCTACTTAGTTAATTCAAGTAATTCCCTTGGAAAGTTGTACGGTATCGTATTTTTTGAAAACTAGAAGAGTTCCTTAAGACAAAGTTATGAGAACCCGAGAATATTTCTATAATGCTAACTGCACTTTTCTTGAACATCCAATGTGCATATTTACTTTGAATTGATAACCGACCGAGATGATCAACTTGATAGCTGGCAAGTAGGAATTCATTTCTATGGCTGGCACCAGTGTAGGATTTGAGCTTGATTGCAGAAGAGGGGAAGTTTTCGACCGGACGTTTTTTCGGTCAACGTCGTAACCAAAGCCGGAAAAAGTGGTGATCGAAAGGAAGAGAAAGGGACTCTTCAATGCGTGCATTTGGTGCCACCCGTATTTAGTCAAATAATGGTTCAAATAAGGTGACCTTATGAATAAGAAATGTATGGTAGGTCTACGCATGTGAAGATCAGAATAAATATTCCTCAGAGGATCATTCTGAAATTTATTGCAAGTAGACCTATAATGAATTCACAAATATCGGACTTCTATCAACATTCAGAGAGTAAAGGGCAAACAATGTTCCCAAACCTGATTTTCTGGATTGTGGGGAATTTACTACATTAATATGAATCAAATGCCATGTGTGCGTTGTCAACAAGACCCTGAAAGAAACAAGATGGCATTCTAGCACTCTTTTGGTGATGGTTTCGTTGCTTTTAATTCCTTTAGGCATTTTCTGCTTCTCAAATTCAGTTATCATCTTTCTTAACGAAGAAAGTTAATTATTATTGATGATTCGACAATTTAGTTTATGAAGAATCGTGAGGAAATTAGACCTACACCTGTCAATGCTTCTCATTTTCACAAAAATAATCAATAGATGCTCGATCAATCTGGTTAAGGCAATAGAAAGCCTATCTATCGGAGATATTCTTCCCCCTCAGGAAAGGAAGGCATATCTTCAATACCGGGGATGAGACGGGCCAGTGCAGGGGAACTTCCCCACTTTCCCTCCCTTCAAATCCAACGCTGGCTGGCACACAGTGCAGCGAAGGAGGTGCGAAAATCCATCAAAACTTCAAATTAAAAAAAATGCTATTTCAGTGACATTTTCTGAATTGTAATTATGCGGACGCCTCTGGCAAACGGAAGCCTTTGCAATGTAGGAAATACCCTAACATTTTCGATGTTAATGAGATTGTGCATAAAGAATTCTTTTGACAATAAACTTCTTTCAAATTCATGAAGCAAGGAAAACTACAATCCGTATTCTTTCTTTCTCACTAATTTCTCTATCACTACTTTTTTAAAAACTACTTTAAATACTGCTCTTCTGCATGAAAAAATATACCACTCTTTTGTGTAATGAATAAAGATCCCTTCCTATTATTATCATTATTATTTTAAAAAATGCTTGTAAAAGAAAGATTTACAGGCTTCGCTGACTGATCTGTCCATGAAGTCAGCAACCATAATTTTAAAACGTGCTGGTATCGTGATGATAATGTAATGAAAATATTTTTGAATATTTCCGTGTTTTGCTAGTGAAATAGTCATGCGCTAGCGTCATGCATCACAATCAAAGAAACTGCAAATTTCAACAATAGGCTCTAGTAAATAAAATATGTGTTTTGTATTGACAATGGCACTTGAGATAAAACACCTATTCTGTAGTTATTCTATAGCGGAAAAGTACTATGCAGTCGCAAATTCACTTACGTTCAAAGTCGAATTACCTCTTTCACAATGACAGTCATGTATGACCACCTACATCAAAAGGTAAAGAATTTCTGCTGCACTGAAGCGTGTCTCAATCTGCTTCAATATTTCATCAACAGGTGATAGCATGTAAGAAGGTTCACGTTTGGTCGCACCCCTACCTACAGCTCTTTGAAGATTTCCAATGGCAAACATATTTGAGGATGGCCCTATGATTTGGCTTAGGTCACGCAGTCACGTGAATGTCATAGCTAAGAGAATAGTCTTAGACGATTATGCAATGGAGATTGCCCGGACGGCACTTGCTAACTGCAGGCTTTCAAAGCACAGCTTAAGCGAGTAGGGCGTTGACTTCTAGATCTTTAGAAGTACTTAGGTGATAAAAATACTATTTAAATGTAATCATGCAGAACTGGAAACTCTTAGAAGTCTCACTAAAAAAGTCGACTACCTATTCTGTTTTACTTTCTGCTATACAAAGTAGCCGTATGATATGACAAGCCTATATGATTTTGATGAAACTCGGGAAATGCTGTGTTATAAAAAGACGAAATCTCAGTTGCTCTTCAATAAAATGCTTATGGCAATCATAGAACTGAAAAAACATGTCGTAAAAGCTTCGGACTCTAAGCCTATCCATCCATACGGGGGAATCGGTCCCCTTCAAACTAAGCTGCCCGACCTATGTGTGACCTTGCGATTTTGCGCTTTTCCAAACTTTTCACAACGAATCATTGAACTTGATCCACTGAAAGATCAAATTCATAATCTGCTTCGAAACCTGTTTTTCGAACGCTTGAATGTTGCCTCTTTTTGCAAATAGTGAGTTACAACTGTCAAGGAAACGCATTGAATACAGTACTTTGTGACCACAAGTCTATGAATCATATCATGATCATCCATTATACCACAGAAATCGAATAGAATATTGGAAATTCAAATGTTGTGAAAATTCTACTATATACATACTCGTATATATATATATATATATATATATTTTTTTTCATATATACATGTATAGTAAAATAACATTAACATGCACTTTTTAGGGCAATAATGTAGGACATTTGAGGGCGTGCAGGCGCCTGAAAATGTCCTTCACTGTTGCCCGAAAAAATCGATGTTCATAATATTGTGCGCAATTGAAAAGGAGTGGGTAGCAATATAGGGAAAAAGCGGACGGCAGTGCTATGAATACATATGGTGTGTGGATATACGGTAACTGAGATTTCTTATATATCTTTTACATGCATCGATCTAAATATCATCAATGCGAGACCAAATAGACGTAGGTTGTTTCCATCTTTTTCCATATTATACGCATCAAAGCTAACTTTCACACAAATAATTTTGCGTATGCAGGAAGTCATTTATGTGTCCTGTGTTGTCATTTGCATTCTTTGAGTAAATGGAAGTCGCCCTAACTTCCTTATTAGCACATTAGAAGTTACTTAGAGCTTTAGAATGCAGTTTCATAGACATTGGAATGGTTACTTTTGAAAAGATCTTGCAACATATGTTTGAGCTGCATACCATGCTCAATTCAATATCGTCAATCTTTTTTGTAAGCCTTCGTCACAGACAACATCTCACTACAATCAATCAGCTTGACATCGTGAATGAAAATCATTAAGGAGATTCATTGCCAAAATTCACTTAATAAAATTTCAAAAGTTTGTCAAATATCGTCAGATTTGAAAATTGTGCTATCAAAAAGGAATTCTGTTAACATCATGTAGGTCAAGCCAGGTCAAATATGCATTGCATTTAAGTGGCATTATGCTACGAGGCTTCAAGGCCACTGTACACGACAATTTTGAAAGTCAAAATGAAATCTAAAATGCTCATATAATGATTATTTAAAGGAAATGTTGATAAAGTAGTCCTTTGCCTGCTTCTTGAACTTTTGGGGATCACCAGCACTGCGTAGATGCTGAGGAAGTGCATTCCAAGTTCGTGCGACTGGAAAAATGCTCTACCTATAAAGTAGGGCGACGCTAAGCGGGAACCACAAGCGAAGAGGAAACCGCAGTTCGTAATCGGGATTGTCCAGGCATAGAAGCAACATCATTCAGGTGTTCAACAAGATAATCAAGAGCACCATTTTCCGGCAGCAAAATATCAGTACCGATAGCCTATATGTAAATCGAATTAGATGAATTTCTCGCTACCCAAAAGCAATTTACCATTATCTACGCATGCGGCTGTCTAACGCAGATCTCTACATATTCTATGCTAGTTTCAGTAGGTCAAAAACACTGTGAGTTTATTTAAAGGAATATTTTGGTTCCGATTAACTACATGTATGTTTCATCAATCAAAGTTCCGTTTATCCGAATTTTTGGTATTACTGCAGTATTGAATATCTTTCACTGCAATTGAATTGCTAAACCACTGCTTAGAAGTAAACTGTAAAATGTTGTAAGGAAGTGAAACATCCATAATGGAGATAAATTCAATTATTTGTAGCAGACTCCAAGAAATTCTCAAGTTTCATGATAATGATTCCTTTAGTAGTGATAAGAAGTTGCGACTGCAGATTCTGAAGCAGTGATTTGTTTTTGCCTGATGAAATCTTTCGGGATGTTGCATGAGTAGGCGGAATAGCGGCAAAATCTTTGGAGAAGTGAAGCCTTTGTTTGGGTACCGGTAAATGAAATCGTCATTTGAAAACACAAATGTATTTCACTCCAGTAGTTATGAGTGAAAGACAGCGAAATTAGACAAGAAACTGCAATTTCTATCATTTGAATTTGCTATCACGATGCATCAGATTTATCGGTGCAGTGGTCTTGTGTTAGTGTTGGCTCTGCGTCCGAGAGATCTGGGTATTAAACGTCGGTCTAGTCAAATGGCATACTGTATTTATAAACACTCAGCACAAATAAATGTGAGTAAAAAAAAATTAAAATTAAAAAAATATTGTGAAAAATAACATCGCCTGAGTATTACTGAGTAAATGAATAGTACAAAAATGAAGACCGTTTTAGACTAAATTTTTGTCTGCTTTGTTGATTTTGAATTAGGATAACAATGTATGGCATTTATCAGCGGTAAATGTTTGAAGCAAATTGCTTACAGGTCAATGAGATAAAATGACATAAATAGTTGCGATACCCTATTATGTGGCATGCATGATGATGCTGTTGAATCATTCATTCTTGCTCTATATGAGCATTCCGAGTACATATCATTGTTAGCACATTTAATCATGAAATATCAGTCATCATGTGACGACTGCATAATATGCACAATAAAGACAGTGCTAATTACTTAATGCAAGAACAGTCAATTAGGCAATTAGGTCAATTATTGCAAGAACAGTCAATTCACATGCAACTTAAGTTATGTGAAGCCAGTCCCACTCCTCCCCCTCACCGTTGACTAAGTATCACTTCGGCACTGCTGCTGTAATTTTAGTCCGACTGCTAGAGCGAGCTTCTGCAGGGAACGAGGCCGAAAATTAGATCTTACAGAATAATGTGCACCCCATGCCTACTACGAATCTGCGCTCTGCACGAAGAAGAATAGCTGCCGAATTCAGCTAGCTCCTCTTCTTGTCAGACAGAATCAGAGAAAAACACATTTAATCCAATGGGACGCAGATGGCAGTTGGCAAAAATGAATTTTTCTATGTTTTCTCTTATCAACTGAAAAGTATCAAGGCTAGATAGAGCATTAATATTTTTGGCATGAAATGTCTTCCGGTTAAATTCACGATCATTTAAGCAAACTTTTTATTCTACGGTTTTCGCAGTTTGTTATTTTCTCAACATTCTTAAAATGCTGAGGGTGGCAGTCTATCGTGTCAAGCATGAACTTTGCTCGCTAGTGATCGAACCCTCATCGGCATTGCACATTTGTAACTTGACGTATTTTTATAATTCTTCTTTTTGTCAAATGTTGTGCTTAAATTGAAAATCAATTCATCTCGTTGAAAGGCGTCATTCAGTGAGGCAATCCAATCATTTTTATGAAAAGCTTGGAAGCTAACGAAGTGCGAATATGCCAACATTTTTTCATTTTTGTGACTTTCATCAATCTTTTGTGCGATAACAATTTTTGCAAGTTGTTCAGTACATAGCGTTATGAAGTTATCAATCACTCAGCTTCAAGGATCTTCTTTATTTGCAAGGAAAACAAAAGAAAACTTCTATTTAACTTGCGTCAGACAGTCTTAATCAAAGTGTTTACTTTGGTCTTAATCGACAATTATAGGAGTCCGCAATCTCGGATCCCTTCAGATTTTTGAAATGAATATTTCACGTTCTAGGCATCGCTTGAGGTTGGGAGTGGTGCCATTAGAATTGTAAATTGCATTGATGTCCTCTTTCTTTTCGTTACAAATTTTTGCCGCGCAATGTTATCCCAAAAGATATGAGTCGAAATGTCCTCAAAGGGACACAATGTGCATTAAACGATTCAGAAAAACTGCTGAAAAGTGATCAGTCCACAGACCCGGTGGGTGAAATATACAATTGCGACCCACCACACCTCCTACCTGTGCACTGCATGATTGTATAACTATTAAATTACTATAATTAGTACGACTTACAATTTTAGAAATGTGTTGTGACATATCGCAGAATGACTCATGTGTTGTCCTGCATAAAAGTCAATTTGGATTTTGATAACTATAAAGTAACATTCAATGCTTGAGCGAGTACTTACCAAATAATATTCAATCCAAGTCTTAAACTGTTGTTAACTCTTCATAAAGACTGTCTCTCTTATTGTCATAATGAGTGGATGGAGCCATTTTATCGTTTCGTCACAATGAGAGAGACGTGACGTATCCAGTCAAGGTGTTTATGTTTATATTTATGCTCACATCGCATCACTAACGTTGCCATTTAGGACTAACAGCCATGCAAGACTATGAGTTGTTAGATTGGTTGTAGGTTTAACGTGAGAAGACATGTACTGACATTTTAAATATCTATTATGTAAATGTTGAGAAGAAGAAAGAGACAAAAATAAATAAATTTGTTAAAGATTACTAGAATTTACATACGAGATAACATTGGCAACAGTCTAATTGACACGCACTTTGCTTATACAAGGAAGTCCGAGATATCGCTTATCAGTCGGTTATCCTGCACACGCTTAGCTGAACTTAGTACAAATCCTTGCATTTATCATGTTTACTTGTATTACCGATGCATCAGAACACCAAGGCACTTCATCTCAGGGTCACTTTCTGTCGTATGGTGGATGATGAGGGCTAGTGATGACTGGTGGAGGACAATGGCCTTCGAAATGCTCGTAATAAAGCCGCATTTCTTTCAAAGAAGCGCACAGGATAGAAAGATTAGATCGAGAAGAATGACTATAGGCTCTCTGAGAAAAGTCATCATTATCTGTCTAGTATTTGAAGCAGGGAAAGTTTAGAATCAGGATAATGTAACGGCATATTTAATCTTATCCGTTTAGCACTGTGACTAACAAATTTCACGCAAGCCTACATGTAAATTTTTGGAAATGGAAGAAATGAAATACTGTGCAATATAACTCTGATGATGCTCTTTTGTAATAACCACTTTTGATATCATTTAGGGTCTTGCAACAATTATGTAATCGCCTATGGCAGAGGTGCTACATAGGAAGATTACATGAATTTATGGGGAGGAGAGGCTTAACGAAAACGATTACGTAATCGCCGAAAATTGAACGGCAAATCAAATCTCACAAATGCTTCAGAACATCATTTTAATTTTCACACATCAGAGTTATGAACCTCTGAAAATTACTGAATGTATCACAAAAAACACCTTCAAAGATATGAAAAATATCAAAAAGAGAGGGGAACACTGTGCAGTTGCAGAAAGAAGAAGGCTAAAATCTTAATGACCGAAGATTTTTTTTCTTTTTTCAGGTAAAAGTTGACTGAGTCAGATTGTTCCGATTTAGTTAGATAATTTGCTTGGCTTTCAAAGTGCTTGCTTTGCTAGCATGCCTTTAACACATAATATTTTATTGGTTTCCTTGCAGCCTTACTTTAATAATTTTCTGTAAGCTAATGCGAACTGCATATCGCTTATAAATATTTTTTTTAATTAATTGGTAAATCAGATGCTTCTGATTTTCTTGTGTGTTCAACCTCATCCATTAGTAGAATCTTAATCTAACCTCTAAGATAGTAGTGGGCAACGAAGTTGGGATAGCGAGCCCCCAATTTTAAAAGGCAGTAGCATAGGCTTAATATTCTTTTATTCCGTAGTGTACACATAGTGCACATATGGGCTGCTGTACCGTGCGTGCATATACACGCATAATGGTCGTATTGCATTACTAAATTTTGCATGTAATTGCATACAACAGTATTGTACGCAACTAATTTTTTCAATATTAAGGAATAATAATTCATGTGAGTATTGAAGAGCGAATAGGCCTATACAAATCATGGAAGTTTTCCTTTGTGTAGTTAAACGGTACCGTAATTTGACTTTTTTGGTGGTTTGACCTAAATTACTTTATTTCATCGAAAATTAACGGTCTGGTATTTCAGTACAACTATCTGCCTGAAAACCGCACAAGATAAAATTGATTTTGCCACAATTATTGATCATGCCACATGTACATACGTGCACATGCACGAAATATATATTAGTGCAGTAGAATACAAATGAAATTCATCAATAATACTTGAAAAAAATGTTGGCATGTCAAAATCTTGCGATTGGATTCCTCCAGTTTTAGTCAAGGTCTAATTAGTATAGCCTCTTTCTAGGTTCATTGAGGCGTGGTTTATTACGTTGAGAAACATGCTCAGTCGGGAGATCGAATACTATGTGACTTAGCATAAACTAGCGCAGGTGATGACCCTTTTCAGGTCATACGAGAAGATGTTCATTACAGAAGGAGCATGTTTGGATAATTCGAATGTGAATTTTTGTGCCATCATATTGCTGATTTAGTTGTTAACTAGTGATTTTGCAAATTCTAAAGAGGATCCCTCACCCTTAGATGCACCTCCCAAAAGTCGAAGTCGGAGTGAGTCATTTTCACATCATCGATTCAAATAATGTCCGCGGGTTAAGATATGAGAGGCGGTGGCGGGCCACGCGTTGCCCACCACTGAGTCTAAGATATAGCAGATGCTCCATGGCTTTGATAGAAGTCATCACTGTTACTAAATGTATTTAAGTAAAACTAAATGAAACCATGTGAAGTCTTAAATGTCTGATGTGCCACATGTAGAAAAAGATTTGATAATCGTATAAGTGAGATACCTAGCTAGGTGATGATTACAAAATCTGTAGCGGGGTATAATGAGGCAAATTACGGAGCCGATTCTGAGAGAGGAAGGGGCTAAAAAGTCAGAAAAGTGATTGAGAAATTTGTTGCATTAAACATAATTACAACATATTATTAAATATTAAAATCACTTAAATCATTGTTAATCAATCGATCAATCAATGAATTGGCAAATCGCATAAGCAGTCCTATATATTGTAAATAGTCACACATGCGTCAACGTATAATAAAAAAGGCCTGTACTTAAATCACAAACGCTTGAACAGAGACACCAATAAGATAATCCTCAATCTCTTGTTTATTCATGGAATGGCATGACTTGCCCTTATATAAGAGCAGGCAGAGAATGACGACGACGTATATGTGTACGATTGTCAGTACCGTGGAAATTCTGACAATTACGCACCTGGAGAGATTGAATGTCCTTCATATTATGTCATTCGACACATTGTTAGAATTTCTTTGAACTTACCATGTCTTCACGGTTCATATGCAGATTTGACTTGCGTGAACTGTTAGGATCTGATTAAAATCATTTATTCAAGTGACATTGTCCGTTTTCTGTGATTAATTGAAGCAGCTGTTTTAGTTTAGCGAAAAATAACAGATTATTCGGAAAGCTCAAGTTAATCTAGAATGTAAATTGAGCACCGGTGAGCATGTAGATCACTAAGTGATCATTCATGTTATTCATCGGACTATAAATAAAAAGTGAAGAAAAAAAAAGGTTCACAGTTCACAAAACAGATACTTTCAATGAATGAAATGAATGATTTATGTAAAGACATGTGGCTGGTAGGACTCGAACGCATGACCCATGGATATAAAGACCTGTTTTTATCTAGATCTGCTAGATCTAAAAGCATTGCAAATACAGGTTTTTGAAACTATGAAACATTTATTCATTCAAAAACCACGCACTACTTTTATGTTTTTTCATGCGAGTAGTACAAAAGTACCACTTTTAATCAAGCGTAAAAAGTCATATTCAATGAATAGAGCATCAAATTTATCCAATTGAAGAAATAAAACACTATTCCTTCATTGATCGATTGCGGATGTTTGAACATTTTTCAAATGAAAAATATGATCGTTGGACCAAAGCAGCACATTTAATTACTGAATTTTTAAAGAAATAATCAGTGCAGCAGTTTTAATTGATTTTATCAGTTTCAGTAAAGTTTTTGCCAATGCTGGACTTGTCAAAAGTAAAAGTGGTGTTGGAATTTTGACAAGGCTGGTATTTGGGAAAGATGGAGTGAAATTGATAAAGGCAATTTAAAGTGAAGCAGGGCTTGTTTCCTAAAATATGAAATTTTTCAAATGAAAAACAATGGACAAGGTGTGCATTGTGCACCTGAATTAAGATTTAGTTCCAATTTCTATACCATTCACAATTCTATGAAAATGTTGATCCTGTACCTCATTCAAATATTTTGCGGGTATTGAAAAGTAGTGCAGCTGCTTGTAACTGTTAGAGCGTTCTCAAAAGTAGCACGATTACTCATTGCAAAAACCACAAAGTGTCATTATTTGGAAAAAATGATATAAATAGTCCTATGACGCCAACAATTATTAACAAACTTGTTCCCGTACCTCATTTATGCATTTAAATAGTTGCTTTTCACAGATCTAGGGAGCCTTTTGTAAATGGTAGAGTCTTTTCAAAATAGACACCAAAAATCACCAAAATCTCATTACCCGCTATTGAAAAATCGATAACATAGCGAATCCTCCAGAACCCACAACCATTTTAAAATCTTGCTCTCGCACATTATTGAAGTTTATAATTAGAGCTGTTTTGCATAAATCTTGGGAGCTGCTTGCGAGCTTTTCAAAAGTTGCCGATGCAGAATACAAAAGGTCATTATTAGAAAAGTTTGTCTGTCACAAACAATTCTTGGGCAATCTATTCTGTCATGTCCTCTACACACTTTCAGATGTTTTAAGAAAAATCGTGGAATCGCTACTGAATGGTACTTTTTTTCAAAATAACCGTTGAAACACCAAAAGTCATCATTTGAAAATTTCGATCAGAATAAAATTGTTCTATCATTAACTAGAACACTAGAAATTTTTGAAAAATCTATCATCGTAACATCGAAGTAACAAACTCTTCGAAATTGTTGCGGGAATCACTCGGCAGAGAACTTTCAAAGTGGCTATCGCACTCGGTCGACAGATATCATTGCAAAAGTGTGTAATTCAAGCTTTTAGGTGGTACACACTTTTTTTAAATACCTTTCCCAATTAGCATTTATACACATCGCGGATTCCCGGGGGGGAGTGAGACGGCCTAGCCTTAACTTCTAAAGAATTATTGTTTCGAGTGACATGGTATTCCTTGTGGCATTCATTTGACTTAACCCACTTATCCTCGTACTAAGAAATGCAATTCAAAATTTAAAATCACCAATATCTGATCGATTTTTTAATGTATTGACATTTGAAAAATAAAAAATGCCACAAATAATTTCTTCATTACAATTTCCATGAGATGATTGGTACAGTTCTCATCATGGTGGATACAGTGGAAGATAAACATAGACGTTTGGTAAGTACTGCTGTTAACTATTGACACAATTCACAGAAGATATTCGGCACACAACGTCGAACAGCATGGACGGTAAGTGGAATAGACATCTACAATAAATCAAGGTGCATCATGACGAAGTGAAGTTTTACAGTATGAAGCAATTACGACAGCAAGACAACACAAAATCAATTAAAATGATAATAAAAGCATCCAATAAAGGAAATAAAGAGGAAAAGTACACAACAGTATATGCAAATAAAAATAGTAAAAGTAGCGAAAGCGAAATTTTAAAAACATGAATAAATAGAGACAAAGTGTAAAGTATCAATCCCGGTTTCTTACAAAACTGCGTATTATGGAAGCTCTTGTGATTAAATATTCTAAGCTTGATTTGTGTGTTCAAATAGAATTTCTTTATTCTTTGTCTTTGCTGTGACCTTATTATGTCCAATTGGGAACTTGATTTATCCAAGAGGCTACTGATCAAATTAAAATAGTCATTATAGTAGACATATAGCAATGTCTTATTTTATATGTGTAAAAATCCTTAAATGCTTGAAGTGGCAGAAAGGTCATCGGTCCGGAAATGGCATAAAGCGGATTCAATCAAAGGCACCATGACAGAATCTTATTTGAAATATGGTGGAATGAATCGCACGTGCAAGTAGAAGGCAAATACACAAGCAATTCTTTGGTGAATGGAAAATGAATAGATATACCGTAACCTTTTTGATTGAAACAAAGATGGAGGAACATTTGGAAATTAGGGAGCGATAGATTCGAGACATTTTTGTGACTGCAGTTTTCCTGGTTAAGGAATAGTCTCCTCGCAGAAGACAAGCCGCAAACAATCATTTTGCGTGCTGTGCCGAGATGAACTGAAAATGACCTAATTCACGTCTGGTCATCACATGCACAAGTATGTATCTCTTTCATGTTTTTATTGGCTGCTATCGCATTGTGAATTCGATGTACTTGTGTCGGACGCAGAAGGCAAATGCACAAGCAATTCTATAAATTAACACAAAGATTAACACAAAGATGGAAGAACATTTGAAAATTAGGGAGCTCTAGACTTGAGATATTTTTGTGATGGCGGCTTTTCGGGTTAAGGAATAGTCTCCTCGCTGCGACCAAGCATAAAGCAATCGCTCTGTTGATGTGATGAGTTGAAAATGACCGAATTCACCTCTGGTCGTCACATGCACAATTATGTATCTCTTTCATGTTTGCATTCCAATGGTGGATTCGATGCTGACTGCTTCCGCATTGCGATTTCGATGTACTTGTTGTGTGCGCTTGTTTGTATGTGAGCAATTCCACGCGACTGTCAACATTTGAGTCAAAAAATTAAATTGTCGGATATTGATTATAAACACACTTTTTCATATCAAAATTTACCCAAATGTCCGAATCTGATGTTGAATGTAATGTTTGAAGTCGATTTATAGCTGAATTTTTATAATTTTCTTCAAAATTCATTTTTTTTGGAATTTACATTATTTTTCAAGTGAATTTCGATTTTTGGCACAAGAGAGTTAATTATTTTTCTTTTCAACATTAATACTTTAAAATCAGGTCAAGAATGACAGAAAAATATGAATAGATTCATTCAATCTTTAATTTTTGCTGAGAAATTTTACATTGTACAACACATGTAAAAAATGTGACGTTATTACCCTTCGGAGCGATTTTTTAATCTGTAGGATTATCTATTACCGCGAATGTGGCATAATCTCATTTCCCAAGCTAGCATCGGTCAATTATGATGGAACAACTGTGAAATTGAATTTCACTCGCTCCATAAACGTTATTACGTTTCCTTTCTTAAGATTGCTATTAGAGGAATGCACGAATTCAATTACAACGTTGATATGATCTTCAACTTTGATTTCATGGAATAATGGCATCGACCAAATCTTTCAATTCGCAGACTTTTTCACATAAGTAGCCACTACTCGATTTTCATGTCAATTCGTGTAGCGTTATTACGTTTGACCTTAATTCATTATTGCGTCACAAAGAAAGAATGGTAAAGCAAATCGAGCTTGCAAACATTAATTTTAGGGAATCTGCCAGCCATCCTGTCCCGTAGATCGATGCCAACCTGATAACATCTGCTACAAAAATGTTATTGAAATGTAGTAAATGGGTGCAATGTAACGTTATTACGCATGGAGTTTCTCATATATGCATGTATGTCAATCATGAATGTCAAATCAAATCACCAATGACTCGATGCATAAAAATTCAGAAGAAGACCGAACAAAAGCGTAAGAAGGTACACTGTCATTTCATATCATTATTTATTCATTTACTTATAAATAATGTTTATTTATAATTATTATATTTATATTTATTTATAATATAGCGATAACAAAACACATTATGCAGATTACAGATTATGTCTTGTACTTAGGTCTCATTACAAATTAAAAATGACATCCACGCATATCCGTATATGCTGCGTCAATAGTATACAGCGGTTGATGTCGCATTGATCTCTGACTCATACCTTCTAAAACCGAACGTTTGAAAGTAAAGTAAGTCCATAGAAATCCGATTTTTCGCTTTGTTTAAGTTAGTGAGACAGGGTTGTAACCGGTTGACGTTGGGTTGGAATTCTGCCAACCGGCAGACTGGCACCGGTTGATAAAACCGATCAAGAATCACAAAAAATATATTTTAGATTCTTGAAAAATGATTATATACACATTTAAAGACAAATGAAGATTTGTTCAAATGAAAAGGGTGCCGATACTACTTCATACAAGATTTCAAAGTGTAAACCTATGTATGATTGCTCCTCTACATGCTGTATCGCATAGTGAAATGATCTTGCCAAAAAATTGAGCTGCGGTTGCAAAGAAGGTCCTATGAGTATTATTAATTTCTATGTGGGTCTACTATGTTCCACGGTAGATGGAAAATAGACCGATAACTTAAAATAAATGTGGTCAGTCGATCAAGTATGACATTCAGATTAGTCCAGGCAATACATGTTCTAGCCCGCCACATATTCCAATAGTTTCAAGAGTTGGCTCATCTTGTAGACAAAAAATCACTTATCAGCATATCAAAAATAGGTGCCTAAAGAAAGTTATCTACGAGACAAGAGTGCGTAAACGCGTTTTTGACCTGGCGGCTTGAACACCTATGCGTTTTCACAAGACGGTAGTTGCAAAACGTCATCGTTTATTGATGGTAAAACTCTCAGATTTGTAGTTTAACTTGTACAAAATCTGCATCTGTTTGCATCTGCAGATAGATAGAAGTATTCTTGAACTAGTGACTGAGAAATCTAGCCTCTAGGAAGGGACATAATTCAGAAAACATAGCTTGTATTGGTGAGAGCCATGTGGAAGGTAAATGCAGTAAATGAGAGCTGCACCGCTTCATTTTGATTGGCTGTTGCTATCCACTCGTATATCTGGAGTATATCATTGGAGTAGGCGTGTTTTTACATTTCGAAAAGACTCGCGACTTCAAGTGGAAAATTCAGGTGGTTCCACTAACCAAATTTTCCTAGATTTTTGATATGTTGATAAGGGATGAAAAAGAAGCCAATTCATTGATAAGGAAAAATGAAATAACAGTCCCATATGAAAGTTAATAAACTTTTGCCTGGTGGCAGTAGACCAGCTAAGCTTTATTGTACTGTCAAAGACCACAAGGATTGGGAAGATGATGGTTTTCCTCTGCGGACTACTGCCTCTCCTATTTCAACTGAAAAAGTCGATTGTTTGCTGAGTCAACTTTTAGGTCAATTGATAGAATTTGTTTCAGCTAATGTAAAAAGTACTCTCACCTTGATTGAGTCGCTAAAAACGTTGAGTTTCAATAGCAGCGAACCACTAACTTCTATTTCTCTTGACGTTAAGAATTTATATAATAGCATCCCTCTGAACGAGGGTATCAGCGTTGTCACCAAATTTGCTGAAGATAATTGGAGTAAAATCAATTCATATGGTTTTGCAACTAACGATTTATCACAATTCCTGAGATTCGTCTGTTTTAATTACGAAATTGAGTACAATAATAAAGCTTTCTTGCAAATTCATGGTTGTCCCAGGAATGCACTCTTTGCACCAGCTTTGGCGATAATCTACATGCATCATATTGAAACTATGACTTTGGATCGTCTTGATTTAGAGTTTCGTATCAAGCCATCTGTATATTATCAGTACATTGACGATTTCTTCATTTACTCAGATACTTTTATTAACATCCTAAATATTTTTAACTCTGTCAATGAACATATTGACTTTACTTACTTTAGAAACTCCGGAAAATAATACTTTGAACTTCTTGGATATCAATATCTCTGTTTCGGACACTGTAAACTATACTTGGTACAAACTTGCCATTCAGGCATTGGTTTGAAGGCTAGCAGTTGGGTGCCTTCTTTTGTTAAGAATAGTTTTAGATATGATAGCGATAGGTGCTCGAATGATTCTAACCTTTAAGAAAGTGATGGCAAACTCTCAGCACCGTTTTGATTAATAACGGATTCAAATCCATTGGTAGGCCTACTAGCAAAACTAAAGTCACCAAAAATGCAGATAGTAAGACTTAAGATAATCCGGTCTTCCGAAAATTAAATTTTGTTAATGATTGTTGTTCTCGTAAACTGAAACACCATAGCAAGAAGTTCAATCTACCTATCAAGACTGTCAATAAACCAGGAAAGCAATTAGGCAAATATTTTTCGAACTATGATAATTCCAAGGCATGCTGTTGAAATATTTGCAAGAGCCTACCCGATAACATAAGCTGTAGCATGCGTTATGTTGTCTATAGTTTTTCGTGCAGCATTTGCAGCAAAACGTATATTGATTCGACTATCCGCCCCTTCTCTACGCGCTATCATGAGCATCGTAGATCTATTACTAATCTCGACGGTTCGAGTGCTCTCGCCAATCATGTTCTTGTTAACCATTCTAATTCTTTGATGGCCATTACTGATTCTACCATTGATTTTCTTGACAGTCAGAACGATCCTGTACGCACTAAAATTTCTGAGGCAAACTGTATTGATTTCTCAAGGCCTGAATTGAATAGGAAACATGAGCTGATGAACATCAATCGTTGTATACAAATACTGAAATTTATTATTCTCGTGTTCACCAGCTAGGGTTGTACGGTAACTTACCCGACGGTAAGTTACCGGGTAAATTACCCGGTAAGTTACCGGGTAACATATATTTAAATTACCGGGTAATTTATTATAAAATTGTTGTTTTTCAGATATTGAGGAGTCTTCCACTTTGTTTTAACTCTTAAATATATTTTTAACTGACTCCTTGTAAATTTGTATCCATTTCAAGACTGGTTTCACTTTAAACACGTGTGTAGTTATCGATGTAGAGCAAATTGAACATTTTTGTCATTTTTGGATACGTTACCGATTCTTTTAACCTGGCAATTGTCGTCAGATCTCCTTGATTATGTTAGATAGCTGTGGCACTAAATATATTAGTGTTGATGTGCTCTATGTTAAAATTTGTCGGCTGTATTATGATGTAGGACCCATAATTTGGATGGTGTAACACTGGTCTTGCCGTAGCTTTCAGTCGTATGTAAAAAGTCATGTGTGAAGTCTTGTGTTTGAAGAGTTTATCTAGTTTATCAGATCAATCATAATATGCCTTTTACAACTGATGATTTATAACTGAACTGATCACTTTCGGGATCTGCCGAGTAAGGACTCAGTATTGGTGGGCCCTATTATTACGCAATGAATATTATATTCATAACTCCGTCTATTCATTACACCTTGGAAAATATTTCTTTCAATCTGAATTAATACAAACATAGACATTCTGTATGAGAAAAACAAAAATAACTCACACAGACCTAGGTAGTATGAGTCTTAAAATCTTAAATTGCAGTTTTCTTAAAAAACGTTGAAAAATCACATTCCTGGTTTTACCCTTACACTTTTCAATAGTTTTCGTAGGCTATGAAATGTGCGAAATGGATTTAACAAGTCAAGATAGTGCGAACGACTACCAAGAAGTTACAGAGCACTGGTTTAGAAGATATTGAAGGGCCCCTTTAGGACCGTGTTCGGGGAAAAGAACAGGTAGGGCCGAGAGTCAAGACTAGAAATACTTCTTAAGTGAAAGACAAGAAATGATGTTAAAGATTAAGACAAGAAAGCCTAGGAAAATAAGGAGTTATCTGATATTTGTCTTCTCCAGTCTCCTGCAGTAATCTTTTCATCTTATTGTCAGGGGTCGCCTTGCGATGTTCATGTGGTCACCACTCTCCTACGCCAATCCACTCGATCATTCGTCGCACGTGCACTTTCTGCTAATCCCATCTGTGGAAAATCCAGACCCTTTGCTAATTTAGTAAATGAAGAACAAACAGCACGAGTTGGCGAAGCCTTTCGTTCATTTTTATCAAGGCAATACATGAACTGTGAAATGCAGATACAGTCAGTGTGGGATTACGTAAAACTGAATGGTTCTCAACATCGGACTGTGATAAGGAAATGATTGACCGTATGTGACTTCAAGTTAAAATGAAAGTTGAATCAGAAAGTCTCAAATCAACTACTGAGAATATCTATCTCCAATAGAGAAGTGAAGGGAAAATCAATACAGTCAAACTTCAACTGAAAATAGTTATTCTGAGGTTTTTTTAAATTTCCATTGTCGTGCACCATTTTCTTGCCACGTCAATCTTAAACACGCGTATATAAGATATTATCCACTTTTTTTCAATTTTTTCAATGTCTCTTGATTCGTGGTCTGAAATAAATACGCATCATGTCGGCATAGCCTACCTGTAGTCCTTTATACTAATGAAGCCTTATGACGATGGGTCTTTCTAAATTATGCAATTTGCAAATGTGATTTTTTTCGAATCAAGCGCAGACTATCTGATGAACACGAAAAGATCTTGCTCATGTACGTAAGGATAGGTTAAACTTCATCGCTGAAAATGATAACCAAATAAAGATACCCTGGTACAGAATAAAATCATTGGATTACTTAATGACGGACTCTTAGTAAACATTCACTGTGAGTCATCAGAACCGGAAAATCAGATAATAGACCATGTAGCGCCTTCGAAGGCCCAAATATTTTCAGGGGAAGAGTCAGAAGTAAACCGATGATGCTGAAATACGTTTTTCCCTTTATCACTTTCTTAAAATAAATTCTGTCGGAATCAATTTAATCGATGTAACTCGGATAACTTGGAAACAAGAAAATATCCATAGCTTATATTAAAACTACATACTCATTTTCCCCCATGTTCTGCAAAACTTTGCTCATTTTATCCCGTTTCACCTAATATGCTATAGGCCTAACTGAGGGAAAGGCCGCAACTTTCAGAAATATAATGTGCAATTGAGATACCCAAGATGACGGCTGTCCTCAATGATAGTCTTGGTTGGCGAAATTTCGTCCATGAGAATCAGTATGATAGACATGCTCACATAAGTAATGGCTTCATAAAAAGTCATGGGATCCTTCACAACTGTAATAACACTTTCTTTGGCGCGGTTTCCTCTCATGTCATTTCAGAAAGTGTCAAACATGTCACGCACGGGACAGTTTTGATTTCTTTGTAAAATATTAGAAATGTACAAAAGCGCTATTATAATCTAACTTACCATATTTTGCAAATAAAATACTCACAGAATGAGAATAAATGAGGATATCAAGCATCATTTCCTCTCAATGAGATAAATAGAAAAAAACTACTATTGAAATAATCGATTTTTCCTTAACTTTTAGTATATTGCTGTATAATTAATCAATTTTTAGTATAAGTGACAAAATTCAACAGATACAACCAATCATCACTCTACCAGTAACGGAGAAAAATATCAACTACAATTTCTTCATTAATTCATGAACTTGATGTCCCGTGCGGCGTGCGTGACAATCGAAAAGCAATTATTGATTAATTAAAAAACTAATTTTTCACAAAACCAGGAATAGCATGTGAATCAATTGTATTGTCTTTTTAAACCTCAACGGTATGTCTTATCCTATCTAACAAAATGTGCAAGACTTTGGAATTGAAGTGCTCGCACTTTAGGCGACTCTGTCATGGAACATGTCCCAAGGAAAAATTTTATTACCAAACGATCAGTCAAATCATAATACTTATTTCTCGAATTAAAACGGTGAATTGTAGAAAGTACATTTCAAATCAAATCATTTCCACTTACCGGAAACAAACACCCCCATTAACATGCATCTCAATCAGGGTTGCGGAAGCGTTTGCGTCTCCATTGCTTCCAGGCCCACTGGAAGCGCTTTTGACTGGAACATTCCATCCAAATTCCTGTCACTATAACATGGGGCTCTTTATGTATGTATACCGATCGCTTCTTGAATTTCATAATTGAGCTTCTTTGTAGAATGCCTACAATACTTTGTTATTGCTAATTATTTATGATATCACTTATTCAGTTGTCTACTCATATAAACTGTAAAATCCATTAATGAAAAAATACATCAGACTTTATTTTACGATAGGTCTCCATAACCTTGTTTTATATGCGTAGGCAGAACACAGCAGACATATAATAGGTGAATTGGGAATAGGCTAAATTACAGTGGAATTCTATAGAATAGGTTTAAATAGTATGCCTATCATATTTATTTTTAGATGCCATCTATTTTTTCGCGCTAGTTTTCTGTGCTCCCGTTTCCGCTTTTACTCGAAATTACCGCTTCCGTTTCCGCAATACTGATCTCAATGACATTGATGAATTGGAGGATATGATAGATTTATATGTTTTAGGTACATTTTTTATTTCCATTATATCTCAAAACTCACATATCACTTTCTTTTTTAGATGCCGAAGAACTTTTGCGATGTTTGGAATCATTTCTCAAAAATTACTGTTGACAGAAAAATGAAAGGATTTTGTAAGTATTGTGATACCTCATTTGTCGCAAACGCCACGAGAATGAGATGCCATCTAACCGAAGGATGTCCAAAGGCCCCACCAGAAGTGAAAGAATTATACAGAAAGGAAGTTTTCAATCAGTCAGTTGCATCATCACGAAAGCGAATGAAAATAATGGCCTTTCGAAGTCTACCCACAGATAACGTAACCGTAGTCACTGGAAGTGATAACGAAGATAGTGATAGCATAAGTGAAACCTCTTCAATTAGTCACCAGTATGTCAGCAAGATTTCACGAACTGATAAAGAACCTTCACACAGCCGTCAACAGTGTCGATTTCAAACAATCAAAATCAATGCAGTATCCTACCATTTATCGATCGCGTTAGGTCATCGGAACAAACTGAGATTGAGGATTCATTAACCAAGGCAATTTATGTGACTGCTTCTCCCCTGATTTTGACAGACAATCATTCGTGGTGTGCATTTTTTGAAAAGATAAGACCAGGATTTCAAATTCCTTCCAGACAAAATCTTAGTGGTCCACTTTTAATGAAGGAGAAGAACAGAGTTAGCGATTACGTTCGAGGATTGTGCAAAGGTTCGCCATTTATTGGTATGTCCGCTGACGCTGGTCGTGTATATCGAATGATTCTCATATTCAAGTCTTATGTATGACTCCAACCCCGTTTTTCTTTAAAAGTATTCACTCAGAAGAAATGCGACACACTGTAAAATTCATGAGTGACATTATCTGCAATGCGATTGATGAATTTTGTGAATTTTCTAATGTAGAAGCTAAGAGCATTCGATTTTTGGTGACTGATAACGCTGCCAACATGATATCTGCGTGGATCGAGATACGAAATCGATTCCCTTGGACAAACACGTATGCTTGGCGCATGGCTTGAATTTACTCGCTTCTGATATGCGAAAAGTTCTGTCGATCAGCACAGTTATAGCAGAAAATAGTGAAATATCCAAATTCTTCCGTTATAGACATGTTCCCCGATCCATCCTGCGCCTTCACAGTCCTCTTAGTGTCAAACTTGGAACTCCCACTCGATGGGCAAGCTACTATCAAATGTTGAAAAGAAATCTTGATCTGAAAATGCGCTTCGATTGTCGATCATTGATGCTAATTGCGAGGCGCCTCAACATCTACAGCTGAGAATTCTGGATAATTCAAATTTTTGGGAACCGACTGACGAAGTGGCTTCTCTTCTTCGACCTATTTCGCATGCTATCGGTGCTGCTGAGGAAACATAGATCAAAACAGCTCTTCAAAACCAATCGCTCTTATCAGAATGCGAAGCAGCAAGGATTCTGTCAGCTTTTGACAAACGGAAAGAATTTTGTCTCTCAAACTTGCATTTCGCTGCAAACTTGCTGGATCCGCGATTCCGAGGTCGAACATTGTCTGAATTTCAGATGGTAACAGCAGAAGATGAGATCTTAAGGTTGGCAAACCTTGAAAAGCTGCGAGTCGACGACGTAACAACTGACCTGTTGGAATATAAAACGAAGTCAGGTAACATATTCAACAGTGCGAGGCACATCTGGCAAATATGGTATCATACGTTACTGATCCTGTCTTATGGTGGCAAGGGAATTGTTCGAGTCGAGTGATGAAAGTTGCTGTGATTCTTTTGACTATGTGCGCCACGAGTGTTGCAACCGAGCGTTCAAACAAAGGATTTGAGTTACAAAAAACAAAGCTTAGAAATAGATTATCAGATGAACATGCAGCAGATTTAACCTACGTCGCTTACAACTTGAAGATGAAACAGCGCGCTGGACAACAAAAAAGAGGAGCAAGTACATGCCAATTGATTTACCACAAGAATGAACAGGTTGTTATAATCCAAGAGGCAAATTTCGATGATGCCAAGAGTGATAGCGAAAACGAAAATTCTTCAGACGAAGAACAGTGTGACATGGACATCGGGGATCTTCCAGATGAAGATTTGTCCATACCTGTACCATCCGGGACGTTCGTTGCCGCCAAAATATTTGAAACGGTGAAATCTAGGCCGTCCCTAAGACACAAAGTCTTCATTGGAAAAATTGCTGAAAGTCTTGACAATGACGAGTATTTGGTTTCTTTCCTTAGAATGAACAAGTTCGGAATTTATGTTTTTCCTGAAGTACCTCTATCGTTGACAGGAAAGAAATAAGACGTTTAAAAGAACCTGCGCATACAAGGCGCGGTGGTTATGTATTTACAGCTGAAGATATTGAGGAAGTGGTCTCAAAGTTGACAGCATGTTTATAACATCGTACTTCAGCTCGCAATACAGTATTTCCCTGTTAATTCAGCAACCCACTAAATTGGTCATGTTTTCTATTTCGCAAATCGATGAATTTTATGAAACATTTGCCCACTTTAGAATCGATGAATTCCCAAATACGGATGAGTAGGCCTTTTGTTATTTTGCCTTTGTCACGAGGTTGGGGAATTATCCGGAAAATACTGTATCGCGTATTTTATGATGATTAGCATTTTCGTTGTGAGCTGATTTACACTGATATGTCTCAACCAACATTTTTATGATTCTACCCTTCTAAAATCACAAAAATAACTAATCGAACTAAGTATTGCGTCAGTGATTTTGCTCTACTGTGAAATTCATCTCCATTTAAATGGGCATTGAAAACTAGTCATCTATTGTGGTTTGGTGGAAAAGTGAATTAAGTTCGATATACATATTTCGATAGCTTAACGCTATCATCTTCAGGAGCAAAGATAGTGATTCAATCAATATTATGCACATGATCACGAGCACATCAAATGACACTGGATATTACTATCCATGAATGTACATGGAGATTGTGAGGGAGAATGATGTTGGTAAGGGTTAGTAGGCTAGGCATGCGGCAGATAGAACTGGGTTACATGGTACCAGTTGGAGATGACCTGATCTGACTTAAAGAAACCCGTTCCTACAGAGAAGTAGTCTTTTGAGAACTAGAGGAACAAGAAATCATTCAATGTTGATGAAACAAGAGTTGAATGATTTCTTGTTCCTGTAGTTCTCGAAAGACTGCTTCTCTGCATGAACAGGTTTCTTTTAGCCAGATCAGGTAATCTGCAACTGGTAGGCCTAACATGTAACCCAGCTCTATCTGCCGCATGCATAGGATACTAACCCTTACTAACACCATTCTCCCTCACAATCTCCATGTATATTCATGGATAGTAATATACAGTGTCATTTGATATGCTCGTGATTTCTGAGCATAACTTTGATTGAAGTACTATCTTTGCTCCTGAAGATGATAGCGCTGAGCTATCGAAATGTATTGAACTTCCGCTAAAATACAAATACTTGACCTTCCACAAAACCACAATAAAAATGTGTCTCCATTGAAACATGTCTGTAATAAGCTCAGTATAATTGTAATATATCTCATGATTTTATATGATCGTTAAAAAGGCCGAATCATGCCAAGTAATTTCCTTATATGTTTTTCTTTGTTTCATTTGTTGCATATATTTTTTGGAAAAGCAAAAAAGCTCTACAAATATCATATTTTAGTTTTACCGTGAATTTTTTAATCGTACTGTCAATCAGCTGTCTGTAAGGCAGCTTAATTTCAAAAGTTTTTCTTTTTATTATAAATACTTTTTTATTATCACATAGTTTTTATTCAATGCAATTGATATCAAAATTATTTTACATAGTTGTAGATAAACACATCAAAGCAAAGGCCCACAGGTTTTGAAACTAAAAGTTGTAGTTATAATGCGGATACTTATTCGTAGCATAAAAAATGTTTAACAGCTTAAAAAGGATAATTCTTGTGGAGTCTTTATGACACAAAAATCTAAAATAAATAGGATATGCTACTTTTAGCAATTGCTGGAGACCAATATTCGGGTTGTAGATGTCAATAATTGCTGCCTACAAATGTACTGAATAACATTTTCGAAGGTCTGCAATAATTGTAACCTAAGCTTGGAAGTTTAGCTGCCTTGTTGAATAGGTTTTAAGTTAGAATATGCAGATAAATAAGTGAAGGGAGCCGATATTTCATAAATTACCGTAACTTACCGGATAAATTACCGTAACTTACGGTAAGTTACCCGAAAAATAAATTACCGTAATTTATACAACCCTATCACCAGCTACCCATGAGATGCCTCTGTGAGACGAAACGTCGGGTTTTTATCAGTCACTTACTTGTCTTTGTTTTAACTACATTATCTCATCCTGCAATAAAAGATGCCGTTGAAGTTAGCACCAACTTCAACACCAACTTTTTGAATAGAGTTTGTACAGAATAGGAAACCACATGTTTAGGTACTACTGATGACGCAGAGTTTGTACAGCCAAAAAGTTTTCCAAAATTCGAACTCCTTCACCTTCAAAATTCAAATTTAAATTCGAAAAATTGGTGAAAGTATTGGTGCTACCTGGTTAGCGAGTTTGTACAGCATTCCGATAGAAAAATTTAGATACAAGAGCAAAAACCTGAGTTTGTACAGCAACTTCCAGCACTTTCTTTACACGAACAACCGGAAAAAACCGCCAAAAACCGATTTTTTCAAAAAATGATGAGATTTTCCAGAAAAGTTGTTGGTGCTACATGGAAAATGAGTTTGTACAGTGCTCTAACCGGTGGAAGAGTGTTCTACTAATCCAGTCTGAGTTTGAACACACACTTCTCCGACACTCTAGCACTCCTACGACCGGTAAATACCGGTTATTGTACAGTAACTACAAGAATACTGCCCATTTATGAACAAATCAATTGGTGCTACATGGAAAATGAGTTTGTACAGTGCTCTAACCGGTGGAAGAGTGTTCTACTAATCCAGTCTGAGTTTGAACACACACTTCTCCGACACTCCAGCACTCCTACGACCGGTAAATAACGGTTATTGTACAGTAACTACAAGAATACTGCCCATTTATGAACAAATCAATTGGTGCTACATGGAAAATGAGTTTGTACAGTGCTCTAACCGGTGGAAGAGTGTTCTACTAATCCAGTCTGAGTTTGAACACACACTTCTCCGACACTCCAGCACTCCTACGACCAGTAAATACCGGTTATTGTACAGTAACTACAAGAATACTGCCCATTATGAACAAATCAATTGGTGCTACATGGAAAATGAGTTTGTACAGTGCTCTAACCGGTGGAAGAGTGTTCTACTAATCCAGTCTGAGTTTGAACACACACTTCTCCGACACTCCAGCACTCCTACGACCGGTAAATAACGGTTATTGTACAGTAACTACAAGAATACTGCCCATTTATGAACAAATCAATTGGTGCTACATGGAAAATGAGTTTGTACAGTGCTCTAACCGGTGGAAGAGTGTTCTACTAATCCAGTCTGAGTTTGAACACACACTTCTCCGACACTCCAGCACTCCTACGACCGGTAAATACCGGTTATTGTACAGTAACTACAAGAATACTGCCCATTTATGAACAAATCAATTGGTGCTACATGGAAAATGAGTTTGTACAGTGCTCTAACCGGTGGAAGAGTGTTCTACTAATCCAGTCTGAGTTTGAACACACACTTCTCCGACACTCCAGCACTCCTACGACCGGTAAATACCGGTTATTGTACAGTAACTACAAGAATACTGCCCATTTATGAACAAATCAATTGGTGCTACATGGAAAAGGAGTTTGTACAGTGCTCTAACCGTTGGAAGAGTGTTCTACTAATCCAGTCTGAGTTTGAACACACACTTCTCCGACACTCCAGCACTCCTACGACCGGTAAATACCGGTTATTGTACAGTAACTACAAGAATACTGCCCATTTATGAACAAATCAATTGGTGCTACATGGAAAATGAGTTTGTACAGTGCTCTAACCGGTGGAAGAGTGTTCTACTAATCCAGTCTGAGTTTGAACACACACTTCTCCGACACTCCAGCACTCCTACGACCTGTAAATACCGGTTATTGTACAGTAACTACATCATCGATGCGATGGTTTTGTTTCAAAATTCAATTGTCGGTTGAATCGCTATCTTCCACCAGTGAAACGAGTTCAAACAATATTTTGTTTCAAGAAATGTTATTGTCCATCAAAATATGAACTCTGCTGAGAATGGTGCACCAAACTCTGGAAAAATCCCGAGTACGTCATAAAGGTCACGGGTGGAAAGCTTGATGTAGGCGGTACTCCAAAAATCAATAGCTGCACCAAATTCAAAAGTTGACATGGGAGAAGGACGACAGATGAATATCGAGTTCTCAATTTTTACATACTCTATTACAGTAGGAAGCACAGCATAGAAAGGTCAGATAGGATAAAAATGACTTGCGACATTTATGCAATGAAGACCGAATATCTTAGATACGATAATGATCGGACAGTCCGAAGCGCATATAGAAAAACAACTCCAAGGTATAGAAAAGAGGAACATCGCTGAAAATGCCTGTACTAAGTTGTGTCAACCAATTGTAGTCAAAACAATTACAAATGCACTTAAAAATCACCGCAAAAAACAGCAATCTTGATAATTAGTGTTGCTTGTAATTCATCACTAATATCTGGAAAACAATCGAAGGTATAATAAATGTAACAACTGGATATACTTGTCCATAGTCTAGCTGATAGGACGAAACAATGGAAACCGCAGAATACAAAGGGAAAAGGTTTGTCTGCATATGTGAATTTAAGGTACCGCGGTTAGGTATAAGTAAAATCCGGAAAACAATCAAAGGTATTGTTAAGAAGACCGATTGCAGACATAATGTTGTAGATTTTCATTAACACAGCATTACGTTAAAATCGAGACCATCACTCACCACACAAAGGTCTGAACAGCAGTCCGCGATCATGTGCATAGCTGAAACACAGTGAATCTCAAGTGTCATGGAAATCTCACGTCACAGGTATAAAAGTAAGAATTGTACAGGCTTGCGTATAGCTTATACGATGAACCTTAAATGACCAAAAATGTGACCAAGCGATAAAGTTTTAAAATACAAAAGGAAATGGTCGGGATAAGATCAATTACAACAAATTTCATGAATGCTCATGACAAGCGGAATAAAGTAGTGGTCAAAATATTTCAATTTCGTGTTCACACTTAAAAAATGTTGAAGACTTATCGCTCAAACATGAGAGCAGGGAGTCATAATCGTAGTTGTTGAACAGACGCTCTCTGTAATCAGTCACGCATGTTCAGATACACTACATGCTCACTAAGTTGATAATTTGAATAATTTCAAATGAAAGAATGTGATCACCAGATGTCTTAACGAGCGGTGTAGAAGGCAACCTACTGATTTTCAAGTTATGTCGTACAACCCGAAGTATAGCTCCTTCAAATGAAATATGCGTTACATTGCAATAACCGCAATGTAGGTTATAAACCTTGTATGTAGGTTCAACCCAACTGATAGAAATAGGAACTTGATTTTCTGAACCTTAACTGATGATGTTAATCACCGGATGTATCAAAAATTGTATCACAGTCAGGCAGGCTAGTTGGGCTCTCAGTTCAGTAGCCATAAAATGTTGACATATAAAACTTACGGGATATATTCATTGCTAATCTCATTTTTGTTGATTTGTTCATCGTCAAATATTTGAACAATTAGATCTTTTCATGTGCTAATACTAATTAAATGATGCTGTATAAATGAGCGTAAACCTAGCAAACTTACATATTACTTCATTTTCCTATGTGAAAGTTTGTAATTATATGTGCCATTTAAACATAAACAGCCGCGAATAGATTAAGAAATACAAATACACGCAATTCGCTGCAAAAGATGGAATTTCGACCTTCAGTCATCCGCCAAATTTTAAAATCAACAAGTGATAGTTAAGTGACCTTGATCAATGATTGTAGATGAAAATATTGAACATGCAGTGTATAAAAATATTGCAGGATTATAATTACGATAGGCTGGCTTGGGGAAATGCAACATTAGGTAAATGCGATTAGGTTGTAGCCCAAACCAATAGCTCATAGCCAAGAAACCGTTCAGTTTGCATCCATATGTGCCTGCATATAGCCAATCTCTTAGATTGGCAGATAGCCAATCTCTAAGGCATTTTACCTAAGGCTCGTGGTTAAGGACATTCTATTCTTCTACCCGCGTATATATGCGCTGCACTAAGAGTCAGAGATCACTTGATCTGATGCTGTTAAAACATGGGAGATGTTTAAGAATACGCGCGGGCGAGCGTTTATAGTTTGCGCGTCGTCTACGGTTGTCTGCGCTGCCGCTTGAACCACTAAGATGAACCGCTAAGCATGTTCTGTCTTCACTGAGCATGAAATTGAGGTCCTATCACATTGTTTAGCCTCTGATACAGGCAGACACATGAGACGCAAAGTCTATATAACAGGACTGCCAACTATACTTACTTATATAACTTATATTGCAGCAATATCCCGCATAGCCACGAATGTTTGGGGTCATGTGTAATTACACGTGATTGAGCGTGGCATGTCACCTAGTGTATCGAAATAATGATCTACATCAATTCTGCAATCAGAAATAAACCAAGATCCACTTCTATATGTGAAAATGTCTATTCTAGGTAGCGATAAGGTAGCACTTAGGATTTTCTTGTAAAGATCAGTTGCTCTATTACCAAGATAGGAGCGAAACACATCACCGTCATTTCATAATACATTCCCAACACATCATCGGAGTTTAATTCGCAAATCTACATGAAAACGTACTCAGATGCAAAAACACCCAGACCATGTCGTATTTACCCCAATCATGAGGTAAAAGAGACTTTGAAGTCACTTACTTTGACATCCAACATAGAGAAACTTATCATTCCATGATCATAAATGGGCAGTATTCTTGTAGTTACTGTACAATAACCGGTATTTACCGGTCGTAGGAGTGCTGGAGTGTCGGAGAAGTGTGTGTTCAAACTCAGACTGGATTAGTAGAACACTCTTCCACCGGTTAGAGCACTGTACAAACTCATTTTCCATGTAGCACCAATTGATTTGTTCATAAATGGGCAGTATTCTTGTAGTTACTGTACAATAACCGGTATGTACCGGTCGTAGGAGTGCTGGAGTGTCGGAGAAGTGTGTGTTCAAACTCAGACTGGATTAGTAGAACACTCTTCCACCGGTTAGAGCACTGTACAAACTCATTTTCCATGTAGCACCAATTGATTTGTTCATAAATGGGCAGTATTCTTGTAGTTACTGTACAATAACCGGTATTTACCGGTCGTAGGAGTGCTGGAGTGTCGGAGAAGTGTGTGTTCAAACTCAGACTGGATTAGTAGAACACTCTTCCACCGGTTAGAGCACTGTACAAACTCATTTTCCATGTAGCACCAATTGATTTGTTCATAAATGGGCGGTATTCTTGTAGTTACTGTACAATAACCGGTATTTACCGGTCGTAGGAGTGCTGGAGTGTCGGAGAAGTGTGTGTTCAAACTCAGACTGGATTAGTAGAACACTCTTCCACCGGTTAGAGCACTGTACAAACTCCTTTTCCATGTAGCACCAATTGATTTGTTCATAAATGGGCAGTATTCTTGTAGTTACTGTACAATAACCGGTATTTACCGGTCGTAGGAGTGCTGGAGTGTCGGAGAAGTGTGTGTTCAAACTCAGACTGGATTAGTAGAACACTCTTCCACCGGTTAGAGCACTGTACAAACTCATTTTCCATGTAGCACCAACAACTTTTCTGGAAAATCTCATCATTTTTTGAAAAAATCGGTTTTTGGCGGTTTTTTCCGGTTGTTCGTGTAAAGAAAGTGCTGGAAGTTGCTGTACAAACTCAGGTTTTTGCTCTTGTATCTAAATTTTTCTATCGGAATGCTGTACAAACTCGCTAACCAGGTAGCACCAATACTTTCACCAATTTTTCGAATTTAAATTTGAATTTTGAAGGTGAAGGAGTTCGAATTTTGGAAAACTTTTTGGCTGTACAAACTCTGCGTCATCAGTAGTACCTAAACATGTGGTTTCCTATTCTGTACAAACTCTATTCAAAAAGTTGGTGTTGAAGTTGGTGCTAACTTCAACGACATCAATAAAAGTATAGGGAACAGTATAACTTGTTATAACAATGGCTATGAAAAATTACCTCCCGTCAAAAGCAGTTAACAAGGGATTTTTCTCTACAAGATGAACCCACTCTTGAAACTTATACAATTTGTGGCGGGTTGAAGTCTAATTCGCTGTAGATTACCTGGACTAGATAGAAACTATGGATTCAGATGACTCAGATCCATGAACAATGACGGGTTTTTAATGGTAGTTTCAGCCGCTCATTTAGGCACTTATAAGTCAGTTTTGCTCGATCTTATGAAGAATCAAATCAGCGATACATTGTTGTAGATTCTAGCCGGTTACTTGTTGTAGATTATCTTTTTCAAAATGCATTTTGATGATTTCCGTGAATATTTGCAAAGAAAGCTTACTTTGATAGACTGCCGCTATCTTCCAATTGTCAGTCACTGGACGCTGCCATCGTGGAAGATGCCATGGCCACAGCAACACATGTCCATTACGTGCGATTGTTTTCAATGTCCATGTCCGTTCTATGTAAATCAATGATTTAGTCTTGGGTGATGAGAAGGTGCACGTAAAAGAACTTGGCTTGCATGGTTTGAAACCAGTTCTTTCATGTGATCTCAAGCGAGAGTTTCTTATGCAAACTGATAAATATTCGCCTTTATGACATTCAAGCACTTATAAGTGTCTTTTGTCTGGTTTTTAGATGAATTTGTGCAAGTACATATACATTCATGCAAGAGTGCTCGCTACCTCATTTATTGTACATCAACTCATAGCACAGCTACCACATACTGAATTTCTGTAATGCAACAGGGTTTCTAATGTCAATTGCATAGTTGAAATGACAAAGCAACAAAAAAACAACAGTTTTAAAGCAATATTGTTAAACTGCATCTCAGAGTGCTTTGATGTTTGGTTTGTCATCGTGAATTGTACATTGCTTCAAAACCTTGCTTTCAAAGTGTTCTATACATGACTGCAAAGCCATTCTTTCTAGCGGCATCCTTTAAAACCCGCTGTTTTGAAAATGTTTTGCAGTATCCTTTTTATATCTTAGCTCATGCTTTGACATTGCTTAAGGTACCCCATGATTTCAACTCAAAATTTAGATTCTAATCATAGATGGGTTTGACACAGACTTGGCGATGGGATTTCGTGGTTCGTCCGTATGGGAGGTTAGTCATAAATCGCGAAAAAAGAAGAGTCAATCACTCCTTTTGTTCGATGCAAAATTAAAATTTTAATATTTTAAAAATTACCAAAAACTAGCCCGACGCGCGATTCGCACCACTGACAATATAATAAGAATATCTTTATTGCTTCACATGGTTACAGTCGGTGAACGCATTACAAAAGTGCAAGATCATAGAATACAAAATTTTATAAATGAACAACGAAAGCGTTCAGTTTTTGCGAATGGTGGACACAAAGTGCACTGAGAACGAATTAGTCGACAATTATGTGGTTGGAACATAACAGACAAGGGGTGAGAAGACGACCCCTCAATTGATGAAATCATTTTGTAACACATCTTTGTGGCAACTTTGATGAATGAAGGAAACTCATTCGAATTGATAATCCTAAACACTCGCTTCTCCAAGCGCATTATTTCATTAAATAGATAGTCCGGTGCATTGCAATAAACTGGATAAGCAAATAAAAATATGGAGCGAATAAAAGCGACATATGATCTGTACATAAGGGTAGCAGGGCAACCTGATCTCTTAAGATTGTACATGACATAAAGTCTCTTCCTCGCTTTCATAACCAAATCATCCAAATACAAATTCCACTTCATGTCACTAGAAAAAGTAACGCCCAGAATGCGAATGTATGAGACCTGACACAAGGCATTACCATCTGGAAAATAAACATCAGACAAAACCAAATTCTTTTTTGTTGCAATGTCCATTACAAAACACTTATTTTTATTGAGAGGCAAGCCAATATCGGAGGACCATCTATCAATGCTATTAAGCTCTTGCTGGAGATTATCTTCAGAGCTGTCTCGAATAAAATGAAGGAAGGTAACATCATCGGCATAGCGCACCATGAAGGTATTCCAACAGACAGCAGAAAGCGAATCAGTAGCCAAGCAGAACAATACTGGCCCATTTACACCACTTGAGGGACACCACTTGGTACACAACTCCAATCAGATGTCACACCACCGATAAATTTTACTCGCTGTCTTCGACAAGACAAGAAACTATACGCCCATCTGACTACAAAATTAGGCAAATCAAACTTGACACAAACTGAAAAAATAGTAGAGTGCAGCAATTTATCAAAAGCCTTAGAAAAATCAGTTGTCGTAATTCTAACAGCGCCAGACTTAATTCAATAAGTTTATTCAATAACTTTGTGATATGCTAGAACAACAGCCGAAGTGACTCCAGAGCCCGGACGGGGAATAGGCTATAGGCAAATTGACAAGGGTTCACTTGATAACAGGAAAAATAAATTTTTGACAGACAATTTTCTCCAAAATTTTAGATAATAGATTTTAGATTTAAAAATAGAGATAGGGCGAAAGTGAGATGCAGTCGTCGGTTTCTCACATTTAGGAACAGGTGTAACATTAGACATCTTCAAGCATAGAGGAACACAGCCTTCACTCAATGAACGGTTGAATAGATGTGTAATAGCAGGACAAAGAAAATCAGCACAGTCTCTGATCACCCATGGGGGAACACCATCAGGACCCGCACTTTTATTGGAAGTAGTACTCAACATCCCAAAAACCTCGGCTTCTGTCAAAATAGGGATGGTCTCATTCCAATTACTTGAAAAGTATGCCTCCAAAGCACCAGACTCACTCTGAAAATTCGAAGTGAAGAAGGCATTCAGATCACTGACCGAGAATTCATGATGATGACTATTGTTTCTTGTGTAATTGCCTAGAACACGCAGTGATTTCCAAAGTTTCTTATTATCCCCAGTCGATGCCGTCGATTCCATAAACTTGAATTTGAGATGACGAATATGATTATTGGCTTCTTTAAGTAGCCGTTTGTATTTTACAAACTGTCCACTTGAATAGGCCCGATCACGATCATCAATGAGAATTTTAAGTGACAACTTCATCCATGGAGGATCATCAGATTGAACTCTAATCATTCGATGCGGAAAGAAAAAATCGAATAGATGATAAATGCTGTCACATAACAAGGCTGCGGCATCATTCAAATAGCAAGGGTTTTGAATGACTGCCTTGAATGATGAGTTTTAGATAACTTTAAAATATAAATTTGAGTCGAACAAAGTGAGTGATTCAACTTTTTCACGAATTATCGATAGAAACTTTGATCTTGCAATATAAGCTTATTCAAATCGAAAGCAGCTACAGCCAAGCGAGCCAATAATCCTATACTGCCTCTCCAAGGCTTAGCAAGGCTTAGCAATACTTCCAAGAAATACAGTCGATACCGATAAATCGATAAATGTGATATAAAAATGAAAAAAACTGTAAGGAAAAGAAAAACAAACATTTTTAAGTAATAATGATAATAAATAGACTATTGTAATGGAAACCTACGACTCTAATCGACATTACAAGTGTTCCATTTCACACATCAAATCAACTTTTGAGATAATCAACATCTACAATTTTTGTTCCGCTGAGAAGAAGCGGTGTAAAAAAACTGGAATCAAAAAAACAAGCGGAACATTGAAATGAAAAAACCTAAAAACAGCAAGCTGTTCAGTTTAAATTTTGAAAATTGCTTTCATATCCTAGGTGTACATGCACACTTACAAATTGTATTTCAGAAAACAAAAGAAACTAGTAGAGATGCTGTATGAAAACTGAGCAGAAATGTAGTGGTCGTTTTAGTCATGGATGCCACAAACTGAAACGAGGCAGTAACTGTAGTCACCCAGATCTGCAGCAAGAGATAATTAAAGATCTTGTCTCTATAATTGAAGATCATTATTTTGCTTGGGTTCCAGCTGACTTCACAAAGCTACAAGGACATCCGATTTGGTGAATAGAACTACTCATAAGATATAATGATGTCCACATACCGCAACTATCATTTCAAAATCTGAATCAGCCTATCTACTGTGCATATTTTCATTAACATCAATCTGTGACAGTATAAGGTCACGGTAATTGATTGAAATTGGATCTTACACCTATATCCATCTCTATTTCATTTGGCAAGGTGACGGTTTAATAATGTCCAGATTCCAATAATTTTCTTTCTTGACTCCATGTTCCTTCTACGCAACCAATACAGTGGAGCCTGTACCACGACTCCAACCCGTAAAATTTAAATGCCAAGGAATTACCAAAGTGATTTCTTCATTAGAGTGCCAATCATCCGAGATCAGAACTCGCGCTTTTCCGACTATCGTAAACAAGCGAGTACCCTGGGACCACCTCAGAGCTGGTGTTTACATTCAGATAGCTGTAAATATTATAAATTGTTCAATTCTTTTTTAATGTACTACTCACTGACTAAACATGGAAAATATTTCGCTATTGGATGCCTTCAACCAAGGACAATATTTCGCTATTGGCTGTCTTCAACCAAAGACACAAATAGCCCAGGCAGTCTACAAAATACTTTTAAGCTCATCACAAATTGCAGCAATTTCATGATTGGATTTATCTTTAAGACCAAATCACCTAGCATATCATGAGCAAAAAGCACTTATCAAAATTCTAGGAAAATGTAGTTAATGGAGACCATAGAGTCTACATGATCTAACAGTGTTTCTTACTCAACCAAGGTAACACACCATAGCAATTTTGCTCAAAATAACAATGAAAGCTACAATTTCAACTCGACAGACTCAAAGGAAAATCTTACATTTAGTGAAATCAAGGGATGCATTCCTAACCTAATGATTTATTAAGAAGCAACCTCTGTATTTTCTCTTTAAAAATTCGCAATGATAAACTTCAAATTACAAGGAAAAAAGTAATGGTTCTATTTGAAATCTTACACATTCTAAAATGCACTCTCACTAACTTTTACGCATGCAAAATGAACAGTGTCCACGCCATAGTGTGAGTGGCCCATACAGTCTGATTACACAAAAGATTGGAAAGTGCCTGCTAGCCTGGGCATTATGTGTATTGACAATTGAGCATGAAGACTTGAACTTATAATTTTAAATTACTTGGTTGTCGCACACTCTGCCACCATACAATGGTCCATCAGTATACAGCGCGGAATAGTCAAAACTAGCTTAATTACATAAAGGGTGGTTGAACAAACTGAAGGCTAATACAACTCGCTGTTCTGTGTCAATATCACTGTTTTGCTGTGCTGTTGATAATTATAAGAGATTATCAATTTCCTCATAGAAATGCATCTGCCAAATATTTTATGTGCTTATATTGTTATTCCAAAAACCCTTCTACGCTGAGCAATAAAAAAGAGCTTTATCAGTCACATGATGCGCATAACGTATCATTTTACATATAACGTGGCATTGCTGTACATGAGGCGCGATTTGATATATCATTCACTTGCATTGAACATTCACAAATGCAATTAAACACAGCTTCATTTGATCTGCCCTCTGGCGCTGAACAAGTCTTTATTTCTAATTAAATACATTTTCAATGCTTTCTGCTGAGAACATCAATTCATCATTTTCACGCATTGATATAGGTTTGATGCCAACCTTAACTCTTTAAATTTCCAATGCACACACATGCAACATAATATGTGAATCCCATTTTAGGTTCATCATTTTGGTGTATGTTGTACATATCCATCAAATTTAATCTACCATCTTATACACGAACTGTAAATACATGTCAATCTACAGAATAAGCTTAAGTCTCAATGTAAGATTTGCCATCAATATGTCATTACGCGTTTCCTTGTCATTGCTCTGACATGGCAGTATGAAGCATGCATGAATACACATGAATATACATGAATATACCACAATTATATCACAAAATTGTCTTAAAGCAACTACATGTAGTTGCATTCCATTTTACAATATTATACTCTATAGATGCTGCAGTCAGAGATGTAACCGGTCGCCGGTCCGGTCCGGTCTGAAAAATCAGACCGGCCAATACCGGCAGAGACGGTCACATCGGCATAATTTCATCCGGTATGATGTGAGGAAGTGTCCTTCATGTTGAATCCATCATGTCAATCAGTAAATTGTTAATTTTAGCAGCCGTTTTCAAGGCACATTTACATACGGTATGCGCTCTCCTCTAGGCGTGAAAACTTCTGTACAGGCAATTCTGATATCTATCCGGTACGCACTTTTCCGTTCGATGCTTGATGACTTGATCACGTGCTTTCACCAGCAAGGCGCGCGATCTTCTCAGGTAACAGTGGCTTTTTCTCGGTGCTAGGAAGGCTACCGGCAAGGTCAACGACAAACGCTAAAACAATAGACAGCCTGTGATTGGCGATCTTGACATTTTTGTCAAACCCCTTATGAACTGATTTTCATTTAGTCACTTATGCTGCCATGCTGTGCTCGCCGAGTGTGTTACCTTCGCATTTGTCGAAACTGCTGCATAAACCTAGCTCTAGACAAAATCAAATTAAGTGTTCCTAGCCTAGGCTAGGAATTGTAACATTCTAACATGTAGCTAGGGCCTGCTAAGCATATAACAGGCAGGTCTAGCCTACTATAAAGGACCTATCTGGTACAAGATGGGCCTATATATAAAGGCCTAAATATAGTGCATCGTAGGCCTGTACATTATATTAATGCCTACCTACAGCTATACATCTATCTTATGCTTAGTCTACTCTATGAGCCGATAGCCTAGTAGGCTCGCACATCAGGTTTCGGCCTACGGCCTCCATAACTGACTTCACGATAGGCCTATTCGCTTGTAATTTTATGCGGTATCAAGTTATAGGCAACAATGTTTAACTCTATATATATTCATCGAAAGATCCGGTCGCCGGTCCAATGCCGGTCGTCGGTCCACTGCCGGACGCCGGTATACCGGTGCCGGTCGCCGGTCCGGTCTCGAATATTCCGGACCGGTTACATCTCTGGCTGCAGTATCTATAAAGTAGAATACTGTGAAATGGAATGAAACCTTAGAACTGTGTAGTAGACCTTTTGTCAAGGGTGAGTAAAAACATGTTTAATTGAAGAAAATAAGTATTTTACTGTCCTTGCATTCGATTGAGACAGTGTAGACAGAGCATTTTTCTACATACTAACTAGATAGCCAAATGGTCCCCTTGCCCTCTCAAAGTGGTCTCGCTGCCCTGTGAGAAATTGGAAACTAGTTAACCACACTTTTATATCTGTATTATAGAAATAAACTGACCGATTTCGAGTGAAACAAGACATTTAAAAGTGCGACTCGGTAAATGAATGTAAGTCCGTTATCACACGTGAGTTTTACACGGCATCATTCATGTTTCCATGAAGAAAATGCTAGAACGGAAAGATTCGAAGCGATTAATTTGCTACTTTGCAGAAAATGTTCCTCAAGTAATCTGACTGCACTCATTTATGACAGACTTTTGCATCTTTACGCTATTTCAAATGGAGCTGCAGAGATCAGATGTAAATTGACTCTACACGGTGTTGCTCTTCGAAAATTGTCTGATGTGAGAGACAACGCAGTTTTTGGTGGACAAGAGGAAATTGAAAATCCGCAAAACAAAAGAATAAACAATATATACAGTGATCATTTCAGAAGCTGAAACATTTCTCAACGAACGCTTGAATAACACGACACTGAAATCACGGAAGCGGGTGTATCCAAGACAATAGGCCTACACAGGAGGAATCCAAAAGAATTCATTCATGACAGCTTGCCATGCAGCAACATAGCGAATGCCAGATCAAATGTCTACATTTTGCTGAATTTGCTTGGGTGAAAAAAATGAACCACCACCGCCATTTTTGATGATGGGACATACAGCCCTTTACATATTCGTCAACTCTGAGTATAGAGTAGGCCTACTAGAATATGAAAGAATAATGCTGCAGCTTTTGCTTCAATCTCACACAGCATGGCTTCGAAAAGCGTTGCATCTCACTGCAATCAGATGAGTTCAACTCATAAATCAGAAACGCATTTTGTTGTATTGCTCCGACGTGGTATCACTATCAATTTTCTGCGATTCAAGCGGTACGGTCTTCAGCTAGAATAAACGGATGTTTATTTGAACTTTTAGGATGTTTGTGACGTTTAAAATTCATACTGTCAGACACAGCAGATCATACATATTTTCCAAGTAATACGATTTGTTGCGAACACAAACACCATTACCTTTACCGTATTTAGCTACGTAAAGATCTTTATCTTTCGGAAGGTCGCGTAAATTTGAGAGTTGCCACTTGATGTTTTTGGTAGTCAGGAATTTATGCCTGACATTGGTCAAAGCAGCAGTTTTTATTTTGGAGCGGACTCTATCCAATTCATTACTATTCAAAACATTCAAAGATTGAATCTTATTATAAGTTGCCTCTGCCTTAGTTTTAGCTGTTAAAGAATTGAGTCGATTAGGCTATGACATAGATATCCAACGAAATGCTAAACATGGCATTAGTAGCACACATGTTGCCAATATTCTGTATTTTGTGCTTAGCGGCTTCGATTTTGAGCGAGACATGCACATTGTACAACATTTTGTGTGAATGCGCAAAAATGTATACGAATAAATAAAATTGATATAAATGGAGCATGCAAATATGATTATAAAATGGGATTATTCGTAAGTTAAATTTTTAAATCTACATTTACTTGAGCACACTGTAAGTATACACTTGCTTTGAACTTTTTACCTTTTACTCAACATTCACTTGAACTTGACACATACCGGCAAGCATAATTTACATTTTTTGCGTAGTTAGGCGTATTGTCAATATACATTATACTGTGATGCAGGGATGCGGAGTTCTATCATTTTGATAGGACTCCGACTCCGGGTGGCAAGGATAAAAACCTAGATTTTTGAAAAATGAACCGGCAACCTACATCATAGATCATTATAGGCTTACCTGAACCTATCTTTAGTGATCATTGATGTATCAATTGTCAATCATTTTCGATGAAAGTTTATCAAATGTCGCTTTAAGTTGGATGCATACGACTCGGCTACTCCCATCTTCTTGATGTGTGCTTCACACGGTTTTTCCCCAGTCTCTACCACGCAGGAAAATCCCCATCCTTCTCCAAAAAATGTGAGTACACTTTCGATTTTAATATGCGCTTTGTAGGCGCCATCACACACGATTAACGTGAGGGTAAGAGGAAATGTTCTCAAACAAACTAGTATTTCATTTTTGTCTCTGATGAGACCTTTGGTGCGCAGGTGTGACCGAGGCTAAGAAGGATTGTCATCTTTACTAAATCACCGAGTGAAAAGACAATCCTTTTTCCACTATCACGGTTCATTCCCTCAACTATTACAAGCTTTGCATGCTGCAGTGTCTCTGTACTTTTGTTTGACGGAGAAAGTGGACATCAGGACAGTGACAGCCATACACGAGGATAAATAATTTGTTTGTATTATTTTTCGGGTCTAGTTATAGGCCGGAGTCCTATCATTTGATAGGACTACGACTCCGACTCAAGCCAAAATGATAGGACTCCGGGACTCCGACTCCGCATCCATGCTGTGATGAGTGCTCGATCAAAAGCGAAATGCTATTTTTTTCATCTACACTACATGTAGAACTACGTAAAAGGCAATATTCAACAAATTGTCCCTATATTGCAGAATAAGCTTTCTTACGTGACGTTAGGCATACATGCAGTTATTTTGCCTCTCCCGAAAAATTTTCCTTTGACACAAATTACTTTGAAATCAATTTTATGAGATATTGCCGTGACAACAAAGATTGACTTTGTAGACCTATCGTGAATGTGAATGCATATATTTGTTACCTCAGGGAATCGGCATTATCTCATTTATGCTTCTATAACTTTTCAAACGGAGTCATGAATGGAAGCGGCTAGCCGATTGATAGGTAGCAAATTTTTTACCAGGTAACCAATGTTTTCCAAATCGATCAATATTGCTGAGTAACATTCTATGATTACTAAAGATGCTTTATATTTACCTCTTCAAGCAAATGGCAGTTGATTTAATCTGATGGCACATATCCGACATGTTCGATCTACATGTAAGAGCTGTACTACATGCAAATATCTCTTAATTATGATCAGCAGTAAGCATACCATCAATCAACGCAACAGCATCAAGCAGGTCTTGCAGAAATTAATCGCTACACAGTGCATGTATTAAGTTATGCTGTTCAGAATCGCCAACATTTATGTGAATATTTGGATGCATCGACACATCATATAGCTTTTGTGTTCCAAGCTTATACACGTATGTATTTCGCTTGATTGATTCTCTATAACCTAAAATTGTTGTTACTTTCTTTACATCTCGAATCAATTCAAATACCCGTATTTGGCATTGTACTTAAAGATAGTTGGTTAATTAGTTGCTTCCTGTGAACGCGATTGTTAAAACTCATCATCCGTATTCTCCACTTTCGTTTAGTTGAGAATTCGCCATAGTGATTTACTGTCACATGAGTTACAGTTTCGAATCTTCTATTTATTGCACCTACAATCACATGAGCTTACATCACATGATTTTACAGTCATCCAAGCGCAGTAGTTTGTACTTTTGAAATAAATGTGCCTGCTTTAAGTCGCAATTACTTTAAAGGGCCAGGGTGGGTAAAAAACATGTTTTCTATAAAAATTTTTTTAGTGTCCATGTATTCTATTAAGACAATGTAAGCTTATCAATTATGTCGTTAAATAAATAGATTCAGTATTTACAATTAAAAATAAGTTTATCAGAATTCGATGAAATATTTTTCGACAAAAAAAAATTATTCAATATTTAATTAAATTTGAGAATTGTTATGATGTTTGTATTATGCTCCGTTAGTAGCCTAAATAAATAGTACTGCTTTACCGAATACAAAACATTGAGTTTACATTATCGAAAGATTAAAGAAACAATACACGTTTAGATAATATGACTTTGTAGGCCTTTTGCCTACATCCCATGAAAGTGATGCATTTAAAAAATAATGGAAATGCTGATCATGAAGTAAATCAAATGACTGTTTCTATTTTATTAAGAAATAGCAAAGTGCGCGATGCTGAGATAATTTAGAGCAAGTTAGTGATGCAATAAAGCCATCAACATTGTTATACAGCAACATTTTGTAGTTCATATGTTCAGTTTTCTGCAAACAAAGCTCATTTTTCTGTCACATGCTTATAAGCGTTGTTTTTCATGCAGGATATTTCACTTATCTATGATTTCTCCCATAGTTCTATCGTCCTTTAGACTTGTCTGAAAAAACTAAAACATGATTTAAAAACATGCAATGGGCTATATCTTGTCCATGATCTTTCAAATGATTGCATGATATAGTTGACTACTCGATAGGTGGAGAGAAAAAAAACAAGTTTCAACGGATACAAAAAAGAAGAGATATTATTATTATACGACGTTTCGCCTTGCAGGCTTGGTCACGTATGAATGTACGGAAAGACACGTGAGAGATGAAGTAATACATATGATATAAGTTCACACGTATTTACAGTAGAAACAAGTGTTCCATACCTCAGTAAGATATGGAATAATTAAAATACTACTACCTAAAATAAAAACAGCATGCGAAAACCGAAAATAGGACCTAAAGAAGAAATTACATACACATAGACCTTAACTTTCATAAACAATACTGCGACCAGTACAACCATTCATCAAAGTATAAGGTTCTTCTTTGGAGATGTACATACCTTCAAGTGTCTTTCTTCTATTGAAATGGCTTAGGCCAGTATGTACAATCTCCCAATTAATGTTAAATGCCGGTTGTAGACCACAATGTTCTTCATCGAATATAAAAATTCTGTATATTCTCTATATAAAATAAATTCTCTCTATCGATATAATACCGGATACGTGAAGTCGCTTCTCCGTATTTTCATTAACTCGATAGGTGATCCATTTTGATGTAGCCTAATGTAAAGATACAGAACTCTCCAGAAATTTTAGTCGAAAATTGTTTTCATTAAAGAATTACTTTACAAGACGGCCTTCGACGTCCAGGACCTCACGTTGATGCATGGTAGCGAACTGGCATATTGTTGGATGATGCTTCGATCGAATATTCTTGTATGATTCTTAACCGGGGGCAACGTACTTAAATATACTTCCTGATTTGAAAAGTTTGTATTTGAAAATTCTTGTCACTTTCTTTGACTACTTTTTAAAACTTGAATAGGGACCTACCAGTTTAGAGGGATCAATTAAGCACACTTTCAACATTTAGGGAGGAATCTGAGAAAAAAGGCTAAGAACCACTGGTAAAACATTGAAAAAGTTACATTAATAATCACTTATTAAAAAAACATGCTTTAAACATTTTTTCAGTGTGTTTTAAACAATTTGTTTAAAACACTACCCACCCTGTAGAGGGCATTATTAGGCCCTATATAGAGAATTGTTATCTGGCATTTTATTCGGTCACAATTATTTAGTTCATAAGTCCTCGTCAGTTAACTGAGTCTCGGATATGGTTTTCGGATGGATGTATCCAAAAAATTTCGTGCTTAAATATAATAATTAATGCTTGCAATTGACCATGCAGATTGAGCTACAATAAATGACAGAATTTTATGAATGTTGCTTGGATATAGTGATCGAATTCCACAACACCAATGTTATGTCCAGTAATAGAAAAAAGGCATGGCCAGGGAACTCGAATAATTGTCTATCATATGGCTCTTGCTCAAGGGGACTTCTAAATATCGTCTAAATCATGCGGAAGCTATATTACATTGTTTTCAATTGAAATTGCAGTAATTTCGCAGTAATGCCTTATCTTGAGTGGTCCCAATGAGAAGATTTCTGAATGCATACGCATATGTTCCAAAAATTTAGCTGTCCGGTAACTTTTAATCAGGAAATCGGTTAGAAAGTTGACTGCTTCCATGAATACGGTCGCCGAAAATGTTATGAACTCCAACACATGCTCATTCATTTGTCTTTAGTCTAAAATCGTGACAAAAAGTCGCGACAGACACTAATAATCAGAGCATAATCACAGTCGAGCAAGATCTCACAAGATTTGGGCGTTCTGCGCAAGTTTACATCGCCTTTTTCGCGATTTCCTTTTTGGCATGCAACAGACAAATGCGATACATGCAAAGTTTACATGCATCGCCACCCATATTTCGTTGCTTAAAGGAGCAACGGCAGCCACATCCCCTGTTGAGTAATATAGAATTATTCTATTCTTTTGAGAAGTTGTTGACATGACTGAATTGGCATGGCACATAAAATGGAAGATAATGTCGCGATTCACGATCTATGAAGATGAAGCGGAAATAATAATGATTCATAAATATGTATTAATTGCTGAGAAATGACCGATTATCGCAATTATCCGCACCTATGACTCACATTTCACATTTTACATCATTGATTTAAGTTTCTTTTAGGTGGTTGAATTATGTAAGCGGTCAATGTCTACAATTTTACATCTAAGTTTTTGGAAATTATTCCTAAAGCGACAGAATAATGCAAGCACAATATTTTAAGCTGAATCGATCAACTCAAACCACAGAAAAACACACTTCTAATCTAGATATAGAAGAAAAAAATTTTCACAATTCAATTTGTATCTTAAGTTTTTTATTTCAATTTCCAAAAAATTAAAAGCCAGCTCCGAAAATATCATTATTTTACATTATTCTATAAGTCATAATTGGTTTTTTACTGATGAACATTCAAAATTACAGTTAAATCAGGGTTTTGGAATCGGAGTTCCGGAGTCCTATCACTTTAGCAGCAGTCGAAGGAACTCGGTGGGGCTACTAATAGGCCTACTTAATAGTGTTCAGTCCTTGGATTGCCAAAAGCAATCATTGCAAAGCAATCAAAGCACTGCAATCATTCTTCGGCAGCTTTGCTTCAAAATCTATTAACTGAAATTTATAAATCGATGTATAATCAAGTGATTGATAGAACTCAGTAGACTACTCCTATACTTAAAAGTGCTTAGCCCTTGGATTCCCGAAAGGTGTGCATTGTAATCACTTTTCGACAGCTTTGCTTCAAAACCTATCAACTGAAATCTTATTTGGAACATCACACTTGCATTCATATTATGAATGAAGGCATAGGCCTACATGCGCAACAAGATGCTCGTTTATGCGTGTGCGAAGAAATCGCACAGTGCCGTCGATACAATAGTAGGAGAGTCTAGCCCCTTTTTCCCCAATTTGCACTTAAGTACACGCCCACGCATCAGAGCACGGAGCACACGCCCACGCATCAGAGCACGGGTAGCGAAGAAGACAGGAAACAGAGCACACGCCCACGCATCGGCGCACTTGGGGTAGAGCACGGAGCACCAATCGGAGCACGCGGCGCCGAGCACGTGTGATGAGTCACAGCAGGGTATATAAGGAAAGGCGCTGTCAGAGAAATTCATTCTCATCATATGTCGACAACAGTAACGTTACGCCCTCTGGCTGCGACACGTCATCCCAAGGAGGAGATATCCTATACACCTTATTCATCGAAAGACTTTATTGTGGAACGAGACTGTAATACACTGTATATTATTCCGACAAAGGAGAAGAGTGTGTCGTTAGAGAAGATTATTGCAGAGCTTCGTATTCAGTTGCTGAATGTAATACTGTATGGACCACGCTTCTTGTTTGATATTCGAACATCTGCAAAGTTCCCCAAAGGTGCACTGGACGTGTCCTATCGCTATTTGAACATTGGTGACGATTGGGACGTGGAAGAACTGATTGATTCGTTGCAGAAGAAGTTACGTTCTCAACTGGAGTGTCGTTATTTTGGAGGAATCTTGTGTATGCAGATTGACATTGGGTTTGGTTCATTGTTTACGTAAGATACATGATCTGAACCACGATATAATGGAGCCACCAACAAAGAAGAGGCGAACCACAGTCCGTCCCCGCCCTCAACCCTATTATGAGTGCGAGTTTTGCAATAAACGCTTCCGACTGTTTTCACAATGCATCCGTCATGGACGCAAGGAGATAGGGAAGGAGTATTGCGATCGTTGTGGGAAATGGTGGACTACCGATCATCAGTGCTCACTGGATAGAGGTTATTGGGGCGACAAGGAGAGTGAGTTCACCTGCCTGCTTTGCAAACAAGACTATAATATGGAAGCTTACCATAAACATCCATGTGTGGGTCGGTGCAGGTACTGTGATGAGAAGATTCAGGAGGAGGAGAATGAATGGAATGAACATTTATGTCCCTATTTGAGCATGTATATGCCCACTGAACCCTTGGACCCGAATCGTCCAGTGGAGTCGGAGAGTACGAATTCATATCTGTACGACTTGTCAAAAGTGAAGTTGGCACGCTGTCCCTGGTGTCATAACATGTACCAAGCATTCTTCTTATGGGAACATGTTTGCAAAAAACATAAGGAGGTGTGTGGATGGAATCCGTCGTGGAGCAAGACGAATGAGGCATGCGACAACTTTGTCTATATGTGTGTCTGTGGTGAGATGCTACATCGTGACGTGGAGGAAGAGAAGGTCCGTCAATTTATCTCGCTGCATAAGGAGCATATGGCCAAGAAAATATGGAAAAATCAGCGCGAAAAGTTGAAACGGATATATGAGAGTCAACCGAATCCACCCAAGGAAGTGAACAGTGTCCCCCAAGCCTCGCTTCGACCAGAGAATAGAAATCGGGACCCACGCAAATATTCATTTGACTTTAGTAAGAAACGAGGGAAACCTCTGAATCCCATTGTTTTTAAGAACCAATTGAATTGGTTCACGTATAATGTAGATTTGGATGATGAATAAATGTAGTGATCAATCTCCTATTGTTGTGACTAAGTTATGATTGGGAAGCGTAAACATTAATCATGACACGCCGTAAACGACGTCAGAGAGGAGGAACTGTAAGACATGTGAAACGGTATATAAAATCTCAAATGCATCGTAGAGGGCGTGAAGCTTTTCAGAGACATAAAGGCGAATTGATTCGACGTCATTTGGGCAATACGTTGTTACCAGCAGCGTGGCGACCACGGTATAAATCCAATAATCAAATGATAAAGGAAGAATGGCAACGGTTGAAACACGATCTAAATAGGAACAAGTTGGGAAAGATAAAGACGTTAGGGAAACTATTAATGAAGAACTAAGTAGGGACATCTAACCTATCACGGTAATCATGCAACGTGGAGGTATTTATCGCGGAAGCCGCCGTCAGAAAGGGGGTATTTACCGTGGAAGTCGAAGACAAAAAGGTGGAATCTACCGCGGGAGTCGTAAACAAAGAGGAGGCATCCTCCCATTTTTACTCCCCCTCGTCCCTGCACTTATTGCCGCAGGGAAAGCTGCAGCGTTGGGAGCAGCGGGTGCAGCCGGTGCCGCAGGCGTAAGTGCTATAGCGAATAAAATATCAGGAGGAGGAAAACGTCGAAGGAGACGTCATCATCGCTAAACCAATCATGTTGTACACCACCCTAGGGACGGGTATATAAGTCGAGACACACAAGACGAGATTCATTTCACGATGCGTCGGATTCAGCATTTGGGCGAGCTCATGCAAGGTTCTTATACCATTACATTTGATCATCCTAAAGTACAACAATGGTGGGTGGAGCAGAAGAAGCCGGTGCGCAATTTCATCGTATTTGATACGGAAGGAGATCCCATGCAGGAAGTCGCTGCCATTTGGTGTCATTATACGCCCAGAGACGATAAACCGACTGGATATGTGACCATTACATCGCGCTTCCATGACTTTATCAAACATGAGACATCGGGGTGTGATGTTTTTGCGACTCAATTTATTCATGGTCTCAACCCACGTGTGATTGGGAAATGTGGTGCAGAAGAGAGTGTGATTATTCACCGTTTTAATGGCTGGGTCCATGAAATGACACGCGAGTATGGAGACGCGGAACTGATTGTAGGGAATGGATTATCGGAGATGGAAAGAGCTTGGTTGAAAAGCATAAAACTCTTGGAAAAAGTGACCATGGATAGTATTTCTCTCCCCGAATGGTCTCAACGCATTGACTCTCATTGGAATATATTCACCTCATGTATGCGGGATAGTGAAGTGTATAGACTTGGCTACAAGGAACATATGCGTCGCGGATGTCACTGGATGAATCATTCCCAGTATGAAGGGAAAGAAGCGTACCGTCGAGCCCTGTTACATTTACGCCGAGGGAAAGCACTCACAGAAACGCAAGCTGCCAAGGTACAGTATGGGTACCACTGTGCGCTGTCAGATGTGGTCGAGATTCTCCTTCATTATTGCTTTGAACTACACTATCGACTTTATGTGCATACACTGTATTTAAATTATGATTCCTGTGAAGCTGCATGGGCCTGGACCAAGATTGATCCCATCACTGTGATGCATGAATCAACCACGGTGGACAATGGACAACTCCACAAGTCTTACATTGTTCATTATTGTAACTTCAGTGACTATGCCGAACATCGTACCTTGTGCAAGAATAATGCATGTTGTGAAATAACTCAAGAAAGTGCATCTCTATAATAAAATGTTATTCCAATGACCTGTTATTTTTGATGATCATTGACTTGGGAATACTCTCAATTGTATGAATCATTTTCAACATTAAAATAATGCTAACGTGTAAATTTTATGATCGATTTCCAATCTTAAATTCAATCTTTAACATTCATTTTAACTTCTATCATGATATGTCCTATAACCCAGTTCACCCTTGAATAAAATAGTCAAAGCTTACCATGTATGTTTATTGAGAAGAAATCAAGATAGAAAGAATAATTACACATTTAAAAAACCCAGTCACTGACTTCACTTATAAAGTCCACACTATCCAAATTGGCGATAGCTTCGTTGATGTTATCCAATTCAGTGCGACGGTTCAAATAAGCATTAAGGTTCGTCAATGGTTTGCGAAAGGGACGGCGAGTGAATAGAAGATCGAGTCCAAGATAGTCATCGAAGTTAGGAGGAATATTCTCCTGCTCATCGTCTAGAAAGTCAAGTTCTCGATATATGTCGATCAGACTTGGTGATCCGGGATCGGTGACGGAGGGTGACGGTGGGATGGGAAATGGTCCATCGATGGTGGGTGGCGTCGGAGGTAGGGAATACGGTCCGTCCGGATCGGGAATGGAACCCCAGTGAGATGGTAGATCCGTTGGAAAGTCGTCATCACCGGTCGAAGGTAATGGGCTGGCTGGTGAAGACGGTAGAGGGTTTGGACTTTCTGGGGTCGGTGGTGGAGTGTCTGGGATCACAATCACCTCTTCTTCTAACGCGTTCCGATCCCTTAATCCGGTGAGGTCGACCATCCTCTTGTATGTTCACGAGTGTTATGAAGGCGGAACATTTTCGGCTTGACTTTATAGTTTTGCAAATGCCCCATCCCCTGCTCCGAGCATTAGACGTGCCCCATTCCATGCTCGGAGCACAGAACGGAGCATTGTGTGTGCCCCATTCCATGTCGGAGCACCTATCGATTGGAGAACTAGGTAAAAATAGAGAAACGTTCAAGACACATACATGATGGAAGACTTTCACGTGTACACCTATCCAAATCAGCTCATTATTTATCCGAAAACGACATGTCAACCGCACGCGATGTTGGAGAAAGTGATTCCCTATGTGAAGGAGAAGATCAAAGTGAAGCCTGAATGTGAACTCTCCATGGATACATTCACGATTTATGAATACAAAAGAAATGATTCTCCACCATTGATGGGCGCCAGTGAACGTTATTATGAAAGTGACGTCGAAGAAATGGATGACTATTTAGCCTCACTGAAGAACGTATGGGACTATGAATTTATGGACAGTGATAACAAAGAGATTCTTGGTGTCTATTGTATAACGTTTAATTTTGAATATATCTCTGTTGGATGGACATCAGAAGAAGAAGAATATGTAAGCGACACAGACTAAGTATGAATAAAGAAAATGTCATTGTATGAATCATGTTGCTTTTCCATATGATAAGCATTCTGCTATTGGGGTTGATAGATTTGGAAAAACATGCTACTTGTACTCCTTTTTCTTCTGAGAGAGATTGTACGCATACTCACCGCGATGAGTGACTATTTAAGTTATGGATCCTCACACTCTCTCAAATAAGATCATGTTACTTCTGCCCTATTATCGAAAAAGACGACATCGCCCTATTCGGACAAGACATCCTCGAAAAAGACGACCACGTGGAAGATGGACATCACGCCCACAGAAAGTTCGACATCTCCTTCTCACCAAGCGCGGATGAAGATCCTTATTGATTTTTGGTTCGATGAACGCATCCGAGGCAATGATATCCCCACATTAGAAGAGTTTACCGACACGTCCACCGTCTATTTGAATCAATTGGTACTGAATGACCGCTATTCCATCGTGGGACGTGTGTATTTACTCATGGCTATTTTTGAGGATGATGTTTTGTATGAGGAAACACTATGGAAGTTTATGAATGAGAAACATTTGACCTATGTACAAGAGCTGTATCATAAACGTGTGATTTCAGCAGCAAGTCTTATTTATATCAAAGAGACATTGAATCGTATCTGTGCTCATTTCAGTGTTTTGTTTCAATGGCCAACAAATGTATTTAAGCATGCACAGGAACACACAACAAAAATCAACCATGAAGGGAGGAGCGCGTGAAAGTGAAGAGACCCTGACGTTGCGAAAATTGAGAATAACCCGATGTCCTATCTGTAAATTGCCTTATCAAAAAGATCGTCTGAGAAGGCATATTTTTAATTCACACAATCTAAAATATAAAACAAAAGAAGAGATAAAAGCAAGTGAAGAGTTCATCTATGCATGCCTATGCGGGGAAACACTCGATGGAACGGTGGATAGGAAGACAGCTCAACAATTTGCGCGTCAACATACCCATATTTTAAACGAGCGAATGGAGGGAGAAAATGTGAGCAAACTCAACTATATTATTCAACAGCATGTTCCGAGATCCTCTTTGAAGGTGTCCTCTACGTTGACAGGACAAGATCGTCAATTATCACCCACCGCACGTCGTGCAACCCCCTTGCGACCCCCTCAACCTATGAATACAGATTTGGATGCAGACGATAGTCTAGAAGCACTCATTCGACCTTCTCCAGCGGATCATCGCGCCTTAGCAACACCTGATCCGTCTCACGCTATGCTGCAAGCTGTCGTGAAAAGTATGGTTGACGATCGAGCCAGAGTGGATGCTCCCCCAGATCCCACCCATACGGTCCATCAAATACAAGAAGAATTGAATCGATTGCCGCCCGATGTTTTAGCCATGGCTGCGAATGAGATTGATATGAGTCCTCTATCGTTAGAGAATATTCAACCTACACTAAGTCATGTGACATTTGATAACTACCCAGGTCCTGTCAATGATCACAACAGTTATGTCCAAGCCATGTCGAACACAGTGGGAAATCCAGAGGTACAAGAATCAAGCGAACCTCGCCAACAACACTCGGTGGGGGTAGGAACCCCTCAACAACAACACTCAGTGGGGGTAGGAACCTCTCAACAACCCATGGACACACACCCCGTGGAGGAAAGAATGTTTTACCCAGTCAATTCACCTGTCATTGACAACTCCCACGAGTACATTATTCAACTGAACAATTTGAAAAACAGCGCCATTGTTCAACTGTTGAACGATTCTATTCGTCTCCATGAACGTCATTTAAATGCTCGCAAACGCATCTTGCACGTGTTGGAAGATGCATTTAATCAACACATTCATGAACCCAATCGTACAGATGGCAATGGAGACTATTTGGATGAGACATTGGAAAGCATGCGTGACTTGCTGACTCAAAAGGAAGAGTTTATTGCCCACTTAACCAACCAAAATGCAGACGTCCACGCACGCTACATGAATTTGGTGAACGCCATGTAAACTAAGTTATGTGGGATAGAGGATGATAGACAAGAATGACGTGTCAGTGTGAATCATGTTCAAGTCGACGTCAGGACTTTACCAATGTACTGAAATCCCTAAGTTCAGGGATAGGATGCTCGAAAAAGAAAATTAACCGTCATGTCGATCAATTGCCTGAGGAATATGTCAAGGATATGCAAGCACTCATGAGCAGAATGCGAGAGAATCCAGGGAAATTAACACCTTTACAGCACGAGTTTATTCAATCTTACAAAGGCATTCTCCGCAAATTTGTGAAACCACCCCCTCAAACTCGCAAATACTTGGGCCAAAAACGGAAATTTAACAAGAAACAAATCCCCTTCGCACAAGCCTATGCCATGGCATATCACGATAATCCAGCAGCTTTCAAACAAGCCTTACATGCATCGATCGGCTCCAAACACTAAGTAAACCATACCCACGTCATCAACACTATCATCATGGACAATGTTCAATCCATAGTGAACACACTTTCAACAGCCAACGGAGGAGATTTAAAATGTTCACTCATTGGTTCATTCAAAGAAACCCTATCACAATTCTTTACACTCGTCATATTCATTTTGGTTACCCTCTTATCTGGTCGAAAAATGATGAAAGATATCAAAAAACGTCAAGATAGTGGAAAACCCTTACTCGATGTGGAAGTCGTCAACTATGATATGTCCAAAACGCCTATACTCAACCCCACCAAACCGCACAATGAAATTCCCATGAAATCGAACGATTTATCGAAGAGTGTGAATAAGTCACGTTCACACAGTAAAATTCCTATGAAATCAAACGATATACCGAAGATTTAAAGGTTGATTTTCCCATGACATCGTTAAAAATACTACGGATTTGATGTGTTATTTTCCCATGATATCAATCGATTCACTGTGACTTTGAAGAACACACTCTGTTACAAATCCTCGTAAAATCAGGTGATTTATCGAGAATTCTGAGGTACTTTTCCACACCAAATCGACCGATGTTATCGTAAAATGACTCAGCAAATTCCCATGAAATCAAGCGTTATCTCGTGAATTTGACCTACAAAAAGGGACAAGCCCCGTACACCACCAAAAATGAATGATTCATCGTGAATTTCATGGAGCACCAATCAGAGCACTTGTAGGCGTGGGCGTCAACCAATGAGAAGAAATTTTCCCACGCTCAACTCTATATAAACTGAGCCATTTCAGTCATTTTCATTCAGTCATGGGTAAACGTACGAACACGTTGGAAGCTCCTCTCGCGAAGAAGGTGAAAGTCACGTATTCGTCAGATACACCGACATCGAAGCCAGTCTTTGTTGAAGCGACGGAGTCCTATTTCCATACGAATGGGAAAGCCGAGAAGAACTATCTTACCAAGGCACAACCACAGTTGGAGCCTCTGCCCATCACACGTCTGGTATTGGGCAAGAAATGGAATAACACTGGATATTATCCCATTCGCGGAGAGAATGCGACGATGGATGCGATGGATTGGCAATCACGACGAGACATCTCAAAACTCGTGTTTGCCACGGGATTTTATGGATGGCGTGCACAAACGTACAATAACACTGGGTACGGTTCCGATCAACTCACCTCCCTCTTCACCATTTCTCAAGCCGTCTCACGCGATCTGGAGACGTTGGAAGATGCGATACAATCCCTCTACAAACAAGTCCAACCCGAATCTGCCTACAACTTCATCTCCTGTCTCGGTTATGTACACAAGAAATCGGCCTACGACAGTGTCTTTATGAAGCTAAAGCAGGACACACCCATCTTCCTGATGAAGGAGAATGGAAAGAACAAGAAGGTTAGTTTGGCCACTATTGGACATCTTCTTGCCAATCTCAAGGCGAATACCTTCCTTCAAGCAAATACCATCTTCCGCGTCACAGGCATATACTATAATCCACAGACAAAGACTCTGAAACTGTGTTTTACTGTGGATCAAATCCAAGTCCGTATCAAACAGGTGGAGGAATGTCAGAGCACAGCGGTGGGGGAAAAGAAGAAGAAGAAGAAGACAAAGCTGACACTCGATATAAAGAAGGCACACATTCCCTCCAGTGGTTTATTTGATCTGATACACATGGTGCAATCTAAACAAGACATTGATTGGGAGGAACTCAAACACTTTATAGATGATGATCTCGATCATCTCTCCCAATTAGAGGACAGCATTGCACTTATGAAACAAAAGGAGGATGAGATGACAAACATGCTTTCTCAGAGGTGGAGTGCTCAACCCACGGAGGAGGAGGATTGGAAGAGGATGCGGACGGATTATGCCAAGGCGCAAGCACTCGGTGTGTACATTCGCATCCGGGAAGAGTCACACGCGCTGCATATCTTTGACGGTGATCAAATACAAGCCGAGAAATGGATCAATCGATTCCTCGAAATGTTCAAGGATATGGTGGAACACAAACAGGAGAGTCAGTGGTATGTGTCATCCTCATGGTACAAAGCAGGACAGTGTGTCAATGAGAAGTGGTCTGTGTTGAACTATATTGAACATTATTTCATTGTGCGTAGTGCCTACGAAATCCATCGTCGCGCCTTTCCCAACATGTTGAAGGAAGCATTTGCACGGTACAATATGAATCCTCTTACCCATGACATGGAAAGGACATTGATGAGTGAAATGGTGACTGCTCTTGAAAACTCACTCTTTAAGACATGTACACGTGGACGTTTTATTCCACCTCTTCTTTATTCTGGAAATGATTCTATGTTTTGGAAACAATTTTAAGTTATGTTTAATACATGATGCATGGAATATATGTCTGACTTTTATGATTTGACAAGATGGATTTCCGTTTAGAGAATGACTCATCCATGATTGTCTCGGGTCCTAGTAAATCGGGAAAGTCCACGTTTGTGGCGAATATGATCAAGAATCGTCATACTTTATTTAAAAAGCCCATTCGTAAAGTCTGGTGGTATTATGGGATAGAAAGTCCATTTCATAAAGAGTTACAAGAGGTGATCTTGAAAATGGGTGTCCCTACCCAAGATGATTTTGATCAATTGCAAGAAAATGATTTAATTGTTCTCGATGATTTACAACAGGAATCTCAAAACAATGAAACTGTGACGGGATTATTTTTAAGAGGATCTCATCATAAACGGTTTTTCGCAGTGCAAATCACACAGTATTTGTATGGTGATAAAGAACAACGTATGCGTAATGGCAATGTCCATTATTTGGTCGCGTTCAATAATCCGAGAAATCAACAACAATTGGCTCAATTCATGGGGAAAATGCTCCCAAAAGGCAATATGAGCGTCGTGCATGATATTTTAACGACATTGGTTCAAAAGTATGGGAATTATGCCTACCTCTTTATTGATTTCACTACAAATTGTCCGTTTGAGTACCGATTTCGCACCAACTTATTTAATCCACCTATGATTGTGTTTAAGTTAAGCAAAAGACCCAATAAAACGAAAATGGACTTTAGTGAATTAGTGGTGGTTCCCAAATCTGACATGAATGAACACACCGGTGGCGGACAGCAAATGGGCGGTGGTGGTGACAGTACCCAACTGATGTCGACCATGTTGCAACGTCAAGCGGAAGATCAGAGGGTGAGAACCATGATGATGACTCCTCAACAAGCCCATCTTGACCGTATTGCACGAGATATTGTGCGTCACCGTCCTACTGCCAATGATATCGCTGCATGGAACGCCCGGATGTATTTGTTCGATAAATTTCGTCGCCAATTTTTCAATTTGGACAATGATCATGGGAAGCGAATGGAAAAACCTCTGCTCACGCACACCGCAAAACCTCCGCTCACGCACGCCGCAAAACCTCCGCTCACTCACGTCGCAGATCCACCCGTCCTCAAGCGATCGAAAGGGAAAGTCGTCAAACCTTCGGTTGTCACCTCTCCCAAGACGAAGCGTTCTCCCTTGAAATCATCCATCAATACTCGTTTAAGTAAAAAAGGAGTTCTTGAATTGGGATCCTATGGCTCACCATTCAGGTAATGGCAACGGCAGCCGCGCCAATTGCCTCCTCATTCTTATCGCGTATCTTTGGACGTTGTTGCGGCCAAGGCAACGCAGACGACAGCGCAGAGACACAGTACACCATCACGGCGAGCTTTAATTGTTGTTCCAACGGGAATACCGCCTATCTTCAACCCCCACGTCAATACCAAGCAGATTGTGTCGATGGAGGACGTGTTGCACAAGATTTATTACAATCCCAAACATCCCGCTGGCTACGGAAGCGTCAATGCACTTGCTGCTGCTTCACATTATTCAAAAACAAAAGTCAAACAATGGTTAATGCGTCAACCGACCTACACCCTTCACAAATCTCGATTGCATCGTATTAAGCCCTTGCACCCGTATCGTGTACGCGGTCCGCAAATTCAATTTCAAGCGGATATTGTCGATTATCAAAAGTATGCACAGCATAATCGTGGCTACAAGTATATTCTCATGGTGATGGACATCTTTACACGCAAAGCCTGGGCATTCCCTCTCAAGACCAAGAGTGCCAAAGAAGTGTCGGGGGTTTTAGAAGCCATTTTCGCAACCATTCCCACCCCGCAACGACTACAAACGGATCAAGGCCGTGAATTTTATAACCGACCGGTGAAAGAAGTCTTGGACAAGCACGCTATTGAATTGTTTTCCATCTACAGTCCCTATAAATGTGCTCATGTCGAACGATTGAACCGTACGGTCAAGAATAAATTGGAACGTATCTTTACAGCCACCAATCACAAGAATTGGGTGGATTATATCGCAGATGTCATGTATGCATACAATCACAGCACCCATTCATCCACAGGATTCACCCCGATGGATGTGAATGCCTCCAATACCGAGGAAGTGAAACGAAACAATGCGAAACGTCTCCGACAAAACTATAAAAAGGTTGCAGTCCCGGGAAAGTCTATCCCTGTGGGAGCACGTGTACGTATTTCACGTGATAAAGGAACGTTTGGACGAGGGTATGAAGCGAATTGGTCGACGGAAGAGTTCATTGTCTCCAACATTCTCAAGAACCCTCATGGTACCAAAATGTACAAGATCAAAGACTTGAGTGGAGAAGAGATCAAAGGATCCTTTTATGCTCAGGAATTACAAGTGATTCATCGGGAGGAAGAAGTCTATCAAGTGGACAAAGTGCTCAAGACCCGACGTCGGAATGGACGACCAGAATATTTTGTGCACTGGCAAGGTTATCCGGCCTCGATGAACTCATGGGTGACAGACTTAGAACCTCTAGGTAATGTACGCCGCTATTGATTTGTAATCATGCAGGAACTGCATGAGGAACAACATGTGTACTTGTTGAGCAATACTCAACCCCATTTGTATGACAATAAAGCCAATCATTTCTTTACACGACTGGAAAATCCACTTTTTATTCCTAAAGGAGAAACATGGGAAGTAGGCTTGAAAGAGTTTGGGTATGTGAATAATGTGGATACGATTCCCGAAGATTGTTATATTACCGTGGGGAAAATGGTGGATACGAAAGATTTGAAGGCCTATTTGCCTTATTATACGATGGAAGGGACCAATGTGGTCCGTCGTCACACCATTTTTGAATCCGATGAGGAAGTGAAACGAGTCCCCATGATCACAGCGTTGGAATTATATACACGCCGTACCATTTCCAACATGATGACTGTCACGACACATCCATCCTACTTGTATTATGGATGCAATGGCATAGAGGAAGCAGATGTCTATGTGATTGACATTGCCCCATTTTCCCTGTTTCAAATCAAGGAATTCTCCGCCTTTCATTACGTCCTTGTGTTTTCCCCTCATTTGGCGGCCTCACTCTTATTGGACAAATGTGTCTATCATTTATCGTTGAAGGATGTCGTTCGGATCCATACACGACTCTCCATTCATCGAAAGGAATGTGACGTAAAGAAATATCCCGCCCATGACTATTGGTTCAGTGTGATTCCCTTACACCGCTGTCATTTTGCCAAACATGGGATTGAAAGGATGTTGGGAAATGAAATCTCAGTGCTCAATTTATTCAAACAATTAGAATGGTTTGGTGTGGGGAAGTTAGTGTTTCATTCATCCAACAGATTGTCCTTTCATGTGACGCATGCTTCCAGTTATACATTGTCTGCGATGGATTATGGGATCCTCTCCGAATTGCAGAAAATAGCCACTGTTACCATGGCTCCCCCAGTGACCTATCAGGATATACAACCCCTGAGTGATGATACGACACGTGCTGTGTGGATGAGGACGGATACCTTTGTGAGCTCTCTCAAACGCAATGCAAAGGCACCTCCTATTCCCAGAGGGCATATAGGTCTGTTTCATAATCTTCGCATCCTTCTTCCTAAACTGAGAGCGTTGATGAAAGCAGTGAGAATGTATCAACGCACCTTTTTCCGATTGCAACATTTGGCCTCTAAAAAATGGTTTGCTTTACCAACACGCACCATGAAAAATCAATTTATTTTCCCAGTGGAGTTCCTCAATCCACTCACCCCAAAAGAACGTGAAAAGGAGTATCAACATCCCAAGAAAAAACATGTGTCATGGTTCAGAAACCGTATTGATCAATTGTATGACAAGATTGATACACAGTTACACAAGATCGATCCTACCCTTCATATAGCCGATGCTCCTGATTTAGTCACCTCCCGTTTCTTGCCTACCTATATCAACACACTGAATGCAAAGTACCGCAACATGATGCGAATCCTACGTCAACACAAGATGGAAGGTGTTTTAGTCTCTAAACGATTCGGAGCCAAGAAGCGATTGTTTGATACTGTCTTATTGAAAAATTTTCGACAATCGATTCAAAAGGAACAAGGTACAAAACGGCCCATCATTCATCATCATCATTTAGTTCATTCCCATCCTAAAGATGGGAAAGAAAATGTATTGGCCAGTGGTGCGGATATGCAGCATGAAACGGGGCAACATGCACTTCCCTTCACACCTACGGAAAAGTATCATATCTACAACACGTATAATGTATTTGCCTATCATAGTTTGGTGGATTTGATGGAGATGTATGGGACTATTCTCCATGATTTTGAAGTGAAACAGGAACGGTTGGCAACGTTAAGAAGGAGGGTGAAAGAATTCAAACCCACTGCAGGAACTGACAATCTTGACGAGATCGTTCGTGAACGAGATAGGGTGAATGCAGAAGTGACTGTGTTGACATCGGATCTTTGTCAATTCATCAAGGAGAACAAACTGTTATTTTATGTGTCTAGACCTGAATCGTTTTATTACAAGAATTTAGAGAGTGATAAGACATGGAGTTCTATCGTCCCCACAGGTTATTATTCGTTGGAAACCTATTTGAATACCATCTTCCCCGCCCCCATGACATGGACCATCACATCCATGTCCTATCATTATGAACTGACCATCGATTGCACGGACGATATGGAAATCAAGATGGACCGGCAATCTAAAGCCTATGAGATTTTCAAAGCAGAAGAAGTGACTACCTACGTGTGGGACGAATGGATCTTGGAAATCCCCCTCAGCACGATTCATGTTCCCTCCTTTATCCTTCAGAAACAAACCATGGAATTGGACGCTCTCTTTGAAAAGAAGAGTGTCCCCTATGCATTGAGTGGGACCCATGTCTTGCTTCGAAACGGAAAACCGACACAACAGTATAAGACCGAGGATAAGAAGCATCCCAATATTCTCAACATCAAACATGGCGACTCTTTTGAGATTTTTCATACCCTATCTCATCTCCCTAGTCCATTACGCTTCAATTTACCCACGAAATATTATACCCTCCAATCCTTTGTGCAAGCTTTCAATCAAGCCATCCCCCTGCCTGATATGGTGTGGGTGACGTATACAACAGTGGGCGTCTTTCACGTGCTTCACTTTAAAATCGCGGAAGGGTATGGGTTGAAAATCAATCCCCCACAACTCTGGCAACACATGTTGAATCATAGTCATGAATATGGTATGTTCACCTATCATGAACAAACCTGTATACACTCGGAAACGCCGGAACATTGTTCTGCAAGTTACCGTCGGTATCAACAACGTCCAAAACATGTCACCCATGGGATGACATTACACATCTATGGTTTACCGGAATATACCTTTGATTATGCCAAAGGATGGAACCACACCCTCGACACCCTCTTCCCATGGAAAGGGAAGGAATTGGATCGCTTGTTTCAGAAATCCTATTTCCCTTATGCTTACGAATCGAAAGAGCTGTTGGCCAATACGTGTTTACAATCCTACTTGTTTGGAGATAGACTCTCTGATAAGACATTGTATTCACCCGCTGTCGCGTATCAAGAAGGATCCACCCTGAAAGTCTGTAAAGATAGATTGACTTCCTTTATTGGATGGTTCAGTGAGGATATGCAAAAGCTCATGACGACCATGATGGAACGCTGGCAAGAAAACATGTTTTATCTAGTGGATGGTATGGTGTTGGGAGTGGATGTGGGAAAACAAGATATTCAATCGGTGATGGTGAATACACATCCCACACCTCGCCCTTTTCTTCATCTCTATAGCAAGACCATGAAACCGTTGCACATCTATGACCACATGATTCGGCAAGGTTACATCAACCCCACCCTGGACATTTCTACCTCGTTTCATCGTGTCCGCATTCCCAAAGGGAGTTATACCTTGGAAGGACTCTTTTCTAAACTCCAAGTGAATTTACAGATGTGGACGGATGTATCCCTCTCTCTCTCGAAAGATCATTATTTGACGGTGAAAACCGCGGAACATGCCTTTATTGATTTTGGAGAAGCGTTGAGTTATCGTATAGGTCTACCCCAATCCTATTATGGACCCAATACACAGATGACAACACTCTCTCCCCTCAGCATAACTCCCAATTCCTTCAACATTATCGTCTATTGTAATATTGTGGCGGAAAGTATTGTGGGAGGACAACGTGAACAAATCTTGAAAATTCATCCCATTGAAGAGAAACAACGTTTGGGGGAAATGGTGTCGTATGAAGTGTCCAATATTGATTATTACCCCATTTTTACATCCGCTATTGATGAGATTGAAATTCAGTTGCGTGGTGATGATGGCGAATTTATTCCGATTCATGAAGGACGATCCTATTTCAAACTCCATCTCCGCCGTAAGGAGACTAGGTAATTATGGACAGAGTGACACTCAACCATGCATGAGGAAACGATTCACTTGTTGAGTAATGCGCAGCCCAATTTGTTTCCTGAAAATAGAGCCAATCATTTCAAAAATCGCTTGGTTCCTTCCATCCCCATGGTCCATGGGGATCAATGGGAAGCTGGTATCTCCGTCGTCAATTTTATCAATACCCTTCAGACAATACCCGTGGATGTCAGCTTTAGTGTGGGGACATTGAAAGATCATCCTGAGACGATTTCGACCGTCTATACGTCCTCTATCCTTCCTGTCAAAACGGATTCACCGCGAGGAGAGCAAGGCAAACAAGGCAAACAGGGTGAACAAGGCAAACAAGGCAAACAAGGCAAACAAGGCAAACAAGACAAGCAAGGCAAACAAGATAAACAAGACAAACAAGGCAAACAGGGAGAACAAGGCATGTTTACGCGCTTCAACATTCCACGCGGTATTTATTCGGAGAAGACATTGATGCAGTGTTTGAATCAGAATCGACAGCATGGTCACAATTTCCACTTTTCTATCACTACATTGGCGCCTCATGTCCATGTTGTTTCAGTGGTCGTACCCCCACACTACAGTATGAAACTCCATCCTTTGCTCAAAGACATTCTTGGGTTTAAAACAGACTTACTCACTTCCTCACAGCAAGCGACTGCCCCTTTGAATTTGAATGCCTTTACCTACAATATTCTCCTGTATTGTAATATTGTAGGTTATCATTATGTAGGAGGTATGAAAACAAACTGTATGTGTGTGATTCCCTACACGGGGAAAGATTATGGAGATAGTATTCATCATGAATTCCAGAATGTCACCTATCTCCCTGTGAAAAGTCAACAGGTGCAAGATATTGAAATCAAACTCATGTCGGATGACGGTCATCCCATCCCTATGACAGACGGACGGTCCTATGTAAAAATGCATCTTCGACGTCGCGCAATTAAGTAATTGTCTTTTCCCAAGCACATCAAGACACGATGACGAATCTCTTTTTAATCCGTAACCGAACACATTCCTCTGGACGATTGTTTGGAAGAGGTTCATTTATGCAACGCGGTGGATGGAATAAAGTGATTGGACAGAAAACACGCATGATTAGACCCCGTGTCACTGGTGTCAAGAAACCATCCATCCGTCTGCCCAAATCACTCAAAAAGAGTGTTCCCAGAAAAACATTTCGAAAACCCTCTCGAAAAACAAATCGAAAACCCTCTCGAAAACCCTCTCGACAAGCATCACGAAAACCTTCGCAAAAGGGACTTGTACATACGGTACAGAAAACGTTGGGAAAATCGTTACGTTCGACAGAGTTTCTCAATTCTGCGAAACAAGCTGTCACGGATGCTGTCAGCTCTACCGCACAAGAAGGAGTTGATCGTCTCAAAAAGGGTGTGAAAGCACTCGCCAAACGCACTTTACAGACTGCTCCCGAACGTGTTGTAGAAGCTATTCAAAATAAAGTGAGTCGGAAACGCGTCTTCACGGATGAAGAAGGAGATCGGGTGGAAGCACCTGCTCCTAAACGTCGTCGTGGTCATGTGGCCATTGCCCATCATACGAAATGGGGAAAAGGAAGTTTGATGGGGCGTTATCGCGGAGGTGCTAAACAACGCATGCTCTTTTAAGAACTAAGCAATCTTAGAACATCCGTCCCATCAAGCATGGCGGAAACCCCTGCCTTATTGGATGCGCGTTACGATGTATTCCAAAGTGATAAAGTCGATGTCTCGAGTACTTCTCAGCATACGAGCGTTCTGACACCAGTCAATGGATTGGAAAATCCCGGTACCATTCAATTCACGGTCCCTCGACTAGCCATTCATTGGATGGATGTATGCAATGCCTATTTTCGCGTGGAAGTACAACTCATGAAACATGATGCGGCTAAAGGAGCAGACGTGCCATGTGAGGCGACAGACAAGGCGATTATTATCAACAATACGGCCCACTCCCTCTTTTCCGACATTACTATCCGCTTGAATGAACGCACCATTGAAGGAGGCAATGACTTGTATTATTTGAGAGCTTACCTTAGCAATCTTTTACAATATACCAATGATGTGAAGAATACACACATGGTCACACAAGGATTTACTGTTCCTCAAGTGATGCATGACACGGAGTATGATGCAGCGACGAAGACGATAAAGACTAAGGCGGTAGAGTTTACAGATAAAGAGAATGCACTCAATCAAGCCATTCTCAAACAATGGTCAGACCACAAATTTAAACGTACCTTTGACTTTCCCCTGAAATGTAATTTGTTCCAACAAGTGATTGCTCTGCCCCCAGGCATGCAACTGGATCTCATTTTCACCTTGAATAAACCGGAATATGCCATTTATGATATGGAACATCCTGCAGGGACGACCTCTACAAAGTACAGGTTCAAAATCACCTCTTTCCAATTGTATATGCCCATGCTCACACCGAATGCAGAACTGCAATTGAAAACTGCGAATCGACGCAAGACAGAAGCCATTTATTATCGCTACAATGGCATGACCGTCCAACGACAAACGATTGAAAGTGGAGTACAAAAGAAGACGTTTTCCAATGTGGCTGCTCTATTGAGTCCTAAACTCATCTTTTTCGCGGTTGTTCCCAGTAACTCTTGGTTTGATCCAGGAAGTCGTAAACTCTATTTTGAAAGGCATGGACTCTCTCAAGTCACCATGACCACCAATGGAGCCATCATGACAGGAGGCACCATCAATTGCAAAGATGACGTGATTGCCTACAGTCAATTCAATCGTGCGATTCAAGTCTATAACACGAATGAATCATGTGGTATTGATTTGGAGAGTTTTACCAAATACTGTTACTTTATCGCTTTTGACTGTACCTTGGATAAACAAATCGATAGTGTTCAACCCACCAATACACGTCAATATGGACTGGAATTGCAATTTGAGAATACGACCAAGCAAAATATGGATTTATTAATGTTTGTCATTCATGACGAACAATTCTCCGTCACACCGGAGAATGCTGTCATCTCCAGTGCGTATATCCCTCCCGCTATTTAAGTGTTGGCGCGCATGGACATCCTCATAAGATATGGTGAAGGAGCCCGAGAATCACGTTCCTCCTATCGCTTGGACATCTCTTTATCAACATCGTCTCATTAAAGCTCAGCGTTGGCTGAATGGGAGACTGGTTAAGCAACACGGAAATCGAAGGAATCATGCAGGGTATGAATCAATTACAAGAGAAACATTTACTCAATGCCTGCATGTGCGAAGATGATTTTCTCTGTGCTATTCAGTGTAGTTGTCAAACGTTTGCTCATCGCCTCCTCCAATCTTCTTACGTTCCCTTCCAAGGTGTGTTTCCTGCTGATCTACTTCCTGCTCATTCCCCGGAATCAAAGACACTTATTGTCAATAGTGATCGCTCTCATCAACCTGGCAAGCATTGGTTGGCCTTTTATCAAAATGCGGATCAACGCGTGTGCGAATTCTTTGACTCTTATGGACTCACTCCATCTCACTATCCACATGTTACCGAATGGTTATCGACAACACCTTATCCTCTAAACTATCGTCGCCCTCTGCGTATACAAGGACCTAAAGCCTATTGTGGTGCTTACTGTATTTACTTTTTAAACCAACGCCCTTTTAACACGTCTATGGAAAAAACACTGACCTTCTTTCGAACATTGGATGCTTACGAGAAAGATCAAGAACTCATTCAAACCTACTTGTCCTTCAATGATAAAATTGTCTATTCCTATTTGTATTCTACATTATCCCATGTTTTGAAGTCAATAAAGAAATGAATCATGTCAATGATTGTATTTTTATTTCAGACAGAGGATAATACTACAAGGTTTTGTACAAGGTTCAGTCACTCGTGATAGTACACTATACACTATACACAGAGTTTTTCCATACATCATGCACGATAGACAGTGACTGTTGAAGCAATGTCTTGATCACAAAGGGGACAAGATGACGTTTCAAAGGGATTATAACATGTAGAACACATAACATTATGAGAACATGGTAAAAAGAGAAGGGACCGTTCCTGTTTAAAACATGTAACACAGTTCCGTTCACATAATAATTGAAATGTCTCTTCTTCTAATTTCTTTCTAAAGTCACTTTTATGGGAAGAGTTATCTGACACATCCGTTGCAAATCTCACTTTTTTCACTTTTTTCACTCCAGATCGCGCCAATGTCATTGTATTGCAGTGTGGCAGGGAGACATCCTCTATCCACCTACGCTCCAAATGGTGATTCATAGCATGCTCATCGAGATCCATGAGTCGATCCACTAATTCACCAGCAGTGATCGTTTCATTGAGATGTGTTACAGTTTCTATCGCTTTGAATGAATATCCCAGATCTCTTGCGACAACCCACGACGTTGGGATACTAGTTGCTGTCCGATTCATTGAGGGAATCTCCTTCGAATAGGGATTTGAGAATGTCTTCCACCAACGATTCCGCTTCTGCAATCGATAAAACACCCGTCACAATCACACTTCCGTTGGAAAAGAAGGAGCAGTGTAAATTACCTTTGCGTATTAACGTTCCGGGAAACAGCTCGCGCTCGTTGGAAATCACTGATGTCGATGGCAACTGTTGAATGGTTTGCATGCGGTCTTTTGTATAGTTCCATTGACATTGAACGGTGCAGGATTTTGTGATTGGGTCGCTCACGTCCAATCCGTAGGGGGCGAGTAATTGGCGCATCTCTTTACAAATACGATCGTAGGTTTCCAGAGAGTGGTTGCCCAAAATTTGGATACACCCCCGTGGAAAAATCTGTACAGCAACCGAAGAGTTCCATTTCCAATAGACTCGACAAGGGCGTGATGCTCGGTAGGTGGCCAGAGGGAGTTGCGGTAACAATGTCTGCAGTGGTATTGCGGAGGATGCTCTGAGCTCCACCATGCGGTTGCAGATCCTTGACATTTTTGAGAGCGGGGTGTAGATACCCTTCTTCATATAGGCGATGGTTACCGTAGGGAAGGCTCTGATTGGGTAAATACCAACACCGCTTGTCCTCCCAGATACTTAAGGCCTTCTTCACTTGCGTCACCGTTCTCATCTCGTGGTGTTGGGATTGGAGGAGGGTTTGTGACACTGTGGTAACGGAATGTTTTTCGAAGGCGTCCACATAATTCTGATGTTTCACTTGACGCTTCTTTGCTTGACACACTCCTTTCATGCGACAGTCGTGGATTTCTTCCTCATTGCCTTTGAGGACAATGTAAGAGTACATCTTGGCACTCAAACATACAAACTCCTTCACCCTATCCCCTACACACTCATCCTTGAAACATCCCAAACGATTCGCATTCTCGGTACGTCTCTCTGGATGACTCACGGGATAATTTGAGGTATCGAGAACACCTTTCGCCTCCGTATCAATAAAATTGGGGATGTTGTCAAACGAACGCAGCACTTCTTCGCGTGTATACCGGCTGCGGACTTTGAGGAAGAAGGAGTCTGTGTCCCCACCAATGAGTTCCACTGAGGTGCACGTCTTGTTGGCTTTCCACTGGTCAAACAGCTTGTACATAATAATCTTGCTGTTGTCCAGGATGCATTGCCCGATATAAATGGGCTTGTTCAAGTCTACCTTGGTCTTGCGCACATTCACCACCACGGCTTTGTCGCTGATGTTGAAGAAAGATTGGCAATAGGGATGACGTGTCCATTTGCTAAATACATTCGGTGATCGTACAAAATAGTGCTTCCCATAATTCCGCACATTCTCCATTGTCTTGCCGTACAGTGCGTTCACCATCAACTTGTGGAGATTGCGGCGCATTTTCGTGGTTGCCTTGGCGCGTTCTTGCGTATGGTATTGAACATAGGGGCGAATATACGGTTCTTGGTTGAAGGAGATTCCGTAATGAACCTTGGTGATATGTAAGCCCTTCTCCACATAATACTTGAGAGCAGCGATATGTACCACATACTCTTTGCGATTTTCGTGCGTCATCATTAACTTGTTGGCTGAGTGAAAGGGTCGGTTCCCGTTCAACTCTTGCCATAGCTCTTGCATATAGGGAGACATGTCCTCCCATTTCGCCGTCCCGCGGTAAGGAGCCAATGGTAAATCTTCCGTGGCATCTTGGACGTGTGGGGGATATTCCAAATCGACGCACAGTACATGACCCGTGGTGCCATTGACATTGTATCGTCTCACCCATTCGTCGTTGATGTCCACCAAGACCTCCGGTCGTACCCAGGCAAAACAATCCTTCGGCAAAGGTCCCATCATGGCCGCACCGTATAAATTGTTCGCATCTATATAAAACAGGTGAGTCCCTTCTTCTGCTTGCGCGCGGTGCTGATTCACAAATGTCATCCCTCCACGAATCCCTGCTTCAAACACGCGGTACATATCCACGTCATGCAATTTCTCCAACTTGACCTGTGTCTTTTTAAAGAAAAATGAATAGGTCAAGCCAGGTGTGCCGAAATAGTGGATGGGGTCCAATGCAGACACGTCGCGTATTTCACTTCGAAAGTGTTCGAAGATGTCTGCGAGCAAGGCTACATCCACTGTCAAATAATAGTGGATATAATCTTCAAACGTGCTGCACCCCGTCTCTGTCCACGCCTTTTGTGCCACAGCATACTCATCCTCTTCCAACTCCTTCTCACTCAAATCATTGTAAAATGCTTCCTTCGGAGGCAATTGAGTCTCGTGGATACGATCCCAGCAGTCAAAATATGTATAGGGAAAATATCCTTTCCGAATAGATGTGTGATCGCAATTCGGATAGACGGTGCTCAATATGTGATTTGAGTGAGGAAAGTCACTGATGGTCGTTGACAAATTGTTTAGAGAGTCTTTCAAAAACTGACACGAATCGATGAATCGGAGTTTATATAGGGTATTGGATGGCATGGGAAGAAAGATGGTCACTCCCAACGTCTTGTCTCCTGACACATAAATGGGCTCGATCTTATACTTGGGATCCAACTTGGTAAACCCTTGTACAATCACCTGGTGACTGTCATATCCCTTCCAATTGTGAAACAAGATGTTCAATGTAGTCCGGGATTGACGTCGTCGCATGTTACATGCATTGCACAGGGTTTGCAGATACTTGCCCGTGATATGATCGTGATCTCGCACCTTTGTCGTAGGCCCATTCTTTTCACCTTGCTTCTTGGGTTTTACATCACATCCGCACATGTTACATTGAGCTGTCTGTTCATAATCCCGCATATCATCCTCCGTCAACGTCATGTTATGCTTCGTCTCTTCCATGTGATTAAACATCGACATGCTCACCTTTTTGATGTGTGTAATAAAGGCTGGAATGCACTCGTTCCCCTTATGGATCACCACCGATTCTTTCATGTCCAGGGCCGGATGCCACACCACATAGGATCCCACATACGCTGCCGTATGCTTCTTGGACACGGCATCAATCATGCTCTCAATGTCTGCATACATCACAGCGAGGGGTTGAGTGGTTTTCGCGTGGTCGATAAATTCATGCGGTTTCGTATCTTCTGGGGTCGTTTCCATCTGAAAAAATCCTCCATCGCATTTGGCTTGATGTTCCAGACGTTCTTTGTGCGCCATATCCTTTGTCTTTCCATACTTCATCCCCTTCTCGTAGAAATTAAATCGTAAGCTACATAACTCGCATGTTTCAAATCGTTTCACTTGCGTTTGGCTCATGTTCCGATACCACATGCGAGCACATTTCTGAAAATCCGTCACGGGAAGAAAATGTCCAGACTGATCCTCCATATCGTACCGCGTCACCATCACCAGATGAACAATGCGTGTGTTCTCCTTCACAGCTTGACGGACCGGGTATAATTGACCCACAAATCCTTTACTGTCATGTACGTGGATACGAAGAATGACATTGTTCTTCTTTTCAAACTCCTGAATATCCCGTGTATTCATCAACCCCTCTGACGTCATCATGGAAAAGTCTAGATGATAATACTGGTTCAAATTCAACTTGCGCACTGCAGGAAGTCGATTCTGATAAATGTCATAGGATTTCTTGGTGCGGGAATCAACACGTTCACGACGTCGAGGAATGCGATTGTCTTGGTAGGCCAGTGCATAGAGGACACTGTCTTGAAAACAATGCGATGTATACGTGTTGCACTCAAACACACATATGCCTTTGCAGAGCTTGATATCTCGGTGGATAGGAATCGGTGCGCCCATGCGAAAATTAGGGAAGGAACTTGTTTGAACTAGTAACTCCAACACTTCCTTCACCGCAAATCCTGATCCATCTTCTTGAAAGTCTTCAATATATTCTTCAAACATTGACACCATGTCACGGAACCATGAATCAAAGTTACGTGCTTGGACGCCTTCGTGAATGTATGGGGGTGTGGTGATGTCTCTCACTTCCTCTTCGCCCGTCGACATATTCGTCTTGACAAACCTGAGTCTCATACTCACAAACACTTTCACATCCTCGTGGGGGTGTTGTTGTACAATGACACGATACAAGTCCGCATAGATTGAATTTAAATAGACCTTCCATTCATTCGTGGCTTGATGAGGGGTAAATCGATAATTATGCCCGCGACCGTCCATGATCCGTTCTTCTTCCACAGCTGCACCGCCCTCTTGTATGAACTCAAACAGGTAGGGACATAAATGTTCATCCCATCCTTCCGCTTCAGCATTCACTGCTACATCACAGTAGCGACACCGTCCCACACACGCATGCTTGTGGTATGCCTCCACGTCGAAACTTCCGTCGCAATCCAGACACAGCAAGTCATTGTCATCACCATAATTAAACGCGCGGCAATCGTGTTCGTCTCCATACCATTTACAACATGTCCAACAATAGTTGCGACCCGTCTCCGCTGCTCCATGAGCAATACAGTCTTGAAAGCGAGAGAAGGACTGACGGCAGAATTCACACGCGTACTGCATGGTTAGAATGAGAATGAATTTCTCTGACAGCGCCTTTCCTTATATACCCTGCGGTGACTCATCACACGTGCTCGGCGCCGCGTGCTCCGATTGGTGCTCCGTGCTCTACCCCAAGTGCGCCGATGCGTGGGCGTGTGCTCTGTTTCCTGTCTTCTTCGCTACCCGTGCTCTGATGCGTGGGCGTGTGCTCCGTGCTCTGATGCGTGGGCGTGTACTTAAGTGCAAATTGGGGAAAAAGGGGCTAGACTCTCCTACTTACAATTCCTTGCATTTGGCGCAACTGATAAGATATATTGTACTTCATTCCTTTATTGTTTCTCAACATGTCGACCTATCTCTGATTTCAATGAGTTTGATCTCTCAACTTTTCATATTTCTTTGATTAAAGGGCATTAGATAGTTCTTGAGCCAAAGTCCGCTTAAATATACACTGTACTATGTTGGACATGCGAAAATGAGGTGTTTTTGAATTTCAAATGAATTTTTATGCCAAAAATTCTGAATCAAACTTAAATTGAGAGACATTTTCAGTTAGAGCAGACGAAAACCAATTGAATGGTGCGTTGAACATTGAGAGTAGACCTATATCTTGGCCACAAAATGCAAAAGAAAAGAATCACTCCAAAGAAACACCAAAAAATTCTAGATTTTGCCGCATTTATATTGTAAAGATTGGTCTAATTATATGTTGGTACACCTGGTATGACAAACGAATTTTAGCTGCGGCTTGCTAGATAGTGATCGTTGGACAAGAGTGTCCTCATTGAAACACAACGTAGGGCTATGTAATTTTTACCTATCAAAAGCCTCGTCAATGTTCTTTCTCCGATAGTTGATTATGAAGCTTGCATGAACAACTTCTGCTACGTGAATAACGGTGCATATTTTGAAACTGAGAGGAATTCAGAAGATTCAACTTACTACTAAGCATACTATTTCATTAAGTAGTGTGTAGATATCATAAAATTTAAGAAACGAAATCATTCTGACGAAGGGAATGTCTATTTCGCCAGGCCTCTGACCAAAAATCGCGGAACTCTCATCTATCACCTCGTGATGCAGATTCATCCGGGACCCTGATATTATGATGCACCGAAAAGTTAAGGTCATGCGGAAAACGGCAGTTAGAAGTACATTTACTTTCCGCTGACGCAACAACTCCTCAATTGCTACGGATCAGAGAACATTTGCTGCCGAGTTTGTGAGGGTATTAAGTATCTGTGAGAATCTGGCGTACATGTGACAGCAATTAAGTCCAAATGGAAGCCAACGCCAATTTTATCATTGTACCTGTTGACACTCCAGTTTCCCGACAACAAATCCTCTAACCATAATGCGAACACATGCGAACATGTCATAAGCGGTCGACTAGCAGGAAGCTCACAATTAGTATAAAGAAACAACACCTGTCTAATTTGCGAAGATATCGCATCGCATTTTCCGACAGAAGCAGGACAGAAGACATGAACAAATTTAAAATTTGTTTGTTTATGCTATTGAATATTATTACAGCTTGTTCCAAAATTCGTGCACGATTTTCATATTGATCAGCTGTTCTGTTATAGGTTGCAATCAGCTGTTATATACAAACTTAAGCTACAGTTACACATATTAACTATCATGGTCATCATCAAATGGCGTGTTTGAAAATTACAAGCATAGTCAGAGTTCAGCATTGATGAAGCTTATCAAAAAAAGAAATTAAAATGTAAATTCCAACAACCTATGACTACCTCATTCGTACAGCAGATAGAGACGTCTCCTGCATAAATCCAGAGTTTTATAGTGAAATGTGTTTTCATGCTATATTTAGGTAACTTCACGCAGTCAATGGTTACCATTGAAGACGGGCAAAGCCATAGCGTCCAATGTGACTCCCGTCCAACTACGTGTGAAGAAAGAATATAATGTACATTTATCAATTACATATTTGGATGTAGTAGGAAACTTACACTAGTCATGAATAACACTCAATGCCAATGCCTTGTTTACCGGGGCCTAGCACAACATCTGATGACAGAAATTAATGTCAATGATCGCAGAGTAGACAATTCATTCCTCATTCTGCTTGGCACCCTGCAGGCTGCAACGGCTACCTACAACAGCAACTCGAATTTGACATCATATTACATGTTTCATGAATTTTGTCAATTACCATAGAATTAAAGCATAGCCATGTGGGCAGTATGGGGATTCAATTTCGTTTCCTCTAAGATCTTTTACAATACCTTGACACACTGGTTGCATCATCAGAATGAAAATCTTGGACGCCATGGCTATTCTTGAGTATAGAATGTAGAGGTAATTACTTAATTTTGTAAAATACATGAAATGAAAACAAATTTGAGCATCTTCTACAGCTACTACAGGCACATCGCACCATGGGGAGTCGATTGCGTATCCTTTTGGGACGAACTGGATAACTACGCGTGTGTAAATTAAGCGGAACCAGTTTTGTCATTAGGCTTCCATTTCACAAGAACGACTGTGAATTCTTTTGGAATTCGAGCCCAGATTCATGATCAGGAGGCTGATGATAAAGTAGAAGCTGTTTGGAATAGAATCTGTGAGGAACAAATTAAGGTTATAGCAGCTTGGGGCCCGCTCAAGAGGTAGGAGGATCTTAGCTTCCCGTCGGATGTTCTACCTTTCGGATTTGAGATGGTAAGCACGGTTAGAACACATGGTTTGAACACGTTCTTTTCATAGAAGTATTTGAGGAATGGCATGCATACCTAGGAGAAATCAATCGGCAAACTAGATATGTGGAAATCGCTTATGAATTTCAATGAGTTTATCACAAGGCAGAGTGCGAGTTAGACTGCAGATAATCGGTACTGATGATAGGGTGGGATGGGGTAATTTGGGTCTAAATTCGATCGCTTTTTGTTATGAGATTCATAACTTTTAATGAAGAGGCTTGAGATTCCGTTTTTCTCTCAAATTTGACCCTTGGGCTGTGTACTTCAAAAATATTTTGATTGATAACGAATATATCGTCGTCTACTCTATTCAGAGATTTGGATTTGAGGGGTACAAAAAAGCCTCAATTTACCCCAGCCATGGGGTAATTTCGGTCAATTTTGATTTTTCTGTCATAAGTTGCATTCAGTTGCATAAGTTCCGTAATAATTCACCCATGTATGTTTGATAAGATACTCCTCATGTTATTCAATAATCTGCGCTTATGAAATGTCACATTATCCTGATTCAAAGTGGGCTTAAAGTGAGATCACATTTTCGATGAATTAGTGCTTCAGATGAAACATCTGATTACCGGTACATATGTAATGAAGCTTGTACCATTAAATAGGGATTCAAATTTCTCGATCGATTTGGATTATTCTATGGGCCCTACATATTAGGGCTTACCTAGACAAACACCGGTATCCTCTGTCGAAAAGAGTTGAAGCCCCTTATGTTAGGCGAATGTGTGGGTAGGCAAAAAAGTTAGAATAAGCAAGTACTCGCTGGTAATTTAACTGGGCTACCACACGCCGAGGTCAATCCTAGCCCTATATGCTGGAATACTTGAATTAGGCTATGAAAGGAAAACAACAATTTTACTGAATATCAATTTAACTCACTGCTATTGACTACGAGATCAAGAAAATAAAGTCTCTAGGTGAAATGAGGTCTACGATGCACACTAAGATGATGTCTTCTTCAAGTCACAAAAAAAGTATCTGCCACGTCGATCAATGGATGGTTGATCCAACACTCGCAGAACATCCTCTGCATCTATAGTGGCAGTGTCGAGGAAGTTTGGGAAAGAATACGCATTGCCACCTTCTGTACATTGTCGGAGGAATGAAACCTCGTATTCTCCATCACGCAAGGATATGATGTTGGCTACGCATTTCTTTGGCTTAATGCCATTGCATTGGACAAAAACCCAGTCTGCTACTTTGATTGATTGTAAAGAGAAAATTGATGCAGAACAATTGTCATCCATTTCGCAGGCGTCAGTATCACAATCGGAAAATCCTTCAGTAGATGGAAGAAGATTTTCATTGTCAATCAATAATTGCGATGTAGGCTACAAGGCTGTTGATCATCGAATTTTGGACCGTCTTGCTGAAACAGAGTCGCTGGTTTCTGTCGCTTCAGTTTCTCATTTTATAGGCGTCTAAGCACATCGTCACGGCGAACAAATGGTTTAAGTGAAAATATGCATGTCGGAAAGGATGAGTTGAAATGTATCAAAGCTCTAATATAATACAATGAAATAATAGGCTATAGACCCAAATTACCCCATGGTCTTCAGGTGCATATGGCTCATTATTGATTTGGAGTTGGGTCACCAAATTTTAGCATGATGATCTAATGGAAATACTTAGTACAGATTTATGGAAATACTTAGTAGAGATTTAGTACATGTAGTTAGTTTGTTGAACTATATTTGTCGTCTCTACAGAGAAGTTCGTCACTAGTACATTTTTCAACAGTACATATTTCTCTAGGATAAACTCATCTCACTATTTTATTATGAGGCACAAATTTGAACTAATGTGATGTAAAGTTACGTTGGTGCATTGGTTAGCGTCAGACAAAATTTCAGATTGGTTGGTGAAATACTCACAGTTCCAGAACAGCTTATGTAAAATAGTCCCAAATTACCCCATCCTAGCCTAGTTTCGCAGTGACCCAGTTGGCTCCGTTCAGACTGGATAAGTGTAGACGATAAGTACCACAGTCAACAGGACCAGAGCAAGATCCGAGAAATATTTCGAATTGTCGAGAAACACGATCTAGCAGTGGCGGTTTTTCTTCGCGAACAGGGTTGTCAGTCACATAACTTCTTCAGAACCAGAGTCGAGTAGAATGCGAGCGGTGAGTTGTAAACCTCGTACATGAACACGAGCTGTCTGGAGAATGAAGAACGTTTAGCAGTGCAGTCTAGAGACCAGGGATGCGGAGTCCTATCATTTTGATAGGACTCCGACTACTAGTGGCAATTATATAAAGCCTAGTTTTTTTTAAAAAACTGGCAACCTGAATCATAGATCATTATAGGCTTACCTGAACCTATCTTCAGTGATCATTACTGTTTCCATAGATATCGGTGTATCAATTATCAATCATTTCCGATGAAAGTTAATCAAATGTCGTTTTCAGTCGGATGCATATGACTCGGTTCCTCCCATCTTGTTGATGTGTGCCTCACACGGTTTTTCTCCAGTCTCTACCAGGCAGGAAAATCCTCCATCCTTCTCCAAAAAATATGAGTAGGCCTACACTTTCGATTTTAATATGCACTTTGTAGGCGCAATCACACACGAGAGGCAATGTTCTCAAACAAACTAGTATTTCATTTTTGTCTCTGATGTGACCTTCGGCGCGTAGGTGTAATCGAGGCTAGGAAGGCTTGGCTTGTCTTCTCTACTAAATCACCGAGTGAAAAGACAATCCTTTTTCCACTATCACGGTTCATTCCCTCAATAATTACAAGCTTTGCAAGCACTGCTGTCTCTGTACTTTTGTTTGACGGAGGAAGTTGACATCAAGACATTGACAGCCATACACGAGGACACGTGGAAATTTGTTTGTATTATATTTCGAGTGTAGTTATACTCCGACTCCAGCAAAAATGATTGGACTCCGGGACTCTGACTCCGACTCCAACTCCGCATCCCTGCTAGAGACACACAGTTGATTGAGATTTTCGAGGTAGAAACGGAGTTACTTGAGGCAGGAAGCGCAAGTCGAGGTGGTTCAGGTCGGATGCAGCTCTTCCCGTCGGATGCTCGACCTTTCGGATTTGAGATGCTAAAATAGACTTGGAATGTCGAGCAGCTGCTTTACTTACATTTCTTACGTGGACAACATTAACCAATTCAGATTTAAAGATCAACACACGTAGCTTAAGACAGCAGAAAAACAAAAGTCAATGTCAATTTAAGTCACAGAAATTCACACATAGAATCAATCTGTAGCAAAAAGCGGTTACGTTGCGTAGCTCCACTGACTTCACGCACGTGCGTGAGCATGTTGCGGTATTGCCGTTTTTAACTGCATTGTTGTGAAAATAAAATCATGCATTTGTGATGAGCGCAACAAATTTGATCAGATTGGTGCAAAATAAAATTGATTTACTGCGCATCAGCGAAATTAAGAAATTGGTTCCGCTAACTTCACAACAGAACTACTACAGGGTGTTCAATTTAAAAGTTGACTCAATTTGTCTATTTTAAGATGAATTTAAAAATAGACATGACTACCTCTTTTCTTGGAAATTACAAATTAGACTTCTGGATTTGTCTTGTGGTGTTATCAGTGGTTCAGCGTTCATTTATCGTGGAATCTTGAAATTGTGACGTGACTCATAAAGAGAAATGGTGTTATCAGTGGTTCAGCGTTCATTTATCGTGGAATCTTGAAATTGTGACGTGACTCATAAAGAGAAATGGTGTTGTCAGTGGTTCAGCGTTCATTTATCGTGGAATCTTGAAATTGTGACGTGACTCATAAAGAGAAATGGTGTTATCAGTGGTTCAGCGTTCATTTATCGTGGAATCTTGAAATTGTGACGTGACTCATGAAGAGAAATGGTGTTATCAGTGGTTCAGCGTTCATTTACGTGGAATCTTACTTTCGATCCGGACGTTTTATTAATGAGCGGTGGATTTATTCATTTGACGATTGCATTTCTGATTTTAACAGGCAGTTCCCGAATGTGGCTTCTCCAAATAAGCAAGCAATAAATGTTCTCATTAAGAAGTTTAGGGCTACAGGTTCAGTTGAAAACAAGAAACATGTACGCCGACGTACTCGCCTTTCTGATGATGTTCTGCAAGGTATCAGGCAACGCAGTCCCAAGAAATCTGTGCGACGTTTGTCTCGTAAAACTGGATTATCTGTTGGCAGTTGCCATTATGCACTTCGTAAATCACTGAAACTGTACCCCTACCGCATGTCTTCTTTACATGAACTTATTCCTACTAATTGTCAAAAACGAGTGGATTATTGTCAATGGTTTCAACAACATATGGATGATAATGCACTAGACATGACCTTCTTCATTGACGAGGCATGGGTCCACTTATCTGGCTACATAAACTCTCAAAACACTCGCATCTGGAGTGCTCATAACCCTCACGAGTTTTTCGAATCGCCTTTACATCCATTAAGGATTGGCATATGGATGGCTATGAGCAGACGCAGAATAGTGGGTCCGACATTTTTTCAAGGGAGATTGAATTCTGTGAGTTACTGTGAGTTAATTAACCAGTTTGTGGCGCAGCTAACTGAGAATGAGAACAGTAATGCGTGGTTCCAACAGGATTCAGCAACATGCCATGTCAGTAACCACACTTTGGCTCACTTACGAAGAACTTTTGAACAGAGACTGATCACGAAAGGCCTCTGGCCACCCAGGTCACCTGATATAACTCCTCTCGATTCCTTTGCATTCGGCTATATTAAGGATACAGTATTCTCTAAGAATCCGCATACGCTTGATGAACTGCGTACAATGGTTACTGATGTTATCCAAAACATCCCACGTGAAGTTTTGATTAACGTTTTCCAGAACATGCGTCGTCGTGTTGCTTTATGCATAGATCAACACGGCCAACAGTTTCAACACCTTCTCTAACTATGTTTGACACAACATTGTTTTTTATGTATCCTACATATACTGTATTGTATTGTTGAATTTTGTAATATTGAAATAACAGTTTAATCTATCAATTCAAATATAGATATTCTATGGACAATTGAGTCAACTTTTAAAATGAACACCCTGTATTATCTTATCTTTGAATTTGAATTTCTCAAAATTGACTGCGAATTTGTGGAATATGAGCACAGATTCGCAATCAGATGTGTGAAATTTATAAAGTGGAAGTTGTTTCGAATAGAATCGCGCTGTAGCAAAAGATGGCTACGCTGGGTGGTTCCGCCAACTTTATTTACACATGCATCTATTCAGGGGCTCCTCGGATTAATGCGGCGCACTTTGTAGAAGAAGGCACTCGAAAAACCGATCTGAGAGTTTTGAATATGAGATTAACTGCATTGCCTTTAGTAAAATCTTAAAACAATGAATTTCAAAGTGCTCAATTTTTTCTATCAAAGTAGTATTCATTTTCTTGTCAAGCATATGAAGCAAATGAATATTCAAAGAAGCGGCAAAACGTAATTTTCATTAAGCGGCATTTTGATGGAATGTTAGGTTCATTATGTTTTATGTTGTAAGCCTTGCTGCTGATTGTTGAATAAAATTTTTGACTGAATTACTTTATTTTATTAGTTTTTAAACAGTGTTTCGGAGTTATGACTCCATTCTCAAGTTATACAAAGATAGTAGAGACTAAGCTAGCTAAATACAAAGACGATACAAAATTTGAAATACTATGTACACAGGTATTAGAATCTGAGAATGAAAATCTGATAGCTCATCTTTGTTGTCGATAGATGGCTTCAAATTCTTGATTTGCTTAGTCTCACGGAATCTAAGGTTTACCAGATCTCTATCATGGTCTATAATGGACTATGATATTTGTTGGTCAGTGGTTTGGCATATCTTGAGATATTTATACTGATTTTATGCTGATATTATTTGATTTGAAATGTTCAGTCATTCTGGTATTCAGTTTTCTTATTGTACTTCCGACGTGGCGTTCTTTGCATTTGTTACATTTTCTTTCGTATACCACCATTTCTTTGAGACATATTTCTTTTTCGCGATTCAGGCATGATTTCCAGCTGCATGTTTGTTGTTTTTTGTTGTTGTTCAGTGCATTTCTGAAAGTGAAATATTCGTGAGTTATTCTAACAGGAAGCTTGAACACTTGAAATATTTAATTGATTTTGATGTTGATGCTATCTGAGATGTAGGGGATCTTGTAAAATGTGACAAGGGTTCGACTTTTGGTACTGCAGCGTTCTGTAATTCCTCTTTGTTCACTACCTACAAACTTTATCTTATTGTTCAGGCTGACATGTATTTCACGAATAATGGTTTTTTCATCTGCTTCGTGTAAAAGTCAAAATTGATTGAATCATCAGAGACAGTCAAAATTGAAATCAAGTAAAGATATTGTACCATTTGTTGAGTGTTCAGTAGTAAAATCATTGTTCTCGTGCAGCAAGTTCATCATCTCATGAATTTTGATTGCTTCGTCTTTTGACGTTAAAATGAAAATGTCGTCTACATATCGTGCACATAAACCAATGGTTGGATTGCAAAGAATCTGCTTCTCTAATGAATTCATGAATTACAGTCGCAAGAATACCTGACACACTTGACCCCATTTAAAGTCTATGTTTTTGTTTGAAAACGGATTCTTCGTAGATGAAGTAATTATTTTCGAGGATTGTTACGAGCATTTCTTTGATGTCGGTTGGTATCAATCCATGATAGTGAAAGTTTCTTTTTGACAGCATTGAAATGGCATTGTCGAAAGCTTCATGAATCGAGATTGAAGTGTATATTGCAGACACATCTAGACTAAAAGTATTAGGAAAAGTTGTGATTTCTTTCGCATCTAAGCTTTTTTAGTCTGTATTAATTGCATGCTGTTTTGGAGATATGCTGGATCGTTAGTGATCAATGGGTTTAATAATTCGGTGATTAACAAAGTGAGTTTTTGTGCGGGTCCATTGATGCACGACGCAATTGGTCCTACTTTCAAATCAGTGCGATATTTGTGTGTCTTAATGAGACAACAGAATTTTGGGAATTTATGATTTTGTTTTTTGTAATTCCATTCGATTGATTTTCTGACATCTCTTCCAATACAGATTGATTTACAAGTTTTGTAGATTTTCATTCATACAGTTTCTATCGTGATTTTAACACATTTTTCATACGTGTTAAGGCTTGCAACATAAATCATATTCAAAAAAGTGTTGGTGCATCTGCAGTTTTGATGTGTGACATGTCTATGGATGTCGAAATTGTGAAGATAGAAACTGCTGGAGATGTATGGATATGATTACTGACGGAGTCTTCGTCGGTCTTGGCTGGTCCTGTTGCCCATCTATTTTCAGAATATATTATCCAGAAATCTGTTCCAAACCAATGGAAGGTGGCCAACATACTCCCAATCCCTAAGAAGAAAGCTCCGACAGTCCACGACCTACGACCAATAATCTCTTCTCCCCATCCTCTCAAAAATCCTGGAACGCTGCGTCTTGAATTCAGTAAAACATCAACTGCTGCAGATGTCTGGCAGAAATCAATTCGCTTATAAGCCGAATTCCTCAACACTGCATGCTCAAGTGTGCGTTCACGATTTCATTACGCGCAATCTTGAGTTACCTCATATCAAGGGTGTTGCTATGTTGTCATTCGATCTGAGCCGAGCGTTCGATCGCATACAATATGATAAGCTATTTTCTACACTCCGTGGACACTTTCCAAGTAATTTCTCGAATGGCTGATCGACTATTTTGACAATCGATAACAAAGAATGAAACTACAAGGAGAATACATCAGTGACTGGAAAGACATCACCTCCAGAGTACCCCCAAGGTGCAGTGCTTTCAGCTTATCTCTTTGCAGCACACATGGGATCTCTAGCGCCTTCAAATGATGAAGATAACATGATTATCAAATACGCAGACGATATCGCTCTTTTTATCCCGTACATCAATGAATCATTTTTGAAAAATGCGATTGAAAATGAAATTGAAAACATTTCGAAGTGGAGCGAAGAAAAAGGTCTATTGTTGAATCACAAAAAGACAAAAATTATGATATTCCGAAAAAGGCAAGCAACGATTCGGATCCAGTAAATTACTTTGACATTTCGCAAGTAGAATCCATGAAATTCCTCGGAGTTATCTTCCAGAGTAATCTGAAATGGGATCAGCACGTTACTCAGATATGCAAGTCCGCCATTCAAAAAATCTATGTTTTGAAGAAATTACGACATATGCCAGTTGTAACTAAAAAAGAAGTAATGCAAGTTTATAAGGCACACATTCTTTCAATTCTCGAATATAACTCACCTCTACTTCTGGGAATGAACAAAGGGAATTCCTCCAAGCTCGAGAAAATCCGCAAACGTTGCCACAGAATAATCTGTTCTGTAACTTGCACTTATACTTTGTTTCCTTCGCTTGAAAGCAGACGACAGAGGAGAAGTCCGAAGTTCTTCAGTCAGCTTCGAAATCCCTAAAATTACATTAATTCTATTTTTCCATCTGTACTGTCAAGAAGTGGTCACGTTCAACTACAGGCCTGTGCGACATCACATCGGTCATCCTCTTTCATTCCTCGATGTTCCATACTTTATATCAGACAGTCTGCAAGAAAGTCACTTGTTTGATGTATTCGTCTTAACTTTGTATTTGACTTCGTATTGAAATGCATGATTTTCAGTATTGATAAATGAGCGTTTATTTATTTATATATTATAATGAATCAGAGAGAGAGGGAGAGAATTGTATATTTTTCAAAACTGAAAATCATATATAGTCGATTGCAGCTGTACAATGGATGATAACTCACAATACAAACGATGCAATAAATTCACATATTAACACTATGAAATAAATCAATACCTTCATGAATACTCGATTTACAGATATACACACAAATCACCGAAAAGGAGAGATAAAGCAAAAAGAACAAGTAAGGAAAAGTACATGAAACACCGAAAATGTAACTAATTGACGGATAGCAGCATTCCATTAGAAAGGGCACAGACCCAAGGCAAAAAGGCACAAGATCGCCTAGTTGTTGAGGACAGCGGAATCCTTAATTGACTGCTTCTGGGAAGTCTTTCAGGAATAATGTTATGAAGGGGATGAGACATGTTACACTCACAACAATGTAAAAACTTAATTTCTTGCTCTTTAAAACGGCAATGAATAAGACGGAATGCTGTACAAGTACATCCGGCTCCACATATTAGCCGATAGGCCCGTTTTTGAAAGCGTTCGAGCTTACACATTAGCGTCTTTGATAGCTTGCCATAGGCCGGAGAAGAATACATAAAAAGAGATGTCACAATAGCACGGTAGACCACTTTTACTCTCGGTTAGACAAAACATTTTTCAAACATCTAATTATATAAAGACGTTGAGAGGCACGCTTTAAAATGTCACTAATTTGAAAATGCCATGACATGCTTTCACGAAAAATAAAGCCCAGTACACCAAGTTGAGACACTTTTCTGAACACAGAAGGAAACGAGCTAACTTTCAACTTTGATTTCTGTATAAGAAGTTCTTGACTTTTGTTTACATTGAGTGTAAGTCCGATACCCGTGAATTTTTCCTTGATGAAATAGCACACTGAGAAACAGACTCAATTCTTTCGATGATAGTCAAATCACCAGCAAATTTCACACAATGAATATATTCTGAATGAATCTTTATGATGGACATACTCGTATAGGCGGCGAACCAAAACAGACCAAGGACTGACCCATGGGGAACTCCCGAAGTGGCACACATCAACTGCCTCAAGCATCCCTGAATTTTCACCATTGAAGACCTGCCACACAGATATGACTTCAGCCACAATAGAAAGCCATAGTTGAAACCGGAGGTGTTTAGAAAATTTATAAGTCGATGGAAGTGAAGTCTGTCGAAGGCCTTTGAAATATCCAAACCAATCACTCATACAGCTATGGTCTCTCTCTGGTCTAAAAATGAGGTTACAGCATTGTGGATATCCACTAGAGCACTGGAGGTGGAGCCAAAAGGTCTATAAGCATGTTGATTCGCACCATATAATGAAGTAACTTTTCCTTAATGTTCGACAACACAAGGCGCTCAAATGTCTTTGCAAGTACCGAGGTCATTGATATGGGCTGGAAGTCACTCACGGTTGGGTGGGCTTTTTTGGGAATAGGATGCACAAAGGATATCTTGAAACACTCAAGGAAAGTCTGTGTCGATATTGAATAATTGAATATCAAAGACAGAGGTTTAGGCCTATACAAGAAATCGGCACCAACTTTCAATAGTCTGGACGGGATCAGATCAGGACCGCAACCCTTCCGGATGTCCAATCGAAGTAACTCCTACAATACATCATCCGTCGACATTACAAAGTTCCACTTACGATTAGCAAGAGCACACAATTAACAGCAGGAGACGAGTTGTAATTCTTCTGAAACTCATGTGTGAACGCCGACAACATATTCTCATTACTTGAAAATTGAGATGTGATCTTCTGAAAAGGATTAAAAACTGAAGAACCTCGTATTTCCTTCACCACCTTCCAAAGACCATTTCCACTTTCTCTATGGTTATTCACCCAGTTCTTCTTAGCCTTGATTAATTCACTCCTCAGTTTGAATTTATAATGCCCATAGAGTGGCCAATCCTTCCTTCTGAATGCATCCCATCTCTTGTTGATTAAGAGTTTCAATAGAGGGGTGACCCATGCCTTATCCCGTGAGGTAATTGTCACCATTTCACAAGGGATAGCATTCATACAGTAGTAAAAAGATTCGAAAAAACAATCACATTTCATTGACAGACAGGTTATTAATTGTGACCTCAGGAAAACAGGTCATGGATAGTCTGGTTATAAAGTTAAGCAAATGAGACTCACGGAAATTCCAAACAAGAAAACTGAGTTATGGTCGGAATTACATATGGGTGATACGATCGTAGCAAATTCGTCAGAAAATTCACAAAGGTCAATATCAACAAATATCTTGTCTAAAATAGAATTAGCACGTGTTGGAGTATTAACCTTGTTCTTTAAAGCCAAATCTTCCTAAAAAAGTGGAGTACAAGGAAAGTCATTAAAGTCACCAGCTACAATGATGTTGAAGTCAGGGTTCGATGAAAGAAGAATGTCAAATTCATCATTTACACAATTATTAATGTCTTCGTGTGTGTTGTTAGTCGTTTGTGCATTGTTCTGTCTTCCTCTTCGTCGTCATTCACTGCTTTTTGAATCATCCCACAACCACTAACTTTCCACACCTTTTTTAAGATAGAAATGTTAGTCTAAGAGTGGCATGGTCATCATCACTTCACGAGTTGTCAGGCTTTGTTGACCTCAAGTGCTTTTTGCTCAAACGATGAGGTCAGAAGAAGTCAGATCAAGTTGCAGACATCGCTACACTTTACGTTATCGCCCCTAATTCAAAAAGCAATTGTCCGATTTGCATAAATTTTAGTATGTCAATAAAAAATATCCTCACTTGCGTGTACTTGAAGCTTTGTGACAGTTGATTCATTTCAACGGATTTCAGACAAATTTGAAAACGTGGGGGAGATAATAGCCCACAAAAGTACCCGTATAATTACAAATGAATTGAATGCTATGTATTTAGAGAAGTCCTCCCTCACCTAAAAAATACACCAAATGTATCCACTTTTAGGCTAGGAAGTCAAGAAGACACAATCCAAAAATTATGATTAAGCTGGGAAGATAAAATACAATTTCTCAACATTTCAAACAATTAGCTGTATCCCTTCTTCCCCTGTCAACTGGTTATGAAAAGCTGTTTGAAACGGTCACTTAGAGAGTCACTCAATTGAATTCACAAAACATTCAGGAGTGAATAAATCCATCGGAATGAAACCAGTATCAGCATTCATACATTTGTTTTCATTGACTCTGATAAAAGGAGACTCTAAAACATGAAGCTGTCAGAAATCTTCGCACTTCATCAATGTCAAAATTAAGAAGGTCAGGAGAATTATTATTTACATCACAGTGAAAATAAAAGCCATGGATTTCTATATAGTATTGTATATCGGGATGAGACACTACCGATATCTACATACATTAGTAGTCCGATTTTTGAATTAAAACAAAAGCTTAATTGAGGATATGATAGTCACTTACGCAACTAGTGCATGTATTTTTCTTTATATCATTCCACTAGCTTTACTTATGGTTTTATAGTTTGATTGTGTATTACGCAATTGACTGCAGTTGTAGAATTTTCGGGCCATCCATATCAATCGTTTTTGACAAACAATTTTGTATAAATCGATCGTTTATTTCAAGAAAAATACGTGAGAATTTGCTTGACGACCTGCACCTTTCGAATACAGACTTTAACGGATAGCCTATACATCCAGATTTCCATTCTGATATGTAATTTTTCATACAACAATTGAAGAATCATTTCAATACAGAAAATTGAAATGGATATCCAATTTCACATCATCGATGAAAATTCTTCCCAACAAATGCAAAAAAGTTTTTCGAAAACTTTGTATTAGTTCTTATGGATAGGATTTTTTTTCGGGCTTTCTTTATGGGGATTTTCAATAAATTCCATGCTTTTACGGTCATGTACATCAGACAATTTGCTGGTGCAATCAAGCCACCGCGAGAAAATACAAAGATGCAAAGTATAAGATAGACGCAATCAATATCTACGCAATCCCTGCGATAAGTTACACAGGAGGAATCGTGAAGTGGACTGTCCAAGAAATGGAAGAACTAAATCGCAAAACTAGAAATATATAGGCGTGTATAGGCGAAAACCTGAAAGATTCCAGGAATGGAAAACAAAGAAAATTGAGATTCGATAAAGGACTTGGCATGAGAAACCTCTACATGGACAGTATCCGAGGCAGACCAAAAATGTGACGACGAAAGATACTCAGTACAGATGGCTCAAAGAGATGAAGCTAAAAATTGAAACAGAAGCACTGCTAGCAGCCGCACAAGATCAGGCCCTAAACACAAAAGCACACAAAACATACATCACGAAGACAAGTACTGATCCCAAATGCAGACTATGCAAAGCAGGAGATGAAACGGTCTCTCATATCCTAGCCGGTTGCTCGAAACTAGCAGGAACGGAGTATCTTCGCAGTCACAATGACATTGCTAGATCGATTCACAGAGCAATTTGCAAGGAGAAAGGAATCAGAGTTGAGGAACAATATTGGAAACATGAGCCTGAAACAGTGATAGAGACAAACAACACTAAGATCCTGTGGGACTTCGAGATACGCACGGATCACTACATTCAAGCAAGAAGACCGGACATCATAGTGGTAGATAAGACCCAGAAGAAGACGCTCATTATAGACATCGCAGTTCCTGATGACCGAAATATACAAGAGAAGGAGAAAGAAAAGATTACAAAGTACCAAGATCTGAAGTTAGAAATAAAGAAGCTGTGGAACACAGATGCCAAAGTCGTGCCGATAATCGTCGGCTCATTAGGTGCCCATACACCAAGGTTGAAGACATATCTAGACATGATCCCCGGTAACCACCACATACCAGACTTGTTAAAATCAGCACTCCTTGGTAGTGCCCATATATTACGTCGCACCCTTGATCTCCCTGAGGCTTGGTAAGTCTCCGAGAACATGGGTTCATACCGATCTGAATGTATGAGATCGTGACTAAAAAAATGAACTTTATTTATCCTCGGAGCATTTTATGAAGAATCCTTTTTACAAAATGGCCGAGCAACGCTCTCACACAAAAAATATCAAGATAAGAAGATCAGTTGGTAATAAACAATGAAAAAGATGATGAAAGTTAACTCGTTTCAAATTTAAAATAATGATCAAAGCACAAATGCTTGAATGACCTAAGAGCCTGTGATTGTCTTATGGTAGAAGGAAGTTCATTGTATATGGATGGCGCACGGACGGAAAAACAAGTACTTTCTAGCTTGGTTCGGCTAAAGAGAATACTGAGCAGATTTTTCTCGGTCGATCTCAAAGAGCGCACGGTACTGCGAAACGATTGCATGTCACTGATGTAAGATGGTGCCAATCCATTCAAAGCTTTATAGACCATGACCGATGTCCTATACTTTGCACGCAATAAAGAAGGAAGCCAATGTAATTTTTCAAACATGGCGCTCATGGATACATTGTCTTTAAGGCGTATGTTCAATATCATTCTCATCGGTTTTCCTGATAGTCTATCAATACGTCTTTGAGTTTTTGAGCTGCCAAATCCCCATACTGGTAAGCAATAATCAATATGTGGTAAAAGGAAGCATGAAGCAAACTTCAAATGACCAAAATGTGGCAGATGGTGTTTGACTCTAGAGAATAGATATAAATTTCGTTTCACAGTCTTCGTAATCCGGTCAACGTGAAAATTCCATGATAAATTTTTGTAGCACCAAGAGTCTTGTGCTTATCAACAAGTGAAATATCGTTGTTTTCCAGTACAATGTTTGGCTGGGATGTAATAAAAGGGAGACGTTGTGTAACTGTCAATAGCATAGCAAATGTTTTGCTGGGATTTATAGCGAGTCTGTTGACTTTGCACCAGTTTGTGATAGCTGATAATTCAGAGTTCTTAGTCCTTGTGAGCTCATTAACAGAATTCGATTAGATGTATAGCGTCGTATCGTCTGCGTAAATGTCAATTGTCGATTTCCGCGAGGAGAGATGCATATCATTAATGTAGACAAGGAACAATAGCGGGCCCAATATTGAGCCTTGTGGGACTCCTCTGTTGGTGCATTTAGTGACTGACATAGCCGAGTTGAATTTCACAAATTGTGATCGACCGCATAAATAACTTCGGAAGAAATTCACAGCATCATTCGTGAATCGATACCTCTGTAGTTTGATTAGCAGTAATTCCAAAGGAACTGAATCAAAGGCTTTGCTTAAGTCAAGAAAAACACAATTGACAAGTTTCTTGTTTGATATGTCAGTGATCCATGAATTTAACATCTTTGTAAGAGCAGTTTCACACGAGTAGTGCTTTCGAAAGGCGGATTGGTTACGATGAAGAAGGTCATGCTCAAGTAAAAACTCCGATAGCGAAATGTGGATGTGTCTCTCAAGGATTTTGGATAAGACGGGCAAAATACTGATTGGTCTATAATTCTGCGGATCGCTAGTACTCCCACATTTGTACAACGGAACCACCTTTGCCCGTTGCCAAAATGATGGGAATACTGCATTGGAAATGCATTGGCTCAATAAACGCGTGAGAGAAGGACATATTTCTTTGTAGTCATATTTTAAAAACTTTGCGTTTATCCCGTCGGCACCTGCAGATTGCTTAGGGTCAAGTGCAGAGAGTTCATTTGACACAAATTCTTCACTGATAAATGGAATAGTCATTCATGATATTTTTGCTGGCAATGTAGCTCCCGAGCAATTCATTATGCAGAACCGAAGCCGAAGGAAATGAGAATCATTATCAAAACTCCTCACGAAATAATCATTTAAAATATTTGCGATGTCGGTTTCATCAGTATAGATTCTTCCTTCAAAAGAAATGGATTTGCATCTTCGTTTTTCAGTCTTATCCATGCTGCACAGATCGCGAAAGTGTCGCCAGAACTCTGATGTTGACGATCTTGAGTTGCTGAATGCCGACATGTAAAATTCAGATTTTGCTTTATGGATAAGACATTTCACTTTGTTGCGCAAACTTCTGTATTCATCTGGATGTCGCTTTTTATCAATCTGATTCCTTCGTTTCATTGCATCATTTATATCCTCATTCCACCATTCAGGAAGATGAAGATATTTAACGCGCTTGGATTTAATTGGATCATGCTTATCAACGCATGAGTTAAATAATTCGCACCAGACTTCAAGATTTTCATTTACATCATCAAATGTTTCTGTGAGAGACCATGGTATAATCCAGTTCATCTGAGTAAGTTGAAGCAGTATCGGACGAGGTCTCTTCTCCCTTGATTTGAATCCAATAACACGAATGACTGCAGTTTTTAATTATGATTTTTCTGACTATAAATCCATGAGGCTTTGCATATAATGCCTTTCTTCTTAAGTCCGAGTTCGTGGGTTCAGGCATGATTGAAAAAATCTCCAGAAAATCCAAATTAATTGATTCTGGGCGATCAACAGCAGCGTTCAAAGCTTTGAAACACAATTCAGAATGCTTAGAAAGGAAATCATTTTGCTCTTTCTGCATAAGTTACATCCTTTACAGATATCATTTCTTTTCCAAGTGAAGACTATCGATGCCAGCTGAAACGGCACTCGAGTGAATTTGTCCGAAGAGGACATACTTAAAACCACAAAAAGATATGAAACACTAATTACACTCAAATGGCTTTAGTGGACTGGATCATGACTCTGTAAAATGACTCTCTACTCAGGCTAAGAAATTTTGAGCTTCTAGCATGACAACAAGGAAACGTTCCAGATAATCAAGTCTACAATTCTGAATTATTCTATAGGATCGGAATGCTCACTTCGTTTATGAAGTCCTATCGTTGGAGTCTTGACATTAATCACGTCAATAAAACAACGGAAAATTTGGAGCGCTACCAAAAGGTCAATGAAGTTGTATTGTTCCAGTGCTTGAATGGCTAATTCGTGTAAGAAAGAATGAGATAGAGCTGAACTTTTCTATGTCCCATTTGAAGCCAAAGCTTTGTTGTTCAGCATAATTATGAGCCATTTTTAACTGTCTTGACTTTTCGATATAGTAGAGTTCCTTGATATCAGACAACTTTCCTAGAATGGAGTTGCTATAATTGAATAAACTGGGAGCAAAAGGAATAACAAATTCACCGGATTTTAATAAGTTGTTGTGAAAGTAGATGTTCTTGATATTATTTGTTTCCAAATTCCCTCGTCCAATTCTCGAATATTTTGTGGACAATATTTTCCTGAATCTTTTAGGAAACAATGAAATGAAATAGTATGATCTTGTGTTCTATTTGGGTTCTACAAATTTTGTTACAACCATCGACAACACATTTGAAAGTCACTTTGACAAAGTATAATCGTGATACTTAATAATCAACTCTCTTCAAAACAGTACTACTAATGTATGTAGATATCGGTAGTGTCTCATCCCGATATACTATACTATATAGAAATCCATGTAAGATCATTCTTTCAGTCACATTTTATTAAGGACCGTCTGTCTTCATCAATGCGACATTTGAAATTACGCTTTGTTTCACCAATATAAAATCGATCGCAATCGCTGCTGTTTTTGCAGCAGTGATGCACGTGCCAATGCTTTCGTCGAAGACCCCAATAAGGTCTTCGTTATTAAGTCTTCTTTTACAAAATTACTTGACTGCTTCGCACATTGTGAGATCTTCTCATTGTTGATAATTATTTTGAACTTTGTCACTGTGCCACTTAACACTAAATGTAGTATTAATTCGAAGCGTCGTGTCAGTTTAGCTTTCTCGAGTAATTGTGGCTTTGACCAATGACTATGACGTCTTCTTTTTCTCAAACAGGAATGACGAATGAAGAAGGAGATTCTCCATGGGCATCTCTCACGCCCCTGTATGGAGATGAAAGAAGCCCTATAAATGTGTATTCAGATGTATTTACGATAGGTAGACATTCAAGTAAGTTGATGTTGTGCATGTATGAAGTTCATCGACGCATGCTGTAAAAGATTCTCTGAAAATTTTCTTCTCTTTTCAGGTTGTGATCTGACTTTGGCGTCTCGATCTATCTCTGCCTGTCATTGCACAATTATGCGTAATCTGGAAGGCAGTATAGTTTTACAGGATACCAGGTGAGGAAGCGTGCTTAATAATCTCCAATTCACAGTCAACTGCATTTTTCGTTGCAAATTTGCAGTACAAATGGAACCGTAGTAGATGGAGAGACAATGATAAAACAGGAAGTTCACGATCTTAGAACGGGATCTGAGATTTATTTGGTACACCGGCGAAATTCTCCAGCTGATAGTGAGTACGATATTATTCCTCTCTTCATGTTGAGAATGTGTATGTTTGCATCAACAAATGGTGTTCAAGTGCTCATGCTTCTAAAAATAAGAAATTGCCACTTGGTCATGGCATGTAAACCAGATGCGTGTTGGGGTCTAGGGATGACATTTCACAATACTGATGGTCACGGCCAGAAAATAAAGATTGGAGCATTTTTTATCGTTTTGCATTGAATCATGACACTGAATGTATAGGGTGTCTCAGCTGAAGATGTTTATCCCAATTTTGGATGCTATGAGTTATTACCAGTACTAGCATCGCATACTTAATGATGGCTGAGAAACAATGCAAGATAAAAGTAGTATCTTACATGAGAGTGACTTCAAAACCTTTAGAGACCTACAGAAAGATCCAGGCATGTTAGTTCCTTATCGAGGCAGGATGCGTGAACGGCGATGCGGTGTATTTGTTAGTGCATGTTATGTGGCGTTGATATAGAACATGGCACTTTTTAGAAGAGTTTACACTATTTTGTTTTTTTATCTCATCTTCTTTTAGTTTGCGGTATCAGCTTTTTTGTTAATAGAGTGTGAGATTGTGGTGTTAGATATGACTTCATACAGTTCATAGACTCATGGAATTTTGATGACCTTCTTCATATTTAATTGGGACTCAACATGCGCACTTGTTTTTCAGTGATAGCAGAGAAAATTATCAAATTATAATAACTTGAGATGACCATCGATGTTTTGCGTGAAAAGTTGGTGGTAATGGATCGTTCTTGCTTGGTTTCTTACTCGAACAGCTTTTAATTATCAAAATAATTCGAAAAGGGGGAAATTTCCGCCGGAAATACAGATACTTTTTTATCATTTTCTCGCATTCTTACATTAGAATCATTGCAAACATAGTGCTATATTTGATTTTGAATAGAATGATATTAGTGATCAGATATATTAACATTAAATAATCCGAAAAGATCGATGGACACTAAGGAAAACAGCAAGAAACTCCAAATAATCGGGATCAAAATGGACTACTTTGACAACCAACTTGACTTCTGCCACATAGGCTATTGAAAATAGTTGAGGTTGTAAAGAAAATGGGCTTTCAGAGTTTGCGCTAATAGACCTGGTTAATTACATAACTGCAAATCAACAATCAATTTTTCTCCATAGATATTGTTTTCTTGTTCGAATTGGCATCAGAATCCACTGGAGACGGAACCGACGTACTAGAAGAAGAGGAAGAAGAAGAAGAAGTTATCTCAATGCCACAGCTCGAGGCGGCAAATCGTGGTGAGCAAGTGGAAGATGAGGATGATTTGTCCAGAGTAGTGACGGAAAACGATCCGATTGATCCAGTCGATGTTGAGATGACGGGAGAGGATGAGCCGACATCAAGTGGAAAGGCTGCTTCATCATCTAGAGGTACAAAAGTGAGTTCTTACGCTGTTGATACTTTGATAACTTGACAGATTTTGACGGAGCCTCTCCATTAACCGAGAATCGTTGGATACTGGCCACTTCTGAAATGTCAACGCCATGAATATGAGAGCATCAAAAAATGTGCAATGCCGCAACAAACATCTGAATAACAGAATAATAGTTCTTAGGTATATACAGCAGGGATTTCAATCCCGGAATTATCGCATTTTCACGGGATTCTGAATCTCGGTATTAGGTAACATCTGTTCTTAGGCAGTTAGGAACTGTTTGAAGATGGAGTAACAAAGCTATGGACACGGAACATGGAATAACAGATGCAATTCGTTATTCGTGAATGTTCATGTGATATAAGAACTAAATAGGCTATAGACTTCCCACGATCAGCTTAACAATAGACGCATGCAAACTCTAGACACACCTACTCCCATATAGAACTGCATAGAATAATATACTTATTGACTATCTCCACCAATTCATTGACATCAAAAAATAAAAATATGATCAGGCAGTCGAGAAAAGGAAAGAGAGAACATCATACATACAGGCGCACTAATATTTACTGAATTTTTGAAGTGATTATTATACAATATGGGGCTTTGGCCAGACGTCAGAAAAATCGCGGGATTTGCATTTCGATTAGAAAATCTCATATAAGGTTTTAATGCGACGACGCATATTAACCATCGACGACGCGATAACCAGATCTACTTATTGTTATAGCTTATGTCTACATGTGAAAAGATAAATTGGACATTAAGGCACATGACTATCTGATGTAATTAGTTGTATTGTACAGTGTATCGTTCAAAATACTCGTCAAAGAATTTAAAACAACGCATAATATTGTTCAGCCTACGCTAGCCTAAGCATGCTATCGATAAATGAATTAAGCTTGCTCATCCCGATATAGAAAAAGTCGGGATTTTGAAAACCCTAGCATGCAGGTAATTAGAATTATTCCTTCCCCTAATCTTCTTCCGGTGTGATCACATGAGATACTAAGATGAGTGCTTGATTTACAAAGATCAGCAGCAGTGTTATTTCCAAGAAAATTGTTGAATTTGGCGCGAATTAATGAAAGTTTATTAATGTTTATTAATTATTTATTTAAGTTAATTAATGAAAGTTTGGCGCGAATTAATATACCTGGGTATATTAAGTGGAAACCTCCGGTAGATATACTGTATTGTAGCTTCCCGATCTTGTACATATCCAGCTTGTTCAGGGAAGAAATTTACATGTATAACGTGAATAACAAGGATGTTAGCCAGGGTATTTAACCAATGTCAATGACTTTAAATCGATTGCTTGCGTGCTTCATCTTAGAACATTCTTTCGTTTCCTAATCTGATTCTTCGTGTAGCTTTCTTGGAATTCGGTTTCTTTTTTTGCTCGCATGGTGAACAATCCCTTCACTCAATGCTCACGAATATTCAGTAGAAAGGAGGAACATCAACCATTCAAAATAACTGAATCAAATTCGCAGCCATAGAACTCACAATCAAGGATATGCAAAGCCGATCTGCACGGCTAACGGCTTGTTGCGGCTACAAGATGGAAGAATATCAACTCAAACCCGGCTAAGATCTCAAGCCCCTTTTAGCCGATATGATCCGTAAGACAAGTATTTAGGACATTTCTGGTACTGGGAAATTCACCACTCAATTCTACACTGCTCATGTTTTACCAGAAATGTCTCGTGGTATCCACTTTTATGCACGTTGCAGACAGCACACATGCACACAAAACTTCTTTATAGAAGCCATCAACGAGACATGATTTCAGTTGCGATATTCATTTCAACCACCCAATGAATGTGTTTGTGAGGTACCCCGTTGACACTCATGACTCATGGAATGTGATGTGCAAGAGTTAGAAGTAAACTTGTCCGCTCTTTGCTGAAGTGTCTCATCGGATGAACGACTTCAGTACTTAGAATTGGATTCTTCTTAAAATATGGTTCAAGTAGCTGGCTGCTGCTTCGTTTTTCTGGACCAAGTCCCGATAGAGCTCGGATCTTCAACTACACTACAACAGCCCGCAACCTTAAGACCGAGTTCCGACTAGAACCGATAGAACGTGACGGACCTTCAACTACCCTACCACTGCTTCGCACCCCCGAACCGAGTTCCGACAGGACGCGATAGAGGGTACCCGGACCCTCTACAACCCTACCACGGCTCCACAACCCCGGACCGAGTCCCGACAGAGCGTGCGCGGACCCTCAACGACTACCCTACCCACAGAATTAGATTGTTTAAGCGTATCACTTTGCTAGAAGTGCAAACTGATTCAAAGTAATGGCACAGGCAGGAACTTAAGAAGTGGGCAAAAAGAAATTTTTTGATACCTTGCAGAGATAGGAAAAATCGTTGTGCGTCGCTTGCGGATTGCTCTGAATTCCTTTAAAATGCTCCGATCGCCAAGATTCCTTCAGATTCGAAGAATTCAGATCATTGCGCAAAAGTTTTCTCGATAATGTGGGGTCCTCCGATCATTATTAAAAAAGTTAGCAGGCGCACGAAAAAATGTTCACAGAACTTCTCTGTAGAACTTGACATCGAATGTGTCTCTTTGCTGTGTGATCCGGTTGATAACAGTCACTGAAACTTCGCACAATTTGGCGCGTTTAATGTAATGTTGAACTGGCTGCTCATTGTTGGATTGCTATGGTATTATGTCAGCAGATTGTGCCATTTCATTAACGTTACATGTTCCAATTCTTCCTTTCTAGTCAAACAGACGAAGAGACAACCTGTCTAATTCTGTGACCCTACCACTGCTTCGCACCCCTGGACCGAGTCCCGACAGGACGCGATAGAGCGTACCCGGACCCTCTACAACCCTACCACGGCTCCACAACCCCGGACCGAGTCCCGACAGGAACTGACAAAGCGTGCGCGGACCCTCAACGACTACCCTACCGCTGATTCATGCGTGAGATTGAGGAGAGCATATTTAGATTGACTTTCCACAAACGTGTGAATAGAAAGTATGTCCGTTCACTGAGGCGCGACTAGCCAAGCTCTTTCATCACGGTTTCGGCTCGGCCTATGATAAAATAAAATCGGCTGGCTTCGGCCAATTTTTCTGTCGCCGTGCACATCTCTAGTTCATAATCTCTTTATGACCTTGATCTTTCACACTGTTCCACGGCTTGTGATGTTTATCCCTAGACATATATTTGGTTCGTGTACTCTGCTGTCTGCACACTTATACTGACCCGTTTTGATCGCTCAAACATCTCTTTTTAGACTCTTCTCTTCTCTTTCGGTAAGAAATGAAATAATCAAGGATATATTCCAGAGCTAAGCGCTTGTTTCTACTTGATTGTATCAATCTATATTAATTGTCATCTCTATTATGGATTGCACTTTTTATCAAAATCATAGAATCTATAATCGCTCAACTGGCACTTTTAAAAATCGATGTTAACCAATTAATGAAAGCAAAGTGATCCATACTGTATCGTCTCTCATCATAGGCTTCTGGTTCTACGTTCTGCAAATTCTCCATCACTGCCATTTATTTTCCTTTTGGTTTCTTCTTGATCATCAGTGAACACAATATCTGTGTTTTCATCACTAAAATAGTCAAATTTGCTCATACAGTCCGCACTGGAATAGAACCTGCAGTTCAGTCGCAAAGTATCACATTACTCGCGGCGCGGCTTATATTCGAGGAAAAATTTTGTCGAAGAATATAGAGAAAATTTACGATTATACTGATACTACTTATTACAGATGATAGTAAAACGAAAGAAATATTTAAAAGAGAGCAAGAAACTAACTTTGAAAGCAGGTTCGTTCGTTCCCATGTCAAAACCTTCTTTCCCCTTGTTGGTACTCCCCTGTTTCGTGCCAGTACACGAAACTGACTTTTTCTTGAATGAAAATACTGTGTGATTCGTTCAATCTTCATTTAAGTCTTGCATCAAGGCGTTTTACCAATGCAGAACCTAAAACTTAATTGACAATAAAAGCTTTCATGTATGTAATAAGTTGTTAAAAATTCGAGTACTATGCACAGAATAATAACGCCGTTATGACAAAAAATCAGAGGGATTTACGTGTCAATAGAAGATCCCCTATTTTAGGCATCAATTGAACACTCATAAATTTATGGACAGCAATGTCAACTTGCTGGTCATTACCTGTCATGATAGGAAGGTCCCCATTAGCCTGTTGTTTACAAAACTCCAACCTTTGCAATATCGCTTTCAAAGTTCAATTGACATCATAATCATGCGCGTTTGCTGTGATGTCCGACACACATAAAACATGTTCGAAAAATATCTGTGCGAAAAGGATACAAAAATATTGCATGCTCACTTTTTTCTTGATTTTATTTATTTTTCTTGAGTTATTCAATTGAGCTTTTGATGGAAGTCAAACTTCCGCAGTAATTGTTTTTCTGGAAAATAGAAGTGGATGATGTTTATGCAATGACCCAAATGTTGACATAGCCATGGAATTGTCAATCTATGTACCAGTGGTGATTTCTCAGGGTAATTAAGGTAAACAATGACGCTGGCTAAAAAGTAATATCATAGCTGTCGCCACAAATCAACCATTGATTCCATACTTCCATCACTTTGAGTAAGACAGAATGTGATCTTTATTCGCTGGAATTATGTAATTTTGACTGCAATAATCGGATGTTCACCTATCAATCTTCGATCTGTTTTGGATGAGTCGATGAAATATCTTGATGAAACAAATATGCACGTATCAACATCTCTCACCACACTGTAATAAATGTTTCTAATATGTACCTGCCGCTTGCTTATTGATTCTAAGTTTAATAGGTTTAGGTGTTTACCTGGGAATGAGAGGCAATAATCGCCACTGCTATGTACCTCCAGTCCCTCATTATTTAGTCAAGTCATTACCTAAATTAAAATAATATTCCGTTTTATCAGCACAGACAGTTTCATAAATAATTTTTGTGTTGAAATCTTAGTTCAATTTTAATAAACGATATACCATATGAAATCCTATGTTCCTAGAACCTAGAGCTTAAATCTTATGTTCTAAAGGTCGACATAATAGTTTTTAAACTATTTTGACAAATTTACAAATAAGACAACTATTTTTCGGAATAGGAACCTAATATCAATTTCTGTTCATGACTTTTATCAAATTCAATCGAATAGTAGATGATTCGAGGCTTCACTATGTGCTCGACATTCGGACTGGCAGTTAAATGGATCTCTATTAGCCAGTTTTCAACTAATTAGAATTCCACTTCTGATCATGAACTCTCATCAACATCCACGGCAATCTCACTTTTCTACCTGCTTACATCAAACACAGGGAGAGTAGAGGTATGGCTTTGTTTGATACATGCCAGCTAGTGGTAGATGCAAGGAAACGACTGAACAATATTTCGGGTGGCACTGGAGAAAAGCTGCAGACGCCATGTTAAGAAAGGATCCAGCCTTCAAAATTACATCCGATGTGGCAAACATTTTACGTGGAGGCTGTACTGACCTTCCTGACTGCATGACCCCTATGACATTTCACTTTTGCGCTTTTGCCCGGTTGTGTCAGCGGATATAGAGAGGTCCTTCAGTAACTACAAGATGATGCTATCCGACCGCAGACAAAGTCTCACACAGGAGAATATTCGCCTCCTTATTATAACGAACTGTTGTTACAGCAATTGTTGACTGTCTTCTTGTCGATGCCTTATTGTCGTTTATTGAAATTGTTTCTTGTTAGAGACAGTTTTATGACATCTTATAGAGGATATCGCAAGTAAATATAGTTTTAAAATGTTAACCGATCCATCGCATAATAACTAAGGAAAAAACAGTTCAGCAGATTTTATAAACTAAATAAAATACTTCTCCTGCTTGAAAAATTAATTATTTTGTCGAGCTCTAATTATCACCATCGAATCAGTCTCGTGTTAAGCTTTCAGATGATGTAATTTTTTTTCAAATTCGGACAACAATTTTGAAATTTCATTCAATTTACTCTTCCTAATTTTGCGATTCTTTCGAGTCAACAATTTTTTAACGGTCAACTACACACTAGGGGTTTTTCAAAATCCCGACTTTTTCTGATCCCGTGATTTTTTGTAAGTAGCAAGCTTAATGCATTTGCTGATTATATGCTTAGGCTAGCTTATGTTGAAAATTATTTGCAATCCTACAGTGTATTGATAAATCTGCCATTGACTTTTATAATTTTTTGAAAATCATGCGATCTAAGATTTTGTAAGCATCGTCTCCCCTGAAGCTGGCTGTGACAGCCGAAATATTGGGTAGAATGACATTTAATAAATAATAAGATATATTGCAGTCTTGGCTCTCATTTCGTTATTAACATAACCTGAATGATTTCACCATCACCGGTGCTTCATGATTCCTTGCATTTTCCTTCAGCGTGCGGCTTCGCCAGTCACCGACGATACTGCAGGACCGTCTTGCCTCAAGTCTTCACGGTCACAAGAGGCTGGAACGAGCAAGGAGAAAGATGAGGATCGTGGAATGTTGGAGACTCTGATCTGCGCTATTTGTCAGGAAATTCTGCATGATTGTGTCAGTGTGCAACCGTGTCTTCACTCCTTCTGTGCTGGATGCTTCAGTGACTGGATGCAACCGTCTTGTCCATCCTGCCGACAAAAGGCTACACGTGTCGCGCGAAATCATCTTGTCAACAACATAGTAGACGAATACCTGAAGCGTAATCCCGACCGCCGACGATCAAAGGAAGATTTAGATGAACTTGATTCGAAGAATAAGATACAGAATGAGATGGTGAGCAAATTATCGTCTGTTAATATCTTTGCCTCCGTAATGGTTATTTTATGATGACTATGATGCACTTGATGTGTTTCACCATTGGTCAATTCGTGAAGTGTTACTCCATGGTTGCTCTAAATTCAGTCACCTGACGGATATTCGTGTAACTTATTGTCATGCCCACAACGACATTTTTTGTGCAAATTGTTTTGCCACGATATCGAAAACACAAGCGATTAAAAGAAGTTTAAGGGGAATTGTAGCAATTTTACAAGTTTATCTCAAAGCTTTTGATTTGGTTTCCATATTCGGAAGTCGAAAACCGGAGGTGAAACAATCGCGCTGGTACTGAGGAATCTGTCATTTTCCATCGCTTAGGCTATTGTATTCTATCGACCAATCAGCGGTGCAGGGTTGGCATATTTAAAAACCCATTTAAAAAACCGTGGGTTTTTGGGTTTTAAAATAGGAACTTTGGTGCGTTTATTAAATAGGAGGCAGGGTTATTTAAAATAGTAGATTGCGTTTCTTCTATGTAAGGCCAGGATTTTAAAATGCAAGTTGGGTATCATCAGATCGGAACATCAACATGAACGACCGTTTATTGTTTTGGTGCACATGGTTCCTCAAGAGAAAGATCACTACCCTGACTAGCCATTGAAAATGCACGATGCAAGAAATTATTTGGCCGAAATAAAAGCTCTCACAGTGTAAAACACGCAGGATTCGAAATTAATGATAATTCTTTATATCCAAGGTCACTCTTCAATTCAGAAATTGAAAATATGTATGCACATGTCCAGCAAGTAGTGCTGGAATTGAAAGAATATTCTCAAGTTTTGGATTGATCCACACCAAACTTCGGAACAGGCTTTCGAATGAGCGAGTTTCGAAGTTGGTTAATGTTCATTGCTCTCTGAGACAAGATTATGTCGTCGAAGACAACTTCTCAGACCTTGATGATTGATGTTACCTGCGTATTTGTTCTATATTTTGTACACTTTTTATGAAAGATTTGATACTTATTAGTATTCCGTAAAAGCCTATAGTTTAGAGATATCTTACTCTGACTAGTAAAATTTTATAGTTTTTCTATATTGCTGTTTCTGGGTGCTTTTGTCAGCTAGTCATGTCATTTAATTTTCACGATCGTAAGAGTTTCCATAACTTTTTAGCAAGTTTTGTAATAGCCACACTTTTTGTTATGAACATTTGATTTTAGTATGACGAAATCATGCACGTAATATTACACGCTCAGTTGTATCACTGAATTTGTTTTCATTGCAATAGATATTAAAATAGATAATCTACTGATGTCAAAGTTGCTTACAATTTCATGTGGATGCATAATTATGAACACGTGCAGACATTAAGCCTGAATTATGTTTTCTTATCTCATACTGAACGAGAACGACCTTGACGAAGCTGAAAATGCGGAAATTGATTCATTCATAAGTCATATTTGTTCGAACCGATCAGACCATCCATGACCTTTGCTGACGAATTAATGAAATGAATGCTCCAATCATGGAAAAAGCTAATCTCGGTCCCTGTGATTGTCGTAAAAGTACGCCTGCAGCCAGTCTGACTGCCAGTCCCGCCGGTAGGATATTTCGAATGTTTTTCATCTCAACGGTGTCGATTCTGACAGTTCGATTAGTCACATTCTTAATATCGTGCTTCAGATAAGTGTTTGAGATCAACTTGTAAAATTGCTTCAGTTCCCCTTTAATGTTATTGATGATTCAGATTCATGGGTAATGGGTATGTGAGAATAAGAATTACCAGGGACTTAGATGAATATAGTACGCATGTTAAATACGCCTATTTATGATTCCTGATATTTGATGGAATGACAACACTATTCACGCCTGTTTCCATGTTCCCACCATTTAGCACTTCATTCCCTATTCCAGGTATTCGATGGAGGACGAACACGCTCATCGGTATCGTTATTCAGCTCTTCAGACTCCGACTCTCCACCACCACCCATTATTTCCATTCCAATTCACGTGCCCAGGTTAGTATCAATTTGAAGCTAGCGTTGTGATCTGACACACTGATTTTCTGCGGCAGCAGATTGTAGCAAAATTCGTGTAAACGGCAGGGAAAGCAAAGATCAGCTTATGTAGCAGAAATCGGCAGAATTCTTCTTCTATTGCTCTGTTTCACCCTCTATTGAGTGAAAAATTAGAAAAAGCGCAAAGGTACAGGAGGCAAGGATATCAGATAAAGCCGAGATTGATGTAGGTTGGCTGGATGTATAGGCTAGAATATGTGAGATAAACTCGACACTCAAATGACTGGACAGGCCTGTTATAGTTGTGATTGACAGGATTCAAATGTGCGCGCAGTTGCTGTCATTGATGTCAACGCCTATTCTATCTGTTGAAAAAAGCACTTTATTCAACATAGTAAGCTTTACTCAAAAGACATTAAGCCATGCTAGCCTAAATGTAGATACTTTCCTAATATATCTGGCATTTAGTGAGGGATTTAGCTTTTTGACAGTTCTATAGATGGAACATACACGTAAATACAGCCTTTATTGATGAGAAAATTCTTTATACTTCTACATGGTTCCTACGCTTCTTAAATCTTCTTAAAACTCGTTAAATCTCCTTAATTTTAATTTCCTCCTTAAATCTCCTTAAATGTCCTTAATTTTTTGAAAATCTTCTTAACTTTCTGGACTTTAGATTGATTCCGCGATGCTGCGTGGTGGGTGATGAATCAATAACATAGTAAACTGTACCGTCTCTCACTCTCAGCGTCGATTTTTTGCGCAAATCTTCGGAAAATCCTATTTTCATATTCCTATTATATTTATTGAGACCTATTTCAATAATACTTCTGCTTGAAAACCTTTACATTGTATCTCTTTTACTGGATAATGAAATGAATGAAATCAAACATCCGTATAGTTATAGCTTACCATAGTACGCATGTATTTTGAATTTGCAATAATTTTATTCCAGAATAACTTCAAATTCTTCGTGTTGATAAGGTGGGGCAAACATTGTTTCATGTATAAAGCCAATAGCTGTGACTAGGACAACCACGATTTTCAACTTCGAATCCAAATCATGTTTTATGGACTTTTTTGATGTATTCAGAGGTAGTTTGTGATGAACAAATAGAAAAATCATGAGAGTGAAAGCAATCCAGCTTTGTTTCTTTCAGCTGACTTTACTTCATATTTTTTCGTGGATTGCGGAAATCAATATTCTTCATCAATTGTAATCATTTGTCTAATGATATTTTTTGTAATATACATGTACACTTAACAAACAAAACTTGGTTTATATTTTGTTCCTTGTTGATATGTTCTTATTTCCATTGTTGCAAATTGCTTAATCAGGTCAGCAATTTTCAACAATTCAGTTCGGCAAATATTGATGAGCCTGTACCTGCACCTTCTACAGCAAAGTGCAAAGGTAAAGAATTGTTATCATTACGAAACTTCAAATTCACAGAGGATCATGATTGCTTTTGAGCATGTACTTCCAAATGTAAAGATTACACAGAAAGAAATATTTTTTGATTGATGACGCTAGTGGAGTTCAAAAACAAAACAAATTTTTTCCATGAACATTGGATATACATGGCTCAATGGAATTTCATATCACAATTTACAAAGTGACATCTCAAATTTGGGACTACTTTTGAGACGGCACACTTCGGATTTGGAATCGTTCTTCTTAACAGAATGTGACTATCAGAGAGTCGAGAATTCACCTTTTCTACACTTCACTAGGTGGAGGATCGAACCCTGGACCTTCTGTACATTATGTTATCGGTGCGGTCACTTAACCAACTGAGCCGTCATAACTCCTTAAATTAAGTGATTAATGTTCTTAAAATCTCCTTAATTTTTTAATCAGAAAAACCGTAGGAACCCTGCTTCTAGACTCGATGAAAAATAGGCCGCCACCCTCCTATAGAACGCCTACTGTAATAGACCGCTACCCAAGAGAGAGGGTTGAAAATAGACCTCCGTGGTGATTTGTTACAGGCTTTACGGTATACTGAATTGCAGCATACTGCTGATTTATCAAGTAGTGGGCAAATCATGCATCTAGACATCAATCATCTTTGATAGAAGGAAATGCACCGTCTAAATGAGAATGAAACTGTTATAGTTTATTCATGAGACACGGCAATTGACGTAAGCGTGCCAATTGAAAATGCGATCAATTTCTCTGAAAGAAATGCGATGTTTGATTTTTTCTGTATCTAACTTTTAATACGAGATTTTCATTATTTGTGAATCTGAGTATGAGTCGGACTAGCATTGCATTACTGATTGTGAATAGGCCTTGGTCAGACATTATTTGTATTGCTGTCACAATGTTATCAATCCCGGTGATGGGATGTGGGTTCGTCTCGGAACATATCGGTAAAGTTATACAAAGATGCATAAATATTTTTAAATATTTACCGTTCCAATCAACAAATCAAATATCCTAACTGATTGACATAATTTTGCCGCATCATGTTGATTTATTGTTGAAGCTTCTGGAACTTTATCATGATGGAAGTCTGTCTGAATTATTCTTCAATAAAGGGTCATCATTCTGTTGATTGCATGGACATTTAGTTACGTGTAAACGCCTTTGTTAGTGCGTATCTCGCAGCGGGGCATGCGTCCACGTGTGGGCAGTGACGGATAGGACGTGTGAGCATTCTAAACTTATTGTGAAAATTTATTTTATATAATCAGAAACCAGAGTGTCAATCATGTTCCAAATCATTCTACAAAGATGATGTGCTCGAGAATTTAGTCAAAAGGTATCAAGATGTACTTGCACTTTATTCAGCTCTTTTACGCTCACATTGTGGCAAAATTCAGAACAGTATTTCCCTTTTAAAATATTTGATGTTTCAAATATTTCTTTTAATATGCGTCCATTTGCATCTCCAAATTCTTTTAGTGTCTTGGCTGCTAGATATGCACTTCTTTTTTTACTAGTTCTTCAATGTCCTTTCGATTGATTTCTGCTATACATATCCCTTAATAATGAAGTAAATGAAATAATATAATTTTATTGAGTAGTTAAGTTGATCAACAGATTCTCGACGATGATTATCCAGATCGGTCGAGGGATCTAATGAAAGACAAGTCGTAAGCTAAGTGAACGAAATTTTCTGATAAATTTTCTCTGTCTGATAAAACGGCTTGATTGTAGAAAGGAATCCACAAGTTATGAATACGCCAACTTTTTACTAATTGCAACTTAAACTTCAATGTGATTTTAACGAATAAAAATGTAAATGCCGATGTGTAGTTGAATGTGTACAAGCACTTGTGTACAATAATGTCTCAATAATTTACAAAGTGTGATTTGCTGAATATGGTTTGATATTTAATGCAGACGTAATTCTTCTACCCATATTTCTTTTCGCAGGCCTGTTTGCCGTCAGTGCCCAAATTATCCACCCAGTCTGCAAGTAAATCCAATCAATGATGCCTTCAACTTCACCTGCGACCCTTATTCAACCGTGCATGTTCTCTGCCAATGCTGTCTTCGACCAATGCCAAGACGTTCAGAGGCGGATATATTTGCACAACAGCAGTGTGCTATCTGTCACGCATATTTCTGTGGCATCTACTTTGGCTGTGTGGATTCTTGCCGCCGTGGCTGTCTTCGCAAAATGAAAGGTATTTATATGTTAATGCTCACTGTTCATGTCCTTTCTGCTGACTTCCAATGACACTAGTGTGGTTGAACCCCAAGAGTGACATTTAAAGTTAGAATGAAGAGCATCTGGAATAAAAATTCATTATGAAGAAGAATAACAAAAACATGCATAACATATAAAGCATCCATAATATGGCATGCAGGGAACTCTTGAGGAATCTGACAAAGACTCAAGACCCGGCCCCTAGTAAACTCAGAGCAGAGAGATAAATTTCCTGTCTGTATGTTTGAGTCTAGATAATGACGGTAGCGGTCAGAACTAGACACAAATCAGCTTTCCATTGAACATAATGCAACTTTAAGTCTTAATTCTGACAAGATAGAACATTGACACTACACTAGACGTATACAGTCAGTAAATTTAGTTCGTATGGCGTCGAAAGGATAATTTGACGAAATTATCACCGAGAAAAAATTGAGTAAAAGACATGCACTTTTCACGTGACAGATACTTCAATCTGACGGTTGAGGGTTGTATGTTCCCTACCTAATACGAATACTGCTGCGTGTCGCGTGCTTGGCCAGTCACGTAAGCCAAAAGGAGACAAATTCTCCATATATATTTCTATCGCTTGTTATAATTACATATAATGGAAAATGAAGTTTTGTCCGCTCCAGACAAACCCGCAGCCATGAAAAAGAATCCACCTTTGTGGTTTATAGATTGAGAGCGTGAAAAACCTGAATTTAGACATCAACATCTGAATAATGAACATAAATTGCTTTTTGATGCGTAACTATCATGACAATCAAACAAATCAGTTCTATTTACAGCTGTTATCACTAATTTTATTTGGTTTTATATGTGTTCATGTAGATGAAGCATTTTTTTACTCATGCCTGCCTGACCCAAGGCACGGAGCCATGCTGGTAAGCTGGGGGTGAGTCAGCCTTTGCACACACGTTACTCTCACCAACTTAGGAAATTAGTGGCCTCTAGTGAGAGCGATGGTACCTCACGAGGCGGACGGACTCGAACCATGGACACTCAGCACTTCCGTACTGAAGCTCGGCCCTTAACTAACTGTGCTATCCTACCAAATGTGTGCATACACTGTACATATTCAGTTGATTGTGAACGAATGCGCATAATGCACTATAGTCACGTTTGCATTATGAGGCTGTAGGTTTATTATCAGAATTATTGTTTTTTGTTTGACGTTGAACATATTCTTGCTTTTGTATTCAAGGAACTCTTTTTAAAATCTGAGGAAATCTGTAGAATGGTGAGCAATTACCGTAATTTGTAATTACATCAAATAAGGAGTGATTCCTTAGATCACTAAATGCTTAGAGGATATGTTACTTTGATTTTGTTTATTTGAAGCTATCTAATTTATGACTTTGTTTCCATTGATCAGCTTAAATCATGGCTCTTAGCTGTGTCAGGGGTGAAAATTCCGCAGAAAATGCAGCAAGGTTGAAATCTGTTATAAGATTTGTATCATAAGCTATGACAAAATTTGCATTTAGTCAATATTTGGTATTTTTTAAAAAAAGCGAGGAAAAATTCAGAAGTGTGAATGCGAAAATTTCGAAAATTGGCAGCAAATAAGGAGTTTTTAGGGAATTTCATTTGGGTTGCAATGCAATTCTAATCAATGGGTTCGAAAAACTTGGAAATTTGATATCTTTGACCTTGAAAGACTTGCATTTTGGAGAAATCTGACCTTGAGAGGCATTGAATTTCACGATTAATCCCCCTGTAACGGATACCCTGCTAAGGTCTCTCTCATTGATCAACCGAAGTATCAACGCGTGGAAGGAAGTTGAACTCAACAAAATCTAAGATCATGTTGTCGTCCGCTGTAGCTGGTAGAAGATTGTAGAAGAAACACGTATCATTGCTGGTTTCATCGTCACTGAAAAGTCTCCATCATTTGCAAATGTCAAGAATCACTTAGATTGAGAGAATCTGACAGTTATAGGCCTACAATGGATGCAATTATTTGTTTGATTGGCAGAGATCGCAATAAGGGTAGAGCACATAATCATTAACTGCTTAACGTCGAAAGTTTCTCTACGTGTAAGTTTCAAGTCAAATCATTTTTTGAATAGTTTGCCAAAGGAATGTAAATAATTTCACAATTTCAAAATGTACTTGTTTTTTTTGCCCTTTTAGACTAAATAGGCCTACTGTTTTCAATTTCGACCGAGTCAATTATCACGCACAAATTAGTCACCCATGAAATTTCACTACACATAAATTCTGATATTGCTTCAGACTCATCAGAGAACACTAGAAGAATACGGCTCAAATTGTCCGAATACTTGGTTTGAATGATAGATAATTACATTGGTAAGAAATCTTCGAAAAATTCAGCGAATTGATACACACCACCAAAATCGTATCAGAACTTTTGGGAGAACCACAAAATTTGATTCATCTGCGCGCGCTTCGGTTTCCTAGAAAGGAAAAATTGTATGTAACATTAATATCAAAATGGCACATCACAAGAATTAGACAGCTTCTCCTTCTCGAATGGATAATTCGTGTGTCGCTTGCTATTGGAAATGGCAAACAATAAGCTGTCAGCAGAGGGCACCAGAGCCAGTGAGAGATGCGTGCGTGCTGTGATATCACTTCGCACACACCAAAACACACATCGATGCCTGACTTCGATTCAATGTATGTACTATACAGTGAGAAATGCCGAGGAGAGGATGTGAAAACATCAAGTGAACTAATTTTCGTACGCCTGCTACTGTTTTTAATAATGATCGGAAGGGCCAACATTATGGAGAAAACATGTACGCAATGATCTGAATTCTTCGAATCGGAAGGAATTTTGGCAATCGAAGCACTTTGCTGGAACTCACATTAATCCGCAAGCGACGCACGACTTTCTTTCCTATCTCTGTAAGGTATAAGGAATTCCTTTTTGCCCACTTAATAGGTTCCTCGATGTGCCGTCAATTTCTTATTAATCACACTTCTAGCAAACCGAAGCAGATAAACAAAACATTAATTCTGTGGGGAGACCACTTTGACTGATCAACATTAGTTTGACAGGTTTGACATTCTGTAAAATAAACTTTCGCGATCGATAATGGAATGCTGGGGGAGACCATAGCTATAGTTACAGCATTTTGTACTTTTATATCTGCAGTTTGGTACTTTTCGTTCCATACCTCCATGAGATGACAAGCAAGCTTATAGAATTATGACAAATGATAATGATGCTTCAAAACAAACCATATTTTCAATCTTGCCTTCTTCAATGCTAGTCATAACATAACAATAATCATTGACTTCATAACACAATTCATAGTTTGGCACTTCTTCGTCCCATGCCTTCCTATCGCAGAGTGCGACGGTCTAGTACCAAACTCAAATTTCTATGTTAATGATTGAATTTAGTTATTTCAACGGCATATATGTAAACAACATCAATAATTCGAAATAAAAACAAGAAAAATATCTTAGATCTAAACTGGCTTCAACAAGTGTCCTACTTAGGGTTAAGGAACAAAGCCCTTTCTGGACTGTCAGATTGCGATCAGCATCTGCACTTTTTCGAAAACAATAATTCGAAGCTGTTTCGATGCATGTAAATATTATCTTTTTCATACGTAGATTCATACTAACACATAATGGTTTAAGAAATGCATATTGACAGCTATTGCAAATAATACGACTATTGACGACATACTGGCGACCTCATATTCATTCAATCATTCACTTTTTTCCAGAAACAAGTCTTTCAGGACTGTGCGAAGATGCCATTCTAAACAGTAACCCTTACGAGTCACGGGTGTTGCTAGATTATCTGCAAGAACGACGTATCTCTCTTCAAACACTGATGGAAGAATGTGCGGAGAACTTGCAGTCTCATCGTCTCTATACCCCGTCTGTTGCTCCCAACATAACCGCTGAATCTTACGTCTGCCGATCGTGTGGCCAACGTCAGCTCCGAGAATTTGCATACCATTATCGTGCCACTATTACCGCTGATCAACTGCCTGAACGTATCAGGAACCGCACAAACTGCTATTGGGGACGAAAATGCCGCACACAGATTCGTTTACATCATGCAGAGTAAGCAGAGTTTTGTCAGTATGAGTGACATACATTCCTTATAGAATTTCTCTCTTTTCAGACGTTACAATCACATCTGCGAACAGACGCGACACCAGTGAATATCAGTTACAATTTTTTACAAACTTATTTCTTCTATCGATCGAGCACTATTATACTTTGTTTAGTAAAGCACTTCGAACATCACTTGATTTTGCTTTTTTTGAAACGAAAATATGATATGAGCTTAGATTTTGTAGAAGTCTTGCGGAAGTCCTGTAAATGCTCCATCTTCAAATCTTTGAGTTTGATATAAGTAGTGTCATTTTGGACGGACCAGGACAAGTAGAAAAAAAAAAAAAAAAATAGGGACCCCCCGAAATTTATAAAAAAACAGCTAAAATAGATACAAAAATAAAAAAAAATACAAAATAGGAAACTACCTCTAAAATCACTAATTTACGGACTAAATAGATACAAAATAGGAAAGTACCTCTAAAATCACCAATTCACGGGCTAAAATAGATGCGAAATAGGAAAGCACCTTAAAGTATGACCCATGAACAAAAATATTCATTTAAAAATGGAAGATGAAAAAACAAAAGAACCATCAGCCCCCTTATATCCTTCATTATCATATGAAATAAAACCTTCGGTTCCCAATGAAATGGATATAGCAAAACACAAAGATAGAGTCAGGTACATGAAAGATAAGGAAGCCCAACTATTGTAGCTAAGAATGTGATGTAACACAATTCCGCTGAAAACCCAAAAGTGATGAAAGGCGAAAACCCGTCAGCTACACTATCAGCCCCTTTATAACCGTTATGTAAAATCAACCATTTTTGCACAAAATTGTTTCTTATTCAACAAAATTGACGCGAAATTATTACAAAATGTCAAGAAATGTCTCCTCGAAAGGAGACATTTTACTCTGTAATTAAATTTGAAAAGTCTCCTGTCAAGGAGACATTTACATTACTATATAATGATATAAGTAGTGTATGAATTGACGCACTTACAAAATGTCAAGAAATGTCTCCTCGAAAGGAGACATTTACTCTGTAATTAAATTTGAAAAGTCTCCTGTTAAGGAGACATTTATATTACTATATAGTGATATAAGTAGTGTGTATGAATTGACACATTTACAAAATGTCAAGAAATGTCTCCTCGATAGGAGAGATGGTGAGAATGTTACATTTGAGACTATCAGAACTCCATTGGGCTTTCCATTCTTGGGACTTCCATTCTTGGGGTTTCCATTCTTGGGGTTTGCATTATTTCTTCAAATGTTTTTCGGCGTCGTCCATTTTTGATGTGCGATGAAATTATACGAAAATTGATTTTAAAGAATGTTGCGGATTCATGAGAATCGGCGATGAACGGATATTGTAAATAAAAGTTATAAAGTCTTCTTAAAAACGCGACATAACTCCGGGAATATTGGAAATAGTCACTAAATGTATTTCCCGCACGTAGAATTTTGAATGCACGCCCCTTCAAGATAGCTAGTTTCAAACTACTGTTCTCATGATGATTTTCGTAGTTTTCAATTCTTTGTAAGAAACCACGTAGCGTCGGCAGATCACAAGATGCAGTTAAAGATGCTTCAAAAGTTTCTATAATTCTCCATTCTTTGTATAAATAATCTTCCTCTTCTTTTGTCTTAATATTCCTCCTTCTGTACTCTTGGAAAACTTCTTCATTAAAATATCCATCCTCATTGCTGATGAATCGTGAAAGACACAGTCACGTAGAACACTCACAGAGAGAATGAAAATTGATAATACGTGGCAGCATCAGTTCCTAATGGCAACCGCTACTGCTTGTGGCAGACAATGGTGTCATGCATAATGCGCAATCAGGTTGCGTTGAGAGAACAATGAAATGGACGCCAACGTGACAATAGCAACTTAATTATCGCAAGCCTAGCCCACAGCAAAGTCCACCCGCTAGAGGTAACAAAAGCCCTGAGTCATACAGATTGTGCAATTCTTTTGTGTCATTTCTGAAATAGAATTTATCTCATGTAAAATGAATAGCATGAATGACTTCTTAAAGCATTATGGAACAGACACAACAACGAATTTCGACCTAAAGAAAATTGCTAATCAATTAGGAATAAAGAACTTTCATGTTTTAATGAGAGACGAATTACAATTGATCAAAAATAAGCCAACAGGAACCTTCAGTTCCCGGAACAAAGTTCCAACTGTAAATTTCATAACGAATCTTCACACTTCAGACCAAAACGGCGTACATTGGTCAGCAGGCGTTAAAAATCATCAGCAGAACTATTATTTTGATTCATACGGGCTTCCACCTACGAATGAAGTAAGAGCAATACTTGGCAATGGAATTTATAATACGTTTCAAATTCAAAAACCGGGAACAACTTATTGTGGTCAATTATGTTTATACGTTTTGTACAAATTACAAAAAGGAGTACCATTTCTAGATATAATGTTAGAGTTAAACGATAATAATTAAAGCTCGGTTTTCTGTAATTCGTTTTCATAGAATCTACCTTTGATATCTTCATCATCTAAATCTTTGATTTCGTAAGTAATCGGATAACTTTGATTTATTTTAGAAACTTCAAATATCTCTTTAGTCCAGTATCCGACGAAGCCCTTTTCAAATTTGTTCTTGTATTTAAATATTCGTACCCTATCCCCAATTTTAAATTTCGGCTTACGTTTCTGTAAATTCGGATTACTTTCATTCGAATAATTATTTTCGAATATTTTCTTTCGTATTAAATCAGGGTCGTCAGAAGCATTCTTTGGAGTTTCTTCAATACCTGAATGAATCTTATTGTTATACTCTTCTACAACTCCTGGTAATATCTTCAACCATTTCTGATTTCCTTGCTCAGTAAATTTCTTAAAGATCTTACTTTTTAGCGTTCTATTAAAGCGCTCTATTACTACAGCCTTTCCTGCATTTTCTGTGGAATAAACAGTTTCAAATAGTGGCTTTACATTTCGGTTATAAAATTCCGACCCTTTATCAACGAATAGCTTTTTTGGCTTTCTAAAACTTTCTTTAAAGATTTCTTCAAACGCATATTTAACTGACAGACCACTTTTGTTTTTTAAAGGCTTTACCCAAGCGTATCGTGTATATAAATCTATAACGGTCAATGCGTACTTAAACCCTCTTTCATTAGGCATATTAATTAGATCTGCACTCCAAATATCATCTTTATTAAATACTTTTACCTTCAATAGATATTTCGGCTTTCTATATTCCCTATGAATTTCGGACGCGTAGCGGCTTGGGTCATTCGGCCTTTCATTCAACGAAGTTGACGGAACTAAAGTTTCATCTATCCCCTGCCCAAAAAGCATTTTTGCTTGTAAAGCTTTCTTAACAAACATTCTTTCAATTCTTTCTCTAAAGGAAGGATTCTGAATACTATCTAATTCTTGAATCATCTTCTTATCTGCTTCATGACGAGAACTTAGGTCATGATTTCGATAAGCTAAATCATGTTTATAAGCGGCGGCGTCTACTCTATTTATTGGTTTACTATTTTCTCTAGGCGTGTCATCATCGTTTAATCTTAAATCTAATCTTGTGCCGGGGCCAGTAAAATTATGATTTGGAATATGTTTTTCACCTTTATACTTTGCCCAAATAAAGCCAGGAAAGTTTTCTAATGCTTTTTGTATGTCGCCTCCATTATAGCAGCGGTTTTGGTTTAGGCTAAAATTTAATAAATCCAAATTAGAAAATTTAAGTTTATCCAGAGACATTTTTTTTATAGCATAAAAAAGTGTTAAACATAAATTTTTTACTTTAAAACAAAAAATGGAGATGCAAATATGTTCCAAATGTGGTGAAGAAAAATTATTGAATGAATTCTACTTTGATAGAACTAGCAGTAGATTTCGTTCTGATTGTAAATCATGTGTTTGTTTTTCGAAGAAGAGTTATAATCAACGACCTGAAGTAAAAGAACGACATAGAATAGCTGAAGAAGAACGAAGAAAAAGAGAAGATGTTAAGACTTACACTAAGTCATATAATGAAAATTATAAACAACGAAAAAATCAGTTAAGACGAGATAGAAGAAAAATAGATGAGAGTTTCAAAATACAAGAAAATGTTCGTAGAAGAATTAGTAGAGCGTTTAATACCCAAAAAATTATAAAAGATGAAACAACTTTACATTTATTAGGATGTCAATTTTATTTTCTCATTGAATGGCTTAAGTTTACTAAACCATATTTTATTCCTAATACATACATAGGGGAACTTCAAATAGATCACTTTCTTCCCATAAATATGTTTGATCTTAGAATTGAAGAAGAAAAGTTAAAAGTATTTAATTGGAGTAATTTAAGATATTTAACAGCCGAAGCAAACTCAAGAAAACGTGCTAAACTTCCAACTCCTATCGAGAAATTTAAAATGCTTGTTTTAAAGGCATACTTCTTGTCACTTCACTAGCAGTATATTTTTGTTCTTGTCACCTTTTAAGAGATAATCCATTAGATCTAGATTTGAAATCCTTAAGTTATTCAAATTCATTTTTAAAGATTAAATCCTATCGCACCATACTAGGATTTAGATATATGCCAGATCCGTCTTTTGTTTCTTTTATTTGAATCAAATCATCAATATTGTGTAGGACATTTTTAAGAACTCGTTTCCCTTCATTAGCTAAATTTAATTTACTAATAAAATTATCTACTATTCCGTCACCTCTAGCAGCTTTCTCTAACTCCCTATTATGACGTTTTTGCTCTTCTAATGCTGCCTTCTCTGCTTTATTTTTATTTACTGCCTGGACAATACCAGCTGTCCCACCTGCAACACTTCCTGCTGCTGCTATACCACCTATGATTAGCGGAATTAATGGGAGAATTCCGCCATTCTTTTCTTCTTGTAATTTGATATTCTCTATCATTGGTTTACTTATGTAATACTTCTTTTTGTTAATTGTAATAGTTTTAGGGGTATTTCTGTCAATGATGTTACGTAGTTTTAATTCAACCGTTTTATTATTCACTTGCGCCATTTTTTAATAAAAAATTTATAGTCTTGGGTTTTTCTAACCGATCGGAGCGAAGCTCCTCTGGCTTTAGCCGATCGGACTAAAGGTCCTAAGGTTACTAACCAATCCTAACCATCTTTCCATTAAGAATTTCAATAGAATATTCGGTGTCTTCTAGCAATAAACCATAAGCCATCAATGATGTTGTGGAATTTGCCTTTTCAATATTAATTGTCACATCACAACCGGTCTTGATAATATCTTCAGATTGTGCACTTAAATCAAAACAGAAAACAGGATATATATTCTTCCAATCTACAGGATTTAATTGTGCTTCAACTCCAAATTCTCGGCACAAATTTCTATAAGCATCATATCCTTCCATGAATTGATTATTTGCGTTATCAAATCTCAATGGATCAATAGGATAACGTGTTTGATTTAATGAAATTTGTAAACTTCGAATTGAATTAATATGGAAAAGATTATTGTTCTTATCGAAACTAGGCGTTTCATTCTTTTGAAAAGTGAGCAAAAAATATCTTGGAGTATTTGATGTCCTTGTGAAATGCCAGTTAAATCTTTGTTCAGTAAAAGTGACAGAGCTCGCGGTACGCTTCATAAAACTTACTGGAATTGGTTTATTAGTATCTAATCGTTTCGTAATAGTTAATTCAACCTCTAAACTAGGAGTAATGTGCTTAATCCACCATTCAAGTCTATCAATTTTTAGGTATGCTTTCTTCCCAGCCTTTCCATAAAATATTGATTCATTATTTACAGTGCGATGAACTATGAGTTTGAATTTCAAGTGACATGATATTTTATTGTAATCTAAATACCCGAATAATGGAGACAATGACCAATTAACAGTTTGTTTACTTTTATTATTAAAATTGCGTCTTTCTTTATATGCATCATTATTTGTTTTATTTAAATATTTTGCAATATTTTCTACATCTTTCGCAATTCCTGCTGCATCTGTTCCAGCGTGAGTTAAATCATCTATAATTAAACCATCATTATTATCTGGAAACCATCCTTCGATTTCATGCATTTTAGTATTTTCACCAATTGTTACAAATCTAAGCATTGTATCAATTACACCTGGAGAATCACTTATTGTTTCTATATTTTGAGTTGCAACATCTAAACGCATTTGTGTAAATAATCTTGGAAAAAAATTATTCTCTAATGCAATATTATCGGTATCTGGTAATGGTGTTGTAAAATTAGCATCAGAATAGAGAGAATATTCACAGTGTAAAAATGAATCGGGTAAATATAAATAACTTTGTTGATTGTCAACTTCAAAAATTAAATCGCCTCCTGTATTCACTCTACCTGAAGAACCGGGGTTCATAGCAATTCTTATATAGTCATTCTTTTTTTGATTGTAATTAACGAACGGGGGATCGTCTAATCTAAATTTGCTTTCAATCAGAGTTGCCATTATATTTTTTTATTAGAAAAAATCACTGTAGTACTAGAATTTTGCTAGACCATTTCCCCTTATTTCTTCAATTGTTTTTTCATCATCATGTTTACTTTCCATCTTCGCTAATTTAGCAATTTTGTTTTTTGTTTCCTCTGAGAGCTTTTTTGTCTTTTTGCATTTCTTTTGCGTCATTCCTAAGTTTGCGAATAGCTTCTAGTTGCTTTAATTCGTTTTGTGACTTAACAGCATTCGATATTGCACTAGCTGTACTACCTATAGCAGCTGCTCCTTTAGCAGCAGATGAAATCAAATCTTTATTATTTTTAATCAAGTTAACGATACTGCCGATACCAGAAAAGATGCCAGCTCCTTCTGTTTGGGCGCCACCTGCAGTGCCTAGGAAGTTTTGTGTTCCAACAGTTTCTATACTATCATAATGGTACACAGGATTCATACGTGGTTCATGAGCAATTTTATTATTTGAAGCAAAATGCTTAAGATTGTGTTTATAAATTATAGGCATTTTTTTAAGCTTAAATTTGACTTTTGGGCCGATCGGCTAAATTCTATTAAGATTTACGTTTGTGTATGGACAACAACTTCGCGGTAACTTTATTAATTGCCTGTTGCACTTTATCTATTGCGTCAAGTAGCGTGTGATGTACTTTAATTTCTTTTTCATTTACTTCAATTTTTTTCTCACTTTTCTTTACTTCTGTTTTAAGAGCGGCCAATTGAACTTTAATATTATCGAAATTCGTTTTAAGGGTCTTCAAGTCACTAATCTTTTGTTTAAGTCCTTTAACTTCATTTATCATTCTGTTCATTTGCTTTACTTGTTGTGTGATGCGGCTACTTAATTCATCAACACTTTTTTGGAATGTGGATTGCAGCTGTTGTAAGTGTTGTAATAATTTTCGATTCTTTTCGCTTACTTTTTCTAACTCTTCTTTCAGTTGTATATTTTGTTTTGTATTCTTTGCAATGGCAGACTTTAAATTTAGTGATAACAGGATCACAAGTTTTGAATGTTCTGTTATTTTTTTATGAAGTTTTGTTATATCTGCTTCTATATTTCCATGTTTGCTACTTAGGTCTGTTAGCTTTTCTTGCAGTCTTTCATCATTCTGCTTTACCAGTGACACAATTCTATCGAACTGTTTATCAACATATTCTTTATTTGCTAACTCAGTACTTTGTTGTGGAAGAATAGAAAGATGTAACGGACCTGTTAAAATGTCTCCAGTTTTCATGATATAGTTGTCTAGTTCTATTTCTGATTCTTGATTATTCGGTGTATAAGCACACCCGCCAACATTTGTTAACATCATTTTTTTTTATTTAAAAATATGTTAACCAACAATTCATCATTAAATAAACATATGAGAACATGTAGTGATTGTGGAAAAAGTATAACATCTAAGAACTTTATGCGTCACCAAAAAACATGTCAATCACCATCACAACCAAAAGTAAAAGATAGACAATGTCCGAATTGTAATAAGTTTTTTACGAGTCAAGGGTTCTTGAATCATTCTCATTCATGTGCTATTAATACACGAAAATGCACTAATTGTCAAATAGTTAAGCCCAAAACAGAATTTTATGATAGTAAATACCGGTGTAAAGAATGTTTAAAAACACAAGTGAGATGTAACAAGTGTAGTAAAGTTCTGTTGGAGAGAAACTTCTCACGTCATGCAGCAATTTGTGTAATTTGATTAATTTTATATCTGTAGTAGTCCGATACTCACTTGAGCTTCCGTAATAGTCCGGTGCTCACTTGAGTGTTTTACCTTCATTTGAGTCCCGGACTCAATAGTCCGTACTAGTCCGGAAGTCCTAGAGAGGTTAAACACTCAAGTGAGCACCGGACTATTTCAGGTGCTCACTTGAGTGTCGGACTAGCTGAGAGAGTTTTAGACAAATTTTTTCATATAAAAAATTAAAAATGAATTATGAAAAATTGTATACCGAAATTCCCAATCGAGCTCCCACGATCATCAAACAACGTGAACAAAATAATGATTCGCAATCTTTATTTTCAGAAAATTCAGATCTAGGAAGACTCTTTGGGTTTCTGAAATTTCATTGTTTGAAAATTATTGTTATATGTATTCTTATCTATCTTATTTATTGTTTCATAAACTGGTTAGGGTTCTTACAAACAGCAGAACAAACGAAAATTACATTTTATAAAAATCAAACCAAAAACTTTAAAGGTTGGAGAGAAGTTAGGCATAACGACGAGAAACCTAAAGGACGTGCCGCACAAGAGAACTTACATTTTATAATATATGGCAGAACAGCGAGTGGAAAGACTACGTTTCTTAGAAGATATATAAATCAACATTATCCTAAGCAAGATAATGTACATGTGTTTTGTTTGCAGAGAGATGAATGGCAAGGATATTCAAATGTTTATGTTGAAAAAGATTTAGACATGTTAGAAGATATGAGTACTTTTGCTGGAACATACACACAAAAGTCTTTACTAGTATTGGACGATGTTGCTAGTTTGGTAAAACAAAAGAACATATCAGAAATATTCACCAAGGGTCGACACCATAATATACAAATAATAGTGTTAGCTCATAAAGCTTGTGATGTAGATAATAAGATTAGAGAAAACATAGAAGTCTTTTATGCAACTACGCAAAATAATGCAGTGTTCTTTGAAGATATCAAGAGAAATTATAAACTAACTTTACCTTTAGCAAAATATGCGCACGTAAAGTACGGTTTAATACGCGTTGATACTATTATGAATCAAATGCAAGTGTATGATAGTGATCTAAATATACTATTGGATACTGAGCATGATTTTTATAGTAATGCAACAGATTTTGACATTAGTCTTTATGCGGGTGCTAAGAACTTATCGCCACATAATATAGAAGAAATAACAATTTTTCTAGAAAACGAAGCACTTGAACCACTAACAATCATACCCGAAACATTTTATTTCTATTTCGATCATTATCTGAATAATGTGTTAAAAATTAAAACCCCTGAACGACTTGAGAATAGAGATGCACTAGCCGTTATTAGAACAGGCATTAATGATTTTCGTGACGTACTAAAAAATGTGAAACCTCTAGTCACTGATGCCAAAAGTACATTGAGTGACATAAAACCAATATTAAATGAGTTTAATAATATGTAAATTTTTTTTTAAAAAAAATATGCCTAAACATAATGACTATAGTCAGTATATCATCAAACACGTGCCAGTGTTAACAGATTATCATCATCCTATAAATCCTATAAATTCCAAGAAAGAAGTTAAATTTCATTACCATCATAAATACATAGAGTTCGTTAAGGACTATAAAATAAAACACGGTTTAAAACCTCATATGAAAAATGGATACTTACCACCGTGTCTACGAAGTTTCAGAGTATTCTTAGCGTATAATAATTTATGGTGGTTGGTTAAGAAAGAACATTTAACAGCTTACGATCTAGAGTCATTAAATGAATTAAATATTCCTGTGTATATGTAAAACATAAATTTTTATTTAAAAAAAGGTAAAATGGAAGAAGGTAACCTATATTGTACCCTGTGCAACAAACAGTTACAGACGCCTAGAGGTTATAAATCTCATTTAAATAGTCGTATGCATTTACAGAATGTAGAACGACATGATACAAGTAATATAACGAGAATGAATGAATATATAAACTATCTAAAAACATTACCTACTGATATAGAAGTCAAAAGAGTATTTGATGATTATTCGTATTCAGAATATAAAAAAGTTTTTAGTGTAATAGATGAACCTGAAGTAGATGTAAGGTTTTTATTTAATGATGAACATGATGTGTATGATGAAACTGCAGAAACCGATGAAACCTTTTATGATATTCTATATAACTTTTATAACATATTTAGAAAATCTTTCAAATGTTATATGAATGTAGAAGTACGATACACAAAGACTGGGCCTGATGGAAATATTGAAGAAATAATACAAGGTCATTTCAGTAAAACACAAGAAATTCATAACGTAGAGGATATAGAACCTATATTTGAAATAATGATTATTAAATTAAAAGATGCTATACTTGAAGCTCAATTGCGTGAATCTGGTTGGAAGCTTGTTAAAGTAATATCTAAGAAATTAGTAATTAATAAATATAAAAATAATACTGGAGGTAGTTACATACCCCTACCTTTCAGTTCACCACAAATAATTAACATTCAAAATGATGATCAGTATTGTTTTCTGTGGAGTGTTATAGCACATTTACATCCTGCACAATATCACAAAGAAAGAATAAGTCATTATAATAAAGAAGAATACTTATATGAATTTGATCTGTCTGATGGATTAGACGAATTTCCATATGATTATAATAAGCTAACAAAGTTTCATAAAAAGAACAAAGATTTAATAGAAGTAAATGTGTTCGAACTTAATATAAAATACATTTCTGTTGGGAATATTACTCCCTTATATACTGGTAATGTTACAATTAATGACACTGTCTATGCAAACGTAAAAGAATTTTACTTAAGTAACAAAAGATTATGTCAAACAGAAATACAATATAATGAACGTGGTAATTATATACACCATAATATTATTTATCAAGACGTTGTAATATGTACTGAAAAATATGAAATTAAAAAGACATTAACGCCCATAATGATTAATCATAATAATTATAAAGGTCGTCCTGTTACTTCTGGAGACCAACAGCAGCTACAGATGTTACAGCAACAATATCAACAACAGTCACAGATGTTACAACAACAGTCACAGATGTTACAACAACAACAGTATCAACAGCAGTTACAGCAACAATATCAACAGCAGTTACAACATTTAATACAACCGGCACAAGCAAATATACTATATTATCAAGGTCATTACATATTATGTAAAGATGTTTCTATTTTTACAAAAACTTCCGATCATACTAATTTCCCTTGTCTCCAATGTATGACGAGCTTTAGAACCAAGCAAGCATTAAATAATCACTTGGTAAATTGTCAACAAAATGAAGCAGTCAGAAATACGTTTCCAAAAGAAGATTATTTAGAATATAACAAATGGCACTATAAGAACAAAGTACCATTTGTAATATATTGTGATTTTGAAGCATATAATGTTAAAATTACAGACAAATGTAACAATAATTTATTTGAACAAAAACCATTATGTTGGGGAATGTACATTCATTCAAATTATCCCAATTTGTTTCAATCAGAATATTACCAGTACTATGGCGAGGATAGTGCTATAAAGTTTGTTAACACAATAGAAGAATTGCAGGAGCGTTTTTCACAATTGCTTAAAACAAATAAACCAATGCTTCCATTAACGTCTGAACAATTAGTACAATTTAATAATGAAAAGAATTGTTATTACTGTGGTAAAGAATTAGTCACTGATAAGCGAAGCGACGGCTCTGCCGACAAAGTAAAAGATCATGATCATCTAAATGGTTTATATAGAGGTGCAGCACATAATTCTTGTAATCTTAATGCAAATAAATTTAGATATAACTTTGTTCCTTTATATTTCTATAATGGTTCTAAAAATGATTTCCATCTAATAATAAAAGAGTTATTCTCTTCGAAAATATTACAGCAATTAAGAACGAACATACTGTGTAAAACAGAAGAAGAATACTTCTCAATGCAATTTGGTTGTATTAGAATATTAGATGCATTTAGATTTTTTACTCCTTATTCATTGGAAGCCATGGGTAAAACATTAAAACCTGAACAATGTAAAGTATTAAATAAGTATAACTTGAGTCCTCTTAAAGGCATATTTCCATATGAATATTTAACTGGAGACATAAACAGGATAAATGAAATAATGGAAGAACAACAACTTCCACGACGTAACAAATTTAAAACAACATTGAAACAATCTGAACTATCAGAAGAAGATTATGCAGAAGCACAGAAGAATTGGAAAGAGTTAAATTGTAGAACCATGTACGATTACACAATGAAGTATCTTCAGATAGATGTGTTAATACTAGCTGATCTATTTGAAAACTTTCGTGATATGTGTATCGAATATTATGGAATAGATCCATGTTATTGTTATTCGACACCAGGTTTAACATGGTTAGCAGGACTTAAACATACTGGTGTTCAAGCCGATGGCTCTAGGACAAAGTCCGTTAAACTTAAACATTATAAAGAAAATACATATGATAAATTATTATTTTTTGAATCTGGAATTAGAGGCGGAGTTTCATCAGTTTTGGGTAATCGTTATGTACAGTGTTACAATAAAAAAGTAAATCCTGATGATTATGGAATAATGAAACCTTTATCTCCAGAAGAAAGCGATCAGTTTATAAAATTGTTTAATCAAAATATAGAAGGACTTATATCAAATGAAGATAGTCAAGCAGCAGTTGATGAAATCATGAGAGAGAACTATTTGTTGTATTATGATTTTAATAGTTTATATTCTTCTTGTATGATACAAGAATTGCCTACGGGTGAGATGGAGTGGTGTGACAAATTAGTTTATGAACGTACTGTTGAAGATGGATATGGATATGTGTATGAAGTTGACTTAAAGTACCCTGATGAACTAAAAGATACGACAAAGTATTTCCCGTTCTGTCCTGAAAATAAAATACCTAATATGGACGACTTTACAGATTATCAAAAGACCATAATCCCTCCAAAGTACAGGCCAACTAAGAAACTCATGTTAACTCAAAGTGATAAAGAAAAATATGTTATTGAAGGAAGGATGTTAGATTGGTATTTAGATCATGGAATGATTCTCACTAAAATTCACCGAAAATTAGTATATAAGAAATCTAAGTGGTTAAAAAATTATATAGAATTTAATATAGAGAAACGTAAAATAGCTAAGAGAAATAAAGATGACTTTGGTAACGTATTTTTTAAATTAATGAATAACGCATTTTATGGAAAGACTTTAGAGAATGTACGTAACAGACAAAACATAGAAATAGTTTATAATAAAGATCGTTTCCAAAATTTAACTAGGAAACCAACATATAAAAGAACTACTAGATTCAGTGATGAACTTTGTGCTGTTCATCTAAGAAGAAGCATTGTGAAACATGATAAGTTTAATTTTATAGGATTCACTATATTAGAACTAGCCAAACTATTTATGTATACATTTATATATGATCATTTAGCACCTGCTTATGGTGAAAACTATAAACTTCACTTCAGCGATACGGATTCTGTTTTCTTAGAATTAACAATACCATTTAATTCTTCACTTGATAAAGAAATAGATAAAATAAAAGATATCATTCATCCTTCTGATTTATGTAAAGTGAAAGATGAACTAGAAGGAAATGAGGAGTACATAACAGAAGCTGTATTTCTTAAATCTAAATGTTATTGTTATACAACTAGTAACAATAAAACACATAAAACATTAAAAGGAATTTCAAAGGCATCAGTAGCTAACCAAATAACATTTCAAGATTATAAGAATGCATTATTTAATAATGAAATAAAAACAGCATGTAATTATAGACTTAATTCAAGGAAACATAAAATGTATTTAAAAGAAGAACATAAATTAGCATTAGACCCATTTGATGATAAAAGAAAAATGTTACCTGATGGAATAACTACTTTACCTTTTTAATTTCTTTAACACCTAGTCGGGGCAAAGCCCCTCGAGGCGAAGCCTAGTCAGCGAACAAATGTTCTATAACTCTATCATGTACTTTTTTATCAATATTGACTGTGATAAAACCATAGTCGTTTGCCCAAGCATTGTTACACGATTGTTTAAATTCATCTTTATCTCTTATACATAAGTCTCTTAACAAATCACTTAGGTTTCTTTGGTTGATTTCGAAAAGCATAAAAATATTAGCATTCTTTCTAATAACACTTCCATCTAATGAATACATACTTTGTGTCAAATAAAAGACACTACAGTTATTGTGTCTACCTCTTGTAAAATAATTTCTCTGGACTGCCTGATTTCTGTCATTAACACAATCATCAAACACCACACAATGTTTTTTCGTTTTATTTAGTTTACTAGGATCTTGCATATTGCCACTATCATCTATTAATTGTATCGTTATGTGTTTATTTTTATTGGGTTCTACTAGTTGTTTATTTTTCGCTGCTTCTTCACACCAGGAACTTATTTCTTCTTCATACTCCGATTTTTCATATTCTTCAAACAGTGAAGCTATAGCTGATTTTGTAAGATTATTTTCAAAACCATGTTTCAAAAATTGATAAATAGGTTGTTCTGCTGTTGTTGTATAAATGATAATATTGTTATAATCCAAAAATTTGGGGGTCGTGAGAATTTTAAATAATAGATATGTTTTTCCACAACCTGATCTTCCACAAATAACTGATAAAACTTTATTTGACAAGTTATGATGATGATTGAATTTCACTTTCTTGTTTAGTGGATATTTTTCACAACTGTTTTCACTCATTTTTTTAAGTCAATATTTTTTAATCATACCTCCCGAACCAAAAGATCTATCATAATTTCTTCGCCTCCAAAATTTATTTCCTTTCCTTTCTCATCTGTTATTCTAATTGTAATTGAATTAATTGTTTTTCTTGTAACAGGGAAATATATTAATGATTTTGGGATTACATTCAAACTGTAACCAATCGGAACTGTAAATGCTGGATAACTGAAGATATTATTTGACAGCTTTCCATTAACATAACGACCTTCTATAATATCACATTGAACGTTGATTGAATTTATTTCAGTTACTTTAGGTATATTTTCACTTATATGAAAACCTTGTGTATAGAGTTTCTTTTTAAATCCTAATAGTCTTGATAAAGATTTGTCAATATTAAAATCAACTTGATGATCTTCATCTAAAGTAAGAGAAAATTTATTTACTGCTGGTTCAACTGCGAAATGTAATTGTTTCTTGTCTTTAAATTGAATGCCTAAATGTCTTTTTATTTCATTGGAAATCGATTCAACTTCATAAGATCCAGGAAGAAAAGTTAATTCTTTCCAAGTTTTACCTTGATCATTAGAATATTTAAATCGGTCATTTACATCTTTGATAATATTTTGTATAGTGTTAAATGTTGAAAAACTAGTTAGTGCTACTTCATAATGTTTGTCTTGTTCTAAGTGAATAATAGGATCTAAATGACAGGTATGGGATGAAATAGTTGTTATAAATTTTAATGTCGTACTAAATTTTGATGAGGTTAAAATCTCGGTTAAATTTTCTAAATGCTTATTAATTTTTTCTAGTTCTGCCGAAGACATTTTTTAACTAAATAATTTAGCTAAGCTTTTGTAGTCTTTTTCACTAATAATTTTCTTTTCCATTAGTCTTTTTAAGATTGCATGTATTTCGTTAAAACTAGAGTTATGTCCTTCTTTTGTTGCAGCTAATAAAATCTCTAATCTGTTTATTAATTCTTGTGGATCATCGGGGAGGAAAACCGTTGTCTCTTTTAGACCTGTTCCTGTTTTTGGGTAACTAGGCGGTGTTGGAACACTGGTTGATGTTGGAGAAGCAGCCATTGGTGTTGAATAACCAGTCGGTGTTGAATAACCAGTTCTTGCTGGCGAAGCAGCTGTTAATATTGGTATCTTTGTTCCTGTTTTACTGGTACTAGACGGTTTGGATAATAAGTCATTCAAAGTTGTATAACGCTTAAGAGTTTTTACAGTTCCAACCTTATCTAACATAGTTTTGTATTTCAGTAGATCATCAGGGTGATAGGTATCTAACTTCGCTCCTCTTAATAAATCCACGAAATTTCTGTCTAAACTGAAAGCTGTTTTGTCTGGTGCAAAAATTAAACTTTCTTTAGGATTTATAGATAAGTCTTTTCCACCTAAGGAAAATCTAAGAGATGGCTTTCCATCTATAAATGAAGTAGAATGTTCAAAGAGCATAGATTTGGGTAATTTCTTGTCTATGTTTGCTTCTAACAAACCATAATCATCTATGATGGTTTTCGGCACTGAATCCGCTATATCAATTTGTTTATCATGAACTGCGAGTTCTTTCTTAATATCAGATTTAATTTGGTCAACTAATTGGATTTTGTCTTTCATCTCAGATTGAACACCAGCTTGTAGCATTCGATATTGTCTATGTTTTTTCTTCATAATATTTTTCTGTTTTATTAATTCTTCTAGTTGTTTTATTCTTGTCTCATTGCTCTGCATTATTTTATAAGATAATATTTGAATTTTGTGGTAGCATTGGTACACAGCAAAAACATTTTACTGAACAACTTATTTTTGTTCTATTGAACTTTGTTCTAACGTTTTTAATAAAGTTCTTATTTCTTCTAAAAAAGCTTCATTGTTTACTTTGTCTTGAGGTTTAACAGGAATTTTAGTTGCTTCTCTAGCTATTTGGTCAAATTTTTCAATCTCATCTAACGTAATAACATTGTCATCACACACTCTCTGGAAGTAATAATGTAGTTTATCATATACTTCTTTGACATGTGTATGTTTCTTAGTTAAGGATTTTCGTTTCTTAGACATTACAGATTTATCTATCACTGTTGCAAGTGACGTTGTGAAGACACCTGTGCCTGTTAAAGCAGTAGCGACAACAGGAATTGTAAGAACGCCAGACGAAATGACAATAGTGAGAGCGCCTAAAGAAATTGTTAAACATATACCAACGCCTTGTGTCACATTCTTAGCTATGGTCCATCTCTTTCTTAATTTATTATAATGTTCTAGTTTAAGTAATAGTTGGGCTTCCTTATCTTTCATGTACCTGACTCTATCTTTGTGTTTTGCTATATCCATTTCATTGGGAACCGAAGGTTTTATTTCATATGATAATGAAGGATATAAGGGGGGCGATGGTTCTTTTGTTTTTTCATCTTCCATTTTTAAATGAATATTTTTGTTCATGGGTCATACTTTAAGGTGCTTTCCCATTTCGCATCTATTTTAGCCCGTGAATTGGTGATTTTAGAGGTAGTTTCCTATTTTGTATCTATTTAGTCCGTAAATTAGTGATTTTAGAGGTAGTTTCCTATTTTGTATTTTTTTTTATTTTTGTATCTATTTTAGCTGTTTTTTTATAAATTTCGGGGGGTCCCTATTTTTTTTTTTTTTTTTTTCTACTTGTCCTGGTCCGTCCAAAATGACACTACTGATATATTCATTTTGCGTTGCTTTCACTATATATAGGAGCAATTCTTGTTTGCTATGAGAGTTGCTAAATTAATCACCATGTGGTTCTTATTGACACAACTGGGATTGAACTCATATGAATTGCAAAGTGCTCTGGAAAAAGGTTTCCTTATTATTGCCAAGAAAAAAAGGGATAGGGTAAAAATGAGCAAATCTACAAGATAATTGACTAAAAAATTGTCATTTAGTCTGTTTACAATTCGAAAAGAATGACCTGAGTTCAAGAGAAAGTGCTGTAGGCCTACTTAATAAAACTCAGGACATGAAGTTTTCGGGATTGTCACCATTTTCTGTTTGGGTCACGAGATCGTGCAAATAGGCCTATGTGTGTAACTAAGAGATAGGCCTCCCTTTATTGTTTATTGTAGTAATCAAAATATACAATCAAGTAAAGATGGGCTACTCGCATATATGTAGACAGTAAACTCACAGGCACGAACCAGGGATTAACAAAACTTGCTTGCAATTTTCTCTTTCTAATCAACAAATTAGGCTATAAGTTAGTGACCAATCAATTGATTGAAATTTAATAGGTTTACATAGGCCCTACTGGTAAACCAAAAAATGACTCAATCCGGACCGAAGAACCAGGAACAGGAACCAATACTTACGTTTTAATATAGTTCTACTTAGGCTAGCGGCTCAGCGCCACTTATAAAGTATAATAAAACGATTATTCAAAAATGATAGAATATCAAAATATTTATGAAGTCCCGGTATGTATAATTAGATCAGAGTATTGAGTATGACATGCATTAAAATATTAACAACAACCTAACAACATCTCCAGAAATCCCAATTTGAAGATGCTAGTGTGTACAATATGGAGGAAGTAAGAAAACAAATTCATCTTTCTTTTGACCAAAAGAAGTTGAATTAACAGGAGGCAAATATTTAAAGTTCACTATATTTCTAAAAAAATTGTTGTTAATTGAAGCGCACATATTTTCGCCTGCCTCAGTGTTGGGGAGGCTATGCAATCACAAAAATAAATACTGAAATAGAGCTACCTTTATGGGAATTGAGCATCAATGGCAGCTGCTAAAATTTCTATGTCGATCTTACTCTCAAACAAATTTCTATGTGCCTTATCTGGCATAACCAAATGAAGATATCACTCATCCCTTTATACATGATCAACGTTTGGATAAGTTGAAATAAAGCACATGTATAATTGCAAAATTTGCTGTCTTTTTCATGTAAGTCGTAATTGCATGATGAAGCACCAAGGTGAATCCGTGACATGCATGGCTATTGGAATGATTCGTTGTTGATGTTGGCCATTGCATCACATGCAGACTAGCTGTTAGGAGTTGGGTTGGTACGTTGGTGTGAAAAAGAAGATGTAAGACAAGGAAGTTTCGGAAGACCAAAGAAACACAGAGTCACCAATAAGTCACAATTCAAAGCTGATCATTGCAACGAAGAAAAATCGGTTTTAGAGAGTTTCGCGTCTAGCAATAGTCTTGAAATCTGCTGTTGCTATCAAATGTTGCGGTAGAACCGCATATCGACTTTCCACAGAAGAGGGATGTGAATCTTTCAGACATGCTTGTCAATAACTTATGAATTTTAATGAATTTAGGAGACCATTTTCCTTATGGATGAACATTTTGCAGGTCTCGAAAACAAATGAAAAAGATTAGAATGGTGCATCGTCATTCTAAAAGGAGAACTGAAAAACGACGTGGACGGAGCAATCTCGGTTCAACCTCGATTGCCACAATGGGAGAGTTTGCGCTCACAGATTGTCTGGTGCGAGAGATATGCAGCCTGTTACATTCTAGATTATGATCGATTCGGCCATGGCAGCGTAATGATTTGAGTAGGTATTTAGCGGGGTTGAACGAACGGCTGCCATTGCCACCAAAGCACCTCGGATTGCAAATTTCATCTATCGGAGGTTGTAACTCATTTTCTTACTCCAACAATAATGAGGTACCATCTCATCATCATCATCCAATGACAATGCGCGGCCGCACAAAGCAAAACAGCCAGGTGATAACAGCTGAGCAGTTGAGTAGATCTGACTCCCATAGCCTTCACCCTCTCATGCATTTTTCATCGATCGAGCTTGCGTGGGATGAGTTAGGTAAAAGGGTGAAGGACTCGCACCCACATTCTCCACTTTCTGAAAGATCGGTTGAAGAGCAGTAGGAATGCATTGATCAAGATAGACTCAATGAACTTGAGTGAATTAGTAGATTTTGAGCTTGCTTAAATGCAAGTGCGGTCATGTAGGTTACTAGATATGTCCGAAATATATTTTCATCATGTATAGTCAATAGTTTTGATGTTACCTCATAAATGAAAATGATAGCTCCTGTAATTTCCATGTGCCAAGATTTTTTGTCACGCAGTAAGAGTTAGTTTTTAAAAAGGTCATCGGCTTGCACACATGCTCAACTTTGATTTACATGCATAACTGCTGATAATACAAAATTTTCTGTGTTATCAATATTTCAAGACAATCAATATAATTACGTCAAACAAGGACATGCTCGGCATAAATTTAGATTTCCACGAATCTATCGAATTTTAATCGTTCGAATTTCATTCCTTAGATTTCAGACTCGTTTCCTGCTTAGTAATATCCACAATCGATTAATCGATAACTGACAATTCATAATTGCGTCAGCACTGAATGCAGTCACCTAGATCGCATGCTGACATAAGTATGACATTTTACAAGCAGCCTCCAATGGTAAACTTTCAACTTGATTGTCCACTTTGTCTCTGTGAAGGGCGCCGATATCATATTATTTTACCTTGATTACTTATTATAAGGTCGAGTGTTTCCGTGTAAAAACACAACGGTTTATGACACGCACTGGCCTCTTGGCTAGCATCTAAACGCTGTCTTCAGGATCTCCTTGTCTGACGTGTATTGCGTTAGGCGATTCATATATAATTCACAGAACGTCAATCAACAAATAGTTGGCGCTCCTTCACCTTGATAGACAAGGTCTGTGCTGGTAATTCCTCGCGTGTTTGTGTGAGTAAGGATTTCGGTGAGTACAGTTCAGCAATTTAGTCTCTTTTCATATTCGACCGACAAACTAACACTTCATGCTTTAAAAGAAAGCGTTAACTTGTTCAACTTTGAGATAAGAAAGTGACTCAGAGAATTAGTTTAGGTGAAAATCATGGGCTTCGGCGTACGTCACATTTAAAAATATTTTGCTGACGTGTAGATTGCAATTCAAGGCACATTTTACATACAAGAGTTTAAAACCAAGAAAAATTAAAATCCTATCATTCAAAAAATCGCTGTAAAGTGTAGATAAGAAAAAATTTCAATGGCATACATGAAGAATTTGCTTTTTTCGCTCAATTTGGATAGAGACAAACGAATTCCGTTTTTTTTTCTACGTCAATACTAACGATGGAGCCCGGCAACCTATCATGTACCTGGTGACCCAAAATATTCATATTCCTTTATTCAAGTTGTCATTTTAGGTAGTACGTAAAGATACTTGTAGTAAGATAGTCTGTCCATGATTCTATCAAATATCTTTTGTTCAATGAATCATGTATAATTCCTTAGATGTAGCCTATCAATTCCACTTCGACTCCGGTCAGTAATATTTACGCGACTCCGCATCCCTCCACAAATGTCACCGCAGCGGCAATTATAATGTCGGTGAAATTATTGATAATTTGGCATACATCCTTTGTCAATTTGAAGTCCGCTAATTCGATTGAAAGTTTCATGTCTACCAATCTCTATTCCTTCTCTAATTCCTCTTTTCTTTCGCGATGGCGAGAGTGGCAGTGCTTCAGTGTTTGATTAAACTGTAAAGTATTACGCTCTAGAATAGAGGAAAATATAAATATCAATTAATACAATTAATATAATTTTAATCATGATAACCAAATAATTTTTAGTCGGATGAATTTTCTTGACTAACCCACAGTTGGTTGGTGCTGGTGTGTTGGTCTGAAATACTAGCACACCTTTGAGTTAGTCTTTGGACTTATACAAATAGCAATACTTTCAAATTCATCTTAGATTCACTAGAACTATTTGTACAATTTCCATCCGTGCCAATACACCCTAAATATAACCCCACACACTTGCGGTTGCTTACTGTATTCATTGTCAACTATTTCATTCTACCGCTGCAATAAATAGTGAACACAGTAATCCAACTTGTACACGTACACGTACATCGCTGGATACAGAAAATATATGCAAATTCACACCAAGGTCATTTACAAAGCAACTGAAGCAAAATTCTGTACAGAGGTTTTGTATGTTTTCGTGCGAATATTGATTTCGTATATTTTTGGTACGTAGCGATAAGGACAACTCCCAGTAATTGACTGATTGATGAAAGGCCTACCAAAAGAATGTTGGCATCATTCCTTCGCATGCAGCTAAAAGAAGTTGTAGAAGAGCACTTTTTGATTGTGAATGCTTGAAAAGCATTCGGCAAGCTGCCGAGCTTTCATCAGTAATATTTGGCTAAGAATGTCTCTTAGATTGAAACCGAAATTTTGGGATTAATAAAAAAGTGAGATCCTGAGATCCCAACAATGCAATAGGACAACTGAAATCTCTCTATGAATCATTCATATTCCGATTGTACTCTTATTCGTAAATTAATCATCAAATAATTTTATATTCCAGTCAATCATTTATGATGATCATTAAGTGTGAATGAGTAATGACATGCACTTTTTTATGCAAGCAACATTAGGTGTGATGCAAAAGCCTTGTTAGATCCATGGAGTAAGATTCGATCGACTTCTCAAATAATGCATGAAGCTCACTTCATCTTCTTAGCGATATTTTTTCCTTTTATTTCTAGAATTATGAAGAGAACAACTGTCTAGCGTCTGTATTTGCACTTGATTCGGCTTTTGTCAAAGATAGTTTCGGTTTCATTGAAGTTACATTTTATTTCACATTGCTGTTTCTATCTGACGGATTTCTGGGATGCGTCACTGTGTAGGTTCAATTGTCAGAGTGCAGCGAATTTAACGAATCAATTTGACAGCGTGGCGCCACTGAAAACCGTGCAATAAGATTCTGTTGTGAATCAAATGGTTTTAGTATTGTCTGTTTATCTGTTACCATACAGTCATCAAATTTGAGTGCGCATTTTGATTTAGCAAAAGGTAAGGCATCTTGTTAAGATAATTGAAAATCGGAAATTAATTATTATTATTAATTTAATTGTTTAGGAAAATTATGAGAATTTTTAATCTTTTATGCATTACTTTACAGAATTTCACATAAAGTTTTATCTTAATTTGAAAGTTGAGATTGATGGCGCCTGTTTTGTACTCAAGAAGGGTTGCCACCTTTTTCGTTTTCTTTACATTTTTAGCCAAGTTTGGTTCTTTAGGATCTAATTCTCAAGTAGCCTACTATTTTGAATACATTCATCTTCGTTATGGCTCCTTGCTCTTCCTTTTGCCCTTATTCGGGAATTCCGATTACGAAATGTCATCGTTTCTGTCTGTCCTGGACAGAGATTGCATTTATGATAACATGTTTTACTCGCCGTTTCCGAATAACATGTCAACAATGAGTATTAAAAACGTTGAGGTTTTTCTTTGAATTTTACTGTCTTTTCCACTTACGGGCTATCTCCAAAGCTTTATTTATTTCGCTCTCTTCGTCATTTCTAACATTTGTGTACCATCACATTGCCTGTCCTTCAATACATGCATTCTATTCCATGCTTGACTCCTCTAATTTCCTGATTTCATCGCGCGTCTGTTCTCTCAAGCTCACTGCAATCCAAAGCAGTTTGAAACTCGTAAGATCTGCTTTCTCGGCGACTGTCACTTCCATGATAAAATTAGGATGGCAGGTCGGCCCCCCTTATGCCTGATAAAACTGAGGAACTTAAAAGGGTGCATTAATTGAAAATGTTGATTTCTATTTTAATTGTAGCATTCAGAAAAAGTGAAGTTTATCGCCTTTTCGCTTCACTGAGCCTAAACAGGCAATATTCACTTGCGGCTCTCAAGTAGAGCTAACAATCTCCAATATAGTTTCTTCAGACTGCTATCTATTCATCAATTAAGCAATTCCTGAACAACAATTTTTTTATATAGTTTATAGATAACGAATACAGTTTTTTTGGAATAGGACTATTTAGGGGGATTCGGCATTAATCTTTTGCCATGCGTGTAACTAAATCCTAAAAAACACTGCTGCAGGTATATTTATGCAAAAGCATGACATAGCATGTAAGAATAGTGATTCAAAAGAACGGGGGTGTCTTCTTAGGTTTATTGGCTAAAGAATTACTAAAAACAATATGAACAGGTCCAACGTTTCGCGTGTTCACGCTTCCTCAGGGGCAAAACAGATAAGGCTTAAGGCTAAAAACGTCAGTACAGCACAGGTGTAAGTATGTACTTGATGCATCAAAGAAGAAACCAACTGATATGAAAGTAAAATGACACATTTGAGAAAGTACAGCTTTCATTTGCTGCATGAGTTCTATAATCACGTAATGGTCAAGACCATTACGGTCAACCCATTCGGAAGTCCTGGCAACTGTTATGACCAAGAAATAGTGTTGCTTTCGCCCCAGAATTTTTATTTTCGTTTTCGCATTTCGCGTTTGCTTACCCTTCGTTATCAGGATCAGTCTTTCGTTTTCGTTTTTTCTAATATTTCATTAATTACTGAAAAGCTGAACAGGACTTGAAGTATCATTGAAAAATTGCTCTTAATTGCTTTAATTGATAATTTGATTGCTTACAAATATTGTATGAATCTTGCTTCTCAGTTACTTCTATAATATTTTCCAATGTTAGCCTGCCGGATTGGATAACACCTGTTTTCATCGAGGAATGATGACTTTATTATGAATGCGTGACACACCATAATGCAGACCTATTCATAACGTTCATTATGATTTCACTCTTTGTTGAATTCTATTGCTGTGTGTCAGCAGTAACTGCTAATTGGAAGTTAGTACACATTGTTCCGCACATTCATAAACAAATTATTCTTCGATGACGCTACAGCTGCTGAAGAATAGCGCCAGAAGTTTCATTTTACTCATGTTTTGTCACAAACGCGTTTCGTCTGCTCTCAGTCAGCGTGACACGCAGAATGAATCAAACTGATTGAAACATGAATGCTGTTAGAATATCGATCAAGCAATGGACAATCACTTGACAAGCAGACACGAAGTGAATAGAATAAATAGCTAAAGTGCTAAAGTAGCTAAAGGAAAGACATCGACACTGTAAAAAAGTGCGGCACTACCGCTCAACAGGCGAGGTCCTTCTTCAAGTACTCTATCGTCATCAAAGCCCGTGGTACTTGCGCATACTCGAGGCCCTGGCGATAAAGTGGCTTGTACCAAACTTGTGTGCTCAGAAGGAGCACTTGTTAACGTTACTTTTACCTTGGCAATTTTTGTAATTTTGTAATTTTACGTTTCTCTTTATTTATATTGTCGATGTCTTTCCTTTCCTTTAGCTACTACTTACTTCTATTCACTTCGTGCCTGCTTGTCCAGTGACTGTCCATTGCTTGATCGATATTCTAACAGTATTTATGTTTCAATCAGTTTGATTCATTCTGCGTGTCACACCGACTGAGAGCAGACGAAACGCGTCTGTGACAAAACATGAGTAAAATGAAACTTCTGGCGTTATTCTTCTATTTAACAAAATCACACCGGGGCACAACTTCTTTAGCTACAACTGTTATCCATTGCGAGAAGACAATGCAACGATCCCCCCGTCCTCACCCATTCTAAATTGCGGAACGGAATAAGTAAACCGCTTTTACTTATTTTCCCCCTCGGAAAAAGAGATGCAAAATAGATAATTCTAGAAGTCGCAGTTTGGAGCTTTAAATCATTTAAAATCTTAGCAAAAGTGCAAGTGCAAATTTAATAAAGTCTCCAAGAAGTCGCAAGTCTCAACTTTTCAGTGTTTTATCTTCTTTATCTTCTACATTTTCAAGACAAAGAGGGGTTGGGGAATTGAATGACACGGAAACTATGAGTCAACTTTCAAAAATTGCAACTATTTTTCTGCCAGAACTTTTAAGCTTCATTACACCATACAATTTCCACCCGGAAAATGAGAATAGGGGAAGTAAAAAGAACAAACCTGTACCTTTGCACTGTTTTGTGTTTGGGCATCGCAGTTGTATGCTCCTTCACAGTTCCATCAAACTACAAGCAATAAAATCGATAGCCTTTTCAGTGAACTTAATATCTTTGGGTCTGGTCTGTATGAAGAGAAATCAATCCAAAGTAGAACTTGACGAAAATTGTTCATTTTCTCCTCAATTCAATTAGTAGGCCGTTCTAAAAAGTCTCTAAGTACAAGTCCAAATATTTTTAGAAATAAAGTGAAATCACTGCAGATAGCGGCAGCAGTTTACACCAAACACAGAGGATCTCGATGACATGAGTAACACAATAAAATAATCGTCAGTTCATAATCAATCCAGAATGATGATGTCCGTCGCTATGATTGATGAAATGAACAGACCGCTGATCATTTAGATCATCCTAATTTCCAAGCAGCAAATGTCCTATTACGGAGGTTGCACTTGAGTGCACCAAAGACAGCTGACATTATTCACAGACGACGGTTGTATAAAATTTCATTATACTGTTTATTGCCTACAAGCTTTGGATTAATATTTTTGATAAATCGTAGCAGCATTTATTAGAAAGGTACAGTACTATACAATAAGTGAGAGTAAGTATATTATGACCTATAAAGTTAAAAATATAATAACAGTTTGGTGTATATTTGGTATATAAACAATTAGTACAAACATTGAAATAAAAGCAAATTGCATTCTTCATGGTCATGCCGCTTCTCATTGTCGGTTCACAAGCGGAATGAAATTGTATTGGACATTTGGATAGGAAGTGAACATGATTTGGACTCACGAAGACACATAGCTAATGACATAGTAGATGACATCAACAATGAAACAGACTATCAAAATGAAGCAAACCAACTAGGAAGGATGAAATGAGAGAAGTCAAAATAGATTAAACACATTTGAACGAGATTATTAGAAAGTTAATAAGCTAATAAGAAACATTCACAAAGTCTCAAATTATATATGTGCTCTTTCTGAACACACAAAGGCGGCTTCAACAATTTTATACAAACACTTGGCAGAGAAAGCATAAACGGAGTATACGCTTTAAAGTAGACAAATTGAACATATCATCACACAAATTGAGAAATATTCTCAATGAGTGTCAAACTGGTGAATTTTCAATGTGCAATTTTTGGAATCAATGTGCATGATTATCCACTGTAATACACAGCCATTTAACAGACAATTTATCAACCAATTCCCAAATTAGTATTTGACTGATGCTTAACAGATAAAATTCCTGATTGACAGTCTTATGTTGGCCTGTTTTCGATGTGATATCTACAATTCTTGGTCCCACTTCTTTACTTTAAAAGTAATTCAAGTTACTGCATCTTGATTTTTAATTGTTATCAATTCGTATTTACTTATCAATGAACTGAAGTTTTGATTTTCTTATCATTATGCATTAAGTCTGTTCCCATTTTTCGAGTGAAATGCAGGATGATGAAGAGGAATTTAATATGCATGAATATCATTTTTCTCATATTTCTACATGCACCACGCCCGCTGTATAACTCTATAGCCTTTCATATTCACAATTACGCTTCACGTTCAGAAACACGTAATTCAATAAATCAAACTCTTCATCAATGTCATTAGCCACGTTCAATACATCATCATAATTATGTCCATAAAGTCAGCCACTATGCAAATGAAGTGATTTAAAGTGATTATTGTTGGTCTTCTTATGATCATGTTTAAACAAACAGTGACAATTATTTAAAGATGGAGACTCAGTTGAAAGATTGACATTCAATTACGTAATAAAAATATTTCGATAGAGAATATGAATCAATCTTGATAGTGTAGCGTCTATTCGTTCTTAATCATCGCTATTTGCAAAATGTCATGCAATCAGTGAATCTGTTTGCAGAAGAATACAATAATAATTACTTCATGGTCAATGTGTGGTGAGATTCTGTTGCAGTCTGTTTCGGACCGATGTAGGTAGTGAAATACAGTGGAATAGCGGGCATGATATTCCATTTTTACAGCTTTCAACACTGAAACAGAAAACATTGCTGACTCTGTGGTTGACCAATGCAGTACTACTATATATAATATTCTACTTTATGAAATGTATGCTACATATAAAATACTATTATAGTATTTTGTACTTTGGTACAAACCTCTTTCTGCCTTCCTCATGAAAAAGGCGATTACATTGGTACGCCTCGAAGTTGACATTGAATCTGATTTTGAATATCCTATTTTGATCATCAGGTACAGTTACATGAATGAATGGTGTCAGTGAGCTACTGCAGGGAGAGCTGCCTAAGGTGATACACTTTACCACCGACGCTTCGTGTCACGAACTAAAAGAAACAGTTTTAAAATATACACATCTGGTGAATTCTATGGTTCATCCCCTTCACTTTAAATTTGATTTTGGGAAGGTAACAAAGCACGTTCCATTTGAATTTTTGAATTTTTGAAAAGTTCCGAATGTATCACCTTGGACACTGGGGTGGGTAGATACACCTTGAAATTGCAGCCTCCATATCCTCTGCACTCCAAGTGGATCTATTAGTTATGCGTCGATGTCTTCGTCCCATTGTAATGAGATGAGAAATACGTATTCATTATCACTTCATAATTTATAACGTGCAGCTATAGACCAAATACAATGATCTTCTGATGCTCAATGCTTTCTAAATGCTTGTGATCTTCTGATCGCTATGGCCTATAGCCTAAATATATTGTTATTGCTAGTCTAGTTTAGTCTCAGTATTTTGATAGCATGCCCAAAGATGTGATGCCTCAAAATATTCTAATCACTAGAATCATTAGAACATCTCTATAAAAAATATTTGTAATTACCTAACACAGAGAATGACACGCCACACCAGATAATGATTTCATAAGCGTGTGCATCTATCCGAATAAAGTTTGATTACGGTAGCAAACACGAAAATTTCAATAGTGATGACGTCATCTGCAAAGGATTTCCATACAGGTTACCGCTTATCCTGTGTGCCACGTGCCACCCACCAAAATCAAAGTGCGTATCAAAGTATGCGAGCTCTCATTGGACAAATGTATTGGAATTCTATTTGCAACTGATGGCTCATCGTGTGTCTCCGGCCCTAAATGGTCAAATGTCAGACCAAGTTATCGACCTAAATTTCGCGAAGATTCATCTTAAAGCCATCAATAGGAGTTGTATGATCATTGAAGTATTCCTTGAATTTCATGACCGTCCAAAGAAGGTAAATCACTTGGAGTCAATTGAACTATTTTACAGCCCATATTTCTCAATACTGTGTCCAATAACTCCATATAGAAGGCGTTCTTTCAAAGTTTTTGAGAAAGAAAGGGGCGATGGTGCAATGCATTGTCTAATTGACAAAAAAATCTGTGGAGTTACATTCCTTCGATTACATTTGAGTTGAACATTTTGAAGCCAATGTTTAGATGAACTTTTACACTCACAATTATTTTATTTATTCATTTATTTTGGAATTCGATAAATAAGGGCGTTTCATCACCAAAGTGACTTCAAGGCCGCTTTACAAATGATAGAAAATTCAAAATAAAAAACTTGTTCAGCAAGTAAGTCATTATGAGTCTCTTAAAATGCAGCAAACAAACTGTGCGTCGTATATCGGGTGGCAAGGAATTCCACAATTGAGAAGCCATAGCCTTGAATGATCGCCCTCCTAGCGTGTGTCTGCGAGAGATAAGACTTGCAGCATCTTAGATTCCGCGGAGCGAAGTCTCATTCTGCTTTCAATGGACGACACTTCCGCTAATGCGGCAGACAAGTGATGCGGCGAACTTCCTTGAAGGTAGAGGAAAGTTAGGATGTTGAGTCTTCTCTCTATCCTTCCTTGGATCGGCAGCCAACCAAGCTCTCAAAGTAGTGGAGAAACGTGGCATTTCGGAAAAACAATTAGTGCTTCTTTTCGCAATTGCAAGAGCCTTTGTCTAGTAATTAGTAATAGTGTGCAGCAATTGTCTAACTGAAGTAGGATTGTGTCATCACATTTCAGCGGAAGCTCAGAAGCTTTGATTCCAAACTGTCCTGCTTGTCCAGAGTTTCTGCAAATTATGATTAATGTGTGCCACTTACATGACTTATCTCTGTGAGTAGCTAGAAAGAGAACGACAGATGCCGACTAATCAAAGCTGCTCAGATTGCGCCGGCCGCCAGCCCGTCTCTTGTCGTCAAATGTAGACCTACGCCTACTATAATGCCCACATGTTGCATCTTCTGAAAGGTAATGAATGATCTGATCTTGAAGTTGTACTAAGCTAAATGACGGCATTTTTGAATCTCTGGCCACCAAATGCAATTATTCCATGCCAATTTTTAAACGAAGAATTGAAAATTCAAACACTGAGAATGTTCCGTGTTAATTTGCAAGATAACAGTTGCTCTACGGACACACCCGCACTCAACGCGCTACTGTGCCCTAGGAATACCAAAAATGTGTTCTACAGTTTTCATGAGAATCTGTTTTTCATTTACATTTTATCACACAAGAGTTTTATCAAGACTCATCGTTGACCCGCGCGCTGATTGGCATTGGCATATCCATTGCGACCAATCTTGACTTGAAAGCCTGTTATCTTCTTTGATAATACAATCTGTGCTGTGTATGTTGCAATACAATTCTTGGTTGTACATTTTGTATTAATAAGAATTTTCGGTTTCCATTCTTGTAATGCTTGTCATAACCCATAAACGCGAAAAAAAGGTTTGCCTTCGCAAATCTAGAATGTTATTCGTCCATCAGTGCATAGGTACATGTACAGCTGGTTGTTTGCAAATGTTTCTACATTTATATAAAACTTCCTAAATGCAATTATTCCTTAACTTAAGTCTTTACATAGATTAAAGGTGCAGTTGTTTGAAACAACGGATCCTCACCCACTGTAATACGTATATTTTCCAAGGGAATCCACAAAATAGATGTTCGTTTTAGAGATCTATTTCATTTTACGAGATCTTTTGACCGTTTACACAATCATCGCCAGGAAACACGGTAGAACGGTTGAAAGATCTCACAAAATAAATAGATCTCGAAAACTAACATCTGCTTTGTGGATTCCCTTAGAAAAAATATCACAATAGGTGTAGCTCAGTTGAATTTTGCATTTTGTGCGTATTATTATATTATATTCTCTTTATTATATAGCATTTATATTCGTCCAGTCAATGCCAACCGCATCCTTGATATCTGTTCGCCACATGATTTTAAGTAATTATTTTTCGTTGAAGCGCAGGAGCGTGGAAAAGATTGGTGATGACGTTGTCGCGGACACTTGTTACGAGAGATTGGTGTAATGTGCAAGCAGAGATTGCGCTGACACTGTTTTCTCCAAACGTATTGTCTCACAGGGAAGTGTGATTGACCAGCCTCGAATACTCCCTTGACCTCCCTCCCTCGCTCTCACACAAAGCAGAAATGAGTAACAGGCATAATACACGCAGAATTATTATCGGAGATGACAAAAGAAATAGGAGAATCTCATTAATCAGTGATGATCAGCTATATTGCTCATCGATATACTTTTTAAAAAATTTAGTCTTCGGATTTGACAAACAAGCACACAGGAGCTATTTAGTCAATCAAGCAAGTCTTCATGAAAAAATTTGGATAAAGAAATACACTTATGAATGATTGGACTATACTAATTCATGATGGATCATCGTCATATCAGTGATTGAGAAAGAGACACTAAACGGATAAAGTAAGTACTAAAATACTAATCACATACTAATGCACAAGCAATGAAGCATACGGTAGGTGTGGAAATTAAGTCAAGCAAAATGATCTAAATGATTAAAACCAATGAGCATTTAAAAATTGTCCACTTTTATTCATGGGCACCCGCCAGCGGTCTTGTACAATTTTTTTGAGTTATCAACTATTGCAATCTTTGAAGACATACCGATGCGGTTACATTGTTAGCATTATCGGTTTCTTAAACTCTGCCTAGAGGACAGCAGTGATTAATTTCAGATTTAGATAACATCTTTTGATCACGATACAAACCGGGTTAGCTATGGCCTAACAGAGGATTTTGAAGATTACAACTGAAATTCGCCGATCTGAGCTAAACTCCAGCGTTCTCAGATTCTAAATAACCATGCGCTGACCTGTGGCTGAAGTTAAGAAGATTATTATTGACAACAGGCAATGTGATCGGGCAACAAATTGATGGCGGGCGATTAGCCAATTACGCGAGATGACCTTCACGGAGGATTTTCGCACACATTTGTGACGCCGACGCTGTGATAGTTGCGAATAATGAAAACAAAAGATAGATGCAGAGAAGGAATGGGCAACCGAACTGACCACGTAGTTCACAAAATGTTGACCATCAACCGGACTTGCAAGTGGTCCATGTAGCCCATGGCTTGGGTCAGGATCTAGCCCCTGCTATTTTTGATCAAAGCGTGCGCAGTCTCAGCCAGGGCCAAAATTTTCCAACAAGTAAATAATGATTTCAATACGATGAAATGCATGTCGTGATGAGACTTAAGTGACAGATATACATATCCCAGCAGAGTTCACGCGAATCAGGAACAGCTTCTGTCATGATCTAAAATAATACTACAACCCTGTGAACACAAATCACAGAATTTTAATATTTTTCTCGTATTAGAACGCACAAAATGTAGCACTGAATTCATGGTGATAAAAATTACTTTGAAAAATTCGAAAAATATCTTGATGGTATTGCCTGAATGCTTTATAAGTGTTTTGTCTATTTAAAAACATAGGTAGGCCTAGTAGCAAAAAGAAACTTAGTCGTCAAGAAACTTTCATTGATGAGCGACATAACTTTTAGCAACGGCAGCGCTTTCGAGACCTCTATAGAGTACAACCGCCGAGATGATGAAGTAGAATGACAATGATTGTGTGTACGAATCAGACGCATTCAAGATATCCGCAAGACCAAGTCAATAATGGGTGGAACTGCTAAGGTTACTGTTGACTATTAATAAACTCGGAGGAGAGGTGCTCTTCAAAATATAGAATGCTTCAAGAATTCGCAAAGTCAAAGATACGTTAGATGAGTACAAAATAGAAGAACAAGTCACGAAGGAATTGCCTTTTAAGGCATTACACAATCAATCACGTGTTAAGGCTACACACTGAAGATGTACAGGATCCACGAGTTTGACTACGAATCCAACGTGGTAGATGCTCCTTGATGCGCTACCCTAAGTTCCTTTCTGTCCGGCCTATGTAGCAGGCTCCACAGTCACATTGAAAATGATAAATGACATGAGACTGATTGATAAAAGAAAATATGCGCTTTATGACAATATCACAGTGAAGGTCTCCTATAAAAAGAAATCTTTTTTAAATGCATCGGCAAGCAACATTGCTTCAAAGTGTTCAATATTTGTTTTTATTCTTGCAATATGAAATTAGTCAAAGAGATTTTGCTGCGCAGTTTATCACGTCTACTGAATATCTATCCACATCTAAAAACACATTTGCGGGCTCTCGGAAAATCCCCGTTATACAGCCCGAACCAGTGAGAGAATTCGGGCCCACCTACAAGTCTGTCGTCAACACCCTAGCGAGCTACTTTCAAGCAATACTCGCGGGACACGATTTGTCTGTAGAAGACAGAAGTATTGATGGTTTCCACAATCTTTATTTTTCAACTTTATTTTACCTGATTTATATCATTCTACTTTCAAAAAATACAGGAAGCTCATCCATGAATATCCGATGCTCAATATTCTACATGTAGGATGCGATAGGACTAAGTGATATAACTAAGTGATGTTATAACTTAGATCACATTGTGCATTGCAAAAATAAAACACCTAAAATGAAAATACACCTAAAAATGGTGTATTGTTCTAATAGCACTCTCTAGCTGACTAGGAAACAGTTGATAGAACAGCATTTTGCCTAAATGGTTGCTTATTGAAAAATGTCAGTAAAGCAGTAGTTTTTATCTATACTGGTTGCACTAGATATTGCAATGCAGGACACTTTTCCAAAGACTGGAATCTTGGTATTTTGAAAATCTAGCAGCGTCGATTTTGGTATTCAGAAAAAGATTAATTCCTGGATATCGAAACATATCTGATTACACAAACTCTTTGGAAGAACATTACTTTCCAATAGTTGTCCTGCAAATTAACTTCATTACATTTGATGACCTTACAGCTGAATTTGACGAATTTACGTAGGTCATTTCAGTCATAGAGTAAGATTGCAGCATCGAAAGACCTCATCGCTGGCCTACTCAAAAGGCAATGTTTATAGAATTCACATCATAATACTGCTATTGTTGCTAATCTACAACATTCTTGCATTAGAGAAATCCCTATGACTCCACCCGGCAGATAAAGACACCAAAAAAACTTCACACCACTACTATTTACTCGCAGTAGAACGTGTATTAATATCAAGTGAGCATTTGAAATAACCTCAATATTGGCCTACTTATACGCCCTTGCATGTCTCAAGAAGGACTCGGACAAGTTAATTTTCTTGTGAGATCTTAGTCACAGTTATATTCTTATTGCTCTTAATTTTTATAGGCTATAATGCTGCAAAATGGCTGAAAATTCAAATATTTTATCGATCAAAACGGTCACAAGCCGATCACAAGCCGGTGACGCATAAGAGCAACTAAAGCGTAATTCGAGAGGAGATCATGATCTTCCGGTGCATGGCGGCAAAACAATCTCTTTCGAGCCCTGATCTTAGGTAGCCTACAGTAAAGACTACATTGTAAGAGAATTACATAAAAGTCAAAGGATCACCATGCCATCCCAATTTTATTCAATACAAGGAATTGCATTGAAAACTTCTGCATCGCAACGAGGTCTCAATCGACAAAGTTGCACGGACACGGACTTGCAAGCATAAAAAATAACAATACCATAGAAAGCCTAGAATGGAAATTGCATGAAAATTATGGCACACGCCGAGGGAACTTAGTTGGGTTAGTTGGTGTAAAGTGCAAATTGCACGAGCAGGTTTCCATGTTTTCTGATTGGCATTTACATTTATCAAGCCAATTTGTGATCTGGAATGGTTGTCCCTTGTCCAAAGATCATGTACACAAAAGCAATAATGAATTTACAAAATACTACGGAGAAAGGATGATAAAGAAGGATATCCTTTAAAGCGCTCTGTACGTTCATCATTTTGAAATATATAGAAAGAAATGAAGTATAGGTAAGCCACGCCGCTTCTATTACTGAATTTACATGCGTAATGAAATAGCATCGAACATTTGGACAGAAACTGAACATGACTTTGATTCACGACAAATTGACATTGACAAGGCAGATGGCATTGCACTACATGTATACCAAAGCAACCACAATTAAGTAAAACCAACCTGGACGGGTCAACAAAGGCGAGTAGCATAATTCGTAGGAGAAATAAGCAACAAGTTAATAAGAGTGTCACAAAAGTGTGAAATTGAAAAGAAGCTCATTCTGCAGCAATTTCATCTAATTGATCGCTCAGTAACTCCTATATCAATCAATTGATTGAATTCAATCTTTTTTCGATAATCCTTGTGGGAGATGACATGTAGGTACCCAGATTTTGAGACATAAAAGAATGAGAAATCTCTCTCGGACTTTTTCTCTCATTGTTCTCGGGCTTTGCTCAATACGTTTCACCAGTCACACGCTATTTGCCAACAAGGGATTGATGCTGTGCTACACCAGATTTATTCAATAAGATGATATGAAGTTACCTTAGTAGTCTGCTTGCCTCTCAGGGTCAATGATCGCAAAAGACGACAGGGGCTCTCATACAAGTTCATCAACAATTCATGCAATGATGATTGCTTTCATCCTCCGCATTGGCGCGAGACTCAGAAGGCCAGTTCACAGCAATGTGGTTGGCCGAGATCTCATCGAGTGTGGATTAGGCCCACGGCTGCGAATTAAGGTAACAGACTCTTCAACTTTTCTCGGTTCACTGTCGTGTTTATCGCCGCCGTGACGCGATGAGCGTCCCACCTTAGTGAATTCTATTTCATTTCGTTTTTCTTCTGTGTTTTGACGGAAAACGAGGCGAGATGGGGCAATCTAAGTCAACGGTGGAGAGGTGAGATAATGGAAGTATTATTTAGAAAATTAATGTGATCAAAGCTTTAGAAAGTCACAACAAACATTTTTCTGAGTATAAGAGTAGGCGAAATACAAGGCATGATTTGTGCTCGACGGTTTTAGTTCGGCCAACAAAACAAGTTTTGAGTCATGGACCGATGCCGAGAGACTTTCACAGAATGGTGTATAGTTGTACGCGCACTTTATAACGACTCCTAACTTGACACATGCCTGTACAATGGACATGTCATGTGCAGGCACACGGGAACGATTTTATGGTCAAGAAGGGATTTTACGTCAAGGGACTTTACGTCGTTATGAAAGGCTGTTTTTGCGGTTCATCAGATGTATTGAGATTATACCGCTTTATGAGTTCTTGCAGTTCCATTGAAAATCGCACCTCTAGTAAACTGAGGAGTTTGAACAATTATTTACATCAGGGATCTCTATGAATAAATGATATGATATAGAGCTCGGGATGCACAACTCCCAAAGAGTGGAGAATTGACTGTGGGCCGATGTTTTTATGAAAGTGAAAATTTCCGTGTTTGATTTGAAATTACATGCATTACTGCAATGTTATTTTAGTCTACTTTCATAAATGCTTCCCAAATGTCCAGTGTTGTCGACCGCTGATAAAACATGGATTGTTTATGTTAATAAAACATATTGTTAACAAATCATGTACTTCGAAAATAGTGTTACTCAAATAGGTTATTTTGCACTCATTTCAATAACTTATTGACATGTATCTTCTGGAACATGGTCTACAATGGACTGACAAGCTTTCATGTGACAATACAAATTCTTGCCCTGACCAGCGAAAATTTAGTAGCATTTTCATTATTCATCAGCATGGAGTTTCTAAATCTTCGTCTAATCTAAATAAGACGTCGACAAGTTGAATTGACCGATTTAACAAGCACAGATTCATTCCAATTTCTTAGTATGGAAGTTATTCGCATTTTGACAACTTTCTTTAGAAATTTGATGGCAAGCTTGTCCAAAAAGCATTAAATAGTGAGAGCAAATCGATATAATAATCGCTATAAAATCAGCTCGATCTATGCTAATTTTCTGTGTACTTAAGTGAATCTTATACATGGCATTGATGCCGACAATAGCCAAATATATGCATCTCCATGAAGTCTTAAAGTTCTAATTAAGCTCAAAATATGGATAAAACTGTCACATAAATGTTGCGATTTGCAAAACTTCGGCCCACGCTCAATTCTCCACTCTTTGGGAGTTGTGTATCCCGAGTTCTATATCATATTATTCATAGACATCCCTGTTTACATCTATGAGGCCTTGAATTATTGAACAGGGTTTTGTATTTCCTAACTCGCTGTACTTAGCTCTACCTCGTTCACACGTCAATAAGCACTTCTGAGGAGTGCATGTCTTTCGTTAACTGGCGATTCCATGTCGATGATACACATCTAAATTGTTACAAAGTTCAAGAAATTGCCTACAGAGCTCATCGTTTACCAAAACTCTTTTTTCTCCTCCCGCTCGTGGCTTGTTATAAATAAAGTTCCGTTTAAGCAGCATTACATTACGTTACAATAACAAATCAAAGCCAAAGCTGCAACATACACTTACAAATACATTCTTGATGTTGTCAGCAAAGAAGTCTATCATTTGTTAAACAGCTGCCTAGTATTTTGGCTGTCGCAGCCAGCTCCAGATGGACAAAGGTTTGGAACATCTTGATCGAGTAAATTTGAGCAAACTTTCGAGTGAAAGAGTCATTTAATGTTGATAACGAAACACTGGCTCGCTAGCTACTCAAGAGAAGAAACTGAAGACTTTAATGAATTTCTGAATCTTTCTGTTCATGTATCCCTGATTACATAAGACACTTCCGAATAATAGGACGTTTTTGGCCTAGTCCTTGTTATTCAAGTCATGTTTCTCTGAATGACCACTTTTCTTTTTTTGTATGCATACAGAAGTTTTGTTTAGTTCGTTGACTTCTAAATAGCAATTGACCAATTGTTGAAAAATCAATTTCGTCATTTGCTAAAAACTCACAAACCCTCACTAATATGTGGCATAGATCATAGGCATTGTTTCCTTGAAAGAAAAATAGAAGAACCTTCCGAAAGGTTTCTCACACATTTTTATTTCTCTTTAATCTATACAAGATAAAGTGAGTGGCAAAAGTCCATGGCACCAAATGCCCGAAGTGAGGCAGTCTAAGCCCTCAGCATCGCCTAATGACCTTAGTCTGAGACTTCGTGCCGGGCTATCTTCGAGCTTCAAATATCTCACTTAAAACAATCGTTTCGACGCCACGAAGACGGGGAGGGCTTAGCAACAGCGTTATCTGCTTTATGTTTACTCGCATAACGGAATGCTGAACGATGGTTGACACAAATCTTTTGCGCATGACAAACACTTAAATCATCTTAACAGACGCCTAACTTAACGTATTTTTCTATCGCAGATTTCGTCGGGAAATAAAGCTTTATTTTTGTAATCAAGTCGTCAAACCGCTTCAATGTTGTAGGCTTTTAATGGTGACTATTAAATTGTCAAATACTGACGATAAAAGTTCAATTAGTGTGAAAGCAATTTTACATTAAAAGAAACACTTACATTTGAATATTTACTTTTGACATTTGGTGACAAGTAGGGCAGCGAAAATTGAACCTGAAAACAAAAAAGTGCATTGACGCATGTAATTTTAAAACTTTGACTTGGCTTGAATTTAGTGCAATTATGCAGAAGATTGACATAACTTGTCATAAGGCTATCCACTATTTTGCACGGCCGCCAGAGCGAGTTTCTAAAGGAAACGAGGCCGGAAATGAGATATTCACAGAATGAAGTACACCCTACATTACTGCGAGTCTGTGTGTCTGCCGAGTTCTTTTCTGTCCCTCTTCTTGTCGGTCAAGAAAGAAGAAAACACATGTAAATAGAATAGAAAGTAAACTTTTGGTGAAAGAAGATATTTGGCCTATTCTATGTTTTTTCTACTTAAGTGACAAGAAATAAGTCTACAGCCAAAATTTGCGGAAGTAGCTGGGGTGGTCCGCCCACTCTACCCACCAGCACAGCAGGTGCGACCAAATATTGATCAATAGCCGACTTAGCTGTGCAACTACATTAAAAGAATGCTGCATATTTATCCTTCATCAATGGACTAGATAACTAGAACAGGTAAAGTTTTCAAATTATCGCAAGATGAATCGAGAACCTCAAACGTTCAGATAAGACTGCGCAACAAATTTCAGTTCATTGAAAGTGTGGTTACCCGAAAGTCAATACACGTATCTGTCGCTGATAGATATTATGAAACTACAACAAAGTAATACGAGACTATTTGATTACATGGAATAATAAAACATGGGTCTATTACATATTTTTCGTGGTATAGTGGATCTTATTGTCATAGACGGAGCATTAGTATGTAGATCTGCTTCTTCAAAGCAGGGATGCGGAGCCGCATCATTTTGATAGGACTCCGACTCCGGTTGTCACGTATATAAAGCCTAGTTTTTTTAAATAAACTGGTAGCCTACATCATAGATCACTATAGGGTTACCTGAACCTATCTTTAGTGATCATTGTTGTATTAATTATTAATCATTTTCGATGAAAGTTTATCAAATGTCGCTTTAAGTTGGATGCATACGACTCGGCTACTCCCATCTTGTTGATGTGTGCTTCACACGGTTTTCTCCAGTCTCTACCAGACAGGAAAATCCTCCATCCTTCTCAAAAAATATGCGTACACTTTCGATTTTAATATGCGCTTTGTAGGCGCCATCACACACGATTAACGTGAGGGTAAGAGGAAATGTTCTCAAACAAACTAGTATTTCATTTTTGTCTCTGATGTGACCTTTGGTGCGTAGGTGTGATCGAGGCTAGGAAGGCTTGTCTTCTCTACTAAATCACCGAGTGAAAAGACAATCCTTTTTTCACTATCACGGTTCATTCCTTCAACTACTACAAGCTTTGCATACACTGCTGCCTCTGTACTTTTGTTTGATGGAGAAAGTTGACATCATGACAATGACAGCTATGCACTAGAGTAAATAATTTGTTTGTATTATATTTCGGGTCTAGTTATAAGTCGGAGTCCGGAGTCCTATCATTTGATAGGACTCCAACTCCAGCAGAAATGATAGGACTCCGACTCCGCATCCCTGCTTCAAAGTGGTTCCTTTTCTGTCAAAATTGCTCGAAGAGCTCATTTGCAAGCAGTGGATATTACTTCATGTGAAGAATCTGGTTGCTATAAGTAATTTTTTATCTTCCTGTTTGTTGTATGCGGTGCCTTGAGAGTAACTGCTATGAACGTCCGGATTTTATCGCAGATCATTAATTACCTATCTGAGCGGCGTCAGGGGTTACGGCCGATCGTTATATCCGTGTGGTACCATGTTAAGAGCGTGGTTCGATCTGACTGTATTTTTTTCTAAAGTCTCTATCTCCTGTAGGCCTACGCAAATTCGCAGATGATGTTGCTACCAGAGTATGACCTTGATAAACCTCAATTCCACTTTTTCGATGGACCTGTGATAAATCTATTTGTACAAAAATTGAAATCACAGTACTCGGCCGTTGTGTTAACTGCACGCAGAGATAAGAGAGAGAGATAGATCGACAGAGGTAGCTGTATTCTATTGTTGTATAAAGGGTGTTAATTGTGACTTCGATGGGCCTACAGCCCCGGACAATGTTAATTCAGCGATTAAGCAAACAATGAAAAGACAATCATCTTTGTTCAATCTGTTATTTAGTTATTTATCATGTAAGATAATTAATCAAAATAAAACAATTGTTGAATTTAGTTATTGATAGGATAAGCACAAAAATTGGAGATTAACTTAATTGCTGTACACACGAAAAACAATCGGTTTGGAAAGAGGAAAATTAACCCTGCATTAAAGGGCAGCCTGTCTGTTCAAATCACAATATAGACAGTGTCAACAAATTATTCTAATAATTAGTGATTCAATTAAAATGGCAATGACATGAAATATTATTCAACTTCCAATCACAACAATTGACAATATTAATTTTCAAGACTGTAGTTATACAGATACGATGTTCAACGAAAAACTTTAAACTTGCAGTTCATTTCTTAATGTTAAATTCACTTCAATTCGATCGGACTCACTTAGTTAAGTTACACCGCGAGAGCCCGGAGTTCTTGTAACAGCTACTGAAGATGTCGTATGTGTTGTTGTTTCAATTTCTCATCGTTTCTAATTTATACAAATTTTTCACAGTTGACGATAAATCCACTTTCTTTTGAAAATTGAAAGAGTTTCCTTTAATCTCTGCTCGCTAGCTTTCGACCCGACCACATTTCGTTCTTATCACGGAATTTTTAATCTCCTTTTTAACATGGACCATTAATCAGTTTTCATGATATCATTTTTATCGTCGTTTTTTCTTTCATCAACAATCACGTTATTCGCACATTGAATTTCTTTCTTCTGTCAGTTTATTAATAGATTTATTCGCATCTCTCTCTCTCAGCGTTTGATTCTTTGCTGACCGTTAATTTTCTTTTCTCTTTTTCACGAGATATTGAATATCTCGTTTACGAAACGAAAATGGCGTAGGCTGACCGGTTACATATATACACGTACATGTACACAAGAAATATGAACTATGAACATGAGAACGCACATAGGTATGACGCAGGGAACGGCACACAGGAACAACGAGGATAGGATAAGGGTACATGGGTTAGATTGAAGCGAACAAACTTTAGATACATTAACATGATACACTATACGCGTCATGCAATTATCGGAATTGAATCTCATTATGGACTTGGAATTGGAATTTAATTGAACTGTTTCGACTGGAATTGGAATTGAAATTTCTGCTCTGGAATTGGAATTAAAAAATTTCAGTGGAATTTTTCCAGCTCTGGTTGCTACTATTTCACACGAGACACGAGACCAAATGATCTGAAGACAACTGGAATAAATAATAGCAATATAGCTATCATGTGAGTAAAGAGTAAGTTGAACGGGATCTGTGATAATTTCAATTAATTTCCTCCAATATCACCGCTAAGATGTCCCTGACATTCGACTGTGTGCCACTATCGATTTCCTTATCTGATATATCTTCAGTTAAGATATTGAAGTGCTTTTAAGTCTGATCATAAATGAATTCTTATGGTGATTTCATTATGAAAAAGGATTTGATCGATAAAGAGGGCAAGTTGTGCTTCGAATGTGTCATTGCAAGCGCATACTTCGCATACTAGAACTCCGCTGAATGTATTATTCACATCCATATTTTGCAATTTTTCAGTATGTTGAATCTAAAAGCATTGATAAAGGTGGAAAAGCCAGTCTTCCGAATTGTTAGCAGTCAGCAGTTATTCGCTTTTAATTGTAGAATGATGTTAAGACAACTTGAATTTAATCCTTTTTTCGTTTCAAGGGCCATTAATATCAAGCAGATGTGAGAGTCACTTAATCTGACCAAAAATAAAAGAACACGAATTCTAAACTCATATATTCGGCACTGCTAGTGACTTATATTTATCTTTTTGCTGTCCGGTGGATAGTTTTTATTGTATTTTCCATTATCATGTGAAAGTGTGCACTTCACTTGTGGAACAAATGAAGATAATTCATCATTCTAATGCTAACATCCAACAGCACTGTATTTAAAATGCGCAATAGCAGTATCACGACACACTGATGGTGTAGTCTTGAATAAAAAGTCCATCATTGTTCTCCCAGCATCTACTTTCTGCAAAGCATTTTTCAGCTCAATAATCCAACATTTAACATTTGAATAACTAATGGGAAGCTCAATGAGATCATCGTTGTCAGGGGTACTGACAATCCATTTTGTTGATACTGTATAAAAATCTGCTTCATATCCGTCATAGAAATAACAATAAATGAATAATAGAAGTGGAAGATACAATACTTAATGTGAATTTCTGAGGTAATTTCAAAAGGTTTTCATGAATACTGAAGCTGATTGATGTCCCGTGCACATTTTACTTAATGTTTCGAGGAGTGTAACATAGGCTATGGCACAGAATAGGAGTAGCGATAACAACTTCTAGCATAAACATAAATGGCTTTATATTTATGATTGCAGTATTTGAACGACCAAGTATTGTCGCTTCAACAAAGTTACACTTTATGAAAAAAATATTTCGTAATTCAGAATTTCCTCTTGATTTCAGCCCTCCAGCAGCCTCTTCTACCGCCATCCTTGATCCAGCTGCAGCAATGGCGACAATAGAAGGCGAAGGGATGGACGATCTTACTCCTGAGCAGATTCAAGGTGAGGAGAACATGAAATATAGATTAGTTAAACGTAGATTGAATATCAGCATGATTGGTTGAAATTCTGTAAGTCAAAGTTCATCCACTAATTCGTTTAATGATGATAGAATCTTGAAGAATGAGCATCAGGCCAAGTTCTACTAGTTCTACTTTTACAAGAGAAAGTGAATATTTAGCCATACATTCATCCATTCAGTGCTTTCAAAAGGGTCTTTTGCAATATACGAATTGAAGCTATGAATGCATACAACAAATGAAGAGATGTATTATTAAGTCTATCTCTAAATGATAGGATCCCATAATTATATGGTTTGAGCGCGTCAGTTTAAAGCGAAGTGAGGACGAGCTGACAGTCTGTTGGTGACTCTACTGCACTCACTAGTTTAATGGTATAGGTTATTTATCTCAGAGGGTATAAAGTCCCTAAGCACGAAACGTAAAAAAAGAGACATCTAAATAAAATGGTACTTATGGGTTATCTCCCCCCCCCACGTTTTCAAATTTGTGCAAAATCCGTAGAAATGAATCAATCGTTACAAAACTTTAAGTGCACGAGAGTGAGGATATTTTCCAACCACAAACCAAAACTTGTCCAAATTGGACGAGTACTTTCTGAATTAGGGGCGATAACTTGAAGTGAAGCGTTGCTGCAACTTGATCTGACTTCTTCTGACCTCATCGTCTGAGCAAAAAGCACATGAAGTTAACAGTCATTTCCCGACAACTCCTGAAGTGATGATGACCAGGCCATATCACTCACACTAACATTTTCAACTTAATGAAGGTGTGGAAAGGTAGTGGTCGTGGGAAGATTTCAAATGACAGTGAATGAGACGAAGAGGGACAGAGAACAATGTACACAAGTAGCAATAATGCGTCGAACAGACAAAGTCAGATCAAGCAGCTGACATCGCTAAACTTCACGTTATTGTCTCTAATGCAAAAAGCACTTGTCCGATCTGCGGGAACTTTTGTATGTGGGTAGAAAATATGCTTAATTGTGTGTACCTAAAGTTTGGTGGCGATTGATACATTTTTGCTGATGCTAGGCTAGACAAATTTGAAAACCTGGAGAGTAGATAACCCATAAGTACCATAAAAAATAAATTAAAAGATAAATACAATCGTCCACTGCACATGTGAAGGTCGATCTGCTATGGATATCAAGCAGAAAACAATCGCGTTGAATCGACCTGCAGTTTCGATCAAAAGAAAAGAGGTCGTGCAAATCTTTTGCGATACCATGATATTATTCCGCTTGCAACTGATGGCGTTGATAAGTCGCCCAACAACGGGCTACATTATCAGTCGGGTATTAATTTTGATCGGAGGAGGAATAAGTCTTCGACTGAGAAAACAAATGTATTAATCAACGTTTCGCCATCATCTTCGAATGGATAAAAGTGACTTTATCCTATATAAAGATCACTTAATTGGATAAAAGTCACTTTTATTCAGTTGAAGCTGATCGTGAATTGTTGAATAACATACTTATTTTCTCAGTCAAAGATTTATTCGAAGACCGATCAAAAAGTCGATTTAGCACACAATTTTCGTTCTCCGAAGTCACATGACAAAAACACATTTTCCCAAAATTCATTATATCTAATTTAATAGTTTTTTTATAAAATTATCATGACTGGATTGTTTAGCCTCTATTTGCTGCAGTCTCAATTCTCTGCTCAGTCTCATTATTTGGCAAAATTTGAGAAATTAATTGACTTGATTGAGAGCAACGAAAGTTGACCAGTCCGTGGAGGACTTTTAAATCAGTCCGCAAAGGGCCAATCAAGTTGATAATGCAAATGTAGCTTTCATTAAGATTTTTTTTCAGCATCACTTAAAATACATAATATTTTCCATTATATTAAAATACAAAGAACGCAGCGCTTTTAGGAAGGAGCCTATTCTTTTTGTGCGGAGTGTTTAGCAAGAGTATAGGCTGCCTATTTTAGAAGACTTAGATTTGACCCGACCTAGACTTGAACACAGGTCTCCCGGACGCAGAGCGAACACTCTACCACAAGGTCACAGCGCCGGTGATACAATGAATGCTGAATAACAAATTAGTAAGTCATAATTTCGTGCTTAGATTGTTCAAATCTTTGTACATTTTTCTCATCTTTGATAACACATTGGTGGCATGAGTTGCCCTGGGACTTCGCAATTTTACAACTGTGTACTACATCATTCATAAATCTTAGAAATTTATAGATTAAATTGACGAATTTTAGGCACACTCATGCTGTGGCACTCGAGGCACTGCTGTGCTGAAATTGTATCGTAATGTCTAAGAGACTATTATTCTCTAAATTATTTTCATTGCATGCGCTCTCTCACGTAGGGTAAAGTTATTGACACTAAGTGAAGTGGAAAATAACAAGTTTTTATGTAATTATACATACTATTACTATAATTGTGTACATGTACTTGCAACATTCCAGCAGGTGATGATTAAAATAAGTTGATTCGAAAACTTGCGCGAATAATTGTAATGCCATTAATCCACAGTTTACATCACTAACAAATAATAATTCTCTTACAGCCCAAATAAACGGTGCGTTGTAGTCTAAATAGACTGATGAAGGTTTGTATAACATCAAAATCTAGCATTTAGTACCTAAATCTCCCTAACACTATTGAATACCCATTAGCTGCCGGTAGTTGTATTGTCATTGTATTATACTTATAATATTTTGGATGAATAATGCTTGTTGATTATTTATTCGTTGTTTCGACAGCGGTGTTATTGTTGAATTTATATCATTTAGTAATACTACGTGAATTGTAGAACGCCTTAGAAAACTTTCTACTTAAATATTATTATATTTGTATCATTTGATGTGAATATACAGCCCAAATGTGAGCGCTTGTAAATTCAAATGCGATATTACAGAAGTAAATATCCTCATTCCAAGCTAAGTTTGACATCCGACGTGTGATCTAAATGAAACTGAGGATTGTAGAACGGATGTCGATGCATCTAAAAAATGTGATGGCATCTGCATTTGCTGTGTCGAATTTACTGTTACAATGCCACGTTTGGATATAAGTTTACTCACATTTGGGTCTGAAATCCTAGAATGTAGATCATCTGAATCTTTCTGAACTTTCTGAGCGTCCTCTCATTGTGGGCCTACATTTATTCTCATTCAGTTAAATGAGTCATTAGATGTAAAGTAAGTGCTTCAAATAAAATTCATTTTCTTAAAATGGATTTAATACCGGCTTATTCAATTGCAATTCACCAAGCTGTGTATTTTTCAATTGTTCAAAATTGCGCGATAGGTTTGATTAAATAGACTGATGACAAGCTTCACTTGTTCGATTTATTAAAAGTCTTGCACTTTGAGAAGGTTGCTTCTCTTGAATTTTTGAATGAAAGTGAAAGTGGTGTATTTTACTAAAGCATTATTTTTCATAAGGAAGGGGCATGTAATACGATAGGGGAATGAACCCCTTTATGATGCCCTTGAATGTGTAATGCAAAAAGTTCAAGTTGCCATTTACATAGATATTCGACACTACTAGGAAGGACTGGAACAGATGTGCACATTGAAAGCAATATTACATCATATCATGGACAGCCGGTGACAAAAGACGAAAAGAATGGCGATTTTCAATCCTTATGATGGATAGCAGTCCGGGACCTAGCACAAAGTTGTGCCGGGAACGAGGTTACATCTGAAACTTTCTGATAGCATTAGGCCTCAGCCACACTGAAAGCAAAGCATACACTAGCGTCCCGAACAAATACGAGCAAACGTATCTCCGCAAGCTATCAATCGCTTTGGTTTGCTTTGCTTGCAGTGTGGCAGTCTACAACTGCTGCAATGATGACTTTATATTTGCTGCAAAACACTGCTCGGAAACGCTTGAAAAAGCTCGCAGTGTGACTGAGGCGTTCATGCTACAATGTTGATCTCTTGATTACTACAAAACTGCAGGTCTACCGGATTTCCGCTAATGTACACAAACAACATGCAAGGTTGAGAGAAGATTCAAAACAAAACACTTGTTTCGATCGATTGTGCAGTTGCACGGCGACGCATAAACAATATTAGTGAAAGTATGTCTTTGCTGTCTCCATAGAGCATGGAGATAAAACTTCTCTCTGAAGTTGACTAGAATGGACATTGACTCAAGGTCGCGGCACATCCGGTGGAACTAAGTTGGGGCATGTAGCACCAATGAACAGCTTAGAATTGTACATGTGACTGATTCTAACCCAATGATTTAGCCGTTGACAAGTACATCTAAGTCAAAATGCGTGCGACTTTTGTGCCACTATTGTGTATCGCATTACGCTTTACTTCCATTCTAGAGGCTATATTGTTATCAATTTCTCTGCTACAGAGATAGATTCATTTGCGTTTGGGTTAGAAGTTGCAGAAGTTGATTGTATCAGCGAACGCACGAACCTCAACGGTCAAATTGCAAGGAGGCCTGTCAAGTGGAAAGTACGCACCCTTGACTCAATCTCCCTCCGTGATAAATTTGTCAAATGGAAGCACTATTCACACCGTTCGACTCTTCACAATCTAAATTTACTGACTGTGTACGTTTCATGTGATGTTAAATCTCCTGGTTCCTCAGAGTTCAGGCTTAAATTCGCACTAGACTATGTTCAATGTAAAATTGATCTTCTCGCCCCTCGACACTAGTTCTGGCCGTGACATCAGTGCTGATTAATGTCAACTCAAGACCAAAATGCGGAGACAAAGCAGTTTATCTCTGTGGCTCCCTCGCACCGACAGAAGATTTTTGACCTTGCATGTTTCGTGCAGTTTAGCGGCAATGACAGCCGAAAGAATTTTGTAAACGGACTTAAAAGGATTATGCACCATGTAATTTTGTATTATGCATATAGTAATGAGAAATGCAGGGTGGACGATAAAACACCGAACAATTTTTATGTTTACTGTCTTTTGAAATATTACATTAAAATCCCTTTTGATTATTCTCAGCACAAATCTGCGAATTTGTTGATTTTTCTAATAGCAAGCGATTCGGCATAAATGTACCTCGGGAGAGTTTTTTTCTGTTTTCTCTTTTGTTTCATAATTATACTCTCAAAAAATTAATGTTTGATGAAGCAAAATTTTCGATCAACATCTGCTATTGTTACATTGCTAATTGCATTGAGACCGATGTGATGAGATCAACACTCAACCTGGGAAACTTTCGTGCGAATTCTCCTTTGTTTACGTTACTCAGTGAATAACAATCTCATGACCAACTAAAGAAAAGCAAATCCACAACTTCGATGCTGCTAAGTGAACTCTGATTGCAATTTTCAATGGAGTGTATGTACTAGCGAGAGTTAAGACTGATGCGTTTTTTCAAATAGGAGATCAATCATGCAAGCAAAGACTTCCTTGGGTTTACTAGATTTGACCGCATCAGACTACATTTCATGGACCATTTGAAGGAAAGAGTTGGCCTACATGTGAACAAGTCCTAACCAGCTCAGCAGATGAAGGGAAAAATTCAAACGTCTTGCAAGCAGAAACACCGTCAGTTGTAGACGGTAATCATCCCCTGGTCAGCATGAAAGCGGAGCACATTTGATGGACAGCATCTTCCAAACTTGAATTCCGGTACTTGCATTTATTGAATACACATTTGGTTGGATTTAAAACCAAACTTGCTTTCCTACGTAATCGCAAATTGAAGTCATTCGGTCTTTCGGCACCCACTAATCATAATTTTCATTTATGCTTTATCAAAATCTATAATGTTTACTACTTTCGAGATAATTTATTATAAATTTTATATTTATATTATATATAATAATCTACTTTATCATTGTTTAATATACGAGTAGGCCTATCATTTATCAGTCTCTGATAGATGGTGGCACAATAATCAATCATTTTTATATCAAAATATATGATATCTTTATCAGTTTCTCAGTCAAGCTTGATGTGCTTTCACCGTTAAAATAATTGAGACTTTGCATTTCATCAAGCCAATAAATAGTTGCTCACATCATCATTATCTGAAAAGAAAAGTTTATTAATGAAAGAACGTGGATTCTTTGTAACTCATGGTATTGCGTCGAAAAAGAAATTGCATTCGTTCCCATGATTGCGACGTTGATTGAGAATGGTAAAGCGGCTTGCTGATACAAAATATAGCGAAGAGACAGAATGTTGATTAAAAATTGCTGTTCGTGACCCGAAACAGGTCTTTCCAATCACCTAGCTTTCTTCATGAAGACGCATGAGAGTTATAATAAAGAAAGGAACACCAAAAGGTTTTTAGTCTTCTTCAACAGCCATGGCAGAATCAGGTGAGAAAATACGACGATAACTCTATCTTTCCCATTGTTAGAAATTCAAACAACTTAATTAGAATGCTGATACCCATTTCTGGCTGATGTGTCATTTTTTTAATATAAGTAAGTCAAACAGTTAAAATCTAAACAGACCTCTATTGTATATAATATATTATATGTATTTTGTATATAAATGTATAAAATTTTAGTGAAAAACAGCCTTAATTATAAATAATTTGCATTAGATGTACATGCAAGTGTAAGAATAGCCATAAAGCTTTCAAAATTCAGAAAATCAGTCTTAAATATTCATTGCAGGCTATTCGTCATGATATTTCAACTAGAGACCGATTTCTCGAATCAGCATAGGCTCTGTTAGGTGGATGCTCAGCTGATATTAATACGATGTTGCAGAAATTTTGGGCTGTTGATAATTCTGGAATTCACAGATATTGAGATGTGCACAAGATAAATTAATGGCTACGGCAAAATATGCGTAGTCAGCATCAAACGTCCTTAATGCTTGCCCACAAAGATCACACAGCATACCGCACGAAGCATCAGCAGACATCCGCAAGAAAGCAGATCAATGTCTGCTCACTCCATAGTTACCAACAACCCCAAATGTTCGTGAAAATCTTGCCAAAAGACTATGATCAACTGGAACCTCGCTTAAGAGAGCCTTTGCTGATTTGAAAAATATGTCTCTCGTTGAACAATCGCAACGAATGCAGTGAATGTGTCAGACAGATGTTCTGACTTTTAAACTCTTTGCATGTATGTACATCTGTTACTTTCATCTCTTGTCAGATTTCTTTAGTTTATACACTTTCACTGCGAAAATGCATAATTCTATACAATGTATTTAGATTATAACAGCTTTGTTTTTCTGTAATCGATTATCATGATAGAAAATATACTGCCTAAAAATTAGCATTATCAATTTTTATTGAGGTGTAACATCATGTTACACTCGACAGACATGTATCTTAAAGTTATCTATAAGTTATGTATCCCTGTGAAATCATTTATGCCTTATTTACGATTGTATAAATCTAAGCCTATGAATGCTAGGGGTTATGAGAATAATTACATCATATACATCAATGGAAAAGCACAAGTTACAAGTACAGCTTCGGCAACACATTTGGATGCCTTTTATTTGGATTTGATTGTAATTCTAACGTGCTTGACTATGTGATGAACTTCTGAACATGGCATAGCACCAATGCGATTAATGGCGGACGACCACATCCAGAATAAATATGAACAGTATACATGCATTAGAAAGAGTGGTGCTAGAACTTGAGGCTGCTAGGGTGTCACTTGACATCCGTCAGGTTTATATCAGGCCTTTTTGTAGAGGAATGACTTGTGGTAAATATGAATTTCCTTATTGTTTACAATCGATAGCAACAATGTTGCTTATTCGTGGGCCGTGATTTAAACTGAATTAAATTTTCATATCATGTCTACTTACTTCAAGAAGCAGGTCTCATAAAAGATATATTTATTTTCTATGTGACTAGGTCTCATCATTTGATTTCTTTTCACTACGCCTACTTTCTGTTTTTGTGATAATGGTACATGTTCAGTCAAAGTAAAGCGTTGGCTATTACACACATGTCAACATTTTGCTTTGCAATGCAGCTAGAAAAATGTTCAGTTGGATTTAAATGAATTTAACTTACGAGAAAGGGAATCTTTTATGTGAGAGATTCGTATTCTCATTACAATGATTTTATTTATTCGATTTTGTACGTGCTTCATTGTTGTCTATTTTGACAGAGTTTTTCTTTGTATTTAAATGAGACCTACTTCTATTGATTGTAATGAAAAATATAAGGAGCGGTTCGAAGCAAATCATGGATGACTCTCGACACTTGCTTGCCGAGAATGAATATAAGTTTTCAAGAAACTGTGATTGCGAAAGTTAGAAAATCAAAGGCAATACTTTTGATATGCTTTTCCGATATGTTTCTAGGACATTTGAGACATCTAAGCCATTCTTAATTAATATGTCACCAATGTTGGTGTGTGGTTCATAGCGCTATATATTCGGAAGAACAGGGTTGGAGCCGGCCGAAACTAAGCCGGTGTCTCTGTAACCTACTATTTAATGCTCTACTTTGTCATCATTGGATTTCTCGATTTCTATGTAGCATGCGGTAGGTTTAACTGCGGATAAGCAGGAGTACCCGATGAAGTCCAACGATGTTGATTTTCATCAATTTCTATCCAAATTGGTACTCTATCTGGTGATTAGACAAATATTCGTAATTTGATGATATATTTTGCGGGTATGAAAAGATTGAGCAGAAATGCGCGAAATAACTTTTTCAAGATATGGAATAGTTTTACGAGACTATCGGGCACATAGTTCTTGCAGAATTCATCTATGATAGAGCATGCGATTTTGGAAGCTCTATTTGAGATTGAGTACTGACAAAACGTATGTAGTATTCATGGCAACTGCTGTATGCACATTATTAATAACATCCAGTCTCAATGGTGGATTAGATTATGATTTTTGAATCTGCTCGGTTGTGAATTTCTGAATCGCGCGATTAATCAGAATTGATGTGATAACGAAGTCAATGATAATGATAGCTACTAAGAATTTGACTTAACTTCACGATTCGTCGCGACTTTATTCAATTACGGCTGTTTATATTCTGCTTTGTGTAATTCACAATATTGTCTACTGTACATGTATACATGCATTACTAACACACTTGCACCATATTGATACAATCGCGGGATTATGAAATTCATAATATTATCTAGGTCATCTGAAAAGTTCATGCCGATGGCCCCTAATACAGAAATGATGATCAGGATTCCAAACATTGGAGGCCATCAGCTCGAGCTATTTATACCCTCGTATTAATAAATTGATCCCACATGTCATTCCTAATCAGTGGCTACTTGTTTGTCATTTTGACTCACTTAATATCATCACATTCATATATTATCGTCGAATAATTGAGAGATAACACGGGTCCTCTATATCACCTGCTTTCACTCCTTTTGGTGGATGTGGTGGAGGAGAGGTCAACAGAGTGAGTTGTATTCTAGATGAAGATCTAGCAGAAAAGATATCTATCGACGCAAACAAAGTCAGTCAATATATCAGAACAAAGATCTCCTTCCAACTTGTGAAATCAGTGGCATTATGCATTCAGGTGAATTCGTTTTTCTATCGGGCAGAATGAAATATTCATGCGGCATAATACAGCAAGGATGTCCGACATGAGGTATCGGATTGTAGAACAACATTTTGCGCATAAGTATGAACTTGGCTTTGTACGCAGAACTTCATTTGCTGCATTTTTGCTGTACACCATGTAGTGTAGGAACAAATGTATCCGTCATTCGCCATTCCTCACACATTAAAAGTCAGTTCAATGAATCACAGTATAATGTCGATGGATGACGAGAAGTTAATTGAGTTTGTTAGAAATTGATCTCGCCTATGGGACTGCACACTGTAAAGATCTCGTAAAATGTGGTGGGAGCTGGGATTTTGTAGTTGAGCAGTCTATATTAGTAAGGCTGTCATGAAAGAAAATTTGAGATAGGTGGTGACGTGGAAAAATTGGAAAAATTCACATTCAAATATTGATAATATTGAGAACTGGAATGCTGTCGATTGTTTGAGTCAAATTGAACAACATTTTTATGTTAATCTTTTGTACCTTGGTTTTTGTGCGATTATGTCTTAAAGATGTTTGTCGAAAACATGCAATACTATCTATATGTGTGCTAAACCATAATTACGCATCACAATGTTTGTTCCATGATGTGTGATCCTAAACATTGTTGATTTCTTCAGAGTTTTATGAAGCTTTTCGACTATTCGATCGTGACGGTGATGGAACCATTGATACTGATGAATTGGGAACAGTTATGGTCTCTCTCGGACAAAACGTCTCAGAAGCGGAGCTCGGAGACATTATCAAAGAGGTTGATGCCGACGGTGAGTGATATTAATAATTATTTCATCAACGTTGATTTCATTGAAAATAACTTGACAATACAAGATAAACATGGATTTTTGAGGGCAACAATGTAGGACATTTTAGGGCGCGTAAACGCATGCCTTGTAATGTCTCAGCCTTAGAGAAGTTATAAATATGTTTCGAGAAGCAAAAGGATGATGACTGGCCAAAATGAAATGCATCATATTACATATATGTCTTAAATTAGTTTCCTCAGTTTGGTTAGTAATGAATAAGGTGTCCCTACAGCAAGGGTATGTGATTGCATCTCGGATACGCAGACCACCAAATATAGAAATAGACGATTGTCAATAGATAATTAATGCCATTCGCCCGATGGCCTTCACTTTTCCAGTTAGCTGATGTAGTGGTTCGATTTGACTGCTGATGAGTGCATATTCTTTTTTCACAGGCAGTGGTACTATCGATTTCAAGGAATTTGTTCAACTCATGACGACCCGGTTAAATCAACCGGTGACAGAAGATGAAATTCGGAGTGCATTCAAAGTCTTTGACGTCAATTGTGTCGGATACCTGACGCGAGAGGAATTAAAGTAAGATAATAGATTTTCGTTATTTATTTTTGATTTTTTTAAAGAAAGCATGCAATGTTTTTTGCTGTTCAAATTTGTGCATATATACATGTGCTATTGTGCATGTGTATGCTGCATGCCGAGCTTATCAAACGTAGGGTATACTGTGCAACTATGTGTAGTTATTGCGCAATCCATCTACTGCAACAACCGACCAAAAATTATCTTCCATTTAAAAGTTTTCAATCATTCAAGTAAAATATGGAGCAGACTTATCTTTCACATTTAATTGTCAGTTGATGCTCAAAGATTGTTTTTCATGATGGTGTGCATGAAATGTGTCGTCAAGTCGTTTACAAAATAAATGGCATTGTATGACTGTATGCGCTATTACCCTCCATGCATGCCTACACGCTGTTACTAACTATGTAGGCCTATTATTCACTTTTACCTTCAACTATACATTTAATAGAAGACAATAAGGACTAATTAAATTTCCCATAAAAACCTAAATTGTTTATTCTCATACCTTAAATCATCACTATTTTTTCATTGAAACCAATCAGTTTCGGGAAAGCTGCTATTTCGAAGTCAACTTCGATTCAAATCCCGTTGCAACAATCCCGTTCAAAGCAAATCGATAAATCTTTTAGGAATTGACAGTGAGAGAATTCTTCAACATTCCAATAAAAGTAAATTGCAAGATGTGGCGTGCCAGGCTAGCGTCAATAGCATGCAGTGTGTGCTAACTTGGTGCATCAAAGACGTCAACCAGATAGTTGAGAATATTTCTTGATATTTTGAATATCTATAGAGAGTGACAACGATTTAGTCAATAAAAGACACCGACACCCTTGATTCCCCCGACCGCACTCGCCTGACCCAGGAATTGAACCGAAGTCCGCGGTGAAGACAAGCTCGCACCGGCTTCACTAGGCCACGCTGACGGCACCAAAGGAATGCGAGTGAAGGCAGAAGTCATCTCTAAGTGCCATCGACAGCTTATAGACCTATTATTATTAACAGAATTTCTTGATATGTGTCTAATTGAAGACAAAGAATCGCTACATTCTGTCAGAAATCTGGAAAGTGTTCATATTTTCCTTTACTCCTACGCTTTGTTTCACATTTTTGTCCTGTCAATTAAAAGTGGATTTCTCAATGCTCTCGACCCTCAAATTCTTTCAAAACTGATCCTCTTCACAGACGCATCCTCACAACGATGGGAGAGAAGATGAGTGAAGAGGAAGCTGAAGAAATGATTCGCGAAGCAGACGTGGATGGTGATGGGAAAATCCAATATGAAGGTAAGCGACGGGTCAGGAACTCTAAACAATGTCAACAAATTAAGCATCTGAGAAGAGAGTGCCTCCATAATTGCAGTCATGTAACGCGATTGTAATATCAGCAACAAAAAGATCCATCTGTTCTAACTGGGAGACGCGCATTTATGATGACGGATAGTTTCTATCACAATGAATGCCTCGTTATTCCTTTGATGACAGAGAGAGATAGTCCTTCAATGAACAAGATTGCCGTGGGCATGCGGATTCTGTGGCAATACGCATGGTCATGAATATGAAGTGGGTATTGAAGTCCAACAATCTCAGAAGCAAAAATTCCGCATTATTTAAAAAGGCATACTATAGTCGAACCTCTACATAGTGAATTTCAAGGGACTACACCTTTTCCCATTCTAATTAAAAGTTGTTCCGTTCTATTTAAAACATGCTCCATTCAATTTAAAACATTCAGTTAAGAACGATCTCTGTTCTACTACAGCAACAAAATGACATAGAAACAATCAATGATATCATAATATTTCATGATGCATGTGCAACATGGAATCTGATGAATAAGATAATACGGATATTCCTAATGAGAGGATCATTAAAAAACAATAAACAATGAAACATTTTATTTTAAAAGTGTTCATCAATTCATCAATGTAACACCGTATTGTAAGTCTTGTCGGAGAGGAGAGTTGACAGCCACATTCGATAACTACATCATCACATTATCGGATAAAATGAGTCATTCTTAGAAATCGAACAATAGCAAAAGAAAGAAACTTCAGATCGGTTTAGCGCGTCATCATCCCATACACGCACACACTTTTTGAGTGCGCGATCCACCCGTTTTTATGCTAAGATACCCGCTAAGATGCTAATTTTGTAGTATAATAGAGCTCGTTCTTAACTGAGTGTTTTAAATTGAATGGAACAGGTTTTAAATTGAATGGGACAGGTTTTAAACTGAATAGAATATTTTTAAATTGAATGGCACAGGCTTTAAACTGAATAGAACATCTCTAAATTGAAAAGAGCAGGTTTTAAATAGAACGGAACAACTTTTAATTAGAATGTAAAAGGTGTAGATATCATTAAAATTCAGTATGAGGAAGTTTTCTAAACTTCGATGTTATATTGGTTTTAAAGTAAGCATATAAAATCAAAACAATCATGCAAAACTATTAAAATTAATACATGTATTTAGAAAACAAATTTTAAAGGGGTAATTACCAGTAATACTGTATTGTATGATTGTATCACAATGTCATGTTAAATGATAATGTAAACTCAAGATGCAAAATGTAACTTCTATAAAATAATCAGCACAGAAGCTACATACATCATTAATTACTATGAACGATGGAAATAACTGTCAATACGAGTCTGTACGCTACATCGCTCGTCAACAGAAGCATGTTTTCTACTCGATCAAAAGCTTGTTGATCAAGCTGAAAGGTCACTTTCCCTTTCTAAGAATTCCTTGATCTGACTCAACAGTCGGTGCGCCTGAAAACGCAAAAAGCGCACGTTAACTTGAAACTATTAGCTACACTAACTATTGATTTGCATATAAATTTAGATTATAGACTCATAGACTTTAATAACTGAGGAAACTTTGGAGTAATAAGTATCATCGAACTGCTCGCCTCAATAAAGGTAGGCCTAGTACACGTACATAGGATGCTTATCAATTACAGAGTGTAATTAAAGATCAATATGTACTTGATGTAAAATATTCAATATGTAGAGGTTGAGACAATAAAGGTACTCGATAATAATATATTCACTATGAAGAAATTATTCACTATGAGAAGAGATTCATTTTGTACAGGTTCACTATACAGAAGTTCGACTGTATTCAATGATGCAGGTATGATTTTGTCAAAATATGGCCGCAGAACTAAGTATGACAAACTGGGGACATAGCTGAACATCAAGTAATACTGTACCATCATTTGAAATAAGGTGCGACATCAACACCTATGATTACTGATTGAGACAGGGAAAATGAATGATTCCCAAAGACGGCACTAATTCAATTTATACCATCATAGACCTACAATATGCAATTCTTAGGAACATTCTATTGGCAGGCTCTGTCAGATTTGGCAAGCCATAAAAGAGGTAAAAACTTACGAAAAGACTTTGGCTTAAAATTTGGTTATGATTGTTGTAATGTTATACAGGCCTCGATTTATAAATGAAGTCATATAAGGATTTAGGATAGCACTAAGCCTTTAGTCCAATCCCATCGGGTGTCAACTTTGGACAGACAGAGTCCTAGATACATGTTTAGATATGCCTACATGAAAATCTAATCATCTTATGGAATGCCTCGGGAAATGTAGAGAAATTCTTCCTCTATGGAGATATCCCAATGAAAAATCTGGAAAAATCATATAAAAATCAAAACACAGACCACTGGGAGAGATAACTGCAATACTATACACCCTTGCACTCAAGAATAGTATGGAAAAAGAATAAATCTACCATGTGAGAAAAAAGAAAAATATTTGTAATGAAGTCATTTTGAACACAACAACCTGGATTGTTTTGTTCAGTTATGAGGGCCTCTAAAAGAGAAAGGGCACCATATCGCGCACAAGGCACAATAATAAACGTCCCTTTGGCATTAGTGGAGGAAATATTACAAACTTGGAGATGTCGAGTGGCACTGCGTCATTGAATACTTGTTGATCTTGGAGTTTGTCCGAAATTTCTCTCAGTCAATCACATTGGTAGATAGCATTTCAGTTTGAGAAGAATGGCAATTTATCGCTTACAGAGCGAGAGTTCTGCGCCTGGAAATAATTTAGAAGCTTGTCGATCGAAAATGTTCTTTTTAAAGTCCTTAATTTGCTCAAGATAGGCTTTTTTATGCTGCAACAGTCGCGATCTTTCACATCGTCCTTTTTAGATGAGGGCAGGAACCAGCGTGCATGCCTATATTTAGTTAGAAATTTCGACCATGACAACATAAAAAATATGAATTCGCGATTCAATCAAACGTCTAATCTAACTCTAAATCTTTTTCAATCGTCTTCACAGCAGATTCTATGAATTAGATGATTGTCTGCCAAGGCCTGCTCTATTAGATTAGCTGATAAGATTTGTATAATAGAATCTAATCTCTCTGTAGATTAAAAAACAATCATTTGAAATTACTGTAAGTAGATAGCGAGCGCAGAGATGCAAAAATTAAGAGTATGAAGTGTGTATGGAATCACGAAGCTTTCGACTGATCACAAAATGAAAAACCCTTCAGTTGTGGGTCGCATTGTAGAGAAGATCAACGTTATCCTATTTCTCAATGCAATCCGAGGATTGCGATATGAAAGCTGTCTAATGAGGCGGTTATGCTGTTCAATTTATCACAGCAGTGTACCCGCAACTCGAGTCTGAATCGACGAATAGACGCTACCCAGATCACTGAGTGCAATTCGCATCATCTCTCGTTACATAAGCTTAGTCATAGCCTGCGGGAAACCTTGTATCTTTATTGCATTATAAAATGTCAAAATAAAAGAGAATCACTTGTGTTTTGCTTTTTAACGGCAAGAACAACAAAAATTGTCAGACCTTCAACTTTCTATTCATTGCGATTATACTGTAGTTGTTTCGTCGATGTTGCGAATGCTAATCCTAATGCGTGTGATTTGAACGGGCGGCCCTAAGTCTGTCCATTACCAGGAGGTGGTGAGGCTCGACCTTCAGATTATGCTTAATGAGCTGTTCGACCGGAGGTGCTGAAACAATCAAACATCGCACCAACCTTACTTATTTCCTCGCTTAGCGTGGAGTTTGGCTTAATGCTGACTTGTCAATCATCAGGTCTGTTCTTCTGAACGAAACTACAGACAAGATCAACTCTTTTAATTGTAAAGAAAAGTCTTCAGATTAATTCATTCATTCATTCAAGGATTTAATTTAAAATAACAAGCATAATGCCCAAACATGAGCTTCTAGGCTGTTTTACAGAAAAGGAAAATTTTAAAATGTTTCTTAAAAGCAGATACACTCATGGAACCAGTGATGTCCTGAGGAATGCGGTTCCACACCTTGCTTGCGGTGATTCCGAAGGATCGGCCTCCCAAGGTAGGATGGCGAGCACGAGGCACGATGAAATGACCGGAGGCTGAGGAACGAAGCGACTGTCGACTACCTAGAGAAAATACTTCTTGTAATTCGTCCATCAAGTATGTGGGAGCTGCCTCATGACGACACATACAGGCAAGAGTGCCAAGACGATGATCAATACGATTTTCGATGGAAAGCCAGTTTAAGTCAGTAAGGAGAGGTGTAATTCGAAGACACAAATGAATGATGTTTCACTCTCATCAAAACTGCAGACGTTTACAATAGTTAAAATCGTAGTAACGCTTTCGTAAATAATAAGACATGAAAGCATATTTAAAAACGAAAAGTATGCTTGTTGAATTAATTCTGAAAGAAGCATGCTTTTTCCCAATCATGGCCTGCAAAAAATAGTAGCCATCCTGAGGGAACGTCGCTTGTTAATATCAAACAATCATCGGATGAGTCATCGATTTTGTGGCAAAACCTGTAGTTTAATCATTTTCGTGATAAAGCTATCGCAAGATGTGAAATTCGTCTTTATCTTTTTAGAAAAAGGTCTAATATCCAAAAGCGGCAGGTGGCGAATAAATTGCTGCAGCCTAACGAATTGATAGATATTTAGTCTGAGCTGATGTTCCGCAACCGACGAAATAGTGGATGGTATGGTAATCAGTTAGCAAGATGTAGTATCGTTTGCATGTTAGCTTCATGTGAGCATACATTGCACTCAATCTGATCAGTTAAAGTCTAATTTCTTTACATTCACAAAAACTTAAGATTAAAAAGTATATTCCATGAAATGTCGCAATAAATACAATGAAATGAATATGATTCAAATATTGGTTATTACTGTTAATTATTGATGTTAGGCGATATAAACAGGTAATTCTTCACTGCCTCACATATTTAGAGTCTTTTCTTATATCTGTTAGCTAGTCAGGCCATGCGTGGGAAAGGCTAAAGATGTGTGTGGGAAATTAGAGCCTCAGCAGTGGAGGCGGAAGACAGGGACTTCCAGAAAATAACAGACGAAATTAAGAGTCGGCGTAATGCGATAATTCGCAAATTATCGCCGGCTAACTTCGCAAGCGAACATGCTAAAAATGTAACTGAACTTTAGCATGATATCTAGTTGCTCATAATCTACCAGCTTTTCGGAAGATACGTTCCCGCAGGGCAAGTCTTGGGTCTAATATTAAGGTGTAGTTTACCCAAGATTCATCTCAATATCAACATTGGATCCAATCTTAGAATCCACCCAGTCTTAAATCTTGGTCCCACCTTGGCTAGACACTTTGGCTAGTTAATTCCTGCTGAATTGAAAGACATAGATAATATCTTTAACACACTTTTGTCTTTTTTCATTGCAGAATTCGCACAAGTCATGTCAGCGGACGATAATCCTCCTCCGAAATCGTGACCATTTTTCGATGGCGACGATTTTGCTTGGTGCCATGCATCTCATGTTGTTTACGTGCCCTCCCATCACTATGTGTGAAGATTGCAGCGTTTGAGATTTCACGCGAATTATGTTTCCAAAGTATCTCAGTATTTCACTTGTTCATAATCTTTGCACTTGAAGAGTGAAAGCCGTATGGCTTTCAATCTCTTCGCAACTTTTGTACGACGATTTCTGACACTACTTATTTTGTTTTATAGATAGCTTGTTTGCTAGTTTTGAAACGTTGAGCCTGAATTCCTTGGCCAATCATTGTGTGAGGTATTCTTTACTAAAAGAATCCTTAAGAACAATTCCCTGATTGAAGAGATCATGAAACATGACATTTCTCAGGAATTGAACACTTGCGACTTCTTCATCAATTGATTTCCAAGACATTGCTGATTTGCACCGCTCATCACATTCCTGTTATGTATAGACAGACCTAAGAAGCACAAGCGACACGTCAATAAAAACCCATTTGATAATATACGCTGACGTTTTATATCCTACATCTGAGATTTCTAGAATCAAAACGAAATCATTCCGATAGCACAATATCAAAAAAATGTCTAGATTGGTGAGACGAGACGCTTTTGATGCTTTGATTTCATATTTAATGATTACAGCTGCATGATAAAGTATAGTTCACAAATAAACGCTTTAAGCAGAAATTATTGTTGTTAAAGCAAGTTGAACTGAAAATGGAATCACCCAATCGATGCAATTTCTTAGCAAAAAATGTGCTATTGTTATTTTTATCTGACCTTACCGAGCCGGCATGGATTTTTGTCCACCATTTCAGAATTATTTGATTTTGTCTTCTCATTCCGCTTTGCACCTGACGGAGAGTGGGTGAAAATAATCTTCGTCTTTGCTAAATATCTAATCAATTATTTATGTGTCTTCCACTATACAAACTAAATGAGGGGTGTAACCTGAATTGTATGGATCCCTTGCAATTAATGCATAACGGAATATGGACAGACCTATATACATTGTAGTTCCTTAATCTAACAACTTTGTTCAATACGCAGTAGTATTCATCAAAACATTACTGACAAAAATCCGCAAGAAGATCGTGAACACCCTGATATAGCAAAGACAGTGATTATATGATAAATATTAACTAGCCAAGTTTGAAGGGTATGGGTCAAGCGATGTTAGAATTATCGGCCTAATAGCGTGAGGAGAATAGAATCAATAGAAATGCGCTGCATTGACTATATGATTTTCTGTCAACTACGTCATGTATACGTCATGTCGCATGTTTGTTACTCTGTGTTCAGCATGAAATAGAACAGTCAAAAGCGCTCATTGATGAATTTAGTCTTTTTGTTTATTTATAAACGCGTTTCACTCCACATGACAAGCTGATAAATGACAAGTACAATGAAGAACTATATACGTACACGGGAAAGCAAAACAGACGAATTTCATTAATTTCATGTCAATTAATTTCATTAATTTACAAAGTGCAAATTCTGAAAATGACTGTGAATATTCAAATAAGGCAATTGCTCATGAGAGGTTTATGTGATTAGTTATGTGGGATTTCATAACGAGAGCTTATTCTGCTAGGCTAATCAATAACTAACTTTCATTAATCATGATAATCGCATCAACAAAAATCTTGCGGAAAGGTTATAAATAATATAACAGCCTTTTGTTCATAAAAAGCTTGTGAAACTTGATGATACAGCTATGATGGAAAACAGTTGACATATCGCGTTTTATGGATATTTGATGTAATGCCAGTAGGATGATCAATAATTACAAAAACGGTTTGTGGTTCGGGCCGCACTATCCCACTAGGAATTGTCGCAAGCAATTGTGGGAATTGAAGGTGCGTCAGGCCTACCGATGCGTAGGTAGGCCTTTCGTTTCCTCAGCGGTGCATCAAGCTATTTAACAAATGTAGCGGAGCCTAAGAAAACCGTCCTCCACAGCCCTGCTGAGCTGCTTCAATATGCATATAGTAAATGCAATGAGATTTTGAGAAGTCAGCGATTCTGACCGTTTTCAGGACACGCGGTTCGTAATTTTGTAACCCATACATGTGACCACAATTATTGTGGTCTGTCCTAGTGCAATCATAGATAAAGGTGAATGAATAACTTTAGTTTGAAAATTGGATTTCTCAAGTATTTGTGTCGGACTTCCAAAGACATTTTATAGTGCATATGACAGCAGGATGTTCTCAAAGTCACAGAAATGCTATGACATATGAATGAGACGGCTTTCAAAAACGTTAATGCGAAATCAATCATTGTCTCGCAGACCAGCATATTTTTACTTCAAACTTCCCTGGCTACGCTGATGGGCTTTGCCCTGCATCCGACAAGCCTTAGATCAACAATCCGCATCAGGAATGATGTTGTTGCGAGCACAGAAGGATTCATTGATAGCGGGGAGCTCCTAGTCGATCGTTTTGACGTCATTCTTCTCCCGTGCAGATGTCATCGAAGTGAATCTAATCATCGCAAAAACTGTTTGAATCGACTGCATGAAGCTCGATATAATGGACGGATGTCATTTGGATTCCTTCCATATCCATAATTATTCGATATCGATCATCAATATGTCTTGGATCCACTACACGAGCAGTAGAATGGCTGTGACTGCTTCAATTTCAGATCTTCAGAAATGGTCACTTTTATGATCAAAATTATTTGCCTTGCGTTCAGCTGACGCACCTTCTTCTCACGAAGAATATTCGACGGAATTAACGTAGAAATGCTGGAAAGCTTGGGAGTCTAACGATGAGAGGCTTATGTTCGAGGCATATCTCTCAAAATATTTCTACTTGGTGCAGGTGGATTGGAGGAGGAGGGGTGGAGGCATTCGCTGAGCATCTACACTGCAATCTATTGATGATAATGATTAGTTGCGGTCAGACTCATTGTCAAAATCACTGTCATTCGGGGAAACTCTTCCAACGGATGATTCATTAATTCATGCTGTCGGGGTTATGACGTTATCTGCTTCTAGATAATGCATTGAATCTTCAATTCAATTTCATCACTGCATGGGCATATTGTTATCCTCAGAAATACCAGGGGCTGTAATAGCCTCAATAAAAGCTTTTTATCGAGATTTTTACTTCTTCAAAAATGAAGTCATACTAGTAACATTGAGTTCGTCAAAACATTATGAGACTTATTTACATCATCAAGCATTAGGGCTACATGACCACAATTTACGACAGCGACCAACCTACCCATTCAGAAGAATCTTGAACTATTTCATAAATAATATCCGATCAATAATATGCTTCCGGATAGATCTGCAGGAATATCATTTGTAATACGGTGCAATCGAATCATTTTTACACTTTCTGTTTCTTAGAGAGGTAACTACATTATAAGAACAACCATAGAGTATGGCTACAACACAGTAATTGAATCAATGATGGAAACCGGCCGATGGGGCCTTGTCGGCCTGGCCCCGGCCGACTTTTATTATTTTAAGTAATGAGCAAATTCATCACCAAGCAAGATATTTCCTTGATAGAAAAACGTCCTTTGATTACTGTCAAAAAAGTACAGAAAAAAGTAATTATCTGTTTTCGATGTATCCCCCGTCCTTCTCCACACACTTGACCCAGCTGTTGGGCAGTTCCCGAAATGGTTCACCGAAGAACTCCGGACTTTTGGAATTGAAAAATTCCATACCAGCGATTTCGACATTGACGCTATTCTCAAAACGTTTACCTCTGAGGTGATGTTTTAAATATCGAAGCAGTAAAAATGTCACTTGGCCAAGTCCGGACTATATGGACGATGGGGGAGAACTTCGTGCCACTGTCTCTGATTGCAGCATCAGTGACCGTTGCGGTTGGGAGCGCTTGTCGTGGAGCAAGTAGATGTTCTGCTTTCAAGGCCTGCGAACACCTTGCTGGGCAGCTCGAAGTTGTTCGGAGTACTGTTCACCATTCAGACGACATTGTTTATCAGCAAAGTCCATGTGTAAAACTCCGCGACTGTTCCAAAAGATGGTTCAAAAGAACAGGGGTGTCTTCTTAGGTTTATTGGCTAAAAGAATTACTAAAAACAATATGTACAGGCCCAACGTTTCGCGTGTTCACGCTTCCTCAGGGGCAAAACAGATAAGACCTACGGCTAAAATCGTCAGTACAGCACAGGAGAGCGTGAACATCACACACAAAAGATGGTGAACATCAAACGTCTCCGATGGCTTGTTCCGCAACGCAACTTGTGACTTGCCGATTCACCAGTGAATTTGAACTCTTTTGAAGATCGTTTATCCTCTGGTAAGTAAAGCGACAATGGTGTCTGTCGTCTTCTGTGATGATATTACTTAAAAAAGCATCACCCACACCCCGATAAAGCTCCAGAAGTTGGTTGCAGCATTGAAGACGACTTTAACGCATTTCAGCTGTTAAAAAGTACGAAACGAATCTTCAGCTGAGTTTTCTAATGCCCATTCAGAAGGCATGTTCACGACATTGCCAAAAGAAACGTTTAACTACTCTGACAACTCTTTCTTGCTGATACGGCGATTATCAAGGACGATTTTTTGCAATTTCTATCGATGATCATCACCAAGTTGAATTGGTCTCCCTGTCAACTTGCGATCCATAACATCCATTCGTCCATTCTGTAATTCTCTTAGCCAATTGTAAACTGTTGCTCGACATGGTGCATCATCGCCGTAAGTAACAGACAGCTCATTAAAAATTGTTTGGCGCTCAAATTCCGAAGCAACAAGAATCGAATGAGACCTCGACATTCCACAGATGGTAGCATGTCTTGGATAGAAAATGAATGACCTTTGTATCCGTTCATGGAATACTACCACTGATAAGTGAACACTCTTCATTGTTGTCTGTGTTACATACACGCTAGCTCTCCAGAATATGGCATAGATACTGTATTTCATTTACTTTTTGTATTTAAGAGTCACTGCAGAATATTATTATTATGGTTCATTAAGTTAACCTGCAATATGATTTCTCACTATTCGTTGTACGGTACTTGAAAATTTCAAAACACGATTGAACTTGATAAAAGTATCAAAAAATAGATGAAAATTCCATATATTAAAAGTGGTACAATTTACTGCAGATGTGAATGTTGATGAAAGTCAACTTTGCTATATTTGGGACCTACTCATAAGTTTCACTGTGCGAAGAAACAAGCCCGTAGTATTAGGCTACGCCTTGTGGTCGAGTCTGAATCATTTTTGTTTCTTAAAGAGAATAACAACCATAGCATATGGCTACCACACAGTAGGCCTAATTGAATCAGAGATGTAGGCCCTGCCGGCCGATCATCAGAATGAAGATAAATTATCATCGAAATAATTAATTAAAAAGCTTTTTAAATTTCCGATATTTCGGCTTCACAGTCTGCGGCAGGGATACAAATGGGAGAGAAAAGCCAGGAAGACATGGAAATATAAAATTCAAAATGTAATGTATTCAGTCATAGAAATATCAAAGAAATATAAAATCCCGAAACTCTTCACTTTCGTCTCTTGAGTTTAATGCTAGACATAGATTTTGTACAAAAATGGTTTCTCTTAGTCTTAAATTGACAGTGCCTGAATCAGTGGCAAGGATCTTTGTTCTTATTGCATTCGTATTACATATTCGTAGATGGCGATATACAGACGATTCGGGACTGTTTCAGACACTGCAAGCTTAAGACTATGAGAGGCCATTTTTGTACAAAATCTATATCCACCATTAAACTCAAGAGACGAAAGTGAAGAGCTTCGAGATTTCATATTTCTTTGACATTTCTATGACTGAATCATAGACTTCTACATTTCTCTGGACAGATAGGTGAGCAAAATTTGAAATCATTTTCTACATGTTCAAGCCAACCAACGTTTTTGTTACACAGAAGACCGAATCTTGTAGCTAATCGAAGGGATAGATGGCTATTTGATGTGTCTCTTGTGCGATTCTTTCCAACGCAAAATACCAAACAAATATGCCGCTGCTGGTTGTCAACCTAAATGCAATGATAGTGTAACACCAATGCATTCCTCTGCATAACAAGGAATTTTGAATCTGTGTTAGTTCTGTCAGTACAAAGTATTATATCCCAACTAAACATTCCGTCCTGTGTGACCTCCACTTCCATGAACCTGAGGACAATACCACCACGAAGTACATAGATCATTATCGCTTGAAGAAAGTGAAAAAATGAAAGTGCAAAGAAGAAAAACTGAAAAGGTGAAAAAGTTTAATCTAAAGGACAGTGCCATCAAAATTCCTTTATCTGTCTAGATTCTTTTCCAAACAACTACAAAGCTGCGATTCGGTATGGCCACGTTTTTAAGTACATGTCCTGGCAATGGAAGCACATTCGGAAGTTTCTTTGGTATGAAGATTTTGTCTAAAATCTACAAGGAAATCTGGGTCTGTGATATCTCAAAGCGATCATGGACTAAAAATGGCGAACATAAGTTGAAATCTTTCCGTCAGCGGCGTCTGCGAATATTCGCATCTGTCACGTAGAGAGAGAAATCCATTCCAACAAGCACATATCATGTATCACAAATTTTCCAAAGTAATCAATCTGATCACTTTTGTATAATATCTAGATGACCAGTCAGTAATAGAAATTCGAAATCGGATTCAGTTATGTAATACTTGGGAAAGGCTGACAAAGTTGCTGTTGAAGCCGAAGTCTACGGACGGAAAACTAACGCCAGATCCACCCATATCATTGAACATGGTAAGGGACAATTTCGAGAGGAAAAGAGAAGCCGCCGATTCCCACACTCTAAATGTCCTGAAATCAAGAGGAACAGAAAACGGATATCCTTCTTATATTTCAATGAAAACAATGATGATGGACTCAATAACTTGTTGGTCGTCGTGCTGGTCGGTCGTGTCTAAGTGCGCTCTTGTTACCCGAGTTTCTTTCTCATTTTTCATAGACTATTTGGAAAGTGTCTGGCATAGAATTCATATGAATCAATTCGGCAGTTTGTGCTCTGATCATTGAGGAGATTGCCAAATTCCTACGGCGCTTCCATTTCTCAGTGTGTCCGATATTTGCCTAATTCCTTGTGGAGTGCGTGATTGCTGTTCACATCGATCGCATTGTGATTTCTCTCTTGGTCTTTGGAAATTCCAATTTGGATTCGCCCAGTGTCCACTATCATCGGCTGTGCTATTTATAACCTGCAGAGTGCTAAGCATAGAAATTGACAACAATACAACCTCTAGAATGGAAATTAAGCTTCATGCAATGCACAATAACGGCACATAAATCGCACGCATTTTCACTTAGATGCACCTGCCAACGTCTGTATCATTGGGTTAGAATCAGTCACATGAGTAAATCGAAGCTTTTTATTGGTTCTTCATGCCCCAACTTAGTTCCCCCGGATGTGCCGCGACCTTGAGTCAATTTCCATTCTAGCGAACTTCAGATAAACAGTTTATTTCTGTGGTGCTAAGTGTCTTCTTAATTATCTACTATCCTGTAACGCTGGTACTGTCAGTGACCTTGATTGTCAGCTGATTGATTTCGGATATCTAAACTTCCCTCTCGTCGGTAGTTTTTCAGGTATTGATTCTTTTCATCACGTGATCGTTAAACGTAATCAGTACTGTTGTGTCGTACAAGCTACGTTTTCTGGTCTGTGATCTCTGTTGAAGCTCTGATATTTTCGTTGCTAGAATATGCCCGACTCGAAGCGGTGTACACGAAATAATTCCATAGACATCAGTCATAACAATTGTGCGTCACAGAATGAAATTAAACAATTACTTGATGCCTTCAAGTCTGAAATTATTCAATCTTTTCAGTCAGAGCTCAAAACTGTTTCTGAAAAATTGGCACGATTGGAAGAGAAAACCAAATCCTTCGAAATTTCTCTGTCACAAATACAGAATAAACAACACATGTATGAAAAAGAAATTGTGAATATTAACTCACAAATCTCTACTATGAAATGTACTATGCCCGACTTCATTTCGAAAAAATTAGAAGAAAGAATGAAGAGAAGTAAAAATGTTGTCATAACTGGAATTTATGAATCTGAAGATGGTGATATTAACACTCGTATGGCACACGACCTTACTAAAGTGAATAAATTACTAGATCACTTGGACGTTGATTTAAAGGACTCTGATGTTCTTAAAGTACATGTACTTAGAGTTGGTAGAATAAAACAGAATAATAACCGCATGTTGAAAGTGGCTTTTGCTAATGAAAGTATCCGAAACTCTGTTCTTCGCAACGCAAAGAAACTGTCTATGTCAGAGAACTTCAAGAGAATCTTTATTAACCCTGACAGAACTCAATTTCAGCAAAATCAGTTCAAACATTTGCGCGAAGAGCTGAAAATGAGACGCAGTAATGGAGAAAACGTTATCATATACCAAAACAAGATAATACCAAAAAATCAAAGAGATACAAATAACTCCGAGGTTTTTCATTAAATGTTTTACCAGTTATTGATTCATCGAAAAAGCCGTCATTTCTTTTAATCAATGCAAAATCATTACAGTATAAGATGGAGGAACTTCGAGTCATAGCAGCTACAAGTAACCCATCTGTAATAATCATAACCGAATCTTGGCAAACTGAAAATATTTTGGATGCAGAAATTGCTATTCCCAACTATAACTTACCAATTAGATGCGACCGTAATCCATGCAGACGTGGAGGTGGTGTCTGTGTATTTGTATCTAACGCATTTCATGGTTTTAAACTCTTGGCCTCCTCTGGTATAATATCATTACGTACCGGTACGAATCTGTATGGGTTCGTCTACTCCCTTGCAAAATCAATCTATTGGTAGCGTACATTCCACCGAATTTGAAGAAAGACGAAATGAAAACAATTGAAAAAGAAATCATTTCACAATCCGAAATCCTTCTTGAATCATTCTCTAATGACAGCGTTATTATTGCTGGAGATTTAAATCAATTACTAACCATCAATATTGAAAGTCAATTAAATCTCAAACAAGTTGTTGATGAGAGCACCCGCGGTGATGCTATTCTGGACAAAATTTTGATCGACCAAGAATTATCTTCATCATATACTATTCCTGAGATTGGCCCCAAACTCGGTAGATCTGACCACAATTCTGTCTTGATGGTGCCACGAAATGAAATATGTACTCAAGTCACATATCGGAAACTGTTCGACCTTCGAGAGAGCAATGTGAACCAATTTAAGAATGACTTGGCTTCTTTTCCATGGCATACATTCTATCAATCACATTTATACATCTAGAAGAAAAATGTAATATTTTCTACGAAGCTATTGAGAACTCTTTATCTATTTTGCCTTTTGAATTAATACCAATGAGCAAAAGCGATAAACCGTGGATAACACCTTTATTGAAAAGTTTGATAAATAAAAGGTATAAAGCATTTCGATCAAATGATCATGTCCTTTACGAACATTATAAAAAGAAGATTCGATCTGAAATTCACAAAGCAAAGGAAAATTGGACGAAGTCAACAGTCAACTCTCAAAAACAACTTTGGAAAGTAGTCAACAATATAAGAAACAAGCGCTCTGTCGATCAAATTGCTGGTATTATGAATACTTTCGACAATACTATCGATGCTGTTAACCATATCAACAGGAGTCTGGCAAGTCATTTCAACACTGAGACTGATTTTCGTGATATTCTTATCCCAAATGACACTGTAAATCATCAACACACCTGGTGTCCGGAGATAACGGTAGAGTCTGTCTTCGCTCAACTAAATAACCTGAAAAGGAATAAAAGTGGAGGTAGTGACAATCTTTTCCCACGCTTGATTTCGTCAGTTGCTGATGTTCTGGCAGCGCCCTTGATACACCTTTTTTGTCTTTCCATCGAGTGTTGTTATATTCCTACAAAATGGAAATTGGCAAACATTGTACCAGCTCCAAAGAAAGCAACTCCATCAGTCGATGATCTGAGACTATCTCTACTACCGGTGTTTTCGAAGCTCCTTGAAAGATTTGTCCTCGCTTCAATTAAGAATGAACTATTATCTGCGTACGGTCCTCATCAGTTCGGTTTTCGTCCTAAATCCTCAACTTTGCATGCTCATATATCATTTCATGATCATATCACATCCGTGCTTGATGACGATAATATTAACGGGGCGGCAGTTTTTTCTATAGACTTGAAACGTGCTTTCGACTCTGTAGCACATAGAAGTCTGATACAAACACTAATCTCTGAAAATATTCCGCCGGACTTCGTGAGATGGTGCATAAACTATTTGTCTGACAGATATCAGTGTGTAGTATACAATCAAGTATCGAGTAATCCAATTAAAGTAACATCAGGTGTTCCCCAAGGATCAGTCCTATCCCCATACCTTTTTGCTGTACATGTTGGTTCCCTCTTACCTCATCATCCCGAAGCCCGCATATTCAAGTATGCAGATGATACGGTCATAGTGATTCCAATTTTTTCAGTTCAGGATGCAAGCGATGCTATATGTCAAGAGTTAAAGCACGTTAACGAGTGGTGCTGGAACAAAGGGCTAGAACTGAATGAAAAGAAATCCAAGTGCATGATAATTCCAAAGAAGGGGAAAATAATCAATCTCTTCTCTCCGCAGATTCCTTGTGAACTGTGTACACAACTGAAACTTTTGGGAATAACTTACAACTCGAAATTATCTTGGGATCAACACGTCACCAATTGCTGCAAAAGAGCCAATAGAAACCTTTTCGTTTTACGCCAGATGAAGCCTTTCTCCAATATAGAGACACTCATCCTCGTCTACTCAAGTATAATACAATCCATACTTGAATATTGTAACCCACTTTTCATTGGTATGAAAAAAAAGAATTGCAAGAGAATTGAAAAAGTCCGAAAACATGCTCACAGAATAATTTGTGGGAAGGAATGTAACTGTGAGCGCTTTCCAAACATTGAAACAAGACGACGTATGCAAGCAATGCAATTTTTCGATTCAATGAAAAATGATGACCACATATTACATGATCTTTATCCTGAAATCCACAAATGTTCTCAAAAATTCGTCATGCCTTACTGTAAAACAGATCGAAGGTTATCGTCTTTCGTTCCTCAGTGTATTCAAATCATGAACTCGATTTGACTTATTATGTATTCTTGTAATGATTCCAACAGTTTCTGTTTTTCACTTATTGCGTATTGTAATTTTATCACACACTTCCGGTCTAGAACGACATTTCTCTTCTGTATTACATGATTCTCATTAATTTCGAAATAAATGATTTCTATTCTATTCTATTCTATAAGCATTCCCAGCCTGAGCAGCCACTTCTGAGGAGGTTGGAACAGATATGGAGCGATCCGACCTATGATGGAGACCCTTCTGAGACCAATGACTAGTAATCGAGGAAGTGCAATCGGATTATTTTTATAAGTGTTTTGACTGGACACGTCAAATGACTGGAGCAAGTTATTTTATCTCCTTGCGTCGTCGCACAGAGAGTGAAAATAAAATAAAAACAATCTTTTTATTTAAGTTTTTTGAACTCTGAGAAATGTTGATGACAGAATATCATGCAGTCAATCACAGAAGATGGAATGCATCCAGGATCTAAATGCTTGCATGCAAGGACTGATTTCAATATGAATCCTAATAATTGAGATGATGCCAGTGGTGCTAGTTGCCTTTCACTTCTGAAATGTAAAAAATGTGATTCCTGTTGTGAATGCACTGTCAGAAATATTAAGTTGGCAATGCTCGTCATCCCTGAAGCTGCAAAACTTTTGAATAGAATTTATCATGGGGGTCCAAACGGATCTGTGCTTCAACCATGCATTCTTTGGTGGAGGGTATTCTATAAGATCAAACTGAATAGTTGTCTAAGAAAATAGCTTCTTGCTTTAAAAAATGAAAGGATGGTGTTCTGAATAGGCTATAGATATATCATTTCTCTTGGTGACTTTTCCGATTACTTCTTCGCAAAATCTTGCTGTACATACGTACATGAATCAGATTTCCGAAATTTTAATGAAATATTTCAACAGCATGTACAAGAAATTTGTTTATGACATCTCAGATGCCTCATTTCTGAGACTTAATAGAAAAAAATCGCAAAAATTAGGTAATAACGCGGAGGTCTAGCACATGAATTCAACGCATAACGATGCATTCTCATGCGTCCTTACTCCCAATGTACATAAATATAGACACATACTGTGCTTCACCTGCATTGTTCTGGCAATACGTTCTCTAAAATTTGATAATGCTTGATGACAGTCTATTTGCAGCAGTCTACATGTAATTTAGGATTGCTGACCTGATCATGTATGAGGCCAATTTCAACCTATCTGTCCAGAGAAATTTAGAAGTCTATGACTGAATCATGGGCATCTAGATATCCATGACTGAATGCCTTTTGAATTTTATATTTCCATGTCTTCCTAGCTTTTCTCTCCCTTTTGTATCCCTTCCGTAGGCTGTGAAGCCGAAATATCAGAAATTAAATAGCAAAAATTGCAGCTTCTGGCTTTTTAATAAATTATTTCGATAATAATTTTGGTAATAATGCTTCTACAAAATTATTTTGATATTTTACTCAAGTAAGATAATGCAAAAAGGCACTAATGAAGTCTCACTTCGACGTCCTCATCATCAAATTCCTCAGTATGTGAGACTGGAATATCCCATGAAACAAAAATAATCACATCAATAATTAAATCAAATAATTTCAGGTTTGATGCATTTGTTCATCATTTACGTTGGATGTCTTTAGTCGAGTGTGTAAACCAGAAGTAGTCGTCGCTGAATTATTTTCCCATCTTCTTCATAAGTCTATTTCATGTATTTCTGATGTTGTCTTCGTCTCTGAGTGATTTGACTGTGACGAAAATTTTGATAACGATTTTGCAGATTTTTGATGTCAAGAATTACTAACAGTCTTTTTAGTCAAAACATCCAAGATATCTGTCTCATTTCACACAGTATTTCCGGTGTACATATTGTTATGCGTGACTTGGAGGATTCCATCATAGATATTTAGGATGGCAAGAAAGCTTCACTAGGTGACATGCCACGCTCAATTACGCGTAATTACAAATGATCTTAAACATCCGTGGCTAAGCATGACATTGCTGCAACATCTGTCCGCAGTCCTGTTATATAGACTTTGCGTCTCATGTGTCTGCATGTATCAGACGCTAAACAATGTGATATGACCTCAATTTCATGCTCAGGGAAGACAGAACATGCTTAGCGGTTCATCCATGGTTCAAGCGGAAACGCAGACAACCGTAGACGACGCGCAAACTACAAACGCTCGCCCGCGCGTATTCATAAACATTCCCCATGTTTTAACAGCATCAGATAAAGTGATTTCTGACTCTTACTGCAGCGCGTATGTACTCGCGTAGAAGAATAGAATGTCTTTAACCACGGATGTTTGGGGTGTTCCGTAATTACGTATGAATTACGCGTGGCATGTCACCTAGTGTTGCGAGCTGCATGCACAGATTGCAGAGCCGCAGAGCTATCCGACCTCGAGGGCAGCCGATCGAATAACAATGTCCGTCTTGATGAAGTCACAACAAATTGATGTACCAGAAACTTATCAATTGCTTAAATAAATTTTAGACAAAAGATAAATGGTACAGAATAAAGTGCCTAAATTTCGTAAAAAATATATCTCCCCTTGCTATTTTTTTGTTTAAGATATGGATCTAGCGTAGATAATCCCTGTCTGAGACTATACTATAATATATAAAAACTTTTCAGATAGTTTATAATAATCGAGCATTCGGGCATTTTGCAATTAGAGCTATGGTGAATTGAACTAACCGTAGGTTACCTGCCATAGCCCACCTATCATAGGCCCTATTACCCGTATTTGCGGAGAACCAACCACGCCTAGCTTCGTACTCTATTAATCTGCGAAACTACGCATTCGCACACATAAAAAGAGTCCCTCATAAACATCATTACTGCCTTCTCATTTCAGTAACGCGCTTGGTATGATATTAAGTCTATAAGTGCATGCAGAAGATAAGTCCGCATATGCCTATTAGGCTAATTAGGCCTAGATAAGTTTGATCAGGCCTATCTTGGTTACTAATAATCATGAAAAATTAAAAAGTTGCCTTATCAGCATTTTTAGTGACTTAAAAGCCTTCTGCTTCCGGCGTACACCTGGAGGTTGCCGGCCGCCGAACCGGCCTAAACTCTGCTGCACCGGACCGAAAATCTCGGTTAGTTGCCGGCGGCCGCATCCGACCCGAAAATCTCGGCCGGTTGCCATTTCTGAATTGAAGCATAAGGATTGCAGGTCATTTTTATCATTCATTACTATTATTATTTCTGGTATGCTTGTTTTCCATACAATTTAGCCAGAATCCATGAGATTTATAGAAAGACATTAGTGGAACTATGAATCAATACAAAATGTTTTTGAGAACTTGATGGAAAGAGATTACATTCAAACAAAGCGCCAAAGCATGAAATTTGTCGGAAAGAGACAGGCTATTGTTATCAAGTTTACTATGAAAGTCAAATAGCAAATAAATTCTTCTTTTAGTTCTCATCATGAACATCTAGCTTGCTTCTGAGTTTGGCATCAATTTGGTTTGTCCTTACAGCGCTCGAGACATGTCAGTTGGCTATTATAAGCATCGCTTCCTATCTGCTAGCAGTTGATTAATATTCAGCTTCAAGAATGAGTCCACCATGTGCTGTTTGTAATTATATGTATGCATGTAATCATAACTGTAAGTCTGACTATATAAATCACGATGATTGACCGTTTCACCAAATACCGTATACGAATTGGGCCAAATTATGGGCACATGAGTGAAAAGGCGCTTCATACAATTACGCTTGTTATTTTGTGATATGTGCAAAATCGAATAAAATAGTGATTCATACCGTACTTTTCAGGTTATGTAAAAGAAAAATTGTTTAACTAATTTCTCAATTTAACTTTATTCATTAACTTAATTTCATTTTAATTTCTTATCTTGATGGACCAATCATGTACTATAGGAGATGACAAAACAGTTGATAAACATCATTTAGTAATTCAAAATATACAAAACCCATGTAGTCCCAAGTCAGTGCCCAATTAAAGTACCCCGTTGGGGCTAAATGGGTAGTCTTAACACATTTTACAAAATCGCTTCTAAATTTTTTCAAATGTATCCAGAACCTCCATCTTTTTTTGGAAAGTTGGCTGACATGATAGGCCAATGCTCTTCTTGCCCTCTGTGAGTTGTTCCGGGAAGAAAAGAATTAGGCCTACTTTTGCAAAAATAAGTCCGAAAACCCTTAGGGTGCCCATACTAGTCCCGCATCCCCAATCCATGGAAATGCAGTTTGCATCCACACATTTCTGCACTTATATCAATTAGCGTGACCAACTGGCGTGCGGTTTTGATTCAAAATTAATTTGCATCGCATCTGTCACCGACTACACAATACTAACATATTTTGTAGGCTTGCATGGGCTAAAGTTGGAATGAAAGCGAAACATTGTTGCTCATAGGTTTTCACGGTGTGACCTGGTGACGCGGAATTTTAAGCGCTACAATTCAGAGTCTTCCCATGGTCATCAGATTATCTCGAAATTTTAGTATCGTACGCCTCACGGTGGATTTGAATTCGATTATCACCTAAAAATTTCTCCACTAAAACTGGTTGCAGTTTCTGGTCATGCTTAGTCCATGTTGTCGAGAAATGTCGATTTTTAAAAAATTCATCGAGCGATTTTCGAGAAAATTTAAAATTTAGATTTTTGAGTAGTATGAAAAAGAGCATTTTTAATTTTTTTCATAAAAAAGTTCTCCAAAGAAGTTGCTTGCATTTTTTGAACTTACCATGTAAGCACACCTGAGAAATATCAATCTTACAAATTTTCATAGAACTATTCCCGAGAGAATTCAAATTCTGAATCCTTTACACGAGAAATTCTATTAATTTTTGAATTCCTAGCCGAGAATATTTTCTACGCATCTTATTACTCTGGTTGCAGATGATTGTCATTGTCATTACTTGACTTGCTTGACATTCTAAGCTACTGGTTTGATTATTTTTTGATTTTTTAAAGTAAGTTAAAAATGCATTGTACATGTATAGGCTATGGCGAGGTACGGTGCGGACTCTCAAATTATTGGATTGATTTCTCAGCTGGATAGGTTTCTTTCATGCCTTGTATTGTTGCATACAATAATTCAGTACTGAATCATAATCTTCTTTTGCGCGTAAAGATCTAGGAAAGTTACAACATCCGGTACATTTAAATTCTTAGTTCCTTTGCCGCACTAGTTAAGTCTCTTTTACTTTATCAATAAACAATCAAAATAGCAGTCATGTTCTGACTTGATCATTAGCGAACGTTATTCATCAATCATCATCATCATTGCCACATGCCGCCGTTTTGCGAACTGAAAGGAACCGAGCTTGGGCCATGGAGTGAACAATCCGTCGAGTCATGTCAACATGACTTTTATGAAACATGGAAAAGCTACAAAATCACAACCCACCCCCCCCCATTACTGAAAGAAACTATACTTTCGGCAATTATTGCCCACAACAGTCGACATGCATGATGCATAGCATCTTAATCAATAAAATTTATCATTAAAATATAGCTTCGTTCTTCAACTGTAAAAACGGGATCATTTTTTCTGCTTAAAAAGTTACTGGCATGGGATAATTCAAATTTTATCATAATAGGAAATATCCATCTAATAAACTAGACTCAGTGTCTAGACAATAGAACTAATTGGAAATTCAAAATTTGAATTTTCTAATTTTAAATTTGTGGACTTTCTTGTGGAATTTGTCTAATTTGAAGGAGAGTTCGATAAAAAATATATAAGAAAGTTCGACCTTTTTCAACTGCACTTACATATAGCAGAGTACATTCAAAGATGTGAACTAGATTCCAAGAATATTTTTATCATTGTAAAAGATAGTGAATATTTATCCTACTCAATTACTCAAAATTTGAATTTTCTGGGGAACATCGTTTATAAATATGTAGAGTTGAGTATTATCCAATAAAAAATGACCAACGCTTTAGCCGAAATAGCAAGAAGAAGCAGCACCAATAGACAAAAAACTGATCTCAATTCTATGCATACATTCTTAAAGTTCGCAACTTCAGTCAGTGCGGGGACAGCCGAGCCGGTTGTCACCCCCCTGATGATCACTATACAAGCTCACAGATCACATTGGAAGTTATCCATAATTTTTTATAAGTAATTCATAAACTTCAACTTAATGAAATCATTTTGCCCTCCCCACAATTGAGGGTGCTGCGGGGTCCTTCCTCTGGCTATGTGGTATATTACCAATCTTCCAAGTTTAAGTTCCCAGACATATCTTCTAAGATCCTTCAGGCTAATCTTCCAAGACAAAAGACCTATCTTACAACAGTCCAAGATAACAGTCCAATCTTGCAAATCTTCTAAGATCTTGTAAGTTTCTTGGAAGCTTTATAAGTTTCGATTCACTGGTTATGTTCAAAAAATGCAAACAGCTTCTCTGGAGAACTTTTTTATGAAAAAATTTAAATATGCTCTTTTTCACATTACTGAAAAAATCTAAAATTTGAATTTTCTCGAAAATACAGTAGTGTTCGGATTTGCTGACATGTTTCATAGCACGGCGAATTTTCCTTACACAGAAAATTGTTCGGATTTAATAACATCGAATTTTGTAACAATTCGGGTTTAGTAACCATACTTGCACCATTGATGAAATCATTTGAGTATTGTAACATGTTGACCACCTGCGAACGAGAAGTCTTTGTGCGCACGTTCCCTACTTTACGGCGATCAGGTGTCATTGAGATATGTAAACCTCCAGATGTTATCTGAGGAAACAGGCGTGCAGATTATGTCATGATGCGATCATCAAGTTCATTAATGACTGATATCCCATCCCTCTCAATTCCCCGGTGAAAAAAAATCGTCGGCGATTACTCGGCAAATAGTCGGGCTTGCTCTCCTCTGTCGGCATCATATCGGGCAGTGTCGGGTGTCAAACCCTGTCGACGAACCAACTAAATGCCGACAGCATGAACTGTCGCACCTATCGGCTAAGTGTCGGTGACCCGACATGATTTGTGGATCGGGAGAGTGACGGTTAGCCGAGTGTCTGCCGACTGTTTAATGTCATCAAAGTTCAAATAATAGTTCGCTCTACTAAGATGCTTCTATATGATAAATTCTCCTTAATTATTGTTGAATCATGTCATTGATTTTCTTCGAGAATTGATCCACTGTTGCACCCGTTATTATTTTTTTCTTCAATATAAACAGTTTTTTATTACGACGTACGTAGATCACTTGATGCAAATATATGTAGTGTTTGAAAGGGTGACGATCTTGAAAACAAGAAGAGACGCCAATAATTGTAAATTGTATTCACATATTACCTGCACCCAACCTTGAAACTCTTGCGACAAGACGCGCTGTTTGCAGTTGTAGAGTAGCAATTGCAGAATCCATGCAGCATTTTGTCGGAGGACATGACCGCTCTAGTCCAACCCTTCAAAAAATTCTCTTATTCAGATATTATTTTCGGATTCATGTGTCTAAAAAATGAGATGATTAGCTAGCTTTATTAATCAATCCAGCAGACTTTCCTGCAAGTCCTCTGCAAGCTATTTTGTAAGCCTACATAAGAAATGACACAAGAAAACTTTTCCAGAAATGCATCTGTCCACTATGCCGCATGTATAAAGCTAATTTTTTATTGTAGTTAAGTGGGATCATAGTAGATGAGTTGGATATTGTCTGATGATTTATTCTATTGACATACTTCGATCATGATTTCGTTTTTGCAATCATACAATTATATATTTAATGGTTGTTTGAATGATCTATGTATTTGATCTTATCAGAAGCTTCTGTTTCTATTAACCAGCATCTGCCGCATATTGAGCCATGACGTACAAACAACAATTAAATAAGAGAGCTAGGAAAGAGTTTTTCGGAGAGTTGTCGTGGGTAGCGCAATCGTCCCGAAATCTTGAGTGTGATGCTGGTACGTTAGTGTGGGCTGAAGCTATATTCGGGAGTGATTTTTGTTTGATCCCGACTCTGACAAACATGATTGTCAGCCTATTCTCAAATAGCGATTAAAGCAATAATAGTTACCGTAGTCAATTCATATTTTGCCGCTTGCGCTTACCAGGCCGGATAAAATTATGGAATATTACATAGCGAAATATCATGCAATTTTTAGAGTAACAGTCGGGGTCAAAGATAATTGCGTGGAATAACAAAATTCTCACTAATTGAAGTAGGCGCTGAATTTCGTTTTTTTGCTGATTTCATTGACTGAATTGTGTTTGTTTGAGTTGAATTAATACTGTCTGAACATATGTTTGCTATTCTCACCTTGGTGATAACGACAAACAATTGTCAATAATTTCCAGGCTTTTGTCCAAAAATAAACACATAATCGTCAATTGCTGGTTATATTTTGTACTAATCTTTCTTTTTCCAAAGTCTCTGCTGCATCACAGTATACTACATTGTATATATTACATTATACAGCGAAGTATCTGGCAAGTGACAGCCACACTTTATAATGATGTAGAAGTAACAATCTGCTGTCCCAACAATAAAGATGCAACAATTAGGTGTCTTGGAAGATCAGGAAGTATTTATTTCCACATGGACAGATTACTTGACATGCTGTAAAAAATTTTGATTGCTTCAATTATAAATCACTTTGAAAACGTTACATAAGTTAGAAATGCAAAAGTTACATGTCATTTTCTTTACTGATATTTTTTGGTGTGCAAGCCGACATCGGCTGAGCCGGTACTATGTCAATCTCGTGGCTATTACACTGTCAGAGCAGGCACAGATTTCTTCCACGGCTATCATCACGCTTCAGTCATATGATACTCCAAATTAAATTTTGTGAATATAATTTTGCATCAGAATGCGGAACAACTCGTTGCATTTCATGTTTCGTCGAGCATTGTCTCACCTCGCATGTTTGAAGTTTGAGAAATTTAGTAATTTCTTGAACGAGGCAAACTTTTTTCCGATGGCAATAAGCCACGATAGCCAAAAAACTGAATATGGCAAAAACACAACTTGGTGTTTTGTTTGTATATTCATGAGGCTATCAGTGGCATCGCCTCAGGTGGTGTACTACTCACTGCCGAGTAGATATGCATATGATTGTCTCAGTCACCGTCGCAAGTCGTTTTGGTCAAAGTACAGATTACGAGATAATTTTTGTTGAATGATTACACACCTCTAAACTAATGACTGTAAAATTATCAACTCGAATGGAGTGGAGAGGACTTAAGCTGTACTTTGTTCTTTCAACAGGTGTATTATCGTGCATAAATGTTTCATATTGTAATGTAGAGGGAATTAGTATTTCGTATCTAAATAACAATTAGCCTGCACGTCCATCTGAATGCAAGCATTAAAGAAGCGCATGTCTTCCTATGACATCGTCATACCTAGCAATTTATATTTTAGTATGGTGATTGTTAATTACCACTCTTCACCATAGTTGCCAGCCTGAGAAAATTTATGAAGGCGAAAGTATAGTAAATAAAGTTTGTCTTCTTACGAATAGGTGGTAAATATAAGCGAGTAGCGTTTCTAGCACCAAATTGCCTATAGTGTCTTGAAAGTGCTCAGAACAGCTTTTAATTTCACTGCTTTCATGAATTTCATTTTTAGTTTTCTTCTAATTTTATCATGAGAGCAGTTGCAACTCCCTAGCGAGTTTTTCACTCATAAGATTCTTGACGCGTCTCAACCCATTCGAGAAGATTTATAAAATGTGTTTATGGGGCACCAGCCCATAGATGGCACCGATATCGGCCTACTGCATTAGGGGACAAAAGATGGACTTATAAAGATAATGGACTGTTTGTGGTGTGAAGGTAGATGCTGGTTCGATAGATGCTACCAATGTGCTGAGCTGCCTGTTTGCTGATGGATTGGATGTAAAGTTAGAATAACTTTACAGCAGACTCATGCCTGATTGGCGTTGATTGTGTTCATACAACGTAGATTTGCGTGAGATAGGAATATTCAAGACTTGCCTTAAAAAGTCAAATTCTTCACTAATTAGGTCTATGTATTGCAGGCTAGCAGAAAAGATTGGAAGCACAAAAAATGAAATAGGTGAGGTCCGGCATTTTGCGACGGCAGTATACAGAAACATGGATTTTCCTAATATTCTAAGATCATGTACGCTTAGTGAAACACCCAAGGATGAGAATTTTCGACAGATCTGCGGAAATCTGCAGGGGCCCAATAAGTATGCCTACTGTGTTCTTTGTTTTTTCTACATGAGGCGCTTTGAAGCATGAATTTCCGGTGGGCTCCCGCTACCACATTCTCATCCCTGAAACATTATAAGTAAGCATCCATTTATTTAGTTGGCATCCACCACGGCTCATTGATCTGCTTTCAGACCACCGATGAATTTGACTACTGTTTCTCAGTCTAGACCTTCCGGTACGTTTGTACAGATTGCAATTGCCTATCATTGAAGGAATAGTGGAAGTGTGTTCTCCTTACCTAATTAGTATTACAAATATTACGAAGCTTATTAGGTGATATAATTGCACATCGATTTGCTGCCTGAACAAGACAGTTGAATGATGAACGATTTCAAGTCGCCTTTCGATCAAAATATGGTAGGCGATCAAAAAATGATAGAGAGCAACCATTATCATTTTTTTATTCAGCATATCCGAATTGACCAAAAGTAGATAAATATGATAAGAGATAGCGATTGCTAGGTTTACCCAGGACTATTGTCTAAAGGATAGTATGTAATGCATAGGCTGATAAATATGATGAGAAATAGCGATTAATACTGAAGTTACCCACGACTACTCCAACGGATGGTATGTGACTCAAAGGCATAATGAGAGGATCTAAATATTTAACTTTATTTCAATGACTAACTCGCCATCATGTTTTAACAAGCATATGTATCACATTATCTCGTTATTTGAACAAGGGGGACTGTCTCATCCGGTTTAATTCCATCTCACTTTCAGGTTCATTGGATCATACAAGTGTTCACCGCATTTCAATTGAATGTCTCGGCAGCAACGAGTCTTTGGACTCCCCGACAGATTCCAGTTCAAGCACCGAGCTGGATGATGATGATTTGGATTACTTCTCCCCGGAAACGGATGATGACTATGAAACTTCGGCATCAATAGCAGACGATCTGTACGAATTTTATTCGACATTTAACATTTCAGTTTCCGCTATGAAATTTCTTCTGACATTGCTAACGAAACATCAAGTGGCTAATGTTCCTACTTCATTATATCTGTTGCGCAAGGGGAGAACGCAAAATCCGGCAATGACCATCAGTCAACTGAACACTGGTTTATGGACCTATATTGGTATAAAGGAGAATATAGACATTTATCTACGTCGTAGTGCATCTCACCTGTTGGAAGAACCAAACAAAATAATTCTACCAATGAAGGTTAACGTGGATGGTCTACCCCTTTATCGCAGTTCGGCCACATCGATACACTTTCTCACTGAAGTAATTTCTAAAAAGAAATGGAGCGAAGTAAAGTAGTAGTGATCGGAATTCAGTTCCTTTGTAGTGAATCAAGTAATCTAGACTCCGAAGTTTCCTCTGAAATTCAGATGGAGTACAAGTTCTGTATCGTACAATCTCATCTGAAAGTAATCGTAATTGATCACCCTTTAATCTACAACTGACGTTGAAGTTTTTTTCTTTGGAGAAGTAATAGTGACACATCCGTCGGAATACACCAAGACAGATGCAATGTAGGTCATCAACTAGGAAGTGAGAATTCAGCCCCACAATTGAGCACAGAGGAGAAAGAGCAACTTGATTATTTTCTTCATATGAATGATATCGTTCATCTGTTCTCGATTGACCAACTGTAGTCGAATAAATCACGCGATTCATCAGGTCGACCTTCAGAGTTGCAATAGGAACAACCTTTCTTAGCCGTGTGTCCTAATACGCACTGCAGATGAGCTCGAGCAGGTGCATCACATACAAATATGATGATGCCCAGTTTCACACTGCTTCTTCCAAAACCATAGCCATCCTGTCTAAGCTCTTGCACTTCCTTGATAAAATCTTCCATATATGCGTTGAGCTCGGGTTTCTGTTCACCTACATGGATTGCCACAGGATACGGTTGGACGTCGGACCCAAAAGAAACTAGGATGGGCCATATAAACACATTTTATTGTTGCATTTTGCTTTCTACAATTTTTGTATCAGATCGATATACGCAATTTTACGCCCATGCTCACCGTTGTTTAGAGATTTTTGTTAGAGAACACGGAGATATATTTGGGGAGCATTCCATATCATACAACGTACACTCTTTGCTGCACATTCATGAGTTTGTCCTGAGATACGGACCTGTCCCTAACTTTTCTACTTATATCTTCGAAAATTTCTTAGGAAAACTGAAACGTCGCATTAAGGTCACGCGATATACTCTTCCACACATCCTTGAACAAGGTCGAAATCTTCATATTTCGGTTGCGTCATCTGTAAAACTGAAATACAGCGACACGCCTCCGAACAATGTTTGCATTATCGGCAGCCACTACGTTAAAATTGATAGTGTTCATTCTGACGGAAGTGTTACAGGTAGGGTGTTGTGTTTAAGGAGAGATTTGTATATTTATCCCTATCCTTCTAGACTACTTGGCATAGGTTACTATGCCCCAACGAAACGCGTAAATAAATACCAATCACCGGCTTCTAATCAAAATCGAAGAAACATATCATCACAATCATCGTCTAATTTTGTATGCATGCATGTTTCTACCTACGAACAAGCGAACTCGACTATCAATTTCTAACAATTATTCCGTATCTTCGATAATTCAAAAGCGATTGAATATTTCGCATTCTCTTGCCTCTTATCAAGAAAAACAAGGATGATATGTTGAAGCAGTTCGAGGCTGGGGAAAACATACACCAGTAAGAAGTGCAACTGCGAAGAACTCGATCGACTGCCTCATGCATGGTTCAAACAGCGGTGCGAACTGCGAATGCCGACTTGTGGATCGTGCAAACGAATGGAAGGCGCATTCAAGGAAGAAAAGTGCAGTGGAGGCAAGCATGCCAAGAACAGGATAACTGTTTAAGTCTGAGTCGGTGCCGTCAATATGCCATTATTTCATAAGACATCATCAATGACATGTTTATTTGAAAATTTGGGTTTAGCAACATATTTTACCAGCACGTTTAACGATGGCATGTTACTAAATCCGAACACTACTGTAGCTCGATGAATTTTTTTAAAATTGAAATTTCCCGACAGCATGGACTAAGTATGTCCAATAAGTGCAAACAGCTATCCTGGAGAATTTTTCAGGTGACAATCGAATTCAAACCCACCGTGGCCTACTGACTTGAATTGACAATAATGTTGAATTTACGGATTACGAGATAATTTTTGTTGAATGATTACACACCTCTAAACTAATGACTGTAAAATTATCAACTCGAATGGAGTGGAGAGGACTTAAGCTGTACTTTGTTCTTTCAACAGGTGTATTATCGTGCATAAATGTTTCATATTGTAATGTAGAGGGAATTAGTATTTCGTATCTAAATAACAATTAGCCTGCACGTCCATCTGAATGCAAGCATTAAAGAAGCGCATGTCTTCCTATGACATCGTCATACCTAGCAATTTATATTTTAGTATGGTGATTGTTAATTACCACTCTTCACCATAGTTGCCAGCCTGAGAAAATTTATGAAGGCGAAAATATAGTAAATAAAGTTTGTCTTCTTACAAATAGGTGGTAAATATAAGCGAGTAGCGTTTCTAGCACCAAATTGCCTATAGTGTCTTGAAAGTGCTCAGAACAGCTTTTAATTTCACTGCTTTCATGAATTTCATTTTTAGTTTTCTTCTAATTTTATCATGAGAGCAGTTGCAACTCCCTAGCGAGTTTTTCACTCATAAGATTCTTGACGCGTCTCAACCCATTCGAGAAGATTTATAAAATGTGTTTATGGGGCACCAGCCCATAGATGGCACCGATATCGGCCTACTGCATTAGGGGACAAAAGATGGACTTATAAAGATAATGGACTGTTTGTGGTGTGAAGGTAGATGCTGGTTCGATAGATGCTACCAATGTGCTGAGCTGCCTGTTTGCTGATGGATTGGATGTAAAGTTAGAATAACTTTACAGCAGACTCATGCCTGATTGGCGTTGATTGTGTTCATACAACGTAGATTTGCGTGAGATAGGAATATTCAAGACTTGCCTTAAAAAGTCAAATTCTTCACTAATTAGGTCTATGTATTGCAGGCTAGCAGAAAAGATTGGAAGCACAAAAAATGAAATAGGTGAGGTCCGGCATTTTGCGACGGCAGTATACAGAAACATGGATTTTCCTAATATTCTAAGATCATGTACGCTTAGTGAAACACCCAAGGATGAGAATTTTCGACAGATCTGCGGAAATCTGCAGGGGCCCAATAAGTATGCCTACTGTGTTCTTTGTTTTTTCTACATGAGGCGCTTTGAAGCATGAATTTCCGGTGGGCTCCCGCTACCACATTCTCATCCCTGAAACATTATAAGTAAGCATCCATTTATTTAGTTGGCATCCACCACGGCTCATTGATCTGTTTTCAGACCACCGATGAATTTGACTACTGTTTCTCAGTCTAGACCTTCCGGTACGTTTGTACAGATTGCAATTGCCTATCATTGAAGGAATAGTGGAAGTGTGTTCTCCTTACCTAATTAGTATTACAAATATTACGAAGCTTATTAGGTGATATAATTGCACATCGATTTGCTGCCTGAACAAGACAGTTGAATGATGAACGATTTCAAGTCGCCTTTCGATCAAAATATGGTAGGCGATCAAAAAATGATAGAGAGCAACCATTATCATTTTTTTATTCAGCATATCCGAATTGACCAAAAGTAGATAAATATGATAAGAGATAGCGATTGCTAGGTTTACCCAGGACTATTGTCTAAAGGATAGTATGTAATGCATAGGCTGATAAATATGATGAGAAATAGCGATTAATACTGAAGTTACCCACGACTACTCCAACGGATGGTATGTGACTCAAAGGCATAATGAGAGGATCTAAATATTTAACTTTATTTCAATGACTAACTCGCCATCATGTTTTAACAAGCATATGTATCACATTATCTCGTTATTTGAACAAGGGGGACTGTCTCATCCGGTTTAATTCCATCTCACTTTCAGGTTCATTGGATCATACAAGTGTTCACCGCATTTCAATTGAATGTCTCGGCAGCAACGAGTCTTTGGACTCCCCGACAGATTCCAGTTCAAGCACCGAGCTGGATGATGATGATTTGGATTACTTCTCCCCGGAAACGGATGATGACTATGAAACTTCGGCATCAATAGCAGACGATCTGTACGAATTTTATTCGACATTTAACATTTCAGTTTCCGCTATGAAATTTCTTCTGACATTGCTAACGAAACATCAAGTGGCTAATGTTCCTACTTCATTATATCTGTTGCGCAAGGGGAGAACGCAAAATCCGGCAATGACCATCAGTCAACTGAACACTGGTTTATGGACCTATATTGGTATAAAGGAGAATATAGACATTTATCTACGTCGTAGTGCATCTCACCTGTTGGAAGAACCAAACAAAATAATTCTACCAATGAAGGTTAACGTGGATGGTCTACCCCTTTATCGCAGTTCGGCCACATCGATACACTTTCTCACTGAAGTAATTTCTAAAAAGAAATGGAGCGAAGTAAAGTAGTAGTGATCGGAATTCAGTTCCTTTGTAGTGAATCAAGTAATCTAGACTCCGAAGTTTCCTCTGAAATTCAGATGGAGTACAAGTTCTGTATCGTACAATCTCATCTGAAAGTAATCGTAATTGATCACCCTTTAATCTACAACTGACGTTGAAGTTTTTTTCTTTGGAGAAGTAATAGTGACACATCCGTCGGAATACACCAAGACAGATGCAATGTAGGTCATCAACTAGGAAGTGAGAATTCAGCCCCACAATTGAGCACAGAGGAGAAAGAGCAACTTGATTATTTTCTTCATATGAATGATATCGTTCATCTGTTCTCGATTGACCAACTGTAGTCGAATAAATCACGCGATTCATCAGGTCGACCTTCAGAGTTGCAATAGGAACAACCTTTCTTAGCCGTGTGTCCTAATACGCACTGCAGATGAGCTCGAGCAGGTGCATCACATACAAATATGATGATGCCCAGTTTCACACTGCTTCTTCCAAAACCATAGCCATCCTGTCTAAGCTCTTGCACTTCCTTGATAAAATCTTCCATATATGCGTTGAGCTCGGGTTTCTGTTCACCTACATGGATTGCCACAGGATACGGTTGGACGTCGGACCCAAAAGAAACTAGGATGGGCCATATAAACACATTTTATTGTTGCATTTTGCTTTCTACAATTTTTGTATCAGATCGATATACGCAATTTTACGCCCATGCTCACCGTTGTTTAGAGATTTTTGTTAGAGAACACGGAGATATATTTGGGGAGCATTCCATATCATACAACGTACACTCTTTGCTGCACATTCATGAGTTTGTCCTGAGATACGGACCTGTCCCTAACTTTTCTACTTATATCTTCGAAAATTTCTTAGGAAAACTGAAACGTCGCATTAAGGTCACGCGATATACTCTTCCACACATCCTTGAACAAGGTCGAAATCTTCATATTTCGGTTGCGTCATCTGTAAAACTGAAATACAGCGACACGCCTCCGAACAATGTTTGCATTATCGGCAGCCACTACGTTAAAATTGATAGTGTTCATTCTGACGGAAGTGTTACAGGTAGGGTGTTGTGTTTAAGGAGAGATTTGTATATTTATCCCTATCCTTCTAGACTTACTTGGCATAGGTTACTATGCCCCAACGAAACGCGTAAATAAATACCAATCACCGGCTTCTAATCAAAATCGAAGAAAACATATCATCACAATCATCGTCTAATTTTGTATGCATGCATCATGTTTCTACCTACGAACAAGCGAACTCGACTATCAATTTCTAACAATTATTCCGTATATTCTATATTTGAATAAATATTTCTTCGATAATTCAAAAGCGATTGAATATTTCGCATTCTCTTGCCTCTTATCAAGAAAAACAAGGATGATATATTGAATCAGTTCGAGGCTGGGGAAAACATACACCAGTAAGAAGTGCAACTGCGAAGAACTCAATCGACTGCCTCATGCATGGTTCAAACAGCGGTGCGAACTGCGAATGCCGACTTGTGGATCGTGCAAACGAATGGAAGGCGCATTCAAGGAAGAAAAGTGCAGTGGAGGCAAGCATGCCAAGAACAGGATAACTGTTTAAGTCTGAGTCGGTGCCGTCAATATGCCATTATTTCATAAGACATCATCAATGACATGTTTATTTGAAAATTTGGGTTTAGCAACATATTTTACCAGCACGTTTAACGATGGCATGTTACTAAATCCAAACACTCGATGAATTTTTTTAAAATTGAAATTTCCCGACAGCATGGACTAAGTATGTCCAATAAGTGCAAACAGCTATCCTGGAGAATTTTTCAGGTGACAATCGAATTCAAACCCACCGTGGCCTACTGACTTGAATTGACAATAATGTTGAATTTACCATATTTTGTACGTAATCAATCAAACATCACCATGAGTCATTTTTCAATTTTTGTGATTTCTTCCCTACATGCAAAAATTTGATCTTGAATCGAAGTTATAGGTCGTAGAAAATCTTACAAATAGAAACTCATTTTTTCTAAATATTTCAGGACCGTTTTGAAAATATGAGGGAATGTACTGTTTGTGTTAACACTCATTTTCAAATCCAAATTTGGCATCCGTTTCGACATCGCATGACCTTGCTTCAGCCAAACGCGCGTCATGAAAATGAAATTAAAATAATAATTTGATCAAATTTACTTTAAATGCCTTTTATCTCATACAATCCGGGTGGTTACTGGTGCGCATAAATTCCATGCAATTTACACTTTTCCTATACGTCTTAGTCTATTGCCCAAAGCCCTTTTCTGCAATGTTAAAAACATTCTGCGTCCAGCATAACTTTGTATCATCATATTGATGTTAACCATGTTCCATACATAAATAGAAATATCTGATTTCTATCATTCATCTGACTCAAAACATCATTTATTGAAAAACAATGTTAAAGAAATACATTAACTCGCCATTTTCATGCTGATATTACACAAAAAGGAGAGAAATCAGTTCCAAGGCACAGGTAAAATCACGATCAGATATTCCATGTTGCATGGAAAATGTATACCATCTCAAATTCATCAAGAAAACAGTATATCAGACAACAGCTGATTGCCCACTTAGACCACATAGCTGACCAAAGTATCACAAATAACTCAACATTTGGCATTGTCACAAATACACTTTCGAAATCAAAATTTATAGTCTGCGATAGCATATGATAGAAAAGACAACGACTTTGGATCAACAATTACATGGAAAGCAGCCTTGAATATTGCAACCAATCTGCAACCGACAGATAATACCAAAATCGATCCTCATGTCTTTGGATCCATCCTGTTTATAGAGTTCAGGGTCCGTGAAACAGCTGAAACGAAGGAGATCCGATTAGATTTGACTGCAAAATACATGCAATCATATATGCTCTACAGGTACAAACAGGGCCTGAGACTCGGTGGCTAAATCCGTCAGAGTCTGGCAAACAGTCTGTGCAAGATTAAAAAATTGTAGATAATCGCAAGTTTCACATAGGTCATTTTCATAGAAAAATCGATGATCGCAGTTTGAACATAACAACCCGACTGTTGCGCATGAGGGTTTAAAGGTCAGGTGCGAAAACATATTTTAATTCAACTACGAAAAAAATCCACCAAGACAGAAGTTTCCCAAATTTTATCGCAGTGCCAAGATAAATTCTGCAGTCACTAATAACACTGAGTTCCACTCGTATCCGTGAAAACTGTACCCATACTTGTTCTCATCCGTGATATGTCTCTACCCGCTTCCATGAGATCTCTAACCTCACCCGAAAATGCAACGTGAAGACTTTGCCCAAACCCGCAGATATCCGTAGATGAATTAAGATGTTAGCGGAGGCCCCGAGTACGAAGGTGCGAGTATGCCCGCAGATCACTAAATTTGTGATTATGTTAACTAAATATAAATTGCTACTTTTTCAAATAGTTTTTTTACAATACTGGAAAACAAACTTACCACTTAACCCCTCGTCGACGTAGAATCTGAAATGAAAGTTTATCATGATAACAAATCAGTGGAAAATTGAGTAATATTTAATTTGCATGAAATCATCATTAGGGAGCACGTTAATATAATTGCGCAACACTGCTAAGTCAAGCTTTCACAATCACACTGGCAAACTTCTTCAAGAAATCGATCCGAAGCTATTAGACCCAGTTGCTGCCTCCTAACCTTGGCAGACATCAAGTCAAGCTTCGTCATCCAACTGATTCATCTGATTATTTGACTTAAAATAAACACGCAGCAATTGAAGCTCACAGGATTATTCGGACACCTCAAACTTCGCAAACTTATCGTGCATTAGCTTATTTGGCGTTGGCCAACGAGATGAAAGGATGTTCTCCGCGTGCTCCTAGCATTTCGGCTGTCAGAAAGCAAAGCCACGTGAAATCAGTGTCCAGGCCATGGATTTTCATAAAATTTATGCCCCACTCTGAAATTTGCGCCTACTAAGTATAAAAATATATAAATTGATTGCAAATCCACTACTATAGCCGTATTCTTCACTATTAATGTTTCTCTACTGACAGTCGATCAAGTCGTGCGATAATGGCGAGAAGTCTTAGTTGATTGAAAAAAAGCACAACGAATTATAAAATGCAAAATGTCAAGCTGACAATTTCCTTCACCACAGCAAAGGTACAATGGATTCAAAAGCAAAATGCGATAAGACAAGATTGATGATGACGATCAAAAATATCGATACACCAGATACAGTGGCCATGAATTGATCAGAAACATTATGTTTCAAACACAGAATTAGATTGTTTAAGCGTATCACTGCTAGAAGTGCAAACTGATTCAAAACGATGGCACATGCAGGAACTTACAAAGTGGGCAGCAAGAAAATTTTAACACCTTATATAGAGATAGGAAAAATAGTCGTGCTTCGCTTGCGGATAACTGTGAATCCCTTCGAAATGCTCCTATCGCGACGATTCCTCCAGATTTTAAGAATTGAGATCATTGCGCAGCAGTTTTCTCGAAAATGTTGAACCCTCCGATCATTATCAAAAAGATAGCAGGCGCACGAAAAAACGTTCACAAACTTCTTTGTAGAACTTGATATCGTCTGTGTCTCTTTGCTGTGTGATCAGGTTGATAACAGTCACCGACACTTCGTACAATTTGGCGTGTTTAATGTTGAACTGGCTGCTCATTATTCCATTGCTATGGTATTATGTCAGCAGATTGTGCCATTTTAATAACGTTACATGTTCCAATGCTTCCGCTCTAGTAAAACAGAAGAAGAGACGACCTGTCTAATTCTGTGGTTTCAACAAAGTCCCTGTACATAGCATTTTTCTTCTCTGTAGCAATTTCATTTCAGGATGGTCAACTAGTGGATAGCTTTTTCGTTTTGAGGCTAAATCGTAATCGAAACTCATTATCAGCAATTATTCATAAAAACATTTTTTCTTACATCTATGAGCTCATCTGATGACCAATCCTAGTTTATCATGGCATTCCAAATCGTTTATCATAAGCGTGTGGCGTGAAAATTGGCAAGATTTGGAATAATTTTCAACCAACTACACGTAGGTGAGTGCAGTTTTAAAGACAAGTGGGCTAAACAAGACATCAATCCACAGCATATAAGCACGTCTTAAAATTATGTCACAGTTACCACTAACCTATTTTGCAAACGCATTTCTTTGAAAAAACTCTTCTTGAAAAATAGCACATAACGGTTTTGAGTAACAATGACGCATGAAAATGCTTCGATTCTGCAATTATTGATGGTGCCTGGGCTTGTGGAGGAAACCCGGCCGGACAATGACGATGATCGGCAACTTTGTAACTTCGGTTATTGGCCGATGTGAAAAAGAAATGCCGATTTAAATTATCCTGAAGGTGTATATTTTAAAAATGATTGTCTCAATTAATTCATTTTCTTTACATACTTGTAATTATCTAAAATACAAATGCAAATTCAAATGAATAATTGATGAATGATATACAATTATACATGTATACTGTATAATCGAAAATGCATGTACATTTAATACCTAACCAGCATTGACTGAATGCTAATCCTGTGACTGATATGTATTTGACTTTATCACGGGCACTGAAGTGCAGTTTATACTTCTACGCGCGTACATACGCGCTAGGCTAGGAGTCAGAGATCACGTGATCTGATGCTGTCAAAACATGGGAAATGTTTATGAATACGTGCGGGCGAGTGTTCATAGTTTGCGCGTGGTCTACGCTTGTCCGCGTTGCCGCTTGAAAGTGACCGTGATTAGAAATGGAAGAAGCTGCCGACATTTTGTATTGGATCTGCATAAAAAGTGCAAGAAGAGAAGAAGAGCTCATTAACATTAAGCCTTTGACCATCACAAGAGAGCTGACCCGGGAGTATAGCTGGCTACTTCGAGACATTTAGAATCTTCAAGATGGTGATGCTCATCATAAGTGTCTCCGATTGTCACGCAGCCGTTTCCTGGATCTATGCAGGCGGCTTGAGTCCTCCATCTCCCATGCTCCTACCCATTGATATCCTATCGGGGTTCCTCAGCGCTTAGCACTCACTCTGAGAATATTGGCAACCGGCAGTAACGTATAGGATGGGCAAGACTACAGTGGGCTGGATTTTATATGAAACTTGCCAAGCAATTTGGTCGGAGCTGAAGGATTTTGTCGAAGGAAGTTGCCGAAGAGTTCGAATCTTTTTGGAACTTTCCTCTGTGTTTTGGTGCGATAGACGGAAAGCGCGTCGTCACAAACGCGCAGGCCAATGCAGGGGGTGACTTCTACAACTACAAGCACACGCACTCTATTGTCCTGATGGCTGTAATTGATGCCTGCTATTGCTTTTCCATGTTTCATCGGGATCCTTCGGACGCGAGTCGGATGGCGGCATTTTCGCATGGTCGGACTTGGGACAACTCCTCGCTGAGAGAGGGCTTGGAATCCCTCTTCCACTCAAAAATTTCCAAAAATAGACATTAATTCTCATTATGTCTTCGTCGGTGATGATGCTTTTCCACTGAATGATAATCTCATGAAGCCGTATCCAGGTAAGTTATTTAAAATTTTCTATTTGTCTGTGATTAATTGACTTTGATCAGATACGTGTAGATCTTCTTGACTAAGCGCGCGTCACTATTTATGATTATAATTGTTTGTTTATTATTATGAGAGTTGAATGCTTAGCTTAAAAAAGATCATGAAATCTGCAAAGTGTGCTCCTATTGCTTATAGTTGACAACATGTATTCAGTTGCTATAGTATTTCATCGAAAACAAAAGATAAATTTTCACTGTCATAAGAATCATAATGCCACCTCACCAAGGGGAGTAAGTTAGACAGGGTTATCCTAGCATCCACCAACCCATTAGCCGGGTGCTAAGTAACCGACTAAGGCTACTAACCTTTTAAGCCTATTAAAATCAGTTATTCGGTCTTCCCTGGACAGTCAGTAAACCTGATAGTCTGAAAGTCTAAGTAAAACTTACTGAATTTGAGTGAAGAATTTTCGAAGATCATCAAGCTGCTCCCGCACCTCGTTAAGGCTGGAATTGAAATGATGAAAATTTATTAGCGATCACTTCCAAAACGCTTCAAAAATTATGATGGGGAATTACAGCTAGATCAAAGTTTATCTTTGAGTGGTACCCAAGATTATAGACCTACGATTGAAAAATTTGCCAGAATAGATTATTCATGTTTCTAGGCTGCATACACCCTAACATCATATGTCAAAGCCGTGACTTAAAAGCCGAAGATCGATTATATTCATTTTGTCATCAGTTTACAACGGTTGTCAGACATTTCACTATTAGTTGTCCTTGCAATAATTTTACACTGCGTTCCCCGACATCTATCCCACAACTGAAATGTGCCTACATGGTAAGTTAAGCCCTTGCTAAATTCATGTACCTCTACGTATCCTATTTTTGCCCATTTCCATCAAATATGATCTGCTTGTAAACGGTATGTATCTGCATTTCACAAATTTATGGCACTGTCAATAACCTTAATTCCTTCTGCATAAAACGAGCAACATTCCGAACTACCTGAGCTACTCTGGTCATTATCCATACATGTCAGTATAACATGCATCAACTGCATGTGCCAATGTTACTACAAAATCACCGTAAAGAAACTTTCTAGAATACTGTAAAATGGAATTCTATCCTATAAACAGGCTGGTCAGACGAATGTTTGGAAAATAACGACTTCGACTTTTATCATCGAAAACCTTTATAAGGGCTCTAGAAATAGGCATATGTTAGGTTTATGGTGAATATTCCTAGCTGCCTACATGGCGATCATGTTCTGCTATTTTGCGGCTATTTTGTTTATCGAGCATTGTCTAGCTACTTATTTTCTTTATAAGTACACCTACAGATCTTTTATTTACTGATTTGAGTACCCAAATTTTTATCAAATTTAACAGAGTGGCTCCGAGAAAAATGCCGACAACCCCAAAAGCAAAAGCTTATCAGAGTATATTATCAGGATATGTCAGTGTATATTAAACACCGGATCTGCATCAGAGAATGCAAATTTTTTACATTGTCATGCTTCACCAATAGGGAAATACATCAAGCAATCGTCGCACGAAGAGCGATTACTGAGGGCTCGTCTTTGTCTCCATTGCTTGTTCATTCTTTTCTCGCACGTGCAGTTGCACGTGTAGACGCACCCTAACAGTTCTCATTTTGATCATTCAATTTGCTAAATTTTCAATGTGATGAAATCGTTTACAATCCTCAATGTCAAAATGTGCGAGGTAGCAAGCCGCATGATTGATATAGCATCATCAATGCCAGTATTAATTTCAATAGAACTGAAAGATTACATCATTGGAGCCGGTGATTGCTAATGAGTACATCAGCTCGGTTTTATTGTCAGATTTTACTGGTTTTACAATCAACAGGGGACACTCGCCATACAGCATGACAGAAATGTTAAAAACTTACTCTGGCTGCGATTCAGTCTGTACACAAGCGTCGCAAGCGGAATCAGTTCGAGAGCGCTTCCTGTCTGACGACTTCGACCCCACTTCTTCCGCAGTGTCCTCAACGCTTAGCAACTTCTTTCGCTTCCTGTGCTTCTTACTCGGTGAACCTTCCCCCTCGGAGGATGGAAATGAAGAATGGGACTGAATTTCCGGCGAGCCAGTCTTCCTTCTCTTCTTCTTCTTACTGTCAGATAAATCCACTTTTGGTGTGGAGGTGGCAAGGGCGATACGAGGCATGGGCGGCAGGGTGATGGAGGCCAGCGGCTGGGGAGAGGGAGGTGGTGGACGATGAATTCGACGAGCCGATTTCGATTCGGATTTGATGAAAGTGGAGTCAGAGCTCTCTGTCATCTCCTTCCGCTTTTTCTCTTCTTCTTCCTGAACTTTTTGCTCTTCCTCTCTCGAACGTTCTTCTTCCTTCCTCTTTAATTCTCCCTCCTCCTCTTCCTTCTTTCTCTTTTCTTCTTCCTTCTTCTTCTTTTCTTCTTCTCGCCTTCTCTTTTCTTCCTCATATCGTCTTATCCTTTCTTCATCATTTCTTCTTCTCTCCTCTAGTTCCTTCTTCCTTCTTTCCTCGGCTTCTCTCCTCTGTCGCTCTCGCTCTTCAATTGCTTTGCGTTCTTCTTCAACCTTTCTTTGAAGTTCTTCCTCTCTTTTCTTCCTACGAAGTTCCTCTTCCTCTTCCTTTTTCTTCATCTCCTCATCGTTCTTCTCTGCAAGTTCTTCTTCTTGCTTCTTCTTTATCATCTCTTCTTCTTCATTCTTTCGTGCCGACTCTCCATCCTCCTTCATTTGAAAAGCTTCCGCCTCTCCCTCATTAGCTTGCGATGCTTCCGTTCCTTCCTCATTTAGTGGAAGCTCCTTCTCCGCTTCTTTCGAAACGGCTGCTTTATCTGTCGAGTTCATCACGCTATTTGTTGCTTCCTCCAACTTTGAATCTTCTTTGTTTGGTGGATTGTCAATGTTTGGGTCCTCTACATTTTCTTTTACTTCATCAGTTTTCACTTCGGATGTGTTTTGTGCACATTTGTCTCTCGCATCCGCTTCATTTCGCCCCTGTTGCTTCTGCTTCATTAAGTGCTCTCTTTCTAACTGCTCCTGTCGCTCTTTTAGCAGCTGTTGCTGATGTTGCATTAACTGTTGACGCTTCAATTGTTGTTCTTCTTCACCTGTCTTTTCAGTGCCTTTGATAGAGTCATCTCCAGATGCTTTCACAGGCAATGAATTTGAATTTCCATCCGCTTCCTGATTTAATGAACGTCTCCGTACTTTCGCCTGTTGTGTTATTTCTGATGTACTCGAAACTTCCGCTTCCTGAAAGAAAATACTGCAGATGAAACAGTTCTCAAGCATAGATTGATAGAAGTTCACTGAATTTGACAGGCATAATCCTATTACGTGCGTATGTCCTTAGAAAGTACTGGAATGATGACGATAAGCGATAGAACCGGGTCATTTGGGTCACACTTTGGTACCGAATCACCGGTTAAAGAGATGAATTCGGTAATTAGCCACTGACCCTCTGTTTTTTTCATTTTTTGAATTTGCTGCTCTTGAGGGCTTGTAGCCATATAGTAAGCTAGTGGCGAAATTGCGAAGAAAAAATTAATTGTCCCTTGTAAATCACTACATGATTAGAAAAGCAATTAACAATTGTTTGATTGTTGCAAGGTGAAAGACAGGGAAGGCTTCATTCAGTGAGTGTAAACATTTTAACATTTTTCGGTAAACTTATTTCGCTGTATATAATTTTCGATTTGTTGAACTTGGCATCAGAATTGGGAATTTGTCTCAAGAATTACTTTCAGAGAAAACTGTTCTGCGGTCGGGTGAGCTGCTAGGAGGGTTACAAATACGGATTGTTTTAAGGTCATCTTGGCCGGCAAGGCGTCTTGTAACAATTTCCTTGCGCCTGGTACATGGGGGCATGCATGAATCCGTAATTGACCAGACGACGGGTGATCATGATGATTTTCAAGCAGAAAACGGTGCAAATATTCCGAAGAAATTCTAAGACGTCGATGTCTTAATGCCCAAAGTTAAAACTCGTACACAGACAGACCTTCAGCGTCAAGCGCCTTCGTTGGTCGATCTTATTGTACGATCGAAGATTTATCGGCCAAAATATTTTGTTTATGCTGATATTATTCATTATTATACTACTTCATTTTCAGATATCATTCAGATAAGCTGCAGGTCATCTGAGAGAACAGGTGTGGATTTAGAAACAAGAAAACAAGTTTTAGCTTGTCACTTAAAACTGCTTATCTTACAGAATAATTAATTAGACTTCCTAAGTTAACGTATTTACGGAAAAGTAATGGTCGTTAAATGATGCTAAATTAACACCAAACAGTTTAACACATTGAGGTATTTTTCATTATCACAAGTGACAAAGGGGGTGAGCAAACGGTTAAATTACAATTCTACGAATATAAAGAATGAATAAAAGCGACTCCTGATATTTAGAATAACCAAACAGCATCACCATGTGAAGCATTGATGGTTACATATAAACAACAAGTTTGGTTAAGTTGTGGTTACGCAGACAGCAACGATTAGACCTGCATTTGGGCCCCACAAAGTAGAGGTGTGTGAATTTCTAGTGAACATCAGACGCCGACAAACAATTCAAGCTCATGTCTTAAAAACTGGTTATAGTGGCGATTATTCATCGGTTGTGACAACTGCTTATAATTTACATAACATGCCATGACGAGGCTCAGCATTCATTCAGAATTCTTCTAAGTTGCACAACCAGTCGCTCTTTGAAGATAACTGAAGCGCTGGCCATACTACATGTCAAGCCGGACCTTTGTGTACAGCAGGAGACTTTACTGTCACTAATTTTGCCGTATTAACTTCATTTCTTTTTCATGTTTGGTCATTATTGTCATGCTACTTACTTCTTAGCCTTGCAGTACTACATATAAGTATAAAGAATATACTGTATTTATGAAAAACACATTTACATAACAAAAAAGCGTAACAGGATAAGGTAATAGTAGGTACGAAAGTCAGGGAAAGAAAAGTAAGAGGTAAGTCGTCAACAAAATTCACTCGGAATTCCAGCCGCATCATCGAAGCCTATTCCGGTACTCCATTTTCTGCGTGAACCTCTCATGCAGTGGCTTGTTGCCCTTATTAATGCAAACATGATGCTTGTATGCACAAAGGAAGTTGTTGGTCGGTCACCCATGAAAAGCTCCCATTTGGCATGGAGTTTATTGTACAGAGCCTTGAAGAAAGACTTGGCCTGAGTTCCATATAATCCTTCACAGGAGAGGATCAGCCGGGTAAAATCACTTCTGCGGTGAATACATGGATTTTTATATTTCACTTCTTTTCGTTTTTCAACATTAGTCAAAATTTGAGTTGGAGTGCGACCATCGTACGATTCGGCGTCAAGGTTGACTACCTGTATATCGAACAACGCCTGAGTCTGTGGTGCCCACACTCCTCTCACCATGATGTCTGCCCGTGATCCTTTCTCTTCAATGACGAGTTCCGCAGTCTCTCGGATGATTGGTTCCTTGGTGACATTTCGTTCTCCATTTGCCATTGCAGCTAAGTCTCCGATCAGATCTCTCATCTCATTATGCCGTTGAATTATCAGTCCTCCTTTTTTACAATTTAGTCCATGGTTTACGGAAAACATTTCACCGAATCCGTCACAAACGGCAGGAACGTCCATATCGAAAAGCCAGGGCATCACGGAATTCAGTTCTTGAAAGGTCGAAATTGTGAATGCTCAAGGGTAGCACGTTAGAAATCTTACTTACTAAAAATTGTCATAATTTTTCAAGAAGTAATCAGTGCTTAGATGATTCAATAAGTCACATCATGCTCTCAACTAGTGCTTGCTTGAAAACGGAAGAACGTCTCGAAAGCTCGTGAATTATAAATTGAGTAAGAACAAGTGTTTTGAGGTAACAACATCAAGCAAAGTCACATAACAGTAATCATTCATACTGTGGAGATGTAAATCAAATAATTCATGGTTAAAATCATGCATAATATTGGACTTGGCCTATAACTTCCAACTCTCTCTCTCCACTTACCTTGTTCTTCTGAAGTACCTCTACCAGTCCCAATTTTTCCACCAATTTCTGTGGACACTGTGGAGGGAAAAAAACAATATCAGAAAGTGAAATAGCGAGTGTAGAAATCACTTACGAAGCCAACTGCGATTGTCTTGCTGTCTAACTTTGTTCCATTGAGGGCTGATACGGCCAATAAAGCTTTAGTCACCTTCTCCATCACGATAATTCCAAATAACGAGCGCTGTTGCCCACTAGCTACGACCTTCACCTTCAAAACCTACGAAAAAATAAGATTTAATTGATGCTATATCATCAAAAGAGTTAAAAGAGAGAAAAACGTATTCACGAAATATATAGGTTGCCGAGATAGCCCTTCACCAGAACTTTCCTCCTAATCATTCATTACTAACCTGGACTTTCGCTTTAATTTTACTCAATTATTATCTAAAGTCTGATGGTTTCACTTCCCTGGATTTTTATCTCCAGTTTTGGCCGAATGTCACCCAAAATGTTCACTTATGAACCGATTTCCAAATGAATAGGTGACAAGTCAACACAAATTTCCCTCTGATTTCATTGAATATCCACCTACCCCTTGATAAGTTTCACCTAAATTTTACTCAACTATTTGTGATAAAAAATTAGATAAATTCTGGTGAAAATTTGTGGTGACTGAGTCAGAAATATTTACGTTTCTCGTACATTTCACTAGAATGCAGATTCGAGTGAGGAAAATAAATTTGGACATCAGGTTGGGGAAATTTGGATAAGGGTTAAGTCAATAATACGGGTTAACAGTTCTAGGATCAGAAAATAGGCTAACAAAGACCTGCATTGTTTACGTCTTCGGGAAATGTCACCCGAGTTTTCTATAAGAGAAATTCGGGTGAATTGAGAGCTTTTCGGGCGAAAATTCGAGTGAGCATTAGCCCTGAAATTCGATTTATAGTAAAAAATATCAGGTAAAATTCGAGTGAACGAAAACCAAATTGCTTATATTTTCGGGACATTGAAGCCGCATTTTCTACAGGGAAAGATAGTAATAAGTGAAAAATTCGAGCAATTCTTCATCAGGAAATAGGGTGCAAGTCTAAATAGTTTGAACTTAGGTAGAATGCTGATATCTGCAAATTTCAGCATGTTATGTGTTCCTTAAAGAACATTTTAGGCTATTACAGAAATCCAATTGAACTGAATATATCAATTGACTGAAATGGTTGCTGTGAAGGCATTTGGCGGTGTTGACAGCAAGTAGTCAAAAGCTCATTGGTAAGGCTAAAACCCTGAAAACATGTGTTAAAAGCTGTCAAAACCTTTGAAAAAGCTATTAGAAGCTAACTGTTACTACAGTAAATAGGCTACAAGGAATGAATTACAAACTTAGTGCACTGCTTAGATTTTTTTAGGAGACCCATTTTGTTTTATACAAACTGGAAGACTGAGAAATTTAAAATATACTATCAGTCGAATGAACTCAAGGATTGAAACATTCAGCAATCTGAGTTCGAAATGATAATACATACTCGGAAACTGCTTTTGCTGACCCCTTCGATCGTTTAAAGAAATCCACGTGCGTCCTGACTTGACTGACTGATTTGTGGAAAGCAGATTTAGCGGCAGCTAAGCTTTGATCGTTGGTAACTGTATCTTTTTTGAATAGTCTGTGTGAGCAGAGAATGCCTTGAGCCCAGCATTACCAAGGAGTTGCTGAAGAATGACGCTTTTAACATTGGATGTCTGGTATGCTACTGGAACACCTTCATACAGAAGAGAAATGTAATTTCAGAAACTTTCTTCCCATTGTGGCCGCGGCAAACGCTATTCTTCTCCTGCATGAGACCATAATTTATCTAGAGCTATCGCAGGTAAGCGTATTGATTTTGTAGTGCTCTTGCTCATATTCAACGACGCATTATTTTTGGCGACGATGAATATGGGCAAGAGCACTACAAAAATTTCTAAAAAAAACTACCGAAATTTCACTTAATTTGCTAATTGCACATCTCAAATGATTCTATTGGAAGTGGGTCCCCGATGAGGAATTGGACAGAAACATTATCCTAACGGCAACTGCCAGCATCGTCGTTGGGATCTTCCGTTTCTTTTGCAGGGTCTATTACATTTTTAAATACAAATCAGTCGAAAATATCCCATGGTTGTATCGCTATCTGAGAAAAATACTCACTTCGCCGTATTCACTGAATAACTTGTTGAGTACATTGGCTGAAGTTTCTTGCTGTAAATGCTTCACAACCAGAATATTACATGGCTCCATATTCGTGTTGAAAATCTGAAAGGACAGTATTGAGGAAACGTCAACATAGGGACAATGTGACAGCCATTATGTAAACAGTATCTATTGTTAAATGCTGTAGACGATTAACGTCACCATACTGGAATGAGTAGAGGTGTCGCGAGATCAAAATTACTTCGCATAAGTGTAGGGCTCCTACCGGCTCATACCGTCTCGGCCCATGGGCATGAGCCGAGGGCCGATCCGATAACTTCATGCGTGATCCGAGAGCCGAAGGGTCATGATCCGGTAAATGAGCCGAGAGCCGGTGTGAGCCGGTAATGAAATTAATGCCTACGACTGTTTAATTATCATAATTAAGTGCCTTGACTCAATATATTTATACTTTGCAGCTAAAATTTGTTATTTATCAATCTTCCACTTAAATACAGTCCGTTTCATAAAAAGTGGATCATCCTAAAATTTCACTAAATAAAACATAAGTATGATACAGAAAGCATTTTTCATGTCATTTCATGTCCCTAATATATTTAAATGTCCTTATGTAATCTGATAAGCTATGATACAGTAACGGTTCTTAAGAAGCTAATATTTTGTGGTCCTACCCTTATTGCCAATGACATTACCAATTCGTCTAGGCATTGATTCGATGATATCGTTGATTTTTGACTGATCTAACTTTCTCCACTCTCTTTTTAACAGTGACGTAAGTTGTGATACGCCATCTGTAGCTAGCAGTGAACGACGAACATTACGTTTTAGAATACTCCATACATTTTCTATGGGATTCAGATCAGGAGAACGAGCTGGCCAAGATAATGTCCTAAGCCCTAATTGAGACTTGCATAAGTTGACTCTACTACTCCTGTGACACGTAGCATTATCATCCATAAATAACCAAGTCGATGGATCACCAAGTTGATCTGTCATTTGGCCAATGTTCATTCGTAAAACATTCACATAGCGTTCAGAATTCATGGTTCCTTGCTGTATGTGAAGTTCAGAGCGGCCATTGGTCCAAATGCCAGCTGACACTTTGCCTTTTGTGAATGCGATCTCGTTATTGTTCATTTGTGCTTTGTATTGTTTTCAACCGGTAAGAGATAGATTTATAGCTGAAAGCAATCAGGAGTGCTGCCAACACCACCGCAACGAAGTCAGGAAGGTATGGAACATGAAGTCCAGTTAATCACATGTAGCAGTTACATTATTGTTGATGAATAATGGTGCTATACTGGCTCTGATTGACCGATTTTCTCTATTTTTGTTTTGCTTGATAGCTTTTGGCTTGTAGAACAACATATTACATAACAAAGGAAACAAATGTAATTTTATAAGAGTGAGGTATGATTTTGTGTAACATTGCTAAATGAAGATCAAATTATCTGCTACTTTTTTATCTATAACAGAAAAACAACTCAATATTCATGCTTGAAATTTCCAACAATGATATTAATAAGCACAACTGACATATCTTCCAAATTTCAGAGAAATTCGTTAAAGTTTGGCGGAGTTAGACAAAGTTGAAGTTAAGGCGATGTTTAAGGGTGATCCATTTTTTATGAAACAATCTGTAGAAATACTTCATTGTAATATTTTATGTCATTCAGAAAAACTAGCAATCATTAAAGAAGACTGATTTTTAGTTGCAATCTTGAACCTACAGAAAAAATGAGTAATCCGTTTTAGATATAAGGTATCTATACGAATACATGCATGTATCAGTCACTACCGGTACGCATAACGCATTTCCATCATCAGAATCCATACAGAGTACGCTTTCAAAGTCAAAACGTTAGTGAACTTGTTAGAAATAGGGTTAAACTATTAATGAAAAATGAATGCTTTGCTCATGACACCCTCATGAAAAATGACACCCTTTGCTGAAAAACAATCATCGTGATTTTGAAAATTTGAGCATAGATTTGGGGCTCCTGTCAGGGGGCCATTCCCTGGGATTCACCTCATATGTTGAGGCTGGCCAACTATAAGCTGAAATACAATCAAAATTATCTATAATTTGTAGAAAATCTAACCGGCAGAAAATTTACTAACCGGCATCATAGATGCATACTAGAGTACATTTGTAATTCACATACAAAAATTTAGGTCCTTGCGCTAAGTTCTTGCTTCAGGAGAGAAAACTTTGTAGAACAATACACGAACGTTTTTGAGTGAAAATTCGATACATTTTACTTAAGTGAGTCGTACTCACACAATAAGACTACAAATGCTGAGATTTTTAATGTGATGATTCTTAGAGACGTTGGCAATCTACTAATGTCAGTTAAATTGAAATTGAAATGCAGATTGTTTCATAAAAAATGGATCACCCTTAAACATCGCCTTAACTTCAACTTTGTCTAACTCCGCCAAACTTGAACGAATTTCTCTGAAATTTGGAAGATATGTCAGTTGTGCTTACTAATATCATTGTTGGAAATTTCAAGCATGAATATTGAGTTGTTTTCCTGTTATAGATAAAAAAGTAGTAGATAATTTGATCTTCATTTAGCAATGTTACACAAAATCATACCTCACTCTTATAAAATTACATTTGTTTCCTTTGTTATGTAATATGTTGTTCTACAAGCCAAAAGCTATCAAGCAAAACAAAAATAAAGAAAATCGGTCAATCAGAGCCAGTATAGCACCATTATTCATCAACAATAATGTAACTGCTACATGTGATTAACTGGACTTCATGTTCCATAGCTTCCTGACTTCGTTGCGGTAGTGTTGGCAGCACTCCTGATTGCTTTCAGCTATAAATCTATCTCTTACCGGTTGAAAACAATACAAAGCACAAATGAACAATAACGAGATCGCATTCACAAAAGGCAAAGTGTCAGCCTTGCTAGAACTATGGTTTTCTTTGCGAGCTACAAGCAAGCGACTAAATGTCCCTTACACAAATGTGCATCGATGGCATAATGATGATTTTCGACTCTGTCGTAAAGAGGGCTCTGGTCGTCCACGCAAAACATCCAAACGTAGAGACCGCCTAATTTTGAGATTTGTTAAAGTTGATCCAAGTTTCTCGTTAACTGATATGGCTGCACTAGTTTCGTCTATTTCTAAGTCCATTATTCGTAGAAGACTTATTGAGTCGAATTATCACCAACAGCTTTCACGTGCGGTCGCATTCTCTGGTCTCTGGTGTCTGTGTATGATTTTGGTCTCGTTTGAGTTTGTCTGGCTTCGCTCTCTACTTGAGTGTGGTATCATTTCGTTCGTCGCACTGCGCTGAATTCCATGGTGTAAATTATTTTTTGAGATTGGGTCCTCATTTTCCTCTATTTTGGATTAATTATTTTGTCGCATTGTGAGCTCAACTCCCTGCTGATATCTTGCACACACGTATAAACGGCGTTGGATTTCCGCTGTATCTCTACTTCATTCAGAAATCGGGAATTCTATTTCTGGCTTTATAGCTATTCGTCTGGCCTTGGTTTCTGTGATTACCGTCGCTTCAAGTGTGAATTTGGTATCGATTTGCTTGTAGCATAGAGTGCTGAACAGTTGGGACTGTCAACTGTAACTTGCCATATCAGCTGTTATCAACACAACGTTCTAAGGACCCTCTATCGCTTGGTTTATTGAATATCGATTATTCTCCACGTGACTGTGACGTACTTCTTACGTGAATTCCTACGATATTTCTAAACACCATCGCTTGTTTGATCACAAACGCAACTGAAGGTTGCTGCTGAATTTGCCTACAATAATCATTTGACGGCTGATTATACATTTGACAGATCATTATACAGCGTATGTTGAGATGGCCCGTCTCCGACCACTAACAAGAAAGTGCTTCGATCAAATTCCGCGTTGCCTTTTACGTTGGATGATATCAGACTTTTGATTGATGCTAGCAAGAAAGAAATTATCGAGTCTTTTAAACTAGACATAGAGAAATTGTCTCATGTCATTCAGACATTGTCTGCAAGGGTAAATGCTGTCGAGCAAGCATATACTGAAATGAAATCTAGACATGAAAGAGTTTCAGATGAGTTGTAACTTCTGAAGTCCAGTCAAGACGTCATTTGTCATAGTATAGCGAATGAGGTTGAGCAGCGATGTTCAAGGCAACAAAATATTATTATCTCTGGTTTAGCAGAATTGCAAAATGGTCAATTACAAGAACGTCAGGAATATGACAAGCTAGAATGCAGAAAGTTGTTTCAGAGTATCGGGGTGGACAACTGCGTAGTGGTTAGTACTATTCGTGTTGGCAAGATAAATGGCAAAAGACTTTTGAAAGTTGTTTGCAAAGATGTTCAATCTAAGTTTGAGGTATTGCGAAAAGCAAAAAGCTTACGAAATGTGGAGGCATTCAAAAACGTGTATCTAAATCCCGATCGTACTGTCACACAGCAACAACAATTGAAGCAACTACGGGTAGAATGTAAACGACGTCGAGATACTGGTGAGGACGTGGTTATTTACAGAGGTGAGGTCATTGGGAGAAATGAAATCTCACATTTTCGAGATCGATCTTAACCCCGAGGAATGATCAGCGTCTTTACCCGTCAATATTTTTGTCCAATATCCAATCACTGCAACCGAAGTATGATGAACTGTGCGTTTTTTCTTCAGCCTTTAAGCCTGCTGTAATAGCAATAACTGAATCGTGGTTAAATGACACTATTTCTGATGCCCAAATTATGCTCCCTCACTATGCCTCCCCTATACGATGTGACCGCGAAGCTAGAAGAGGAGGTGGAGTTTGTGCCTATATTCGTACAGATTTTCAAGTGCAAGAAATTAAATTTGATGATGACATACCTGAATGCATCGAGTGTGTTTGGTTGTACTTCCCTTCATGTAAACTCATATTCTCACTACTATATGTACCGCCAAATTTGAGATCTTGCCAGTACGAGTGCATCATAAATTATATTCTTCGAAATGCAGATATTGCTCTCGATCAATTTCAAGATAGCAAACTCAGTATTGCTGGTGATTTTAATCAGTTACGCTGTAATTCCTTTGAAGAAATTCTTGGATTGAAACAAATAGTGAAATCTCCTACACGTGGTCTATCGGTGCTGGACAAAATTTTTCTCGACTGCTCGTTGCTAGCTAGTTATCATTCTGCAAATGTAAGTTCGAATATCGGTAATGCTGACCATATGAGTGTTTTCCTTAAGCCTTCCATCGATGCTCCGTATGACTCTGTTCAATTCCGAAAAGTAATGGATCTTCGAGGCAGCCATGTTGTAGCTTTCAAAGCGAAGTTACACTCGTTTAAATGGGAAACTTTGTACAAATCTGATAGCAATCTTCAAACCAAGTGTGACACGTTTTATAGCGTTATTTCAAGTGCGATGAAAGAAATTCCAGTTACATATGTGGAAATGACTTCAAACGATAAACCCTGGGTTACGCCGATTCTTAAACATCTTATTAACTTAAAACACAATGCTTATCGCTCGCGAAGTTTTGATCTATATCATCACTATAAACAAAAAGTCGAATTTGAGATATGCAATGCGAAGCAAATTTGGTCATTCAAATTGAGAAATTCAAAAAATGGCATCTGGAATATCGTCAATAACACGTTAGGGAAATCGACTGGAAAAGATAATAATAATTTGCGATCTATTACGGAGAAATTCGATACATTGACTGAAGCAGCAAATGAGATCAACAACCATTTTGCCAGTATTTTTGTTCCTAGTCCAGATTGGTCACAGCTTCGAAGCAGAACAACCTCACTATCTGTCGCTTGGTCACCATTTGTAGATACTGACATCGTTCTTTCCTACTTACAAAATTTGAAGAAAAGTAAATCGAGTGGCAGTGATGATTTATCTCCCCGCCTCCTATCAGAATGTGCCCTTGAGTTTTCTGGTCCATTATCGCATTTGATCAATGTATCAATTCAAACTGGTTGTGTTCCGAGACAGTGGAAAATTGCAAACATTGCACCTGTGCCGAAAACGAAGAATCCGTCTTTAAGTGATTTGAGGCCAATCTCACTTCTTCCGGTAATGAGCAAGATTCTGGAAAAATCAATTTTGAAACACATAAAGGAACGCCTTCTTCAATGTTACGGTTACAATCAGTTTGGTTTCAGGCCAGCCTCATCAACGCTCCACGCTCAAATTTATATTCATGAGTTTGTAACTTCTAACTTGGACTTGCCTGAGACGTCAGGTGTTCTTTTGATTTCCTTTGATATGAGTAAGGCATTCGATCGACTTTCCCATGATTCTATAATAGATACTTTGATTCAATTCAGCTTCCCAAAAAAGTTTGTTCACTGGATTATCTTCAGGACAGATGTCAGCGTGTATGTTTAAATAGTCATATTTATAGCTCCATTGTAAACGTGTCTTCTGGAGTGCCACAGGGCTCAATTTTAGGCCCCTATCTGTTTAATGTACAGCTAAGCTCTTTGCGACCTTTTTCGACGTCAGCAAGCATGATCAAGTACGCTGATGATATCATTGTGCTAGTGCCTTATTGTAGTAACGAGTCTGTAGACCATTTGATTCATCTTGAGATGTCTAATATGATAAATTGGTGTAGTTCACGTGGACTCTTAATTAATCAATCTAAGACAAAGTGCATGTTATTCTCTTGTTCCAACTTTCGACCTACTGTTTCATCTGACTCATTGCTATGTAACACGCTACGAATTTTAGGAGTGTTGTTTCAAGACAATTTGAGATGGGATCAGCACATAGAGCGCACCTGTAAGCTCGCGGCTCGTAGAGTGAATGTCCTGAGAGTCCTCAAAACTGTGTTATCTAAAGAAGATCTGATTACTGTGTATAAAGTCTACATTTTGAGTATCTTGGAGTATAATTCGCCCCTTTTTGTTGGCATTAGCAAGAAAGAAAGCCTAAAGATAGAAGCTATCCGGAAGCGTTCTCATAGAATTATCTGTGGAAAGGATTGTACTTGCTCGCATTTCATTCCATTGTCCGATCGACGTGAGTCAAGAGCCTTGAAGGAATTCAAAGCACTTCTATGTACTGACAGTGTCCTGTATTACCTCAGTCCTCAGAGATTGACTTTTTCTGGTCATTTGCGGGTACCAATACTGAAGTCTAAACGGAGAGCCTGTTCATTTATTCCATATTGCACTGTATTGTATAACAAACTCTATGCCAAAAAATGCTTTCAAATGTATGTCCAAATGTAAATTTTCTACTTTTACTTGATTCACTTGTGCTATGTTTGATTTTCAATCTTTCTGAATAAAGACGCTTTATTATTATTATTAATTTCAAGAGCTGTAAGAGGCCCTCTCAGATCGAATTATCAGATCAGCATACAAAAAGACGTCTCAGATGGGCAATGAGTCATTGTCACTGGCGAAATCAATGGGATCGGGTTGTCTGGTCTGATGAGGCATCAGTCCGTCTGAAGGATAGTGATCGTCGATTGAGATTATGGATAAAATCTGATCAGGAAATTCCGAGATATTTACATCGTCCCCGGGTACAAGGTGGTGCGACTCTACTGATTTGGGCTGGCATTTGGACCAATGGCTGCTCTGAACTTCACATACAGCAAGGAACCATGAATTCTGAACGCTATGTGAATGTTTTACGAATGAACATTGGCCAAATGACAGATCAACTTGGTGATCCATCGACTTGGTTATTTGTGGATGATAATGCTACGTGTCACAGGAGTAGTAGAGTCAACTTATGCAAGTCTCAATTAGGGCTTAGGACATTATCTTGGCCAGCTCGTTCTCCTGATCTGAATCCCATAGAAAATGTATGGAGTATTCTAAAACGTAACGTTCGTCGTTCACTGCTAGCTACAGATGGCGTATCACAACCTACGTCACTGTTAAAAAGAGAGTGGAGAAAGTTAGATCAGTCAAAAATCAACGATATCATCGAATCAATGCCTAGACGAATTGGTAATGTGATTGACAATAAGGGTAGGGCCACAAAATATTAGCTTCTTAAGAACCGTTACTGTATCATAGCTTATCAGATTATATAAGGACATTTAAAAATATTAAGGACATGAAATAACATGAAAAATGCTTTCTGTATCATACTTATGTTTTATTTGGTCAAATTTGAGGATGATCCACTCTTTATGAAACGGACTGTAGTGAAGCGCTGACTGAATTGGAAATGGATTTCCCTAGTGCAAGGTGCGGCCGTGACAATGAGAAGTAAATGAAAAAGTATATTGTACATGTATATTGCAAATATTTCTGGAGTTCAAGGCAATCGAAAAACAATCGGAACTATAGAAGCATGCTAGTCACCTTGTAACTGTCGAGTGTATTTCTCTAGTGGTGAGCTCATGATTCTTTTTTAGGTAAACTTTTTGCATGATTCTTTTTTCGGTAAATTACCTATATATTCTTATACAACAAACTTAATAGGATAAGGCTATTTTTACCATAGCTATTACATGTAAAAACTGATTATGCTACGAACGCACTATATTTGATCTATCTACTAAATTATCTATTAAGAGTAATTATAAAGATTCAAGATCCGCAGTGTTTCATCGGTAATTCGTTCGCCTGACCTACTATTATGGCAGATCTGACGTTCTGAATGATACAGTGATAAGTCCCTCTCCCTCTAGTTGTCCATGGTTTAGTGAACAGTCATCGAAAGTGTATCCCTCAAACAATAATCAACAACGAACTTGCACTGCTCTCATTAATATCACACGAACATATAAAACATCACATAAAAACAGAAGTCGAAACAAGAAATTAAGAAACAGTCAGCTGTATGTAAGGTATTCATAGAACAGACATATCTTAACTTAGAAATAACACTTAAATCCATTTGACTCCATATTCTAGCTCCATACATTAAACTAATCACAGATCACGAGAGGAAAATTTTCTTTAAATTTATCGGATCATTTACCGGCTCATCGGCTCGGCTCATGGGGCATGAGCCGGGGGCCGATCCGATAAAAAAAGTCGTGAATATGGACCGATCCGATAACAGTTATCGGCTCATGAGCCGAATGAGCGGCCGGTGATCCGGTAGGACCGGTAGGAGCCCTACATAAGTGTAATCTCATCTTTGATAATTGTCCTTTTTGATTATATTTTATACGTCCCAGTAATAAAAAGAACTGCATTCATGATTACTGTGAGCTTTGTGGGCACTTTCCGTGGACATTCATACTCATCCATTGGCGAATCGTACCGCACAATGCGGTCTAGACTAGACCTGGATTAATCAATCAAAATTTTAATCAATTAACTTTTTGAGGCTGATCATAATCATAAACATAATCATGTCATTGAAATTTAGTTCAATCATTATCTCAATCACAATCAAGGTTTTCAAAATTTAATCAATCGTTAATCATAATCAAAATCACGTTAATTAATCAGCATATTTGATTAAATCTGATTTTAGTCATCCGAACACCAGCTGAGATCAGAACACGGCTGACGATGACAGAATGACAGATAGTCTACGTAAGGACTGAAAGTACACAATGTCACAGAGAGTACCAATCCTTGTTGCACAGTCATGAACATGCGTTCACGTCTCGTCATAGAATATCTTCCCTTTGGTTTTGTCAATTTGTACGCTATGATGGTACCAGTGGCGGCTCGTCCATTTGGGCAGGTGAGGCACTGCCCCATCTATTGAAATGTTGTCTAACTTAAATAACCAGCGACATCATTAGTAGACTCCATTTCTTGATCATAAATTTCAACTATACTTCATGTACATCTATTCCATTTGCGCGACAGTGACGCTAGCAGAATCCATCAATCGTTTTCAAGACTGATGGGCGCGCCCAAGCATCGAGATTGAGATGACGTGAGAGTGGTTCATTTCACGATCTGAGCGAATAGACAGAATTAACATGCGATGAATGCGTCACAGAATGGGCACTCGAGAGGGAGCCCTAACGCTTCTGATTGGTTAACCGTCAATGCAAAGACAATGCATTGTGATTCCGTTTTTACTGAGTGTGGTGATGTGAGGTTAGCACCAGCGATCAGTCCATGAATCAGCATACGATACCCTTCGGTTCGGTACACGAGATTTATCTAAAGTACGTCTAACTCCCAAAGTCGCCGAATGAATACTGTAGATTTTTTATTGAAAAGGCCCTTTACACACTTAATTGATGCTGAAAAGGCCGAAGTGAAGAGATTAGGGAGGCATATTCCCGAAAATATTGCTTTAACTCAGAAGGATGGTAGAATTACAAGAACCTTTAATCGAGAATGGTTTGTGAAGATACAGTGGCTCACGGCTAGCGAGGAGCACAATACGCTTTTTTGTTTTCCGTGTTTGCTTCCTTCCGATGGAGGCGATAGGACGTGGACTGAAAGAGGTGTACATGATCTGAAGCATTTAAGTGAAAAAGTCACGAAACATGAGACTTGCGAGAGTCACATTTCAAACTCAATGAGATGGTCATTATTTGGGAAATCAGATATCAGAGATCTATTCGACAAAGGCCGAAAACTGGAAATACAGCGCTTTAATGACAAGGTGAGCCGTAATAGGGACATTCTCAAGAGAGTAGTGGAATGTATCTTGTTGTGTGGATACGAGGAACTTCCTTTGAGAGGTCATCGAGAGGACGATTCGTCACCAAATCCTGGTGTCTTCTTAAGTATTGTAAGACACACCGGGAATTATGATTCACTTCTAAGAGACCATCTTCAAAATGCCACGGTTTTTAAAGGAACCTCCAAAACAATACAGAACGAGCTCTTAGATGCGATCTATAGCGTTTATATTGAGACAATTAAAGCTGAGATAAAAAGCGCTCCTTTTGTCGCGGTTATCAGCGATGACACTACTGATATTAGTGCTCAATGTTAAAATGTAACTGTTTTTCGTTAACTGGATTCATCAAATACTGTCACTGAACGCTTTATTCAGTTTTCGCAAGTAAAAGATCGTTCTGCTCAGGCAGGGGCTTGCTGAATGTATCCTCGGCATCCTAGAAAAATTTGATGGAAAGCGCGACCAACTCATTGCGCAAGCTTATGATGGCGCGAATACCATGAAAGGAAGTGAGGGTGGTGTACAGAAACTACTTAAAAAAACTTTTCCAAATGCCCATTATGTGCACTGTTACGCACACCAGCTTAATCTAGTATTGCATCAAGCCTGCAGCAAGTCAAACCCTAGGATTCAGATCTTTTTCACGAATTTGTATTGTTTTTCCAATTTTTTCTCCAAGTCTTCAAAAAGAATGGATTTGCTAGATGAGGAATCTGGAAAGCACTTGCCCAAAGGCTCAAAAACACGTTGGAATTTCAAGAGTCGAATTGTTAATGCTGTGAATGAAACTAGCGAAATTTTGCTTCATGTGATGAATCGTATTCTTGAAGAAGCAAATTGTTGGGATTCTGCTACTGTAGCAGATGCTTCAAAACTGCAGGATGTTCTTTTAGATAAGAAATTCATTTTCTTTTTGAAATGGTTCTCGGAAATAATGCCACATGTGGATGGCCTCTTTTCTTCCCTTCAAAAACGTGGCATTCAGGCTAGTGAGGCTTTACATCGTATTACAAAATTTCGATCAGCATTGCAACATATTGCGAATTCGATTGAAGATTCTGATGAGATTATTCGTGATAGCAGAAATCGTGAAAATTTGAAGAAGATAATGCTACAATGCATTGACGTAATACAGGATCAAATAACACAGCGGTTCAATGCGCAAAACCATATCTGTGCCATGCAAATTGTAGATCGAAAACTATTTGATTCCTTCACTGATCAGCCTGATCGCTTAGAGAATAGTTTCAGGGCAGTAAAAGAATTCTTCCCTATGATACAGGTACCTAAACTAAAAATTGAGCTGAAAGTCATTTCGAAAGATTCCGATATTGGTAAAATTACACAGTGTACTGAACTCTTCCGATTTTTGTTGGCAAATTGTTTGACTGAGACTATGTCCGAGACCACGAAAATGCTCCAAATCCTTTTAAGTTCTCCAGTTACGAGTACAGATGAGCGATGTTTCTCAACTCTTAAGCGAATCAAAGCCTGTTTAACCCTTTTTCTACTGAAGACCTTCCAATCATTTCTATTCAGTCAAATTTGAAATGCGATGTCCATTCATGGTTCAAAACATGACAGCATCGCGCAAATAATTTATTAGTTAGCAAAAGATCCTATTTGAGAATGTCCAATATATTGGACATCAGAAGCACACTAACTTCATCAGCATTGGGAATATCAAAATCATAGGATATGAAAATGCATTTCATTTTTAAAATAATGATGCGTTATATTAGGTTGTACGTCTCTTATTTAATCTGCATTATCACTCTCCTGATAAGACCACTAAGATATGATAATGAAAACACAAGGAAATCTTTTTCATTCAAATAGTTTTGTTGAAATACTTGTATTCAACCAAAATTTCATTCTCAACTAATTCAGGATGTGACACTTGACTCTACTTTGCATGATAAAGCACAAAACACTCACGATTCTTGTTCTAACAAAGTCGAACATTGCATTTTGAACACTTCCAAAATGTTTTCTTCGTGCAGCCTTCCATGCGACACCTGGCGCCATTTTTCAAACTGTAATCATATTTTGGCCAATGAGAAATTGTGTCATATCGGATTGAACTGTTTGACACTACACTTGATCGATTGAGAGATTGGGTCGATGAGTTGAGCACATCTTGGGTGTCGGCATCCAAGTTCGACTGGTTTGAAAGAAGCTCGGCTGCGATGGATAGTCGAGTCACTGTGGAATGATCAATAGACAATCCACGAATTGTATAGCATGTAATCGAAAAGTCTGAAAACTAATCGTCGATACCATTTCTTTGAGCGAAATGGAATATGTAATTGTGACATCATCATATCTGCAAAATCCACGCTTCCCATGAAGGAATTCCATTGTCTGACGATAGCTGGGACTGGGATCTCTTCCATCTGTTTGGTTCTCCAATTGTATCTCTTGCATGAAGTAACTGGATCTTTGCCAACAAAATTGGAGCATAGCAGCACTCGCTTATTATCATATCATGCCAAGGCTGTAATTCTACCCGATCCATGAGAGTAACTTTTGTTATCAATGAGTCCACGTGTTTTGCTCATTGCCTTTTCAGACATCAGATTGACTTCATTCAATCGATTTTCTCTCATTGTCCCGAGACATTTGTATCCGAGATCATGCAGTGCTTCGAATAGCGGTAATGTACCAAACCAATTGTCAAAGTAGATTTCCATATCAGCTGGAAATCCTTGAATCATTCGCCAAACAACCAGCGATGACTTGCTGAAATGTTTTGGCTGATCTGCAGATTCTCCAACATTAGTAGCTGATCGAGATCGACTGACAAACAATTTCACTGGACCAGGTGTTACTTTTCCAGTATATCACTCTACTCGATAGATGAAGACACTTGTACCTACACAGGCAAAATTTTTATAGCCATGTTTTACAGGTTTCTTTGGCATATATTGTCTCATGTCCTCTGGTGCAGTTTTGCCTTTGAATGTCACCATCTGTTCATCCACTGCCACTCGTGCCTCTGGTTTGACAATATTGAATGAATTATTCATCATATCCACAAGCATTTGGATTTTGTACAATTTGTTATAGCCTGGTGAGCCTTTCTTCGGTTCGAATACAGGGTCTCCAAAGTGGAGACAGGACAAGATTTCTTCGAATGTATTCTTGGAAATATTGTCGGCTACTAGTGGTTGTCTGGAGAACCGTGCCCAATATTTCGCGATACCGGGCAAGCCAATACTTCAGAGAAGATGAGAGCACCAATAAATTTCAAAAAATCACCAGGGTCTACTTTGCGACATTTTAGGTTCTTGAATTCACGATATAAGTTACACTGGAAAACCATTTCTGCAATGTTTTCTTCTGTAAAGTATAATTTCTTGAAGATCTCGTGAGGCGTACTGTTCTCACTAATCAATTCTTGATAACTGTCGGATAATTCTAGTCCGGCTCCTGCAATATTAGCAGTATCAAAATGATTTCCATCCAAGCATGGCATGTTTTCTCTTGTCCATTTACGTCTATGTGAAGTCGGTCGCTCAATGTCAGCTTCGTCATCCACAACCGATCCATCGTCCTCGCTATCAGAGGGAATTTCGACTGTCGTTATTTCATCAGTGTTTCTAATACGAGTCGAATAATAATTGGCGTCAAGAGGTCGACGTTTAGGTTTAGGCTCACGCATGCATTCAGTTTCACACGAAACATTGTCAGTTTCTTTCATTGCAACTTCTTCACCCAAATTACAAGTAGATATCTTGCTATCCCTTTCTTCCCTGTTGGATTCATGACGGTTTCTGTCAATGTCAGTCTCGATTCGTTGGTCGTCAGGGTCGATTCGGTCGGCGTCACCAATGTCTCGGCCGATGTCAATGTCCATTCCATGGATGTCACTATCGATTCGGTCAGTGTCAGTCAGTAGTGATTTTGCAGGACTTTCTGAATGAGGTGAAGAAACATTCACCATATCACCTTTGCGGGCAGTGTCAGTCAGTAGTGACTTTGCAGGACTTTCTGAATGAGGTGAAGAAACATTCACCATATCACCTTTGCGGGCAAGTACAAACTTTTTCTTAAAAGTCTGACGCCATCCATTGCCAAAGCCATCAAAATCTACACGATATGAATTCTTGAAAACCGTTACTATAGTGCCTGGCCACCAATGTCCTGTTTCTGATCCCACACTTTTCCAAAAAATCTTTACTTGAGTACCACAATCAAACATGACTACAGTGCGTCAAGCTCACATGAAGACGGCGATAGAATGATCTGATCGTGAGTGTGTGATTGTGTCAGCATTTAGGATTGTTCAATGAATAGGCCTAGAGTTAGTCATCATGAGACAGAATGGGAAGTCCTACTAATCATCGAGTCTGTGTGTGACGTATCGGCGACTAAGAATAGCAGACAATCAGTGCAATCAGTGTTGAAGTTACCCACAAAGCACTGACCTTGCTAAAGAACTAAGAATGTGACTGATAACATAGGTCAAAATCGTGGCAGTTCTCATTCACACATCTTCTGCGAGTTGTTGGTTGGCTTCTGATGTCCAATATAGTGTACAAAAAATTTTAGTTGGCTTCTGATGTCTAATATATTGGACACGGCTATTACGGAGACTTGTGCATGAGTAATAACGAATATTGGTTGTGAATTAGTGATATCATGCTATAGTTATTGTGCATTCATATTTTCGCTTTAAAACTTGGTCAACATCAGGGGTAAATTCAAAATTTGAATTATGTTTTAATTTTTTTATGTCATCTCTTACTTGCAAGTTAAATTTATCTGGCAAGTTGATTCATTTGATGGATCAAAATATTTTTGCATGAAAAACATGGTATTTGATGATTAATATGCAGAATCTAGTCATCAATGAACATGGCTCAATATTTCAAAAAATATTTAAAATTTGTCCAATATATTGGACATCAGTAGAAAAAGGGTTAAGAAACAGCATGGTAGAAGATCGCCTAAATGCTCTCGCAGCGATTTCCGTTGGAAAAGGACTTATACAAGATGATTCTCTATTTATTGATAAAGTTATTGACACTTTCGCAAACGCCAAAAACAGGCGAGCAGATTTTCTTTACAAATGACTTTTCTGTTCAAAATACTGAGAGTTTTGATTAAAAATTGTTTCTATAAATGCATTGTTTTTCCTATTGCACATGTATTTCACTAATTTTGCAAAGAAAGTATAGAATATGTAATGTGCTAACATGATGAGCTAACGTGATCACCTCACCTTTCTTGACACACATGCCAAGAGTACAGCGTTGAAAGAAGTTCAAACTAATTCATTATGTATCTGTAATCTTTATTCAAAGCCTGAATGATAGACAAAATGTTGCTAACATATTCTTTGCTTTTCATTTACAAAATAAGATCCTTTTAGACTAGATTTTTAATTATGTAAAATTTCATGCTTATGCCCCACCTGGACCAAATGTCACGAGCCGCCACTGGATGGTACTGAACAAAATCGAATAATTACGGTAATACTACTTCAGTATGCTTATTAATTGAACAAGGAGATGAGTTTAGTTATCAATATACAGCAATCATTTGTCACGATTCAAATTATTACTTAAGCGCACTATAAACATCACTGACCCGTCTGAAAGCCGTAATCAGGATCATTTTTAACCTACCCAGCCTTCGTTGATAAAGCGTCTGACACATATTAATCATAGTCCCAATTTCAAACACCTTCATCAATCATAATCACAATCAAGTCTATGGCCGCCTTAATCATGATCACAATCATAGTCACATTCTTCAACACTTTAATCATAATCTCAATCATAATCAACATTTTTGAATATTGGCTAATCGTTCCAGCTCTAGTCTAGACTGCATTCATCCGAATCTCCATTTGTTTTCACATACGAATTCTTGTGAATTTTGTGAAATGGTCGATTCTATATTCCAAAGTCAGAGTTAATAGTTCGGGAAACACGGCGTGCAGCTAAGAATGTCTCAAGTCCACCAGCTAATGCAATGCGTCAGTTGTAGCCCATTAATCGATTTAATAACCATAAATTTTAAGCCTCGCATGCAACATTTGTATTGTGCTCAGTAAATGCTTACATAAATATATAAATTTATTGAGTTGAAGACTCATTCCTCCGATCAAAATCAAAGGATATATCCGACAGATGATGGAACATGTTGGTTAACATATGAATTAATGCAAATCATTATTACAAACAAACGAAGATTTGACGATCATAAATGCAATCAATAAATTCATTTCTAAACAGTGCGGAGAAAAATCGTATCATGACTTTATTTGGTATACGAACTTTGTCTACCCATAAAAGCGAAACCAACTTTTCAGTTACCTAAGTTTGTGCATGTTCGAACTCTTAAGCTCGTTATTCGGGGAAATGTTGTCAAATTATGCATAAACAATCGACGCATGGCGCAATGGTCGATATGAAATTCGACGCATTTAGAAATCTTGATTAAATCTATGAATACATGTGGCACAGTACATTAGCGGACAGATAAATAGAAGGACCAAAAATGGATTTGGAAAAAGATGACAATACTTAAATTGGGCTCTAAAAGAGGAAACATTTTTAGCAGCATGAATGATCGAAAATAGACTTACGATCATATCTGTGCAAAATCAAGGCGTTATTATTGTCTTAACACTATTATCAGGTAGAGTAGCGGCTGAGACTTAACCAAATGCTGGGAAGGAACATTTGTTTCAATCGAAATATTCGCAGAATTTCACACGTTACTTGTACAACTGATTGTGGCACAATAATAATACATTTTGGGACAATTTGACATTTTGACTTCCAATCATTCGCTACGTAATGATCGACGGTTAAAACTCATGCTTTATAGTGTCTTGTTATGCTATCGCACACTTCTATCCGAAAAGCACAATATTCTTTATAATTTGTTTGATACCGGTTATTTTGAAAACAGTACATTGAATACAATTCTATCTTTCATCTGCGCTACTGCCTAGATGTTTGTTGACCCATTCCACTTAATTTGTTGATGGCCAACATAGTGATATAGTGCGTGTGAAAATTGCTGGTATACACACAACTTGCTCCTGTAAAGCAAGTAAACGCTTTCCAATGTGATTGTGTAGGTAAACATGTCACGCCAGGTGGTAGAATCGCTCGGCTGGTAGAAAGGGTGCCCTGATGCGGAAGTGCAGAACCTGGTTTCGAGTCTTCCTGTCGGGGAAAGTTACCACTAGTCGGGGGAGTTGCCACTAAAAGTTACTAGTCCAACTTGCTGAAACTTGACAGCATGCGAAAGGGGTTCCACCCCCACGACTTGGTAGAATGGCTTCGCGTCTTGAGAAGAACACAGACTTGTGAAAAAATCATAACACCTGATCATAAGTTCATTTCTGTCATCATTCAACCATAATTCAACCACATTTATATTGATTTATATTTTCAACCTTCATATCGCATTTCGCTGTTCAGGTAATAGCAGGTCTACATACTATCTAAATGCAACGGCAACATTTTGCTCATGCAAAAAATCTTCAAATTACATATTCCTGCTTATGGTAGTCTCTGCATTGATGGTTAGAACATGAAAAACTTCGATGTCATAGTTGAGCGCAGACACGTTGAGGATCAACTTCACTGCAAAACTTACAAGTAGTGGCGGGGTGGGGGCAAATCTTTTATGTCACCACTCTCTCATTTGGGGTGTGCACGGAGCTGACATTGTCAGATCATTACGCAGCGTAATGCGGCTGTTAGCCCGGATGCTCTTCCTGCCGACTTCCGATTACAGGTTCGGGGGTCGAGAGCAAAACCAAAATATCGCTAGGCCAACCACTGTGCTAAGGAGAACATCGGGGAAATGTATGTTGACGTCAGTAGCCTAACGACGCTCATGTTTTTTAAACATGCTTTGGATTGACTTCATACTTCGACTTCACATAAGCAAGCAGAAACCACATTTATGAATCGGCTACAAATTTGGGCTGGAACCGGCCGCCGGCCATAAATTGTAGAGAGCGGCCGGCCGAGTAATTCAATTAGGCCTAGGCTGATATTCATTTTAGAACAAATTTCAACAATGTAAGAGTATTAAATGTAACAATACACTTGTAATGCTAAGCTGCATATATACTGTATGACATGAACTATCTTGAACGTTGAAATTATCAGCATGTATTTTCAAACTTGCTTTATCTCAAATATTGTCTCCCGAATCTTATTTTCCAGCCTACATGGATTTTATAAGAACTGTGTATTTCTCAGTCTATCAGCGGCAAAATTATTTTATATCTTGACTAATTTCATTACATGGGATAGTTTATGACACCCAATAACCCTTGTCAGGCCAAATGAATACAAATTGTCAACATTCGTATTTCAAAATTCAGTACAAATAACACTAATAGGAGCACCAAGCTGAAATTTATGGACGATGGGTACTTTTTGCTGTTATTTCCAGATATCACATTTCATGATTTTGTGAGAATTCATTTAATCAGGCCAAACGTCTACAGTTAGACATTTTTATGGCTCTTATTTGTCTGTTGGCAATAATTGGTGTACACCGTTTCGGCCGTCGTCGAATTGTGTACCTGTCGGAAGCCTGTGTGCGTCGTTCAATTCAAAACATCGACGCATCTTCTCCCAGAAGAGCCACTTACTGTCAAATGAGGAACTTGTAGAATACAAGAGTCAAATATGTAATCTGGTCGCATGTGCGAAAGAGGTCGCGTAATTCGGTACTAAATTCTTCTAGATTTGCTACTCGCGTTGCGTGGCATAACAATACTCTCAGCATATTGCAATATTTCTACCAGTAGTGAAGTAGACCTGATCTTGTTGAATCCGTTTGACATAGGCCAATCGGACAGGAAATCTTCATATATCGCTATTTTGCCTCGGATGCTACAACTGCGAGTTGGGAATTACATTGATAGGAGCCATGATAGCTTATCGACCAATCGACCGAATTGAAGTCGACCAGAGAGGGAGCAACTCATTCAACGGTTGTTTATCTTTTTAAGATGACAACGAAGTTACTCTGTATGCTGTAGGCACCAAAGCGCAACAGAACAATCTATGTGGAGAAATGTTTCATATGAGATCATGCCTTCATAGAGCGATTAGTGTTAAAACAAGAAAAAACATGTCCTTACATATTCGAGCAACTTCGACAAGACTCAATATTGCCATTACAAAGAAGATGGAATCCGATGTTGTTGAGCACTAAATCAGCTGATCATCCAAATTCATCCATAAACCGGCCTGAAGTCTGAAGATGCGCAACATGCAATTCATCCGCGCCTTTTGCAAATGCATGTGAAATTATTCATGTAAAATAACAATTTGCTGCTATCTCCAACGTCAAGACGAAAAATTTAGCGAAAAGTTGTCGATGAATGTTTCTTGGAACAAAATGATTCTATAGGCCTATTACCATTTTAGATTAATTTAATGGTTGGCATTGCCATCAACATGAATCCAAGCCTCAATGATAGGAAAGCAAGCTTTTGTACGAGCTGAACAAAATAGAGCAAATTGCAGACAACGCTACCCGTACCCTAGTTTCACTAGTACCTACGTAGTATCGAAATTGTAACAAATTATTTATAGTAGGCCTACGCATAAAACTGAAAATCAGACCTACTGCGTATACTATATTATACATATTCAATCATTTTATTTCAGCATTTGTAACAATCTATCATTGACATACGAATCCTTCATCAAGAAATGCCATTAATGGATTAATTCTAAAAAAATAGGTTGTTGACAAAATGCAAACACTTGGCCAACAAAGGGTTCCGAAAACCCTGGCCTGATTAGGATTACCACTTTTCGCTTAGGACATGTAATGAATGATTGGATTTCAATGCAAACACACATAATGCCAATAGGGCCGTATGGGCTATTTTTGAAATTCTCTATTGTCAATGTACTTGTACATGATCAACTTTGAAGTTATTACAATTACAGGACTATTACAAATCACACGTTAGGCCTATAACTCATTAGATTGATAAAGAATTCATTGCGCACATTTCTGCTCAGTCTTTTCCATCGTGCAAAATATGTTATCAAGAAACGAATAATTGCATGATTGTGTGCAGGTGCTTCAAGAGGAATCATCATATTTTACTGTACTGTATCAGCTCTATAGAATTCACACAGAATCTTGAATTAAACAAGTGATTAGATATTTGTAGAGATAGCAGAATTGTATGTATCTCGTTTTAAATGGCTCTATGGTCATTATGAACAGCAGTCATCATAGAGTCGATTATATACAAGATAAAATGGAAACTGGAAAAACTCCGGAGTACACCTTCAAAATGTTACCACTGAGCAATGAGTACATTTCCGCAAGTAAATAGTCGAAGTTATCAAGAACAATATATTTACAGCAGAAGGATAAATGACCTTCAATCTCAAGGATAAAAAAACGATATAAAATTGACTAAAAGGCTCAGGAATCGTTAGGTAATCCAAACAGTTTGATGACACCTGTCTCACGATCGCGTTCATACTTTTGTTCACTAGAGAATGCCAAAAGACGCTCCTTAGGATGCCATGCCACATCGTATGTGGCGGAGGATTGAGTATTGACCGAGTGAACCTGTGCTCCTGAAGAGGAAAGAGGTCGTTTAATCAAATAGCAAGAGTAAAAATAATGCACTTCCTCACACATGCGATACAGAAAACATTAGCGAAATGTGGAGTCTAATTAAACTTGCCTTGCTGCAACTTGACTTATCTAACTAATTGAAGTACATTATCATTCCAATTTACTATCTAAATATTTCATTTGATGATTGCAACCATTATAAGGATTGGCTAAAGCACGCCTCATTCTCAACATCAACAGTCCGGTCGGATGAAATGCTGGGTTTTTCTAATGGAACCATGATTCAATTGAAACTTTGAATCATGGTACAGGCAAGCACAACGCATTACCACAACACATGGTTTCAGACATACCTAGTAGGCACTCAGAGCCGCTAGGTAGACTGTGTTGCATCAGGGCAGAAAATATCATCCCAGTGAGGAGCTTTAAGATTTCTGCATGCAGTGCACAAGCATATCCCCTTCTCAGTGTTTTCAATCAGTCGCTGGCCCGTCCCAGCCTTAAAATCCGAAGACCGGCCTGTCATTTTATAACATCTCCATACGAGTATATTCTACGTTGTTTTGTAATAGCTGCAATGTCAGTCTGTAACATCGCTAGTCCATGTGGAAGAATAACGATGTACATGTGAATGTTAAGATGCATTTCAGTTGAACAAATGCAATATGTTTCAATCTACAGGAAGACTTGAAGTGGGCATATTAGTGCTTCTTTTCGTATTAAGAGCTGCTGCCAAAGTACGAGTGAGTAGAGTTGAAGCTGAAAACAGTGGTCGGGTCGGAGATTTTTCTATTTTTTTCGCAGCTCTACTAATGCCAGCAAATCATAGTATCATATTTCATGATTATGAAGAGTAAAACACCGCTCTTATCAAAACTTGACCAACGCCCCATATCTGTCGGGAAAAACTGATTTTTCAAAATATCTTCTGCAATTTCCGCAACTAAGTGCTTTCTTGCAACAAGCCAGATTTTTCGAAAGTAACTACGTTTCGTCATTGATGACTCACAAAGGATTTTTTGCAAATATCTGATTACATGAATACGCTGCTACCACCATCTATTGTTTCTTAGGAGTCACTTTGTTAATACTAAACTACATAAATTATAAAGCTGACATTTTGTTACCGAATCCATCTTATCAACTGGTACATACATGTGCATGTTGCAAATATAGCCAAAAGTCACTAACCTTACAACTAAACCACCAACAAAAATTCTTGTTATTACATGTCATTTAAGACATGATCCGTTCCAGTTGATAACAGGCGCTGACAGGAAGGTCACAACAAAAGAGCAAATTGACCAATGACCAATTGACAGAAACTGTAAGTTCTCATCAAAAGAAAACAAGTAATAATTACGGATCGAAGGAGAAATAACGGATGATGTAGAAATTCAACGGTGTGGAAATCTTGACTTGTAAAGATGCAACAATCCTGCACATAAAACCTTGAGCATGATGTCTCTGAGTATGATAGTCTCTTTACATTGACTCCTGCTCCTCACGCAGCTGTCTTGCTTTGTTTTCCACAAATATTGCACTGATATTTCCCATCAATTCTCTACGTCTCGGAATTCATCGAGCTTAAGGGTATAGGTCCACCCCAAATTTCCCGACACGTGGAGAAACTGAAGTCGATCAGTGGCGACTGCACAAGCATCAAATTTTGACATCTGTTTGCAGGAAATTGTAGGAATAATTGGTAGCTGAATTAATCTTATGATCACATCATTTCTGCAACAGACGAATGTCTTAGACCGAAAACTTGTGTGCCAATGAATCTAATTCGAGCAGAGCAAAATGTGCTTTCCTGCAATACTATCAACTCCGGCTCAATAGTTCTACATCATATTTATGCTTTCCATTCCCTCGTGTGTTTCTTTTTGTCCGATGCATCTATCTTTTATCTCTTGGTGTTCTGAAGCATCGAATTTATTGTCACAAAGTTATTTTCCTTTTTTTGCTGTAACTGTTTTTAACTTTTCTGATGATAATCTGTCGTCTTCTATCCTCTTTCTCCCCTTGTTCTTTCAAACAAGCCTTGGAATGCCGCTTGGACAACGACACTTTTTTACGATGACTGTCTGTGATTGGCAACGTGTGGAGAACTGATTGTCGACAGTTAGGTCAACGCTCACACGCTATGTTGATCCAAAACAGATGTCTCGAGATTCGGATATTTTATTTTGATGGACTTCGCATTATGGAAGCGAAAATTCCATAGCAGTCTATTTTCCAGGACCAGCTATGAAATTTTCTGCCTACCTGGTACAAAATGGGGTAAATTTTTCGCAGCATCCACGTCTTTAGAATGCGTTCTTCAATTTTCTGAATGGAACGAAAGAACCGTTTGTAAGATGAGAGTGCATTCATTTAACATCACTCATCCCTTGATATGATTTTTTCGGGTGATCTTCAAAACCACCAACTGTTCGAGGATACTTTGGACAACTTAATGGCAATGTGACTGATAACACAAGTCTAAACATTGTGTTTTCTGCATCCATCGGGGCCGTTGCATCGTTAACTGAATATAAAAAATATGAGCAAATATTATGGGAAGTGTGGATGTCGAGCGCTTCAAATGACTCAATTTGCGTTCAGAATTTCAGGTATCGAGCGACTGTACAAAATGAATTTCAATGCATATATCCGACAACAATACTCATATTAATTTGAATTTATTTGTTTCGTCTATACATTAATAGAAAATTATATGAAATCAAGTCGGTTGTCATTCTTTTATAACACTGTCGGCAACTTCTTAAACAAGGCTTTGAAAGTTTCGTATGTGGTTACAACATCTACAGTAACTCAGTAGATGCTAAGAACTACTGCTGCAATTCTTATATTTTGCAGAACCTGTTAGAAGGTGCAAGACGCTGTGAATAATATAAAGCTTTAACTAAATGATAACATAATGAACAACATGGTAATTAGTTGTCACCAGTTTAGCTTTCTCCATCCTGTAGACCAGTATTTATTCTATTAGTCAACGTAGGATCATTTGAATGTAAGAATTACAAGGTTTCAATTTTTCGCAGGACCAAGTCAATTTTTTTCGCAGAGAGCTCATTTTTTTAAAATTTTCGCAGATTTACGCAGTGCGAAAATTTTCGCAGCTGGCCCGACAACTGGCTGAAAACTCTGATTCCAAGCTGTCCTGCTTCTCTGGAGTACCATTGCACTTCGACTATGCGCATCAGTCGCAAATCATACTTCAGTGATATCCTATAGATAAAAACCGACGATGCCAGCGCCAGTCGAAACTGATCGATATTGGATTACGCCAGTCGCCGACCGAAACTTAGGAAGACGGGGAAGGGATATGTCAGGGCATGCAAAAAAATATGGTTTATTGCTACAGCTGGTTTATTGTTACTCTGTTTATCTGTGTAAAACGTTAAAATGGCTTTTCCTTTTTATATATTAAATTTTTTTAAATAATTGTGGGGTAACTAATGCGCGGGAGTGCCAATACGACAATAGCAAAACTATGTGGGACGTTTGATTAATTTTTTCGAAATATACTGTTCTGTACATGCAATCGAGCAGTTAACTTAAGAAAAGAGCATCGCACAAAAATCAGAAAAAACATGCATCTTAAGCTTTTTGCTGCGTAGAACATGTAGAAGATTACAAGACTCAAGTGCTGAAAGATTGAGAAAATGATGTTGTCTGACAGAAAACGGTGAAGCCTGTGACAATGGTATTTCTATTGTCTTAATCTCATTTGAAACAAAATTTATAATGTTTAAAATTATGTATTTTTGTAATTGTATTTCATAAATGAACCAATATTGCGTCAACAATCACACGTAATGGGTGGTGTTTCAGCTAGTTACATAAAATTCAACTATTTATATTTAATTGTGAACATCGTCATCAATTATTTAACATGCTTGTGAGAGCATCGCTGACGTAATGAATATTCAATTGCGATTTCTAGTTATCTAATGCTCAGTGCTATATCCGTGATGCTATTTTACTGATTTTATGAATTGTCTATCTATATCTCTTTAAATTCAAAAATAGCTATAATTAACATTAAGATAATTGAAGCAATGTCTGTCGTTGATTAATTTGTACACCGCAAACAACTATTCTCGAAATCATAATTTATGGAAATTTAAAATAAGTCAAAGGAAAAAAGTTAACACCCGAACGTTTTCGCCGGCAGCTCTTCTCAAGGGTGGACACCGGTTGACTGACAATAATGCACTAATGCAATCGACACTGACACAGCGAAATGACAACAACTCAAAAGGACGGAATGACGGACAGAACTAACATAGAAATCTACCGATGCAATACAAGAGAGAAAATGAATTGACATTTTTGCAGTGATTTCTGATGAGAAAAAGTTGAGAAACTTCCTGGACATTTTAAACTCACTCCATGGAAGCTTGTCATTTTCTTGTGAAGCAGAATCCGATGATAGTCTTGCTTTTCTGGATGTTTTAGTGTCTAGAGACTGTAAAGGGAACACTGTGACCTCCACTTATCGAAAGCCGTCTTGGAACGGCTTATATTTACATTTTTTGAGTCATGTTCCAATGTCTTATAAGAGAGGATTGGTTCGATGTTCATTTGATAGAGCCCGTCGAATATGTTCTGATTGTTCTTGGGAGGCCGAGTGTGTTTTTTATTTGATACTTTGAAGGCCAACGGCTATCCTGAGCAGTTTATACTGAAGTACACTACTGCAAAAAAGGAACTACCGACTTTTGGTCCCAAATGTAAACCTGTTTACATTCGTGTTCCTTTCTGCATGATAGGTTTTCCACAGTTTTTTCATAAGAAATTAAGTCGTGTCACTGAAAGTGCTTGTCCTGCCATCGATCCTGTTCTAATACATAGTACGAGATCTATTTCTGTTCGTTCTCTGAAGGATGAGTTGCCCTTCGAGTGTAAGGCCCGTGTTGTGTATAAGTTTTCTTGTGGTTGTGGATGCAGCTACGTGGGCCGCACTCAACTTGCTTTGTCTGTCAGAGTGTCTGAGCATCTACCAGCATGGATATACTCTTGTGGTTTTCGTCCTCGCTCAAAGTCTTTGCCAGATAGCGCTGTTACTCACTTCACTTCACTTCTCGTTTTACGTCCTTCTTGTCCCATTGCTTGAGGTTGGACGGAGTTTGATGGCTCGCTTCCACTGGTCCCGATCTTGGGCAAGGTGCTCGCTGATGTTGAGGGCATCCAGGTCTTCTTGAACGCAGTTTCGCCATGATTTCTTTGGTCTTCCAACTGGGCGCTTTCCCTCCACCTTCATGGATTCCACTCTACCGATGACCTTCTCTTCCGCTCTCCTGACATGACCAAACCATCGAAGTCTCCTCTGTTGAATTCGGTTCCTCAGGTGTGTCAGCCCGCACATTCCCATTACATCGTCATTACTGACCCGGTCTCTCCATTTGATCTTCATCATGTAGCGCAGCATCCTCTGGTCACACACTTCAAGTCGGCTTCTTTGTTGCTGAGCCAACGGCCAGGTTTCCGCTCCGTATAATAGTACTGATCGCACACACGTTTCGTACACTTTCGCTCTACACATTATTGGGATGTCTTTATTGCACAGCAGGCTGCTAAGATCCCTCCACTTCAACCATGCTGCCGAAATTCTGGACCCCACCGCCTTCTCTGCTCCTGCATCGCAGCTAAGCACATCACCCAAATAGCAGAACTCATGCACTTCCTCTACGGAGAGGCCGTCAAAGCTCAAGGAGTCCTCCTCTGGTATGTCATTGTGTCCCATGCAAGTCGGACAGCGAAAGTTTGCAATTCCTGTCACCTTTCGCAGACGAGCACATTTCCTGTGACACCATTTCTTACAGGAGACACAAAGGATGGAATTGACACCAACTCCCCTGCCACAGCACCCACACGGCCACTTGCCAGACTGCTTCGCGTTTTGTACCTTCTTTCCTGTGACCATAATCTTTGTCTTCTGCATGTTCACTTTGAGACCACGTTGTTCAAGGTCAGTCTTCCATCTGCAGAATAGCTCCTTTGCCTCACTCTTAGTCTCAGCCGTTAGTACCAGATCGTCCGCATAAAGTAACTCCCAGGGACCATCACCTTTGCATTCTTTGGTCGCCTCCTCCATTACAATCAAGAAAAGTAACGGGCTCAGCGCTGAACCTTGATGGACACCGACACTGATCTGAAACTCTTCTGACATGCCTGCTAATGTCACCACTTTCGAGGATGTATGCTTGTATAGGGACATTACAGATGCTACGAGGTACTCGGGCACATTTTGCCGACGAAGTGCCCACTCAATAACTGCACGCGGCACTCGGTCAAAGGCCTTCTCCAAGTCCACAAATACATGAAACAACTTCTTTCGCACCTGCGTATACTTTTCTTGTACTTGACGTACAACAAAAATCGCATCGGTCGTCGACTTCCCACTTATAGATAGCGCTGTTACCAGGCATGTTATGTCCTGTAACCTTTTAGACAAGTTTGTTCCTCCAGTCAGTCATTTTTCTGTACTGGCTCATTCTGACTCTGTTTTTCTTCTAAGCATTTTGGAGGCATTACTGATAAAATTGTACAAACCTGCTTTGTGTATCCAGAAACAATTCATTTTCTCTCTTGCTTTGCCTTGGTAGATTTCTATGTTAGTTCTGTCCGTCATTCCGTCCTTTTGAGTTGTTGTCATTTCGCTGTGTCAGTGTCGATTGCATTAGTGCATTATTGTCAGTCAACCGGTGTCCACCCTTGAGAAGAGCCGCCGGCGAAAACGTTCGGGTGTTAACTTTTTTCTTTTGACTTATTTTAACTTTCAATAAATTATGATTTCGAGAATAGTTGTGTTTGCGGTGTACAAATTAATCAACGACAGACATTGCTTCAATTATTTGAAAAGTCGTTTGCCTCAATCTGAAAAACATTAAGATCTTGATTTGTAATTCAACCATGAGTAGATTGTAATGTAGGCTATTAATGAACACGCACAACCATTCAACCATGGTTATAACACATTAATACTCGTACATGTACCACACTTCATCCACACGTACAACCAAATCACATCAATAACTAAAAATTGGTTTATTTGAGTGATTAAGATTGGAACGACTCGAAAAAAAACAACCCTTTTCACTGTTTGAGATCAAAATCTCAAGGGTTTCGAATGTATTTCAAGATCGTGGACAATCCGTCTAGACCGCAATGAAAAAAGTCAGACCTCTCATGAACGGTCATCTAAATGAATTTCTTAGGGGTCGACCAGTCGACCAAAAACTTAGCCACTGCTGTCAAATTACAACACTGATTAATCACGATGATCAATTTAGAGATCAAGCACTCATACTCATGGCCCAAGTATCTCATCTCTATCATCCAAAAGACATCCACGAAGGCATTGCAATCGAGCGGTAAAAGTGGTGCATGAGAAACTAACGGGAAAATTTTACATGATCTAGAATATGGGAGCAAGCATGTGCTTAAAAGCGTACGCGTACGCAGTATTGTGATTAAAAGTGAGTTTTGTTGATTCATTTTCCCTGAGTTACAAGGAGAACCAGAACTGAGTGTGTTCCTATCGCAACTTTCAACTATTATCATTTCATTGTTGTTACCAATGCTTTGTTTGCTCAATATTTATATGCATGATAAGTGTTTCAGAAAATGTTCCGCTGCCTCAAAATGTCAGCGCTAACTAACAGATTTTTGAAAGACAACTAACATGTTATGTGACACAATACACGGTCAGTGTTCCAACCTCGCCATTGATCCAACATGCTTCGTGCTCAAGTACTGTCTATCCTTGCTAAGGTTCTGTTAAGAAACATCCATCATTGAGTTAATTTGTTTAAAGAAATATACATAAAAATCTCCTTCCGGACCATTTACATTTGCCCGGCGTTAAGTTTGATTCAGACTCATTGGAATGTGTAGGAGGCATAGTGGGCGTTCTGATAAACGAAGTATCAAAAGGAGGAGATGGTCAAAAATGTTCAGAACCCATGTTCTATACAAGTCATGAGGAGTTAATTCTTCCCATCCAAGCATAGATTTCTTTTTCAGAAGCAGGTAGCAAAGTAGTCAGTGATGTTAAACGTTGAGGAATTTGCGGTTAACCTTTAATGAATGACATTAACTTCAGCAAAAAGACAGCCTCGTATACATGTATAGCGCTGAATATCGGCCCCTATATTCACTGTGATAAAAGCAACGCATTTTTGACAATCGACAACCTATTGGCAACATTTAGTTAATAGGGAATTTACATGATACACTTGCAATACAAATAGTTGTCGACTTTAGTGGCATAACATGCTCCAACGGATGTCATTTAAGACAGATTACATCGTAGTTGTTCGCAAGGATGATGTCTTGTAGAATTGGAGCAACCGAAGACTTTCTGACTTAGCATTAGCTCGTGGTGTCAATAGCAAGAAACCAGGTGAAATGATCTACTCAATTTAAGCATGTCAACAAGCAGTAGCTAATTGTAACAGCGAAGTGGTACCAATTGATGACCATCACTTTGTCGCGTGAGTGAAGTAACTTCGTGTGACATCGCCTTTACGTACATAAACTATAATTCAATTATATTTTTAGTCAAAGAATAGAAGAGGATCTCTAAAAGACACATTTTTTTATACAAGCTAAACAGAAATTTTCTAAATATATCCGACGAATAGATATTTCAACTAAGGTTACAAGTTAAATTCCTTGCATTAAGTTGTAAATTACGCTAAATGCAGAGAGCAGTTTGGTCTATGACGGCTGCCGTTCATCAAGTCAATCTAACTGTGAAACTAAGATATGCACACATGCTTAACCGAAGTCACTAACAATAGTTAAGAATCATGCAAACGGATGACGGCATTTTGGCGACACAAAGACAATAAGCAGCAAACAAAAAGCACATGCAATGCTAAGCATAATGAATAATAGTCTAAGAAGCATTATACTTTTAGTATATTATGCTAGCACATTCTCATACGATGATACAAATCATCTCAGTACTCATTTGTAAAGGAATATAATTCTTATTATCTACATCATCAATTGAAGCAGTCTGAATGATGTAAATGTTTTCCAATCATTTGGTTTACAAGTGCAACGTTGTTGTGACCATTGGATTAACCAAATCTTAAGTTCTTGATCTCTTAATTGCTGGTCTTTAGTTCAGTCTCCATTTGTCGGCTGGACTTTTCTTATTAGTCTTTAATTTCTGGATTAAAGTTCTTCAGGAAACTTTCTCGTGGCAACGAATTCAAATTGATCATCACCGGACCATTGAAAAATATAAATTTCAGCCATTGATTTTCCTTGATAGAAAAAGTCGACGTATACAGAAGAGGACAGCAACCTATCTCCATCAAATAAATCTGTGCGCTCCTAATGAGACGTCTATTAATGGCTAGGTTTATGAGCTTTCAGTATTTCCTAGGATTATATCAACGCAGATGACATTTATAAGTCATTCATGCTTACCGCTATCTACATGCGCGATGTCGATGAAATGATCCTCGCTGCCCGTAGCCAGCATTTTACCATCGTTGGAGAAGCTCAGTGAGCGAACTGGCCATTCAAGGCGACCTAACGTCCCAATGCAGATAAGCTCACGCGCATCCCATAGAGAAACTATTGCATCGGCGGAACCGACGGCAAAATAATCTCCATTCGGAGAGAACTGGAGACAAATAGCATTCGCAGGATGGGCGTGAAGCACGTGCTCTAGTTTCAGACTTGGATAACTGCAATAAGAATCCGGAAAGGTAGATTTTCGAACATTCAATTTCATAATTCCTTGCACTTTCATACCTGTAGATGTTTATTGCCCCATGACCAGTGGTCATGAAAAAAGCGTCACCATTTCTATTCCATGCCATTTCATTCACTTCAAATTTATATTGCTCTTCATATTTCACCTTGTATGTTCGCATGTCAATCCAAGAAACCAGATCTTCCTTGTTACCAACAGCTAGAAAACTTCCATTAGGCGACCAGGTCACATTGATGTTCTCTCCCTTCAGAGGTATTGTGGAGATAGCTTTGCGAGCACGGGCATCCCACAGACGTACGGTTTGGTCAGCACTAGCCGTTGCGAACAAATCAGGATCGATTGGATGCCAACTCAGTTGGTCCACACTGTCGGAATGACCACGAAACGTATGATCTTTGATCTGCAGAAATTGAAATTTTAAATTGAGCATTTATTTTAAGACGAGTAGCAAATTCATTATATCAGAACAGGAAGATTGACTACCAGCAATTAATATCGTCATTTCATCGCATTTAGAATAACGCATAATAACATTTTCTGTGACACGGAGCTTTCTTTATGATCGATTGGTCGTTGAGACTTCCGCCGCGGAGATCCTCCAAAACATTTCCGTTAAGCATGGTAGGTAACTTTTATTGTAAAAATACAATATAATGTATGCACATAAATGTCATAGACGGGAAAGCGTCTTGCTGGTTTTGAAACACCAACCATATGCTATCTAAGTCATCGGTCTATCAACTGAGTTATGGTTCATGCGACAGAATGACACGAGTCCTAGGTTGTTGAATTCGCTTCACATTGCCGGGGGCTTCAACCCCTGAAGACAACACCAGTAGCCGTCAAATCAAACAAATAATACCTGAAAGATGTCAGTCAGACAAAGGCAGCTTTATGTTTTGTGGTGGTTCACAGCTGCATTGATAGATATATCATAGACGGAAAATAGTTGTGCGTTTGGTTGAATATATGAAATTCTATGCCTAAGTTTGTTAAGGGCCATTTCAAGCAAAATAATTTCACTGAATGCATTATGAGTAAACAAGCGTCATACATTTCAAAGGAGAATTTCATCATTTAAAGTTTCAAAAGTGAATAAATTTCGGCTAGAATTTAACTCTTTTATTTATGCGTGACGCATCAAGTTCATCATAATTTACTCACGAGCGAACCACGTTGCTAGTAGCAGACTCACTAGCTGCTACAACCATAAAATCCCGATCCCCCAATGCTATAAAAATTATGAATGATGCCATTACTGGTTCACAGTAAAAAGCTTTCAATTTCAGGTAAGCTAATTTTTTATGAATTTATCAATATGTTCTATAAAATCTATTAATAATTAATATAAAATCTAAAAGATAAAGAAAATTTTCAATATCTTCTTTCAAATTTTACACTTGTGCATTAATGATTTTCTACTGCTCATATGACGAAGGCCAAGCCAAAAATTTGAGCATTGTATTTGCACAATAAAAAAATTATTGGTGCTCGTCAATTTTATCTCTTCAAAATATATATTTACACAAATGGCGGAAAGAGATATCAAAAACATTCTAATATCTCCATTAATTACCATGACTACTTATGGAGGAAAAATCTTTTCAACTCTTCACATTTTTATAAATCATGACTGATGAGCAAGCAAGCAACAAATACGCTCATGCATTTTTCATGCTTTTGGACGAATCTCCAGATCAAATAAAATCTATCCCGCACTTCCGAATTCTTTCAGAAGAATCTCATGCATGCATTGTACTGTATGTTTTGACCAGCGGGTAATCACTAAATTAATAACACGTTGCATATACAAGCAGACGCATGTATCATTGAAAGCAAGAGAAAATACCACGGATCATAAGTAAGTGCTTCACATCACTGTCTATTGCTTTGACAGTCGCTAAGGTAACAGCTTTCAGTAATTTTGGATTGATGTCGCTGATACTGTGAAATGTGAAGCATTTCTCACAACATCTCATGTCTAAACAATTGATAGTGATGCGATGACAATAAGACAGGCATAGATGGTTTTACACCATATTCCATAGCGCATCAAGTCGGCAGAATTAGCTCGACTGATATAATTTCCAGGATTGAGTTTTAACCCGAAGCTAATGATGCAAACAAAAACTAGGGTCCAGTGAATGATTTATGAATTAAGATCTTTCTCTCTAAAGATCTTAATCTCAGGATTCACTTGATTCCTAATTCCCGGCTTGTTTATTTCGCCATAATCTAATCTTGTCAATGTTAATCCTACAATTTGTCACACTTGCAAATTGTACCTTAAGCAAATGAAAAGATCGTGTACAATTCTCGACCATTAATCAAAAATCCTCATCAGGCGGTTGTTGAATGAATGAAGAATTTTATCTTTGTGTCATCTTGTTAACACAACAACTTCGAGAATACATTACAAATGAAAGCACGGATAATGACTAACTAGAGCAATGATGCGTCACGTCACGAGTAAGACTTCGATAAAAGATAAGATTTCAGTCGGCGCTTGAAGTTTTAGGATGAGATTCTAAGGCCCTCAAATGCAAAGGCAAGCAGTTCCAACATTTAGGCGCAGAAACAACGAAATCTCTTCCTCCAAACATTGAGCGGTGAACTAAGGGCACCATGAGATCCAATGTTGATGATGAACACAGATGAGGACGGCCTTCGTGTGAGGAGCATCACTCAACTGCTGTGAGCCTCTGCCTGTGAAAGAAGAGTGTTTTGGCATGAGTGTAAGGCTGTATTGGCAGCCACTGTAATTCCGAGAAGTGTCACACGGGAATAGCGAAGTACTGCATACGAATCAAGCTGATGCGTTTAGAATGCTGTACATGCGACAAATCTGGCATAAGGGAAGTCATTTCACAAATGCAATGTGATTAAATGGAAGTGTGAAGAGCAGATATTTGTTGCCAGTGAGTTAGTGGTAGTTTTATCTTCACCAATGCTTCCTACTTAACATAGAAATCTGCAAGGTTTCATGTGGCATAAGGTTTATTGAAATCGAACCAAAACCTCAATACAAAAACTACATTTGAAAATGCGTTGATTTTTGTGCAATTAGTTCTGAAAGTCAGCATAAAAGAAGATCGTCACTTCAATGCAGGTCTCTGTGTCAGATACTACTTTCAAGCACAAGGAGATTCCGCAACCAGCGGTAAATGTGGAGCATCAGTATTGCAGCGGTATTTCGCTTTTTTACTGTCTCATAGAACCGAAAAGACCAAAAGCCGAAAAACTAACGAAATTATGTTAGGAGACGTGCATGTTCAATTCCCCAAAAATGCCCATCTTTTCCCAGTTCTCAAGATTTGACATTTTTGGCGATCAGAGACGGCTTCAACCATTGACGTAGTAAGTCTTCTCTTTCAACTGAGCAAATACGTACGGTAAGTCGACGCAACAATTAGGGATGCTCGGGATTCGGGACGGGCTATGAGTTCGGGATGACGGCTCGGACGGGATTTACTTTCGGGAATCGCGATATCCCGAAACTTGTACTTTTCATATTTGACTTCCTGTTCAATCATAAGCATCACTACCAAGAAAAATCAGATTGACCTCATGTAAACAGTAGAGGATGACTCAATTCTTCCCACCGTGCTTACCGTTAGTTGCATGAGACAGCCAGCGCAGCATATCAAGAGAATCGAAGCTGTCAGAATCAAATAAATCTTAAGAGGAAATTCACAAACATGACCACGGCCATGGACTTCTAAATATAGCATCTAGACGGACAGCCGATTGAAAACGTGCTGCCGCATAGGACAAGATTACGCCATAGCTAGCAAGTTCATTATCATCTAATTTATTACGCCAGCACGTTCACAGCTTTAGAACAAATTTGCACTCACACCTGCAAACACTCATCTCTCGGATAAATAATTCAACACTACCTAGACATCTATGACTATCTATCTCTGTGTTTCGCGCTTCCACTTCGGACGTATTGACAGGTTTGCTGGCATTGGCGGTCTGTTGATTTTCTTGTCTATGGCATGCTCGTTATCGTAAAACTCGCCGTTAACAGTAGATGATCACACACCTCCGCTGCTCCAAAAGAAAGTCATGCCTCATGCAAATTCCAAGTTGTGGATTTTTTTCGTGAAATCATCAGATGATAAAAGTACGAAGTGTCAAGCAAATCAACGTTTCTAAGAATATGTCAACTGACGGTCTGCTATGAGCAAAATATTGATTGCTGAAAGCAATCGACGTTGAGAAAACACCAACAAGAGAGGACCCGAGCTGAATCATACCAACTTCGACGAATTTTGTCCTGCAGCAAAGCGACAGCGCCCAATGACTGCGGTCGCTTCTCAAACGTCGTCAACACCGAGTCCTACAAAAAATATCTTCGAAATTGAAACGACTCGATGAAACTGTAATAGACCCTGTTATTATTGAAAGTCGCTGTTGTGCGGACTTCCGCACAGCCGCTATGCAGCATTTCTTTGAACATTGTCTGGATATCTTGGACCCAGACGTCAACAGAATGCTGAAGACCTCGATAACACATATCAGCTTGCAGTTGATGAGCTGAAGCATCGGTTGCAAAATCTGATTTTTGTCTCTCATCAACTTCACAGTAGACTCATGAACCGACTCCTTAAATTCAGCGTATGTGATTGTTAAGGCGTATTTCATCGAGAAGAAAGACGACTCATTCGACATCGTCACTGTAGTTATGGATTTCATTGAGGTAGGACCACAAAATTGTATTATTTATGCAGAATACCGTTAATAACATTTGCTCGGAAGGCTTCGTGACGACAAGGTTACTGGTTTCTTATCTTGACTTCAGTAGGTTTACTCTTAATTCTAGACTATCTTGACAAATAGACACGAGAATTATATCCAACAAATTGATAACGATAATAATCGACCAGATATCAAGGACTTTGCAAAATTTTATTTTGAGAGATCGTGGAATTATTTGACGGTTTACACCGATACAAGATGATAATACATTTAGGCTTACCACATGTAAAAGTATGGTAATCATAAGATGCGATATTTTTGTACAGGAAGCGGCATAAAAATATGATAAAATTTTAATGCAGCATGACTTTCTAATTATCATTGCTAGGACCTTGTTTGCTTATTTCTGTAATTAGAAAATTGTTGAAATTATTGTGAATTGTTGAATTATTAGAATTAATCATATTTTTATGTCGCACCCGGCATCATAACCTACATGAATTAAAATCGCAGATTAATTACATGACGTATTAAGGGCGGTGGTAATGTATGCACCATTGAACCTATTAAGTAGCAGCTAGCAGTTCAAAGAGCGAGCGATTGTCATTTAACTGACAGGAATCAGAAATGTCGGAATCGAGGGTCGGGACGGGATTTACGATGGGGATTGAGGTCCGGGATCAAAGCACAGGATGAGGCTCCGGGATATGGACGGGATCATCCCGACCCTTGATCCCGAGCAGCCCCAGCAACAATCAATGGGAGAACAGGCGCGCGAGAGGTCAAGGTCATAGTCGTTTTACATGAAGCATTCATGCTTAGAAGATACATGCGTGTTGTACTGCAAACACGACTCCCTCGGTTTTTCGAACAAAAAATTCAAGAGTTTTCAAGGGCCACGGGAACCCTGTGCATACGGGCATGTATCAATAATTTTTCTCTTCAACGAACCGTCAGTTCTGTAATTCAGAAACAATGTTTTGTTTTATGTCATTGAACTAATTCAAAATATATAGGCTACATACACTAAAATCACTATGAATTTACATAGAGATATGTAACATAATTTAGATTAGATTACACATACATAGATTTACACATAGATCGCAATTCATCCAAGAAAAAACGGAAAATCGGGAAAAACCGTGGTTTGAATGCATAATTTTGAAATATTCACACTAGACAAATTTCGTAAAAAATCGGAAAAGACGGAAAAACAGGGTGTCCACCCTATCTGAGAAAAAAAATTCACGTACATGACAAAAAATTCACGTACCACTATTTCAGACCTACTTGCCCGGCAAGCGACAGTTGATTGAGTCAAAATCATTCAAAAACACTACCCGCAGCAACTGCTCAAAGAAATGCAGTAATGAGATCTTTACAGTAGAAAGATAGTTCTTCAGAACTATCTTGTATACACACTGCACACATAATAATATAAGTACATTCGATGCTATTTTGAAGCCATCATTTCACAAATAAATGGTAAATTCAATAATCTCTAAATACAACATAATTCACGGCTATAAAAATCAAGGGCAATAATAATAGGGTTTGTGTTTTTAGATTTCTAGAAGCAGATTAAAAATAAGAATATTAGTGTGCATATTCAAGGAGATAACTTTTTATTTCTTTTAAAAACATCAGGATAGAAACAATAGACTAAGTCCACCATAGCAAAAAAACTTATCAATCTCAAAGTCTTCCAATAGTCGGCGCTTCCGTTGTGCACATAAGTATGAAATTTCCGCTTCCTTCTCCTTCTCCCTTGCCTCATTCAATTCAATAGCTTTCCTTTTTCAGATGGACTCCGGAGCAATATTTAATCAATGAAGGGATCAGTTCAATGAAACGTTTTGCAATGTCAAGATTTTCACACCACCTGATTCGACAAAACTTTTTCGGGAACTGTTTGGACCCAGGTGATTTCGATAAATTGTGCTCGTCTAAGAGGCGAATTTTGAAAAACATAATGAGAGGAGGACAGAATTTCGTCAATTTTCCAACCACATTTTGTATGACCGAATGAAGATGCTCCATGAACAATGTGCAGGCCACACGAGCCTAATTCCAACAAAGCAGGAAAGCCCTCAACTTTTCTACGACTACTGAGCATTCGCAAAAGTGACCAATTAACATTTGGTCCATCCATGGACACAGATGTCAATTTCTTGAGTCCCAAAGGTTCTAAAACTCGCCATAAAGCATCAAGCAAGTTTGAGGCTGACGTGTGATCTAAAACTTCGGAACTTAGATACCTTGTTATGACTTGTTGATTTTCTTTCTTCCAGAGTCGAACCAAAACATCCATCTGAGAGCGGTGACTTATTTTATGCTCTGCAGGTCGTCATGTTTTGATGTTTATAGTTCATGGTGATATATCGTACGATAACTCCATCAGACCAAGCCAAAACATGATCCAAGTCAATTAAATGACTGAAGCTATCCATACATTATCTAGCACTGTCAAAATCTGCAACTGACAACAAGCTAGAACGACACAGTCTCAACATTTTTTACCACGCATGCATGATTTCTATCTGTAAGTAATACAACACGTCATAGAATAAACGTTTGAGTCAACCGACCCAATTGCTTGCTGGCATTGGCCAAGCATTGACAATTTTGCGTAGCCACATATGCATGTACATCTATATATGGGCCTTATAGAGACAAAAAGCCCTAGTATATCACTGCTACAATACACATGTATACATCTATTACAAAAAGCTTTCGGGACACAAAGATGTCAAGACGCTGCTCACCAGAATTTCAGAAATTTTCATTGTCTGAACCCAGACCCGTTGTCAGTAGCGGCTATATTATATGAACATATCTACATGTTTATGACTTTCTTTCTTGTAACATACTTTTTTGTAGAACCAAGTCAGAGTTGGTGCAACAACGGAAAAAAAATTTAGCACATGTAACAAGGATCAGTGGATATCAAGTAGGAGCAAATAGCAGTAAACCCCACTATCTGCGCAACTGAGCTGAAATTCACGTACAATTCACGTACACCTTCGCATTTTCCCAAAATTCACGTACTATTCACGTACATTCTCATAATTTTCAAAATTCACGTACAATCTCATAATTTTCAAAATTCACGTACATTTTCATAATTTTCAAAATTCACGTACAATTCACGTACAGTGGACACCCTGGAAAAAAGAAAAATTGCGATCCCTGCATGTAAACATGCATTCAACGTAATTTTCTCGATAATAAGAATTTTCAAAATAATGTGTCTGTAATTAGTGCATCCTAGTAATGAAGTAATCAGAAAAATTAGTTAGTAATTATTCAAAATTAGTGGTTGAATCAATCCTACCTAGAATACTCACATATAGGCTCTGTCATCCATGAAATGCAGAATATAGTCCTAATACATCCTAATACATGCAAATTGTCCTATTAAGTTATTCACTCCCTCGAACAAGGAAAATTTGTGCTTAACATAAAAAGCAACAACAAATTGAGATCTACAGCCTATCATTATGCTACTTACCGCGATATGAATCTACCGTGGATTTATCGCAACATTGATAATCTCAATAGGCATAGTTCTACGCGGGTCGTTAGAAAAGTTCCCGGACAGAGTAAAATGAAAGCTCCCAATTCCAGTAACAGTGTAACTTCATGCAAGCTAACATATAACATTACTCACTGTCATCACGCAATTTCTCAATATAGCCTCCGCCACTCGATACACACTTCCTCCACCGACTTACCAGGGAACGGAGTCCACCTTGGTAGAATTCCCTTGGGAGTACTTTGCCTCCAGGACTCCACCGCTTCCTTCATCTCATCCAAAGAGGAGAATCTTCTTCCTCTCAGGGGTTCCTTCAAGCGAGGAAAGAGATGGAAGTCTGACGGGGCCAAGTCGGGCGAATGGGGGGGGGGATGTGGCAACACATCCCAGCCTAACTTCTCCAGCAAATCCTTAGTTCGCGCAGCGGTATGCGGCGTGGCGTTGTCCATTTGGAAGGCTTCATTGAAAGCTTCCCACGTCTTCGATTCTTGAGTTGGTGCCGCAGATCTTCGTTCACCAGCTTGCAGAAGTATTCAGAGTTGATGGTCGCGCCCTTCGGTACGTAGTCCACCAAGATCAATCCAACTTCGTCCCAGAACACTGAAATCATCACCTTTTGACAGGATGGAACAGTCTTTGCCTTCAAAGGTGAAGGATCTCCCCGAGCACACCACATTCTTGACTGCATCTTCGTCTCTGGCATGAAATACGGCAGCCAGCTTTCGTCCATCGTCGTTACGAGTCGCGACCAAAACATTTCTCCTTCACTTTCAGCTCTCGTCAACAAGGCACGGCTCATCTCAAGCCGCTTCCTTTTTTGTTCTTCATTAAGGAGTCTGGGAACCCATCGAGCCGTCAACTTCCGCTTGTCCAGCTCATGATGAATGATCTGGTGAACAGTGAAAATGTTCAGTCCCACACATTCTGATATTTCACGTATTGTAACGCGTCGGTCTTGAAGGATGCAGTCTTCCACTTTGCCGATGTTCTCATGAGTACACGAAGACACTGGCCGGCCTAGTAGAGGGTTGTCTTCGAGAGAAGATCGTCCATCTTTGAACCTAGACACCCACTCATAGAGTGGTTCGCTTCAAGGCTTTATCACCAAAGACAATTGAAAGTCGTTCAGTAATATTGGAGGATGCATTGCCTTCCTACCACAAGAAAACGATGATGGCTCTCTGTTGCGAGACGGCGTCTTCCATTGCTCAGAACAATTTGAAAATCTGCAGATTTGTGATTCTTAAATTGGCGGATAGCAAAGCCATCTGACAGACAATAGACATCTATATAAAATTCACTTGAGCTAGAGATTTGAAATTTGAATACCCAATTGACAGAGCACTACCATAGATATAATAAGTGCTAGCCTCGTCGCGGCGTCATTTCTCAATGTTAAAAATTCAAAATACGGATACTTTTCTAACGACCCTCGTACATACAGTATAGACTTTTCTCACTCTCTGAGGTGATATGACAGCACATAGCATTGCACATATACAAATATTTCTTGTATTTAAGAAAGACTTAACCGATAACAGATGTCAGAAATTACATTTTTGTCTTTAATAACACTATCTGCACACAACTGACAAAGCATTTGACGATATCCATATTGTCTTATTAATTCTAGGACTATTATATACAATCTTAACTCCAAAAAGACAGCTTTTGCGGTGAAGCAAGGGAGTTGGGGTTAGGGAATTAAGGAACCTACATCCGAATGTGACCGAAGAACATTCCAATCACTGTTGCCGAAAACTGGCACACGACGTTTTCCATTGCCTCAATAAAAGCTTCATTTTAAGACAAATGCAGCACTAATGCGGATGATATTTTGCATAATTCTTTCGAAAATATAAAACTTAATCATGTCAAATGCCATCAGCATTTGTCAAGACAGAAAGAACTTTGGCATATCCATTCCTACTCCATGTTTCTTCTTTCATACCGAATCGCTCAATGGACAGTATCCACTTGCGGGATATGAAGTCAATTTTATATCAATGTCCAGCGATTTGGACCACGGCAATATTATAGAAATTTCAAGGAGTCCCTTGATTGATTTGCGGTGTTCAGTCTAACGTTCTGCTCATACCACCCATAAGTCAGGTTGCAATGTATTTGAAATTCTTGATAACCCGAATTTCAGTGCTGTTTAGGTAAAAGTTGAAAGATCAGGATTCAAAAAATTGAAAGTGACGCATGATGGATTGAATTATCAATTGAAGACATTTACGAAAGAATTTTTTAAAAAAACAACTGTTACTGTATTGTATAGGCTAGTTTTCTAGTGACGAGAACTTTTGTAGCTATCGATAGGCCTATCTTATCCTACTTACTTCCTATAAGTCCCGCTCTTCGTAGTGATGGTTTTGTCAACCCACCCCCTCCCTGCTAATGAGAAGGTCAAGGGGGCCGTCAGGTGTTGGGCGGCCAATCGCCTGCTGCCAGCGGCGGATGATGTCCCACGGTGTGAACGTGTGCATGCGTGGGCAGAAGAAGAGGTGTGTTTTGCTGTGCGTTTGAGATTTACTCGTACATTGGGGACAAGGAGGCGTAGAGTGGACAGTGGGGTTTATATTGTGCAAGTATTCTTTTAAGAAGGATGATTTTTTTTGTTCGGATTTGTGAAATGTGGGGGATGGCATTAATGATTTTGTTAATTTCTCTGTTCGTCAGGTATGTTCCGACGTGGTGGTTGTGTGTTTGTTTGAGTAGCTGTTTTGTTGTTGCGTTGGATGCCTGTGCGAGTGGGGTGAGTTGCACTTTTTCGTCCTTTTCCACGTTGAACGGGGTCTGAAAAAATAAGTAATTGAACAGAAACATGATACTCCGGAAACAGAGCAGCGACTGACCACCAAGGCCTCTTAGCATTCATAGCAGAAATATCAAGTGCTTGACTTTTGCAGGCTGTCAAGTGCATGAAACACAAAAAAAATTAATAACAGATTTTCCCTCAAAAATAACAAAAAAATTAATAGATAAATAATCAACGAAAGGTAAGAATGACAATTGAAATCTAAGACATTATGCATACTGGTATCTGGGAAGGTACTTTAGTTAGTTTTAATTTATGTAGAAAAGTGTTAATATACACTCACACATTTCATCACCTATTTAAATAAGAATGATTAAAACAAGGTTATTGTTGACTATCTTTTATACCATTTTGACAGTAATACGGTTTATTTTAAGTCGGCTAGAAACTGACTCAACAATAACCGACATTTTTAAAAAGGAGACACCTAAAAAATAACCGAAAAACTTTTAAAACTCAGTCATGTTTCTCAACCTCCTATACACAACATTCATGTCATTGATACTCGTACATGGAAATACTCGTACTATTATGTTTTTATTTCATGATCATTACTATTAAACTTTCCTAGTTTTAGTAACAATTTTGTCCAACGTAATTTTTTTGGGTTTTTTCCTAGTTTCACATATTGCTTCAATAGTTCGCTACGTTCATAATTTCATTTTTCCTAATGTTCCTTCGCCATTGTTATCATATCTGTGGCAGCCTTGACACCTAGCATGTCCTCCTTTCCTGTAGCTGTCGACAAACTGTTAGTTGCAGCCGCAAGAAGTCGCTGGGCTACACTTATCTTAGCATCGCTATCGTTCTCCTTTTTCAGCAGAGCTTCTCTCACCTAGGATATTCTTCTTGGCCTCCAACTTCTCAATTATCGCTTGCCGTCTTCGTACTGTCTCTCGCTTTTCTTAAAGCTTCTTCATTATCTTTTCTTCCTCTTCCTGTCTCCTCCTTTCTTTTCTGCCTTCGCCACACGGGAAAGTCGTACAAAAGCACATAAGCTCACTTACAAGAATAACAGGTCATCCGTGGTATTAGCCATTATGGTCCTCATAGGGGTTTTCCGTTCATCATTCCGAAGACTGATAGCAAGCTAAGGTTTCTAGTCGATTACTCTCGTTTGACCCCGACCTTAGCTAAGAAGTCTGTAAAGTTAGTTCCGTTCTCTCAGAAACTCTATCAGCTCCTATGGAAAAACAGAACTGGTTGCAGTCAAAATTGATTTACGCGACGCCTTCTGTTCCATTCCGATCCATAAGCGCGCACAATTTTTGACAGACTTCGAAGCACCAGACGGGAAACACTATGTGTTCCAGAGGCTGCCGATAAGGTTATCCTACAGCCCGGCCTATTGCAAGGAATAGCTCGAGAGAGCTTGCATACTATTCAAGCTAAAGCATTTTCGCGTCAGTGCACCTTGATGACTTTCTTATCAACGAAAGACAGCACAAAATCCGTAGATTGTTATTACAGTTCTTAGCGAGGGTCAAATCGCTGGGTCTCACCATCAACTTCAAGAAATCGAGCCTGAAACCTCTGCGCAAAATCGACCTTTTGAGAGTCACGTTGAAATTTCCCAGGCTTCGATATTACCCAAAACCGCTCCCGTGAAAACGTTGCAAAACAATTCTGGCAACTCCACTAGTAAGTGGAATTTAGACCAAGTATATGGCTTTTTCCGTTCATTTTTTTACCACGTTTGGCCTCTTCGCTCCGCTACGCTGGCCTACCGACCGGCTCTGCCAACTGATTTTAGACCATGACCTTTTTGTCTGCAAGCTACCTCAACAGCCCGCTGCGGCCATGTGCTTCGATGCTACGCCATCCTCGGTAGCCATAACAGACAGCCGTACGTTCATGAGATCCGTACAGAGGAAACGCACCAGGCACACGCTCAATTGCTAGTGTTAATCCTAGTTTCCATGGTGGCCCCTCCGGGCGCCTTTTTAATTGGTGACGCGATTGCGACTCCATGGGCGAAACGCACCTTTTTTTGCTTTGATCAACTTGATCCTTATCAGTGTTAATGGTCTTCGAGTCTCATATATCTCAACTGACGTGAACCCGGCAGACACGCCTCGCGATTTCAGCCTCTAACTTCTGCGCTTCCAACAGTCGCGTTCATGAGTTCTCACCCCTCATTCACACCACAAGACAAAAGTTTCTCTCACTCTCACCACTTGTGAATCGATCTTTAGATGGAGCAATCACGCCTATCCTTCTAAGGGAATTTAACTCCATTTTACAAAATATAGTTTCTAATAATTGTCACTCTGAAATACAAATCATGAGTGAGATTCACAGACTGGGAAAATAACGGAGGGCGCCAACGTATGATGAGGGGTGACTGTAATGACTTCTATAGGATAAAACAAGCCAAAGAAGTCCAAAAAAGAATTTTTCCAGTTCTTCTAGTGCATTTTGATAAACCCCATATTTTGATTATACTTATACACGAGTATATGAGTATAGTATACACGTGTTGCTAATACATAGACGTGCATGTATACATACTCATCATATTTCCACTACTACGGACAATGGGGTGCGTTTCAGAAATCCGTCAAAAATATGAAAAATCTCATCCCTGCAGTTTCTACCTAGCAATGAATTTTGGGCGACATATAGGGTATGCGGCAATAATTATCAACATTATATATGATAAGACAATATAAGATGTTATTTCGATATTTCCTTAGTATGTTGAAATGTTCATATGGATTATCAAAAATCTCGATGCTGGAAAAATAAAAAAACTAAAAATTCGCCTAATTTTGACCACAAAAATAAAAAAATGTAAAATTTTTCAAAAAAATTAAAAATATATTAAAAAAAATAACGCGCTTGACAGTCTGCTTTTGAGATATTACAGTGATTTCAGCTGGTGAGTGAAGTGATTTCAAAAGAATGATGACATAAATTACATTCAGCAGACATAGGGTATATTGAATGAGATGCTGCGGCAATTATGGAAGAATATTTCCGCCTGGACATTGAATATTCAACAATTAAAGCTGCCTGAACAAGCTGAAGAACGGCTAAACAGACAGTTGTGTATATTTTATCCCTGCTTTGCCATGCAACTGATGATCACAAAGCTGCAGATTGTCAATTTGCCTGGGCATAGGATAGAAAGATGTCATCAGACTTGAAACGCAGCGTCTACGGCTGCTGAGGAATAAATTGCTTTTACTCGTTCAAGCCTGATGAAATTGTTCTATTATTTCTCCAGGCGAACAGGCACTTTGCAATCTTCTAAACTAAATGGAATGTCTATAAAGCGTGTAGCAGACCTAGGCACTTCATGCATAAGGAAAACAGATTAAATTAATGTTACATAAAACGTAAATTAGTTGCAATAATCAATTTAACTCACCAAACGCGCATTATTATCCAAGTGAAATGTATTGACAACTTTATCCGACGATCCGGAAGCTAAACGCCTTCCATCTTTGTTCCAAGCAATACTATGAACTTTGCCAGGATAGGCAGGGAAATCCTTAATTTTGTCGTGCTTTTGAAAATATTTTACTAACTGATCCACTTCCTGTGATGATTCTCTATCAAGAGTCATCTGAAAAACAAACAGGCACAAGCTTCACCAAACTTCACGCACAACTTTCATTGAACAAAACATAGACGCTACGCGGAAGATACTTAAGTTGCAGTTGATGATTACGATTTCGTTAACTCATCTAATAGCATCGCAATACCAGTACAAGATTGATAATAATAACAATAATAATTTTAACAATCATCTGTCACATGGAAATCTAAAGCTTAAAAACATCAGTATTTTGTTAGTCGAAAATTAACCCTAACTGAATGAATTTTACTATTCGCAGTTGCTTTTCATGTCCAAGATTCGAGCTAAAAACTTCAATCAGTGATTTCATGTGCATAGTTTGCATTTCTGTATGTTTTTGTTTCATGGCAAATTAAAATTGTTTCATTTATGGAATGCGATCCACATACTCGTCTACGTGTTTTCTAAAATCAAGTGACCTTGTCTACATATCTTCACATTTTCAAAATTTCTCCATCTATGCTAACTTACAAACCACACTGCTTCTATATCATCGCACCGGTATGCATCATTTCTTCCGCTTAGTGGTAGAGGAATTGCGTCTAGGACATCAAGTAGAAATTCTTCGGGTAATTCTAGTATCATAACACAATGGAAATGACCCGGTACTTACTGTTATGTTCAACGGTATTTCTGCCATGACCGATTTCGAAATGCAAATTTCATTACCATCGTTTTTAAAGTTATGAGTTTCAATTATCAACCTAACGTGCATTTGTCTTGAATTGTTGCGTGTATACATAGAAGTCACTGAGGATGACTTTTCGTCTTTAAAACTGTACGATTAGGATGAAAACAAAATTCAACTAGGATGAAAAAAAACTCTCCAATCCTTCCAAAACTCAGAGTATTCTGCCCTCACGAACTTAAAGGAGATGATGATGATCGCAGCATTAAGATGTCAGATAATGGGATCAGAGAACAAGATTCAATCTCCTTCCTTGGATTGGCTGTTACGAAAGACTACTTGTCATGGAAGCCGTACATCCAGTCCATTGGCAAGCATGCAGCTCATCGCATGGGAAGTCTCTAACGTGCCAGCAGCTGTCTTCAACCACAGACTGTCAGCTATCCTTACAAGTCCACTATTCGTCCTCTGATTGAGTATTGTTGTCATCTGTGGGCCGGTGACCTTCAAACGCATCTCAACTTCCTTGAACGGGTTGAGAAACGAGTCAAGAATCTCATGAGTGAAACCCTTGCTAACAAGTTGCAGCCGCGCTCCATAAGACGGGATGCTGCTTCACTCAGTCTCTTCTACAGATACTATTTCGGTAGAAGCAGCTCTGCAGTAAATGAGTGCGTACCCAAACCTAAGATCTTCTCCAGAAGCACACACAAAGCCAATGCACTCACATGCTATCATGTCAGGGGTGGGCCGCCATGTTTGTATCTGTGACACATTTTGCCACATCTTGATATTCGAGATGTCACGTGCTCATTGATTTAAAAGTCACATTTTGTCACATGTTGATGAAAACACATGGCCAAAATTTGATATGCACGAGATTGGCAGTTATTAATTTTGCATTAAAGGCCAATTTTTAAGTAGAGCATTTGACGCAATATTCATATTATGCATGAAACGGGTTTATAATGGGACAAAATCGAGAAAAATCGTTAATTTATAAATTATTGTTGTTTATATTGTTCCATATGGGTGGTCTCCGTTGGATGGTAGCTAAATGCTTGGCCTAGCGATCTTCCGGTCCAGAGGTCGAGCCCCGAAGGTGTCATTGGAAGTAGTGAGAAAAGGGCATCCGGACTAAAAATTCACAGGTCTCCAGATTAAAGTCTTACTTATGTCGGCACCGTCCAAGCCTTCAATATGGGGGAGTAGCGACGTTAAACCACCATTTCATTCCCATGGAAAATTGCCATTGAAGGTGTACTATATTTACCCCGAGATTTGGGTTAATAACGAAACAGAGCATGGATAAAACCGGGACACATCTAACTTTGTTTTAAGTGAAAAATTGCACTCAAACCTTGCAGTCTTATTACAATTGATTATTTTTATAGTCTCGAATTTATTTTATGATTCATTACTTATGGCAAATATGATTGCATAATAAACACGTACTCGAAAGATACGATCAGGACATGACAATCAAGAAACATATGTCTACATACACTGAATGCTACAATTGGGCCATCACATAGCACGTCGAAGTCAACTTTGAAAAGTAAGCCAAATAACAGCACGACATGCCTGGCGGCGCAAGTACAAGTTGCCATTTGGAGCAAGAAAGGGGGAATATCAATCTTGCATATCCCTAATACAAATTAAAGAATATAGGAACACTATAATAAAGACCTGGAAAACATGATTTCGTGGAGACATATTTCATTCAAACGAAGTTAATGCTCCTCTGTCCTATTTTGTTCCAGAAAATTTCCCGTGAATTTGTCACATTTTGTCACACAAACAGCAAAAAACACACATTTTGTCACATTTTATTTTGAGATGAAGAATTTTCACATATTGTCATGTTTTGTCACATCGGCCCACCTCTGTCATGTGAGCTTAGAACGGGCACGTACTGTGAGTCGTTCAAAAACCTTTTTTGTTCACACGCAAAGCTTTGGAATCAGCTTCACTTCCCTGATCAAAACAATCTCGATACTTTCAAGAGGCTGCGAACAGGCTTCTGATGGGGACAGATAATCAGATTAGTAGATGTTTTTCTCTCCCTTTATCTATTTAAAATAATGCTATTTGTTACTTTTTCATTGAGAAATCCCTAGCTTTGTTCATGGCTCATAGCCGTTCTAGGGGTGAAAATGCTGTAAAGAAAGCATGTGAGACGAAATGAAAGATATCTATTTTCTAACGAGACTGGGAATATTATCTTTTTATCAAGAATAGAAAATTCAATATTAGGATTTTGTGGCCTTTGAAACTACAGGATCTTTAGGACCTTTTTATCACCACATACGCCACATCAGAGAGTAATTAAAAATTGAAGAACTTGAAATTTCGCGAAAAATGCATGGGTCAAAAAGGCTTATAACAATTTACTGTACTACCAACTACTATCATTTATGTTGAACAAAAAGCTAGGTTACATTATTTTCGGTTTTGTTAATGAGCAAAATTTTATTTGTTGAGTGAGTTCAGCCACTGTCAGGCACAATTTTCCAAATAAATGTCGGCAATTCCACGCAACTGTCAACATTTAGTTCAAAAAAAAATTTGTCGGATATTGATTGTAAACTCTTTTCTTATCAAAATTAGGGCCCTGCGAGTCGGGCTTTTGTCAACCTCGAGTCGAGTCGGGCAAAATTTTCAAAGATATTAAGAGGCAAAAATCTGTTTAGGCTTACTTTGGCCAATAAGTGCAATGAAGAGAATAAGAAAATAAGGTATATGGCGACGCAAATCATTGATCGAGTGAGTGGCTCATGCTTTGTTAAGTATATGCAATTGTGGACATTAGACATACATTATGCAAATTTAAAAAAATCTATACATCCGATCATTTATTCACATTATTTTTGCAATCAAGTTTTGAAAACATTTTGCTTAACCATTGTATATACTTTACCTTGTAGGTATAGGCTATTATACGATAATCATTAAGCAAGCGTCCCATTATCTTGTGGACGAAAATGCAGACTTCTCTCACTTCTCTCATCATCTCTGACTCGGCTCGATTCAGGCAGAACCGATACTTAGAGTCAAATAACCTTCAAGTCAGCGATGACCAATAGGAATCGCTTATGTGAGACATTGATCTCGGCACAGATTCTCTTTCCTTTCACAGACAGGAGAGCTAAGAGATACCCAGTGCCAGAAAATCGGCAAATGACTGAGCACCAATAAAATGCTCCAGTGGATGATCGATCCCACACAATTCGGAGATACATCAGAAACTCCCTGCTGACGAACCGAACTTTATCTCACTCCCTCTCCCGCCTGTACGCACGTTCTCTTGTTGTGAATCACTGACGCTGCCGCGACACCTCGTCTCATGACCTCAGTCAATGCCAAGTTCTTGGACAAGCCGTGTGGTCAAGTCTGCAGCGTAGCTCAATTCCTGCCTGTGTCCTGCTCGCCTTCTCGTGCTAAGTTGATGACTGTAGGTACACTCACCTCATTCTCAGCGAACGCCAAATCAGTTCTCGTAAGGGCCACCACCTGCCTTGCATCTAATAAATAGATTCACTCACAGGGATTTGTCCTTTTTTCTGTTCGTACCTTGGGGAGGTCGTAACATTTTGAATACCGCACAGGGTGAGAGACAACATCGCTCAGTTACTATTAGGAAATTGACGACAATTTCATCTTTAACGAGTAAACTCAAACATGTATTATATGCAGTTATGAAGTGCTATATCTACTGATCGCTGTTAAATATGTCAGAGCAGGTCCTATTATTTTAATATTTATAGAAGTTAACGGAGTTCGCAGCTTTTATTCAAGTTGTACACTATTGCAATGTGCATTTATCTTTTCTTGTGTATTTATCTGAAAGTACTCTATTCAGTCTATTCCAGTTAAACAGCTTGTGAAGTTATTTATCAATTTAGAGAGCAGCACATCATCAGACTATCTATCAATTTGATTAATGTGATTTTGCCTGAGTTGTTGTCTGCTTACCATTACATCATCCTGCACTTGCCTAAAGGAGAAACCTGTTTACTTAAGTTGATGAGTGTAATTTTTTTGTGAGTAGAGTACTGAATAATTTTTCGTTTTTTAACAAAACATGATAACAATATACAGTGTACGTGCGTATTCTTACTAAAATACGAAATAATTTATGATTTCTGAACAGCTGCCAGAATGAGCATTTACGTGCGTGAGATAAACCAAACATAGCAAACAAAACTGTCTGATAAGGTAAAATAACAGGTCCGAATTGCGTTTTGCAAAGATAAGTTTTTGAGATAGAAATAATTGATCCTCAACAGGGATCGCAATTCACCCAAGAAAAAAACGGAAAATCGGGAAAAACCGGTGTTTGAAAAAATAATTGCATAAATTTGAAATATCTAAATTATACAAATTTCGCAAAAAAGCGAAAGAAAAAAACGGAAACTTGCGATCCCTGATCATCTCCCTTTGGCTGATGTGATTAGCTGTCGTTGAATGTGACTGAATTTAGGGAGCATCTCATTGCAACTTCAATAATATTGCTGCGACCAGGCTGTGAACAAAACATATTGCTAAACAAACCAGTGAAAGCAGTAGGTCATTAATGAAATTCAATGCAATCGAAATAAGAAGCTATGCAAACACGATATATTTTTACACATGTTCGACAACTCGATTCGAATTCTCATCGTCGTTCGAGTGCTCGTTGAATCGGTCGAATACTCGAACGGTATAACAAAATGTCGAGTCGAGTACTCGAGCGGTCAAACTCCAAATTCGAGTCGAGTACTCAACCAGGCTCGATTCGACATTTTCGAGTACTCGAAGGGCCCTAATCAAAATTTCCCCTAAAGTCTGAATCTGATGTTGAATTTTACGTTTGAAGTCGATTTATAGCTAAACTTTTAAAATTTTCTTCAAAATTCCATTTTTTGAATTTACATTATGTTTTACGTAAATTTCATTATGAATTTTTTTTGCCACAAGAGAGTTAATTATTTTTCTTTTCAACAGTGATGCTTTCAAATCGGTGAAAAAAAATGATAGAGAAAAATATGTATAGATTCATTCAATCATTAATTTTGCTGAGTAATATTACATTTTATAACACATGTAAAAAAATGGAGCGTTATTACGCTTCAGAGCGACTTTTTAATCTGTAGGATTATCTATTGAACCGAAAGTGGCATTATCTAATATCCTAAGCCAACATCGGTCACTTATGATGGAACAACTGTGAAATCGATTTTCGCTTGCATCAAATATGCTGCATAGAATGTAACGTAATAGCGTTACACAAATTATATTTCATCATTGCAGGCAGTCATCCAAGGTCTCAAGAGAAGAAACTCGGTGAGAGCATTACAACATTAACTTTGGCAAATTTCAAATCCTATCGCGTGTATTTGACAGCAATTTGTCTAAAAATATAACTGGCGTTCCTATGAATAGAAAGCGCTACATCGCCCGTAAACACAAAATTCCAATAACTTATCTTGTAGTAGGCTACAGTATGCAGAACAGTTTGCCATCAATTAGAGGATAAGATTAATCAAATATATATATGTGGTTTATGCAGATACTCCGAAGGTAATGTTTGCATGTTTCATTTGCTTTGCTATTCTTCAAAAGTGAATCAATAATAAATTGAGGTCCGTCGTAGCAAAGTTTCACGATTTGCTATGAAAATCGACTAGCTGGCTTGCTTATCAGAAAATGTCACATTGAACTGAAAGATTTGATCGAGGTCATTATATCATATAAGCAAAGCTGAAATCACATTAGCATCTTAGTTGTTGGAAATAAGTTCGTGGATTGCCCTAGCACTAACATGTGGTGCACAGTTGAAGTCACAGTCTTCAATGGTCTTGATAAAACTGTCCCAGGAAAAGTTTCGAGATAAAATGCAAACAAGAGAGACGCCCTCAGCAACATCTGAAACCTACGCTTCTGTTTCTTGTGCGGAAAATCAATAGTTAATTGTTAAATTTTAACAGAAACACAGTTTATGATGCTGGTGAGACCGTCTCTGTTATTCAAATTTTTTGAAACTTAACCTGGGCCGTTTATTGAAGCCGAATTTTATGACCATTTCGTGAAAATAGCATTCTGACCGGCCATTGAACCACCAGCAATTGAAATAGCCAAAGTCACACTTTGCCTTCAAATTGCTATCTCATTGGTCATGCAATCATGATACTCAAACTGAGTGGGTAATTCTGCAACTGTCACGGAAAACGCAAGCTGTCCGAATCATGATTAAAAATGTATGTACGTTCTTGCATGTATTTGTGACTTCTTGAATGTAGTCCACGCTGCAGCACTATCAACCGCATGTCAAATCATTTCTCCCGAGGAAGCGAGTTGAAACTTCGAGTTATAAACGGATCATCCTACAAGTTTTCCGGAAAGACATGATGCATCATACCTGATTGAAAGAATGTTTTCATCTATTAAAAATGTAGTTCGAATGCAGGAAAGCATCGGTGTTAAACGTGCGTTATTTCGCCGACCAAAAGATCTGTCTCCTAGCTTGCAAAAATTCAAAAGCTGAATGCCTCGGATATTCCAAAGATACATGTAATTTTGATCAATGCAAAACCCGATTTCAGGGGTGTTCTCTGGGATACCCTACGTGCAAAGCAAATGCATCGAATACATTTCTTAAAGTTGCTCACCCTTTGATCATGTAAGAGTAAGCCTCACCTGAGGGTGAACCTGCCAACAGTAAACCGTTCTGTGATGTTTGTACAGCACATTACTTGAAATTGATCAATCAACGTTTGAATTTAGCCAACTAGTTTTATTACTAATATCGTGCAATACGCAGTAAATTACTAGCATCAATTGAAAGATGTAGGGGTGGACTTAAACACAAGCAGATAACAGGACCATTATGATGTCTCTGGAATGCTGAGCTGTTCATTCGGGTTCTTTTAAATTCTTAACTATTTTAGGAATGTAAATATGTCTACAGGAACCCATGAAATCAATTTGAATTGACGAGGGAAAACTTGTATTCATCTACTATTTAAACAAGATAAAAGCATTTTCAAAATGACTTAAAGAAGAAATACCTTCATCACTACTGCCTACTTTTAACAGTATTACGCCAGGAACATCTCACCGATCACCTGAAAATCCCCGAGCAAGCATAGGACTTCTAATTGTTGTATTGACGCTAACTGGTGCATGTGAAGCCAAATAACTTTCACTTCAGCCAAATGTAAATTCGGATTTCATACTGTGTGACGGTCTTATTACGCTTCAGCTGCAACGTTGTTACGTTTCCCTTTGTTAAGATTACTAACTAAGTAATGCACGAATTCAATTCCAACTAAACTTCTGTTATGTTGATATGATCTTCGACTTTGATATCATGGAATAATGGCTTCGATCATATCTTTCAATTCCCAGGCACTTTTTCACACATATACATGTAAGTAACCACCAGTCGATTTTCATGTCCAATTCGTGTACATAAAACCGCTATTTATACGCTTGACCTTCAATTAATTATTGCATCACAAAGAAAGAATGGTAAATCAAATCAAGCATGCAAACATTAATTTCAGGGAATCTGCAAGGCCCATTCTGTCCGATAGATCGGTACCAATCTGGCAAACATCTGCTACAAAACTGTTATTGTAATACAGTAAATGCGTTGAAATGCAGCGTATAACGCATGGAATAGCTCAAATACTGTTACTAATTTTCGAATAATCTATTTAATGAAGCCAGTTCAAGCTATATCAGGGTGTATAGTGTGGTATACGGACTACGAGATTTCAAGTTCATCGTGTTTTCCCCGGTTTTGAAACTGGGAACATGGCAATAACTTAACAAGTTAAACAAAATTTGTAATTTTAGAAACTGAAGCTTTCCACGAAGTCATTTTCAGTGATATAAATGCAAAATCAAACAGCAGAGGAACTTTGTGACACCAAATCAATGGTAAAATTTAACATATGAATATATGTACGTCTATCAACATGGTACTAGACTATTCTTTTCTTAGTTCACTAATCTCGTGTTCCTACTGTTAGAATAAAAACAAAAGAGGCATTCTGGCAATCAAATGGTGGGAATCTAACAATAGCATTAATTCCTGTGCTTTCAATCTGAATCAATCAGCGGGTATTCTTTCTTCAATCTAACTGATGCTCGGTCAATTTTGCTCACATGCTGTATAACGTCCTCACGCCTTTTAAAAAATCCTTTTCTCTCTGTCTCTAATTATTTACGCAAGATCTGTACTGCTTCGCTTTCTCTGGATTGCTCCCCCCGTCTCAAATCTTCTTTCTGTTCTTCGGTTTCTATCCTTCATTTTGAATTGTGAAGCCTGTAGAAAGTTATGGCTTCGTCGTGCTCCTTGCACCCGATTCTTGATAATTATTTCTTGATACGTCTCACGAGGATTATTCACGCCACTGATTGAGTACCGTAGATTCGGCGCAGTACGAATCAGATTCTCCGATTAGTTTTCAACAATACATCTTATATTTGTTTATATTGCGAAGTCACGCGAGCCTTCATTAGAGAGACTCAGTGTTTTGAAGTAAGGTTGACGAGCTTCTTAATGGGCTATCTTGATGCTTGAGTGAGTGAGGCAGTAGTGATGGTCGTCAGCGTACACCAATGTTTTGTGTGTAGTGTCTATTGGAAGAGGAACGTCTTGCATGGGAAAGTTGGGAGCGGAGAGAGGTGGGATGAGAGAAGCCTCACTCCTTGTCGGTTACGATGTCTTGATTATTTTGTTCAGTTGATGCGTGTATGCGATTCTGCTATCGGTGATGGGGCTTGCCGGAACTTTTATGTAGTTCGCAATGTAGCGAATAAGATGAAGACGAAGCAAGGGCGGTGCTAGTCAGCGGCTGTTTGCAGCGTTGTCTGAATAAATGTAATATACTGGTATTGTGAACTTACGTCGGAAACTTTCGTCATTTCCAGCGATTGTTGGATTGCTTGTATTTGGCTGGATGCGGGGTGCCATACTGCTCTTTAGTACCGAATGCGATAGTTCAATTCAACGCGTCTTTCGGATCACGGTGGGACCATCATCCGCGATCTTCAATTTGAAATTTCTTTGATCCGTCTTCTCACCGGATTTTAGACGCTCTCTTCACCGACAAACTTCGACAATGGGGTGTGTATCAAAAAGCAAAAAAGAACATCAAATAGATGCTATCCATACTGATTTTCAAATCGTAATAGCGGACTCTCATCAAAAATAATCTGAAAAAAATTTCAATCAATCTGCGATGCCGGTAATAATTTTCCCGGTTTTTGAACTAGAATTCATCGGGGGTTTTCCCGGTCCGTTATAGGCCTTACACTCTGTATAGTTCCGCACTGAGACAGAACGCAGACAAAATGCAGGCATACCCTCGCAGTTGACACCGAGCATCTTCTAAGAAGATACTTGATATATAAAGGAATTCCTGCAATGTCGACGTTGCATGTTTCACATTCATCTTGCTGCGTCATCACAAGTTAATGTACTACCGGATGTAAATGCCAACCATCATAGTTTTTTCCTTCCGAGCCTTAACAAGCAGTTCTCTATTTGAGCCAAACACAGGTTAAATTTTTCTGCTTAGCAAAAACGGTTTCCCCAACGCATAAGGAAATGTGATATTAGGGCTAACACTTGTTGTCCGTACGAATGTCATCATGTTTGTTAATTTTTCACGTGAATTTCTAACTATATTTTTCTATTATTTCTACCGTTGTATTTTTTCATACTTATGCCTTGCCTAAATGCATCTAGAGTTGCATTTCATCAGTGGCTATAGTACATCAGTTTGAAAGAAAAACTCATCTTGCTATTCTCTGAACAAAAAGGACATTTTGACTGAGAACTCTTCAATAACCTCGAGCAAAAATATGATAATTGATTGTTCTAATCACAATTTGTGAAGCAATAAAGGCGATACTTTATTATTAAAATAAAAGCAAGGGCCTTAGCCTAGCAATAAAAACTACAGGAGTCAAGGCCGAGAAAGATTAGATCACAGAGAGGACAAAAAATACGGGCATCTGGCTAACGGAGGCCGCAATGATCGAACAAAATCTGGGAGTCCCGTGGTTTCCTACATTAATGGGCCACCTTTACCCAAGCCTCGGCGAAAAAATGACTAAGTACGGTTTAATCTGTAGCCTACTTTGATAATGAGAAAATAATAACTTTTTTCCCAGCATTTTGTTATCATTATGAAAAATCTAAAATCCATTGAAAATTCAAGTTGGATTCTCTGATGTGATCTTATCAATCCTTGTGTTAGTTTGTTTATTGTCATGTTTCATTCGCCGAGAGAATGCATTTGGCAACTACAATTTTATTTTCTTCATTATCTTTCATGTTACCCGTATAACTTTCATTCCAATTAGAGTCAATTTCCATTAGACATTCATGTACATCCATTGTTCACGTTAGTTATTGTTGTTTTCACTCGATTGTAATCAAGATATCAGACACTGTGCCCTAGTATTTGTTTATTTTTGTTGGTCAACGGTCTGCTACGTTGTGTTTGGATGTACTTCCTCTCTTAATAAATGCGTCTTCTTTCATGCATTAACCATCTTCCTACGTCTACACTGGTGAAATCTACAGTACAACCTAACGCACGCACGAGACGCCTCTCAATGAAAACTTCAATATTCGTCAAATCAAGATCGGAATGATATAAATGAAGTCGTCTGAATTCTAGAACTAGTAGTTCAATGCACCAATGTGGCATGTTGAGTTCAAGTTAAATCTAAAAATTTGAGATATCCTTAAACCCACCCGATTACCGATTAACGCGCTCTGCCGTGTCAATAAATCAGACTCGATTAATACGGTATTAGGGTACACCCAGAGTGTTTTCAAGCCCATCTCTCGCGCATACCCGATTTGGGCGCGGAAAAAAATTTCTCAAGTGGGTGAGGTAAAATGTTCAGATGTTAGCGCTAGTCCAGCTTCTTCCATTAAGTGTGCCTAGGTCAGCTTCTTCTTTCCATTTCTGATGTACTGCTCTTCGCCAGGAAATTAGATTTTTGTATCCTGAATACCCGAGGGTAATTTAAAAGCGGCATCCGCCTGAAACTCAAGCAGACTTTGTTGGTGTCTCATCTATCCGCGTTAAGGAACTAATTTATCTATCTATACGGACTTTGCTATCAATCACGCGATTTTAAAAATTCTTTCTATAGAGCCAATCCTAGCCACAGCCGACGCGTGAAACAGTCGTATATCGAAACACGGACAGAAAATTATAGTACCAGATTAAATGACTTTTTTAGGTAGATGGCACAATTGAAATTAGACCGACTTCAACCATAATAATAACATCACTTCCAGTCCTGTCTGAGGATGTCCTATCATTAAGTTTGTAATGAAAATTCGATTTGCACTGGCCAGAATGAGTGATTATCACACTCTGCTGTGGATAAAGTCGCATAAACTCAAGAAAGCTCCGACCGTCTGGATGAAATGCTGTGTACACTCAATGATACTATCTCAATTATTGGTCCGCCAGGCGCCAAGCTTTGAATAGTGAAAGATAGCAAAAGGAAATTGCCACAAAAGTCGGCTCCGGATGAAGAAACAGTGGTGTACTGAACCGCCAAGCGCATCCAACTTAAGACGAGATTGAAGCGCCGTAGTGAACTCCCAGAAGAGAACGCAAAATGCGCAAGCAGGAGCAGGCATCTACTGACTACCGAAGATCCAGATTAGCAAAGTTCTATCTTTGAACGGACGTCTTCTCGCTTCGTGCGGCTTGAACAGATAGTTGAGGTGCTTTTCATATTTACACAGATTGAAATGGATGAGTTTTATTTGTGCGAACACCTGATTAACAGTGTCACTCAGTTGCAGCGATCTCTTATAGTAATACGTACTATGACGCACTTTACATATGGATCAAAAGTTATTACTGTCAGTCTCAAGTGATGATTCTTACCCAAGCGTGTCCCATCCTTCCTATTCCATCTTTTCTTGAATTGTTATTGTGTGCGTCCATTTGGTCGCCCATCAGATATTTAAGTGTGCTGAATATAGACGTGAAAACTGTAACAAACATTATGAAAAAAAAAACTCCGTAATGAAAACTTGCAGACACAGATAACTACGTTGAATTATTCTATAGTTGTTTTGCTGTCGGGCGGGTAGAACTTTGGATGTGAGTGTCCGTGGCATTCGCCAAAACGTTAAACAAAACTTGAGTCCCCTAAACAAAACATAGGACAAATTAATAGGAATACGAGGCAAACAACAGTTGACCACAACTGCGTTGCTCTATCTCACTAGGGAGTAGCCGGTTTATTAACCTGTGATACCTTAAATCTCAAGGAAATTTCGCTTTGATATCCGCGGTCTACAAGGTAGCGTCTACACTCCTGCAGATCTCATGAAAAATTCCAAAAAATGTGGGGGTTACGTAAAACCGACGGAAACTCAGGGAGAAGGCCTAAACGGAAACTGCAGTAATCATAAACGGCCTATTATTTTGAGAGGCTTTTTGCAATGCTGTCAATAGCTACAATTGGCTTTTCAATGCCAGCTCATCATTGTCCACATTTTTGATTTCATTGCATTAAGACTTTGAAGACATTTGTGAAGTTATTTTTTTGGCTTCTCTTTCTTCTACTCTCTCTATCTGCTTCTTCGTTTTTCTAGCCCTATAATAGTAAACCATCTAGGCATTATTGTGGCCACTGTTCACGCTCCTAATTTTCACCTGATTTGAACAATTGCCAAACGTTGATGCCCCCCGAAAAATTGCATTATATCACCTGAATCGTTCTCCATTCAAGTGAGGAATCTTAGAACTTTGAGTTGGATCTCTAATTCCATCTACAAAAACTCGCTTCAACTAACTCACCCGCTTCTCTAAGTGGTATACTTCTCTACATGAGTTGATATATCACTTCCCTCACACACATAAGTCACAGAATAGGTTTAGTCAACTGAAACGAAGGGTTACTGTCAAGCATGCAATTTCCAAATAAGAAAAACGATCTTCTGTTAAATAAGAAAGCCTGACTGCCCACGACTATCGAGGCTCTACCACTTGAATAAGAATTCAAATCTTTAATGGTCGTGTGATTGCGATTTTTAGCCAGGACGGGCTGAATCCTTAAAGCGTCTGAATCATGCAAGAATTCACGTCCTGCTAGCGTAAAAGGTTTCGAGGTCAGTGTATTGTAGCCGCGCCCTTCCTGTTGCTTTAAGAAGATATGATTGCCACTCAACAAAGAGAACAATAATAATCATATGAATATCATAGAAAGGGTAATGACTCGCACAGCAAACTTAGCCTCTTAGCGGTACACAGCAGATTAATCGGATCGTACGATGATGCCTTGACAAAAACCTATTCTCACATTAATAATTTTGTTCCCTACAAAATTCATGTAATGATAGTCCCCCCAAACCTAACGCTTTACCACACGTGAGCAAAAGTGGTTGTATCAATTGCAACAGATTCATTTCCCTATACGCATGCCGAAAGTAAATAAGGTTTCTCTCAGCTG